>CM076996.1:71492908-72888788 GCA_039090855.1 Macrothele yani | reverse complement strand
AACTATTATTGTCATTACTTTTTAACATTAGATTCTTGATCGTATTGACCTTACATCCCATTTGAATACCATATTTATTGCATAGCTTACTTATTTCAGGTGAAACACCTTTAAGATATGGAAACGCTCCAATGTATTTCAACTGTTCCTTATTTCTTGACAATGTGCATTTATGTAATTAATATCCATGAGTGCATTTTTTTCAATGTGCACTCATGGAAATTAATGAAATTGTGAATACGAGGGATAAAATACAAGGCAGAATGTTACAAAGGAATTACATAATTTATTTGATGAAAAACAAGTGCCATGACAGAGGAATAATAGCTATGCTGTATTTTTGAATCAATCATCTGTGGATTTAAGTTATTCCCAACAGGCAGTTTTGCAATGAGGAAAAAAATATGCATTCCCACAGCACTTACCTAGAACTGAAGAATTGATTCCGTGCATAGAGGATGTTATAAGAAATTTACCAAGTCCAGAAAAAGAAGATGTAACGTTCAAATTTTATAGAATTTTATTAAAAGAATTCAATGAAAAGCATAAAAAAAATTTCCATTTGAAGAAGCTAAAGTATGAAAAAAAGCAATTACTGATGCTGAAAGATAATAACATTAAATTCTGTGAAGCTGATAAGTCAGGGCAGATTGTTCTAATGAATACTGTAGATTATAATAATAAAATGTCTAAAGCAATAGAGGAATTAAAGTGTACAATCACCAATAAAGACCCAACAGATAACCAGGTAAAAAATTTGGCAGGGATAAGAAATCATAGTACATTGCCAGACGTAATAAAGAAGTCCTTCCTACCAATGGGTGCATGTATACCAAAGGTTTTTGCCAAGATTAAAACAGATAAAGAAGATGCACCAATGAAGTTGATTGTATGAAAAGTCAACTCACCCTTGATTTCATTAGAAAAAAATATTTATAATTTTCTTGCCCCAATATTTATGAAACAACAATACAGTTTAAGGAATACATATGAATTTATTCACTTAATTAAAAATATTAATCAAGATTTGCAGTTTTACAAAATGGCTAGTATGGATGTTAAAAACTTTGTATCCAAATACTCCATCGAGTACCTCAGGCCATAGACATTATTACTCAAGAACTAATGCAACAAAAAATTCTAACAGGAATACAAGTACAAGAGTTAAAAAATGTATTGTATATATACGAAAATAATGTTTTTGCATTTGAAGATATTATTTATAAGCAAAATACAGGAGGACCTATGGGATCACCCCTGTCTATATTATTTGCAGAAGTTATTATGACAAATATTGAAGCCAAAGTGATAAATAACCTGAATGAAACACCATTGATATACTGCAGATATGTTGATGATATTTTCATCTTATCAAAATTGAATTCCACAGAACTAGAAGACATAGCTAAAAAATTTAAAGAAGAGTATTCATCCATTGAAGTAACGATTGAAGTTGAACAGCAGGATATCTTGGCTTACCTTGATGTATAGATTATAAAACAACGCAACATATTAGATTATACTGTTTATAGAAAATTGTCATACATGCCTGTGATTATACCATATGATTCTTATCATGTGATGCGTAACATCACAGCCTCTCCTTGACAAATGTCAACCTCGCCTTCTCGTGGTGCATCCTGTTCCCACTAAAGGGGCACTGACGACCGCCAATAGCGGTATAACTATACCATCGGGATTAGAGGAAATGCTATCCCACACTCACCAACCCACTTGGCCAGTGTGGTGAGTTATGGCCAAACCCCTCCAAAATGACTCTACAACTTAAATCTTGGCCTTCAGTCTCCGGCAGCTGGAATGTACCTGGTCAAGGCAGCGGCCAGTGCGACATGAAGGCAGAGGGTGCTAAAAATCCCCGGAGGACCGGACTAGGCTGCCATCTGATGCTGACCTTGGCTACGTATAATGGACGCTCCCTATCTTCTGATTCAAGGCTTCTTGAATTGGAAGAGGAACTACAAAGGATCAAGTGGGACATCGTCGGGCTAAGTGAGGTAAGGAGAAAAGGAGAAGATCTCATTGAACTGAAAAGTGGACATCTCTTCTACTATCGTGGGGCAGATACTGGCAGAACTAGTGGTGTTGGATTTATAATAAACAAGAAACTGAAGGATAAAGTTGTAGAAGTTGAAAGTTCCTCTGACAGAGCTGCACGACTCGTTATCCAACTCTCGAGAAGATACCAGGCTCAGATTATTCAAACTTATGCACCCACCACAACCTGAAGAAGAAATTGAAGAATTTTATGAGGAAATTCGTCATCTAAATAATAAAGGTAAGCAGCACTTGAAGATAATTATGGGAGATTTCAATGCAAAAGTAGGGCAACGGCAACAGAATGAAACTTCAGTAGATAAATTCGGTCACTGCAACAGAAACCTGCGTGGAAATACTCTCGTTGAGTTTGCAGAGGCAGAAGGGTTTTTCATCTTGAACTCCGTTTTTCAAGAAAAAGCCACACAGGAAATGGACATGGAAACATCCAAATGGGATGACAAGTGAAATTGATTTTATTATGTGTAACAAAAAATTTGTCATAGAAGACTGCAGTGTGCTGAACAAGTTCAACACATGTAGTGACCATAGATTGGTGAGATGTAAGATGCACCTTAACACTAAACTTGAACGTGGCAAGCTCATAAGACAAACAAGACGTATTGACATAGCCAACCTTAAAAAACACCACAATGCCTTCAAGTTAGAACTGAAGAACAGATTCTCTGCTTTAGAAGGCCTAACATTGAAAGAAGTGGATATTTCTGAAGTTAACAGAAAAGTAACCAAAGCTCTTATGGAAACAGCAACAAAATTAGCTGGGTCTAAGAACAAGTTGCATGTGAACAAATTATCAGGAAAAAACAAAATGTTCATGCAAAAAGAAGAGAGATGAGGACAACTAAAGAAGATGTGACTTCCAAAGTGGAATATATAGAGCTATGCAAGACAGTACGAAAAAGTATCACTGAAGACGTAAGGAAATTCAACTGTGAACTAGTGAGGAAAGCAATTGAAAACTACCAAAGCCTAAAGATAGCAAAGGGACATCTCAGTAAGGGAAGAAAACAGATTATGGCACTGAGAAAAGAAGATGGTTCTATAACAAAAAATAGAGGCAAAATTTTGACAAGAGTGAAAGATTTCTACTCCAAATTATATGAAAGGAATGATACCTGTACTCCAGACATCATGAAAGGTACCAGTACCAGAGTTCTTTCAGTTCTCCCAGCAGAAGTTGCACATGCAATCAAGAACATGAAGCGGCGAAAAGCTCCAGGAGAAGATGGAAGTACTGTAGACATCATACAAGAAGCAAATGGAGAAATCGAAACAGTACTCGCCCAAGTTTTCACTCGATGCCTTAATGAAGGGAAGATTCCTGAGGCTTGGAACAACGCTACAATGATCCTGCTACATAAAAAAGGTGACATTGAGGATCTCAGGAACTACAGACCTATCAGCCTCCTATCAGTGGTTTATAAAATCTTCACTAAAGTTCTTTCATACCGCTTGAAGGTAACACTGGACATGGCTCAACTGAGAGAACAAGCTGGATTCAGGAGTGGCTACAGCACAATAGATCATATCCACGTACTGAGAGAACTAATTGAAAGAGCGAGGGAATATGAACTTCCATTGTGCATGGCTTTTATCGATTATGAAAAAGCTTTTGATTCGGTGAAACCATCAGCAGTTACAATGGCTCTGAAATCCTGCGGTATTGAAGATGCATACATTAATATTATTAATAACATCTATGAAAATGCAAGTGCAAAGATTCGGCTGTTTGAAAATACAACACACATAAGAATTGGAAAGGGAGTGAGACAAGGTGACACCATAACTCCGAAGCTCTTTAATGCCACATTGGAGGGCGTCTTTCAGTCGCTGAGCTGGGAAAACAAGGGGATAAAGATTAATGGAGATTATCTAACCCACCTTCGTTTTGCTGATGACGTAGTCATTTTTGCAACTACCCCATCAGAGCTGCAGAGTATATGATCCAGGAACTTGCTGACAAGAGTAAAGAAGTGGGATTAAAAATGAACTTT
Organism: Macrothele yani; assembly: GCA_039090855.1. Lineage (NCBI taxonomy): Eukaryota > Metazoa > Arthropoda > Arachnida > Araneae > Macrothelidae > Macrothele > Macrothele yani. Next base: position 72,884,718 of record CM076996.1, on the reverse strand, counting down.
CGGAAGACAAAAGTGATGTTCAATGCTTTTACAAAAAATGAAGATTTATCGATTGATGGAGAAAAGCTGGAGATAACAGACACGTACATTTATCTCGGACAGCAGATATCAAGTGAGGGTCACATTGATGAAGAAATTAATCGGCATACAAAACTTGCCTGGAGAGCTTTTGGAAGAAACAGCATAATTTTCAAGAGCAATATGCCATTATGTCTTAAAAGAAAAGTGTTTGATCAATGCATCCTTCCAGTGCTTACGTATGGTGCAGAGACGTGGACCTTAGCTAAAAGAGACATACAAAGGCTGCAGACAAATCAAAGCAGCATGGAGAGGTGCATGCTTGGTGTAACCAGGAGAGATAAGAAGAGGAACTCGTGTATCCGAAAAATGACAAGAGTGGAAGACATCATGATCAGAGTTAAATCCCTGAAATGGCAATGGGCTGGGCATAATGCCAGAAGGACAGACCATCGATGGACAGCCGAAATTTTAGATTGGATTCCAAGGGACAGGAAAAGACCCAGGAGAAGACCACATGGAAGATGGGTGGATGAAATTCGAAAGTATGCAGGAGTGACATGGAGGAGGCTGGCACAAGACAGACCGTTGTGGAGGAAGCTTGGGGAGACCTTCGTCCAGCAGTGGATTGGTAATGGTTGACAATGATGATGACTTTAATAAAAAAGAGCTTTTACACACACGTCAAATATGCAATACAGAAAGGATTAATTGATATATATTACAAATGTTGCAAAAAATTATGGGTAACCCAGTAAAAAAAAATAAAAAAATGGATTAAGGAAGTACAGAACAACTGTATTAATTCTTCAAACATAAGAAGAAATAATAATAAGCAGATTAAATATATTGGATCGTTTCCATACATAAAAGGAATTTCAGCTGAAATTAATCAATTGTGTAATAGGAATAATTTACAATTGGGCAATAAAGTGCATACCATTAAAATATTGTAATCAATACGAAAGAAAACAAGAAGTGCTTGGGCAGAGCTGACGTTTACGGAATTCCTATAAGTAACAATCCCACAGTATCATATATAATAAGCACTAAAAATAAATTAAGACATCGTTTGCAATAGCACCTACAGAATGGGCAGAAAAAAGAATCAAAAACTGCATTGGTCCAGTACTGTGTTGAACAAAAGCAATACCCAAAGTTTGATAAAATAAAAATTATTAAGAATTGTTATACGGAAAGGCATTTAAGATTGGTGGAGACAGTGTTGATTGGAAAAAATAGACACAGGTTATGTAACTTTAATGATCCTAATAGCTTAATCACATATTGGAAGGATTTGATCAGAATGAAAAGCCGCAGAGAAGAACAGAGGGGAAAAGGAAAGAAAAAAAAAATGATGTAACATAATATTTAAAAAAAAAAAATGTTAGAATATAAGATGATTAGTTTCATTAATCAAATACGATCAGCTATCGAACAGATATTTATAAGAACAAAGGGAAAAAGAAGGCTATTAGGTCATCTGATAGATGGCGCCACTGCGCCTGAATGGCGAAGAATGGGAATGAGACTATTCCGCGCGAGCACTGGAACATTCGCTGCATTTTGTGGGTGGCGACAGGTAGTTCATCTGTTGCGTCCACTCCTTGAGAAGGCCTGGGCTGAGGCTGAAAGTGCTAGGATAGTATGCTTATTTCTGAGTGGGGAGAGGTCCGTGATTGTTGAGTATAGTGGTTGTGTCGGGTATTTGGGTTTGTTTTAATTTGGTACCATTGTGCATTTGTAAATAATTATGGGTTACAGTTTTTAACTTTGACGTTTTAGGACATGTGTAATATAAGTTTTATTGATTGAAGTTTTAATTAGATATAAGTGTTTTAGGGAGCTCAATTATGTGTACTTGTGATTGATTATTTTGAATCCGAATTTGGTCATTAGGAAAAGAAAAGAAGGGAACAAAGTTTGCGTGAGTTGAAAAAGATGTTGTTTTTTGTGACCTTGAACCACGATGTAACTAAGAAAAATATGTGTTGGAAATGTGTAGAGACGAAAACCTCCTAAAAGATTTTAGGAATAAAGGTGAGTAACCTCAAAATATAGATTATGTCTAAATAGCACGTGAATAATTAAGCAGCTAGATGACATTTGACATTTGCAATGCTGTATGAATATATGATATGCAATTTACGTTGAACTTCCAAAGTCCATTTTTCGGTACATTGTTTTGGATAACCATAGTTTTCAGCAATTTTTTTTATGTAACGAAGTTTTTCTTTTAAATTGTTCCATCAAGGAGTGAGTGAATACTCTTTTTATTAAAGTCTTAACACTGTTACATTTTTGAGCATAGAGGTGTGCTGAGTTATATGGAATCAAAACTGGAATGTAGGTAGATTTTCGATGTACTTTTTATTGTAACTTGTTTTTTTCTTTCAGAACTTTTACATCCAGAAAAGCTATTGTGTTCTGCATTTCATTTTCTATGGTCAGTTCTATGGAAGGGTACAATTCTGTATACTGTTTTGCAAAATCTTCAAGTTGATTATTATTTAACTTCGAGAGAATGAAAATAGCATCCACATATCTGCAATAAATCATTGGGATCTGTATCATTTGGTTTAACACCCTCTCCTCAATGTCACTCATGATATCCTCAGCGAACAATGAAGATATAACGGGAGCCCATAGGGCCCCCGTAATTTTGTTTATATATATATTTTTCCAAAAGCAAATACATTATTTTCATAGATATATAATAAAGTATTTTTCAATTCATGAATTTGTGTTTGATTCATATCATCCTGTTGCTGTGATTTTGTGATTATAATATTTATAGCTTCTGGTACCAGAGTACTTGGGAACAAAGCCTTCACATCCATACTTGCCATATTATATTCTTGTAAATCAAATTCAACTCCTTTAATTATATTTATAAATTCATAGGTGTTTTTAACTGTATACTGATTTTTCATAAATAATGGTGCCAGAAAATTATAAATATTCTTTTCTAAGTTAATAATTGGTGAGTTTTTTTTTTTTGAGACACTATCAACCTCATAGGGTTTCCTGTTTTATGTGTTTTTATCATGGCAAACAGTCTTGATATCCCTGCTCCCATAGAATACCAACACTGTTTGCCAAGATAAAAACACACAAAACAGGAGCACCTATGAGGTTGATAGTGTCCCAAAAAAAAAAAAAAAAAAAAATCTCACCAATTATTAACTTAGAAAAGAATATTTATAATTTTCTGGCACCATTATTTATGAAAAATCAGTATACAGTGAAAACACCTATGAATTTATAAATATAATTAAAGGAGTTGAATTTGATTTACAAGAATATAATATGGCAAGTATGGATGTGAAGGCTCTGTTCCCAAGTACTCAGTTACCAGAAGCTATAGATATTATAATCACAAAATTATAGCAACAAGATGATATGAATCAAACACAAATTCATGAATTGAAAAATACTTTATTATATATCTATGAAAATAATGTTTTTGCCTTTGAAAAAAATATATATAAACAAAATTATGGGGGCCCTATGGGCTCCCGTTATATCTTCATTGTTCGCTGAGGATATCATGAGTGACTTTGAGGAGAGGGTGTTAAACCAAATGATACAGATCCCAATGATTTATTGCAGATATGTGGATGCTATTTTCATTCTCTCCAAGTTAAATAATAATCAACTTGAAGATTTGGCAAAACAGTATACAGAAGTGTACCCTTCCATAGAACTGACCATAGAAAATGAAATACAGAACACAATAGCTTTTCTGGATGTAAAAGTTCTGAAGATGAAAAAAGTTACAATATAAAGTACATCGAAAATCTACCTACATTCCAATTTTGATTCCATATACCTCAGCACACCCATATGCTCAAAAATATAACAGTGTTAAGACTTGAATAAGAAGAGCATTCACTCACTCCTCAATGGAACAATTTAAAAGAGAAAAACTTGGTTACATAAAAAAAATTGCTGAGAACTATGGTTACCCAAAACAATGTATTGAAAAATGGACTTTCGAAGTTCAATGTAAATTACATAATTGCACATTGTCAAGAAATATGGAGCAGTTCAAATATATCGGAGTGTTTCCATATCTTATAGGTGTTTCATCTGGAATCGATAAGCTATGCAATAAATATGGTATTCAAATGGGATGTAAGGTCAATGCAATCAAGAATCTAATGTTAAAAAGTAATGACAATAACAGTTGTTTGGAACAGGCTGGATTTACGCAATACCTATCTCGACGAATCCCCGATTTCATACATTGGCAGTACTAAAAATAAGTTAAAGCACAGGTTAAAACAACATTTAAAAAACGGGCAAAAAAAAGACCCAAAAACTGCATTAATTCAATACTGCATTGAAAATCAAGAGTACCCGAAATTCGAAGATATTAAAATTATTAAAAAATGTAAAACAGAAAGGCATTTATTTACAGATTGCTGAGTCAGTACTTATAAAAAAAAAAAAAAAATAGGGACAGGATATGTAATTTCAATGATCCAAACACAATGATAACTGAAAAGCCTTGATCAAAACTAAACAGAGAAGAAGAATTTGGAAAGATAGAGAAATGACCAGATTGAAGAACAGAGGGCGCCACATGTGAATATCCATAGAAACATCTAGAGAGAATGGGGCCAAGGCCGATTGAATCACTTCATCTGCGGTGGCAGAGAAGAGCAATTGTAGAACACGCCTCATGACGATGGCCAGAGCCCGGCGGAAAGCACTTAAGGCAGAGTGGTCGCAAAGATTAGGGTTAAAACATCAACAGTGTATAACGAAGTGAATTTCTCCGTCATTTCTGTCCACGCCAGGATTCGAACCCGGGTCCCCTCATTCCGGAATAAGTCACTCTACCAATTGAGCTACGCGGACATTTTATTCTGATTCCTATCTGCCTTTATGTCGTGTGCGTCCTTCTGGCAGGTACGTCACATCTCCTGGTACGTTACATCATCTCCCCCTTATTTTCTTTTTTATTTATTTATTTTTTTTTTTTCGAAGTGCTGGAGAAGGGATTCTCTCATTTTTCCTATCTCGCGGTGTGGAAATAACATCACACCATTGCGAGATTTTGAACGGTCAGGTCATCCGGATAGTTCGGGCGCCATTATAACGAAGTGAATTTCTCCGTCATTTCTGTCCACGCCAGGATTCGAACCCGGGTCCCCTCATTCCGGAATAAGTCACTCTACCAATTGAGCTACGCGGACATTTTATTCTGATTCCTATCTGCCTTTATGTCATGTACGTCCTTCTGGCAGGTACGTCACATCTCCTGGTACGTTACAAGTGGAGTTCATTGAAGTTCACGTTGGCGGACTCTGTAGGGTTCATGGAGTATAAGAATGAGTTGAGAATAAATGTAATTGTAAATAGTGTATATAAGGGTTTTATTAATGAGTTATAATATTTGGGTATGTGAATGTAGTGACTGCACTGTAAAACGGCTGTATGATAGGTGATTTTGTAAATAATATAAAAAAAAAAAAAAGTAATGCTGTAACTGTATAAAATCGCTCAAAAGTGGAAATAAAGAATAGACTCCAAGACCGGCAGAGGAAACACATGACGCTACGAGGACAATAGTTGTAACGACCATAGAAGCTCTGTGAGTAGTGACAATGCTGCTGCAGGTATACATGCTGAGGCGGAGTCGTCACGAAGATTAGGGTTAAAACATCGATGGCAGAGTTCATCGAAGTTCATGTTGGCGGACTCTGTAGGGCTCATGGAGTATAAGAACAAGCTGAGTATGAATGAGTTAAGTTGAGAATAAATGTAATTGTAAATAGTGTATATAAATATATAAAGGTTGTTATTAATGAGTTGTAATATGAGGGTATGTGAATGTAGTGACTGTTTTGCAAAATGGTTTGTATGGTAGGTAAGTTTATAAATAGTATAAAAAAAATTAATATTGTAACTGTACGAAATGGCTCAAAAGTGAAAGTAATGAAAGACTCCAAGACCGGCAGAGGAAACATATGACGCTATGAGGACGATAGTTGTAACGACCATAGAAGCTCTATGAGTAGTGACAAGACTGCTGAAGATACACGTGCTAGAAATGTTAATAAGAGGAATAAAACTGTAAAGGTGAGTTTACCTCAATTGGTTTAAATACAATTGGCACGTTAATGTAGGACAATCCGAGAATTGTATATTTTTGAGTTGTTGCAGTTTTAATACAATTTTATGTATTTATGATGGAATTTTGAAAAATGTGTTCTTATGTGAAAATATTTATTTACCTAAAAATCAGTAGTGAGTCCAGTGTGCTACTTGATCCACTGTCTATCTAAAAAGCAAGAGCAATTCATGTCATTTGTTGAATATGTTGGGAGCAGATAACAAATAGTGCACGCAGGGGAATCCAGCTGTACGGTTTATCTTGTCTTGATTGGTACTGTTGCTGTCGTGAAAGTTCGAAGTGAATAACTAAAGCAATTTATAGAATAATGATAACGTTTCACACAATAAAATGTTTATTATACATTGACTATAGTTTCCCACGAAACTATAGTCAATGTATAATAAACATTTTATTGTGCAAAACGTTATTATTATTATTCTATCTTAACACCGCAAGCTTAGTAGTCATAAATTATATAAAGCAATTTATGTTCACTTTTTCTTTTACCAATCCCTGAAAATTATTTACTGTAGCTAGTCTCTCCATTTGATCTTCAGTGGGTGGGTAAATCAGGGGAAAATGAGAGGGAAGTGTGATATGGGAGTAAAAAATTGTAGCAGCACTGCTGTGTCACACCCACTAACAGAATTTAATGTTCCTCAAATCCACTTCCTTCTTCCTGACCCCAGTTTTTTTTTGTTTTTTGTTTTTTTTCTCTGTGGGGATACAGTCTTCTGGCTTCAGGTGGTGCAAGCACGAAAGAAACCTGGTAAGGAAAATCAGCAATTTCACTCATCAATACCCCGTGCTCACTCTTCACACCGTGCACACGTTACAAAGCAACAATTTGCTTTCATTTGGGTTGTCTTTTATGTCATAAAATGCAGAGGAGTAACAAGGCTGCTGGAACATAGGCAGATGGTTAATTGCCCTCAATAGTTCCTTAACTCCTATCCGAGTGTTCAGTGCCTGGCTGTGAGACTTATTTCCAAATTTCTAAAAACAAACTTCAACAAAGAAAAATCGCTATGAGATGAGATGAGAAAAAATAGTGTTAAGACCTGATTTTTGTATGAGATGATTAAAATGCTGGTCCAACCCAACCTGAAAAGCAACTTATGTTGTTTTGGCCCAAATCACCTGAGATCAGCCCGACATCAAGCCCAAGCTCTGGGCTTATCCTGTTCTGTCTGACTCGTGCAGGCATCTAAGACATGATGATATCTTGGTGCAAGAAAGCTTCCTGCTGTGGAAAATGGATAGCCATTAATGGGGGTAGTTGGTTGGTCAGTATAGCCCTATGAGGTTAATGGTAGTCTTAGTAGGTACAAGTTGCCTGAAAGTGGCCCACATAAACACAACCCAGAACATCAAACCACCTACACTGGCCTGTAAACCCCATGCTTCAGAGTTGCGGTCTATGTCCTCACATGCTGTATGCCACACACCCTCCTGTAGGAGTGTTGTAGTTAAAACTTCAATTTGTTGGACTAAGCTACATATTTTCAATCTTCAGCAGTCCACTGGCAATGTTCATTTCCTTACTACAGCCTCATAGCCTGGTGACATGCTGTTAACAAGGGTGCTCCATGTGGACATTAGCTGTCATAGACCAGTCATGCTGTCGTATGTCAAATGGTTCTTGTACAAACTTTAGTAGGTGCCTTTGTAGTTGAATGCAGATGTCATCTCCTCTGTTGTAGCCCTCCATTCCAATGTTATGATACAGGAGAAGTAGCACTTACCTCAAACATCAGTGAACTTGTTTACAGCCACATTTTTCTTGGTGGCTGCCAGTTTCAATGTAGTCATGGTATATATGTGTGATTGTCGCACGTGGAAATTCCAGACATTCTGCAGTCATGGAGATGCAGTAGCACATTTTTCTTTTACTGATGTCTGCCCATGATTGAAGTTGCTCATTTTGTTATGTTTACCCATCATCACAGTTGCAATCTGCTGTACTACAGGTAGATATCTGACCAATTTATAGCTCTGGGGCATTTTAGCTGGCATACTATTGTGGAAGGGTAGAACAGGTTTGTTAATGATTGCAGTAGGTTTAATAAATTGTGTTTTCAGTATACTTTTTTTCTGTATTCTACATTGTGTGTGTGGTAATGTTCCTGTCCTTTGTGGAAAATCTTTTTTTTTTTTTTCTTGTTTACATGTTTACAGAATTCTTTAACAAAATCCCAGCCAGTGGCTATGAGCAGCCCAGGAAGAAGTGGGGCAAAGTTTTACCAGTCTTACGATAAATTGTTCATCATGAAGACATTGCAAAGTGAAGAAGTAGAACAAATGCATAGTCTTCTTAAACAATATCACCCTGTAAGTTTTAATCAGCTAATATGGGTTGTTAGTTTTATTATTTTATCATTTAGGTTAATGTGATTCATAATTTTGACAATGTGTAATTTTTCAGCTGATGGATTTCATTGGAAATTATTTTGGTTAAGGTTGGAACAAAATATATTTCCATTGAAGGGAAAAGTTGGTGCTGCTGTTATTTTTATATCAGTTGTATAAAGTAAAATTATCAGATTTGGTATTTCTGCTGTGCACATCACTTTAGGGATTTGTCTGACAGATGTTGATTTACAAATGTGTGAACTAAGATGAAAAAAATTATGTATAATACAAAAGTTTTTATAAGTAGTAGCAGACAGTTGGCACTTCATAAGCCTTAAAAAATTAGTGTCTAATACAAAATGCGAATTTTATTGAGCATATTCTGTCAAGTTTAACAGAATTGCCTCCGTATGCAATATACACTGAAGAGCCAAAACATTATCACCAGTGCGCCGTGATGCAAATAAAAGCAACTGCATGTAAACAACTATGCATGTGAAAGTCAAGAAACATTATAAATAACACCTGATACTGAACCCTGTTATTCAGTGGTGTTCTTTGGGTGGAAAGGGCAGCGGACTTGTATTCTTGGTTCTTCTGGTGGGAAAGGCCGCTAGTTTGAAAAGGCCAAATTGTGATAGCCAGATGACTGGGTCAAACAAAGCATTTCTGAGAGGGCAAGGCCTGTGTAGTTAGTGCTCATGGTCAGCTGTGGTTGATACCTTTAAAAAGTGATCCAAGGAAGAAAAAACACAAATCGCTAGCAAGGTGTGGGCCAACCATGGCTGATCAATGCCAGAGGTGAGCGAAGCTACCTCATATGGTACCAGCCAATAGAAGGGATACTGTGGTGCAACTCTCTGTTAATTTGAATGCTACTGATGGGAGTAATGTGCCATAACACACAGTACATCACACCCTGCTGAAAATGGGCTCTGTGGCCTCAGGCCAATCCATGTGCCCATGCTAACCTCTGTTCACCATCGAAAGCGCCTACAAAGGGCACATGAGTATCAAAACTAGACTTTGAATGGTTGGAAGAATGTCGTCTAGTTCGTTGAATCTCATTTCCTGTTGCACCATGTGGATACCTGGGTAGGTGTGCGTCATTTACCTGGGGAAGTGTTAGCACCAGGATGCTCCGTTGGATGGAAACAAGCTGGTGAAGGAAGTGTAATGCTATGAGCAATGTTCTGGGAAACCAGGGGTCCAGTCATTCATGTGCAGGAAACTATGGCATCTACCACCTTCCTAAACATCATTGCAGACCAGGTACATCCTTTCATGGCAACAGTATTCCCCTCTAGTAGTGCCTTCTTTCAGCAAGATAATGTGCCATGCCTCACTGCCCGAATTGTTTAAGAATGGTTTGTGGAACATGAGGAAGACTTCCTTGCCCCCAAATTCCCCAGACATTAATCCAATTGAGCGTATGTAGTTTGTGTTGTAGCAGCAAATCCAATCTGCAGTGGCTCAATCATGTAATTTACAAGAGCTTAAAGGATCTGCTGGTAATGTGTTGGTAGCAGATACCACAAGACACCTTTAGAAATTTGTAGTGTCCACATCTCACCGTGTAAAAGCTGTTTTGGCAGCACGGAAGACCAACATCATACGTATTAGCCAGGTGGTCATAATGTTTTGGCTCTTTGGTGTGTTTACCCCATTCAAAGATCCAAAGAATAGAGGTATAGTGCAAAATGTTAACTGTGATAAGTAATTTTATTAATAAAAAATACTGGAAGAAACAGAGTTACATTTTTTTTTTTTACAAGATGATAAAAACATTAAGCAAAACCATAGTGGTTGGCACTAGCTCCATGTGTTGCAGACCAGGGTTTGCATATTAATTCTCTGGGTAGGTTTAGATCTCGCTTCATACATTTCATGGAGATTCCTGTATAGGACCTAGAAATGAAAATGTAGGATAGGACACTCTGATATTAACGTATTGAAAACGAAGTTTGGAAGAATTCGTTTTTGTGGAATATACAAGGTGTTCTAAAAGTATCCAGATTGGATTTATTAAAATTAAAAAAAAAAAAAAAAAAAAAAAAAAAAAAAACAAGACTTACAGCGTTGAAAATCGTTTTCAAAGCCACACACGTAGAATCGTTTTCAAAGCCACACATGTAGCCCCTGCACTATTTCCACTGCTTGAAGCATTTCTCGTAGTCATCTTCTGAAATAGTGAGCAGCTGCTTCATCACATTCTGTCGTATCTCAATATCTTGAATCTTTTTCCTTTCAAGTGGTATTTGATTTTTGGGAAGAGAAAAAAGTAGCAGGGAGTGGGGTCTGGCGAATAGGGTGACTGTCAGACCTGTGTAATGCGGTGCTTAGCAAGAAACCGCTACATAAATTGCAATGCATGGGCAACCGCGTTGTCATGGTGGATGGAGTTGCCATTTACCTCGCTCATGTAATGCCGGCCTTTTGTGACAAACTGCATCCTTCAAATGCCACAAAATTTTATAGCAGTGCTTCTTGTTGCCTGTCTGGCCTTATGGAACATATTCATAATGCACAATTCCCTCATGATTGAAAAAACAGCATTGTCTTGACATTGCTGCAGCTCTGTCACTCTTTTTTGGGGTCTGGGAGAGTTTGTGGTTTTCCACTGTGAAGAGTGGGCCTTAGTTTTGTGATCATACCCATAAACCCACAATTCATTACCAGTTATGATAGTTTTTAAAAAGTTCTTGTCATTTTCAACACATTCAGGCAGGTCACTGGCAGTTGAAACACAGGTCAGTTTTTACTTAGCTGAGAGCAGTTTTGGCACAAATTCGACTGAGAGACATCTCATACCCAAGGAGTTTGTAAGAATCAACTGAACTGAACTGAACTAAAACGAATGTCAAAGTGTTCATATAACTCACGAGCAGTGATTTGGCGATTTTGCCGCACAGCTGTGCACACAAGTTCGACATGGTTTTTTCTTTTGTTAGTTGTGGGCCTCTCAGACTGTTCATTCCTCTCAACACTTTCATGGCCATCTTTAAAAGGTTTATAACACTCATAAATTTGTGCACAACTCATACAATGCTCCCCACAGACTATCTGTAACTTTAAGTATGTGTCTTCATAAGTTTCACCAAGTTTTTGACAGAATCTGATGCAAATTCATTGATCATTTTTTTCCGACACGACAAATGTGATTAAGTTTCACACACGTAAGAACAAAGCACTACTGTAAAAAAAAAAATCGGTGAGCAGGTGAGACGTGACTCACAACACAAGTGTAGTAGGTTCCAAGGTCAACCTGTCGCTAACTTCTTCCTGCTGTGTTTCTCAATTCCAAACCTATGCAACCAGTCTGGATACTTTTTGATTGCACCCCATACATAGAATTATTTATAATAAGGAGTTCATACCTCATGACCACCAGATTAAAGTGATTTCTAAGCATTGGTAGATATTTTACAGTAGTAGGATACAAGAATGGGAACCTCTGTCCGACGAAAGTTTCATGAGGCATCCACATGCCCCAGAGGGTTGGCAGTATCTCCTGCATGGAATGCATTTGAATCATTCAAGTTTTTCATTTGGACCTGTGGTATTTCTTACTCATAAATTGCAGATGGTTTATTTTATGAACTTCCTCAAGTTTGCCAAATCAGCTGTGTTTTCCAGACATAAAACTTGAAGTTATTAAAAAAAAAAAAAAATTAGGCAATAGTATTTTTGAGTTGTGTTAATAAAAATGTCATGTAATTTTCATGTGCTGACTAATTTATGGCATGTTCGTATTCTTTTAGCACATCTTTTGACATTAATATGCAAGTGAAGGAATGACAATGTTAATTTTATATCTTTGCCTGTTCATTTGTACATCTATGGACACTATATTTCCACTTGTACAGGCTTCGGATTGAAAAATCTTTTGCCCAGTCAAGCGTGAAGTAGAGAGAACCTGTCAGCATATGTAAAAAGTGATTAAAAATTTCTATTTATTTATTTTATTAATGTTTCTGTGTGTATGTATTTTTTTCCATTCATATATTTCTTCTTCTTGAGGTCCAATTTGTGAAAATTGACCCTTTTTTTTTTCTTTTTTTTTTTTTTTCGTATCATTGAGTGAAAGAAAACATGACTGATATTTTTTTATGTGCTTTTAGTGGGCACAATATCTCTATTTCTAGCAGTCAGAATAGAAATCTTTTTGTTACAGAAGAAGGCATGCTCAAGGCGTTACATGCGTTTTCCAGCATTTCATGATTCCAGTTTCCTTATTAGACATCATAAATGTGTGTTTGTCAAAGTGTCTCCATTTTGTGAAAGATATATTAAAACAATGGCTTTTGTATGGGGTAAAGGTATTAGTGATATGCACATTAGGTTCTCTTTATGTAAATTGATTTTGCTGTATGGCAATAAAGTACTGTATGTTTTGATTTTTCTAAATAGTTCCAGATTAGTGTAACATTGTGTAATTTTTTATTTATTTATTTATTTATTTTTTTTTAGCATAAGAAGTGTTCAAATACATCCAAAACTTAAGTAGTAACTGCTCATATGAATTAATTTATTGTGGTTAATATTTATTACAGTCAAAAGGTTAATGTTTTTGGTAATTGAAACAATAACAGGGGAACTGAAGAGATATTAGGAAAATTTGGAGAAAACTGTTTGGGTAATATGAACTGAAAAAGAAACTAATTGATTTGTGTTCTCATAATTAATAATACTATTTTTAGCATAGAGGTATTTATAAGTTTGTGTGATGGAAAGGAGCTAAAAGCAGAAAAAGTGTGATTGATTATATTGTTCTAGAAAAGTCTTTAAGAAATGTAATTGAAGACAGTAGGGTATATAGAGGTAGTGAGAGATAGAGAAACAGATCAGTACCAGGTGGCATCTACTTTTAGAGTCAATTGTCATAAAGTCTCGGAACTGTCTCTAGTACTAAGGCACATTAGAATTGAAAAATTGAATAATATAAAAGTCAAAAAGGATTTTTGAAAGAGAATTGAGAGGTTATGTTGAAACTGAAACCTCACCTTGTGAGACCATCAAAGTCGAGTGGAACAGGTTTAAGAAGTGTACAGTGGAGGTTGCTAGGACAACGTATGTTGAGGTATGGTAAGATAGGAAGTCTCAAAAACTGTGGTGGACAGAAGTGTTTAAAGCCGTCTGTTAGAACTTGGACTTTGTTGCAACCGCCATATGCAAATGAGTGTTGTTTATTGAAAATGATGTCAGAACTGCTACCAAAATCAGAATTAAAAAAAAAAAAAAGGGTGTTCGTGTGTGAGTGGAGAGGGGAGAAAGAGAACAAATGTGGTAGTGTAATGGTGTTATTAGTCTTCTTGTTCTTTAGTTTTGTAGTAGTGTCTTACGTCTTCATGTACCTTAGTGTTGGAATAAAAATATAAGAGTTGTGTGACTTTTTTCTTGGATAGTGAGACCCTTTTATTTAGTGGGAATGACTTGTCGGAAAAGGTAAGACTTGATAACTAAGTGTATGTGTGAGACTACAGAACTTTGTACTAACAATGAAACGTAGTAGTTCGAAACACCATCAAAGGAAAGAAAAAGGCTCCTAGGAAGTTTTTAAGTGGTAGTATACAGCTAACTGGGAATTTTATAAAAAGGCTTGGTGTAAAAGCAGAACTGTGCATTAAAAATGCTAAAGTTAAGTTATGGAAGGCAAATGAACTTCTAGAACAGCCTAAAAGTATTTTATAGTTAAATGTCTGAGAAGAGGGGCAAAGTTTGTTGCTTAAGGTTTACTTGACAAAGTGAGAGTCAGTTTTGAATGTCACAAGATAGTAATATACTGAATAAATGGAAGTATTTGTTTTATTAATGGAAATTCAGTAACACTTGGACCGGTAGGTAGCAGATGATGATTGGATGTGAGTGATGAGAATGTGGACTGGACAATGGTTAGTTTCCATGAGGTAAGAGATGTTCTTTCTCTGAAGAATAATGGAGCTGTAGGTTTTGATGAAATTAATCTTGAATTAGTAAGCATAACAGGTATTTATTGGTTACACTGGATTTTTCAGTTAGCATGGCAAATCACTGTGTTTGCTAATGTCTAGCAGAGGTCAAATCATCATGCTAATTTGAGAAAGGTAACAAAAATGACTGTACTGACTATAATGGAATATTCTTAATCAGCGTGCCCTGCAAAGTTGATGCAGGATTATTAGATAGGACACTGAAAGAAAGGTGGTGGAAAATCTGATGAGAAAAAGGACAGTGGGTTTTAGATGTGGTAGGAGATGCCAGGGTATTAAATATATTTGTACTTCATGGGCAGTTTTCTGAAGAGTTTCGCGATATGAATGAAGACCATTTGGTGTTCATTGACTTTGAAAAAGACTTTTGTTAAGGGCCCTAGGAAAAACTTGTTCAACATACAAAACATTATGATAAAGAATTCTGGTTAAAAACATCTATAGCGGAGGCCAAAGCTGTTCTTAAATTTATGTGCATACTAATATAATATTTACAAGGTTGCTCACCTCTTTTCACATTTCACCACACGTTACATTCTTTCTGCCAGTCATGCTTGGCCCAGGCTTCCGGTGCGGTGTTCCATTTTTGGTTTTCAGGTTCTCTCAAAAGCTTCACCAACATTCAAGTCCATGAAGTGCGTTGTTGTCCAGGTTGCAAAATTGTATCCTCTCCCCCTTCCCACCCTTCCCACAATCTTATAAAACCTAACTTTCGTTGCTAAAAACCAATTGTTGAACACAAAATCTTTTGAAATTATAGACAACTACGAAAACGCCTATTTACAAACATACAAATTCTGAACGAAAAAAATTTTAAAAACCTATATACAAATATTTACACACAATTCATTCCTTGGACTCCTCAACACCTCACGAACAACCAACCACACCCTAAGCCACTCCCAAGCAGATTGCCTCGAGTACTTTCAACCCCCTACTGGGTTATCTTCAGGAGGTGTTTTCTCTTCTGCCACTGCAGCAAGAGTGAGCAATGCGCCCAGCTTCTTCGCCCCGCCCCATCGTCATCCACGAAACGCTTCCACCGTGGCTCCATCTGTCATTGACTTTAGTGAACTCTTCATTTTCTCCTCCCCTTTCTGTGTTTTTGGGTTTTTTGGTCAATTTTTATTAATTCCTTCCATTTCTCATTAAGTATATTAGGATCGTTACTATTACATACTCGGTACCTATTTTTTTCAATTAATATAAATTCTGCAATACGTAGGTGTCTTTCATTGCGACATGTTTTTATTATTTTTACTTCTTCAAAATTCGGATATGTCTGGTTATCTAGGCAGTATTGTATCAGTGCTGTTTTTGCTTCTTTTTTTTTTTTTTGCCAATTTTTAACATGCTGTTGTAATCGATGTTTTAGCTGATTTTTAGTGCTTCCAATATATGACATTGGTGGGATTCCATTTATCGGTATTTCATACACACCAGCTTTTTCCAAGATACTGCATTTTCCAGTGTTATTAATTATCATATCTCCAATAGTCATTACTTTGGTTCCCATCTGAATTCCATATTTATTGCATAATTTATTGATTTCCATAGAAAATTAAAATTATGCAATAAATATGGAATTCAGATGGGAACCAAAGTAATGACTATTGGAGATATGATAATTAATAACACTGGAAAATGCAGTATCTTGGAAAAAGCTGGTGTGTATGAAATACCGATAAATGGAATCCCACCAATGTCATATATTGGAAGCACTAAAAATCAGCTAAAACATCGATTACAACAGCATGTTAAAAATTGGCAAAAAAAAAAAGCAAAAACAGCACTGATACAATACTGCCTAGATAACCAGACATATCCGAATTTTGAAGAAGTAAAAATAATAAAAACATGTCGCAATGAAAGACACCTACGTATTGCAGAATCTATATTAATTGAAAAAAATAGGTACCGAGTATGTAATAGTAACGATCCTAATATACTTAATGAGAAATGGAAGGAATTAATAAAAATTGACCAAAAAACCCAAAAACACAGAAAGGGAAAGAGAAAATGAAGAGTTCACTAAAGTCAATGACAGATGGAGCCACGGTGGAAGTGTTTCGTGGATGACGATGGGGCAGGGCGAAGAAGCTGGGCGCATTGCTCACTCTTGCTGCAGTGGCAGAAGAGAAAACACCTCCTGAAGATAACCCAGTAGGGGTTGAAAGTACTCGAGGCAATCTGCTTGGGAGTGGCTTAGGGTGTGGTTGGTTGTTCGTGAGGTGTTGAGGAGTCCAAGGAATGAATTGTGTGTAAATATTTGTATATAGGTTTTTAAAAAAATTTTCGTTCGGAATTTGTATGTTTGTAAATAGGCGTTTTCGTAGTTGTCCATAATTTCAAAAGATTTTGTGTTCAACAATTGGTTTTTAGCAACGAAAGTTAGGTTTTATAAGATTGTGGGAAGGGGGAGAGGATACAATTTTGCAACCTGGACAACAACGCACTTCATGGACTTGAATGTTGGTGGAGCTTTTGAGAGAACCTGAAAACCAAAATTGGAACACCGCACCGGCAGCCTGGGCCAAGCATGACAGGCAGAAAGATGTAACGTGTGGTGAAATGTGAAAAGAGGTAAGCAACTTTGTAAATATTATGATAAAATATGTTGTTCTTGGAGTAAAGACAAATGCAGTAGAGCTTGCTTATATTTAACAATACCTGGGATTTAACTAGCAAAACAGGAACTTTTGTTCGATATAATGTTAATTTAAAACTAATTTGATCATTTTTAACAAATAAAATTAATGAAGTCCCAAAATGTAACAAGGGAAAGAAAAGTTGAGATGATCCCTTTTAACAAGCAAAGTAACAAAATTTAATGAAATTTCATATTTATATTACTGAGACAGAAAATCTGCTGTTCATGTGAATGTTTATTTTACTTTAATTTGTACTATAGTTACTTTATTAAATATTTAAAATGTAGCTAGTTGTTATGGATATACACTGAGGCACCCAAAAACTGGGAAGGGCACTACCATTTCCATTACATGCCACCACACCCATGCAGTAAATGGTATCGTCTGCAAATGATGTATATATAGAGGCAGATATCTCCTTAAGCTTAAGTAGTAGCATTTGCAGTTCAGGTGTCAGCTTATCAGGGTTTAAACATGGTATGATAGTCAGTGCCTGAGAGGTGGATCACTCCATCTCGGAAATTACCACAAAATTTGGATTTATACGGTCAACAGTTTCAAGGGTGTACACCTGGACTACACAAACTCAGGAAAAACATCCAGATTGTGAGATCAGTGTGGCTGTAGAAAAGCCCTGGACAATTGTGGACAGCAGCATTTGGCATGCATCATAATATATGCCTGGCGTGCAACATTGCTGCAAATCATGGTGTAATTCAATGCTGGGGCCGGTAGTAGCATCAGCGTTTGGACAGTGCAACTTTCCCTGTGTTCTATGGGGTCTGGAGCCAAAGGCCCACCTGGGTGTTATTGCTGACCCGACGACACGAGGCTATGTGCCTTACCTGGGCTTGGAAACACCACCATTGGATGCAAGATGACTGGAAACATGTAGCCTGGTCTGATGATTCGCAGTACCAACTGTTTTGGGCAGATGGCTGATTGACTCCGGGTGTAGTGACAACCTCACGAGGTAATGGATCCCACATGCCTACAAGAAACAGTGCAGGCCAGTGGTGGCTCTGTTATGGTGTGGGTGTTTTCAGCTGGCACACATTAGGACCTCTCATACGTCTGTAGATCGCTCTGACTGGTGGAGGCTATGTAACTATCCTTTGGATCATTTGCACCCATTCATGTCATGCAACCACTCCGCCAGGTGGCGACACACATCCACAGTCTCCCAATTATGGCTGGAGGAACATTCCACCGAGTTTGGCATCCTGACCCCTCGATCTCCAGATACACCATCGAACACATTTGGGATGCTGTTCAATGTGCCGTCAATGACAGGAATCCTCCACCGGCAAATGTTTCAGAATTGTAGGATGCTCTTTAGGAAGCATAGTGTGCACTGTCTCCACAGTACTATAGAGAGTTCGTGGAGTTCCTGCCTCATCATGTTCCTGCCATTATCCGATTGCGAGGACGACCAACGGGATATTAGAGAGGAGTCTCGGGTTTTTTTTTGGCACTTCAATGTATAATATAAGCATATGCATATTTTTACATACTAGAAGTTTTCACAGAAAAATGGATTTAGTGAGGATTTCCATCGGTTTCAAGCTTCTAATTTTAAGTGGGCTCTTCTATATTTTGAGGTGGTTTGTCCATGTTGAAAAGTGAGTGATGAGATGCTGAGCAAGAGAATTTATTTGGCCTAAGTGACTGGGGGGGGTGTCAAGCCAATTGCTCTTGGCAGCCTAGCAGCCACATTTTAAATTTACCACTTTCAAATTAATTATTTAAATATATTCATTCGGGCAGCATCAAATTTTAAGTTTAATTTTAAGAGGAGGATTTCAAAATAAAGATTTAATTAATTGGCATGGAATGATTTTGGAAAACCCAAGGTTCAACGAAAAGGGTCATACATAAAGATTCATTTCAGATTTCATTTTTTTTTTCCCCATAAGGAATGAAGGAAAGAGAGAATACTTTTTTTTTCTTCTTCTTCCTTGCCCCAGAGAACAAGAGCAGGTCGTTGAGAGAGAGAGAGAGAGAGGGGGGAGGACCCCCTTCAACTCCCCCAGTCAGCTACGGAGAGCCACACCCGGAGATGGCCAGAGGAAGGGTTAAGTGACCTTTAACCCTTCTCAAACTCCCCAACCTGCGGAGAACTCAAGGAACAGTAACGTTGTGCCCTCAGGTAGATTCAAAGCGCCCCGCAATGAGCAATCAAGCCCGTGGCATAGTGACGCTGCAATTCAGGATGCCATAAGCCGAATGCCGATGACCGCCACACCCCCGCGATCGCAATTCGCACACAAAGCACAATATCAAATTAAGAACTACGAAACAATACAGTTGACGTGAAGTAAACAAGTAAAATTTATTATACCGGTAGGCGATAGCATGGAATCTCATGGTATGTCTTTCAGCGATTCACCGACCATTTTTAGTACAGCGGAGGCACAGAGTTTCTAAATTGATGAATAGGCAAAGATTTCTTTATGCAGCCATAGCCAGTCAGCGGTAAAATTTTGGTTTATGATAGGAAACGGGCGGAATTTGAAAACTTCTGACTTTAGGTCGAAAGTGACCACGAGTTTTAGAGAGGCATTCACTCAGAAAATCTTAGAGAGGCAACATTCTCTTCATCGCCGTCAAGCGGTGAGATTTCACCGAAGTCGAGGAGGGTTGTACGTAAGCGGCCAAAATGCTTAGTCTTCAATCTGCGGCCCTCGTAACCTGCATACCCAGCACGAAGGTACCCTCAATTTATGGGATAAACAGCTAAGCATTTTCTCAGTGAATAAAGCTGCACAGGACTAAAGGAGTCCGAGGAATCCAAATGGAGAAGGAGATTGTGAGGAATCCTAAAAGGCCGAGCTGACTATAGAACAGACGGCTGGACAGGCCTCATCTTGCGAGCCGCGGAAGAAAAATACGGGCCCACCTCTCACTAGGAAATCCCAGGAACAGCGACCATCAGGACTTTACCCATTCAGTGAGGATGTGCAAAACTTCTGCGACCGACGTCCAGATATCCCGGCAGTGCGAGGCCACGAAACGAAGAAGTACGAGCCAGCCGTGTGCCCCTCCGGATATAGCAGAATTGCCCGTCCGACGCATCAACAGGAAAGTGCCACCGGACCATCGGAGTCGAGGAACGGTGATCGAGGCCAGAGACTGAAATCCACCAACAAACTTTGACCCCCCACATCCAGAGACTTTTAATCCGTGGAGATTTCTTTTACAACGCCCTGTCGCTGATGTCGACAGCTGAAGTGCGAGGTAAAGTAAATTTAATTTCCCTGACAATTCACATATTTTATTGACAAGCAAATAAAGTTTCTGTGATTTAAAGTTAGACGAAATTGGCACACTTTCTATAGATCACTTAAACTAAATTTTTGCAAAGAGTATTTTCATGATAATTTGTGTATGAACGACTGCCAGATAAGAGGCAGGAATTAAGAAGTGTTGAATAAAAGTAATGTTCCTTCAGTAAAGTGAATTTAAGTGCCAGAGTTGGTACCTTAATTACAATTTTGTAGAAACCTGCCGGAAAGGACAGAGGCGTAAAAGTAAATTAGATCATTCAGTGTGTATAAAGTGGTTAGCAGAATGAATTAACGACCAGATAGCAAGAAGTTATTACAGTTCAGTTGCAATTTAATTGTTGATTGATGATATTTACAAAGTTGAGCTTTTGAAAGGGTTTCATCAGTAGAGTCGAAATCTAAATTATTATCAGAAATTGAAGTAAAGCGTATTTCTCCATGCCAATTTTTCATTTCAGTATATTGTGTGTTAGGTCAAGTTTTTTCTGTATAAATAATCCAATAATTCAATAAGTGTGTTTTGGGCAGTTGAGTTAATTTCAAGTGTTTGGTATCAAGAGCATAGTGTTATAAAAGTGCAGTGACATTAAATTGAAAAATAAAATTGAAGTTTATTTGAATTTTCATTTGAGTAAAAGCAATCTTTAGAGTTCATTATCTAACTTGGTGCAGATTTCACATAAAGTAAATTTTAATTAAATAATTGGATGGTTCTTCACGCAAATTGTATTAGGTTACGTTTTCTCACAATAAACAGTTGTTATTGTTATTTTATATCTCTGTTTTCTTTTAGAGAACTTTTATTTTTTTCAGTGTTTAACCTTAAGGTTGTTTGACGTGGGCAGTTGAAAGAACAGGGAGTGTGGGACAACCTACCTAGTCCTAGCGAGGAATTTTGTTTTTAAATTCTAACCATTCAATCCTGTTTTTTCTTTTTTTCCAAATTTAATTTAAATTTAATCATTAAAAAATATTGCGGCATATGAGGGCGTATGTTTCGTGTGCACTCTCATATGAAAACACAACGCATCCTCGGAAAGAAACGCAACTCTTTGGCTCACTTTCGACGATCCATTTTAAAAGTGATCATTATATCCCTCCCTACCACACTCTGGGAAAGGGGGTGGTAATAGAAGGTTGAGGAAGGCCAAGGAAATCATGGGATGACCAGATTCAGGAATACCTGCAAGAGAAAAAGAAAATAAGTATGAAGTGCAAAAAGTTTTGTTTGAAATGTGTGATGGATATCAGTGAAGCTTGATTTGTGTGCTAAGATTGTTGTAAATGGAGATGTTTGACACATCAGCAATAAGTAACATCTAAGACCACCAGTAACTTTGATTGGGCTTATGATCTTGTTTTGAAGAGCTATCAGGTTGTAAAGAAAGTTTCTGGAAAAAAATCATATGTAGCGTGTGTAATGCAAGATACTGTGGGCATGCGGTGACATAAACATTCCAGAGTGCTGTGCTTGAAAGAATAAATTCTAAGGACAGAACCTACACTGTTGTGGTGAAGATTAGTTGCATGTTGCGACGATACGATGGCGATAACTAAGTAATGTGTGCATGCAATATTGCTGTATGAATATTTGAATGGCGTGAAAGTTATAGAAGCACTTGGAAACTTGCAAAATACATTTGGTGATGATATTATCGGACAGATTACTTGCTGTGACTGGTACAGGAAATTCGACACTGGTGTATGAGATCTGTCTGACGCGCCCAGAAATGGCAGACCCAGTCAGGTTGAAGATGATACACTGCAGCATGTGCTATCGACTAAACCTGATGCAAAACTATGGGAACTGGTAGAGGAACTAAAGACCTCCCGTATGACCATGAACACCCAACTTCAAAAGTTGGGATATTTGGGTAAACTATGCAAATTGGTACCCCATGATTTGTCTGACTAGAATTGAACGCAACACTACTTCACTGCTGTTGCTCTGCTTGAAAGAGAAAAACGGGAGAGCATTTTGCATCAGTTGATCATGAGTGGAAAAATGCATCACGTACATAAATGTTGCACGACGAGAGCACGGACCAAGCAGGGACAACCCCACAGAAGGTTGCTACGCCACCCCTTCATGGATGGAAGGGAGGTGATGCTGAGTTGCTGGTGGGATTGTCGCAGTGTGATTCACTATGAACTCTTACCGCAGAACAATGCCATCGCAGCGGATGCTTACATCCAACAGTGGGACCGTCTCCATGCTGCACTGCAAGAAAAGCGCCCAGCGTTGATTAGTCGCCATAGAGTTGTTTGTTTTCCACCAGAATAACGCTCATCCATATGTCACTTTGCAGGCCCAGAAAAAGTTGCACGAGCTGGAATGGGAAATATTGCCGTAACCCCCCCCCCCCCTTTTATTCCCAGGATTTTACCCCATCCAGCTTTCATCTTTTCTGGTCTTTGTTGAATTTTCTCGTGTAGAAAAACTTTGATGATGATGTGAAACGTTGCATGGATGACTTCATATACTCCCGCTCGCCAGACTTCTATTGCAATGGGATATTTTAACTCGTATATCGGTAGAACAAGGTCATCAGTTCAAATGGGGACTACCTGGTTGATTAGGTTAAGTATTTTATACAATTTTTTAAGCTTGAAATACATGCTTCTCTATTTTCCTGATACTTTCTTTACAATCTGATAATTGCTGTTTCTCAGAGAACAGCTTAGTGATATGTATGATGTGAAGGGCAAGTTGCTGAAATCATTCAAAAGCCTTTGCACCAAAAGTTTGGCAACAGTCAGAGTTGAGGGAAATACTGGTAAGGGGTTCATGATTAACTGAGGGGTATGGTTGGGATATAAGTTGTCTCCATTTCTATTTTTAAATGTTAAGCCTAAATCCATGGTTCTGGGTTGAACTACTAAGAATATTAACTGTGTAGTTCAGGTGAATGTATACGAACAGTTAACAGTTTGTAACTATTTAGGTGCAGCAATTGGTGAGGTAAGAAAGCTTTCTAAGGAATTGGACAATAGAATTACTCAAGCAAGGAACATCTCATATTTGCTACGTAAAACTGTTTTCATTAAGAAGGAGAGTGGCTGAAGCTCAAAGTTAGCTGTTATAATGCAGTATTTAGACTACCCTTTTCCATAGCATTGAGAGCTGGTTAAGAAGTAAAGATATCATTAGGCAGTTAAATGGCCAAAATGAGAGTAGCAAGAGGAATATCAGGAAATAATAGATGGATTGGTGCATACTTGTGCATACACAGAGTGGTGTGACAAGATTAGTAATGAAGATGTGAGATCAGAGTTGGATATTTCTTCCATTTAGAAGACAAAGTTAATGAAACATACTCGGGTGGTTTGTGCGGCATGGGAAAGGAATGACTTCCATGGCGGTTGTTGCATTATAAGATAGTTGGTGGTAGACCAAGGTAAGACCTAGAACTGAATGGATTGATAGTGCAAAATTGACCATTAGTGATAGAGGTAGTGATTTTTCAGAGCAGAGGCAGAGCTCAAGAAACGTCGGCACAAATGTAAAATGTGGCACATTTGTGCCGACAATGACATTTGCATTGCCTTCTCTATGTATTGAAAAATTATTTCTTCTGGGAGATTAGTTTCCCACAGATATATGTAAGATGTTCTCTGAATCAGTGGAACTTGTGACTTACATCTGTACTTGAATGTGAGAAAAGGTCCTGTTGATGCTATGTGGAAGCATCAGGTTTCTTTGACTAGCACAAATCTAAATGGTACTTAGATTTCTAAGCTGCATATACTTAGCTTCAGTTGCTTGGAGCATCATTGTCCTGGGTGGTGTAATGATGAGACTTGGACCCCTCGATAATATAGAAATAGAAATATTGATATAGAAATTTTCTTTTTGGCAACCATGCAGAGAAAGGGACTGACTGATGTGATGTTGATGTCTGTGGCCACATCATTATTGCCTGGAAATTTTCCTGAAAATTCTACATGATTCTAGAACATTATGAATTTGAGTATTTTCTGTTAAAAAAAGTCCCATTACTATCATAAGCCAAAACTAAACATTTAGATGGATTAATCCACAGGTTTTTAATTTTTAATTTTGAGGTAACTGTAAGAGCCTTAAATGAAAAATTCTTCATTGTGTGTCATTCTACATCAAAATCATGCTTGAATGGAAATTGGGAGATGCAGGTTCAATTCCTGCTCTAGGGCGATATAATTTTCACGTTTTCTGAAGAGGTGTGTACATGGGAAACAGTGCAAATGTGACACATTTGTGCTGACAACAACATTTGTGTCACCTTCCATGTATATGTGAAGAATTACTTCTTGAGGGAGATTAGTTTCCCACTGTAATATGTGTAGAACAAGAGAGATGAGGAAAGTTTGTAGGCCACTCCATGAACTGACAAAACAGTTTATCTTTTTTATGTGATACGAAGCCATTTAATGTTATAAAACAGACAAGGATAGCCATCGAAGTAGTGAAATAACCCTCCTTTTTTTCACTACTACTATAGATGGATCTTTATGCAACGTAAAAAAATGCATTTTTGTAACAATTGTTACAATTATTGATTAATATATTTATACAAGGATATATTGAAACTTGATGTTAGTGCCTGAAATCTACAGTTGTTAGAGAAAGTTCTCTTCACTGGCATCAAATATTATAGTTTCCCAAAAGACCACACAGTTGAAGATTTCAAAGTTTATTGAGAGAGAGATGTATTGCATGTGCTGAACTTATGCTTGCAAAATTTCTGCTGTAGAGCTTTCTGTTTATTAGGGGTTTTTGCCCCCTAATGAGAGGGAGGATCAAGTTGGCAGATAAAACGTACCCAGTGTGGTATCACAGAAAGAAAAACATTGTTTGACCAAGTGATTCATAATTATCAAGTTGGATAGCTGCTTATATGACATCAGAGCAAACTATGGAAATGCTGGGAATTATTGATCAGCTGTTTTTAATGTTCATGAATTTGGTGAAACCAAGTACCCAGTGTTTTCAATGGTTAAAGCTCCTGTAAGATATTAATGGTAATTCTTTTGAGAAAATCATTATAAATCAAAGTATTTGCCATTTCTGTAACTGCATTTTGTTGATTCTAAGTTCAAAGGGTTGTAATACAAATCCTCCTACTAAATTTATCTGTGTTGCAGAGATATTGAAGGCACTCTTTCTTTCTTTAATTGGAAGATGTACAAAAACTGCTACTGAAATTGCCCTCACAAATCAGCATTTTTAGACATACGATTGGAAAAATTATTTTTGCACTACATAGAAATACGCACATCCAAGATTTCTCCAAGGGTTTCAATATAATTTCCAGAATTTTAATTTGTGCAAATTTTTCTTTAAATCAGCCAATTCTGATTGGCTGCAAGATGTCAAATGCCATATGTTGCCAATTATATTGGTGCAGGATTAAAAAAATGAATAAGAAAAAAAGAACTCCGTCATAATTTCTCATTAGGTGGCATGTATTCCTCACTGTTTGCATTTTTAGGAGATGGATTAAAAAAAAAAATTGGGGGATTATATAGAAGTGTTACCAAGATTTTCCAGTTTTTCATAGTGTAGAAATTTTCTTTTTGGCAATCATGCAGCGAAAGGGACTGATGTGATGCATGATGTCTGTGGCCACAATATCATCATTGCCTGGGAATTTTCATGAAGATTCTACACGATTCTAGAACATTATGAATTTGAGTATTTTCTATTAAAAAAAGTCCCATTATACTATCATAAGTCAAAACTAAACATTTAGGTGGATTAATCTGCAGGTTTTGAATTTTTAATTTTGAAGTAACTGTAAGAGTCTTAAATGAAAAATTCTTCATTGTGTGTCATCTACATCAAAACCAGCTATACTGTGTATGTGTAAACAACCAAGTATTTTAGCTTGAAAATTGTGTATGTGTGCATGCATGCTAAAGTAGTTAAATATCTGTGTGCTTTTGTTTCAAAATGATGCAATGTAACAGTTGTTAACTCGAATTTTAGTATATGGTTGAACGACATGGAAAAACCTTGCTACCCCAGTACTTGGGCATGTATCGGCTGACTGTTGAAGGTGCGGAGACTTATATTGTCGTCATGAGGAACATCTTTACCACCAATTTAAAAATTCACAAGAAATATGATTTGAAGGTAATATTTAGCAACTGTATATAATACTCTTTGGCAGAAAAAAAAATGAAGCACCCCAATAAAATTGTTCAATCCTGATGAAACTCCACATGCAAGTACCTCAGGACTGAATATGCAAATGATTAAAAAATAGTGACCAATGACAAAATAGTGGCTTGCCACAGCACATGGGAACCACCCATCAAAGATAGTATATCAAGAGCAAAGCTCGCACATAGGGACAACTGTGATAGCGGATTGCGGTTGCGTTAACCTTCACGGACTGTGAAGATATTTCAATGTCGGATTCATGCACAATACGAGCAGTTGAGTAAGTTTGAGAGGGGACGTATAATTGGGCTGATAGAGGCCAGTTAGTCAAGGCACCATATTGCTAGGCATTTGGGTTGGAGCGACACTGTAATCAGACAGTGTTGGCACCAATGGGTTGAGCAGGGCACAACCCAGTGGCACATGGGCAGTGAACGACCAAGGGCAACGACAGAATGCAAGGATTGAGGGATTGTGAGAGCCGCATGAACAGAACTGAATTTGCCACTCTCTACCATTGTGGTCATGATGCGTTGTGTTCAAGTACAGTAGTGGCCATCCAGACCATTGCTAGATGACTTGCGGCGTGGGGATTACATTCAAAGAGGCCACTCCACCACTGACCAGTGAGCATCGCTGGCACCGGTTGCAGTGATGTCAGGCCCGATTAACATTGGATAGTGTCCAGTAGCATTGTTTTGTCTTCAGTGATGAGTCATGGTTTGCTCTTGGCACACAGATCCTGCCTTTACTGTGGAATGGCACATGGCTTACACACTGAGAGTGACTGACTGGGGAGCCTTTTCCTATGATAGCCTGACACCCTTGGTAGTCCTCCATACCACCCTCACTGCTCAACAGTATGTCAGCAACATTCTACAACCTGGTATGATGCCATTCCTGTTGCAGCATCACTGAGTAATTTTTCAACAGGATAATGCCCAGCTGCACACGGCACGACTCTCCCAGGCCTGCCTCCGTAATGTCGACACCAGTGTTTAAGCTGGAATTTTTTCTCGTGTAGCAATTTCGCTATTTTTTCTGCAAAAGTTGTAGCAAAAGGCTATGCAAATTAGCCAAATTTACGGTTCTATTTTATGATATTTATGTACAAAAATATAAGCACAATGCATTGGCTAAATAAAATTTTGTACTTTAAATAGAAATAAAGAATAAAGACAAATAGGCTTTTACATTTCTAATTTAAATAAAACATACATGAGATTCTTCCATGGATTCGCAGAATTCTGCTCCCCCCCATCATTTGGGCTACTCGAGATCCATGCAAAAATTAAGAGAAATTTGGGGGGGGGGGGGTCGTTTTCAATCCTGGAACGATATTCAAAACTTTTGAAAACAGAAGTTAAACCGAGTAAAGATTTCTCCTGCTATCATAATATCTTTTTTCTTGCATTGCTGCCTCTGTCCAGTATTGTTGTTAAATATCATTTTGTTGCATAAATATTTGTATTTCAGCATGAAACTGTGGGCAACAATTTTTCGAAAACGGAAATTTAGCCGGCGCAAAGATTTCCCTATAGTCTTCAGGCACGAGATTCTTCAGTGAATTCAAGGAATTCCCCCATTTCCGTTACCGTGTGGGGCATTCTTGAGATCAATGCACAACTGAACATATATCTTGAGGGGAATTGGTGATGTTGGTGGGATTCGTTTTCTGTTTGAGAGCAGAATTCTGTCATTTGAAACTTTCAAAAACGGAACTTACACGAAGTGCAGGTTTTTCCCGTAATCATAATTTTTTTTTTTTTTTTTTTTTGAGATGTTCCTTCTGCCCAGTATTGTTGTTAAATGTCCTTTTATTCCATAAAAATTTGTGTTTCAGCTTAAAAATGGGGAAAGGGGGAGTTCCTGAAAACCAAAGTTGGATAAAGTGAAGATTTTTCCCATGATCATAATCCCCGTAATGTTCTCACTATCCTGTGTGGTTGTTAAATGTTACTTCCCTCATAAATGTTTGCATTTAAGCTTGATAAGGGACGAGAAATTTTCCAAAAATGGAAGTGATGAAGTTGGAAAATTTGTAAAAATTGATGCATGGTGTTTGAAGTATTCATATTCTCAAAGTTATCTAAAATAGTGAAAGCTTTGATATCATGCATTCATGGTCCTCAGGCTGAAAGTTCTTTCAGCATGATGGATGAAATTATTGCCATCTGAGGGAATAAAAAAAACAAAAGCGACAATGAGAAAATTGGAAGAGAATGATATCAATAGAAAGGAAAATTAAGTAATGAATGCTGTGCAGCTGCAAAGTCAACAAAAGACAAATATGGCTGTGAAACTTGCTGAGAAGAAAGCAACACAAAAGGGAAACTTGGTGATGTTCTAGCAAGTAGGACAACAAAACAAAATACTGTGCTTGAAGCAATGTGTTTAAGAACCATATTATTTTGTTTTGAATTCAGTAAGTTTATATTGTGAATACAGTGATGTACTGAAGTTTAATATTTACATAAATAAATTGCAGTGAATAATTTCATCTTGCTTGTGCTGCATTATATTCACTTTCACTTAACACATTCTGATTTTTCACTTGGTTAAAAAGTTCAATTTTTTGTTTCTTATTCGGTCTCATGTATGATAAAAAATACTTATATTTGCTGATGCATGCAGTTTGTGAGAATATATACAAAGACCAGGACTGAGCAAAGCCACAACCGACAACACTGCAGTCGACCCGAACCAAAACAGCACATACTGCTGTCGCGGTGAACTGCCAAAGAAACAAAAGAAATGCTGCTTTCCTTATCCATTGCAGCAAAGTCCTTGCGAAAGGTTCTCTCGAGGATCACTGGTGCTTTTCTGCAATAAGGTGAAGCAGCGATGACAGGAATGAAAAACAATGCAAGGGGGATGGATGACAGAAAAAAAAAGTGACAGGGTAAAAAACCAGGTCAATGGAGCAAAGCAGCGATAATGGAACAAAAAAAAAAAATTATAGGGATGAAAAACAAAGCAAGGGGAAGCAGGGATGAGCGGGATGATGGAACGAAAAAATGACGGGAAGGAAACCAGGTTGGCAGGAATAAGCAGCAATGAAGGAATGTAAAAAAAAAAAAAAGGAAACATCCACTTTTTGGTGATTCAGTGGGGACTGTTTGTCACAAAATTACCATATTTATAGTGATCTGTCAAAAATGCAAAAGCTTAAACAATGGTTGACACCCTTCCAGGGCCAGCCTGATTGTCTGACCTCTCACCAATCGAACCTGTTTGGTACATGATGGGACACTACCTACGCCCATGCCAAAATGTCGGCGAACTGGCTTGCAGTTGGGACACCATCTGTTATGCTATACCTCATGACAGTATACGTGAACTGTATTGTATGCCTCTATGCCACACCAGGTAACCGACAGTTTGTATCCAAGGCAGAGATGGCACTACAACGTATTGACTTGTTCCACTTGTGTAGCTGTTTTATCCGAATGAATGGCCCAACTGTTCTGGAACTGCAGTCATTTTCCTTTCCTATACAAGTACATTGCAAATGCCAGTTTTCATCTCGATTGGATGATTCCTTCTGAGTGCTTCATTATATATTCCATTTACTATTGTTTTACCTTACGTAGTTCTCCTTAATCGTAATGGGAAGAGTTATTGTAATTGGTGATATAATAATTATATCATTTTTATAATGATGCAGCAGTATCTAGTATTACCATAAGTTTTGTCATGTATTTCATCTACTGATTTTATGCAGCAGCAAGACTAGTTGATTTGTGAGGCAGTCCTGAGCTCTGCATTTGTGTGGCATTGGAATAAAAAGCATTCAGCTGTTGAGTTTGTAGTAAGATGGAATGGTCTGTGAAAGAAAACACTGTGGTAGTTACAGTATTATGTAGCACAAGTGCAGGAAACGGCAACTACAATAGTCAAGTTGCTGAAACCACTTGGTAGCAATCTTGGATGCATTGAGTGAAAAGAGGAACTTGGCCTAATAGATGACAGAAAGAGATCAAGTTGAACTCGTCCTGTTTGAACTCCAGCAGTTTTAACCCTTTAGACCATGACCCTGAAATTTTGTATCACTCTAAATACCATAACACCCAAAACTGTCTGTTGGTTCCCTTCTTCATTTAGTAACAATAATGATGACTGAATGTGACCTCTCATGATCCTTCATAGGTTGTGCAAATTGAAAAAACAGGTAAAGGTAAGAAATCTGACTCACTTTAGACAGGCGTTATGGTCGTTAAAGGGTTAAACAAGATCTGAGCTCAAGTTTGGAAGAATCCTATCTGCAAAAAAAAGATGCAGAAGATGAAATTTAAAAAATGAAAGGCATTGGACAAGACCTAGGACTGAGAGCTTACCATTGGACTATTGATCATATGCTAACACCTTGTGCAAAAAATTGCCATCATTTACACCAGCAGTGAGTATTATATTGGGTTGGCCAAAAAGCTCGTTCGGTTTTTCTGTAGGATGGCTCTAGTAGTGTTTAGTTGTCTTTAACTTCATTTGAAACAATTTTGTTAGATTGTATTGTGGCAGCTGTCATATCAGCGTGCATTTTACAAAAAAAAATATCAAAGTTGGTGAATTTTTGTGTAGCCATTTTAATATTGAAGATGGAAGAAAATAAGCAACATTTTCGGCATATCATGCTTTATTATTTCAAGAAAGGTAAAAACGCAATTAAAACGCCAAAAAAAAAAAAAAAAAGATTTGTACAATGTATGGAGAAGGTACTTGTGACTGATTGAACGTGTCAAAAGTGGTTTGCGAAGTTTCGTGCTGGAGATTTCTCACTGGACGATAGGGTGGACCAAAAAAAAAACCTTTTTTTTTTTTATTTGCATATCGCCTAGTGTGGAAAAGTTGCCATTTGGGCCAACAAGAATAACAAAAGTAATTTTTTTGAAATCGACCAATATCTTATGTCTCTGCACGGCACCTTAAGTCCGCGCTTTTCCGACCGCATTGCGCTGTTGACAAAAACGGATAGAATTTTTTTGTAATTGAAATCTAATAACCCCTAGTGCGGAAAAGTGTCCTTTAGTGTTCCCAATAACAGTGAAAAAAGTTTTGAAGTTGATCAATATGTTATGTCTCCGCACTGCACGCGAAGTTCACCATTTTCTTCCCACACTTGGCCCTTAGGCCTGGGCTAGGTAAAGGCATCCTGACATGTAGGGCATCGGAAAAATCCGTAGGAAATTGCACTGTTCTGAGTGCACCATGCAGAAGTGCATGTGTAGTACACTCCGTTTGCTTTGTAACGTGTAGCGTGTAGCTCTTCACGTGCTTTCAATGTCACATATGGAAACAACCCAGAACTCACCACAAGGAGGTGGACACTTCAAGTTCCACCCACCCTCCCTCCAGCTCAAAATTTTGTTTCTACGTGGTATATCTTGTTCAGTAATCCGCTTTACTCTAAAAGTGTGGCATTAATTGCTGTGATGCAATTGTTGCTCTTATGAACGAATCTCTAGCTTCAAATCCACACACTGGGGCAGCTGCTTCGGTCACCAGTTTTGTGCAACATTCCAGAGCTTACATATGGCAGAGAAACTTGGTTATTTCTTCGCCAGCTGCGGCAGAAGTTGCGATCCAGATCTTCGTCTGAGATGTGTTTTGTCAGGGGTGGTTCGGTAAGACACGTTTTAGTCCAACCGATCATCTCATAATATTCCTTAGCATCCAAATTTAATTGCTGCACTTCGAATTCTCTTATGACATCATTCATTTTTTGTTGTCTAGCTTTCTTTATTCTTCTCTATCCAAGAGCTCTAACGTGGGTGTGTTCGTCCGCAATCATACTTAGCAATATATTCTCGGGGTGATTGAAGAATGCGTCTCTCTTGATCACTGCATCAATGATTACTTTGCACTTCAAATCCATGAAGCGCGATAAGTTGATCAGTTTCCAAAAGTGTTTGGTCCCTTCTGTGCACGAAGGCTTCTTCTTTATGGAAAACCAAAAAGGGGCATATACCTTCATTATGAAGTTGGCAACACAGATAAAAGTTTGCGATGGGTTTTGAGTGACGACACAGAGGCGCATGACTCAGTTAGCTGTCGTCAGTCACCACGAATGTGACAGTGGTTCTGGATTTCTTCTAGAAAGGCTGGCATCCCAGTCTCCCTGTGACACAGCGCAACAGATTTCGAGTAGATACTGCTTGTCTGTACTCAGTTCATGTGTATCCTGCAATTCTTTCATGTGTTCTGTCCATTCGACATTAATAGCTGCAAAGTCTACCACTGGGAGGTTTTCACAGCCGTCGAGAGCTGTCCCAGTCTCTCCTGAACGAGTTGTAGGATCAGTTTCCAAACACTTTTAGAAACTGATGAACTTATTGCGTTTCATAGATTTGAAGTGCAAAGTAATCATTGATGCAGTGATCAAGAGAAACGCATTCTTAAGTCACCCAGAGAATATATTGCTCAGAATGATTGTGGACGAACGCACCCATGTTAGAGCTCTTGGATGGAGAAGAATAAAGAAAGCTAGAAAAAAAAAAAAAAAAAAAAAAAGAATGATGTCATAAGAGAATTCGAAGTGCAGCAATTAAATTTGGGTGCTAATGAATATTATGAGATGATCGGTTGGACTAAAACACGTCTTACCGAGTAACCCCTGACAAAACACATCTCAGACGGAGATCTGGATCGACTAATCGCAACTTCTGCTGCAACTGGCGAAGAAATAACCAAGTTTCCCTGCCATACGTAAGCTGTGGAATGTTGCACAAAACTGGTGACCGAAGCAGCTGCCCCAGTGTGTGGATTTGAAGCTAGAGATTCGTTCATAAGAGCAGCAATTGCATCACAGCAATTAATGCCACATTTTTCGAGTAAAGCAAATTACTGAACAAGATATACCACATAGAAATAAAATTCTGAGCTGGAGGGAGGGTGGGCGGAACTCGAAGTGTAGCCACCTCTTCGTGGTTAGTTCTGAGTTGTTTCCATATGTGACATTGGAAGCATGCGTAGAGCTACACATGCACACGCATGGTGCACTCAGAAGAGTGCAATTTCCTATGGATTTTTCCGATGCCCTACATGCCAGGATGCCTTTACCTAGTTTAGGCCTAAGGGCCAAATGTGGGAAGAAAATGGGGAACTTCGCGTGCAGTGCAGAGACATAGCATATTGATCAACTTCAAAACTTTTTTCCACTGTTATTGGGAACAACTAAAGGACACTTTTCCGCACTAGGGGTTATTCGATTTCAATTACAAAAAAATTCCATCCGTTTTTGCTTACGGCCCAATGCTGTCGGAGAAACTCGGACTTTGTGTGCGGTGTAGAGACATAAGATATTGCTCGATTTCAAACAAACTACTTTTGTTATTCTTGTTGACCCAAATGGAAACTTTTCCGCACTAGGCGATATGCAGATTAAAAAAAAAAAAAGGATTTTTTCGGCCCACCCTACCGGACGATGCTCCACGGTCGGGTAGACCAGTTGAAGTTGAAAGCGATCAAATGGAGATATTAATTGAGAGCAATCGATGTTATACCATGCAGAAGATAGTAGACATACTCAAAATATCCAAATCAAGTGTTGAAATTCATTTGCTCCAGCTTGGTTATCTTAATCTCTTGGATGTTTGGGTTCCACATAAGTTAAGCAAAAAAAAAAAAAAAAAAAACTGCTTGACCATATTTCTGCATGCAATTCTCAAACGTAACAAAAACATCCATTTTTAAAACAAATTGTGACGGGCGATGAAAAGTAGATACTGTACAATAATGTGGAATGGAAGAGATCGTGGGGCAAGTGAAATGAACCACCATCAACCGCACCAAAGGCCGTTCTTCACCCAAAGAAGGTGATGTGTGTATATGGTGGGATTGGAAGAGAGTCCTCTATTATGAGTTTCTTCTGGGCAACCAAACTATCAATTCCAACAAGTACTGCTTCCAATTAGACTAACTGAAAGCAGTACTCGACGAAAAGTGTCCAGAATTAGTCAACAGAAAACGCATAATCTTCCATCAGGATAACGCCAGACTGCATGTTTCCTTGATGACCAGGCAAAAACTGTTACAGCTTGGCTGGAAAGTTCTTATTCATCCGCCATATTCACCAGACATTGCACCTTTGGATTTCCGTTTATTTCAGTCTTTACAAAATTCTCTTAATGGAAAAAAATTTAAATTCCCTGGAAGACTGCAAAATGCACCTGGAACAGTTCTTTGCTCCAAAAGATAAAAAGTTTGTGAAGATGGCATTATGAAGTTGCCTGAAAGATAGCCGAAGGTAGTGGAACAAAACGATGAATATGTTATTCAATAAAGTTATTAGTGAAAATAAAAAATGTGTCTTTTATTTTTACTTAAAAACTGAACAAACTTTTTGGCCAACCCAATATCATGTTTTTTGATGATAAGAGAATGTTCATTATTGAGGAGAGGTTCAGCACATAGAATGAAGGAGTGTATGCCTGCAGCAGTGATTAAGTTCGCCATATTGTTTTTGTTTCCATCATGGTCATCACTCAGCATCAGTGATGATTTATTTGATTGGGGTGCCATACCATGGTGTAGTGGAGGTATGTTCATTTCAAAATTGTATAAAAAGTAGCATCAGTGTGTATATATACAAAAAAGATGTTAAACAGTTTTACAAAAACTTGTGAAACCCTGCAATCAGACTTTGTTCAACAACCAACACTTTATCTTTCAATATGGCATGGCACCTGTCCACAATACTACGACCACCCAACGGTGGCACCAGGATACCATTTTTAGAGCTCATTTCCCTGGGTCCATCCGCAAGCCCAGACATCAATGTGCTTGACTACAGATTGTGGGGCATTTTGGAAAGCAAGGTCTATTCTTCCAGATATACCAAAATTGACAGCTTAAAGTGAGGTTTGAGGGTAGCAGTTGCAAATTTAGATTTAAATGTTGTTCAGAAATTAATAATACATTTTCATAAATGCATGTGTGATAAACAGTGAAATATGGCCTTTCTATGCTGTAATGTGATATGCTTGTATGCCTTCCATGTATATGAAAAGATTCATTTTTATTAATTTCTGTGATAATACCTGAAGAACTAGTAACTGGATTGAAGTGGTTATCATCACTGTGAGGTGACCATGGATGCTTTGATTAGTGTAAATCTAAAGTTCATCTAGATTACTAAGCTTCAATTGCTTGGAAATTTAGTTTCTCATGTGGTGTGTAATGGTGGCATTCTCAAACAGAAATGAGATGAACATTTGGGTGCATAGCAAGCACTGCAATGCACTTCTTTGTTGAAAAATAAGATGCCCAAATGCCTGCCATACATTTGAGAAGTTATGATTTCATTAATTTCTGATATATTTGCATTTATGATTTGTTTCAGAAATGGATTGGAAAATTTTTCAAATCATTTAGCAAGTATGCAAAAATTGTTCATACTTTCTGCAGCTTTTCTTGGTGTGCAGTTTTTTTTTCCTGGTAGATGGTAAACATGCTAATTTTTGTAATTGTGGCAGTATTTCTTTATAGAAGGCAGACTGGGAATGTTCTTGGATACAAATGTGATATGCATGCCACAGATTTTCACATTTTTTATCATATACAGTTTGCTTTTTTGTTAGATGTGATGTACACTGCTCGACATAGAAAATGCCACACCATGAAAGAATGCATGAAATGAGATAAAGCTTACCACACATGTAGGCAAGTAGATGGGAAAGAAGTGATATAATTTCTGAGGGATCACAGGAATGTGCAATAAATGTGGCCTAAGTCCGTATGTCCACTGTACTGGATTATACATTTAGCATCACTGCATGGCATTGAGTGGAAAACTTCCTTGATGGTGTCCTGAGGTATTGTTGACCTGTGTCCACAATTCATTAACATTGCGAGGGTGTTGTGCACACATTTCAGGTCATCTTCCAGTGATGTCCTACACATTCTCTGTTGAGAAGTGTGGGGATTTCAATGATCAGAGCAGCACCTGAACACTTTATAGGCATTGTCTGGTGGTGTTGGCAGTGTGTGGGCGTTATCTTGTTGAAACTGGGCATCAAAGGACGCCTCGGAGATACGGTAAAAAAAAACAACAGGCTGCAGCACCTCATCGATGTGTC
This sequence comes from Macrothele yani, assembly GCA_039090855.1. Taxonomy (NCBI): domain Eukaryota; kingdom Metazoa; phylum Arthropoda; class Arachnida; order Araneae; family Macrothelidae; genus Macrothele; species Macrothele yani. Next base: position 72,848,096 of record CM076996.1, on the reverse strand, counting down.
ATAGTGTTGTCATCATACCCACTAGGTGTATGAGCATCATACCCACTAGGCTATTAAACTGATAGAGCTCCAACCAAACCATAACACCAGGCTGAAGAGCTATATAATGCTCATGGATGGCAGAAAGATAAATCTCCAGACTCTCAATTGGAAGTTGTTGATGCTTTTTGAGAGTCTATTGACTGATGTAGGAGGCTCCAGGTTTTTGATCAGAGGTCATCAACCCTCATATGTGAGACTTGTTTCTGAATGTGATATGGTTCCATTTGTCCCACCACGCATGTCTGGTATGTCACCTCTGCCTGGTGAAGATGTGCTGCGGTAAGTGCAAGTGCAAACCTGCCTAATTTAATCTGCTATTCACTGTCTATGTCAATATCGGTCGCCCATAGCTTCCTGTACACCTTGTTGAATGTCATCTGCTGTGGCTTGGCATTGAATGCTGTGATCAAGGCATTTGGATGGCTGCCTATTTGCATTAGTCCCACTATGTCGAATCATGGTACCCCTTCCTCCAAATACTGTCGCCATATTCCGCCGACAGTTGTTACATCCCAATAATTTTCTACCGCAATATGATGTAGAGTTCGACTAGCTATACAAAGCCCTATAATGAAGTCTCTAGTAAAGGGGGCCAGATTTCCAGTGACATCACCTAGGTATTCTTATTTCTTAACATAGGCTTTTGCCACCAAAATAACTCTGATGCAGTGGTCCATGCACCCATGTAAGAACGACTAAACTTAGCTACGCTGAGCCATTTTGCCCTCTTATTTTCCCTCATTTATTGTGTGATTGATTTGCAACTATGATCATGTACATAACCCAATTTTATTGTCAACTCATGCCCACCAATTAGCATGGAGCTCTGACAAATACTTCCTGTTGTGGCATTTCCTATGTGGAGCTGTGTATTATGTGGATGAAAAAGGTAGTGTACATACACAAGATTCTTCTGCTTTTTTTTTATCATTTGGATCATTGCAAAACTAAAGAGAATTTTTTTCTTATTGGGAACGGTATTGTTTCAAAATTTTTGAAAAGTGAAGTTACATGGAGTGAAAATTTTTCCCGTAATTGTAATTCTTTTCTTGCGATGTTGCCCCTGTCCAGTATTATTGTTAAATATTATTTATTGCATAAATAATTGAATTTCAGCTTGAAATTGTAGGCAACAAATAGCAAAAACAGAAGTTAGATGGCACAAAAATTTTGCTGTAATTTTCAGGCAAGAGATTCGTCGACAAGTTCTAGGAATTCTGCCTTTTCTGTTATCAGTTTGGTCATTCACGAGGTCGATACACAACTGAGCAGAAGTTTTTTGGGAGGTAGGTGGTGGTGGGGAGGAAATTCCATCTTTATGAAACTTTCAAAAATGGAAGGTTGACAGAGTGAAGATTTTAGTTCGTAATCATAATCTTTTTATTTTTGCTTGTGATGTTCCGTATGCCCAGTATTGTTGTTAAAGTTCATTTTTTTCCATAAATATTTATATTTCAGCTTGGAAATGGGGGGAAAATTTCCAAAAATGAAAGTTGGACTGAACAAAGATTTCTCCTGAAATTGCAGTTTTTCTTGCAATGTTCCATCTTTCCTGTGTTGTTGTTAAATGTTACCCCCCCCCCCCATAAGTGTTTGCATTTAAGTGTGGCAAGGGAGGGAAAATTTTCTGAAAGCGGAAGCAACACAGTTGGGAAATTTGTAAGAATTGATGCATGGTGTTCAAAAATATTCATATTCTCATAGTTACACTATTTATCTAAAATAGTTAAAGCTATGATATCATTCACTCATGGTCCTCAGGTTGAGAGTTCTCTTAGCATGATGAATGAAATTGTCATCAGAGAGCATAAAAAATAAAGCAACAATGAAGGAATCGGAAAGCAAAGTATCAGCAGAAAGAAAATTTAGGCAGTGGAAGCTGTGCAGCTGCAGAGTCAACAAAAGAAACTGAAAGTAGTCCACAATCTTGCAGTGCATTTGGATTTTTCACCAAGTTAAAAAGTTGCTCATTTTTTTTTCATTTTTCTGTCTCCTGTATGAGTGTAGCATATCTCCACTGCTGAAAAATTTATTACAAAGTTATGTAATTTTAGGATCTTGCAGAATGTGATAAACACATGAGGATTTTGTGTGGGTATGTAGGAATTTGTTTTATTACATCTCAGATGTTGGTACCATTACCTTTATTCATTGCTACAAAACTGAAGTTAAAAATTTGAAAGACATTTACTTTCATTGTATTAAAGAAACACTGTGCTGTTTTGAATTATAAATATTGTCTTGAGAAATTTATTATTGAATGTAACAGTGTTACAATTTATTTTACATTGTTGTCTTTAGCTTAACTGTGAAGAAACTCATGCTAACATGTTGTGAAAACATAAAGTAAACCCTTGTAAAGTAAATACAACATACAAATATGTATTTATTACTTGTTATGGTTTTAGTTAACACATGGAAACCAGTTTTGATGAATTTTTATACCATGTCTGTTTCAATGTTGATTATATATTTTGTTATTGCTTGTAGGTATCCATGTGGTATCAGATTAACCAGTTTGTTGTTATTGTCCTGTGTTTAGGGTTCTACAGTTGACAGAGAAGCTAGCGATAAAGAAAAGGTGAGCATCGGATTTGTTTGTGTAAGTAAATGCAGTTGGACACAGTATGCAATCTTTCTAGTGTACAGTTATTCACATAATTCAGCTTCACAGCAATTTGTAAGTGATAATGAATTGTTATAAACTGTGATGTTATTACAATACCATTCTGAAAATTTCTGTTGATGTGTAGTGTAGCAACACTGTGATGACTGTGGGGTAATAGTGCTTTTAGCAACAACAAAAAGCTGTTTGAAATTAGTTTTTTAGTGTTTAAAAAAATGGATTTGCTTATGTTATCACTATGTCCATCCATCTCTGTGGGCACCACATCTCTGTACATATTAGTCCAATTTTTTAAATTTCATTTTGCATTGGGAAGCCTGAACTATGGAAATGATAATAATCTATTTCTTTTGATGTGTAATGTTACCACACTAAATGCAGATACTATTAAATTTAAAATACATTTATTATTCTACAAAATTTGGTTGAAAAGGTTCTTCCTTTCAATAACTTCTTCGATGAAGAATATTTTGCTTGCAATTCCTTCTTCAAATAATGCAGTTTTTCTGCTAGAGGGTGCAATAATATGTAACATTTTCCCTAACATCTCTGCTTCAAAAGTTCAATTTGAAAAATTTCTTTCATGTCCGAGTTTATGGTGTAATTTTTGCAATGCACAACATTGTGTAGTGGTTAGCATACTCGGGCGCTATCCGGGAGACGCGGGTTCAATTCTTGCTCCAGGACCACGAGATTTTCAAGTTTTCGGATGTTATCTGACTTAACATTCCATGTCATATTTACACCAATAACAGATTCACATCTTCCAAACTTGTATTGTACAAGGATGTAATCCCGTCTTTCATTCACAGATACCTTCAGTTTTTCCACTAGGCAATGTATATGTAAATCATACTTTCCTTAATTTCTCTGCTTCTATCAGTTGAATTTGGGGGGGGGGGGGGTGTATCAGATAGGATTCATGGTGAAGATTATTTTGCATATAATTTCCAATATATCTTGATTTACAGTTTTTCCACTGGAGAACAAAAGTGCATATATCTGTTCTCAAAATACTTGCAGCTGTATCTGCGAGTCTAAATTGAAAAAATTCCTTTCTGGTGAGGTACTGCTCACCCTGAAGACATTTTATGCTCATTTCCTTATCAAAGTAAACAATTTAGCCATGCTAGGAGATGAAAATATATATTACATTTTTCTGAATATCTCTGCTTCGAAAAGTTTGATTTGAAAAAAAAATCTTTTAACCTTTGCATATACTATTGGATTTTCAGTGATGTACAGTTCTGATACTAGGTAGGTGCAGGGTTCCCACAGACCTGGAGAATCTGTAAAAGTCAGGGAATTTTTTGATTTTTGAAAAGCAACAATAACTAATGCATGTTTTGTTTTCTGTGCTGCCAAATTGCCATTAACCCATTGCAGTTGAATCACAGGTGCCTGCACGTTCGTGGAAAATGATGGCATATCTACAACTTTTATTTTTGTAGTTTCTCATTTCCTAAACACAATGCATTATTGGTTATTTTTCCTGTGCTCCTAAGTGAAATTCAATCGCGGCCGTCTCTTTTATGACATTGTTTTCATTCTTTATAACCAGTTCTCATAATTAGGTTAGTTGGTTCTTGTGCTATCCCATGGAAATGCATGTGCATGAAGGATCTGCTCTGTAAACAGGCAAATGTTGGTTGAAAACCTTCGTAAAGAGTCCATTGTAGAGCACCTCGACAAATGTACAATGCTTTCACTGTTGCAGGGGTACCTCAGAAGTATAGTTATAAGTGACATGATCATGTACACCAAAGGAGCAACAAACCAACGACACAGGCGTGATTTGGAGAGAAGAAAGAAAAAAAAAAAAAAAAAACAGCATGGAAGATTGAAAGAGAGAGCAAGAGCGAAAGTGGGAAACCATAGAAATCCCATGAGCTTTTAAGCAATAAATAAATAAAAATTGATGAAGCTAGGGAAATAGAAGACAAAGTAAACTGGACGAACATACTAACAAACGTTAAGTTAAGCTTATGCCTGACACATTACTTAGTTAATTGAAGATCACTGTCATATAAACCCTGTGAAGTTGCTTTTTATATCAGTGCAATTCAGTAGTGAAGTATGTACATTAGTGAAATTCAGTGTTAAAAATTTTCTTATTTTTAGGACCAAAATCCGAAGTTTTATTCAGCTTGTTTATGTACCCAAAGAAGTTGTGATCATTATCTATATGAAACAAGTTTTATCTAAGAAGACATTGTATATATCAAAGTAAGATAGCTTTACAAAATGGGTTTAAATGTTTGGAAAAGAGCTTGGTTGGACATCCATGTGTGCCTTGAATATGAGAACTGTCCTGGCCCTCACCAGTTGCATCTTATCATGCACTTAGCTAAGAAGAGGTATGTTATGTGGGGCTGTAAGGATATATACAGGGTGATTCCCAAAGTCCCAAGTCACCTCAATAACTTTGGTACAAAGACAGCTGGAGCTATGGAAGTAAGGTATGGTATAGTAAAACAACCATGCGCTATCGAATGAGAGTGACTGCAGCATCCCTAGTGGCAAAATGTGGAAGTTAGCACTCCTACCTCAAAAACCATGAGAGATACGGGAAAGAGATTAATTAGAAACTTGTAGAGCATCAACGAATTAGTAGGAAACAACATATGGTAGAAGCGGCTGGGGTAAGTAGAAGGCTGGAAACGCGAACTTCTGCGAAGCCGGTTCGTGTCGTTGTCGCAGTAACAGTCTAGCAGAGAGAAATGTATGACGTATGCGACCGCATGCCTGTGATTGTCGTATGCAAATTCTAGTGTGACATAACGCCTCATCTGCCGTATCAGGTGCGGCGTGGCAATTTATAAAGGATCGTTGGTCAGGAGCTATGTCATTTGTAATGCGAATATCGGGTAAAGAACGAGCATGGCAGGCTATTCGAATGAACAGTATTGCGAGATGGTACTGCTATATGGAAAATTCAGACGCAACGCGAGGGAAGCGTCACACCAGTATGGCTTACGATTTCCGACTCTTGCATCGCCGACAGCGTGAACCATCAGTCGCGCGATTTGACAGCTATGAGAGACAGGCCGTATGGCAGCTCGTCCCCATTCGAGCCGACCCACCGGAATGGGTAGAGATGTGCAACCAGTCGATGTTCTGGCTTACGTTTTGGCCAACCCACACACCAGTACGAGGGAAGTCAGTATGGCATGTGGCTTATCACAATCCTGTGTGTGGAACATTTTGCATCAGCATGGTGCCCACCCGTACCGTACAGTACCACTGCACGTACTGATGCCAGGGGATAACCAACGACGTCTAGATTGAGGCAATTTTGTAATGAACACCATAGAAGAAAATGCAGCCTTTCTATCAAACATCCTTTGGACTGATGAGGCGCAGTTCACACGCGCCGGAGTGCTGAACAAACAAAACACCCATTACTGGGCAGTTCAGAATCCATTTTTTACACGGGAAATGAGGCATCAGGTGCGCTGGTCGATCAATGTCTGGTGTTGCATCTGGAAGGACCGACTTGTTGGGCTTGTGTTCTATGAGGGCGCGTTAAATGGACGAAGATACCTGCAGCTGTTACAAAGCACATTACCTGAGTGGTTAGATGATCTGTCTCTGCAAGATGTACGCTCATTATGGATTCAGCATGACGGTGCTCTGGCACATCAACCAACAGCGGTACAGCACTTCCTGTCCGATGCTTTCGGGCAACAGATTATCGGTTATGGTTGTCCCGTAGCGTGGCCTCAACGTTCCCTGGATCTAACTCCCATGGATTTCTTCCTCTGGGGTTACCTAAAGGATCATGTGTACAGGGTGGTGGAACCGACGTGTCTCCACAATCTCCGACTGCGTATCGTCGCTGTTTGTGAGAGCGTGACACTTGTTATGCTGGTGAACGTACAACTGAAAGTTCTGTCTCGCATTCAAATGTGTATTGTGACAGATGGTGGCCATATTGAACCCTATTTACGTTAAACGCAATGTTATGTAAGTACCACTGTTGCATTAAATACGACCAATGTACTCCATTGGTATTCATGCCTGAGTATAATAAACCTTGTGTTTCCCTCACATTTCCAGCCTTCTACTTACCCCAGCCGTTTCTACCATATGTCATTTCCTACTAATTCGTTGATGCTCTACAAGTTTCTAATTGATCTCTTTCCTGTATCTCTCATGGTTTCTGAGATAGGAGTGCTAACTTCCATATTTTGCCACTAGGGGCGCTGCAGTCACTCTCATCCGATAGCGCATGGTTGTTTTACTATACCATACCTTACTTCCATAGCTCTAGCTGTCTTTGTTCCCAAGTTATTGAGGTGACTTAGGACTTTAGGAATCACCCTGTATATGGCGGAGGCTGTACACATACTTTTATGAAGAATATTAACCAAGTATTCTTTGAAAATGTATGACAACTGCAAGCAAACTTTTTGCTATTAAGTTTCTTTCTCCCAAATGCAGTATGCCTTAGGGATTTCATGACCTGGAAAACCTAGGAAAGAATCGGGGAATTTTTTGGTCAGTGCCTTGTGGGAACCCTGTAGGTGGAGTAATTGTGTATTTATGTTTGTAACTGTATGTCTGCTTCTGAAAATTCTATTGACTATATTATTTTTGTACTGTATGCTATTTGTGCTATGGTAAATAAACCAACATTATCCTCTTTAAATAATGCAGTTTTTTCACTAGGGAATGTATATGCAACTTTTTTTATTGCTATCTCTGCTTCTAGAAGTTGTATTTGAAAAATTGTTTTTCGATCTTGTGGCTTTTTCATCATCCATAGAATATGTTGCTCATATTTTCTACTCTTTCACAATTCAGAGTTCTGCCACCAGGAGGGTGTTTAGCATATATTTCTATTTGAAAGAATATCTCCAATTCTAAAAATCCCTTGAAAAGATCCTTACTTGGTAGGGTATTGTTCACTATAAAAAATATTTTGTGCTTAGCTTTTTGAAATAATGTACAGCTTTCCCTAGTGGCTGTCAAGTTATAGCACATTTTCTTTTTATATCTTTGCTTCTGATTGCTTAATTTAAAAAAATGTCTTTTGCCTCAGCTATCTTTTTTTGTGAGAAACATTTTGTGTACAATTATTATATTTGCACTTTTAAGGTATTAAACCCCTGCAAAGTGCACATAGTTTACGTGCAATTCATAAATGATATACTATTAAAAAGCACCAATCACTTACCCTAAAGATCATGGTAATTTCCATCCACAACACACTTCCAGCACCTCAATTATCGTAGTGTTGTTGGCCTTCAAAGGTTTACAGACATCTTGCTTACGATTCCTTCTTCCGGGGATGAAACATCGTTTTTTTTTTTTTAATTATTATTTGCTAGACAAACTATGCTGGTTTTTTAGCCATATGTGATGTAACTATAGCTCGTCAATTCCATAAAAACCAGTGGTTTTTATGGAATTAGCATAGTTTGTCTAGCAAATAATTAAAAAAAAACCCAAAAAAAACGATGTTTCATCCCCGGAAGAAGGAATCGTAAGCAAGATGTCTGTAAACCTTTGAAGGCCAACAACATTACGATAATTGACGTGCTGGAAGTGTGTTGTGGATGAAAATTACCATGATCTTTAGGGTAAGTGATTGGTGCTTTTTAATAGTATATAATTTTGTGTACAATTTGTGATTTTTTCATAATGAACATTTCTGCTGCTAGTTAGTGGAAATATCTATTTCTGTTTGTAGATACTTTACTGTTTCTAGAAATCTGGTTGAAAAAAATTATAACTGGGTTCATTCACTTGAAGAACACTAGGCACATTATATGTTTTAAATATAATTCACAATATTTTCCACTGTAAGCATAAACATAATCTCATTTCTTTAAATAAAATATTAATAAGTTTTTCCATTATTGGACATAAATGCAAGCTCTTTTTTCACATTTTTTTTTGTTTCCCCCCTAAAACTCAGTGTTGGGGAAAAAAATTTCATGCTAGAAAGGATCAAGAGACGTGCTCATTTCAGCTAAGAATTCAGTGTCATCCTTGTTTTAAATATTCACACTATGAACACTCCTTTTTAAGTCTTGCTGAGTGGAGTGTTTAAAATGTACTTCGAGCTTGACTTTAAAAGATTTCTACTCCTTTTTTGTGTGAGTGTTTGTTTTAATTTATTATTGAAATTTAAATTGAATTATTTAATTTTAATTTTCTTTTTTGTGTGAGTGTTTGTTTATCCTAATTTATTGATAATGAGTTGAATATGAAAGTGAAGGTGTTCTGTTATATGTAGTTCGTGTAATGACATGAACATGGCTGCATCCTAAGTGCAGAAAAAAAGCATATAGTGAAAGATGAGGTTTGTAAAACCTGTATTCAGCTGGTTTTGTTGTATGAGATTAAGAAATAAATAAATGTTATGCAGGCTCAGATGAAAATCACCATCTATGGAGGAGACTGTTTTGTAGGAGCTAAAATAAAAATATACCTAGTAAACAATCAGGGCTCAATGGAAGCATCCCATGGGCTCACTTGTGGGAGAAATCACCATCAAAACTTGGATTGACTTATTCAACTGTCCATTTTCTTTTAGCAATAAGAAAAGCACCCCATTTCAGTTGGTGTGTCCCACATGAACTGTTGTCGCAGAACCTGTCAATATAATTTCATACCTACCAAGTTTTCCAGATTTCGCTGAAGTTTTCGGGATTTTGCCATATTTCTGTGTCCAAATAAAATAAGTAAATAAATCAAGCATGAAGTAATATATTTTTAGATTTTTTTACTTAAGTTATGATTTTCCAGGAACTGGGTTCAATAAAAGTGGCTGCTAGTCTAATGCTCAGGACCAGAAATTTTTGCATTCAGACTAGTGCTAAATATTTTCCACTAGCATGGACAATAACTACTGTCCATACTGGAATATTTATATTTCCAGGGATGGAAGTTTACCAATTTTGTCCAAAATGAAAATTTTGTGCTATCTTGGTGCAAAATTAAAATTTTACAGCAGTTTGCCCCTAAATTACAGGTCATGGGACTTTGCAAGAATTGATTCTTCCCTATGTGTGGCTGGCTGCTAAGTCAACTGATTCTGGTGGGATCAAAAGTAAAGTGTTAACGGAGATGAGCTTTTCTTTCCCCCTACTGGAGTCGAGGATAGGAGAATCGCTTTACTGATTGGATAGTGACATGATTCTAATTGACCAATAAACTCTCTCTCTCTCGGGAAAAATTGGAGAAAAGCCAGGAAAACTCATGAGATGTCCGTCTGCCAGGTGAAAATGTTAGGAAACTGCAGAAATGTTTGCTTTAGTCAGAATGAGAAAGTTCTGTGATTTTTCAAGTTTTTAATTTTTCTGATGATGTTCCGTTTTATACACTGCTGGCCACCCAAAATGCAACACCAAGAAGGAAGCATCCGATTGACCTGAAATTCGCAGCATGCGTCACCCGTGAGAGGACATGCAAACGATTAGCATTGCAGGGCATATGCAAATCATATGCACCCATCACGCCACTGAGAAGCACTGTACGAAGGGTGCACAGAAGGCGGGGTATAAGTAGTGGAAGTGTGTTGTACTGCTGGACCTGTGCGTGGGAAGCTTCCTGATGCCTCGTCGCAGAATACGGCAGCCATTCCAGCACATTTCGGAGTTCGACAGAGGACGAATAGTGGCTTATCGCGACAGCGGTTTATCGTGCCGAGACATCGGCGCCCGTGTGGGACGACATCCAGCCATAGTGAGGTGAGTATGGATTCAGTGGGTACAGGAGGGACTGACGGGCCGACGTGAGCGATTGCCGCGGCACACCACCGAACGAGAGGACCGGCATGTTGTGCGGCGGGCATTGATGACTCGCACTGCCACATCGCGAACGTTAGTGCAGGAATTAGGGTGTGTTGCACAACAACCTGTGTCAGCACGTACCGTTCGACATCGTCTGCAGGAACGGGGACTTGTCGCACTGCACCCATTGCTCTGATTACCATTGACATTACACCACTGGCGAGTGCGGCGGCAGTGGGCCGTTGAACGCTGCACCGGCATGTTGAAACGTGGTCGCTGTCAGGTTGCCTGGCAAGCAACGGCGGCAATGGGCCGTTAAACGGCGCACCTGGACTACAGAATGGTACGACATTGTCTTCTCCAACAAATCCCGCTTTTGCCTGCAACACCACGATGGTCGGATCCGCGGCGAGAGACTGTATGACGCCTGCATTATACATCGCCATACCAGTCTGTCGCCTGGCGTTATGGTTTGGGGCGCAATTGGATATGACACCCCTCTGGTACACATCGCCAGTACACTCAACAGCCACCGCCACATCTCCGACGTTTTGGAGCCTGTAGTCCTCCCTTACCTGCAGGACCTGCCAGCGGCCACGTTTCAACAGGACAACGCGCGCCCGCACGTGGCACACATCGTGCAACTATATTCTTCCCGGCCTACCAGACGTCACTGCTGCGGTGGCCCGCCTGTTCTGCTGATATGTCGCCCATCGAACACGTCTGGTCGATGAGCGGCAACCGAGTGGCCCGGCAAGCACCACCTGCGGCTACGCCTGATGAACTGTGGCAACGTGTGGAAGCAGCCTGGACCGACATACCCCAAGCCCACATCCAAAGCCTCTTTCGTTCGATGCCGTGGCGTGTAGCGGCCGTTATTGCCAGCCATGGGGGTCGCACGAACTATTGATGTCTGCGTGTTCCGCAAGTCGCACGGGCCTGTAAGCTCAATCGTTTCATCTTTGTATCTGTTGTTATGTGTCCAGTAAATCTGGCTTTGCTATCTCGAGTCCTTCTTGGTGTTGCATTTTGGGTGGCCAGCAGTGTATTTCCCTTCCCAATTATATTCCATGTTTTTAATTATTTTCTTATGTTGTTCGTTTTTGATTTTTTTGTTAGTAGTGCAGAAAAGGAACTTTGTATTTAAAAAAAAATGTTTCTTAATAAAACCATACATGAGATTCTTCCTCATTTTTTTTTTTTTTTGTCATCGTTTGGGTCATTCTAGAGTTTGATGCAAAACTGTAGATTATTTTGGGGGGATTTAGTTAGAATGTGTGTGTGTGTGTGTGTGTGTGTGTGTGTGTGTGTGTGTGTGTGTGTGTGTGTGTGTGTGTGTGTGTGTGTGTTTTCTGTCTGGGGATGGTACTTAGTCTTTCAAAACTTTTGAAAATGGAAGTTAAATGGAGTCGAGATTTTTCCATAATTGTAATTTATTTTTCTCTTGTTCCTTCTGCCCAGTATTGTTGTTAAATATCATTTTATTCCATAAATATTTATATTCCATCTTGAGATAAAATTTCTGAAAATGGAAGTTAGATGGCGCAACAATTCCCCTGTAATCTTCAGGCACAAAATTCTTCAAGTTTTAGGAATTTTATCTTTTCTATCAGCATTTGGGTATGCTTGAGATCGATGCATAACTAACCAAATTGGAAGGGGGTGTGTGTGTGGGGGGTCATTTCCAACTTTCAAAACCTTCGAAAATGTAAGTTACTCGGTAAAAATTTCTCCCGTAATCATAATAGTCTTTTCCTCGTCATGTTCCTTCTGCCCACTATTGTTATTTAATATATAATTTTATTCCATAAATATTTGTATTTCAGCATGAAAATGGAGGTTTCAGAAAATGTTAACGTAGATGACACTTGACAGATGGACCAATTATTTCATTTGTAATCGTTATCCACATCTCCCGCGATGTTTCCTGTTAACCAGAAAGCATCACGGGGGAGGTTAAATGTTATCCCCCCATAAATATTTGCATTTCAGCTTCATAAGTGAGGGAACATTTTCTGAAAAGACGAGTGAGGGAGTTAGTATATTCGTAAGAATTGATGCATGGTATGTATAGCATTCATATTCTCAAAGTTACACCATTTATCTAAAATAATGAATGCTTTGATATCATGTATTCATGGTCCTCAGACTGAAATTCTTTCAGCATGATAGATAAAATTGCCATCTAAGGGCATAAAAAAGGAGAAAGGAAAGCAACAATGAAGACTTAATGGGAAGAAAAAGATATATCAGCAGAAAGACAAATTAAGATGTGGATGTTGTGCATTTGCCGAGTCAACAAATAACAAATATGGCTATGGAACTTGCTGAAAAGAAAGCAAGCAAGTCTTGCTCATAAGAGGAAACATTAGCTGATGTTCTGTTGAGTTGTCGGAAAAGTCATGTTTTGCAAAGGTCATTTATTGATAGAAAGATCAATCAATGATATAATGCCCGTTTTGTTCGATAACCTTTTGCCATCTTTCAGTGAGCTGCAGAATGCCTTGTTCATAGAAGGACCTGTCTTTCGTGGCGAAAAACTGTACAAGGTGCTGATTTACAGCCTCATCTGAATTGAACGTTATGCCACGCAAAGACTATTGAAGAGAGCGAAACAAGTGGAAGTCTGGTGGCGCAAGGTCAGGCGAGTATGCTGGGTGTGGTAACTCATCCCACCCAAGCTGAAATAATTTTTGGCGGGTGATTAAACTTGTATGTGGTCTCGCGTTGTTGTGATGGAACACACCTTTACGATGAACGAGCTCTGGACGTTTCTGGATGATGGATTGGTTCAAACTGTCCAATTGCCGACAGTACATATTCAAATTGATTGTTTGGTTTCGTGGTAGGAGCTCGAGAAACACGACACCTTTAAAATCCCACCACACTGAGACCAGAACCTTCCGCTGATGAATGTCTGCTTTGGATGTCATGTGAGGCGAAGCAGCATGTCGGGAACAAGACCGTTTGTGCAGCACATTGTTGTACACAATCCACTTTTCGTCACCAGTTATCAGTTGCTTCAAAAAAGGATCGTTTTCCTCACATTTAATGAGCATATCGCAGATGTTTATACGCACCGTCAATTGAGCTTCTTTGAGTTCATAAGGAACCTACACATGAGCTTGCTTACGTATTCAATCTTCTTCAGGTGGTTGTGAATGCTTGAATGATGGATGTGCAATGTGTCTACAATCTCTCGTGTTTTGTAACGTGTGTTTGACTCGATCAATGCCTTGATTTGGTGGTCATCATCCTTGGTGGGCCTCCCGGACCGAGGAGCATCGTTGAGGTCAAAATCACCAGCACGGAATTTTGCGAACCACCGCTGGCACTGACGTTCTTGTAGAGCATTAATACCGTACACTTTACACAACTTTTCACTAGCTTGACGCGCGTTCTTCCCTTTGCGGAGGTAAAACAATAAAATATGGCGAAAATGCACAGTTTGGTCTTCCATCTTCAACTTGATGTCAAATCTCCGCAAATCAACCAAATTGCTCACTATTCCTTTTAGACTGCAGCTAGAACTGGCACCTGTCGAATGCCATAGTGATAACAGAGCTGTGCATGCCTCCAGTACTTCCAAAACTGCCCAACCCCCATCGGGTGCCAAAATACGTCATGACTTTTCCGACAACCCAATAGCAAGTAAAACAAAACAAGAAAAAAAAATGTATTTGAAACAACTTCTTTTAAAACCATTTTTTTTTTTAATGCAGTAATTTTATATCGTAAATGCAGTGATGTGTTCCAGTTTAATATTTACATAAACAAATTTCAGGGAACAGTTCTGCCTTGTTCATCCTGGATTATATTCACTCTTTTTTGCTGCTCGTTCTGACTTTACACTTGGTTAAAAAGTTCAGGGTTTTTTTCTTCTTCAGTCTCTTGTATTTGAAATACATGTTTTCCTATTCCTTACAGTCTTTCCTTCAAAGTCAATCAACAGATGCCCCTTTTTGGCTCTTTTGCCTTTGATTTTAAGCAAAATTAAATTTCAAACTTGGTGCTTTATCTGTTCATAATGGAAATGGTTCAATTCCTGTGGCCTATTAAATTGTTTTCGTGGCTTAGTGAATTATGGCGGCACCAATTTTTTAAATTAATTTCATTTTATGTGCACGTTTTGCGTTTTAGCTACCTCTCTTTATATCAGGTAACAAAGCAGGCATTTTTCCCATTTGCTTGACGAAATTGAAGTTAAATGCTGCTGCCTATTCATTGTGCAAAGGAAACAACTTCACATGTCGTAAAAGACTGCAACTGAAAGTTGAAGTTCCAGGTTTGAACTTTAATTTCTCTTCAAACAAAAGGAAAGATGCTTGCTCTTTTTGTGTCTTGTTACAGCAAGGAGTAACTAAGAAATGTGAAAAGTGAAATTTATGTTTAAAACTCTGTATTGCCACCTCTCACTCTGCCATGAAAACAATTGTTGGATGTGCATTTAATTAGCTCTTCAAACACACTTCGGTGTTGAACTTCATTACGTAGTTATAAGATTTATTGTATATATCTGTCAACTATACAGTTGTGATATTTTTGTACTGTTTCTCACGTTGTATGAATATCAAAGTGCTTGCGGGAAACTTATTCATCTTTGTCTGACATTGAATTATCACAGTTGAATGCCACTGAATATTAAAAATTTAAGGTAAAATATTATATAGATAAAAACTGTAACTTTCATTTTCCTGTAATACTTCGGGATATTGCACATCTTCCACTCCACTTAGTCTAGTGGTGACATACCTTCTCTCCTATCTTTGTAATATTAGCACAGCTCTTTAAATTTTCACAGTTACACCTTCTGACCTTTCCCACCATGGGAGGAGTCCTATGAAAAGAGTTGCTTCCAGGTACTTGTTCACCAAGATCATTGTGCAGATAAGAAAAACAAGTACCGTATATACTCGCGTATAAGTCGAGAAATTTGGGACAAAATGAGAGCTTCAAAGTAATGGGGTCGACTTATACACGGGGTCTAAAAAAATTGTAGTCCAAAAGTTCTTCCTGTGAGGCAAAAGGCAATCCATCCCCCCCCCCCCCCCAAATGCCGATGCGGTATTGATTACGAAATCGCAACCCTCCGAAAGAAAAAAGAAAGAAAGAAAAAACGCTGATGTGGTAGAATTACGAAATCGCAAACTTAAGAATTTCTCCGCGCTTTGAGAAGTCTCCTCTCTCCTGGCTTTGCGTATCCACAGCGCAGTCACAGCCACGCATAGAAAGCTCCGCCCTTCCGACTACCAGTTGATTGCACTGATCTTCGACGTAATGGCAAAGAATATCACGCGAAGCGTTTTTCTTTGGTAACAGAGCCATGCGACAGCCAGTGTTAGGTGTTGCTTGTTCTTAATCGCACGTGTCTCGCTTCTCCTATTATGGGTGACACGGATTGTGTAAAGAAACAGATGTCCTATAACGCAGGATTCAAGTTGAAAGTGGTTTCTTTTGCAGAAAATACTAACAACTGTGCTGCTTCACGTCAATTTGGCATTAACGAAAAACTGATTCGAGATTGGCATAAAAAAAAAACCGGACTTGGTGAAAATCCAAAAATCGCAAAAGGCGCTGCGCCATGGAACGACATCTTTCCCAGAGCTGGAAAGTGTCTTGAATGATTGGATTGTGGGCTGCAGACAAAAGGTTACATTGTAACGGGAACTGGTATACGTTTGGGAGCAATGAAGCTCGCAAAAGATGAAAAGTTTGCACCGCAAATAGCACTTTTCGTGCCTCACCAGGTTGGTGCACAAGGTTCATGAACCGCTATGAGTTGTGTCTACGCCAGCGCACCAAAATTGCACAAAAGTTACCTCGAAGCAAAGATAATGGAATTTCAAAAGTACGTAATTCAAAAGAGAAAAGAGACTGCTTTTGAACTTTCCCAAATAGGGAACATGGATGAAACCGCCATGTGTTTCGACCTTCCTGGAAATAAGACGGTGAACCAAAAGGGCGAAAAAAATATCTTGATCAAAACGACTGGCCACGAAAAATCCAGTTTCACGGTTGTTCTTTCCTGTTTGGCCGACTGCAGTAAGCTACCTCTGGTAATTATTTTCAAACGCAAAACTCTGCCGAAAAGCATTGTCTTTCCGTCTGGTATGCTCGTTCGTGCCCATGAAAAAGGATGGATGAACGAATCCGGAACAATTGACTGGTTACAGAATGTGTGGAACAAAAGGCCAGGTGCACTTTTGAGGAAACCTTCTCTTTTGGTGTGGGATATGTTTGTTGCACACCGTTGTGCAGAAGTGAAAAAAACTGCAGAAAATTCAAAAACAACTCTTGCTGTCATCCCAGGTGAGTTGACATCTGTTCTTCAACCACTAGATGTCTGCCTTAATAAGCCCTTCAAGGACATTGTGTGGAGGTATTGGGCAGATTGGATTAGTTCCGATTTGCCGACCGAAACCAAGGGTGGAAATCTAAAGAAGCCGGATATCGTTTTGATTGCGCGCGATGGGTCAAGGATGCTTGGGATGCGACACCTGCGGAAACGGTCGTGAAATCATTCAAGAAATGTTGCATTAGTAGCAAACTTGATGGCACAGAGGATGATGAGATTTTTATGAGTGATGATGACAGTGATTCTGATGACACAGGCATAGATGGGAATACTGATGTTTACGATGACGCGCCGATGACGGAGAAAGACTTACTTTTTTGAACTGTTTGGCGAGTCTGACTCAGAATCGGATTTTGAAGGGTTCCGATGAAGTTTTTGGGTATGCAAATTAAATTTAGTATTATATATATAATTTTTTTCGTTTTCAAATGTTTTTGAATAAATTCATTGAATTTTTTTTTCTCATTCCGGGATATCGACTTATATGCGAGTTTCCGATTTCTTACGATTTTTTCCTCTGAAAGTGGGGGGATCGACTTATACGCGAGTTTCCGATTTCTTACGATTTTTTCCTCTGAAAGTGGGGGGGTCGACTTATACGCAAGTATATACGGTAGGCCTTTTATACCTTCTGGAGCAACTCATTATCAGTCCAAGTAAAAATGTCCATTGTCCTTGCACATAGTAAAGTTTATAAGTAGTTTCTCATTCCTAATTTAGAAACCCTGGTTCCAGGGAAGGGTGAAAGCCAGTGCTGGAAGGGCTGACACATCTGTATCTGCCCAGAATTCAAACCGAGGCCCAACAGTATCAGAAGCCTATGCCTTAAGACCATTTCATTACTGGGCAACAGGAAAAAATTGAAAACTTTTTGGAAAGTCACAAAATGGCTTCAGTTTCAGTGGTGTTTCCCTTATGTTTTTTTATTTATTTATTTTTTGGTGGGGGGGGGTAACATACAATGCTGGTTACAACATAAAAACAGCAAATATTTACAGGGGTGACTTATTCTATAATGCAAGGTTTGAGAGACAGGACTTATTCTGACCATGTCCGTAATTCCTTTCAGAAAGAATATAAAATTGTGCCTGTTTTGGTGCAGTCAAGTTTTTCATAATCATGATTAGTGGGGTGACATGTCTCAGTATAGTTCACTTTTACATTGAATGGGCTGTGTGTTATGTACACTGTGATAAAAAAAATGATGCAGAATTATTGCTTCCAGTCATGTGGGATGCTGATGTTGGCATGCCTATAAATATAGTCGGTCTCTATGGATTAAAAACCAGTCACAAAAAAGTAATGATTAAAGGCAGTGATGCCAGTTTGACCGTGGCCAGATAATAGGTGCGAGGAAAGCTGATTCTTCAATCACCTCAACTGTGGAACTGTTGAGATTTCCATGTCACAGACCATCGCACATGTATACCAAGTCTATGTGACAAAATTTCCAACCAATGGGAGAAATGTGGCCGGAAATGTGCAGTTGACTCTCATCCTGAGCGCAGACTGTCCTGCATTGTCATAAGGAATCGCATGGTTACCATGGAGCAAATGTCTGAATTTAATGCGGTCACATCCACAAGCTTATGCACTAAGACTATCATTGTTGTACCATGGAAAAAAATAGGCTGTGGCAGTTGAAGTCCACATCATGTCCCTTTGTTCAGTGCAAGGAACCGAACAATTAGGTTGTAGTTTGCAAAGGCCTATTGCAAATGGAGTGTGAAGAATTGTAATCACATCATCTGGTCTGGTGAATCACAGTTTCAACTCTATCACACCGATGGGAGGGTGCATATGTGGCGTAAATTATGCAAAGCAATGAACCCAATGTACCAAGTTGGGGTCATACTGAAAGGTGGAGCCGGTGTAACTGTTTGGGTGAATTTACATGGGTTTCCTTGGGGCCCCTCTTTCCTGTTGAAACCTCCGGCACAAGGTATATGAATATCCTCGCCAATTGTAACAATCTACACCCAATTTGTAACAATTTTCTTTCCTCACCATGATCCCATCTTCCAACCAGACAATGCCACACCACATTTTATTTTTCTAATTTTGAGGTTTAACAGCCACTATAGGTTTTTAAGCAATTGTGGGTCTCTAATTTTGAGCCACTGGTTCCAGGGAAGTGCCATAAAACAAAAGCACACCACCCATACCTTGCCCGGGTCTCGAACCTGAGCCCATCTTGGACAAACGGTCAGAAGCCAGTGCTTAGACCACTGCGCCACCAGGGTGACCCCGCACCTCATACTTCTCAAGTGGTGACCAATTGGCTCCAGAAGCATTCAAGTAAGTTTACCACACTTGAATGACTCCCTTGAATGCCAGACTTCAATCCCATTGAAAATTTGTAGTATGAATTGGAAATATATGTTCTAGCCTATCAGTCCCCACCAGCTACTGTGGATGTTCTATGACAGGTGATCCCTTCACCACCTCCGTGTTTTCAACACCTCATCGAGTCCTTTCCAAGACATCTGTCTGGCTGCTGTTGTGAGGGCATAAGGTGGAGCAACACATTATTTATTAGGTAGTTGTATGTAATTTGCCCATTCAGTTTACTCTGATCACTAGATTTTGTATGGACCATATCTCTGGAGTATGTCGTAGTGTTTGTAGAGGATTGATAATTTTCAGTAATTGTTGTGCAATTGCAACTTTAGCTAGAAAAATATTTAATGTGCACATGTTTGGTTCAGATCACTTTAACAGATCATTCTTTTCATTTATTATTATTATGCAAGTGAATCATTTTTAGTAAAAGGTTTGTGTGACTGATTTTCTTTACAGGAGAAGGATAATCCAATTTTGAAAGATAATGACTTTGTAAAGGATGGCTGTAAAATGTACATAGGTTCTGAGGCAAAGGAGATGCTAATGGAGAAGCTTAATGCGGATGTTGAAGTAAGTTGAATTGCTCCACAAAACATCCATTTTTTATTCAAAAACTACCTCCAGTATTCAAGGAAGGAAAATTCAGTAGCAAAAGGTGAAGCAGCTGATTTGATTTTGCTTCATGCCATAGGCATGCCAATATTATTCATTTTAGGATGACAGAAGTTTTGTACCACAATTTTTGTTCATATTAGAGAGATTTTCAGTATGTTTTAGTAGATTCCAGGAGTGAGTGTAAAGCATATTAAAGCCTGCATTAAATATGCTTTACACTCACTCTTGGAATCTACTAAAGCAATACAAAACTTAGACGACGGGCTCCCATTGGCTTGTTTGCTACCAAATGTTGTATGGTGTATCTCAGACTGTCTGGTGCAGGGATGGATAATAATGTGAAATTGAAGTCTTGATGATACTGCACCGTAAAGTGTAATTCTATTCCAGTTTTTCAGTGAGCATTGTTGATAAATACTGTTATCATTTTAATTAGTTAAAACTTTCAGGCTTCATACATGTACGGAGCTTTTGTTCCCAAAGGAAGAAATGCTAGTCTGAAGCCTTCCTCTAATAGGTAGAAAACCCTTAGATGGCAAGATTATTTTAACTGAGTTTATTGCTGTGAAAATATTAACTCTGCTAAAACAGTTTCCGTGTGATATTGTGTTTTCATGTGCTGTGCTGAGTTAATTATTTCTATTGTTGTTGAAGGAATGTTGTTTGTTATTAAATAATTTGATACTAAAACAGTTTTTATTGCAAAATATCAAGAATTTTGCCTAAATATGAGCTGTATCTGTTGGAAAAGTCTTGAGATAGTATATTTATGTACGGTTAGCACTGTAACACATTTTTTTGGGTTTCAGGTTGTGTTTCCGTTTAAAGAGTACACTAAGCTTTAATGACTTTTTCATAATGTAAACTATCATTATGTCTACATCTTGAAGTATTAATTGGGTTTGATGTTGATTATTCACTTTGTTAAAAAGTTGAGTATTCACAGTATTTTTGTAGTTTATTTTAAGCTCAAGATAAATTCTATCTTATATCTGTAATGTAAATTCTTTTGTACACATTTTCTCGAAGACTACTACTTTGTAGTGTTTGAAATTTTGAGCACAAATAAAAACGACCCATAGCTAATATGTGACACGGTTATTATTCAAAAAAAATTGTTAGAATTTTTTTTTAATTCAATTTATCTGACTCGAAAGTATTTGAATTTGGTGCTAGATGGTGCGATAAGTTAGCTTAGCAGTGTTTCTGTCTGAAAAAAACATCTCTCATTTCTGTTTGATTTTTCTAATTATTATCTGAGACAAATAGAAATCAATGAATAGATCCACAAATGACATTGGAATCTTTTCTTCCATAAATCACCTTAAATCCTATTGTACATTCAATTTTTGAGGAGAAAGTGTGTACATTAGTAGAGAACCCCTGCATTTGAGCTATAGAAACTCCACCTAATTAGGAAGCCCCACCCCAAATAACCTCATTGGTTAAAACGTTACAGCGCATGTTTTGTCTTTTCGTTCTCGCTATGTTTCCTGACTTCATTCAGTTCGCTCAAAAAATGTTCAAAATCCTCGACCAGTTGTGGTTTAAGTAAGTTATTTTTTAAATGAAAAGTTCTGATCAGAACGCCCTGGTCAAATTACTAATACTTTCCCATCATGCCACAAAATAACAGAAGAGCAAGGAATCAAGAGCCCAGCGATTACGACGTTCTAGAGAGCAACAAAATGCCCTGGACATCAATCAGCAGGACGCTGTAAAGTAAGTTATTTTATATATCAATATCAGGGTTCCCACTCAACCTGGAAAACAGGGAAAACCTGGAATTCTCAGGGAATTTGAAAATGGTTCCAAAACTCAGGGAAAATTACCCTTTTTTTGTAAATATCAGGGAAAACTCGGGGGAAATTATCCTTTTTTTTTTTTTTTTTTTAATCAATTGATACTTTATTTTGCCAAAAAAACTTATTTTTCAAGATTTCAAACTTTTGCTTGCAATTACTGCCTGCCTAGAATTTGGTAGATCTTACTTTCCGTTATATTAAGTATTTTTAAGTATTTCCTTTATTTTCTAAAAAAAAGATGCAAAATTGAATTTTTAAAATTGCCAATTATTAAGCTTTTGTTCAATTTCTGCAGGCAGTTGTTATAACATAGAACAATTGGGCACAATACAATGGCTCCTGCTTGAAGAAACACTTCAAGAGAACCAACCAAATGATGGATCAAAGTCCTTTGTCTGTTGGTTCTCTTGAAACATGGTTCTTTGAACAGAGCCATTCCATCATTAAGCTTAGCTGCATTGTGTTATAGAAAAACTGAAACCATTCAACTGACAGATGTTTTCTATGGGAATGTATTTACAAATTCCGTGTGGATAGTATTCACAAAAGTTCACGGAACTTTGGTACAGAAAATAATGTGCACAGTTAGTTGTTATTAATGAAAAGCAGGTAATTTTATAAAGACAAATTACTTAAAGAATTTACAAGTGTGTGCTTTGGTGAGAAAAATGAATGGAATGGAATGAAATGTAACAATTCTTTGCAACATGCCACTCTGGAAATTTTAAAAAACCACCTGGAGAACCTGGAAAAGTCAGGGAGATTTTTCATGACTTTTGAGTGGGAACCCTGAATATCCTTATGTGTCTTTTTGAAGTATGTGTTGTTCTTTTTTGTGTAACCTATGTAACTGCAACATGTAGGATTATTACCAGCCCGAGTACATAAGAGCAAGATAATCTCCCCCTTTCCCTACCAAAAGGGACAGGGAGGCTGCGAACTACTAATACTGTACGATACACTGTTGTAAAGGTTGTGAAGGGCCAGAAATGCGAGATTGACATTTTCTCTGCCCCCCCCCCTTTTTTTTTGTTATACGCCTATTGCCTGTTTTAGGATAGCTGCAATTACCTAGGCCAAATTGCAAGTGCCTATGAAAATTTGTTACTTCGGACCACATTGTCGATGGGTTTGCCTCCTCGGGGCGCTCTGTGGTAACAATGGCACACACAACAGCAACTAAGCCTCTGTGAATCTTGGAGAGGTGCAAGCTAGTTCTGTGTGACATTGGCGAAAAGACCCCAACTCGCTGGGTTTTGTTCCAGAATCCTTAGGTTGAATGACCAACTGGAACCCTCAGCTGTGGGCTAATCCCCCACACTGATGTACTTACCTGATTAAAAAGACAAAATGAAATATTAAGAATGACTCAAGTGTGGGATATGGTGGACCTACCACACTTGAGAAGGACGGTCCACCACAGAATCGACTTGGACTTTCTAAACGGCATATGAGAAAGAGTTCTCGGCTGAGTGAATGTAAGATTGGTGTATGGAATTCTAGAGGTATAAATGGCAAGACGAGTGAGGTGATTGAGGAGATGAATAAGTATAGACTGGATGTGCTGTGTGTAAGTGAAACCAAAAAGAAGGAAATTGGGGTAGAAGAAGTGAATGGCACGGTGAGTGTGTGGTCTGGAGTATTGGATAATGTGAGAGGACAGGCTGGTGTAGGTGTGATTTTAAGTGAAAAGATGAAGAACAACTTGATTCACTATAGTTGCATAAGTGAGAGAATTCTCTGGATTCGTTTGAAAGTGAAACTTCAGAGAATTATAATTGTTGTAGTGTATGCTCCTTGTGACTCTGAACCTTCTGATAAGAAAGATTTCTGGAATGAGCTAAAAGCTGTTTTGAGCCAGTTTGGTGCTAAAGAAAAAGTTATAATAGCAGGGGATTTCAATGCTAGAGTAGGTGGGCAGAATGCAATTTCTGACAATGTTCTGGGTAAGTTTAATGATCCTTGTGTAAATGATAATGGTGAAAGATTAATTGAACTCTGCATTGAGAATGGTTTGTGTGTATCTAATACATTTTTCAACCACAAATATATACGCACATATACTTGGGAAAATCGTACTCTTGGTCAAAAGAGTGCGATAGATTTTATTGTTTACGATCAGCGTTTGAAACACTTAGTTGTTGACACCCGTGTGATGAAGCCTATTTGGGGATGTTGCAAGGTAGAGTCTCTGGATGAATATCGCTGTAAGAAGCGTGCAGCTGCGAAGCTGGTTCACCACAGTAAGGCAAAAGATAGGAAGGAGCAAGTGGAAAGGCATGAACTGGCTTTTTGGAAAGATAGAAATTCCTTCTGGAAGTACATGAGACTCTGGAAAAATAGGAGAAACAAAGTTGTAAGTTGTGTGAAGAATGAGATCGGGGAAATGATATGGGAGCCCAATGAGTTAAGGGACAGATGAGGTGAATACTTCTGTGAGTTATTAGATCAGGAGAGCAAAAATGATTCTGAGACAGATGCAGACGATGTCACAATGAGGGATGAAAGCACAGGAGGGATCTCAAGAGAAGAAGTGTGTAAAGCTCTAAAATCTCTTCAGAATGATAAGGCTCCAGGAGTTGATGGCATAACTGCAGAGATGTTGAAGTATGGTGGTGACTCTATAATTGACTGGTTAACTGAAATTTGCCAGTTGTGCTGGGAGTTAGGAATGGTCCTTCGGGATTGGAAGGATGCTATTATTGTTCCTTTGTATAAGGGAAAAGGTGATGAGACTGAATGCAAGAACTATCGTGGTATTAGCCTACTGAATGTGCCAGGGAAAGTGTTTAGTAAGGTTGTTATTGAAAAAGTACGGGGTCTTACATCATTGAAAGTGTGGTATGTTCAGAGTGGTTTTATGCCTGGTAAAGGCTGCACTAACCAGATTTTTGCATTACGCATGATGATTGAAAAGTATCTGGCTGTTGGGAAGAAAGTTTTTACAGCCTTCATAGATTTAGAGAAAGCTTATGACCGAGTGAATAGGACACTTTTGTGGAAGGTATTGAATGAATATGGTGTTACTGGGAATCTACTTAATAGTGTAAAAGCCATGTATGCTGGTAGTAGAGCTTGTGTACGAGTGAATGGTGTTTTATCAAAATGGTTTTCCATTGGTGCAGGAGTTAGACAAGGTTGTGTAATGTCACCATGGCTGTTTAATATATTTATGGATGCATGCATGCGTGAGGCCAAAATAGATAATAGTGGTTTATATCTTGGTGATATCCGTGTGTGCAGATTGCTGTATGCTGATGACACTGTCCTGTTGGCAGAGAGCAAAAGTGAGTTGCAGACTATGTTGACTCGGATGCACGAAGTTTGCATGAAATTCAAACTGAGTATAAATAAGGGAAAAACCAAAGTTATGGTGTTTGAGAGAGGAATGGGTAGCACTGAATGTAATGTAAGTATAAATGGCACTGTGATTGACCAGGTGAGTGAGTTTGTGTATTTAGGAAGCATGTTTGACAGAAAGAACAAGTTGGATGGTGAAATCAGTAGGCGAGTGAATTCTTCTTTGAAAGTCATAGCTGCTCTGGGAGGTTTTCACAGGAATGATGGGTTCTCTAGAGAATCCCGCATGGCTGTGTATGAAACAGTAATTGTTCCTACTCTGGTGTATGGCAGTGAAACCTGGGTACTGCAGAAGAAGCATAGGAGTCGTTTGTGTGCTGGAGAAATGCATTACTTACGTGGGGTTTGTGGCAAGACACGATATGATTGTGTAAGGAATGAAGATGTATTGCAGTTGTGTGATGTAAAGCAAAATGTTGTTAGCAAGGTGGAGACCAATATGCTTCGGTGGTTTGGCCATGTTGGAAGAATGAGTGATGAAATGCTTACTAAGAAAATATTTTCAACCCAAGTGGCAGGAAGGAAAGGCAGAGGAAGGCCAAGGAAGACATGGGTGGATCAGATTCAGGAGTGTCTGCATGAGAAAAAGATTGAGTATGAAGTTTGAAAGATCTTGGTAAGGCATGTAATGGATATCAGTGAAGCACGAGTTGTATGTCAAGATTGCTGTAAATGGCGAAGTTTGATAGGACAACAATAAGTAAAAATATCTGGAAGTTTTTATTTCTTTTTGGAGCTAACCACTGAATCTCAGAGAACAGCTTAGTGATATGTATGTATGTATGTATGTATGTATGTACATTGTCCGTTCTGCTATTCCTACACGAAAATTTGAAAAAAAAATGTGAAGAGTTTTTTTATCTTTTGTATATCACTCCAGGTACGTTTCATGCTGGGCTTTGGCATGATATTAACTTCTTGACCTTCTTTTTTTTTTAATAAAAACTGTTTTGCGTATTTTCGTTATAGGGTCAAAGCAAACATTGTGGAAACTAAACATTTTTTTTTTTTTTTTGCCTTTCAATTTGTACTCATATGTCAATCACAAATAGGGGGCTATCTATATATATTCACGTATATTCAGATCAATTGTGACTCAGCGTTTTCCAGCTTTTAGACGTTCTTTACTTAGCAGTAGCGGATCCAGCCTCGGGGGATCGCCTCGTCCCCTGTTTCTTAAAAATAAACAGATCTGAATTGTTTTCTTTTTTACAAATATGCAGGTAAAATAATTTATTTTCTGGATGAAAATCAACTGAAACAAAAGTGTATTAACAAAATATTAAAAAAGGAAATGAACGGAATTTTGTTCCATAAATACAAATATATATGTATATACTACAAATTTGTACATTATATACATATATACACTGCTGGCCACCCAAAATGCAACATCAAGAAGGAAGCATCCGATTGGCCTGAAATTTGCAGCATGCGTCGCCCGTGGGAGGACATGCAAACGATTAGCATTGCAGGGCACATGCAAATCATGTGCGCCCAGCACACCACCGAGAAGCACAATAAGAAGGGTGCACAGAAGGCGGTGTGTAAGTAGTGGAATTGTGTTGTGCAGCCAGACCTGTGCGTGGGAAGCTTCCTGATGCCTCGTCGCAGAATACGGCAGTCGTTCCAGCACGTTTCGAAGTTCGACAGAGGAAGAATTGTGGCTTATGGCGACAGCGGTTTATCGTACTCAGACATCGGCGCCCGTGTTTGACGACATCCAGCCACAGGGAGGTGAGTATAGATTCGGTGGGTGCAGGAGGGACGGACGAACCAACGTGAGTGATTGCCGCGGCACACCACCGAACAAGAAGCCCAGCATGTTGTGTGGCTGGCATTGGCGGCTCGCACCGCCACATCGTGAACGTTAGCGCAGGAATTAGGGGTGTTGCACAAAAACCTGTGTCAGCACGTACCGTTCGACGCCGTCTGCAGGAGCGGGGACTTGTTGCACGGTGCCCATTGCTCCGATTACCATTGACGTTACACCAACGGCGAATGCTGCGGCAGTGGGCCATCGAACGCCGCACCTGGACTATGGAATGGCACGACATTGTCTTCTTGCAACACCACGATGGTCGGATCCGCGTGTGGCGGCACTGCGGTGAGAGACTGTATGACGCCTGCATTATGCATCGCCATACCGGTCCGTCGCCTGGCGTTATGGTTTGGGGCACCTGCACCCCTCTAGTGCGCATCGCCGGTACACTCATCAGCCACCGCTACATCTCCGACGTTTTGGAGCCTGTAGTCCTCCTTTATCTGCAGGACCTGCCAGCGGCCACGTTTCAACAGGACCATGCGCGCCCGCACGTGGCCCGCCTGGCACGCATCGTGACCATGCGCGCCGCACGTGGCACGCATCGTGCAACAATTCTTCACGACCCACCAAGTGTCACTGCTGCCGTGGCCCGCCTGTTCTCCCGATATGTCGCCCATTGAACGCGTCTTGTTGCTGATCGGCAACCGAGTGGCCCGACAAGCACCACCCGCGGCTACGCCTGATGAACTGTGGCAACGTGTGGAAGCAGCCTGGACCGACATACCCCAAGCCCACATCCAAAGCCTCTTTTGTTCGATGTCGCGGCATGTAGTGGTCGTTATTGCCAGCCATGGGGGTCACACGAACTATTGATGTCTGCATGTTCCGCAAGTCGCACGGGCCTGTAAGCTCAATCGTTTCATCTTTGTATCTGTTGTTATGCGTCCAGAAATCTGGCTTTGCTATCTCGTGTCCTTCTTGGTGTTGCATTTTGGGTGGCCAGCAGTGTGTATGTATATCATCATCATCGTTAACCATTATCACTCCACTGCTGGACGAAGGTCTCCCCAAGTTTCTTCCACAACGGCCTGTCTTGTGCCAGTCCCTTCCATGTTACTCCTGCATACTTTCGAATTTCATCTACCCATCTCACATGTGGTCTTCTTCTGGGTCTTTTCCTGTCCCTTGGAATCCAATCTAAAATTTCGGCTGTCCATCGATGGTCTGTCCTTCTTGCAATATGTCCAGTCCATTGTCATTTCAGGGATTTTACTCTGATCATGATGTCTTCCACCCATGTCATTTTTCTGATCCACGAGTTCCTCTTCTTAGCTCTCTTGGTTACTCCAAGCATGCATCTCTCAATGCTCTTTGAGTTGTCTGTAGTCTTTGTATGTCTCTTTTAGTTAAGGTCCACGTCTCTGCACCATACGTAAGCACTGGAAGGATGCATTGATCAAACACTTTTCTTTTAAGACATAATGGCATATTGCTCTTGAAAATTATGCTGTTTCTTCCAAAAGCTCTCCAGGCAAGTTTTGTGCGCCGACTAATTTCTTCATCAATGTGACCCTCACTTGATATCTGCTGTCCAAGATAAACGTATGTGTCTGTCATCTCCAGCTTTTCTCCATCAATCGATAAATCTTCATTTCTTGTAAAAGCATTGTACATCACTTTTGTCTTCTGAAAGTTCATTTTTAATCCCACTTCTTTACTCTTGTTAGCAAGTTCCTGGATCATACTCTGCAGCTCTGATGTGGTAGTTGCAAAAATGACTATGTCATCAGCAAAACGAAGGTGGGTTAGATAATCTCCATTAATCTTCATCCCTTTGTTTTCCCAGTTCAGTGATTGAAAGACATTTTCCAATTGGCATTAAAGAGTTTGGGAGATATAGTGTCACCTTGTCTCACTCCCTTTCCAATTTTTATGTGTGCTGTATTCTCAAACAGCCGAATCTTTGCACTTGCATTTTTATAGATGTTTTTAATAATATTAATGTATGCATCTTCAATACTGCAGAATTTCAAAGCCATTGTAACTGCTGATGGTTTCACCGAATCAAAGGCCTTTTCATAATCGATAAAAACCATGCATAATGGAAGTTCATATTCCCTCGCTCTTTCAATTAGTTCTCTCAGAATGTGGATATGATCTATAGTGCTGTAGCCTGGATATGATCTATAGTGCTGTAGCCTGGATATGATCTATAGTGCTGTAGCCTGGATATGATCTATAGTGCTGTAGCCATTCCTGAATCCAGCTCGTTCTCTTGGCTGTGCCACATCCAGAGTTACCTTCAAGCGATGTGAAAGAACCTTAGAGAAGATTTTACAAAGCACTGATAGGAGGCTCATGGTGCAGAGACGTGGACCTTAACTAAAAGAGACATACAAAGACTGCAGACAACTCAAAGAGGCATGTAGAGATGCATGTTTGGTGTAACCAGGAGAGGTAAGAAGAGGAACTTGTGGATCAGAAAAATGACAAGAGTGGAAGACATCATGATCAGAGTAAAATCCCTGAAATGGCAATGAGCTGGACATATTGCCAGAAGGATAGACCATCGATGGACTGCTGAAAATTTAGACTGGATTTCAAGGGACAGGAAAAGACCCAGAAGAAGACCACATGTGAGATGTGTGGATGAAATTCGAAAGTATGTGGGAGTAAGATGGAGGAGACCGGCACAAGACAGACCGTTGTGGAAGAAACTTGGGAGACCTTTATCCAGCAGTGGATTGATAATGGTTGACAACGATAATTGTTGATGATGATGATTATACCCACTACAAGAGGAAGCATTTTCAACGGAAGCCAAAAGCAAGAGAAAACACATCCTTGCGAACAAGCAGGGTAAAACATGCAAGAATGTAGAAAGTTTTCAAAATGCTGAGCTTTGGCTTTACCAAGGACCAGCAAAACACAGCATTAACTCATCTCTGCAAACACCTAGTTGAATATGGGTTTCTGCTATGTCATAAATGTATTTCAGATAAATGACCTCACAAATCAAAAAACACCTTCTAAGCCTGTACAATATTCTAGAGGATAATGCTTACCTTGGCATTCCTTGCTAGCGATGAGAAACATTTCACACACATGTTTTCCGGTCTTTGTTGATCTTATTGTACTAAAGTCCGTTGTATGAGATGAATAGCTTTACTTCACACACTTTTCGCTGGGTATACTCATTGGATCTTCGCTTCAGGAATCAAACGCACCAATTTTTATCGTTCTTTATACTCAAAATTTTCGCCCAGTCTCTGGGCATCCTCTGGAGCGTGGCGACTTTTCCACCGATGTTCGTGGTTAACTTCGCGCTAATGGAGTCCGGTACTCCTTGTTGCCATTCGTCGAATATATTTTGTTATCAAGCCTGGGTAGCGCCATCTATGTTTCATTAAAATAACATTTTTTAAATGTTATTTTAATGAAACATAGATGGCGCTACCCGGGCTTGATAAAATAATTAAATTTCTTTTCCTATCCCGGTTTTCTTGTCTTTTTTGTCGGTTTTCCTTTTGTTGTTCGTTTTCTTGTCTTATTAGTTCTTTCCACAGGCTAGATAATGTGCTAGGGTCGTTTTGGTTGCATACCCTTGCTTTATTTTTATAGATTAGGATTGCTTCTTCCCTCCTCATTTGCCTTTCAGATTTTAATTTCATTGAATTTAGGGAGTGTCTGGTTTTCAATGCAGAACTGCACTAAAGCAGTTTTGGCTTCTTCTTTTTTTGCCAGTTAGAAATGTGTTGTTTAAGTCTTTTTTTTTTATCTGTTTTTCGTACTTCCGATGTACGATATTGGGGATACGTGTGCAATTGGAATTTCGTAGGATCCTGATTCTTCTAGTATTTTTTCCTCTGTTTTTTTGTTAAGTCATATTTTTCAAGGTGTTCACTGAGCTTCCTAGTTGTAAGTCATATTTAGCACATTGCCTATTGATTTCTTTACTAACTCCTTCCAAGTATGGGAAAGCACCAATGTATTGCAATTTTTTATTCCTCATCTTCCTTTGGTTGTGCACTTCTTGGCCTTCTTTACTCTGAGTCATATGCTTTTTACTCTCATGTATCCATTTTTTAATTAGCTTACTCAGGTAACCATACTCTTGTGATATTTTCGAGATAAACTCTAGCTCTTGATTTTTTAGCCTGTTGTTAGATGTGTGCGTGTGAGAAAACAAAAACAGAAAAAGTTTTTTTTATTATTGCCACGAGACACATGGAGAATTTAGACAAATGAAACATAATTCAAAACCTGGAAAATTACTTAAAAAAAGAAAAGTTGCAATATGTACACAGTATTATAAAAATGCTTTACTAGAAGGCACTAGCTCCTTAAAATGCTTTACTTGAAGGCACAAGCTCCATAAAATGAGACAGCAGAGCCAATTGGCTCAAAACGCGAAGCATGCAACCAGAGCAAAACTTCAAGGAAGCAAGGCCAAGAAATAAAATACAAAGCCAAAAGGCTTATATATATATATATACTTAAGGGATGTAAGGTCAGGTGATGCGTAACATCACAGCCTCTCCTTGACAAATGTCAACCCCGCCTTCTCGTGGTGCATCCTGTTCCCACTAAAGGGGCTCTGACGACCGCCAATAGCGGTATAACTATACCATCGGGATTAGAGGAAATTCTATCCCACACTCACCAACCCGCTTGGCCAGCGTGGTGAGTTATGGCCAAACCCCTCCAAAATGATTCCACAACTTAAATCTTGGCCCTCAGTCTCCGGCAGCTGGAATGTACCTGGCCAAGGCAGCGGCCAGTGCGACATGAAGGCAGAGGGTGCTAAGAATCCCCGGAGGACCGGACTAGGCTGCCATCTGATGCTGACCTTGGCTACTTACAATGGACGCTCCCTATCTTCTGATTCAAGGCTTCTTGAATTGGATGAGGAACTACAAAGGATCAAGTGGGACATCGTGGGGCTAAGTGAGGTAAGGAGAAAAGGAGAAGATCTCATCGAACTGAAAAGTGGACATCTCTTCTACTATCGTGGGACAGATACTGGCAGAACTAGTGGTGTTGGATTTATAATAAACAAGAAACTGAAGGATAAAGTGGTAGAAGTTGAAAGTTCCTCTGACAGAGCTGCACGACTTGTTATCCAACTCTCGAAAAGATACCAGGCTCAGATAATTCAAACTTATGCACCCACCACAAGTCATCCTGAAGAAGAAATTGAAGAATTTTATGAGGAAATTTGTGATCTAAATAATAAAGGTAAGCAGCACTTGAAAATAATTATGGGAGATTTCAATGCAAAAATAGGGCAACGGCAACAGAATGAAACTTCAGTAGGTAAATTCGGTCACGGCAACAGAAACCAGCGTGGAAATACTCTCGTTGAGTTTGCAGAGGCAGAAGGGTTTTTCATCTTGAACTCCTTCTTCAAGAAAAAGCCACACAGGAAATGGACATGGAGACATCTAAATGGGACGACAAGTGAAATTGATTTTATTATGTGTAACAAAAAATTCGTCATAGAAGACTGCAGTGTGCTAAACAAGTTCAACACAGGTAGTGACCATAGATTGGTGAGATGTAAGATGCACCTCAACACTAAACTTGAACGTGGCAAGCTCATAAGACAAACAAAATCTATTGACATAACCAACCTTAAAAAACACCATAATACCTTCAAGTTAGAACTGAAGAACAGGTTCTCTGCTTTAGAAGGCCTAACATCGGAAGAAGTGGACATCTCTGAAGTTAACAGAAAAGTAACCAAAGCTCTTATGGAAACAGCAACAAAATTAGCTGGGTCTAAGAACAAGTTGCATGTGAACAAATTATCAGGAAAAACGAAAATGTTGATGCAAAAAGAAGAGAGATGAGGACAACTAAAGAAGATGTGACTTCCAAAGTGGAATATATAGAGCTATGCAAGACAGTAAGAAAAAGTATCACTGAAGACGTAAGAAAATTCAACTGTGAACTAGTGAGGAAAGCAATTGAAAACAACCAAAGCCTAAAGATAGCAAAGGGACATCTCAGTAAGGGAAGAAAACAGATTATGGCACTGAGAAAAGATGGTGGTTCTGTAACAAGAAATAGAGGCAAAATTTTGACAAGAGTGAAAGATTTCTACTCCAAATTATATGAAAGGGATGATATATGCACTCCAGACATCATGAAAGATACCAGTACCAGAGTTCTTCCAGTCCTTCCAGCAGAAGTTGCACATGCAATCAAGAACATGAAGCGGGGAAAAGCTCCAGGAGAAGATGGAATTACTGTAGACATCATAGAAGAAGCAAGTGGAGAAATCGAAACAGTACTCGCCCAAATTTTCACTCGATGCCTTAATGAAGGAAAGATTTCTGAGGATTGGAACACCGCTACAATGATCCTGCTACATAAGAAAGGTGACATTGAGGATCTCGGAAACTACAGACCTATCAGCCTCCTATCAGTAGTTTATAAAATCTTCACTAAAGTTCTTTCACACCGCTTGAAGGTAACACTGGACATGGCTCAACCGAGAGAACAAGCTGGATTCAGGAGTGGCTACAGCACAATAGATCATATCCACGTGCTGAGAGAACTAATTGAAAGAGCGAGGGAATATGAACTTCCATTGTGCATGGCTTTTATCGATTATGAAAAAGCCTTTGATTCGGTGAAACCATCGGCAGTTACAATGGCTCTGAAAACCTGCGGTATTGAAGATGCATACATTAATATTATTAATAACATCTATGAAAATGCAAGTGCAAAGATTAGGCTGTTTGAAAATACAACACACGTAAAAATTGGAAAGGGAGTGAGACAAGGTGACACCATATCTCCGAAGCTCTTTAATGCCACATTGGAGGGTGTTTTTCAGTCGCTGAGCTGGGAAAACAAGGGGATAAAGATTAATGGAGATTATCTAACCCACCTTCGTTTTGCTGATGACGTAGTCATTTTTGCAACTACCCCATCAGAGCTGCAGAGTATGATCCAGGAACTTGCTGACAAGAGTAAAGAAGTGGGATTAAAAATGAACTTTCAGAAGACAAAAGTGATGTTCAATGCTTTTACAAGAAATGAAGATTTATCGATTGATGGAGAAAAGCTGGAGATAACAGACACGTACGTTTATCTTGGACAGCAGATATCAAGTGAGGGTCACATTGATGAAGAAATTAATCGGCGTACAAAACTTGCCTGGAGAGCTTTTGGAAGAAACAGCATAATTTTCAAGAGCAATATGCCATTATGTCTTAAAAGAAAAGTGTTTGATCAATGCATCCTTCCAGTGCTTACGTATGGTGCAGAGACGTGGACCTTAACTAAAAGAGACATACAAAGGCTGCAGACAACTCAAAGGAGCATGGAGAGGTGCATACTTGGTGTAACCAGGAGAGATAAGAAGAGGAACTCGTGGATCCGAAAAATGACAAGAGTGGAAGACATCATGATCAGAGTTAAATCCCTGAAATGGCAATGGGCTGGACATACTGCCAGAAGGACAGATCATCGATGGACAGCCGAAATTTTAGATTGGATTCCAAGGGACAGGAAAAGACCCAGAAGAAGACCACATGGGAGATGGGTGGATGAAATTCGAAAGTATGCAGGGGTGACATGGAGGAGACTGGCACAAGACAGACCGTTGTGGAGGAAACTTGGGGAGACCTTCGTCCAGCAATGGATTGATAATGGTTGACAATGATGATGATGATGATATATACTTAAGAGCAAAACTGAAGACTAAGGAAAAACTTTAGAATTTAAAACGAAAGTTGCAAAATAACCTGAAGATCAAAACGCGCAACGCAGCAGTTTTGAAAATTCAGAATTCACATTCTATAAAGAAGATACCTAAGCAAAAAAATACATATATAATTTTGACTCACATCAAGTACATCATAGAAAAGGTTATGTATCTACCTGTGTGAGTAAAAGGAGAAAAGATAAAAAAATAAAATAAAACAACTGAATGTAGAAGGTGTCGAGAATACTGAGCCTTGGCTTTATCAAGGACCAGCAAAAACTCTGCATTTTCTCACTTCCACAAAGACCTAGTTGGAAATGGGTTTCTGCAAGGCCATAGATGCAAGTAACATTCCCACCTAAAATAGTTTTAAAAAATATATATATGTCATGTCCTCCGCAGAGTTGCATGACCAAGCACTAGTTAATTCCAAGTTCCTACATTAACAAATTGGTTAAGTTTAAATTCTGCATACAGCTCTTTAAAGGTAGTGATTATATCTGATAGAGGCAGATTAGTATATAGGTTTTCAAAATCATAACTATTAATATCTAGGGGACAAACTTTGAGTATAGTAGAAATTACTTCTGCATTATTATTAATTATCCAAAAATCTCTGTACATCAAGTTAGAACAGTTTCTAATGTGTTTCAAAACCTTCTTTAAGACATCTTCAAAAGCAAGATCTATTTTCTTTTTATGACTTCTTACTCCACTAGCTATGAACCTGAACTTCACAGGATCCTTATGAAACTTAACCGTTGCAAAAAGAAATGGAAATTCAGGCTCATATCTTCTAGTTTGTGGAATTTTAAGTTTCTTGAAGAATGCCTTAAACCGATTTTCTAACTGCTTGGTAGAATAACTTACGGGCTCGTATGTTACTCTATTATTGAGTTCCATAGTTATCAATTCAAAATAGAACTTCTTACAGATAATTGCAAAATTATTGCTAGCTTTATCCGTAGTGGTAAAAATAAATTGGTCTTGTAGTTTGGAGAGTGACCTTTTAGCTTCTCCAGAGAAAAAGAGATTTCTGTCGAAACAAAAGTCCAGACCTGCCAACTCACCAGTGAAGCTATTGATTATATTATACTTCCATTCTGCGAAGGCCTCAATAGGCTGATTGTACGTTAAACTGGTTTTTATGACGTACCTATTAACATCTTGAGTGAAGCTCTCAAGAATCCTTGCTTTGGAAATTGTGAAGGAAGGTCTGAATTTAGAGCCATACTCTAATAAATTCCTAAGCTTTTCATTTTCAACAAAACTCAAGTTTCCGGTTATAATATGGTTGTAATATATCATCATCATCATCATTGTCAACCATTATCAATCCACTGCTGGACGAAGGTCTCCCCAAGTTTCCTCCACAACGGTCTGTCTTGTGCCAGTCTCCTCCATGTCACCCCTGCATACTTTCGAATTTCATCCACCCATCTCCCATGTGGTCTTCTTCTGGGTCTATATAATATATATATATATATATATATATATATATATATATATATATATGCATATTTTTCAATTTACTTCCGATATTGGAGGTTAATTATTTAACGTGCATTAATGCATTTGCATTTTTGAACTTCACTTTTAGTTGGTAAAGTTCGATGAACACTTACCGCACGTGGGGCTTGGCTTTCAATCCATATTACCGTTACGTGGATGCGGCACGGGATTTTTCATTTGGCCACGGGTCCGCTTCTTTTTTTTTTTTTTTTTTCTCCGTTGGAATTTATTTTGTCTCATCACCAAATGAGTTTTTCCTTTGCTGCATCCTCATTTACTTCAATATTTATTCATACCCGAGTACTTTCGGTACTACTACTATACCGTCTTCGAGGGGACATTTTGCTCCAACTAGCACGGACCGTGTCAGCTGGGCATTTCAGTGGTTCTCGCGGGCTGCTTCTGTCATCTGCTATCGCTTCTTCTTGGGCGTTGTGGCGCCATCTCTTGTTGGTCAGTGATCTCCTTTTTCGAACTTTTTCTTTTTTTGCTCAAAAAAAGAAAAAGTTTTTTTTGCTCAAAAAAAGAAAAAGTTCGAAAAAGGAGATCACTGACCAACAAGAGATGGCGCCACAACGCCCAAGAAGAAGCGATAGCAGATGACAGAAGCAGCCCGCGAGAACCACTGAAATGCCCAGCTGACACGGTCCGTGCTAGTTGGAGCAAAATGTCCCCTCGAAGACGGTATAGTAGTAGTACCGAAAGTACTCGGGTATGAATAAATATTGAAGTAAATGAGGATGCAGCAAAGGAAAAACTCATTTGGTGATGAGACAAAATAAATTTTAACGGAGAAAAAAAAAAAAAAAAAGAAGAAGCGGACCCGTGGCCAAATGAAAAAAATCCGTGCCGCATCCACGTAACGGAAATATGGATTGAAAGCCAAGCCCCACGTGCGGTAAGTGTTCATCGAACTTTACCAACTAAAAGTGAAGTTCAAAAATGCAAATATATGCATATATTAATTTAGCTTTCATATTCCCTGTTCCTAATATGCCTTTGTTACTTAGTAATTGAAACAGTGCGGCGTATGAAAGTGTTTTGTCGTTTATCTGTCTGGTACTATCCTTAGACGCCAGCTGTTTCGCACAGCTGTTCCCGTATGGTGAGAGCACAGCTGAGGATATAACTGACAGAAAATTCATAAATTATCGTGAAACATGAAAAAACCACCTCACGACCTCTAGTAAGACAAAACATGGGTATTGTTCAGGGGGGCAGTCAAGGGCTGGCTGTGCCAGGCTACTTTTTACCTAATTGATTTTTAAAATTTATTATTCAATAGTCACCCATCAAAATCCCTCCAATGGACCACCATCGGAAACGCAATTGATGCAGTTTTCTGCAAGTAAACTGCCAGAAAGTCGGGAAATAAATCCGCTGGTGTTCTGACTTTTGACCCCATTTCGACCATTTTTCAACAGAGTTCGTGCTCAGGTTCCAAACAACATGCTAAAATTTCATCGAAATCGTATGATACTTACGTGAGTTACCATGCAGATGGACGGCTGGCGGAAAACTGTCACATGTTTTTCGTTAAGGGGCCGGGGAACACTTTGAATGTGTCACAGTTTTCCAAGTTTCCGAATTATGTGTAGCAGTTTTCCAAGGTACCTAACGACGGCAAGGAGCTATTTTGTTTGTCTGAATTTTCATGACGGTTCATACTTGGGGCAACTGGCCACAAAAGTTCAACAGAGGGGAGGGGAGGGGGGTATAGATTGCCGTTTCTTGGCGTATATTGTGAATTGAATTGGGAACTCTACACAAATTTCGAGAAAATGTTTTGTGTAAGCCAAGTGAGAACTGTACTTCAATTTCAAGAAATAAATTGCTGTGACTTAGTACATTTCTTAAAACTACAGTGTTCGACGAAACAACGGAATTATAGCACGAATCGTGCAGTGTTCAGAAAAGGACAACAAGGTGGGATTTTTTAATAACGCTGCACTTTTACCTTAGGCACTAAATATTTACCTAACATGTCAAATTTGTAGTATTTCTCTTTTACTTAATTTATTCATAGGCCCAACACCTAGGTCTTTTTAACAGCTTTTTATCCTCCCACTTCATATTCATAACGTTCACATATCAAATCAAGTTAATAGCATTGCGCTTTTACTTAGGCACTAAATGTTAATTCATAAACCCTAGGCCTAAGCCTTTTTTGCAGTTTTTATTCAACCGTTGTCATATTTATAAAGTTTACATATCAAATCAGGTTAATAGTATTGCGCTTTTACTTAGGCACTAAATATTAATTCATAGGCCCTAGGCCTTTTAAACAGTTTTTATTCTAACACAGTGTCATATTCACAATGTTTACACATCAAATCAAGTTAATAACGTTGCACTTTTACTTAGGCACGAAATATTAATTCACTGGCCTAAGGCCTATGAATTCATATTCCGTGCCTAAGTAAAAGTGCAATAATATTAACTTTATTTGATGTGTAAACGTTGTGAATATGACATTGGTGGAGTACTATTAAAAAGGCCTAGGGCCTATTAATAAATATTTCATGCCTAAGTAAAAGCGCAATATTATGAACTTTATTTGATGTGTAAACGTTGTGAATATGACATTGGTAGAATAAAAACTGTTGAAAAGGTCTAGGCCTGGCACATATGTCTTTAATATTTAGTGCCAGAGTAAAAGCGCAATGCTATTGACTTGATTTTATACATAAACGTTATGAATATGAAGTCGGCGGATTAAAAGCATTTAAAAAGGCGAGGGTGTAAGGCCTATGAATTAATTAAGTAAAAGAAAAATATTACAATTTTGACATGTGACGTAAATATTTAGTGCCTAAGTAAAAGTGCAGCGTTTTTAAAAAATCCCACCTTATCGTCCTTTTTTTAACACTGCATGAGTCGTGCTGTAATTCTCGCTTGGCTTACATAGAACGTTTTCTCGAAATTTGTTTGGAGTTCCCTATTAATTCTCAATATAGGCCAAGAAACGGCAATCTTTATAGCCCCGCTCCCCTGTTGAACTTTTGTGGCCAGTTGCCCTAAACTCGTCTGAACCGGCATGAAAATTCAGACAAACAAAAAGAGCTCCTTCCCCTCGTTAGGCATCTTGGAAAACTGCCACACATTCAAAGTGTTCCTCGAAGGAACAGCAATTTGTGCCCGGCCCCTTAAATGAAAAACATGTGGCAGTTTTCCAAGTTGCTGAAAGACGTGTGGCGGTTTTCAGTGAACCCAGACGGACAAGCAAACGAACGGACAGCCGGACAAAGCTGGAGCGTATACGCTTCCTCAACCTACAGTAGGGAAGCGTGGAAAAACTGCATTGGGCCCTGTACAGTACTTTGAAAATACATTTAAAATTGGCAAACTGCAAAAAATATTGTTTATATTTCCACGGAAATTTAATTATTGTCAGTTATATTTTTTTGCTAATAGCTCTGAAATTACAGCTGTTGGTCTCTCTCTCTCGATAATTTTGCAAAATTTTAGTCGGAGAATGGGGGGTGTAGTGTACTTGCCCCCCTCAACGGGACACCCTTGAAGTCGCTTTCTGTGTTTCTAACAATAAAGAGCATTGCAAAAGTTTTTGAAATTTCAAATAGCGGCTGACCCACTGCTCCAAGTAACCCACTCTTTCCCGTAATTTGGCAGTGCTACAGTGCCAGACG
Organism: Macrothele yani; assembly: GCA_039090855.1. Lineage (NCBI taxonomy): Eukaryota > Metazoa > Arthropoda > Arachnida > Araneae > Macrothelidae > Macrothele > Macrothele yani. Next base: position 72,808,567 of record CM076996.1, on the reverse strand, counting down.
GGATGTAGGAAACTGCCAGGGTACTTATCTTTGAGTACTGTATTGTACCAATATATGTTCATTCCCTCCCACGCCTGGACTACTTTTTTTCAAGACTGCACCACTGGTATAATCTATTTAAAGGTGGCAGGGTTTAGTGGTAGTAAAAGTTAATAATTTGTTAAAAGCCCACAAAAAACAAAAGGAAACTCAAAGTAAAATCGGAAACTAACATTTAGTAAGAAAACTGATGTATTCAAGATTTTATTTCTGACCCGTATTTCCCTGCCTCTTCGACTTGAGAACTGAAAGGAATGCGAAGGGGTGGGAAACAAACTTGGGTTGTTTACATTACTCGTTGCAGTCCGATAAAAGTTTCTGACAGTCCAAGAAAGGAGCATCGCTTCGGGCGGGGAACATTTGGAGGATATTCACCAAAGAGACCCCATCTCCCTTGACAATGAATACCATAGTAGGGGGGAAGTGCTGTTAATTCTCCCAGACCGACCTCAGTGAAGATGACGACCCTTGGGCACTCAGTTTTTCTGTGTCCAACTCCTTTGTTTAGAAGTTGAAGGCACATCGTAAAATTAGGGCCACTGCTTCCAGGGAAGGGAGAGAACAAGTTTCGTAATAGAATGTACATCGATTGCATTTCGTTCGCAGATCATGCCAAAGAGTAGGATTTTTCCTAGTGGCAAACAGTTTTTAGCTGTTAACAAAGGAATAGGCCACGCTCTATTCTGGAAGATTTAAAGTATAAAAGCTAATACGACTGACTCAATGAAACAATATTGGGGTGTTCCTAAGGAACTTAGGCAGTTTTTCAGAGGTTAGCTCCAAAAAGAAATACAAATTACCAGATATTTTACTTACTGTTGTATCAAACTTCTCCATTTACAGCGATCTTGACATACAACTTTGGCTTCACTGATATCCATTACACGCCATACACAAGATCTTTTATACTTCATACTCATAATCTTTTTCTCATGCAGACACTCCTGAATCTGATCCACCCATGTCTTCCTTGACATTCCTTTGCCTTTCCTTCCTGCCACTTGGGCTAAAAAGATTTTCTTAGTAAGCATCTCATCACTCATTCTTTCAGCATGGCCAAACCACCAAAGCATATTGGTCTCCACCTTGCTAACAACATTTTGCTTCACATCACACAACTGCAACACATCTTCATTCCTCACACAATCAGATCGTGTCTTGCCACAAACCTTCCGTAAGTAACGCATTTCTCCAGCACACAAACGACTCCTACGTTTCTTCTGCAGTACCCAGGTTTCACTGCCATACATCAGAGTAGGAACACAGCCATGCAGGACTCTCTAGAGAACCCATCATTCCTGTGAAAACCTCCCAGAGCAGCTATGACTTTCAATGAAGAATTCACTCTCCTACTAATTTCACCATCCAATTTGTTCTCTCGGTCAAACATGCTTCCTAAATGCACAAACTCACTCACCTGGTCAATCACAGTGGCATTTATACTTACATTACATTCAGTTCTACCAGTTCCTCTCTCAAACAATATAACTTTGGTTTTTCCCTTATTTATACTCGGTTTGAATTTCATGCAAACTTCGTACATCCGAGACAACATACTCTGCAAATCACTTTTGCTCTCTGCCAACAGGACAGTGTCATCAGCATACAGTAATCTGCACACACGGATATCATCAAGACATAAACCACTATCATCTATTTAGGCATCGCGCATGCACACGTCCATAAATATATTAAACAGCCATGGTGACATTACACAACCTTGTCTAACTCCTACGCCAATAGAAAACCATTTTGATAAAGCACCATTCACTCGTACACAAGCTCTACTACCAGCATACATGGCTTTTACACTATTAAGTAGATTCCCAGTAACACCATATTCATTCGATACCTTCCACAGAAGTGTCCTATTTACTCAGTTGTAAGCTTTCTCTAAATCTATGAAGGCAGCAAACACTTTCTTACCAACAGCCAGATACTTTTCAATCATCATGCGTAATGCAAAAATCTGGTTAGTGCAGCTTTTACCAGGCATAAAACCACTCTGAACATTCCACACTTTCCAGTTCTTGCATTCAGTCTGATCACCTTTTCCCTTATACAAAAGAACAATAATAGCATCCTTCGAATCCTGAGGGACCATTCCTAACTCCCAGCACAACTGGCAAATTTCAGTTAACCAGTCAATTGCAGAGTCACCAGCATATTTCAACATCTCTGCAGTTATGCCATCAACAACCAGAACTGAAGAGATTTTAGAGCTGTACACACTTTTTCTGTTGAGATCCCTCTTGTGCTTCCATCCCTCACTGTGACATCATCTGCGTCTGTCTTGGAATCATCTTTGCTTTCCTGATCTGACAACTCAAGAAATATTCACCCCATCTTGCATTTAACTCATTGGGCTCCCATATCATTTCCCCGATCTCATTCTTCACACAACTTACAACTTTGTTTCCCCTATTTTTCCTGAGTCTCATGTACTTCTAGAAGGACTTCCTATCTTTCCAAAAAGCCAGTTCATGCCTTTCCACTTTCTCCTTCCTATCTTTTGCCTTACTCTGGTCAACCAGATTAGCAGCTTCACGCTTCTTTGAGCGATATTCATCCACAGAGACTCTACCTTGCAATATCCCCAAATATGCTTCCTTCTTTCTCTTTACTGCCTCTTCAATCTCACTATTCCACCAAGCATCACCTCTGTTGTTACCCACTATTGTGGTCCCACTGACCTCTTTAGCAGCAGTGACAACACAGTTCTTAAAACATTCCCACTTCTTTTCTACATCCCTCTCACCAGACTTCAGCTCCTTCAGTCATTCTCTGAGTAAGTCAGAATAACGCTGATGACCTTCAAGGAGCCTATCAACCTTTATTCTTTCTATCCTGGGTCTCTTCCTATTCCTTTTCCTCAAACCAAAATTAAGTTTCACTCGTGACACTACCAAGTAACGATCAGAACCAACATCCGCACCTCTCTTCACACGGGTGTCAACAACTAAGTGTTTCAGGCGCTGATCGTAGACAACAAAATCTATCGCACTCTTTTGACCAAGAGTACGGTTTTCCCAAGTATATGTGTGGATATACTTCTGGTTGAAAAATGTATTAGATACACGCAAGCCATTCTCAATGCAGAGTCCAATTAATCTTTCACCATTATCATTCACACAATGAACATTTAACTTACCCAGAACATTGTCAAAAATTGCATTCTGCACACCTACTCTAGCATTGAAATTCCCTGCTATTATAACTTTCTCTTTAGCACCAAACTGGCTCAAAACAGCTTTTAGCTCAATCCAGAAATCTTCCTTCTTATCAGAAGGTTCAGAGTCCCAAGGAGTATACACTACAACAATTATGATTCTCAGAAGTTTCACTTTCAGACTAATCTAGAGAATTCTCTCACTTACGCAACTATAGTGAATAAAGTTGTTCATCTTTTCACTTAAAATCACACCTACACCAGCCTGTCCTCTCACATTATCCAATACTCCAGACCACACACTCACTGTGCCATTCACTTCTTCTACCCCAATTTCTTTCTTTTTGGTTTTACTTACACACAGCACATCCATTCTATACTCATTCATCTTGCCATTTATACCTCTAGTATTCCATGCACCAATCCTACATTCACTCAGCCGAGATCTTTTTCTCATACACCGTTTAGAAAGTCCAGGTCGATTCCATGGTGGACCGTCCTTCTCAAGTGTGGTAGGTCCACCGTATCCCACACTTGAGTCCAGATATTGATTTCTTTGTGGTTTTTTAATCAGTTAAGTACATCATTGTGGGGGATTAGCCCACAGCTGAGGGTTCCAGTTGGTCATTCAACCTAAGGATTCTGGAACAAAATCCATTGAGTTGGGGTCTTTTCGCCAATGTCACACAGAACTAGCTGGCACCTCTCCAAGATTCACAAAGGCCCTAGTTGCTGTTGTGTGTGCCATTGTTACCACGAAGCACCCCGAGGAGGCAAACCCATAGCTCACTACGACCGCCGATAAAAACAAAACCTTTTGCTTTTAACATCGTCACTACATTTACGTCTGAAATTACAATGAAGTTTGGACTTTCCAACAGCACATTACGAATTTTATTCAATATTTCTAAAGATTCAATATTATAGTTTTTTTAAATTTAGATATATTTTTCAGTTGCCAGTATGCACCATGTTGAGAATTATTCCAGAAGTGTAGCATTTATTTATTTATTTAATTACTTATTTATTTATTTATATATTGCAGGTCAGACGTGCTGAACTCTGGTTAAGATAGTGATAAACCGATTACTCCTGCTTTTCTACTGAAATTGCAGCTTACTGTTGTCTCATCAGCCATACTGCCATCTCCAATAATCACGCAAAAAGCTGTAATGCATCAAGAAAGTGAAATATCAGTAGAAAGTGCTGATATGTCAACTCCTGAAATAAGTGTAGTTTTCGAAGAAAATTACAAATGAAATTCTTTGCCATCTAGCATTTGTTATTCAGCAGGCTCGACTTCTGGAAATGCACAAATACAATTGTAACTTTGGAAGAAACTTAGTTTTCCATAAAGTTACACAAATGGGTCTTGTGGTGGCTTTACATTATATGTGCAGTAAGAAGATTAGTGGCACAGTGAGTATAATTAAGACAGAGAGAGAAAAAGGATGTGTCAATCAACTGGCTGTGTTAGGTGCCCTTTCTGCCGGAAGTGGTTATGACCAAGAGTATGAAAAGATGAGCACTATGGATATTATATACATGACACTTCCCACTTTCTCTAAATGTGAAAAAACAACAGGTAAAATAATTGAAGCATGCGTGCAAGAAACCATTGAATCTTCAATTGCAGAAGAGAAAAGGCTGGCAGAAAAGAGAAATGATAAAGATGATGAAGGATTTCATTGTGCAACGGCCATCGTTGATCATGGAGGATGGTGCAAAAGAAGTTATGGCCATAGCTATAATGCCTCCAGTGGTGTTGCTGCATAATTATAGGAACGGAGACCCAAAAAATAATATTCATTGGAATTAGAAGCAAAGTTTGCGTAATATGTAGAGCCAATTCCTTCCAAAGATCATTTGTGTTGGAAGAATTGGAATGGACCTTCTACTGCCATGGAAACTGGAAACCTGCAGAGTGTTAACAAGATATGTTGCATTTGTTTAGTTGGAGACGGTGATGCTAACACAATGAGCCAAATTCAGGAAATAATTTCGTACGGAGGAAGAGTAATAAAAATTGAATGTGCAAATCATGCTGTTTGCAGATACGGTAGAGATCTGAAACGTCTACAGAAAGCCAGTTCTAAGTTCTCAGGTGCAAACGAAATGAAGGCACGAAGAGTTTTAAAGGAAAATATGCCTCGTCTTGTAAAGGGAGCTCGAACTGCAATAAAAATCATTCTAAAGAAAAAAACAGCCAAATTACCCAGGCTGCCATTGACGAGTTAGCAAATGAGCTCAGAAATGGACCAAATCATGTTTTTGGAAATCATGATTGCTGTGGAAGTTTTTGCGAAAGAAAAACCACCAGTCCTGATGTACAGACATATGACATCAAGAAATCCATTGCCATGTTTTCAGCCCTACAAGAAGAAATTGGAAGAACATTAATATCATGCTGCAGCACATTGATATGGAATTCACGTGCAAAACCCTGCCCTACCTGGATCAGTGGGATCTCTTGAGCACAAATACACACTCTTCAGACACCGAGCGAGCAGAGCCTATGACCTCACGCCTACCTCCGATGATCTTGAAGATGAGCTGCTGCTGCCTTCGGGTCCTAGCACACAACACTGAATATGACATGGACCATATCGAGCAAATCATCTCTAAAGCAACTAGAAAAGATGAGAGAAGATCGCTAATTGGTCTGACGCAGAGAAGAAAGTTCATTGGGTCCATCCCGTACATTCCTGGGTTTACTTATGTTATCAAAAATTCCTTAAAAAAGTTAAACCTTGACGTTGGAATTCAGTCGCTGAAAACTATCACTGCCCTACTCGCACTAGACTGTCGTAATATGGAGGTCAAGAATTAGGCGGGAGTGTACGGCGTACCTCTCCAATACCCGGACTCATCTCGGCAAGTCTACATCGGTATGACCAAGAGGTCATTCAAGGTCCGCATAAAAGAACACCAGCGTGATGCGAGGAATAGCAAACTGAGCATGGCTCTAGCTCGGGATGCCGCCAGCCTGGAAGCCTTACCCATTTGGTCTGATCTGCGCATGTTAGCCCCTTACGATGGACCAAGATCTATGGCTGTACGCGAAACTATTGAAATCCTGATGCACCATGAATCCTGCAACACTGACATCACGATGAAACTCTCCGATTTGGAGCAGAATTTTAGGTATACAGCGAGCGCGCTTGTCATGAGCAACATAACCAATCTGAGCTCGTGAGCACTTGAGCTCTTGTTTGATTGTTTGACATATTTGAATTGCATTTATGCTCTGATTCTATCTATTTATTTTTCCGCTGCCTGACGAAGCTTCCCGTTGGAAGCAAAAGCTTGCAAAATAAATTAAGTTTTTGCGCCTAATAACGGAACTTTGAGTTTTTGTTTATATTTACTACACTGTCTGCATATTTGTGATGTGGCAGGGAGCTGAATCTTGCTGAAAAAGAAATGGTGCATTGTTGGGAAAATGATGATGATGGAAGGTAGCAGTTTTGGTTCCTGGATGGTGTCGATGTATTTTCTTGCATTCAGCGTGCCATCAATTTCATGAAGGCTGCCAACATCATCCACTGTCATACAGTACAGTTTTTCCCCAATTTTACATCCTGCTAATCTCATATATTTGCCGACTGTGCCTTTTGAAGGGAGGGGGGAGGGAGGCGTGAGACTCCTTTAAATTGTGATTGCAGCTCCCCTAATTAAGATAGAGAGATGGGAAAGGTATCTTTTTGTAGTATTTTTTTATGCTCTTTTATTTGATGTTACAACACCATAGGGGTCAAGATTAAAAAAAATTCATATTTTAAAATGAAAATGAAAATTTTGAATTTTTCAAAATGAGACGCTCCCAAAAAATTCGAAATTTTTTTTAAAACAATCTTTTATATGTTTGGTATTTGATTGTGTGAGTTGCAACTTGGGATGATTATGGGTTTACTCAGAAAGCTATATTCAAATTTAGCCTAACACAACAGTTTAATGAAAAAAAAAATGAAAAAAAACATGTAAACTGAAAATAAATTTGGTCTAAATCTTAAAAAAAGTTTCATTAAAAACAATAGATATAGTATTTTTGTTATTTAAAACCATTTATTTAAAAATTGTTTTATTTTTAATTGATTTGTTTAAAATCTGACACTACATGGGTTTAAAAATTTTATTAATTTCATTATTCAGAATTTGTAATAATTCACAATACAATATAAAAAAATAAACAGACTTTAAAAAGTAATTTCAATTACTGCTCAAGAAACACATCAAAATAATAACATATGACATTGAATTGCATACATTTATGCAAATTATATTCCTAATCTTAAACTTAGATAGTCACTTAAAGCAGAATCTCCTAACATTTAAAAAAAAGTTGCATCATTGTTTTGAAGGGGAATCACACCTGTAGATCCTTGATATAGTCTTTAAAAGCTTCAGTAGTTTGGTGTATTTCTGTTTCAGAGAGATTGTAGAATCTTCCTGTCAGAGTCACAGGATTTACTCTTACACAAGACGTAACTTACAGGAAGCCATAATACATCTTGTGGGCTAGGGTAGGAAAAGGATGCAGATGGACCAGCTGGATGTAAAAAATAGACTTTAACTTCATTCTCACTCTCTTCTTTTGCAAGAACATACACTACCCACCAGTTGTTTTCATAGATTATGGTTATGTAACCACTAATTTCTGTTATTTGCAGTCTGTCTTGTAATGCTGATACTTTTTCAGTAGCTGACTCGTTTGATTCTGAGAACGTCTTCACTTTTATTTTTGAATTACTCAATGGGATAAGAATAAAAGCATGAAGTTTCTGGGTACCTTGTATTGTTAGAGACTTGCTTAGGCAATTTTCCAAAAATATGTCTGTTTTTATGTATTCTTCTTGACTTACATATGTAAAGTTTGCCACAAAAATTTTCTGAATTGCCCATTCGTACAACTGAAATGGTGTTTGAATTTGATTCTCATAAGGGCGTTGTAAGCTGACTCGGGCAGCTAACCTTTTCACCGTTCCACCAACGCCATCACGTGGCCCCTTCCCGTGTGCTGTTGCTGAAAAATGCCATTCAGCATCAGTGTTAAAGTCATCTTGATGGAAACATAAGTTTGTGAAATTTTTCCGATTTTTGTACTAGGCTGCAGACCCGTCGGAGAAACAGTAAATTTTTTTGACACTGTTGTCACCAAACTTACTTTTCAAGAAGTTAATAAGTTTTTTTTTGGAAGCAGTACAGTGCAATTGTGTTGTGCTCTAAACATTCAGAAATTACTACAAAACTTACATGTTCAGTCTTTTCTGTTTTGTAATAGATGACAAATGGGTGAACTGTGGCTTGCCCACTGGTCCAGTGATAGCTCTGGGCTTCATCTTGAAGAAAACTATAATTTTCGGCAAAATCTCAAATGACGAGAAATTCTGAGTCCTTGAGGTTTTCCTTAGTACTATTCATAAAAGAGCTTTGCTGCTTAACAATGAAGTCGTGTCTGACTAAACCAGACAGTTTTATGCAAAACAAATCAATAAAATCTGAACTTGATTTTTCTAATGTCTCCAAGTTGCATCTATCAACTGTAATCCATTGGCGAAAAGTTAGTTTTTCAACTAAGTTCTCCTCAAAACCGTGTTCCATTACATTTCTTACTTCCTCATTCCCAGGACATGTGGGACACTTCCCCAAATGACAATCTATGGAAGCAGAGTTGCACAATACTCTTGCAAGACAATGTTTGTAGGAAGATAATTGTCCATTTGTTAGTGAACCAATTCTTGCATTTTCCATCATCAGTTTTACATTTTGGTGTCTGGTGCATACACATACCGTATGAGTATCACTAGACCCTGCCAGGACACAGTTTTTTGGTCTGAGCTCTGCGAATTTGGAAAAACTGACTTTCGTGCCTGCAAATTTATCTTTGAATGACTTATAAGCTTCTGTCATATTACATAAAATCAGCCTGTTTAACAATTTAACTTTATCTCTGTTTTCAGTCCTAACAGAAACACAATCCCAGGTAAAACCCGACTAATTTCATCACTTTGGTAAAACGATCATACTTCTTCAACTACTTCAGAAGAGAGACTGTTACCTGGTTTTTTATTAAGGCTTTCCAAAATTCCTTTCTCCTTCAGAACTTTTTTTGATTATCTTCCCATATAATTAGGATCATTGAATGAACTCTTGCATGATTTTCCTAACAGTCCATGACTCTGATAAGCAAGTCAAAATCATGAACTGTTTATCTCTAGTGCAGTTAGAAAAATTACTTTTAAGATTGTCCATAAGAGAGTCTTGAAGTATTTCATCCTCGTCATCAGATGACTCTTGAATATTTGTAAAAAGCTTCCGTTTCATAGCAGAACTGATTTTTTGAATTTTGGTTGAAGCGTAACATTTAGATTCTAGCTTTTTCTTATTGACAGGAGATTCACCCAGTTCATGGAGCGAAGTATTCAGTGTTTCAATTACTTCTGACGTAGATGCAAAATTTTCGTCCATTTTTTCATCAGCACAGGTTTCATTTGCTGCTTGACTAATTTTTAAAGTTTTCAGCTGCTTTCTGCAAGAATCACAAATTTTAGTCTTTTTTGATAAGTCATCAAAATTTTCCAACATCCAGTCTGTCACATTTCTTAGCTTTTTTTTTATCCCTTACTCTATGGTCACTTTTTTAAAATGGATTGAAACATTGTATTACTGCATATCTTGTACTTTCCATTGTTGATTATTTGTGCATAAAATGTGAAATTCAAATAGTAAAATAACTGCCTCCCATTACCTGTTCTTTTTATTTTTCCTAAAAAAATCCTGCACACCTTCAATTTATAAAAGTCTAGTTTTAAAACTGAAAAGGATATACTTTATTCAATTTAAAGTTTTCAACCACAAAAGTTTTCAAACATATCAGTTTCACTGCATGAAACACATATGATCACCATCAAAACCTAAAGCAGACTGAGGTCTGCAAAGTAGGAATGCAAGTTGCTGCTTGTTGGGTTTTGTTACCAGTGATCTAAACAACAGAATCAGTTTTTCAAGTCAGAACACGCAGAGTTTTGTCCAAAACAAGATGTAGCCTACAGTACAACTGCAGTCTTTTATTTTTTTATATTGTATTGTGAATTATTACAAATTCTGAATAATGAAATTAATAAAATTTTTAAACCCATGTAGTCTCAGATTTTAAACAAATCAATCAAAAATAAAACATTGTTTAAATAAATGGTTTTAAATAGCAAAAATACTATATCTATTGTTATTAATGAAACTTTTTTAAGATTTAGCCGAAATTTATTTTCAGTTTACATGTTTTTTTCATTTTTTTTTCATTAAACTGTTGTGTTAGGCTAAATTTGAATTTAGCTTTTTAAGTACACCCATTATCATCCCAAGTTACAACTCACACAACAAATACCAAACATATAAAGATTGTTTTTTTAAAAAATTCGAATTTTTCGGAGCATCTCATTTTGAAAAATTCAAAATTTTAACTTTAAAATTTGAATTTTTTTAAATCTTAACCCCTATGGTGTTGTACATCAAATAAAAGAGCATAAAAAATACTACAAAAAGATACCTTTCTCATCTCTCTATCTTAATTAGGGGAGCTGCAATCACAATTTAAAAACATATCAATCTTCCAATTTTGGGGTGTTTTTGGACATTTTATATAGCTGTATTTTAATAATTAAATAATAAAAATACAATGTGAAATTAAGGAATTTAATAATAATCTATAAAACTTGTGCACTTGGGAGTTAATAAGGTAGTGTTGGTCACTTAAATAAATCACTAATATTACTTTGGTGTAGGTTCTCTATGTAGTAATAGAAAATATCCCTTTGTGGACCACTTGTTTTATTCCGTCCGTTGGTCTTGAAGCAGCATCACAGCCTAAACTATATTGGACTCATTTGTAAGGATCAGCAGTTCTTTTTTTCTCCCTGTCAACGGTTATTTTTTTTAAGGTTTACGGAACTAGTAAATTTTATAACGTTGCATTTTTACCCAAGCTCAAATCATTAATTAAAAGGGCCTTGCCTTGGACCCTACAATTATGCTTTCGTGCCTTTGCAAACGTGAGACAATTTTCATTGCTGGGTGTGTAAACCTTATGAATGTGAAAACAGTGATATAAAAATTTCCAAAAAGAGCTAAGCCTAAGGCCTTAGATTAGATTTAATTTTTCTTTGTTAGCTATATGCACTTATGAATAAAAAAAAATGGGATACAATTATCTAGTACAGCCCAAATGGCCAAAATTTGTGCATAGCCACAATGAGAAATAAGTAGATAAATAAATAAATAAATAAACAGAGACAGTGAAAAAGAAGAAAGAGAAAAAAACTCTGTTGAGATTATTTGTGTTAAAAAAATATTAATTTCAGTGGGCGACGGTTGACTAAACAAATTTCAAAAAGCCGCAAGACCTCCAAAAAAAAAAAAAACAACACCCTGGCCTGGGGGACAGCTGGATAGTCACGACAATTTGTACCTCAAATGAAAGCGCAATTTTCCCCATAAGTGGATACCACCAGTTTTCTGCGGACACTTTTCCTAAACTCAGAAAATACACCTAATCATGCAACAGTGAAATGTAGAGAAATTGTACATTGTCATTAGATGATTGACAAAAAAAGGGACAAATCAAAATTCTCCCATGAATCGAAAGACTGCCCCCTGTCCGAACACTGCGATGACACCGATGATTCGCTGAGCCAAATTCAATAGGTGTGGTTATGGTGTCTCTGACAGTTACCCAAAGTGTAAAAGCAACACCTACAGAGTGATTTTTTGCGCCATCTATCGCAGCAGATGAAGCTTACAACCATTTTTAGGTCCACCTTAATAGTCACATAAAAATACTAAGTTTTAAATGCTACCTCAAAGCACTTTTGGGGGCTTTTCATTGAGCCCCATCCTCAAAAGACCTTTCTGTTGCCATTTTGGAGGAACTAGCAAGTTTGTTAGAGCACTTGTTTGTCCCACCATTTGTTTACCCATGTGCTTGTTTCTGACTGGTTACTTGCCTAACTGCATTGGAATAGGCTAGCACCATCTTTTGATGGTTTTTATTACTATAAGGTTGTTTGAAAAGTCATGACATATTTTAGCCATGTTTTGCAAAGGTCGTTTATTGATAGAAAGAACAAAGATCAATCAATGATATAATGCCCGTTTTGTTCGATAACCTTTTGCCATCTTTCAGTGAGCTGCAGAATGCCTCGTTCATAGAAGGACCTGTCTTTCGTGGTGCTGATTTACAGCCTCATCTGAATTGAACGTTATACCACGCAAGGACTGTTGAAGAGAGCGAAACAAGTGGAAGTCTGACGGCGCAAGGTCAGGCGAGTATGCTGGGTGTGGTAACACATCCCACCCAAGCTCCAATAATTTTTGGTGGGTGATCAAACTTATGTGTGGTCTCGCGTTGTCGTGATGGAACACAACACCTTTACGATGAACAAGCTCTGGACGTTTCTGGATGATGGATTGGTTCAAACTGTCCAATTGCCGACAGTACACATTCGAATTGATTGTTTGGTTTCGTGGTAGAAGCTCGAGAAACACGACACCTTTAAAATCCCACCACACGAGACCAGAACCTTCCGCTGATGAATGTCTGCTTTGGATGTCGTTTGAGGCGGAGCAGCACGTCGGGACCAAGACCGTTTGTGCAGCACATTGTTGTACACAATCCACTTTTCGTCACCAGTTATTAGTCGCTTCAAAAAATGATTGTTTTCCTCACGTTTAATGAGCCTATCGCAGATGTTTATATGCACCATCAATTGAGCTTCTTTGAGTTCATGAGGAACCAACACATCGAGCTTGCTTACGTATCCCAGCTTTTTCAGGTGGTCGTGAACACTTGAATGATGGATGTGCAATGTGTCTGCAATCTCTCGTGTCGTGTAACGTGGGTTTGACTCGATCAATGCCTTGATTTGGTCGTCATCAACCTCGGTTGGCCTCCTGGACCGAAGAGCGTAGTTAAGGTCAAAATCACCAGCACAGAATTTTATGAACCACCGCTGGCACTGACGTTCTTGTAGAGCATTATCCAGGGATCGCATTCCTCCTAAAATTCCTAAAATTCCTAATATTTTGTGACCCTCCTTAAATTCCTAAAATTAGACCTAAAATTTGCTATTCATCCTAAAATTTTCGTAAGCTTATTTATTAAAAACACAACCGTTATTAACGCCAATAAATTTACCATTACGCAGGGTGCGCACGCGTGCTTGAAAACCTGGAAAGTCCTGGAAAATCATGATTACGTTTTCAAGGCCTGGAATATCCTGGAAAAACGGTGTTTTTTTAATGCCGTCTTGAAAAGCCTTGAAATTTGAAATTAGTGCTTTTATGCCCTTTTAGGAAATCGTGTTACTGTTACCCCTTCAGTTTTTAAAGTTCCTTTTCTCTGTTCTCAAAGAAACCACCGGCAGCGGTTTCCGATGTGCACCAAATCCTAATTTGGCTGGGGGAAAAAAAGAAAAAAAAAGGCACTACTTCCAGTGCAATAAAATTGGATGATTACTAGTAGGTCGAAGGGGAGCTTGATGTCCGTCCGACAATTGAGAACAGAAGGGGAAAGAAGAGGCATTTAGCATTTGCAGGGGGTCGCGTATGTACCAAGTCAGCTGGCATCCACCAGTGAGGAGTATGCCTGAACAACACATTCATCATCTTCTTGTTTATGTGCATGCCACCCTCCCTCCCCTCAAGAGACTTCCACTACTTATGATAAAAAATAAGAAAACTATCTTTGCGAATTTTTCACGAAAGTGGCTGAAATTTTTACATTCACTGTAATTGGATTACAGAAGCTCACTTCCAAAATTCCAGTTGAATCGGTTTAAAACTTTAAAAGTTAGCATTGGTAATTTTTATTATGGACAAGTATGTGTGCCTCTTTGGACAGAGTGAGCCTCCAGCAGAAAGGGTGTTACCATAGCAACGGTTGATTGACAGCTGGGAGCGCTGATCTGAAGCCCTTGGTTGGGAAGAAAGCAAACACCTGTTTATCACTTCCACAGCACTAAAGGACTAAGAGAATATTTTCAGAAATCCATTTTTCTGAATTTTGAAAATAACACAGTAAAATTTTTACAGTAGTTAAGATACATCACAATAAAGTTCTAGTGCAAATTTCGCAAATTCCGTTAGGAACTTTAGCAGATGCAAAAAAAAAAAAAAAAACGTTGCATAATCGGATTGAAAAAAGAAACAGTAATTATAAATTACGGGAAAAGCAAGTGAATTATTTTTTTTAGATGCCATGGTTTATTTAAACAGAGTGATCCTTAAATTTTTTTCTGTGATGATATGGACTCTATTTGAATTACAAACACGTTTTTATTCAGACGTCTGAGTTACTGTTTTAATAAAAAAATCATCTATAATTAAAAAGTTTTCAATGGATTTAAGCAATATTCAGCAGATAAACAAACGTATTTTAGTAAATTGCAACATCATGACGTAAATTTGGTAATTTAATTTTGTCGAAAATTGGGGAGCATTTTTTTTTTTTACAGTTTCTATTACAGTTAAAGTGAAGGAGGAAGGATGCAACTTGACAGTTCAGTGAGCTGCAGGTGGTGATTTATGGCGATGTGCCAAATCAAAGAAGCCATTCCATCAGGTAATTCCAAAGGTTGTGTTGTGTGGACGCGTCCTCCTGCTGTTTGATCTTAATTGGAATGTTTTTGTGCATGGGGGGGGGGGGGTTCGAGAGAAATATCCGTTTCAGCTTTACAGCTTTCACGGCTCTTTTTTTTTTTTTCTTGGTAATAAATAAAAATCATAGTTGCTGCATTCACCATTGATCCATGTTTGCATTTCTTGAATATAAACAGCAGACAATCAGAAACATAGTGTTGGGCGGGTCTTGATGATCTTCATTTTGCATATGCTGAATTCAGTTCTGTGGGAATAAGGAATGACTTATACTGTGAATATATACAAAACTACATATTTTTGAGCTGAAAAAATAGGTCTACTTGTACACAGTAGCTAAAGTGTGAACTCAGATGAAGACAATCGGACATACGGACGTCTGATTCCATAAAAAAAAATCAACATAGTTTTTTTATTTACACTACAGGTAAAAAAGCAAAAACATGTTTTCAAACGTTATAAAGGAAAACGGATTTTTGAAACGCATGACTTGATGATCTTAATTTCTGAAAGTTTCTTTTTCCACATCCTTTTTTTTTTTCAATTACAATACACTGTAATAGGATACTGTGTGTTATATCACTTAGAGATATGGCAGATTTTCGGTTGCTGATATCCGCGATCGTAAGCGGTAGTTGCATTGCGATTGTTGATGATGACAAGATAAATACTGGAGTGATGTAAAATGTTGCATAAACTAAAAAAATAAAAAAAATAAAGCCCCCCCCCCCCACCCCGAACTTTTATGCGGTCATCATAGCTGATCAACCATTTCATTCCATGAACATCAGCACATTTCAATCATTTGAACATTGGGGGTATCTGAAGGAATTCAGCCGTGCTTAAGCGCCTAGCGCAACGAAAACATGCTAATTTTGGATAGTTCTATTCCCTTCCCCTCTACCATCCCTAATAATTGAGAGTGCATACATTGAGAGTGTTTCAAATATTCTATTTATGAGCTAGTTTTCGCGCTGTGTGTTATGCTTTTATTTTCGAAGAAAGAGAGGGAAAATAAGGAAAAAGCAGCTAGAGAAAAAAAGAAAAGCTGAGTTTGATGACAAAATAAAAGAAAATGATGCAGAAATAAATAGGCTTAAAAAAGATAAAGAAGCCTCCCTAGCAGTAATTCAAGAGGGAACAGAAAGAATGAGAAAAGCTGTAGAAAAACAAAATACTGTTGAAATAGCAGTTGCCTCTAACTTGATCATACAAGGTTCAGCTGAAATAAAGAAAACTGAAAGTAAATTAGTTGTGGTGGAAGCAGAAAAAGATAGGCTAATCAGGAAAAGGTTAAAACAATAATATGAAAAAAGTTATTCAGTGAACAATTGTACATAGTTCTTGGTTTTCAATTACCTTTTTAGGATATTATAGTTTAATGTGAAACCTGAAAACTTTACTGTGAAAATCGTGAATTGCTTCTGGTTCAACAGCATATTAATGTTCAAAGTGAAACTTGAATGTGGTAAATATACTTGAATATGATAATAACACGTGAAAAGATAAGAACTGAACATTAGAAGTAAATCATACTTAAACTTTAGACATTAGACGTTATGCAAAAAATTTGGGTGTGAACTTCTACCATATATACTAATGGACTGCGCATTGGCAATAGCTGCATCAAAGCCGCCATGGCTCAAACATTGGGCACGTGATCATCAGACTCGAAATTTCGTGTAAAAATGCTGTTATGATTACTAATTTATGCTGCAGAACTTCAGTGTTTTCGGTGTATTATGTGAATGCACCTCATATATAATGAAAACTCTTCAGGTAAGTTTACTTATGAGCTATATACATGCATAATCGTGTTGTTTACATTTTGTGATTTATAATGTGATGAACATTTGCGAAGAATTTGGAACATGCATTCCATTTTTTTTTTCTTAAGTTACTATATTTTTATATCAATAGCTGCAAGTTTCTGGTTAAGTAATTGAACTTTATTGACTTAGGTATTTAATTCGTTTCTTACCCATGAAAAATCATAGAACTTTCTTTACTATATCGCTCAGAGCAACCATAAGCACAGCAGGTGTAACCCATCTTTTTGACTGTTGTCATGTGATTTTATGTTGGAGCCAGAAATTTTGATGTCATGCGCAGTCTATCAGTATATATGGTTGAAGGGTGTGAAGCAAACTCTTTACAATGCATACAAAGTTGTTTTACTAGATGTATACAAATATACATCTAGTTTTTATTGAAATACACTCCTAAAATTTTCCTAAAATTTTTCTAAAAATTCCTAAAATTCCTAAAATTCTTACCTAAAATTTTCCAGAAGTATGCTATGATCCCTGATTATCACTGTACACTTCATGCAACTTTTCACAAGCTTGACGCATTTTTCCCTTTACAGAAGTAAAACAGTAAAATATGGCGAAAATGCACAGTTTGGTCTTCCATCTTCAACTTGATGTCAAATCTCCGCAAATCAACCAAATCGCTCACTATTCCTTTTAGACTGCAGCTAGAACTAGCACCTGTCGAATGCCATAGCGATAACAGAGCTGTGCATGCCTCTAGTACTTCCAAAACCGCCCAACCGCCATCGGGTGTAAAAATACATCATGACTTTTCTGACAACCCAATATTTCATGCTTTCTGAGAGAGTTCTTTTATGGTTTTTTTTTTTTTTTTAACTGTAACTCTTGGTTTTTTCTTTTTGTTAGTAATTTTGAAATTACTAAGGTTATGGTAACTTATACACTATATTATTATTGTCAGTATTTGCAGATTTTTTTTTGTGTGTGTGTGTGTGTGCGCGCGCTCACACACACACACTTTTTAGGCCAAATAGATTTCTTCATATCATGTCATTTGGAAAATAATGGCCAATTTTCTGAGATGCTACATTCAACTCCCCCTCAATGCTGGCAGCGCCATGCATAAGAGTTGAAGGGAGACTCGGACGCCACATACACGCCACTTGGTTATTTTTTCAACTAAAAGTTACTATTTTTTTTAAAATCACTATTTGGTAACCTTTTAATTCAAAGTTACTTTAAGTTACTTTTTTAGGAATAAACAGCAAGAAACATCAACTACAATGTTATGTACGGGTACCTAGAGCAATCACCTGTTTACCTAAGGTCATCATTTTTATTCTAATTGAAATAAATTATAGGCTTTATTTAAATTTCACTGATTGAACTCTGATGATGAGAATAAACAAATATATCTATCTTTAAAGATATATTATCTGAAGAGTTATATCATTTTATTTTATCTGAAGAGTTAAACTTACCAATTAAACAGAAACACGTAAAAGTTAATTACATGCTGAATTCAACTATAAGTGTTTTTCTGTTCTTTCTCTTGTGTAGAACTCTATACTGAGGCTTTTTTTTTTTTTTTAGATTGATTCGGAATACAGAAAGTAAGATGGGAAAGTGCAAGTTTCAGACTTCATGGCTATCAAAAACAGATTGCCTCGGTGTTAAAATATCTGAGTGGTTAAAAAAGGGAAACTCTGAAGATCAAGGATATTGTGTTTGTGAGTGCAACTTTACAGTGACTAAAGGGTTGCAGTCTGTGACTCAGCATGCAGTCTGTGAAACATAAAAATAATGTTTCAACAAAGATGTCTCCTCTTCAACTGCATTTGTCAGCAAGAATTGGACCACCCACAGCTCCAATATGTGATAACCATCAATCTGGATCATCCTTATCTGTATCAGAGCCAGTCAGTACTACAGGTGCAGTGCTTTTCTTCTGCAGTTGAAAAGACAGTGCAGTTAGAGGTAGAATTAATTTGGGCGCTGAAAACTGTTGTTAGCAATTATTCTGCTGCTTCGTGCGATGGAATAAGTGATATATTTCAGTCCGTGTTTCCACAGTTTTCCTTGTCGAAAACTAAAGTGAGTTATCTTATTACGGAAGCATTAGGTCCTTATTTTCATAACCAAATGATCAAAGATGCTCAGGGTTCATATTACAGTATTCAGTTTGATGAGACAACTAATGCAGAAAATGAAAAAGAACTTCAAATATTAATAAGATATTGGTCAAAAAATAAGGGGGAAATACAGGTTATGCACCTTGAATCTTTCTTCTTAAGTCATGCGACTGCAGAAGAACTATCAAAGCATATATTGCTGGCCTTAGAAAAATCATATTTGCCCTTAAATCACATGTTGTTAGGAAGCGATGGACCCAATGTCAATATAAAAGTGCACAGACTAGTTAATGAAGAAGTGTTGTCTGTTAAAGGTAGTGGCCTCATTAACATTGGCACATGCAACATACATGTGGTTCATAATGCTTTCCTGAAGGGTCTTAATGAATTAGGAAAGGAATGTTCAGACATTGCTATTATAATTTTCCATTTCTTTGATGGTTTTCCAAGTAGATGGGAAGATTACACCGAAGTACAGCAAGAAATGAATGTGCCAAGGAAAAAATTATTGAAGCCATCAAGGTGGCTGAACTTGAGAGATTCTTGTGAATGCCTGCTTGAACAAAGTCCTGCTCTGGAGAAATATTTCTTGAATTTTATCCCTAAAAAATGTGCAGCCTTAATGTCAGCTAGAAAGTTCAAAGTTATCAGCTCATTCCTAAAAAAACCAACATACAAAACTGAACTGACTTTTGTCATGTCAAGTGCTGATTTGTTTACAGGATTCACTAAGAGGTTTCAAAAGCAAGAACCACTCATCTATATTTTGTATGATGAACTGAAAATACTCTGCTGCTCTCTTATTGGTCGGGTTTGCAAGACTGATGTATTAAAGAAACTGAATACATCCTGTTCATGGGATCAGGAACAAATCTTTCAGTCAGGCAACCTTCTTCCATTAAAAGCTGTTGTGGTTGACTGCATAGTGGAAGCTTACATGAAAGACTTGCCAGAAAAAGAAGTCATTCTGTTTCTAAGGGGTGTACAGAAACATTATATTGCCAGTTGTAAACATCTTCTACAGAAAACATTGCTATCTATATCTACGTCTGCATCTTTTCCTAAACACATGTGTTTTCTGCAGCCTAAGGAGAAAAATTCAAATCACAGCATTTCGGATATAGTAAAAGTTGCTAAGGCTCTTCCCATAGATATTCCCACTGACATCCTTCAAGATGAGTGGAAAATGCTTCAGTTAGAAAAAAATTGAAGCAAATAAAAAGCCTCCAATTGATGAGTACTGGAAAACATACATTAATCTCAAACTCCCTAGTGGCATGCTGAAGTATCCAAATGTTGTAGAAGTTATAAAGGTATGTTTGACTCTGTCTCATGGGAGTGGAGATGTTGAGAGAGGTTTCTCTCAATCTGGTAGAATTTTGACTGATGACAAAGCATCCATGTCAGTGTGTATGTTAAATGCATGAATTAATATTCAATGTGCTTTAAAAAACTACGGAAACAAACTAGGATTAATCCCAATCACCAGGGAACTACTGGCTTTGTAAAGATCTGCCCACTCTTCTTACATGACACATCTAGATAATAAAAAAAATGGAGCAGCAGTTGAACTTAAAGAAGAAGGAAGAAGAAGAGAAGTATGCCAAGATCATAGAAGAAAGTGAATTAGAAATTAAAAAGAGAAAACGGTGTATTGAAAAACTACAAAAAGATCTGAAGATAATTAAACAAGATCGTAATGAAAGAAAAACAACCAGTGACTAGCTTTTTGAAGAAGCGCATTCGAAGTTAAAGAAAGCTTTGGACAGAAATGATCTTGGGTAAGTAAAGATTGCCCAAGCAATGCTTGAAGGAATGATAGTTGTAAAAGAACAGGAAAATCACATTTGTAAAGAAGTAGAACTTATGCAGAATAATTTAGATAAGCAGAGGACACGTCTTATTACAAACTTTTCCCAGAAAAAATGGATATTTTTAGTACATTGTTACTACTTAAATAAACTACATTTCTCACTAATAATGTTCATTCCATTTTTTTTTTGCAATTATATTACTTTTTCTATTCATGTGTTATTATTAAGGAAAATCTAAAGTATAACAAAGCAGAACTTATGCAAAATAATTAACAAAGAATGTAATTCGGATCACTAGTACTATTTTATGCAAAATAATTTACATAATTATTACCAACTTTTTCCATAAGTAATAAATAATTTTAGTGTATCATTTTGATAAACAAACTACATTTCTCACATATTTGCTCCATATTT
This sequence comes from Macrothele yani, assembly GCA_039090855.1. Taxonomy (NCBI): domain Eukaryota; kingdom Metazoa; phylum Arthropoda; class Arachnida; order Araneae; family Macrothelidae; genus Macrothele; species Macrothele yani. The sequence goes on along the minus strand of CM076996.1, from coordinate 72,787,572 downwards.
TTATAATTAAATTACTTTCCTATTCATGTATAAGTATATAAAGTAGTTTAAAAAATAAAATAGAATAAATAAATTGGGTGGATCGGATGGCTATAAATGGTGATGAGGAGGCCATTAATAATAATATATATATATCATCATCATCATCATCATTGTCAACCATTATCAATCCACTGCTGGACGAAGGTCTCCCCAAGTTTCCTCCACAACGGTCTATCTTGTGCCAGTCTCCTCCATGTCACCCCTGCATACTTTCGAATTTCATCCACCCATCTCCCATGTGGTCGTCTTCTGGGTCTTTTCCTGTCCCTTGGAATCCAATCTAAAATTTCGGCTGTCCATCGATGATCTGTCCTTCTGGCAGTATGTCCAGCCCATTGCCATTTCAGGGATTTAACTCTGATCATGATGTCTTCCACTCTTGTCATTTTTCGGATCCACAAGTTCCTCTTATCTGTCCTGGTTACACCAAGCATGCATCTCTCCATGCTGCTTTGAGTTGTCTGCAGCCTTTGTATGTCTCTTTTAGTTAAGGTCCACGTCTCTGCACCATACGTAAGCACTGGAAGGATGCATTGATCAAACACTTTTCTTTTAAGACATAATGGCATATTGCTCTTGAAAATTATGCTGTTTCTTCCAAAAGCTCTCCAGGCAAGTTTTGTACGCCGATTAATTTCTTCACCAATGTGACCCTCACTTGATATCTGCTGTCCAAGATAAACGTACATGTCAGTTATCTCCAGCTTTTCTCCATCAATCGATAAATCTTCATTTCTCGTAAAAGCATTGAACATCACTTTTGTCTTCTGAAAGTTTATTTTTAATCCCACTTCTTTACTCTTGTCAGCAAGTTCTTGGATCATACTCTGCAGCTCTGATGGGGTAGTTGCAAAAATGACTACGTCATCAGCAAAACGAAGGTGGGTTAGATAATCTCCATTAATCTTTATCCCCTTGTTTTCCCAGCTCAGCGATTGAAAAACACCCTCCAATGTGGCATTAAAGAGCTTCTGAGATATGGTGTCACCTTGTCTCACTCCCTTTCCAATTTTTACGTGTGTTGTATTTTCAAACAGCCGAATCTTTGCACTTGCATTTTCATAGATGTTATTAATAATATTAATGTATGCATCTTCAATACCGCAGGTTTTCAGAGCCATTGTAACTGCTGATGGTTTCACCGAATCAAAGGCTTTTTCATAATCGATAAAAGCCATGCACAATGGAAGTTCATATTCCCTCGCTCTTTCAATTAGTTCTCTCAGTACGTGGATATGATCTATTGTGCTGTAGCCACTCCTGAATCCAGCTTGTTCTCTCGGTTGAGCCATGTCCAGTGTTACCTTCAAGCGGTGTGAAAGAACTTTAGTGAAGATTTTATAAACTACTGATTTAGGAGGCTGATAGGTCTGTAGTTTCCGAGATCCTCAATGTCACCTTTCTTATGTAGCAGGATCATTGTAGCGGTGTTCCAATCCTCAGGAATCTTTCCTTCATTAAGGCATCGAGTGAAAATTTGGGCGAGTACTGTTTCGATTTCTCCACTTGCTTCTTGTATGATGTCTACAGTAATTCCATCTTCTCCTGGAGCTTTTCCCCGCTTCATGTTCTTGATTGCATGTGCAACTTCTGCTGGAAGGACTGGAGGAACTCTGGTACTGGTATCTTTCATGATGTCTGGACTGCATGTATCATCCCTTTCATATAATTTGGAGTAGAAATCTTTCACTCTTGTCAAAATTTCGCCTCTATTTCTTGTTACAGAACCATCTTCTTTTCTCAGTGCCATAATCTGTTTTCTTCCCTTACTGAGATGTCCCTTTGCTATCTTTAGGCTTTGGTTGTTTTCAATTGCTTTCCTCACTAGTTCACAGTTGAATTTTCTTACGTCTTCAGTGATACTTTTTCGTACTGTCTTGCATAGCTCTATATATTCCACTTTGGAAGTCACATCTTCTTTAGTTGTCCTCATCTCTCTTCTTTTTTGCATCAACATTTTCGTTTTTCCTGATAATTTATTTACATGCAACTTGTTCTTAGACCCAGCTAATTTTGTTGCTGTTTCCATAAGAGCTTTTGTTACTTTTCTGTTAACTTCAGAGATGTTCACTTCTTCCGATGTTAGGCCTTCCAAAGCAGAGAACCTGTTCTTCAGTTCCAACTTGAAGGTATTATGGTGTTTTTTAAGGTTGGTTATGTCAATAGATTTTGTTTGTCTTATGAGCTTGCCACGTTCAAGTTTAGTGTTGAGGTGCATCTTACATCTCACCAATCTATGGTCACTACCTGTGTTGAACTTGTTTAGCACACTGCAGTCTTCTACGACGAATTTTTTGTTACACATAATAAAATCAATTTCACTTGTCGTCCCATTTGGATGTCTCCATGTCCATTTCCTGTGTGGCTTTTTCTTGAAGAAGGAGTTCAAGATGAAAAACCCTTCTGCCTCTGCAAACTCAACGAGAGTATTTCCACGCTGGTTTCTGTTGCCGTGACCGAATTTACCTACTGAAGTTTCATTCTGTTGCTGTTGCCCTATTTTTGCATTGAAATCTCCCATAATTATTTTCAAGTGCTGCTTACCTTTATTATTTAGATGACAAATTTCCTCATAAAATTCTTCAATTTCTTCTTCAGGATGACTTGTGGTGGGTGCATAAGTTTGAATAATCTGAGCCTGGTATCTTCTCGATAGTTGGATAACGAGTCGTGCAGCTCTGTCAGAGGAACTTTCAACTTCTACCACTTTATCCTTCAGTTTCTTGTTTATTATAAATCCAACACCACTAGTTCTGCCAGTATCTGTCCCACGATAGTAGAAGAGATGTCCACTTTTCAGTTCGATGAGATCTTCTCCTTTTCTCCTTACCTCACTTAGCCCCACGATGTCCCACTTGATCCTTTGTAGTTCCTCTTCCAATTCAAGAAGCCTTGAATCAGAAGATAGGGAGCGTCCATTGTACGTAGCCAAGGTCAGCATCAGATGGCAGCCTAGTCCGGTCCTCCGGGGATTCCTAGCACCCTCTGCCTTCATGTCGCACTGGCCGCTGCCTTGGCCAGGTACATTCCAGCTGCCGGAGACTGAGGGCCAAGATTTAAGTTGTGGAGTCATTTTGGAGGAGTTTGGCCATAACTCACCACGCTGGCCAATCGGGTTGGTGAGTGTGGGATAGAATTTCCTCTGATCCCGATGGTATAGTTATACCGCTATTGGCGGTCGTCAGAGCCCCTTTAGTGGGAACAGGATGCACCACGAGAAGGCGGGGTTGACATTTGTCAAGGAGAGGCTGTGATGTTACGCATCACCTGACCTTACATCCCATTTATAATATATATATATATATATATATATATAATATGTATATATATATATATATATATAAATATATAAGGTCAGGTGATGCGTAACATCACAGCCTCTCCTTGACAAATGTCAACCCCGCCTTCTCGTGGTGCATCCTGTTCCCACTAAAGGGGCTCTGACGACCGCCAATAGCGGTATAACTATACCATCGGGATTAGAGGAAATTCTATCCCACACTCACCAACCCGATTGGCCAGCGTGGTGAGTTATGGCCAAACTCCTCCAAAATGACTCCACAACTTAAATCTTGGCCCTCAGTCTCCGGCAGCTGGAATGTACCTGGCCAAGGCAGCGGCCAGTGCGACATGAAGGCAGAGGGTGCTAGGAATCCCCGGAGGACCGGACTAGGCTGCCATCTGATGCTGACCTTGGCTACGTACAATGGACGCTCCCTATCTTCTGATTCAAGGCTTCTTGAATTGGAAGAGGAACTACAAAGGATCAAGTGGGACATCGTGGGGCTAAGTGAGGTAAGGAGAAAAGGAGAAGATCTCATCGAACTGAAAAGTGGACATCTCTTCTACTATCGTGGGACAGATACTGGCAGAACTAGTGGTGTTGGATTTATAATAAACAAGAAACTGAAGGATAAAGTGGTAGAAGTTGAAAGTTCCTCTGACAGAGCTGCACGACTCGTTATCCAACTATCGAGAAGATACCAGGCTCAGATTATTCAAACTTATGCACCCACCACAAGTCATCCTGAAGAAGAAATTGAAGAATTTTATGAGGAAATTTGTCATCTAAATAATAAAGGTAAGCAGCACTTGAAAATAATTATGGGAGATTTCAATGCAAAAATAGGGCAACGGCAACAGAATGAAACTTCAGTAGGTAAATTCGGTCACGGCAACAGAAACCAGCGTGGAAATACTCTCGTTGAGTTTGCAGAGGCAGAAGGGTTTTTCATCTTGAACTCCTTCTTCAAGAAAAAGCCACACAGGAAATGGACATGGAGACATCCAAATGGGACGACAAGTGAAATTGATTTTATTATGTGTAACAAAAAATTCGTCCTAGAAGACTGCAGTGTGCTAAACAAGTTCAACACAGGTAGTGACCATAGATTGGTGAGATGTAAGATGCACCTCAACACTAAACTTGAACGCGGCAAGCTCATAAGACAAACAAAATCTATCGACATAACCAACCTTAAAAAACACCATAATACCTTCAAGTTGGAACTGAAGAACAGGTTCTCTGCTTTAGAAGGCCTAACATCAGAAGAAGTGGACATCTCTGAAGTTAACAGAAAAGTAACCAAAGCTCTTATGGAAACAGCAACAAAATTAGCTGGGTCTAAGAACAAGTTGCATGTAAATAAATTATCAGGAAAAATGAAAATGTTGATGCAAAAGAAGAGAGATGAGGACAACTAAAGAAGATGCGACTTCCAAAGTGGAATATATAGAGCTATGCAAGACAGTAAGAAAAAGTATCACTGAAGACGTAAGAAAATTCAACTGTGAACTAGTGAGGAAAGCAATTGAAAACAACCAAAGCCTAAAGATAGCAAAGGGACATCTCAGTAAGGGAAGAAAACAGATTATGGCACTGAGAAAAGAAGATGGTTCTGTAACAAGAAATAGAGGCGAAATTTTGACAAGAGTGAAAGATTTCTACTCCAAATTATATGAAAGGGATGATACATGCACTCCAGACATCATGAAAGATACCAGTACCAGAGTTCCTCCAGTCCTTCCAGCAGAAGTTGCACATGCAATCAAGAACATGAAGCGGGGAAAAGCTCCAGGAGAAGATGGAATTACTGTAGACATCATAGAAGAAGCAAGTGGAGAAATCAAAACAGTACTCGCCCAAATTTTCACTCGATGCCTTAATGAAGGGAAAATTCCTGAGGATTGGAACAACGCTACAATGATCCTGCTACATAAGAAAGGTGACATTGAGGATCTCGGAAACTACAGACCTATCAGCCTCCTATCAGTAGTTTATAAAATCTTCACTAAAGTTCTTTCACACCGCTTGAAGGTAACACTGGACATGGCTCAACCGAGAGAACAAGCTGGATTCAGGAGTGGCTACAGCACAATAGATCATATCCACGTGCTGAGAGAACTAATTGAAAGAGCGAGGGAATATGAACTTCCATTGTGCATGGCTTTTATCGATTATGAAAAAGCCTTTGATTCGGTGAAACCATCAGCAGTTACAATGGCTCTGAAAACCTGCGGTATTGAAGATGCATACATTAATATTATTAATAACATCTATGAAAATGCAAGTGCAAAGATTAGGCTGTTTGAAAATACAACACACGTAAAAATTGGAAAGGGAGTGAGACAAGGTGACACCATATCTCCGAAGCTCTTTAATGCCACATTGGAGAGTGTTTTTCAGTCGCTGAGCTGGGAAAACAAGGGGATAAAGATTCATGGAGATTATCTAACCCACCTTCGTTTTGCTGATGACATAGTCATTTTTGCAACTACCCCATCAGAGCTACAGAGTATGATCCAGGAACTTGCTGACAAGAGTAAAGAAGTGGGATTAAAATGAACTTTCAGAAGACAAAAGTGATGTTCAATGCTTTTACAAGAAATGAAGATTTATCGATTGATGGAGAAAAGCTGGAGATAACAGACACATACATTTATCTTGGACAGCAGATATCAAGTGAGGGTCACATTGGTGAAGAAATTAATCGGCGTACAAAACTTGCCTGGAGAGCTTTTGGAAGAAAGAGCAAAATTTTCAAGAGCAATATGCCATTATGTCTTAAAAGAAAAGTGTTTGATCAATGCATCCTTCCAGTGCTTACGTATGGTGCAGAGACGTGGACCTTAGCTAAAAGAGACATACAAAGGCTGCAGACAACTCAAAGAAGCATGGAGAGGTGCATGCTTGGTGTAACCAGGAGAGATAAGAAGAGGAACATGTGGATCCGAAAAATGACAAGAGTGGAAGACATCATGATCAGAGTTAAATCCCTGAAATGGCAATGGGCTGGACATACTGCCAGAAGAACAGACCATCGATGGACAGCCGAAATTTTAGATTGGATTCCAAGGTACAGGAAAAGACCCAGAAGAAGACCACATGGGAGATGGGTGGATGAAATTCGAAAGTATGCAGGGGTGACATGGAGGAGACTGGCACAAGACAGACCGTTGTGGAGGAAACTTGGGGAGACCTTCGTCCAGCAGTGGATTGATAATGGTTGACAATGATGATGATGATATTATAAATAACTACAAGTAACACCTCCCGAACATGTACATGACAACAAATGAACTCCAGACCACAGCAAAAGAAAAAGGAGAACGACAAACGTTACCCAAAAGTCACACTGCAAAATTATAAAATACCAATAATGAAATGTAAAACCCATACATAAATACATATCACTAAGCTGTTCTCTGAGATTCAGAGGTTAGCTCCAAAGAGAAATACAAACTTCCAGATATTTTTACTTATTGTTGTCGTATCAAACTTTTCCATTTACAGCGATCTTGACATACAACTCGTGCTTCACTAATATCCATTACACGCCGTACACAAGATCTTTTATACTTCATACTCATAATCTATTTCTCATGCAGACAATCCTGAATTTGATCCACCCATGTCTTCCTTGGCCTTCCTCTGCCTTTCCTTCCTGCCACTTGGGTTGAAAAGATTTTCTTAGTAAGCATTTATCACTCATTCTTTCAACATGGCCAAACCACCGAAGCATATTGGTCTCCACCTTGCTAACAACATTTTGCTTCACATCACACAACTGCAATACATCTTCATTTATCACACAATCAGATTGTGTCTTGCCACAAACCCCACGTAAGTAACGCATTTCTCCAGCACACAAATGACTCCTATGTTTCTTCTGCAGTACCCAGGTTTCACTGCCATGCATCAGAGTAGGAACAATTACAGTTTCACACACACAGCCATGCGGGCCTCTCTAGAGAACCCATCATTCCTGTCAAAACCTCCCAGAGCAGCTATGACTTTCAAAGAAGAATTCACTCGCCTACTGATTTCACCATCGAACTTGTTCTTTCTGTCAAACATGCTTCCTAAATACACAAACTCACTCACCTGGTCAATCACAGTGCCATTTATACTTACATTACATTCAGTGCTACCCATTCCTCTCTCAAACACCATAACTTTGGTTTTTCCCTTATTTATACTCAGTTTGAATTTCATGCAAACTTCGTGCATCCGAGTCAACATATTCTGCAACTCACTTTTGCTCTCTGCCAACAGGACAGGTCATCAGCATACAGCAATCTGCACACACGGATATCACCAAGACATAAACCACTATTATCTATTTTGGCATCACGTATGCATGCATCCATAAATATATTAAACAGCCATGGTGACATTACACAACCTTGTCTAACTCCTACACCAATGGAAAACCATTTTGATAAAACACTATTCACTTGTACCCAAGCTCTACTACCAGCATACATGGCTTTTACACTATAAAGTAGATTCCCAGTAACACCATATTCATTCAATACCTTCCACAAAAGTGTCCTATTCACTCGGTCGTAAGCTTTCTCTAAATCTATGAAGGCAATAAAAACTTTCTTTCCAACAGCCAGATACTTTTCAGTCATCGTGCATAATGCAAAAATCTGGTTAGTGCAGCCTTTACCAGGCATAAAACCACTCTGAGCATTCCACACTTTCAATGATGTAAGACCCCGTACTTTTTCAATAACAACCTTACCAAACACTTTCCCTGGCACACTCAGTAGTTTAATACCACGATAGTTCTTGCATTCAGTCTGATCACCTTTTCCCTTATACAAGGGAACAATGATAGCATCCTTCCAATCCCGAGGGACCATTCCTAACTCCCAGCACAACTGGCAAATTTCAGTTAACCAGTCAATTATAGAGTCACCACCATATTTCAACATCTCTGCAGTTATGCCATCAACTCCCAAAGCCTTACCATTCTGAAGAGATTTTAGAGCTTTACACACTTCTTCTCTTGAGATCCCTCCTGTGCTTTCATTCCTCATTGTGACATCATCTGCATCTGTCTCAGAATCATTTTTGCTTTCCTGATCTAATAACTCACAGAAGTATTCACCCCATCTGTCACTTAACTCATTGGGCTCCCATATCATTTCCCCAATCTCATTCTTCACACAACTTACAACTTTGTTTCCCCTATTTTTCCTGAGTCTCATGTACTTCCAGAAGGACTTCCTATTTCTCCAAAAAGCCAGTTCATGCCTTTCCACTTTCTCCTTTCTATCTTTTGCCTTACTGTGGCAAACCAGCTTAGCAGCTTCATGCTTCTTACAGCGATATTCATCCACAGAGACTACCTTGCAACATCCCCAAATAGGCTTCCTTCTTTCTCTTTACTTCCTCTTCAATCTCACTATTCCACCAAGCATCACCTCTATTGCTACCCACTATTGTGGTGCCACAGACCTCTTCAGCAGCAGTGACAACACAGTTCTTAAAACATTCCCACTTTTCTTTCTACATCCCTCTCACCATATTTCAGATCCTTCAGTCGTTCTCTGAGTAAGTCAGAATACTGCTGATGATCTTCAAGGAGCCTATCAACCTTAATTCTTTCTATCCTGGGTCTCTTCCTATTCCTTTTCCTCCAACCATTATTAAGTTTCACCCGTGACACTACCAAGTAATGATCAGAACCAACATCCGCACCTCTCGTCACACGGGTTTCAACAACTAGGTGTTTCAAACGCTGATCGTAAACAATAAAATCTATCGCACTCTTTTGACCAAAAGTACGATTTTCCCAAGTATATGTGTGGATATACTTGTGGTTGAAAAATGTATTAGATACACGCAAACCATTCTCAATGCAGAGTTCAATTAATCTTTCACCATTATCATTCACACAAGTATCATTAAACTTGCCCAGAACATTGTCAGAAATTGCATTCTGCACACCTACTCTAGCATTGAAATCCCTTGCTGTTATAACTTTTTCTTTAGCCCCAAACTGGCTCGAAACAGCTTTTAACTCATTCCAGAAATCTTCCTTCTTATCAGAAGGTTCCGAGTCACAAGGAGCATACACTACAACAATTACAATTCTCTGAAGTTTCACTTTCAAACGAATCCAGAGAATTCTCTCACTTACGCAACTATAGTGAATCAAGTTGTTCTTCATCTTTTCACTTAAAATCACTCCTACACCAGCCTGTCCTCTCATATTATCCAATACTCCAGACCACACACTCGCCGTGCCATTCACTTCTTCTACCCCAATTTCCTTCTTTTTGGTTTCACTTACACACAGCACATCCAGTCTATACTTATTCATCTCCTCAATCACCTCACTCATCTTGCCATTTATTCCTCTAGTATTCCATACACCAATCTTGCACTCACTCTGCCGAGATCTCTTTCTCATGCGCCGTTTAGAAAGTCCAGGTCGATTCAGTGGTGGACCGTCCTTCTCAAGTGTGGTAGGTCCACCATATCCCACACTTGAGTCATTCTTAATATTTCTTTTTGTCTTTTTAATCAGATAACTACATTAATGTGGAGGATTAGCCTACAGCTGAGGGTTCCAGTTGGTCATTCAACCTAAGGGTTCTGGAACAAAACCCAGTGAGTTTGGGTCTTTTCGCCAATGTCACACCGAACTAGCTTGCACCTCTCCAAAATTCACAGAGGCCCTAGTTGCTGTTGTGTGTGCCATTGTTACCACGGAGCGCCCGAGGACGCTAACCCATCGCTCACTACAACCGCCCGCAAATGTAAAACCCAAACAAATATAATATCAAATGGCTCCGAACCCCGAACCACTCTTCAGGGAAAGACACCCGGGAGCCCGGAGCCAGTTGGGCTCGGGTTTCATGAGATAGCCTGATACCTAATTTTAAACAAAACTGGTTGCAACTGAATTTGGACTTGCAAAATTTATTGGCCATCTGTCTTTCCTACTCGAACCCTCAAAGTAACACAGCAATAGATGTATAACTAAACATTACACCACTGAAATATATCAAATACAGAATAATCTCTTACATTGTCTTCTTAATGGACAAAACATATTGAAACATAGAATGTAAAGGACAAACATATATAAATACAAAATAAACATAGCCCATGCTCCCCTCGTATGTATCCATTTCGTGTGAAATACGGTTAACGTGCCATATGAGATAAGGCCACTTCTACTCTCGAAACCAAATCAAGTAGATCCACTCAGCAATAGTATGTTCGTAAAATCTTTGTATTTCCAATAGACACGCCCACCACCAAAGGTCCAAATGAAGCACAGAAAACCGTCCAAAGGAAAGACCTCAAATGTGGAAGAAAGTAAAGCTTATTGTTATAATTCTCCGAGGCGGCTCGGAGGAAAAATCATTTTTATTGTGGCCCTAAGAAATTGGTTAATTTGAAAAGTTTCAAGTGACTATGTTACAAATTCTAATTTTGTATTAGGAATTTTCATTAAAAATATTTAATAATTTACTAAAATGTGAATAACAGAATTTATAGGGATAACCATTCTTTTTAAAGTTAAGAAAAGAAATGTTAACTATTTGGTAGTATTGTTTTTGTTATTACATATCCTAGTTAACTGAAAAAAATTTTAAATTATAATTTTTCTATGTATGGATCCAGGGATTCTGGAAGACCAGGAACTTAATAAGTTAGAACAAAATATAAAATAAGCTCTCTTGTCATAAACATCCGTTAAAAATCTCCCTTGTCGTAATATGATTTCCATATCCAGAAAAGCAAGTCCTTACCGGTTTCTGTCAAAACCAGTTCCTCGGGGTAACAGGACTGAATATCGAAGCTACAACCTTCCGAACAAAAACTTATAAGATCGTCAATATATCTATAGTTAACAATGCCATTAACTGTAACATTCTTTTCATAAAAGTGTAGGTACAAGTTGGCAAGTAAACTAGAATATGATGTGCCCATTGGAATTCCCTGTTTCTGTATCAGTAGTATTTTACCATTATAGATGTAATTATGAAATATACAGAAATTTCATAATGAATTCAAATATCCACCACTGATCTCCATATATTGCCCGTAGCTCTCAAAATACCAGTCCATTGTCCTTTTTAAATCCTTCAGGCTAATAGATGTAAACGGATTGTTGAAGTCAAATGTTTTAATTACACCCCTGAATCCTGGATTCTTTTTCATGAATTCAATAACCTTTCTGTTCTCATTAATAATCCATGTTGAAGATTGGATCATATGAAAAAAAACTGCAGTAATTCCAAAAAACGTTTTCCAACTTTGTTATTATAAGAATTTGTCCCAACAAGTGATAAATCTGAATCCAACTGGCTTTTTGTGGAATTTATGCACTGTAAAAATATATGGAAATTCCAATTTATATTCTCTAATTCCTAATAATCTGAAATAGCTTAGTATTCTTTTTGAACAATCTTGACCTCAGTCCCTTCATCTTTCTGCTAAATATTCTCATTATTAATTTCCTTGTTGAGAATTTCATAATATTATTTCTTGCATATAAAGGCAAAATTTCCACCACATTTATCAATTGCTGTAATGATGAACATATTCTGTAACTCTTCCATTTTGTGCCTCATGGTTTTCCAATTCTTCAGAAAACATTTCTTTTCATAATATTTATCAATGAGACTGTAGATCTTCTTCAATGCCCTTGAAATCCATTGGAAAAATTCCTGGACTGGAACTCCACATTTATCTGAAACCTTGTAAATAAAGCAGTGCAGGTCTCCAGAAACATTACTCTTAAGATTGTCCCTGGTAATAAATATTTCAGGTCTATGTTTCACACCTTGCTTCATAATACTCTTTAAATCTGAACAATTTACTATGTCCAGATTTCCTGCAAGTATGTGCTCATTATTTTTATCCCTATAAGGAGCATATTTAGCCTCTTTACAATAACAGGGCAAGTCTTCTTTATCAATGTCACCCACATTCCTACAAAAAGAGTTGTAGGTTAAATATTCTCTTACCCAGTGTCTTGTCATCTGAAGGAGGTAAATATTCTATATTTTTCTCTAAGTGGGAATATATTTCTAATTCCCCAAAAAACCTTTTTGAAGGGGATTTAAAAAAAAAATACCCTTCAAAAGATCATGGCAGCCTTGAGATATCTTAACTGTACTAAAGCTAAAGCTTTATTAAAAAAAAAGTCAAATATTCTATGTTTCAGGATTCTTTCATTAAGGATATTATAATGGATTTTTGCTACATAAGATTAAGAAAAACAGCAATGTAAATGAAAAAATATTACAAACATTTTGTGTCATTAGATATCAGGCTAATATTTTTGAAAAAATCCCCTTCAATAAGATTTTTTGGGGAACTAGAAATATATTCCCACTTAGAGAAAAATATAGAATATTTACCTCCTTCAGATATGACAAGACACTGGGTAAGAGAATATTTAACTACAACTCTTTTTGTAGGAATGTGGGTGACATTGATAAAGAAGACTTGCCCTGTTATTGTAAAGAGGCTAAATATGCTCCTTATAGGGATAAAAATCATGAGCACATACTTGCAGGAAATCTGGACATAGTAAATTGTTCAGATTTAAAGAGTATTATGAAGCAAGGTGTGAAACATAGACCTGAAATATTTATTACCAGGGACAATCTTAAGAGTAATGTTTCTGGAGACCTGCACTGCTTTATTTACAAGGTTTCAGATAAATGTGGAGTTCCAGTCCAGGAATTTTTCCAATGGATTTCAAGGGCATTGAAAAAGATCTACAGTCTCATTGATAAATATTATGATAAGAAATGTTTTCTGAAGAATTGGAAAACCATGAGGCACAAAATGGAAGAGTTACAGAATATGTTCATCATTACAGCGATTGATAAATGTGGTGGAAATTTTGCCTTTATATGCAAGAAATAATAATATGAAATTCTCAACAAGGAAATGAATAATGAGAATATTTATCAGAAAGATGTGAAAGGACTGAGATCAAGATTGTTCAAAAAAGAATACTAAGCTATTTCAGATTATTAGGAATTAGAGAATATAAATTGGAATTTCCATATATTTTTACAGTGCATAAATTCCACAAAAAGCCAGTTGGATTCAGATTTATCACTTCTGGTACAAATTCTTATAATAACAAAGTTGGAAAACGTTTTTTGGGATTACTGCAGTTTTTTTCTTCAACATGGATTATTAATGAGAACAGAAAGGTTATTGAATTCATGAAAAAGAATCCAGGATTCAGGGGTGTAATTAAAACATTTGACTTCAACAATCCGTTTACATCTATTAGCCTGAAGGATTTAAAAAAGACAATGGACTGGTATTTTGAGAGATACGGGCAATATATGGAGATCAGTAGTGGATATTGGAATTCATTATGTAATTTCTGTTTATTCCATAATTACATCTATAATGGTAAAATACTACTGATACAGAAACAGGGAATTCCAATGGGCACATCATATTCTAGTTTACTTGCGAACTTGTACCTACACTTTTATGAAAAGAATGTTACAGTTAATGGCATTGTTAACTATAGATATATTGACGATCTTATAAGTTTTTGTTCAGAAGGTTGTAGCTTTGATATTCAGTCCTGTTACCCCGAGGAACTGGTTTTAACAGAAACCGGTAAGGACTTCAAAGTTGCTTTTCTGGATATAGAAATCATATTACGACAAGGGAGATTTTTAACAGATGTTTATGACAAGAGAGCTTATTTTACATTTTGTTCTAACTTATTAAGTTCCTGGTCTTCCAGAATCCCTGGATTACATAGAAATATTATAATTTCAAAATTTTTTCGGATCACTAGGATATGTAATAACAAAAACAATACTACCAAACAGTTAAAATTTCTTTTCTTAACTTTAAAAAGAATGGTTATCCCTATAAATTCTGTTATTCACATTTTAGTAAATTATTAAATATTTTTAATCAAAATTCTTCATACAAAATTAGAATTTGTAACATAGTCACTTGAAACTTTTCAAATTAACCAATTTCTTAGGGCCACAATAAAAATGATTATTCCTCCGAGTCGCCTCGGAGAATTATAACAATAAGCTTTACTTTCTTCCACATTTTTGAGGTCTTTCCTTTGGACGGTTTTCTGTGCTTCATTTGGACCTTTGGTGGTGGGCATGTCTATTGGAAATACAAAGATTTTACGAACATACCATTGCTGAGTGGATCTACTTGAGTTGGTTTCAAGAGTAGAAGTGGCCTTATCTCATATGGCACGTTAACCGTATTTCACACAAAATGGATACATACGAGGGGAGCATGAGCTATGTTTATTTTGGATTTATATATGTATGTCCTTTACATTCTATGTTTCAGTATGTTTTGTCCATTAAGAAGACAAGGTAAGAGATTGTTCTGTATTTGACATATTTCAGTGGTGTTATGTTTAGTTATACATCTATTGCTGTGTTACTTTGAGGGTTCGAGTAGGAAAGACAGATGGCCAATAAATTCTGCAAGTCCAAATTCGGTTGCAGCCACAGTTTTGTTTAAAATTAGGTATTAGGCTATCTCATGAAATCCGAGCCCAACTGGCTCTGGGCTCCCAGGTGTCTTTCCCTGAAGAGTCGTTCATGGGTTTGGAGCCATTTGATATTATATTTGTTTGGGTTTTATATTTCATTATTGGCATTTTATAATTTTGCAGTGTGACTTTTGGGTAATGTTTGTCGTTCTCCTTTTTCTTTTGCTGTGGTCTGGAGTTCATTTGTTGTCATGTACATGTTCGGGAGGTGTTACTTGTAGTTATTTATAAATATATGTATTATTCACTCTTGTTTTCCAGCTGCATTGCGCAGTAGCAGAGTGGTATGGGCATGTATCAAAGGAAAATAATATATATATCATCATCATCATCATCATTGTCAACCATTATCAATCCACTGCTGGACGAAGGTCTCCCCAAGTTTCCTCCACAACGGTCTGTCTTGTGCTAGTCTCCTCCATGTCACTCCTGCATACTTTCGAATTTCCCCTGAAATGGCAATGGGCTGGACATACTGCCAGAAGGACAGATCATCGATGGACAGCCGAAATTTTAGATTGGATTCCAAGGGACAGGAAATGGCCCAGAAGAAGACCACACATATATATATATATATATATATATATATATACACATATACATACACTTAAGAGCATAGCCGAAAACATAAGAAAAACCTAATAATTTAAAACAATAGTTGCAAAATAACCTGAAGATCAAAACGCGCAACGCAGCAGTTATGAAAATTCAGAATTCACATTCTATTAAGAAGAGACTGAAGCAAAAAATTTTTTTTTGACTCATACCAAGTACAACATAGAAAAGGTTATGTATTGACCGGTGTGAGTAAAAAAAGAAAAACAATGTAGAAAGTGTCGAGTATGCACTTAAAGCACTTCTGAAATACTTTGTACATATTGCAACTAATTGTTTATGTCATATAACCTTCACAAAGCATTTCTTTAGTTTATTATTGTCTTTATTTTATTCTCGTTTTTGTGTTGTCAGAAGTTGTGGAGTAGGGGGTTTTTATAATCCAGTTTTCTTTCAAGAATCTGTGCTTTAGAAAAAAAATTAATATTTCCTTTTTTATTGCAATGTTTAAGAATTTGTAGTACTTTAGTATTGCTATTCAGGTTTAAATTCTCTCTCAGGCGACTTGGTAACTTGGCAATTTGTTTTTGCTGAACATTATTTCTGATTCATTATGTCACTCTTACAACTTGAGTTTTCTATAATCATCTTTTTTCTGTTTATTAGTAACAGATGAAGAGCATGGGTCGGGCCAGGAAAGTTATGGATGCAAGCTAAATTGTTAACTAAAGCTTGGTCATACAACTCTGTGGAGGTTATGACATATATATATATTTTTTAATTTTTTTGGTGGGCTTATTACTTGCATCTTGACTTTGCAGAAACCCATTTCCAAATAGGTCTTTATGGAAGTGAGAAAATGCAGAGTTTTTGCTAGTCCTTGATAAAGCCAAGGCTCAGTATTCTCGACACTTTCTACATTCAGTTTTTCTTTTTTCTTTTTTTCTCTTTTTACTCACACCGGTCAACACATAACCTTTTCTATGTTGTACTTGGTATGAGTCAAAAAAATTTTTTGCTTCAGTCTCTTCTTAATAGAATATCATCATCATCATCATCATCATCAACCATTATCAATCCACTGCTGGACGAAGGTCTCCCCAAGTTTCCTCCACAACGGTCTGTCTTGTGCCAGTCTCCTCCATGTCACCCCTGCATACTTTCGAATTTCATCCACCCATCTCCCATGTGGTCTTCTTCTTCCCATCTCCCATGTGGTCTTCTTCTGGGTCTTTTCCTGTACCTTGGAATCCAATCTAAAATTTCGGCTGTCCATCGATGATCTGTCCTTCTGGCAGTATGTCCAGCCCATTGCCATTTCAGGGATTTAACTCTGATCATGATGTCTTCCACTCTTGTCATTTTTCGGATCCACGAGTTCCTCTTCTTATTTCTCCTGGTTACACCAAGTATGCACCTCTCCATGCTGCTTTGAGTTGTCTGCAGCCTTTGTATGTCTCTTTTAGTTAAGGTCCACGTCTCTGCACCATACGTAAGCACTGGAAGGATGCATTGATCAAACACTTTTCTTTTAAGACATAATGGCATATTGCTCTTGAAAATTATGCTGTTTCTTCCAAAAGCTCTCCAGGCAAGTTTTGTACGCCGATTAATTTCTTCATCAATGTGACCCTCACTTGATATCTGCTGTCCAAGATAAACGTACGTGTCAGTTATCTCCAGCTTTTCTCCATCAATCGATAAATCTTCATTTCTTGTAAAAGCATTGAACATCACTTTTGTCTTCTGAAAGTTCATTTTTAATCCCACTTCTTTACTCTTGTCAGCAAGTTTCTGGATCATACTCTGCAGCTCTGATGGGGTAGTTGCAAAAATGACTACGTCATCAGCAAAACGTAGGTGGATTAGATAATCTCCATTAATCTTTATCCCCTTGTTTTCCCAGCTCAGCGACTGAAAAACACCCTCTAATGTGGCATTAAAGAGCTTCGGAGATATGGTGTCACCTTGTCTCACTCCCTTTCCAATTTTTACGTGTGTTGTATTTTCAAACAGCCTAATCTTTGCACTTGCATTTTCATAGATGTTATTAATAATATTAATGTATGCATCTTCAATACCGCAGGTTTTCAGAGCCATTGTAACTGCTGATGGTTTCACCGAATCAAAGGCTTTTTCATAATCGATAAAAGCCATGCACAATGGAAGTTCATATTCCCTCGCTCTTTCAATTAGTTCTCTCAGCACGTGGATATGATCTATTGTGCTGTAGCCACTCCTGAATTCAGCTTGTTCTCTCGGTTGAGCCATGTCCAGTGTTACCTTCAAGCGGTGTGAAAGAACTTTAGTGAAGATTTTATAAACTACTGATAGGAGGCTGATAGGTCTGTAGTTTCAGAGATCCTCAATGTCACCTTTCTTATGTAGCAGGATCATTGTAGCGGTGTTCCAATCCTCAGGAATCTTTCCTTCATTAAGGCATCGAGTGAAAATTTGGGCGAGTACTGTTTCGATTTCTCCACTTGCTTCTTGTATGATGTCTACAGTAATTCCATCTTCTCCTGGAGCTTTTCCCCGCTTCATGTTCTTGATCGCATGTGCAACTTCTGCTGGAAGGACTGGAGGAACTCTGATACTGGTATCTTTCATGATGTCTGGAGTGCATGTATCATCCCTTTCATATAATTTGGAGTAGAAATCTTTCACTCTTGTCAAAATTTCGCCTCTATTTCTTGTTACAGAACCATCTTCTTTTCTCAGTGCCATAATCTGTTTTCTTCCCTTACTGAGATGTCCCTTTGCTATCTTTAGGCTTTGGTTGTTTTCAATTGCTTTCCTCACTAGTTCACAGTTGAATTTTCTTACGTCTTTAGTGATACTTTTTCTTACTGTCTTGCATAGCTCTATATATTCCACTTTGGAAGTCACATCTTCTTTAGTTGTCCTCATCTCTCTTCTTTTTTGCATCAACATTTTCGTTTTTCCTGATAATTTATTTACATGCAACTTCTTCTTAGACCCAGCTAATTTTGTTGCTGTTTCCATAAGAGCTTTGGTTACTTTTCTGTTAACTTCAGAGATGTCCACTTTTTCCGATGTTAGGCCTTCTAAAGCAGAGAACCTGTTCTTCAGTTCCAACTTGAAGGTATTATGGTGTTTTTTAAGGTTGGTTATGTCAATAGATTTTGTTTGTCTTATGAGCTTGCCACGTTCAAGTTTAGTGTTGAGGTGCATCTTACATCTCACCAATCTATGGTCACTACCTGTGTTGAACTTGTTTAGCACACTGCAGTCTTCTATGACGAATTTTTTGTTACACATAATAAAATCAATTTCACTTGTCGTCCCATTTGGATGTCTCCATGTCCATTTCCAGTGTGGCTTTTTCTTGAAGAAGGAGTTCAAGATGAAAAACCCTTCTGCCTCTGCAAACTCAACGAGAGTATTTCCACGCTGGTTTCTGTTGCCGTGACCGAATTTACCTACTGAAGTTTCATTCTGTTGCCGTTGCCCTATTTTTGCATTGAAATCTCCCATAATTATTTTCAAGTGCTGCTTACCTTTATTATTTAGATGACAAATTTCCTCATAAAATTCTTCAATTTCTTCTTCAGGATGACTTGTGGTGGGTGCATAAGTTTGAATAATCTGAGCCTGGTATCTTTTCGAGAGTTGGATAACAAGTCTTGCAGCTCTGTCAGAGGAACTTTCAACTTCTACAACTTTATCCTTCAGAATATATATATATATATATATGGAATGTTACTTGCATCTATGGCCTTGCAGAAACCCATTTCCAACTAGGTCTTTGTGGAAGTGAGAAAATGCAGAGTTTTTGCTGGTCCTTGATAAAGCCAAGGCTCAGTATTCTCGACACCTTCTACATTCAGCTGTTTTATTTTATTTTTTTATCTTTTCTCCTTTTACTCACACAGGTAGATACATAACCTTTTCTATGTTGTATTAGGTGTGAGTCAAAATTATATATGAATTTTTTGCTTAGGTATCTTCTTTATAGAATATATATATATATATATATATATATATATATATATATATTTAAGAGCAAAACTGAAGACTAAGGAAAAACTTTAGAATTTAAAACGAAGGTTGCAAAATAACCTGAAAGATCAAAACGCGCAACGCAGCAGTTTTGAAAATTCAGAATTCACATTCTATAAAGAAGATACCTAAGCAAAAAAATACATATATAATTTTGACTCACACCAAGTACAACATAGAAAAGGTTATGTATCTACCTGTGTGAGTAAAAGGAGAAAAGATAAAAAAATAAAATAAAACTACTGAATGTAGAAGGTGTCGAGAATACTGAGCCTTGGCTTTATCAAGGACCAGCAAAAACTCTGCATTTTCTCACTTCCACAAAGACCTAGTTGGAAATGGGTTTCTGCAAGGCCATAGATGCAAGTAACATTCCCACCTAAAATAGTTTAAAAAATATATATATGTCATGTCCTCCGTAGAGTTGCATGACCTAGCACTAGTTAACAATTTCGCTTGCATCCATTAACCTTCCTGGCCCGACCCATGCTCTTCATCTGTTACTATTAAACAGAGAGAAGAAGATTAAAGAGAACTCAAGCTGTGAGAGTGACATAATAATTAGAAATGATTTTCAGCCATAACGAAATGCCAAGTTCGTTTGAGAGAGAATTTAAACCTGAAAATCAATGCAAAAGAAATCCAAATTTTTACATTGCAATTAAAAAGGAAATATTAATTTTTAACGAACAGATTTTTGAAAGAAAACTTGAGACTAAAACCCCCTACTCTACAACTTATGACAGCACGAAAACGAGAATAAGTTAAAGATAATAATTAACTAAAGAAAACTTTGTGAAAGTTATATACCTTAAACAGTTAGTTGCAATATGTACAAAGTATTTCAGCAGTGCTTTAAGTGCATAATTAATTAGTTATTAAGAACTTAACTACTTTGAAAAAACAGCGCATAGAAAAGGAACAAGCTTAGCTATCTTCTGTTCCTAGGTACCCCAAAAGACGCTCAAAGTTACAAAGAAAAGAAAGAGTTAAAACCCGCAAAAATGTTAACAGACAAACCAATGCCTAAAAGCTGAAAAGCTAAAAAACAACAGAGAAAAAGTACATGAAGTACAAACATTGAACTTATAAAACCTAGAACCCAAAAACAAGGAAGAGAGCTTACCTCTTGTGTGACAAAACTTTTCTCCTCACAAGAGAAGAACATGGCTGACCTCTTCCGCCACTCCCTAGTTGCTGGGGGGCAGTGAGGGTGGGGCTGATGGCCTCCTCATACAGCAAGAAACCAACGCGCGGATATTTTAACCAGAGAAAAAAATATATAAAACTTAAGACTGTGGATCTGTATGATCAGAAAGAGCAGAATTAACTCTCCAGAATACATGAGAAATATTATAAAATACACGAGCAGTGTATTTAATAATCTTTGCATGTATTAAATCACCTTAGTGAGCTTCTATAGATTAATCAGAATCTTATTAATTTTAATGTTGGTTTTACTATTTTTAGTATAGCTATCCTAGTGATGAATAACTAGTTTTCTTTTTTATTTGTTTTTATTTTCTTTTATAAACAGATTTTTAAGCTTTTTTTGTGATTTTGTTTTATATTATTTAATTTTTTGTTTTAATAGGACCGTCAGATCCATAGCACTAAGGTTCCTTTAGGTAGTTAATAGGCATCCTCTAGCCAACTTCCTTACGGCTTTGATTGGTCAGAATCATATTATTAACTGTGTAGAAAATTAAAGCAGATCTGCCAACCTTACTCTATTATTCAGAATAATTTTTCTTAAAGTTCTTTTGATGAAAGAAGAAGGAATTTCGTTCTCTAGAAAACTTTCTAATAGTATATTAATGTGGTAATTGAAGTCCAAATTGTTGCTGCAAATTCTTGAAATTCTTAGGACCTGAGAAATTAGTACATTCTCAATTACTTTGGTTGAAATGTTATTATTCCAGTGTAGATATTTAATTACTTTGAAAGGAAAATTAACTCTTTTATCAAAGAGGCTAATAGATGGGTTACCTCTGTTGAGCTTAATGCTTAAGTCTAGGAACTCAAGTTCCTGATTACTGTGGTTGGTTTTACATAAGTTAAGAGAGCTAGGATAGATATTATCAAAATCACTCTCTATAACTTCTGAATTATTGATACACAGCAGATCATCAATATATCTAAAAGTGTAAAGGTAGTTATCTGAGCAGGTGGGGTGATTTTTAATGAATTTATATTCCTTAAAGAACAGGAATAGATTAGCGATATTCGTGGACGTTGATGTTCCCATGGGAATACCGTTCACTTGCTTAAAGAGAGTATTATTATATAAGATATGGTTATTTTCTATGCAGCAATTGAGATAAGAGTTCCAAGTTCCTACATTAACAAATTGGTTAAGTTTAAATTCTGCATACAGCTCTTTAAAGGTAGTGATTATATCTGATAGAGGCAGATTAGTATATAGGTTTTCAAAATCATAACTATTAATATCTAGGGGACAGATTTTGAGTATAGTAGAAATTACTTCTGCATTATTATTAATTATCCAAAAATCTCTGTACATCAAGTTAGAACAGTTTCTAATGTGTTTCAAAACCTTCTTTAAGACATCTTCAAAAGCAAGATCTATTTTCTTTTTATGACTCCTTACTCCACTAGCTATGAACCTGAACTTCACAGGATCCTTATGAAACTTAACCGTTGCAAAGAAATGGAAATTCAGGCTCATATCTTCTAGTCTGTGGAATTTTAAGTTTCTTGAAGAATGCCTTAAACCGATTTTCTAACTGCTTGGTAGAATAACTTACGGGCTCGTATGTTACTCTATTATTGAGTTCCATAGTTAACAATTCAAAATAGAACTTCTTACAGATAATTGCAAAATTATTGCTAGCTTTATCCGTAGTGGTAAAAATAAATTGGTCTTGTAGTTTGGAGAGTGACGTTTTAGCTTCTCCAGAGAAAAAGAGATTTCTGTCGAAACAAAAGTCCAGACCTGCCAACTCACCGGTGAAGCTATTGATTATATTATATTTCCATTCTGCGAAGGCCTCAATAGGCTGATTGTACGTTAAACTGGTTTTACTATGTACCTATTAACATCTTGAGTGAAGCTCTCAAGAATCCTTTCTTTGGAAATTGTGAAGGAAGGTCTGAATTTAGAGCCAAAGAAAGGATTCTTGAGAGCTTCACTCAAGATGTTAATAGGTACATAGTAAAAACCAGTTTAACGTACAATCAGCCTATTGAGGCCTTCGCAGAATGGAAATATAATATAATCAATAGCTTCACCGGTGAGTTGGCAGGTCTGGACTTTTGTTTCGACAGAAATCTCTTTTTCTCTGGAGAAGCTAAAGGGTCACTCTCCAAACTACAAGACCAATTTATTTTTACCACTACGGATAAAGCTAGCAATAATTTTGCAATTATCTGTAAGAAGTTCTATTTTGAATTGTTAACTATGGAACTCAATAATAGAGTAACATACGAGCCCGTAAGTTATTCTACCAAGCAGTTAGAAAATCGGTTTAAGGCATTCTTCAAGAAACTTAAAATTCCACAGACTAGAAGATATGAGCCTGAATTTCCATTTCTTTTTGCAACGGTTAAGTTTCATAAGGATCCTGTGAAGTTCAGGTTCATAGCTAGTGGAGTAAGGAGTCATAAAAAGAAAATAGATCTTGCTTTTGAAGATGTCTTAAAGAAGGTTTTGAAGCACATTAGAAACTGTTCTAACTTGATGTACAGAGATTTTTGGATAATTAATAATAATGCAGAAGTAATTTCTACTATACTCAAAGTTTGTCCCCTAGATATTAATAGTTATGATTTTGAAAACCTATATACTAATCTGCCTCTATCAGATATAATCACTACCTTTAAAGAGCTGTATGCAGAATTTAAACTTAACCAATTTGTTAATGTAGGAACTTGGAACTCTTATCTCAATTGCTGCATAGAAAATAACCATATCTTATATAATAATACTCTCTTTAAGCAAGTGAACGGTATTCCCATGGGAACATCAACGTCCACGAATATCGCTAATCTATTCCTGTTCTTTAAGGAATATAAATTCATTAAAAATCACCCCACCTGCTCAGATAAACTACCTTTACACTTTTAGATATATTGATGATCTGCTGTGTATCAATAATTCAGAAGTTATAGAGAGTGATTTTGATAATATCTATCCTAGCTCTCTTAACTTATGTAAAACCAACCACAGTAATCAGGAACTTGAGTTCCTAGACTTAAGCATTAAGCTCAACAGAGGTAACCCATCTATTAGCCTCTTTGATAAAAGAGTTAATTTTCCTTTCAAAGTAATTAAATATCTACACTGGAATAATAACATTTCAACCAAAGTAATTGAGAATGTACTAATTTCTCAGGTCCTAAGAATTTCAAGAATTTGCAGCAACAATTTGGACTTCAATTACCACATTAATATACTATTAGAAAGTTTTCTAGAGAACGAAATTCCTTCTTCTTTCATCAAAAGAACTTTAAGAAAAATTATTCTGAATAATAGAGTAAGGTTGGCAGATCTGCTTTAATTTTCTACACAGTTAATAATATGATTCTGACCAATCAAAGCCGTAAGGAAGTTGGCTAGAGGATGCCTATTAACTACCTAAAGGAACCTTAGTGCTATGGATCTGACGGTCCTATTAAAACAAAAAATTAAATAATATAAACAAAATCACAAAAAAAGCTTAAAAATCTGTTTATAAAAGAAAATAAAAACAAATAAAAAAGAAAACTAGTTATTCATCACTAGGATAGCTATACTAAAAATAGTAAAACCAACATTAAAATTAATAAGATTCTGATTAATCTATAGAAGCTCACTAAGGTGATTTAATACATGCAAAGATTATTAAATACACTGCTCGTGTATTTTATAATATTTCTCATGTATTCTGGAGAGTTAATTCTGCTCTTTCTGATCATACAGATCCACAGTCTTAAGTTTATATATTTTTTTTCTCTGGTTAAAATATCCGCGCGTTGGTTTCTTGCTGTATGAGGAGGCCATCAGCCCCACCCTCACTGCCCCCCAGCAACTAGGGAGTGGCGGAAGAGGTCAGCCATGTTCTTCTCTTGTGAGGAGAAAAGTTTTTGTCACACAAGAGGTAAGCTCTCTTCCTTGTTTTTGGGTTCTAGGTTTTATAAGTTCAATGTTTGTACTTCATGTACTTTTTCTCTGTTGTTTTTTAGCTTTTCAGCTTTTAGGCATTGGTTTGTCTGTTAACATTTTTGCGGGTTTTAACTCTTTCTTTTCTTTGTAACTTTGAGCGTCTTTTGGGGTACCTAGGAACAGAAGATGGCTAAGCTTGTTCCTTTTCTATGCGCTGTTTTTTCAAAGTAGTTAAGTTCTTAATAACTAATTAATTATGCACTTAAAGCACTGCTGAAATACTTTGTACATATTGCAACTAACTGTTTAAGGTATATAACTTTCACAAAGTTTTCTTTAGTTAATTATTATCTTTAACTTATTCTCGTTTTCGTGCTGTCTCAAGTTTTCTTTCAAAAATCTGTTCGTTAAAAATTAATATTTCCTTTTTTAATTGCAATGTAAAAATTTGGATTTCTTTTACATTGATTTTCAGGTTTAAATTCTCTCTCAAACGAACTTGGCATTTCGTTATGGCTGAAAATCATTTCTAATTATTATGTCACTCTCACAGCTTGAGTTCTCTTTAATCTTCTTCTCTCTGTTTAATAGTAACAGATGAAGAGCATGGGTCGGGCCAGGAAGGTTAATGGATGCAAGCGAAATTGTTAACTAGTGCTAGGTCATGCAACTCTACGGAGGACATGACATATATATATATTTTAAACTATTTTAGGTGGGAATGTTACTTGCATCTATGGCCTTGCAGAAACCCATTTCCAACTAGGTCTTTGTGGAAGTGAGAAAATGCAGAGTTTTTGCTGGTCCTTGATAAAGCCAAGGCTCAGTATTCTCGACACCTTCTACATTCAGTAGTTTTATTTTATTTTTTTATCTTTTCTCCTTTTACTCACACAGGTAGATACATAACCTTTTCTATGTTGTACTTGGTGTGAGTCAAAATTATATATGTATTTTTTTGCTTAGGTATCTTCTTTATAGAATATATATATATATATATATATATATATATATATATATATATATATACACACACACACACACACACACACACACACACACACACACACACAGTGTGGCAAAGAATTTTTAAGACTGGGTCTGTAAAATGAAATAGAAACAAGAAATTATAATTTGTTTTGGTTTGTTATTCAAAATAAGTCCCTCCGGCTTCAATGCACTTGTCACAGCGATTTAATAATGATTCGAATGTCTGTTCCAGTTCACTTTGCGGAATTGCCTCCAAAGCATGCGTCGAAGCTGTTTGTATGGTCGAAATAACACCCTTTTAACGTCATTTTAAGTTTTGGGAATAAAGAAAAGTTGCAGGATGCTAAATCAGGCGAATATGGTGGATGATTTAACATACAGATGTTATTTTTCGCCAAAAATCTACAAACAAGAAGTGAGGTGTGACTGGGTGCATTATCGGGCAACAAACACCAACTGTTTTCATCCCGATATTCTGGACGAATGCGGCAAATTGTGCCCATCAAATGCCTCAAAACATTTAAATAAAACTCGCCAGTAATTGTTTGTCCACTTGGAACAAATTCTTTGTGGATAATACCCTTACTATCGAAGAATGTAATGAGCATTGTTTTGATTTTCGATGGAACTTTTCTTGTTTTTTGGCTTGTGGTGAGTTTTTTGACTTCCATTCCGCACTTTGTTTTAGGATCATATTGAAAACATCATGTTTCATCACCTGTAACAATCGATTTTAAGAAGGTTTGGATCATTTTCAGCGGCTGAAATGATGTATCTGCAATGTGCACTTCTCCTTGATTATTGTTCATTGGTTAACGTGTGTGGAACGCACAGACTTTTGTTTTGCCCAAATCTCCATGCAGGATGGTTCGAATCGTTTCTTTGTTGATGTTTAAAGACTCTTCCGTCATTCTTAGTGACGCACATCGATTGTTTGCCACGAAATCACACACTTTTTCAATAATCTCGGGTGTCCTAGATGAACTTGGTCTTCCAGTATGCTTATCTTCTAGCGTATCTCTTCCATCCAAAAAACGTTTGTGCCACAGGAAAACATTTGATCTACTTAAACAAAACTCACCGTAAACTTGTTTCATCATTTGGTACTTTTCCGAGGCACTTTTACCAAGTTTTGCGTTAAATTTAATAACAGCCCTTTGTTCCATCTTAATAATTCAACATGAAAAAAATTTTACTTCTCTAATGAACGGCCATTTCGTTTGAGTTACTTTAACAACTGCGCAGTACTTTTGGCAGAAAGCAAGCAGATGGTCACGGTTTATAATGCATTCGCGATTACACTGGTGGCGCCACCGTAGGCTGAAATCTAGCGCCAGTCTTAAAAATTCTTTGACGCACTTTGTATACACACACACACACACACACTTTTTGGGTACTTTTTGCGAAATAGAGTAGGTTACTTTTGGTTACTGTGTGTGCAATAGATAGGTTACTTTTGGTATTATAAATATTTAACGGGAATTATCGAGGATAAATTTATTAGGTACATTACCTCTCAAATTTTCGATCTAAACACTAGATCTTCGTCAGGAGTTCTTGCTTCCTTCTACTTCCACAGTGTGACTTTTGGTTACTTTTTCAACTTTTTTACTGCTTGAACCGAGTGGCAGCCCCGTAACACCCCATAATTGGTTGAGCTGTAGTCGTTTTTACTTATGTGAGAGTGGTATGTACAACATGTTAGGAAGGAGTGAGTGAGTTGCGGGCGATGCTGCTTCACGAGTTCAAATTGGGTCATAATGTGGCACAGACCTACCGTAATGTGGCCGAAGCATAGGGCAAGGAGACAACATCTGAACGTACTGTTCTTCAGTGGTTTGAAAAATTTTGTTCCGGTGTCACGAGCCTACAAGACATAGAGGGCTGAGAACAACATTCGGTCATTGATAACGACACTCAAAAGACAAATATGGAGGTAGATCCTCATGTCACAGTCGGAGAACTCGCTGAACATTACAATGTGTTGCTGTCAACCATTTCCAAACATCTCCACCGAATGGTAAGAAGGTCAACAAGCTCTATATGTGGGGTTCCACATGAACTGACGGAGCATCAGAAACAACAGCAGTTTGAATATGTGCAGTAACCTTCTGCTTTGCAACAAAAGGAGCCCCTACTTAATCATATTGTAACCTGTGATGAAAAGTGGGTGGTATACGACATTTTTTTTTATTGTAACCTTTGATGAAAAAGGGGGTGCTATATATATCAGGGGCGAATATTCGGTGTGCGGTGCACACCCACACAGAGTCGCAATTCAACCTTATTGTCGATATCATTTTTTTGGATTTGTTTCTAATAAAAGTCGCCAGAGTTCGTTCTAAGGCTTTTAGTGGTGGTTAAAATTCATTTTCCCACATAATGTTTTCGTTAATAAGAGAAGGTTCGTTCAGTAAGCATATCGCATTCACGCTAGAATCCCGGGGTGTGCTGTTTTGCTTGCACACATCCGACGACCTTAAAGCAGCTGTGGTACAAGTGCTCCCTAGATGGCGCTGCAGGTCACGTTCTTATTTTGTGTTCTCAAACGTCCCAGGGTAACTCTCAAGGTGTGCTACCCAAAATCAGCACCACTTGAGTCTCACTGAGCAGCCAGTTGCTGATATATTGTTGTTTTTCTTTATATGTATTTCCAGTAAGACTTACTGAAGTTTGTCCACTAAACTTAATTCCCTTGTGCAATATTTTCATGAAGAGAAGGTTCATTTCTTTGTGCAGTAAACAGAACGTAGTAAATAATATTTGCAGCTGCAGGAGCGCTATTTTAACAGCGGACACCCTAAGCCGTTAAAGCAATTGTAATTCAAAGCTTTCCAGATGGCGCTACAGGTAATTTTTTTATTTCCCCGTGGATCCAACGAAGAGGTTTAAATTCCCAGGATGTATGTGCTTAAAAAAGCACCACTGGTCATATTCAGTGGCGGCTTTTCAGGTGAAGTAGGTGAAGTGCCTCTTCACCTATTTTATTTGAAATAAGATTTTATTTAATAGTTTTGTATAATATATATATTTTTTTGCCTTTATTGAGTGCCAAAATACCCAAAATTTTGATTAGATATCACTTCACAATGCGCGTTTAATACGGAAAACAAGTCCTTATACGCAAAACAGTTCAAGTGAAGAGCTGAAATGAGAATGCTTGGAAGTCTGCAGTTTTCGTCCGAGTTGCCATGGTAACTGTGACGTCACCCTCCCCTATCTGCCGGGCAAGTGAAGTGTTTTATCATGAGACGTCAAGGCTCTGCACCTGGAGTCGTGACCTTACGAAGAGATCACAGTGGAACGGGACGGATTGCCACGGGTTCTTTGCAATCCATTAGGGATTTTTTCTTGCGGTGTTTTGGTACATACTTTCTGAAAGAGATATGTTTTTACGTGTTTTGTGATTGTTTGTTAAAAACTTCATTAGTTACTTTAGTTTCATGTACAGTTTAACTGATAGTGATAGTTTTTTTTTATGTATCCTGCGAACAACATTGTCCGTAATTTATTGCAAACTCCGTTCAATCGGTGGAAAGTTGAAAATAAAAGACATTTTACTTCAAGGACGACCAACGGATTCACTGACAATTGTCGCCAAGAAAGAAATCAAGAAGAGCGATAAATCTTACAATATTAATTTTAAAAATTGTATGTTTACTGAATATAAATGACTTTGTAGCCCTTCTGTGTTACAAAAATTATTTTGTTGGCCCTGCTTACATTTTAGTAATAAAATTCGGCGTGGAATAAAGAGAATTTTCAGATTTCTTAAATATAAAACGATCACTTTACAAACGTGGTGATTCTAGCGAACACCTGAAATGCGAATTAATGCTAAATAATTTTGAAAAGAATCAGAACACCATTGCCGATGCCCTGAGGGAGAATGCTAGGCTTTTGAAAATGCATTACAACGAAAGCGTTCGTTTAAATAGACTTTTCTTGCAGACAATGATTGATGCAGTACTGTATTTGAGTAAACAAGAACTAGCATTCCATGACCATGACGAAGACATTGACTCGATAAATCATAGAAATTCAAGAAATTTCTTTCACTGCTGATATCAAGAAGTCCATTAAAATTCAAAATCAATACGAAACAATAAAAAATGTCTTCACAGGTGACTCAAAAACTATTCAAAACGAATTAATTGAATGTATTTCTGAATATATAAATGATCACGTCAAAATGAAATAAATGAAGTTCAATGCTTTTATATTCAAGTAGATGGGAAGACATAACCAGACTTCCGAGTGCTCTTTAATAATAAGATCTGTTGATTCGGAAGCTATTTTTGGTTTCCATGGTGTGAGTGAAAATAGAACGTCAGAAGCTTTATACAAAATGCTAGACAAAATTTTGGAACAGTTTGATTATCAACACAAGTCAATAGGACAATGTTACGATGGGGCAAGCGTAATGTCTGGACACTTGACTGGGCTCCAGAAAAAATTAAGCATAAAGCTTCTCAATCTGTTTTTGTTATTGCTTAGTACATCATTTGAACCTTGTATTACAGCAGAGTTTTTCTAAAATTTCTAAGTGTCGAATATTTTTTGCAAGCCTCAGTGTAATTCCTTTGTTTTTCACCACTCAGCGAAGCGATTGCTACACTGAGTGCTGAAAAAACAATACACTTACATCAACAACCGCAAGAGGCATGCAAACCATAACAGAAACTCGATGGTCCTCCACTTCGAAGTTAGTAAGTGTAATAGTTGAAGATTGGCGTACATTGAGGAAGTATTCGAATTTCTCACAAATAGTGACCAATCAGACAAAAAATCAATTCAGCTTGCCTAAGGGTTTTTAAATGATATGAACACTTTTGAATTTACATTTTTGGGAATAGTATTTGATGAAATATTTGGTTCACCGATCTATTATTCGAAATTTTGCAGAAAAAATCACTAGACATATACTGTGTTACTCAAATAAAAAAAATTATGAAATTTTGAGCCATAAAAGGAACGATGAGGTATTTGAAACACTGTTTGGAAAAGGTAGCAAAATCACAGAAATAAGCAGATCTAAATGGGAATATGCTGCTCTTACACAAACAATTTTTAAAAATTATAAACAATTGTATTTTGAAATTTTGTACCACATTTTTATGGAAATGGATATAATATTTCAAGACAGTGATAAACTTAAAACTTCAATTTCCCTGTCTTGCTGACACAACCAAATTTGACCAATTTAATTCATGTTCCCTCTCACGCTTTTGAAAATCTACAACATTTTTACGGAAAAATATTTACTAAACACCAGAGCCTTAAAAATGAACTGAGTCTTGTATATGCTGATGAAAAATTAAGGAAAATATCGACTCATGAACTTTTTCGAGTGCTTCATGGAGATAAAGGCATTTTTACAGAAGCTTATAAATTGGTTTCCCGGATTTTAACAATTGCAACTGTTTCAGTGGAAAGAAGTTTTTCTTGCCTTAAAAGAATACAAACTTACTCAAGAAACACTATTTCTCCAGATAAACTTGCTTCTTTGGCAAATATTTCTATTCAGAAAGACATTTTCTTGATGTCACGAAGAAACAGCCATTTTATGACGACATAATCGACAAATTTCCAGCTTTAAAGGGAAGAAGAATTGATCTAATATATAAAAAAATAGGTACGTTCTCATTAACTGATTTTCATTGAAGACAATAGATAACTTTTCATATTGCTCTTGTAGCTGTTCACCTGTTTTTCCTACCACGAGCTGCCACAGGTCATATTTGTTTGCGATTGGAATAGCATGGAGTCATAAACACACTTTGTTCTGCTACGAGTTTTCTATCTTTTCGTCGCTGTATGAATCGGTGTGTTTATGAGCACAGATACAATTGAAATTTGACATCCATATACAATTTGAATTTTGACATCCATTAAGGTTGACGATGTTACTAAGTGTCCCATTATGGCCAGAGATTTTGCAGATTGTGTAAAGCGGGTTTAAGAAAGTAAGCCTCTTGCTGTATTTAAAACTTATATATAAAGAAAACGATACCAAAAATTCGTTCATCACTTTAGTATTTGCACAGGAAACACAGATTTTTCTTACAATGGAGTGTAAGAAATATATATATATATATATATATATGGTGAGATGTAAGATGCACCTCAACACTAAACTCGAACGTAGCAAGCTCATAAGACAAACAAAATGTATTGACATAACCAACCTTAAAAAACACCATAATACCTTCAAGTTAGAACTGAAGAACAGGTTCTCTGCTTTAGAAGGCCTAACATCGGAAGAAGTGGACATCTCTGAAGTTAACAGAAAAGTAACCAAAGCTCTTATGGAAACAGCAACAAAATTAGCTGGGTCTAAGAACAAGTTCCATGTGAACAAATTATCAGGAAAAACCAAAATGTTGATGCAAAAAGAAGAGAGATGAGGACAACTAAAGAAGATGTGACTTCCAAAGTGGAATATATAGAGCTATGCAAGACAGTAAGAAAAAGTATCACTGAAGACGTAAGGAAATTCAACTGTGAACTAGTGAGGAAAGCAATTGAAAACAACCAAAGCCTAAAGATAGCAAAGGGACATCTCAGTAAGGGAAGAAAACAGATTATGGCACTGAGAAAAGAAGATGGTTCTGTAACAAGAAATAGAGGCGAAATTTTGACAAGAGTGAAAGATTTCTACTCCAAATTATATGAAAGGGATGATATATGCACTCCAGACATCATGAAAGATACCAGTACCAGAGTTCCTCCAGTCCTTCCAGCAGAAGTTGCACATGCAATCAAGAACATGAAGAGAGGAAAAGCTCCAGGAGAAGATGGAATTACTGTAGACATCATACAAGAAGCAAGTGGAGAAATCGAAACAGTACTCGCCCAAATTTTCACTCGATGCCTTAATGAAGGAAAGATTCCTGAGGATTGGAACACCGCTACAATGATCCTGCTACATAAGAAAGGTGACATTGAGGATCTCGGAAACTACAGACCTATCAGCCTCCTATCAGTAGTTTATAAAATCTTCACTAAAGTTCTTTCACACCGCTTGAAGGTAGCACTAGACATGGCTCAACCGAGAGAACAAGCTGGATTCAGGAGTGGCTACAGCACAATAGATCATATCCACGTGCTGAGAGAACTAATTGAAAGAGCGAGGGAATATGAACTTCCATTGTGCATGGCTTTTATCGATTATGAAAAAGCCTTTGATTCGGTGAAACCATCAGCAGTTACAATGGCTCTGAAAACCTGCGGTATTGAAGATGCATACATTAATATTATTAATAACATCTATGAAAATGCAAGTGCAAAGATTCGGCTGTTTGAAAATACAACACACGTAAAAATTGGAAAGGGAGTGAGACAAGGTGACACCATATCTCCGAAGCTCTTTAATGCCACATTGGAGGGTGTTTTTCAGTCGCTGAGCTGGGAAAACAAGGGGATAAAGATTAATGGAGATTATCTAACCCACCTTCGTTTTGCTGATGACGTAGTCATTTTTGCAACTACCCCATCAGAGCTGCAGAGTATGATCCAGGAACTTGCTGACAAGAGTAAAGAAGTGGGATTAAAAATGAACTTTCAGAAGACAAAAGTGATGTTCAATGCTTTTACAAGAAATGAAGATTTATCGATTGATGGAGAAAAGCTGGAGTTAACAGACACGTACGTTTATCTTGGACAGCAGATATCAAGTGAGGGTCACATTGATGAAGAAATTAATCGGCGTACAAAACTTGCCTGGAGAGCTTTTGGAAGAAACAGCATAATTTTCAAGAGCAATATGCCATTATGTCTTAAAAGAAAAGTGTTTGATCAATGCATCCTTCCAGTGCTTACGTATGGTGCGGAGACGTGGACCTTAACTAAAAGAGACATACAAAGGCTGCAGACAACTCAAAGAAGCATGGAGAGGTGCATGCTTGGTGTAACCAGGAGAGATAAGAAGAGGAACTCGTGGATCCGAAAAATGACAAGAGTGGAAGACATCATGATCAGAGTTAAATCCCTGAAATGGCAATGGGCAGGACATACTGCCAGAAGGACAGATCATCGATGGACAGCCGAAATTTTAGATTGGATTCCAAGGGACAGGAAAAGACCCAGAAGAAGACCAAATAGGAGATGGGTGGATGAAATTCGAAAGTATGCAGGGGTGACATGGAGGAGACTGGCACAAGACAGACCGTTGTGGAGGAAACTTGGGGAGACCTTCGTCCAGCAGTGGATTGATAATGGTTGACAATGATGATGATGATGATGATATATATACATTTTTTTAATTTTTTATTTTTTTTTTTTTTTGGTTCGATCAACCTCAGACAAGATGCTGTTGTTCCTTTAACCTGTTGCCACCCCTGAGGAAATTGACCTGGTTCGATACACAGAATCGCACACGTGAAAATGTGAGTCTAGACCTTTTTTTGTAACCATAACAAATAAGTAGTTTAATTCAATTTACTTCATGGCTTGGAAATCATTGTACTGGCAGTGATTGGAAGATTTCACAGATTCCCATACTTGTTCGTCTTACCGACTTGTAATTCTTACCGACTTAACATAGTTTTACTTGTTTCCTACCATAGTTCTTGTAATCATCCTTATGGCCCCATCTCCATGAACAACCCCCCCTCCCCCCAGTCCCCAGGCCTTTACAAGACCTCCTGTTTCCTTCAAATGCTCAAGACAGTTTGTCTCAAATAACCATGTGTTTCTTCTCAACCAGAGAATTCTGCCTTTTTCTTGTCTGTGGAACACTTTTTAATTTCTTCCTCACTAATTGTGTTCAGGAGTTAATACTCACCTATTTGGCTACATGTAAATTGCCCTTAAGTGTGCACCTCTCATTCACACACTCTAAAGCATAACCCCTTGCCACAACACAAGCACACTACTTTGACATACTTAGATTTTCAGCTGAATCAAGTGCGACTGATGTTGAATGCCTGCAGGCTCGAAATATACTTATCTTAATGACTCCACCAAAATGGCGTGAACAAAGAAATTCCACATGGGAACAAGCATATTAATTAATATTTACAAAGAATATATCTGAAGCCGTGTTAGATAATCTTACACTCATCATGCAGAATTCTTAAAATAAATGGCTACTAATAGAGTAAATAACCTCAGCTTTTTTGCTGTAAAAGGTTAAAATTTTAGAAATGCTACAAAGATGTGCCAGGACTGCTAAACTACACAGAAGTGCAGGCTCATAAGGCACCCTGCCCAGCAAAGTTAAGTACCCAGCAGCAACAGCGTGGGCTACTGACTGACTTACGCAAAAATAATTTTTGTTTCCATTCAACAAAAACTAAATACTTGTGCATGACATCACACAAGTGGTGGGTATTTGCGCATGTCAGAATCATGGAAACACAAATACAAGACCGGTATGTCCAACATTGGCATGAAATTTGCACACCTGTACTTGCTTGAAAACAATTAGCCAATTGGCCCACTGTACTTTTTCAACTCTGTTTTGCTATTGTGGCTAGGTAACAATAGCAAAACAAAATATGTGACAGTGGCTTTGTGTCTCCTGGATGCTGACCAAAGATGCAACACTATGCTGTGTGCTACTGCAAACTCTCTGACAATATTGGCAACAGTCTGTCCTTTTTCCAGCTTGCCAATAATTCCATCTCTGGTAAAGTCTTCCACATGCCTGTGAGATATCCTTTTGTTACCTTAAACTTGCAGTTTCTCGCACTCTCCCTGAAACACATGAAAACGGAATGAGCTCATATAAGACACAACTAATAATAAGAATGGGTTATAAGTACTTTGTACTTGTAAATACTGTTTCACAAGTTATATTATTTATACATCGGGTCAACCCTCTGTCGTATCAAGTCAAAATTCACTAATTTTCATGATAAAAAATCTATAAATTGTCAACATACATCGAATGACTAGTGAAAAAATCAAAATTAAAAGTCATAACTCACGTTATGTATCAGGTGCATATTGTTGAAGGATGGCCTGTTGAGCATATAATCCTGTTTAGCTGTCACTTCATAGTCTGTCGTAATGCAAAGTCACATCGAATTTAGCAGTTGAACATAATCCATATGCAAAGAAAACAAAGCAATAATGAAGTTACATGTGAGGAAAATTGAAGACTGGAATGTCAATAACAGGATTATATACACCATATTCATCCCCTAACTAGTATTATAGTCAGCAGGTTAATTTTGAAGTTGACAATAAAATAATAGTAATGTTCAACGTCGAATGAACAAAGGAAATTCTTTTAAAAAACACTAAAAATGAAGCAGGATGAGCTTGACAATAAAGATTACCGAAGTAGGTTAAAATCTTCTGAAGTAGGGTTAAAATATACCAAAAAACTTCTATTTAAGTAGGTTGAATCTTGATATATCTTCAGGATATGTTGAAACATGCTGAAAACCTGTACAGAAGAAGCTGAATCACGATAATTCATATATTGAAAAAGGGGGTTGACCTCGACGACACACTCATTCATTTCCGACTGGTCGGAAATGAATAGAATATTTTTTACAGATGATTTTTAATAAAGAGACCACAGATTTTTGGTAGTCCATGCTCCCCTCATATTTAATCGTGGGTACATTTCTAGTTAGGGTTGGAGAAGTTTTACGTTCATACTGTTGAGCAAGTCTTTGAACACAACCCGCCGGGTATCCGTGCATGTCAGCAATCTCGGTTATTTTTCTCAGTTCCAAATCTCGGCTATCAGAAGTTGAGGAATGTGAAAAGACTCTGTGTACACAGAATCTGAGAGCCGAAAATTTGTAGGGGTTGGAGTACATAAGTTGATAATAACTGGAGTTGAGGTTGGTTTTCGGTAAACCGAAAAGTCGCTCGGTAAACCTGTGTCGCTTTTGTGAGAATTATTACCTGCAAGTACTCTTCTTCAGCTTCTGTGACATTTCAGTGCTAATTTTGAATCCTCTTCGGATTTCCACGTGGCATTACATTGACACGTTTTCTTTGGTAGAAGTCTGTGACAAATGTTATTTCAGCTTGCTTAACATGTGATATACCAGGATGCTTCTTGCTCTAGTCTTCTGTTAGTGTTTGCAGCTAATGTAATTTTTTAGACTTAATTTTGTAATAGAAGTGAATTTCATTGTGCAGCGTTATTTACATTACTTTACTCAAGACATCAGTAGTTTTAGAAATGTGTATTTTTGATAGTGTATAGCTTTAATTTAGGAGATTTTGCCTGGTATGTATATTCTATTATTCTAAAAGTTTAGAGAAATGCTATTTTGCTTGTTGGAATAATTAAATAAATACATATTGAATTGAAAGAGTGTTATTCCTTGTTTTTCGTTATAATTTATGAAACTGTTTCGAAAGTTTGACAAAAACTTTTAGCTTTAACCCTTTATTTTCTTTTTACAACAACAGAATTACTCTCCGTAACACAAGATCAATAGTTTAATTAGGTATTTTGAAATCTGGAATTCATTGTTGATACCCTTTCATTCTTCTATAGAGCAGCACTTTACTGCTTTTACAAAGCTTTTATTAGAGTGCATGATAGTTTTTCAAAAAAAAAAAGTATGTATATTTACAGAACAATCTCTTTCTCCCTGAAAATTTAGGGATCAACAGAGCTATCGTGTTATCTCTTCCTGATTTCTGAATTGTTTAGAGAAAGGGCAGGTTTTTCAGTTCTTTTTACTTTTTCCTGCACACCATATCCTTCAGGGACAAATAAGAATTTTTCTAATCATATTACACTAAATAATTTGAAATACATGTTCTTTCCCATTAAAAACAGAAAATCTATGATTCTAATTTCCAAAATTAGACATATCCATTTCTGATTTATATCTCTTGAGAACTTCTTACATGCAAAATTAGTAATTTGCGGTTCTAAAGAAATCTGCCGATCACAAGCATATTTCTCTATGGAATGATATTCTTTCAGTTTAACCAATGGTGAATACTGAACCGTGTGGAATGGCTGCACCAAAATTCTCAGGGATGCCAACCCCTACGCATTTGGCGTAGAAACTAGGCATTTCTTTAGCTTTACTACGCACTACATGCCTAATACTACGCGTTTGTTGTTATGCCGCATTTCCCCCTCCCCCCACTAACTTTATTTAGCATAATTTTTGTGTTATTTGCGGACTCCCTTAGCGTTTGTCATGGACCCAAGTGCTTTAGTGTATTCAGACAACTCAATAACAGGTTGCATATAAGAATAGTCAAAAAGCGCAATGCAGAATCTCCATCAATGTTTTGTCAGCTATACTTCGGTATCTGGCCTGCGCCGTCTGCTACAACAAAGCAACTGCCGATAGGTGGCGCTTCTGCTGCTTCGCCACTGAGGCTGGAGGTTCCACGCTGATCCTCGGCGATGTCACAACCCCACTCCCTACCTCGGACAAAATGACCAATCTTGGTGTAGATATGATAAAATAAAAAAAAATTGTTTACTGTATTTTATTTCATAATTGCTGTGTATTGTTAAAAAATTCAAGGGTTGGCACAATCATTTTTCTCCGAAACTGTTAAAATCCGGAAAAAAACAAAAAAGGCCAGAAGGAAAGAAAGAAGGAAATCACGCTTTACATGCGGGCATTCTTTGTAATGGTTTTGTTTAAGTTGCGTCACTCGGCCGGCTTAAGCTGTTGAAAGCTCATTGCAATATCGGTAGTAGGTGAATGACTCAAGATAAGTACTGAAGTGAAGGATCCCCGCCCAGTGCAAGCAGTGTGATGTTTTTACATACTGGGAAACAAAATTGCGGATTATCTTTTTCCCGAATTTTCAGTTAAATGTACAGAACTGTTTACAGATGCCGTCATTTATTAAAACAAGTGACCCTGAAAATTTCACTTTGGTAACTTAAAAACTTTTTGAGTTAGAAATGCAATTTTCTTATTAATCCCTCTTTCTCTAAGTGTCCAATTTTTTTTTGTGTGTGTATTTAATTTTAAAAAGTTTTCACCGGATTTAGGCAAAATTTTCAGGGTAACTTTGTTTGACCAAGTTAGGACATCTATAAAAAAAATCAGCTTTTTAAAATGAAAATTCGGAAAATTAATTTTTCACATTTTAATCATCAGATGCAATACAACAACAGCAGGTGGCAAATGTAAATGTTAAGCGATGAATTTATTATATCACATATGTTTAAAAACCCACTTCTCGAACATATTTTTTAATATCTGATAACTGAATCTTTTCTTAGTATTTGTTTTCTGATCCTATAAATTGAGCAAATTTTAAACTCTTAATTTCTGTACTTGGCTAGCACATGGCACTTGAAGATTATAAACTATAAGTTATTTATATTCATTCCAAAAAGAACTATAGTTTTTCGGTAAACTTTTCCTTACATGCCCTAAACATTCCATTTCATGGAGAATGAACAACAAAATTATCATAGTTTAGGAATATAATTCCCTTATTTTAAGTCCACTATAAGAATAGTTAACTTTTAACTATTCTTATAAGAATAGTGGACTTTAAAATAAAGTAGAAGGAATATCCTAACTTTGAACGCGATCACAGAAACGGCCCTCAAAAATTCCAGAAATAAATATGAACAAGTACATGGGGATTGCGAAATACAACAGCTTATACTATTACAAAACTGTCAAAAATACGTAACTCTGGTTTTTTACCTGATTGTATTTCACGTAACATGTTACCTCCCCCAGGTTCTAGAGTCCTGGAAGATTTTGGCAAAGTTAAAACCCATAAACCAGGCCATCCAGTTAGACTCCTGACTTCAGGCTATGCCAACCCAACTAGAAACCTAGAAAAATCCTTGGCAGCTTTTTTTAAAACCCCTTACTACAGACTCTACTTACTCTGTTTGTAGTACTTCTGCAGCTATTACAAAAATTAAATCGTGTCAATTCCCAAAAACTCCGTTCATTCTTGCTTTACTGGATGTTGTAAATCTCTTCCCCAATGTTTCTTGCTCAGTTGTTTATACCCTTATTGAAAAGATCCTGTACGCTCAAAATTCATATACAGCACCTGAAATTGAATCAACCCTACAGGCTTTAAAACTTGTTGGAGACCGGTGTTTTTTCAAATTTCAACATAAAATCTTCAAACAGAATGAGGGGGGTACTTATAGGTTCCCCTTTGTCACCTGTCCTTGCTGAAAAACTGCTTCAAGATTTGGAGAACAACTACCTAAAATCCTGCCCTGTTCAACCATCGTTGAGGACGTGCCTGTATACATTCCCAATGCCTGGAG
The DNA here is from genome assembly GCA_039090855.1 of Macrothele yani. Classification (NCBI taxonomy): domain Eukaryota; kingdom Metazoa; phylum Arthropoda; class Arachnida; order Araneae; family Macrothelidae; genus Macrothele; species Macrothele yani. Next base: position 72,747,827 of record CM076996.1, on the reverse strand, counting down.
AAACTTGGTTCTACAGTACTAAAGGGGGGGGAGAATCTTAACAATTACAAAGACTTTAAACAATTTGTAGTGAATGGCAATGACTTTGTGTTTCATTTACATACACTGCTGGACAATTGCTAAGGACGGATCATAAACGGCTATATAGCGCATAAAAAAGTAAGTGTGGTTGGATGCCAAGTGAAATAAAATAATGTCAGAATGCCAGGACATTACAAGAAAGACAATTTATTGTGCTTTGAAATCCAGAAGGCTTTGGAACATGTTCAGGGGACAAACAGGCCATTTTGTGCAGAATACGTAAACATGAAAAAAAATGCAATTACCGTCCGCAGGCGTTCCGGCGTAAGATGTCAATACGGGATATGGCCACCATGGAGGGCGATGCAAGATTCCACACGTCGTTTCATGCTTTGCACAACATTATCAAGCAGCTGTTGGGGTAATTTATCCCATTCCTCTGTCAGTGCACGGATGAGGGAGTCCTTGTTAATTGGAGGGCATTGGCGACCAGCAAGACTCCTCCCCAAAGCATCCCACACATTTTCAATGGGATTCAGATGTGGAGAACGTGCTGGCCATACGAGGCGTTGAATATCCTCGCTCTCAAGACACTCCTGGACAGCGACTGTTCGATGACATGTTGCGTTGTCGTCCATGAAAATGAATCTATCACCGACAGCACCACGGAACATGCGAACATGAGGTAGCAGAACATCATTAATGTGTCGTTGGCCAGTCATAGTCCCAGTTGGAAGCACATAGAGGGACGTACGGCCATTGATCATGATGCCAGCGCATACCATGACACTACATGTCGGATATCGGTCCCTTTCCTGTATGTTTGCTGGACAATATGCAGTACCACTATCACGCCAGATCAGTTGTCGTCGACAATCAGACGATAGACTGTACTACTCTCATCTGAGAAGAGGACAGCAGACCAGTCGTTATCAGTCCAATTGCGATGTTGATGGCACCATTGCAAACGGGCGGTACGGTGACGTCTGGACAATGGGATGCACACAACAGGACGGCGGGCGTATAGTCCTCCTTCATGCAAACGTCTGGCGACAGTTTTTCGGGAGATCCGTTTGCTAGTAGCAGCCATAAACTGATTTGCTACCTCACTAGCTGTGCTGCGCCGGTGTCCTTTTGTTGATAGCACTATGTACCGATCTTCTGCAGGTGTCGTACTGTGAACACAACCTCCCCCGTGACGTTTGCTACACTCTCCATTTGTTTGAAATGATTTCCAAAGCCTTGAAACAACACTGTGGCTGACGTCGAACTCCCTGGCAACATCTGTTATTTTTCGCCCTTCTTCAATCTTGCCAATAATACGGCCACGCGTAAAATCACCTAGGTGATGTCGGGAAGACATGCTGAAAATCGCAAGTTCGTCAATTGATTCTTTCCCTTTCAACTTTGCGTTTGAACAACAACGGTCAATACGCGTCAAATCCTTTATATCTCTTATCGGCGCTATGACGTCACGAACAAGTTCGGCAATCCAAAATTTGCATACGCACAACACGTCTTACTGTATCCCGCACTTATGCTAATTTCCACATTTTCCTGCCTTCCATTTTATGGTTGCTATCGTTGCTATTGTCATCCATCCTTAGCAATTGTCCGGCAGTGTAATATATATCCCTTGTGCACCTATCTGTCACTATTTAACCTTGGGCCGTTCTAATCTGATTTCACTCGTCGGCCTGATGATGCGACCATAGTGGTTCGTGAAAGTGCTTGCCAGAGCTTTTATCAACCATGTTTTTAAATTGTAAATAAAGATGTTTTTAAATCATGCGTTTTTTAAAAGATAATTTAGGGTTATGGTTTGTGTGCTTTGGATCCTAAAAATGTTACCGTGCTTTGACAGCATTATCAATCTTCTTACCCACCATATATGTATGTATGTAAGTCAAATCACCTAGTGAGCAAGCAATTAAGACAAACCTTTTGGTTCAAGTGTGAGAATTGTTGAACTTCTATTTTGTTTTTTAAGAGGAATATATATGACCATCTAGAAACTGTTGTAAATAGTAAATATTTATTTCACCCCCCCCCCCCTCTCTCCAATGGTTTCTTACTACTGAATATATTTATCTGGGACAGTATGAGTAATGAATTTCTTTCTTCTTCTGATAGTGTAATTGAATCGACTTTAGCTATCTCCATCCCAGCTCTATTTTTGAACCCCCTAATTGAGAAATCTTACATTTTGATTTTTGATTTCTTGAAAGCGAACATTTCTCGGTTCATTTTTATTAGCAAAAAAAAAAAAAATCATTACTAACACTCATTTAGCTTTCCAGGTCTTCAGAAAACTTTTTTAAAAAAAAAATTGTTCTGGAGTGGTAAAAATTAATTATTAGGGTTTATATGTCTACTGTGTCCTTACATTTTCCATTATTTCTGTATGTGGTTTTAAAAAGTGACTTTCTTGGAATGGTTTGACCACAAAATTTGCATTTATAGATTTTTAATGGTTGATATTTGTGCACTATTTTAATATCCTTTCCAGTTCTTGTCATCCATGAATTTGATGGATTATTCTGTATGTTTGGGTATTCACGACACTGAGAAAGTTGAATTAGAAGCACAGGAAAAGCAAGAAGTAATGGATGCTGATGGGAGTGGTGGCGAAAATGGTCCTGCATCAGAAGAGGAGGAGGAAACAGCTGGAAGTGGTGATGCAGCTGTTCCAACACCACCAGACTCTCCTCAGGCTCCACGTGATGAATGCAGTTTAACAAGTGGTGGCTTCAATCCTGCTAGAGACATCTATGCAATACAAAGCAGTGAAGGTATGTTCATATCTTCTTCAGCTTGTGGAATAGAAAGGATAAATCTGGATTAGTACGTACATAGGAACATAGATTAGAAAGTATAAAAGTTTAATTATTTTCCTAACGAACATTATTCTGTGTATATGAAGGTGGATAACACACATGAACCTCTCTGTACTGATATATTACTACATGTATGTCTGTCTGGACACATGGTTCATACGTGTTCTGGAATTCCATTTTGTCCTGGAAATGTCTTAAAATTCTGTTACATGCCCTTGAATTTTATTCATTCCTACCTTTTTGTCCCTGCACAATGTTTTGCAGTTGAGGATTTTTGTACTGATATGACTTATGTCTGACAAATTTACCTCCCCACCCCCTGCTAAATGCGGGCAGCTGTTGTTTTTCTTGTCTGTTAGCAGTACTGAAGCTGTGTTACTACTAGCTTGCCTTTTGTAAAAAAAAAAAAAAAAAAAAAAGATCATGCATGTGCTATCACTTTGTCTGTCCGACTAGGGACACCATATCTCTGCAAGTATTAGTTTGATTTGTAAAATTCTTTTTGTACTGGGAAGCTTGAAATGTGAGAATGATGATCCTTTAACTCAGTTTTTTTTTTAATGAAAAAACGTTCGCTACTAGAGGACGTAAATGCAGATCTTATCAAATTCAAAATACATTTTATTTTCATATCATCATCATTGTCAACCATTATCAATCCACTGCTGGACGAAGGTCTCCCCAAGTTTCCTCCACAATGGTCTGTCTTGTGCCAGTCTCCTCCATGTCACTCCCGCATACTTTCGAATTTCATCCACCCATCTTCCATGTGGTCTTCTTCTGGGTCTTTTCCTGTCTCTTGGAATCCAATCTAAAATTTCGGCTGTCCATCGATGGTCTGTCCTTCTGGCAGTATGTCCAGCCCATTGCCATTTCAGGGATTTAACTCTGATCATGATGTCTTCCACTCTTGTCATTTTTCGGATCCACGTGTTCCTCTTCTTATCTCTCCTGGTTACACCAAGCATGCACCTCTCCATGCTATTTTGAGTTGTCTGCAGCCTTTGTATGTCTCTTTTAGCTAAGGTCCACGTCTCTGCAACATATGTAAGCACTGCAAGGGATGCATTGATCAAACACTTTTCTTTTAAGACATAATGGCATATTGCTCTTGAAAATTATGCTGTTTCTTCCAAAAGCTCTCCAGGCAAGTTTTGTACGCCGATTAATTTCTTCACCAATGTGACCCTCACTTGATATCTGCTGTCCATGATAAACGTACGTGTCTGTTATCTCCAGCTTTTCTCCATCAATCGATAAATCTTCATTTCTTGTAAAAGCATTGAACATCACTTTTGTCTTCTGAAAGTTCATTTTTAATTCCACTTCTTTACTCTTGTCAGCAAGTTCCTGCATCATACTCTGTAGCTCTGATGGGGTAGTTGCAAAAATGACTATGTCATCAACAAAACAAAGGTGGGTTAGATAATCTCCATTAATCTTTATGCCTTTGTTTTCCCAGTTCAGTGATTGAAAGACATTTTCCAATGTGGCATTAAAGAGCTTCGAAGATATGGTGTCACCTTGTCTCACTCCTTTTCCAATTTTAATGTGTGTTGTATTTTCAAATAGCAGAATCTTTGCACTTGCATTTTCATAGATGTTATTAATAATATTAATGTATGCATCTTCAATACCGCAGGATTTCAGAGCCATTGCAACTGCTGATGTTTTCACCGAATCAAAGGCTTTTTCATAATCGATAAAAGCCATGCACAATGGAAGTTCATATTCCCTCGCTCTTTCAATTAGTTCTCTCAGTACATGGATATGATCTATTGTGCTGTAGCCACTCCTGAATCTAGCTTGTTCTCTCGGTTGAGCCATGTCCAGTGTTACCTTCAAGCGGTGTGAAAGAACTTTAGTAAAGATTTTATAAACCACTGATAGAAGGCTGATAGGTCTGTAGTTCCTGAGATCCTCAATGTCACCTTTTTTATGTAGCAAGATCATTGTAGCGTTGTTCCAATCCTCAGGAATTTTCCCTTCATTAAGGCATCGAGTGAAAATTTGGTCGAGTACTGTTTCAATTTCTCCACTTGCTTCTTGTATGATGTCTACAGTAATTCCATCTTCTCCTGGAGCTTTTCTCCGCTTCATGTTCTTGATTGCATGTGCAACTTCTGCTGGAAGGACTGGAAGAACTCTGGTACCTTTCATGATGCCTGGAGTACATGTATCATCCCTTTCATATAATTTGGAGTAGAAATCTTTCACTCTTGTCAAAATTTTGCCTCTATTTCTTGTTACAGAACCATCTTCTTTTCTCAGTGCCATAATCTGTTTTTTTTCCTTACTGAGATGTCCCTTTGCTATCTTTAGGCTTTGGTTGTTTTCAATTGCTTTCCTTACTAGTTCACAGTTGAATTTCCTTACGTCTTCAGTGATACTTTTTCGTACTGTCTTGCATAGCTCTATATATTCCACTTTGGAAGTCACATCTTCTTTAGTTGTCCTCATCTCTCTTCTTTTTTGCATCAACATTTTGGTTTTTCCTGATAATTTGTTCACATGCAATTTGTTCTTAGACCCAGCTAATTTTGTTACTGTTTCCATAAGAGCTTTGGTTGCTTTTCTGTTAACTTCAGAAATATCCACTTCTTCCGATGTTAGGCCTTCTAAAGCAGAGAATCTGTTCTTCAGTTCCCATTTGAAGGTATTATAGTGTTTTTTAAGGTTGGTTATGTCAATACATTTTGTTTGTCTTATGAGCTTGCTACGTTCGAGTTTAGTGTTGAGGTGCATCTTACATCTCGCCAATCTATGGTCACTGCCTGTGTTGAACTTGTTTAGCACACTGCAGTCTTCTATGACGAATTTTTTGTTACACATAATAAAATCAATTTCACTTGTCGTCCCATTTGGATGTCTCCATGTCCATTTCCTGTGTGGCTTTTTCTTGAAAAAGGAGTTCAAGATGAAAAACCCTTCTGCCTCTGCAAACTCTACGAGAGTATTTCCACGCTGGTTTCTGTTGCCTTGACCGAATTTACCTACTGAAGTTTCATTCTGTTGCCGTTGCCCTATTTTTGCATTGAAATCTCCCATAATTATCTTCAAGTGCTGCTTACCTTTATTATTTAGATCACGAATTTCCTCATAAAATTCTTCAATTTCTTCTTCAGCATGACTTGTGGTGGGTGCATAAGTTTGAATAATCTGAGCCTGGTATCTTCTCGAGAGTTGGATAACGAGTTGTGCAGCTCTGTCAGAGGAACTTTCAACTTCTACAACTTTATCCTTCAGTTTCTTGTTTATTATAAATTATAATTTTCATATATTATAATTTTCATATATTTGCTTCTAAGTATCAGATTGAAAAAACTATTTTTGCTTTCGATGCCATTTATATAAAAAATTATTTTAATTACAGTCTCATTTTCAAGTAATGCATAGATTTTCTGCTAGGGGTCATAAAGGTAAATCAAAGTTTTCCTGATATCACTGCTTCTAGAAGACCAATTCGAAAACTTCCTCCTGCATTTAATACAGCTCCTGGTGGGAAATGTTTTGCATCTAATTTCTCATTTTTGGTAAAGAATGGTTTTGCCACCAGGTGTTTATTTCTGCTTCTGATGTATTTGCAACAAAATCTGAACTTCTGAAAACTTGATTGAAAAAATTATTTTGTGAACCAATACCGCTGCTCACCTAGTATAACCTTTTGAGAATACCTTGTACTTAAAATAGTGCACGGGTTTGTTTTTTGTTTTTTTTTTTTTATTGGAGGTTTAACGACCACCGTGAGCAGCTCAATGGGCTATAAGCAGTCGCCCGTCCCTAATTTAGGGTAACTGGTTCCAGGGAAGGGAAAGAGCCAGTGCCGTAAGACAAACGCAACATCCATGCCTCACCGGGATTTGAAACCGAACCCCTTACAGACGAATGATCAGAGGCCATCGCTTAGACCACTGCGCCACCGGGGCGGCACCCCACACAGTTTTTCCACCTGGGGGCATAGATGCATATCTTATTTTGGTCTATCTCTGTTTCCATGAGCTCGATTTGAAAAATTATTTCTTTGTTGGAGAGCATTTTCGATGTGAAATGTTTCTCATATAGTTTAAAATTTTTATTAACATTCAAGTGTGCCACTAGAGGGCATAAGTTCAAGTTTCCGTTTACAGCAATATCTGCGTGACTAAAAATCTGATTGAAAAAATTCTTTTTCGATCAGATACTACTAACTACGAAAACTCCTTGTGTATATTTTTTCCCCAAAATAATGCACAATTTCGCCGCTAGGGGCGAAAATATTTAATCTATTTTTCTCAATATATGTACTTCTAAATGTCCAATTTAAAAAAATTCTTTTACCACCAGATACCATTTACCTAATTAATACAGAGAATTGACGTAGATTAGGAACATCAAACGGAAGTCATCACTCTTTCCACGTTTATAAGTGAGCCACGGAAAAATTATCATTGGCCGCCACCGGGAATCGAACCCAGGGTCTTCCAGTTATGCGCCGGACGTGCTACCACTGCATCACAGCGGCCTCTAATTCCTCCATACTCACATACACTAACTGACAAGCCACTTGGCAGGTTACTTCTTGGAGCCCCGCACAATGCTAGGGATTTACCAAAGATGGTAAGCAGCAACTGAACAAATAACTAAGAGGCGAATGAATAATTAATACAAAGAATTGACGTGGATTAGGAACATCAAACGGAAGTCATCACTCTTTCCCCATTTATAAGTGAGTCACAAAAAAATTCTCATTGGCCGCCACCGGGAATCGAACCCAGGTCTTCCAGTTATGTGCCGGACACGCTACCACTGCACCACAGTGGCCTCATGGATGTGAGTCTGGAGGAATTTGAGGCTGCTTTCTTCTGTTTAAATACAAGGAGGAAACTAATTTTGAGGCAAAAAAAAAAAAAAAAGAATTTCTTATCCTGAATAGTTACACTTCCTGTTAACCCAGCTCTTCAGAATAAATGCATGATTGCAAAAAAAAAAAAAAAAAAAAAATAATTGATGTTCATCTTCATCGTCTTTTTGAAACACTTTCAGAATTTTATTTTAAAAAATGTTTGTTACCTTTATGTTATAAAGCAAATTATCATTGCTGAAGCTCAGGGCCTATTGGGTTAAAGCTAAGAATTGCTTTATTTTAAATGTGCATTTCAATAAACCAAATTTATTATTTTGGCTTCTACATTTTGTCACAAAGTTGTGCTTGAAAGAAACAAGAACAAATAAAATCTGGTGTTCTGAATGATATAATTTAGGTTATTTCAAACTTCCAATTGTTTTGGAAGTAGTCATTATTTGATGCATGTAACTTGTTGTCCCTGTGTTCTGAAATGACCTGATAATTACTTTTATTTGGATGTCATCAGTCAACAAGATGTGTTTTATCACTAAAGTGGTATGTTTTTTTTCCAGGAGAACAAAAAAAAGAAGTTTATTTCTTGGCTCTTGTTGATGTTTTGACTCATTATGGAATGAAAAAGAGAACTGCACAAGCAGCAAAAGCAGTTAAACATGGTGCAAGTGCTGAGATCTCCACTGTACATCCTGATCAGTATGCTAAACGCCTACTTGACTTCATCTCCAAAGCCATAGAATAAAGAAAGTTTTTCTGTAACAGGATAATGTAATCAGATTGGTCTCTTTGGGTAGCATATTATATTTCTGCCTAATGCTCTTACACTATTACACATTTGGAGTATTTTAGATAAAGTGCAACCTTTCAGAGAGCAATGGAGAATCAGATACATTTACAGTAATCAATAGTGGAGCCTTTTTTCAGGTTGCTGTTGATTCTGTAGTGTTAATTGAGATGCTTGCAGATGGTTGTGTTCTGGAATGTGGTAGTGTGTGGTAAATATATGTGCATGTCCAGAGTGATTTACTCAGACGTTGTATTTGGTTGCCTGTTAGTTGATGAAATGTAATATCAGATCTGGGTGGATATATTATTTGAAATAAGTTTTAATACTTTGTAACAGCGCAATCTTTATTTTACAATTTTACAATGAAAGGCTGATTTGTAGAAATTTATGAAGTGATCTTTTTTCATCTGGGTATTATTAAAAGTATTATTTGTGTGCTAGCAAGTTTTCAATAATATAAAATTGAGCTGTTTTAAAATGTTGACTAAAATTTTTTTATACATATTAATCCTTGTAACTCAAGTGTTTCTAATTTTAGTATGTATATTTTTATCTTAAATGAGTTGGTCTTTAATTTCAAGCACTAGTCTCTGCAAGAGTAAAAAGTGATGAGAAATATAATTTTGTTCCTACGAGTCAAAGTGTTTTTGCGTACATTATGGGATGCTTTTGTTTAGGGCATTGACATTATATGATGCACGTATTAACAGTGGAGGAGCGAAACTTTAATTTCTATGGAAGGCGTAATTTTTGACAGGAGAAGGTAGTTTTTCATTGGAATTTGCAAAGAAAAGATCTGTGATTCAAATGGAAGGTTTATTTGTGCATTATTTTTATTGTTGTGAGTTGTACTGGATTGTGATGAGTAGCTTCAAAAGAAGTTGTTGCTCGTGGTTTAGTTTGAAACTGTGAAGTTATTGCAAGTATTGGTCTCAAAAAATAAAAGATGTTTCAATTTCTGCCACTTTGTAATTAATTGTCACATGTCCTTCTGTTACTTGTGTGTTTGTAGGCATGTGGGCTGTATATAAGCTGCTGTCAGTGTAAATTTTGAATGTGCTATGGTTGTTTTAAAAACTGTACAGTGTTTTTTGAACTAACAAATTAATTAAATACTGTGATCTGGTGTTTTTAAATATATTTACATATATTTTTTGTTTGTCTCTAAACTGGGTAGATACGCTCATACATATCATTCATTTTTCTCTCTACATATCGAGTCACTTTTTCTTTGTCTTTATTTTTACTGCTACTATTTTTTTTTACATAGCCAACTTGTGTTACACAAGTACAGTATTGTCTGGAAAAGTTGTTACTTTGTAAAGAATGATTCATTCTGGTACATATTCCCTTCCTTTACACATGTAGCATATATGGTGGCATTTTATGTGCCAGTCATTTTATTTCTTGAAATGCCAATCAAATGAAGGGTTTTATGAAACAACACTTTGCAAATTAAAATTAAATACTCTTGTATATTTTCCATGAAAGTGATGCATTCCATTCAATTTTTATTAACTCTGTGTAGTTGCACTTGTTAGTAACTTCTATTTTTCATTCATGTTTAACACAAAGTTTGCTGGGTTTTGTTTGAGACATTTTTCTGTTAGTGAAAATAGTGTGAATGTGATATATGATATTTTTTTAACCTGTTTTGGGTTATTTTGTTTTGTTTTTATTTTGAGATTTGTTTGTGAATCACAACCTTTGTACCGTACATTTATAAATTTGTGTTGTGTGGAATACATGGCTACTGCTGAAAATGCATATTTGTCATGACAGTTGCATGTGCATGACATTTGTATGTACATGTGAACATGAGTTACATTAGCTGATGAATGGTGAATGATTTGAGTATGAATTGAACATTTCCTTGTGATTAGGATGTGTAATTTCTGTGAAACAAAGGTTAGTGTATTTTTTTTTTTCTTTTCTTGAAATTTGCAGTGGTACAGTTGTGTATGGGCTAAATATTTTTTGTTTTGTTTTGTTCTCATGTATCTGAAGTTTCAGCATTGATGTTATCTGAATAATTTGTTGCCAGTCTTCCAAAATTCCAGGTCAAATGTTTTAAAAAATTAAAACTCCAGTCATAAATTTGAAAGGTAGTTTTTTTCTAATGAACTGTTATGTTTAGTTCACATATTTTTTCTTTTTATATGAAAGAAAAGAAAGGTTTCTCTCTCTCTCTCTCTCTCTCTCTCAGTAAGCATAAGCATTATTCAATACTCACATAATGTGTTTTTCTTAGTGTGCAAAAAGACAAAATTATTCAACAATAAAAGTTTTAACTTGTAACGGAAAACAAATACACCAATACTAACCACATCATCATCGTCAACCATTATCAATCCACTGCTGGATGAAGGTCTCTCCCAAGTTTCTTCCACAGCTGTCTGTCTTGAGCCTGTCTCCTCCATGTTACTGTGGCATACTTTCAAATTTCATCCATCCATTTCCCATGAGGTCTTCTTCTGAGTCTTTTTTTGTCCCTTGGAATCCAGTCTAAAAATTTTGGTTGTCCCTTGGAATCCAGTCTAAAATTTTGGTTGTCCATCGATGGCCCATTCTTCTGGCAAACATACCCAGCCCATTGCCATTTCAGGGATTTTACGCTGATCATGATGTCTTCCACTCTTGTCATTTTCCTGATCCATGATTCATCCTCTTATCTTTACTGGTTACCCCAAGCATGCATCTCTCCAGGCTCTTTCAGTTGTCTGTAGTCTTTGTATGCCTTTTTATAGTCAAGGTCCATGTCTCTACTCCATATGTAAACACTGGAAGTATGTGTGCATTGATTAAACAATTTTAAGACATAACAGCATATTCTCTTAAAAATTGCACTGTTTCTTCCAAAAAATCTCCAACCAAGTTTTATATGCTTGGAGAGCTTTTGGGAGAACAGTAACTTTTGGAAGAAAACTAATCACATGTACACTGTGGTCTTAAATTATCTGTTTATCAGGCGTAAGATAAACTCAAAAGCTGCTGAGTTTTCATTCTTCTCAGGGAGGCTTTTTCTAGGCTATAATGTTAGAGCAGAACTCAAGATAGAATTTTCTGTCTTGGATCCTGCTCTAATGTTGCTCTCCGCAGGGAAAGCTTTTTAATGTTATCAAATATGCTCTCCTCTGGAGGCTTTTGCTAGGCTATAATGCTAGAACAAGATTCAAGATAGAACATTCTGCCTTGAATTCTGCTCTAACATTATAGCTTTAAAAAAAGCTTCCCTGAGGAAAGCATACTAAATAATGTTAGAGCAGGATTTAAAATAGAACATTCTACCTTGGATCCTGCTCAAACATTATAGCATAGGAAAAGCCTCCTTGAGGAGAGTGAAAGCTCTTCAGCTTTTGATTTATCTTATGCCAAATAAACAGATAATTTAAGACCACTGTTTATCAGTGTATATGTAATAAGTCTTTTTTTTTTTTTTTAATTATTTATTGAAGATGATAAATGCTTAAAAGTTTAACATGTCATGAAAACTTCTAGTTGAAGAAAACACTATATATAGCAAAACATTTCATGGTTTTCCCCCTAGGTAACTTTCTACATGTTATTCCAAAGTAATCAGTGGAGTACACGCACTATCCCTGTTCTTCTTTAGGGTTACTTATTTGAAAAAAGATAAAGATATGTTCTTGAATCATCATTACTGTTGTATAAATATGATGGCATATTATTGGAATTACTATGCATGTGTGTGTGAAAAGTTTTATTTGAAGTCTACATGCACCATTCTCTCTTTGTTTGTTTTTTGTCCCTCTGCTGTTGAGTTATAAGAGCCTTGTTCTGTCTCTTTCATCTTCTGTGTTACTTTTTTTGTTTCATTTGCACAGATACATGTGCGTAGTCATTGCAGTTTTGGTTATGCTGATATGAACATGTAATTCATAACATATGAAAATACGATTGCTGAAGAAGTATTTCATGTTTTTAGATAGATAATTGGTGCACTGGAATTGACCTGTGCAGTCATGATGGAGAGTGTGATTAGCATTATCACACAAACAAAGCCTTTCACTTGGAATGTCCTCATATTCAGGAAAGTGCAGTGTATGCTCCATTTGCACATAAGCACACCGGCCAAAGAATTAGTCCCCCCTGGCAGAATTTGCCTAATAACGGGTGACAACACCTTTTGCCTTGATAACAGCATGAATCCGGTGTGATAGACTCCACGAGGTTGTGGATGTATTGAACTCTGATTTGCAGCCACTCGTGCGCCAATTGGTCCTGAAGTTCTGCCAGAGTATGTGGGTGTCTATTCCGGCATTTCACCTTCTGTTCCAAATGATCACACAGACTCTCAATAGGATTTAAATCTGGGGATATTTGATGGGCCAGTCAAGGTGAGACAGTATTGCTGATTGTTCGTCATGCCACTCGGACACAGTTTTAGCCCTGTACAAATGGCAATTGTCATCATGGAAGACAGGAGTGGCAATGTGATGCTGCTCTTGGAGATGTAGAGCAAAGGATAACACTTCGTCATTCAGAATGCGGAGGTACGCATGCTGGTTCAAATTCATCATCACTGCAATGAGAGGGCCCATTTCGTGGTACCAGACCCTCCCCCCCAACCCCTCCAGCTTGAACAACACCTTCAACACAATCAGGATTAAAGGCTTCATTGGGCCTGCGATGTACTCGTTGCCTCCTATCATTGGAGTACAAACAAAAAAGAGACTCTTCAGACCAAATTACTCGTTTCCAGTCCTCCACAGTAAAGTTTTGGTGGCTCTGTGCTCATTGATAATGTGCGACTTTGTGACTTGCTGTTAGAAGGGGCCTCTTCCATTGTACTCTGCTCCAGATGTCCATCACATGCAGTTCTCATTGCAATGGGTGAAATTGGTTGGAGTGGACTTTCATTGACTGCTTGGAACAATTGTTGTCTGGTTTGAAACTGATTTGCTAGGCATGAAACATGGCGGTGATCCCTGTTGGTGAGAATTGTTTTCCGGCCACAGTTACGTCGCCGGTTTTCAGTTGACTGTGAACTACACCATTGTTTGTAGACCCACTGGACAGTACGCTTCGACACACCAACAAATTGGGCAACTTCATTAACTTTGTTTCCATGGACATGGCCAAACAATATTGCTCCTTTTTGCCACTCAGTAACATCTGTCTTATGACCCATATTGCAAACTAAATTTAACACATACATTGCTCTTCGCCATTGCACAAGACAGAAATAATCCTATAGACCACGTCAGTGCTATTTATCTGCCAACAATGCCATCACTGCACCCTCTGTGTAACCGGCAACTTTCTACTGTCATTTATGTTAGGGGTGACAAATTTTTTGCCCAAGGTGCTTATTTGAACAAATGGAAGTATTTCAGGAACTTTTAAATGCAGAATTGCTGTTGCTTCAGAGTGAACTAGCAGGTTAGATAAGGTAAGGTACTTCAAAGTTTCCTGAACAGTGATTGGCCGCCCCGGTGGCACAGTGGTCTAAGTAATGGCTTCTGATCATTTGTCCGAAAGGGGTCCAGGTTCGAATCCCGGTTAGGCATGGATGTTGTGTTTGTCTTACGGCACTGGCTCTCTTTCTTTCCTGGAACCAGTGGCCTTAAATTAGGGGCGGGCAACTGCTATTGCCATTGAGGTGCTCACAGCAGTTGTTAAACCTCCAATAAAAAAAAAAAAAATCTGTGATTGTGAGCAATGAAAAATTTGATAATATACAACTTCCCATTTTATGGCTTGCAGTTACTAAAATAAATGCAGAGATTTTAAGGAAAATGTTTCAATTGCTAAGCTTTCTTTATGTTTCAGGAGATACAATCAGTTCACTGCTCTCAGTGTTGTGTCAGCATACCACCTGTGAAATTCATTAACAGAATAAATGATGTGATTTCTGTCTATTAATTAGTGTTTTAGTAAAATTTTTCAACATCTTATTTTCCTGTTTCATTAAGTTTTTATTTCGTAACTTGCTGTGCATACTTGTCTTGTATCGATTCATGACAGCATAAAATGCGTGATGTGAATGAAAAAAATGTAATGTAAATAAACTGAAATCATATCAATGCATATCTTAACTTATACAAAGGGTATCTTGAAAGGCTTCAAAGTGAAGTATGATTTATGGAATAAAAAAAAATTCACCCAATTTTTTTTTAAATGCCTCTCCTTACCCCCTCTTTCACACCCATATGTTGATTATAATGAGACACATATTTTCTTCCTCATTTCCTTTCTGCTTTGTTATATCAGTCTTCATCTGCAAATCATCAGGTAGTTCTTTTGAATGAAGTTGCTCTTCAGGATTTAATTTTTTAGAACATTCTGATGAACAAGAGTGTGTGAATTTGATTGTACATTTTTTTTTCATTTTTTTTTTCTACTACTATGAAATGTTTCATTCTGCACAGAATTGGTATTTCAGCTTTGTTTTTTTTTATGTGCTTCATACAGATGTCAATTAAAAATGTATACATTACCAAAAGTCACTTGATGCACCCCCCCCTCAAAAAGGGTTTTTATTGACAATCTTTATAATATGTAAGCCAGTTTTTTTTTTGGGGGGGGGGGGGCTTTGATGAATGTTTGTTCCACTAGCATATCATGTGCAAGTTTTTGGTAGCAACTTGCAGGAATATTGCTCCTATTGTTGTTCAAAGCCGCCACCCAGCCAGCTGCTGCATTATGGAAGTGCAGCAAACTAGTCTTGCCTTGATTCATATTTCTGATATGTTCTTTAGTTGTTTAATAGGCTTAAGTTGGGACTGTGTGTTGACCATTTTAAGTATTTTGATCTGCCAATCAACCTAGTTAAAACCATGAACAAAATAGCTGTAAACAGTAACACTCCCATCTCAAGATTTCAGTATAGCAAACTAGTCTTGCCTTGATTCATATTTCTGATACGTTCTTTAGTTGTTTGATAGGCTTAAGTTGAGACTGTGTGTTGACCATTTTAAGTACTTTGATCTGCCAATCAACCTAGTTAAAACCATGAACAAAATAGCTGTAAACAGTAACACTCCCATCTCAAGATTTCAGTATTGGAATAATGCAGGATTATAGGTGGTATTCTGCTAGAATTGTTCATGCCCAAACCCAGTCATCAGACTAAAATCCACTGAAATGTAGTAGCTTTGCAGGGTGTGTACTGGCCATGAAAATAATGAATGTCATGAATTCAGAAAAAGATCATGAAAGTCAAGAAAAAGTCACAAATTTTGCTTTGGGGTCATGAATTTCTTTTTACTTTTAGTAATTGTTCACTTTCTGGTAAAATCTTAAGTAATTCTCCAGGCACTGACCATATAAGGTGTAATCCATCTAACAATTTAAGCGTCAAAAAAGGGGCATTTGTTCACTCTTCCACAGAGAAAAGTGATAGAACAAAAAAAAAATGTTTTAGCATAAGAAATACATGTACATAATGTTTACAAAATTTTGAGATCAATGTAGCAATTTACATTATGCTACTTATGGAGTCGGACGTTTTTCAGGTATAAATTTTAAAACAGGGTGTGTAATGCAATCTTTTAACAAAATGGTGAATATTTTAACTTTTAAGTGCACTCAAAATATGATGAGTAGATTTTTGGTACTAGCAGAATGGCAGGGGGTACTTTTTCCATAAAAAAGAGGGGGCATAGTGTTCTTCCTCTTTAGTGTGCGTGTGTGCCATAGCCTGGGTAGGTATGTATATACTGTCTTTTAAAAGTGGTCATGAAAATTTTTACTGGTCATGAAATTGTGTTTCCAAATTTCGTAGACACCCTGATTTGTTTTATCTGGATTCCTGTCCAGTGGCATTTTCATCATATTTTGTAAGCACTAAACCAGTGGTAGAGAGCACTTTGAAAAAAAAAGTGAAGGAAACTGATAAAGGACTAAAGATAAAAAGCTTTAACAATCTACCTAGCAAATGAGTGAATGAAAGGTATGTAAAGGAGTTATACAGGATGATCCATATAAAACTGTTCCCAATCTGAAATATATATATATATATATATATATATATATATATATATATATATATATATATATATGCTGCAAGCCTTTGATTCGGTGAAACCATCAGCAGTTACAATGGCTCTGAAAACCTGCGATATTGAAGATGCATACATTAATATTATTAATAACATCTATGAAAATGCAAGTGCAAAGATTCGGCTGTTTGAAAATACAACACACGTAAAAATTGGAAAGGGAGTGAGACAAGGTGACACCATATCTCCGAAGCTCTTTAATGCCACATTGGAGGGTGTTTTTCAGTCGCTGAGCTGGGAAAACAAGGGGATAAAGATTAATGGAGATTATCTAACCCACCTTTGTTTTGCCGATGATGTAGTCATTTTTGCAACTACCCCATCAGAGCTACAGAGTATGATCCAGGAACTTGCTGACAAGAGTAAAGAAGTGGGATTAAAAATGAACTTTCAGAAGACAAAAGTGATGTTCAATGCTTTTACAAGAAATGAAGATTTATCGATTGATGGAGAAAAGCTGGAGATAACAGACACGTACGTTTATCTTGGACAGCAGATATCAAGTGAGGGTCACATTGATGAAGAAATTAATCGGCGTACAAAACTTGCCTGGAGAGCTTTTGGAAGAAACAGCATAATTTTCAAGAGCAATATGCCATTATGTCTTAAAAGAAAAGTGTTTGATCAATGCATCCTTCCAGTGCTTACGTATGGTGCAGAGACGTGGACCTTAACTAAAAGAGACATACAAAGGCTGCAGACAACTCAAAGAAGCATGGAGAGGTGCATACTTGGTGTAACCAGGAGAGATAAGAAGAGGAACTCGTGGATCCGAAAAATGACAAGAGTGGAAGACATCATGATCAGAGTTAAATCCCTGAAATGGCAATGGGCTGGACATACTGCCAGAAGGACAGATCATCGATGGACAGCCGAAATTTTAGATTGGATTCCAAGGGACATTAAAAGACCCAGAAGAAGACCACATGGGAGATGGGTGGATGAAATTCGAAAGTATGCAGGGGTGACATGGAGGAGACTGGCACAAGACAGACCGTTGTGGAGGAAACTTGGGGAGACCTTCGTCCAGCAGTGGATTGATAATGGTTGACGATGATGATGATGATATATGCTGCATCTGATTTTAGAACTCCAAATGAATAATAAATAAATGGGCATAAGTATAACATGCTGCAAGTGCTCATGTCGGATGCTGAGTAGTTCCATGTACCTAAAGAAAAGAGGAAACCATGCTGCTGTAAGAAATGTGGTATCCAAACAAACAGTAGTGGCCACTGTAAAAATTCAGCTGATTTAATCTTCTCAAAGTTAAAAATTCTTTGGAATAAGCTATATGGAGTGAGTTGGACATGTTTTAAATTGGGTATGGTTTAAAATAGATCACTCAGTATGCATGTTTGTAGCCATTCCAATTTTTTAGGAATTTCTACTGCTATTAGTGGCACCATCTAGTATGCAAAACTGTTGCAAATATTTCATTAGTTCAGGCATTGTAATGTTTAATTCTTATGTGACAAATATATGTACTCTGTTGTCTTCTGTCAACTTTCTTAAAATGATTTATTTATTTGTGAAGAAAGATGTTTTTTCTGCACTAGAACTTTGTCTTTTATAATGTATTAATCACATGATGGTGGTGTCTGAAAAGTTTAGAAACTAATTTTTTGATTAACTTTTGATCTTCGCATTCACTCAATACAAAGAATCAAAAGTTTTAGACACCAATACCTGTGACATTTCATGATTTTTCTAATTTGTAGTTTCATCTGTCTCCACATGTTTATTCTTTGGGATAAAATAATTTTGTATTTTTAAAATACTGGTAAATGTTTTTCATCAAATAATGTTACTTTAACTTTGAAACCTTCCATGTTGTAAGCAAACTGCTATCTCTGTAGACTGAGATTTAGGTCTCCTTGAAGTTGGAGGGAATACATGTAATACACTCATGTTCATAAAAAACAGATCACCTGAAAGGAGTCCACCTATGACCTTGATTTTTATGGGATACCTTCATTAGGCAATATAGAACAAATGATTAGCATCCCAGTGTCATAAGTACTGGGTGTGTTGATGTAACTAATAATCGGTGTGGCCACCTGCTGTATGCACTGAGGCATCAAATCAAATAATGTGTGAATGATGTCCTATGGAATAGCCATCCGGGCTGTATTGACCAAAGTCCAAAATTCATCAAGAGTTGCTGGTGAATGGCCATACTGCTGTTCCTGTTGTTTGAGCATGTCCTAGAGATGGGTGATAAATCGAGCCAGCCACGGCAGAAGTGAAATGTTGTTATCCCTGAAAAAGGCACATGTTACTGCAATATGCAGTGTGGCATTTTCCTGCTGAAATATGGCCCCAGGATCATCCTGCTGGTACGGAAGTGTGACTGGCCATAGAATGTCATTGACAATAATGGGCACTCGTTATGGTGGTATGGACTCTCACGAGAGGTGATCTGCTTTCGTACCTGATGGCACTGCAGGCCATAATGCCTTGTGTTGGTGCGATATGCCTCATGCAAATACACACTTCCCTGCGCCTTTTCCCCTGTCGTCAGTGGACACAGGTGCAGCCGTAGTTTTTGCCTAAACAGAAGTGTTTCATCCAAGAACACAATATTGTGTCATTTGTCATGCCACTCCATTCGATGCACTATTGCAGCCCAGCAGTCTGTTGCTGTGGTGTCAAAGGTTGCCTGGCCGCTTCGGTGGCGCAGTGGTCTAAGCGATGGCCTCTGATCATTCGTCCGAACGGGGTCCGGGTTCGAATCCCGGTGAGGCATGGATGTTGTGTTTGTCTTACGGCACTGGCTCTCTCCCTTCCCTGGAACCAGTGACCCTAAATTAGGGATGGGCGACTGCTTATAGCCCATTGAGTTGCTCACGGTGGTCGTTAAAAATCCAATCCTAAAAAAAAAAAATCCAAAGGTTGCCTGAGGGGCCAATGAGCCTGCAGTCCAACGAACTGTAATAACTGGCTACGTTCTGTTACATCTGACATGGGAGAATGAGTTACTGCTGCACCAATACCATTCATGATGCAAAGCAGTCACTCAAAGACATCATCAAAAGATGATGGTTGTCCATTGGCATTGTCTATGTACGACGTCTAGAACCTTCTCTTCATGACCCACACTTTTCTTCATACTATTATCTGCACATTCTTGCCATGGCAGACACACTGCGCCCCACATGACTGGAAATCTCCTGGAGGGAAGCATTGCAGTCTCTCATGCCGATAATGGGACCTCTGTCAAACTCGCAGATGTGACTGTTTGACTGTCTTACGTGATGACGAAGCATCCTTACCCACTGCTGACCCAGCACTGACATGCTGGCCAAGTCATGCATCGCTTATAACAGAAAAATGGCAGTTTCTGGTCTGTGACGTTGCGTGATCTGATTTGCCTGTACTCAGGGCAAGGCTGACCTGACTATGGAGTTAAAGCTACAGAATATGCCATGGTTTGTATGCATCCTGGAAAAGTCCTGGAATTCCATTTTGTCCTGGAAAAGTCTTGGAAATATCCTAAAATTTTGTTACGTGTCCTGGAATTTTATCCATTCTTGGCCCTGCATGATGTTTTGTAGTTGAGGATTTTTCTACTGATATACACTATCTACCAACAAGTAATTGGACACCTGTGATAGCAAAGGAAAACAAAGTTTATTCACCTTCAATAGTTGGTGGAGCCTCCACGAGCGGCGATTACAGCTGCGACCCTCCGCGGCATACTCTCAACCAGGCGTTGTACGACGGCTAGCGGTATTTTCTTCCACTCTGCTTGGAGAAGACAGGTCAGTTCCTTCGCCGATTTCGGACGGTGGGGACACCCCTTAAGTCGACGCCCCAACTCGTCCCAGAGGTGCTCGATAGGGTTAAGGTCCGGGCTCTGCGCTGGCCAGTCCATTTGATTAACCCCATTGTCACCATACCAAGCCATAGTGGATCTCGCAACACGACAGGTGGCATTGTCATCCTGAAAGTAACATGGGTCCACCCCATAAAACTGCTACAATGTAGGAAGCGCATGGTCATCCAAAATGGTGCAGTAGGTCTCAGCGTTGAGTCTACCAGGCCTTCGTGCCATACCAGGAGAAACACCCCCATAGCATAATTCAACAGTTGGCACAATACATTCCAGCAGGAGGCGTTCTCCAGGCAGATGCCAAACCCAGACCCTGCCATCCGAACGGTAGAGGGTGAACTTTGATTCGTCGCTCCAGAGAACCTGTTTTCACTGTTCAACGGTCCACTGCTGACGTTCTTTGCACCACGTTAGCCGAGCAGCGCTATTGGACTTGGTGATCAAAGGCTTGTGGGCGGCAGCATGTCCGTAATAACCGAGCAGATGGGCTTCCTTACGGATGGGATGGTATGCATCGAAAGAACACTCCCGGATGCCTGTTGAAACTCCTCGCGGATGTGGCCCATCGATTTGGTGCGGTTCTTCCGAATTTCTCTGGCCAACACCCGTCGGTCTCTAACTCCCAGTTTTGTGGGTCTGCCCGATCGTGGCTCATTCCGACAGTCACCTCTTATCTTCCACTTGCCAATCACGTAGGCCACTGTCGATTTTGGGTACTTCAACTCGCTGGATGGATATGTCACGTATGGATCAGCCATTTCTGTGATACCCAACGATTACACCTTTCTCGAAATCAGAGAGCTCCGAACTGCGTGGCATCTTGCATGCGACTGGTTGCGTTGTTGTTTCCCACATGATATTTAACGGCGGCGGCCGTGACGTGTATCAGGACCGCAGATATCGTCGATTGCAAGGGTGTCCAAATTACTTGTTGGTAGATAGTGTAGCTTATGTCTGACAAATTTACCTCCCCACCCCCTGCAAAATGCCGAGTGGGGGGAGGGCTGTTGGTTTTCTTGCCAGTTAGCAGTACTGAAGCCTCGTTATTAGCATGTCTTTTGTAAAAAAAGATTGTGCGTATGTTATCACTTTGTCTATCCGGCTGGGGACACCATATTTCTGCAGCTGTTAGGTTGATTTGTAAAATTCTTTTTTGTATTGGGAAGCTCAAAATGTGAGACTGATCCTTTAATTTCGTTTTTTTTTTCAATGCACAACTTTGCCTCTATAGAGCATAAATGCAGATCCTATCAAATTCAAAGTACATTTTATTTTGTATATTTGCTTCTAAATATTCGATTGAAAAAAGTATTTTTCCTTTCGATGCCATTTATATCAAAGACTACTTTAGTTAGTCTCATTTTCAAGTAATGCATAGATTTTCCGCTAGGGGGCGTAAAGGTAAATTGAGGTTTTCCCAATATCTCCGATTCTAAAATTCCGATTCGAAAAATTCTTCCTGCATTTAATACAGCTCCTGATGGGGGAATGTTTTTCATATTTTTTTATTTTTGGTAAAGAATGGTTTCACCGCCAGGGGGCGTAGGTGTTTATTTCGGCTTCTGATGTATTGGAACAAACTCTGAGCTTCTGTAAACTAGATTGAAAAAATTCTTTTGTGAAGCGATACCGCTTACCTAGAATAAACTTTTGAGAATAACTCGTGCTTAGAATAGTGCATAGTTTTTCCACCAGGGGGCATAGATGCGTATCTTAGTTTTGTCGATGTCTCTGTTTCTATGAGTCCGATTTAAGAAATACTTTCTTCGTTGGACAGCATTTTCGGTGTGAAATGTTTCTCATATAATTTAAATTTTTCTTAATGCACAAGTGTGCCAATAGAGGGTGCAATTTCACTTTTTCGATCAGATACTAACTGTGAAAACTCCTTGTGTATATTTTTTTCCCAAAATAATGCACAATTTCGCCGCTAGGGGCGCAAATATTTAGCACAATTTCGCCGCTAGGGGCGCAAATATTTAATCTATTTTTCTCAATGACATGTACTTTTAAATGTCCGATTTAAAAAATTCTTTTAACACCGGATACCATTTACCTTATGGAACATTTTAGGTTTATATTTGAGGACGTTTGTAGATCAGTTTAAAATATAGCTACAACATTAATACTGGAAGCTCGAGCATCAATATTTTGTTCAAAATTCCTTCCCTAAATAAAATTTAACACAAATCTTTGCTCCCACGAGCATTTGTTTAAGAAATAATAATATCTTTGTTCCTTTGAAAAAGTTTCAAATATTTCACTTTATCCTTAAATTTTCAATGCAAGCATTATTTCAAAATAATTAAATATGAATGGTGTTTTGTATATTGATTGTGTGGTATGAAAGCATTTTACAAGTAATGCCACGTGTATGCTCTAGCTGTGGTTTTTATACCTATTATACCTATATTTTTTTTTAAGAGTTTTATGTTGTTGTTTTTATTCTGTAATTTGCTTCAATAATTGAACTGAAAGCAAAGTAGAAAAATAATTATTTCTCAAAATCAGTATAGTATAATGTATATAGAAGTTTTGTAGAAATTAAACCTGGTTACATTTTCAGTGGCGGTTTTTGGTATTTCAGTATTTATTTGTGATTCTGAGTTTCTTATTAGCTGCAGCAGACATAATTTTCAACTTTCTGTATTAAGTTTTTCAAGCATGTAGGGAGTTGTTTGTTGTAGGTTACAGGTTGAACAGACCTCTAGTTTCACATTTTAAGTAGAAGCATTTGGATCATATGTCCTGGAAAAGTCCTGGAATTCTGTGAGTGAAAAGGTGTATGAACCATGGTATGTACTTCCACTGCATATTATAGTTTCAGTTTGTTCAAGCTTGAGCCCAGCTTTTAGAGAGCTAAAGAAGCACATGGATATATAGGTTCTAAATGTCGCATGTACGCACATTTAAAAAAATGAAAATCTGTTTTGGTCACGTTTCTAAAAAATACAAATATTCGCATTTTGGCAGCGTCATTGTCACTTCGTTTTTGCTTCAGAGAGGCTATACAGTGTACACAAAGGATATTTACTGTGGCTGGGAAGAGAGAATTGTTAGCCGGAGGTGGGGAGATAATGGCTTGGCAGTCTAGTGACCGCTTGCTCCTTTCTCTGGTTGCTGTTTTAAAATACTCATTCAGAAATACTTTGTATGATAGTCGGCAAAGTTGAGAAGGTGTGGGGTGGAGGGGAACATCGTGATGGAATGCGGGAAGTTTCCTTTTGTCTCGCCTTCAGTCACCCCTAGGGAGAAGAGTCTGTGACACATGGTACCTCATTAGTGTGCGGAGAAATACTGATAAACAAGATATTTCATGTCTGTGAATTGGTTTCACAACCTCAACAGTGTAATCAAGTTATCTTTGCCCCGAATATAGACACAATATGCATGCACCTATGATGCTGAAATGCTAATCATTTCTGTAATATTGCCTGATCAGCATATCTTGTAAAAATCAAAGTCTTAGCTAGACTCATTTCAGGTGTTCTGTTTTATATGAACATGAGTGTATTATAAAGGCAGTTTTACAATACCTACTTTTTTGTCTTGGAAATTGTGTACAACGTAGGTATATCCCTATTGTGTTCCACAGAAATGATTGTACATAGCAGAACATGACATTTATACATGGTTTCAACATTGGGAAATGTGTTTTTAACCTTTATCACATTACAGCATTGATAAGATTTTTTTGATTTTTTTTACTAATGATTTGTGTCAAAGATCTTGTAAATATGTTCCACAAAGTTATTTGGTGGTTATATGTAATAGATAACAATGAAAATAAGATATTATGAACCATAAATTAAATGTTTATTCATATTTATTCATACATCTAGTGTTTTGAATGGTTTGAAGTCATCTTCAGGATTATGCTCTGATTACTTTGTTTTTATGTGCTATGTTCTGTACACACGTTTCAGAAGCAAGGAATCTGATTCCTATGTTTTTTTATCCAGTGAGCATGACACAATTTCTTTTACAATGGAAGCAAAAAGTAATTACAATTTACTGTACCTTCTTGATCTGTTATTAAAAAGAGAGAAATGCTGTTACTTACTCTGTGTATAGATATTCTACAACTGCATTTTATTACTTTATTGAAAGAGTGTTTAGCATAATAGCACTACAGGAGTATAAAGCCTAAAATACAGTGGAAAAAATAATAAAAGCAACAGTTGCTGTATACAGACACTGCAAAATCATTAACAGCTATGTATTTAGAAAACAAATAACTGTGCTACCATCCTTAAAGTAAATCCTGTCTGAGGTACTGAAACTATACTATATACATTGAACATTAATTTCATGGTGGAAATGTGGTTTAGGCAAAACTTCAAATTCATTGTTTAAATTCCAAACATGACAGGCCATTTTGCTTGGGATTGAAAAGCTTGTACAATGAAACCTCCATTAACAGACACCTCTGAACAACTGTAACCCCTGAGCAATGGCAAGTTTTTGTTGGTACAGAACAGCTGCCATAGGATTAACATTAACGATAAACTCTGAACAACGAAACCTCTCAACAGAAGTCAATGGACAACGCTGTCAGTCCCGAAGGAGATCTAACAGACACCTGTCCCTTAGGACTTGATGTAGTTCTTTTGGCACTTGGGTGAGAGGGGAGGCCGAAGGATATTGCGAAAGGAACTGTGCCTCAGCCACTACGAATTCAATTACAGAGGGTGTAGTGGTGTGTTTAAGTGAAAAGGAAGGAGTAAAAGTTCAGTTTTACCGAAGCGAGCTCCAGCTTATGTCTATGTTTCAGTGGCACCTTGGGGCCCATGGGAAAAGTTGTTGATACCTGTAGACACATCACATTGGCAGAGTAGTAGAATGTAGATGTATGCAGATAGTTTCCAAATGTTAGCAGATTTTGCAGATTAAAAAAATAATAATAATAATTTTATTTACAGCAATTAGAATACTTCCTCAAGGCTTTACTCAGGTTAATATACTTAATTCTATTTTAACTTGAAAAACTTTCAATTATTTTTCGCATCTTCTGAGTTCTTCTGTTTTTACAGACGTTTCTGGCCTCTTGATCTTATCAAGGTCTGTTCTCGATGTATAAGAACTGTATCAAAAGTTTCGTTTACACAGAAGGAATTTAAATTTTATTGCCAGGTTCATCTTGCAGTTGCCAGTTATTAAATTATTTTCCTTATGTATTTTGTAAGTTTATTTTTGAATTACATTGTTGAAAATGCTATTTATACATTTTGAAGGTTCATTAATGGAACTGTTTTCTTGGATATAAAAACTTTCTTTAATTAGTCTCTTGTTTTTATGAGGTTCATAGTCCAATATTTTGCTATAAAGTCCATTTCACACACGTTACTGCACATTCAATTGTAATGTACTTATTTTGTCCTCATTAGAATATGTAATGTTCTAATAATTATATTGTTTTATTAATTTTTCTACAAATTATCTTATTTGATTTATTGTTACCATGTTTCAGGCTTCGCAGGTTTGCAGCAAGTTTTCTGTTTCAATGATTGTGTACGTGGATACATTTTATTCTTATACAACTCTGGGTGGTGGCATCTCTTGGTTTGGTTCTGTGGAGTTTTCTGTTCCTGGTTTCCAGAGCACTGCTGGCAAACTGGGCAGCTACACTTCATAGCCTACCGTTTCTTTTCTTTTCTTTTTTTTTTCTTCTTTCTTTCCTATAGCATCCGTAACCATAACATCCTAGCTTTTTATTCCTAAGGGCTGTTTAAGACCAGGCATGTAAGACATTGCTTCCCTATAATCCTCTATGCAATTGTCAATGTAATTATATTGAATTCCATTCAGCTTTTGGAGAAAGCACTGCATTTCTATGTACGGTTCATGCACTTATTCTACTTTTGTACAAATGCAACAGACTATCAATTTAACTTAGGCCTAACATCCGAACAATGGCCACCTTCCAACAACTGTCACTTTTTCCAGTCCGAGAAGTGACCGCTATTCGGAGGTGTTTCACTGTAATAGATTCTATCCCAGTGAAATGTGACAATGGCCAGCTAATCACCACATGTATTGGTGTTTGGTTGTAATACTACACAACACAAAGCTTATGGAATTGACTTAGAGAACATAGCAGTGAACACTGCTGTTTTGCCAAAATTATACACAAGTATTCAGTGTTGTGCTATGTAGAAAAAGACTTAGTTCTAAACTACTGCAAAGTCTAAAAACAAAAAAACAAAAAAAAAAGGGGGGGGGCAATATCTAAACAGTAATCATAAGTGAAGCCAAAAACTTAATTCTTGCCATAATCAGGAATCTGGTGTACACCTACCATTGCATGGAAACTATTAAAAAAAGACCTAAATAAGAATGCTGTAAAATTTAGTGGCAGTAGTTGATAAAACATTATCAAAACGTTTCAAACTGACATAATTAGATTGCCATTAACTACATCTCTGTTCCACACAATTGTTATCATAGTCCTTGTTACAAGTTACAGCATATGATAATCAACAAATAATTTCCTTCATTTGCACAGCAGTGATACATTGACAAAAAGTAATTACATCATAATCGTGAAGAAGATGAACATGAAGCCACCAGACACTTATAGGAATCTGTATTACAAAGGGAAAATTGAGTTAAGTTTTAAGACAAATTTTGATCAATTTTGTTCAACATTTAGAAGATCAAGTTATAATAACTGCTTCTTGGGACACCAGCAAGCCATAAATCTTGGATTTGTTTCCAAGTTACTAACATGAAAGCTTTTGAAAATATTGGTCTTATAACTTAACCCTGTCTGGTCATGTGCTGGTAAAGTATTGGTCTTCTGAAAAACCTCCAAGCATTGTTTGCTGTTAATGTATGATGAACAGTTACGTTTCTTGTCTCTGTACAGAAACATAACTGTTCACTGTATATGGTATTATTGCTGCTTTGCCCTATGGGTATCAAGCAACTCCATATAGTGAACATTTGCAGCCATCAAGTTTTAATTAATGGAATAACTTTAGGGTAAAAAAAATGTAAAGTTCCATTGTGAGCCCAAAAGAAACTGTGAGTGCTCAGTTAGCCAGTGGTTAGGCATAGAGCAGAAAAACTTGTGTTTCTTTTGACAGTGGTTTTAATGATTTAGTGTGTAAAATGTTCCAAATGAACAGCAATGTAAAAATTTATTGCAAGATTAGATTCATGTGATAGTTAAAATGATTGGTCAGATTTGGGTTTGTGCATTGAGTAGTCAAGAGTTGATGTCTATGTCACAAATGTGATTATAGGTGATCAAAATTTGAAGTAGACTTTTTCTACGGATTAAGGCATTAAAGTTTTATATAAATTCAAAGCTGTGCATGTGCTTTATTTTTTGATAAATTGTTGCTAGTTTTTAATGAAATGAACTGATTTGCAAAAGAAAAATATGTCATAGTCATAAACCTTGCAGACTTCAAATTTTTTGAATCAGCCTCTGATTAGAAAGAGTTTAATGCATTGGATAGTTTTTAACCATAGCTTCCCAGCAAAAACACAAGTGTTCTGAAACTGCTGGCTGAAATCTGCCACTC
This sequence comes from Macrothele yani, assembly GCA_039090855.1. Lineage (NCBI taxonomy): Eukaryota > Metazoa > Arthropoda > Arachnida > Araneae > Macrothelidae > Macrothele > Macrothele yani. The sequence continues at coordinate 72,719,951 of CM076996.1, read as the reverse complement.
AAGGTACGGTGGCGATCCATTGGTGACAGTGCCATCAGTTGGCTCTGCAGCATCGCCGTGAACTGCGGGCCTCCACGCAAGTGCCACTAGTTGCCCGTAGCTGGCAACAGAAGCGAAGCAACCCCAACAGGAGGTGGAGCAGTGAGACTGCGCGTGCTCTGAAGCAACACGTGCACAGTCTTTCGTGGTACCAGTTAGTTGACAACGCCCATGCCATCGTGTTGCTTTAGTGGATGTTAAAAAAAAAAAACCATATGTAGAGAGACGGATTAATTTCCTAACAAAATGTTGTGTCGAAGAAGATAGCCGTCGGAAGAAAATGACATAAATAATTGACGAACTGTAAGAAATAGTCAATCTCTTGTATTTATAGAAACTCATTTCGTAGCAAAATTTGTGCACTAACACGCGAAGAATCAAGAATGCAAACAGCCATTAAACATGCTCACTTCATTCCCATGAATAACAAGAAGTAATTTCTGTATAATCTTCATACATTAAACCGCTTCAAACAAAAGTCCCAGAAAGACATTACAAAAATCGTTGTGTTGGAAAAAAATAAAAAAGCAACGCTATGTGAATATAATGTACTCGTCCATGCGTTGAATACACAAAATTGTAGGAATTTGCTGCTAAAAATAACCGGAAGTAAAATAAAATATCATTCCTATTTAGAACAAATGTAGCTTCAGACCGTGGGAAAAAAAAGATACAATGTTAAAAATGTAACAGATTGTGACATGAATGTGTAAATATATTAATTAAACAATTGTCTTTCAAGACCAGAAGGACAGCACAAAACTTTGGAAAACATCTTTAAGTTGATACACTCATTGCAAGTGAGTGACTTTCCCTTAAAGTAAATGAAAAAAATTGTTATGTTGAAAAAATAAATTTATGAATTATATGAAACTTACATTTACGAAAACGAATTCGCAGTATTGCGAAATTAAAATGAGAACCCTTAGTTTCACATCGCACAGGAGAGAGGCTCACCTCTAAGTAGACAGCGATGCATGACAAACTAGCCTAGTGCTTAGAGCATCCACATCGCACACAAGCGGTCTTGGTTCGATGCCAGTGAGATCCATTGGGTGATTTGCCGGACTTGAGGAAATTTCCTTAGCGCGGTGATGTCATGTAGGAGTTTCGTTGGGGAAAAGAAGCAGTTGTGTGTGCCTTTGGTGAACTGTGATTATCTTTTTTTTTTTTCTCTCACTACTACTGGGAAATTGATGGACAACATTCGGCAAGCCACCAGTTACATCACATGTTTGCAGGCTGCAACTGCCAGGAAACTAGTGGACACAATTAGGCTAGCCATCATTTATGGAACATGCTTGCAGAGCCACTTGTGGCAGCCAGTGATGGATAATTGGTGGCCCTGTTCAGGCATATGACAACTGATGGGGTGCCTTATGTTGGCCAGCTGCTGGCCCATGTGGTGGCCGCCAGGACATTTTATTGATAGTTGGGCAGTGGCAACATGGTGCTGGCCCAGCAGCACCATTTTTGCTGGGTTTAGGATGGTTTGACTCACCTAATAAGGATCCAAACAGGTAGGATAGTTGCTTAAAATTGTGGGGAGAGAGTGCTTATAGGAGGGTAATTACATTCACAGTGGTTGTTAGTCTTAAAAAACACTGTTACACACACACACACACACACACACACACACACACACACACACATGATGTAAGCTATTCCTAAAAGTGAATTTTTATTCATGTAATATGCTAAATACAAGATGACTCATAGTTTGTCATTACACTGAACAATGGTGTTAATTCACAGTGGTTGTAGTTTAAAACAAATACAGTACAAGTCTTACGAAAAATGCAATTCATGAGACACGTGTCTCGCAGAGCAAACAATGTGAGAAATACTTTGACAATACCGAGTAAAATACCTTAGATATTATGTATAGTTTCAGTAAAAGTCTGATATTACGAGTACGGCTTATAGTGAGAATCCCGCTGTTGCAAGAGATTCAAAATGCACCGTCAATTTGTTAATATTAAAGATGGGAAAAATCTTTGTGTATTACAAATGGTAAATCTAAGGAGCTCCTACTATAACAAGAGGCTTTCATGGCCAGTGTTTCTTTTTACAAAGAAACAAATTCTTTCCCTAAAATATCTGGAAGTTGTAGGGAGATAAATGCATATAGCTGCACACAGAAATGAGACACCAGTGGTTAGTCTGCTTGGATTCTTCCACCACCCCTCTGAACAAACGTGGGAAGTCGGAACATTTTGATGAGATGAGCCACCATTGGTTAGTCTGCTTGGCTGTTTGGATGCTGTCCCCCCTCCCCTTCCTGCTTTCTTCCACTCAGCTCCACAACGGTGGAAGTCGAAACATTTTTTATGCATGTCCGTTGCCTGTTTCCTTTCTCTAAATGGAGAATGAAAGGAAAAGTTAACTTTGGAAACAAAGTTAAAAGCTTTGTACGAATGTGAGAAAAGTTTGAAGTCAAAAAGTGAGATTGCAAGAAAATTTGGTCTTGCATCATCAACTCTGTTTACAATTTTAAAGAACTAAGAAAAGATCAAGGAGGCGGCTTTGCTGGATAATGCACCAGCAAAATCCATGAAGCTACGCAATGGTGAACATAAGGAATTGTAGGAAGATTTGTTTACGTGTTTTTGCCATAATTGAGCTAAAGACATTCCTGTCGATGGACCGATGATAAAAGCTAAAGCTAATAAATTAAGTGTTGATTTGAAGATTGAGAATTTAGTTGGTCAGACGGTTGGCTAAACCAATTTAAAAACTAGGAAACTGATTTCTATGCAAAAAATATTTGGAAAATCGGCTTCTGTTAGAACACAAGCAGTTCGGGATTAGTCCCCTATCCTTTCAGAAATTCTAGCTCGATACAACGCAAAAGACATTTGCAATGGAGATGAAGCATGTTGTTTTAGGACTTGTTGCCTGACGGAACTTTAGTGGTAAAAGGCAATCCATGTAAAAGAGGAAAATGCAGTAAAGATCTTTTAACTTTTCTATGTTGCGCCAATATGGATGGAAGTCATAAATTAAAGCCAATTAGTGATTGGAAAATTACAAAGGCCGCACTGCTTTCATGGTGCTTTACTACCATGCACATATGAAGATACTAATAAGGCATGGATAACAATGCCGTTATTTATCAAGTGGGTGTGAAGGCTTTTGATGTTCAAGTTGGAATTGAGAACAGAACAGTAGTGCTATTCATTGGTAATTGTCCTGCACACTCAAGTCCCAAAGATGTTCAATTGGATTGAACTGATATTATTGCAACCTAACTGCACTAGTGTACTTCACCTCTTGATTCAAGGAGTTATAAAACTTATAAAGCAAAATATCGGACCATTCTGGTAAATGATGCAATCAGGTGGACATCATCCAATGATAAACCAATGAAATGGAACGTTCTTGAGGCCATTAAAGCTCTTGCCGTGGCATGGAATTAACTGCCTGGAAAGCACACGAAGCAGGCTTTAAACATGCTGGCTTCATTACCAAAGATGATTTGAATTAGAAAATAGTTGCCGACAAACTTGCAGAACAGGAAGTAGATGGATGGAATATCATTGACAAAAAGATGGGATTGACATTTAGCTTTCAAGACTCTGTCAATGCTGACACAGATGTAGTACCCTGGAAATGACGTGTCTGATACAGAAATCATGGAATCGTAAAAAGGAAGCTCAAAAGAAGATCAGGCTCAATCAGAACTCATGCAAGCTTCAAACACAATCGGACAATTTTATAGTCCTTCAAATGCACCTATTAAAGAAACAGCAATTTTGCGTAAAGTTGAGAGTTACGTGTTACAAATCATCAATGCCAAAGAAGAAACAAAAGACTAGATTCTTATTTTTTGGAAAAATCCTAATCTCAGTTAAAAACAAACATCAGGCAGTAATATGTATTGTTTTCATCATTTTTTTTTATTATGTAGTACTGTTATTGGTATGTAGTATGTACAGTAATACATTCATGTACATAGTATTTGTATGATCCAGCTATAACAAGAAGTCCGTTATAACAACAATTTTTCTGGGGTTTTTTTTGTCGTCCTCTCTCGTAATATCAGACTTTTACTGTAACTAAATAAACAAAAACATATACCCTGTTCTTAAAAGTGAGATTTTAGTCATGTACGATTCTAAATACAAGATGGATGATGGTTTGAATTAACAGACCTCTTCTTAACAAAAGACTGATTCAACAATCAATGAAAACCAGACTATCAAAATATGAATGATGGTTTCAAGATCATTTAACACTAATTTTAAATGGCTTGTTGGAACTGCTCTTTAGAAGTGGAGGGTTTAACACTCTGTCAAAACAGATCTTGAAAGATACCTAAAAGTTTGGAAACATGACAAATTAATTTAAACCAATGTTTTGTATAATAATGATTTTCTGCTCTTGCATAGCTACTGAAAATAACTATCATGTCAATACCCTAAAATAATACTATTATAATGAATTGATTGTCTGTCAACTCCCTGAGTTGGATTAAAAATTGTTTTATCTGCTTTAAAGCATGCTTTTTGATAACATCACAGTACAGTACCATAGAGTTGTATTTAAAATTCTGTCAGTACTTGTACAATGAAGGAGTATATAAGCTAGGCAATCTCAATCAGGTGTTTGTGCTAGAGTCACAATGGTAAATAAGTACATTTCATTGTGGTATGCTTTGGCTTGTTTTTTTTTTTGTTTAAAACTGCCCCAATGCACAAGAGAGACATATTTAGGTGTCATTATGACTTTAGAACTAACAATTCTGCTTGAAGTCAGTTATCAAGGGGTTGAATTATTATTTGCTAAAGAATTGTAAGATTTCATACTGTAGAATATTATCTTATAAATTAAAAAAAAATTACATCCAATTGATACAAGACAACAAATAATGTTGCATTTTGTTTTTCTTAAAAAAAATATTTTGGTGTTTAAAATTTGACATAATTATCACTCTTTGGAAGTGTTTTACTTGTTTGTCTTTCTAATGTGGAAAGTGTCTTCAGAAAGCAAGTATGCAAAATTAAAGATGTATCATAGTTATCACATTCATCAGATTGAATTTTTCTTCTGAGTTTCTGTGATCAAGTGAAAATTTTTAGCACTGTATTTTAAATGCAAATATCAGTTAAGAAGCTAAACTCCTTATAATGAATTCCACATCTCAATAAGTTCTTTCTGGCAAAGTATGTGATGGTATTTTATTTGTTCATTTTAGATTTATAGTCCGTGTGTATCTGTGTTTAAAAAGGCAGGACGTCTTCTCATTCTGTGGGCTACTAAAAGACAGATAGATCTTCTGCTATTACTGTATCTCCAAATTTAGACAATTTCAAGCAGTGTAAGGGCATTCTTTGAACAACCTTTGGATCATAACGACTCTTTTTGAAATTTCCATTTAGTGTAATTTCAGTGTTACATTAAGTTCAGAACCGACAGCATACCACCAAATATACTAAATGCTAGTATGACTGTGGACAATGCTTGTATCTTTGATGAAAATATGTATTCAGCAGACTTTCTCAATGAGATTCAGTTTTTTAATGCTTGTAAAATATGAAGTGCTCTGCAAAAAATGGTTTTTATTCTTGCCTCTTCTGCTAATTCATGTGCAATAATCATGTTTCTGTTTTTCTATTAATATCAAATGGCCTTGCCAAAACTAAACATTGTTACCCAATTAAAACTAATGTGAAAGTATTAAAATAAAAAATGTACATTTTCTGAATGAATATTTGTAATTTCTATACTAATGTATTCATGATCCTGTAGCACTAGCAATATTAATTTTCATACTTTTTATCCTCGTGTTTTAAATTCACTATGCAAGGTTTGGATTTTGTGCACCTTTTGGCCAAAAGTTAACCACAATGAAAACCACGGATGTTAATATTTTTCATTAAGCACTTTTTAGAAAATATTCCTTTATAGTTGTGACTAAATAGTTGTAGTGCCTACATTTATACAAAATTGCGTTGTTGTAGTTCCTTTTTGAAATTTCTCACTATTATATTGCATGTATTATAGAGTTGCAATTAATCCTTGAGGTCTTAACAAACAACATGTTCTTGTCATTAGCAGCCGTTTTAGTGTAACTGAAATGTCTTAGAAAATGCAAATTTAGTAGATGCAGTATTACTTTAATGTATTTTATCAGTTTCGTGCTTAGTTGCTGTTTATCACTGTAACAATAAATTTGTGCTCGTTAATTCATTATAAAATTCTTATTTCCACTATTTATTATTTGAAAAACACAGGAAGACCACATGCAATCTTTATAGCCTAAACATTTAAAAAATTTTGTAATGCAGAAATGTAAAAATATGACTGTATTTTGAAACTAGTGACTCTTAAATTAGCATTTTTACAGCATTTTGAAAAGCTGTTTCTTTTTTTTCCAGTATATGGCAAATTCATCTTTTGTCATATACATAATTGCATGTGAACTCAGAGTTCACATCTCTGGTTTAGTGCTAAAGATCAGCCATATTATCAGTTAGTGTCTGCCTTTACTCATGTGGCCATTTGTTTGCCTCATAAGAAAACATAGCATGTTACAAGACAGAATGCTTTGTTGCTACTAATACAGTACAGGATTTTGTGTAGATGTTCAGGTGCAAAACCTAGAATGGATATAGGGTAAAGTTGCTTATGTGTAGAACCTTGTAAACAGTGGAGCAAATTTATAGCTGGTGCAAACATTTCTGCACAGATTTTGGGGAAACTTCTGTGTAATGATTGTTTCATATGTTCAGCATGTTTTCAGGGCTTACTGTTGTGCATCCCGTTTCCAGTGCCTGATTTTTATAAGATATTGTATTTATAAATGATTTTTTTTTTCCAATTTCAAGTTGTACACAAAGTTTTTGCATATTTGGTTTGGAAATTTCACTGTTCTTGTATTTGATATCATTTCAGTGAACTAAGCTACTAATAGCCTCCCTCTTCCTACTGTGCAGCCATTCGTGATACTTTTCATTTGAACCTGTAACAGAAAAAACATCCAAAAAGTTTGTTGTGCTCACACACATAAAACTATGAGTTTTCATTTGGAAAAAAATATATTCCGGATTCATAAAATGTCAATGTTGTAAAGGTTTTGTGTGGACATCTGGTATATTCCATTTTCTCTCTGGCATGGTTTAATTAATTGAAATTTAGAGGGGAAAAAAAAAGCTGTAATTAAATATAATTTTGAACTAAGCAGACAAATGCCACAGTTTCTTAATTTTTTATATGTATAGCCCTTCACATTTAATTGAAAGTACAGTTGGGCCCCAGTTTACAATGCAAATTTATTTCCAAAGCTTGTACCTTGAGGCAATAGTTTCCATAAGAGATTGTGTTGATAGCTTTTATCTGGTACCAAAGCTTTAATAATCCCCCCCACACACACACACACACACAAATTTGAAATATAGCAAATTTACTGAGCAAAAGTCAAAACATTCATTGCTTTTGTAGTATTTTAGAATAATTTTAATATATATATATATTATTCTGAGAACATCAAGATCAACTAAATTTAAATTCCTATAACACGTAACAGGAAAACGATTATTTGAAAAATCTTAGCTATCGCTTTTGTCATGCTATATTCTGGACGTCGGAAGTTGAGAAATTCCTTGCATTTGAGACATTTCTCAACTTCTGACGTCCAGAATATAACGTGGCAAAAGCGATAGCTAAGATTTTTCAAATAATTGAAGATATTCAATATATTTATAAGCACACGTTTTAATTTAAATGTGTTTCCCATCATAGGAAATAAATTATATGGTTTAGGGAAAATGTCTTATCGCACCTAGAGTCTGCAAATTGAGAATTTTCCATAAAACAAGGAAATCAAAAATCTGCTATTCCTTGTAATGGTTCCGTAAAAATCCTTGGTAAAACTATCATATAAATGAAGTGAAAAGAGACATCTATCCAAACTGTCAAAAAGAGGAGCAATAAATATGGCTCAGCATTGCTGGCCTTATCAAGGGAATGTTAGTCAACACTGCTCCACATTTACAGCAAGACCAAATACATTGCATTTCAACAATACTTGTAAGGGGGTCAACAAAGTAATTATATATTTTAGTATTTTTGACATGTTTTAAAAACATTTTTTTAAACTTGTCAAAAATACTAAAATATGTAATTATTTTATTTACTCTCTTACAGCTGTCGAAATCCAATGCATTTGGTCTTGCCATAAATGTGGAGTTGTGTTGACTAACGTTCCCTTGAAAATGCCAGCAATGCTGAGCCATATTTATTGCATCTCTTCTTGGCAATTGGGGTTGATTATCTGTTGTCACTTTATTTTGCCAAGGATCTTTGTGGAACCATCACGAGGAATAGATTTGTTTTATGTGTGTGTGGAAAATTTCTGTAAAATTATTAAGTAATTAGTAATGTCCAAGTTTACCTCTTCTTTTGCAATGAATGCTGATGATTTCAACAGCATTGATGGAAGATCTCAATGATGCATTTTTATAAATCCCTCAATAATTAAGTGCCATAAGTCTCAATTGGCTTTAGCAGATTCTCATGAATGGACTTAAGTTGTTTAATGTAAAGAGTGCTTTCATTCATATTGTTGGCTTTCTGAAGTGAGAGTTCTTACTCTGATAACTAATTTACCTATTACGGTACTTTGCTATCCTAACACAATAAAAATACAACATGCCTTGAACATCAATTTGCTGCCCCGGTGGCGCAGTGGTCTAAGCGATGGCCTCTGATCATTCGTCCGAACGGGGTCCGGGTTCGAATCCCGGTGAGGCATGGATGTTGTGTTTGTCTTACTGCACTGGCTCTCTCCCTTCCCTGGAACCAGTGACTCTAAATTAGGGACAGGCGACTGCTTATAGCCATTGAGTTGCTCACGGTGGTCGTTAAACCTCCAAAAAAAAAAAAAAAAAACATCCATTTCTTGAAGATGGTCCATATTTGCTGATGATATGCAGTAAACATTTACACACCAAATTCATTATGAATTGTTAATCAAATGATTGCTATGGATTCAAACCCTGCCATTGCAGAAATCAAGAAAACATAGCACCAGTGTATAAGCTCAAAAACTGAGAATTATTATCCTGCCAAATTGTTAAACGCAGGTAATAGATGTAGGAAATCCTTGCTACATGCATGTTCACCCATGTTGCTGCTCCACTTATTTAAGAAATTTCCAAAACAAAGATGTCATAAAATCAGAATATTAATGACTGTGTTATTTATTGGATGTCCGTATACTAGGGTATGACTGTATTTGCTCAGTTTACTTTGAAAATACTTTTCATGAATTGATGTAAAAATACTGGTAATGTACAATAAACACTAGTGTTAACAGGTGCTGCAATTTTATAAGGATTCAAATTGGTGTTCAATTTTGATATTTATCTTGTCACAGTATTGGGTGTTTGCAAATACCTTATTGCATGTTTTCTTGTTAAATCAAATAGAATATTTCATGTTTATTAAGTCCATGCATCTGATCGTTGGTTCATTATCAGCAGTACTGCTGCCATATTCAGTGTGTAAATATACATCAGTACATGTCCTTGTTAGCAATAAAAACTGTTACAAAATCAGTTGTTGATTTAATTTTAATTTGTTGAGTGAGAACTTTTTTTTTTTTGTCCATATGTTTTTTATCAATACATTAAATACTCCTTACCTTGAAAATAAGGGGTTATTCACTGTATTTGACTGGCCTGGAAGATCCCCTAACCTCAGTCCTAAAGAGCACTCCTTAGGTGCTTTTGGTGACATTGCATCAGTGAAGCCACTGTGATCATAGAACAATACTAGACTTTCCTCCCTTAAGAATTTCCTGGAGACATCAGCCCAGCCCTACTGTTATGAGTGATGCCCCTTATTAACATAAACTATATGATCAAAAAAGTATCCATTTTGAGTAATAGATTTGCCCATACACATCACAGCCATGGCCCATACAAGTATAAAAAGAGGCACATGGCCTAGTAATCATCATAGACAAGCACGGACAGTAGAATGAGCCATGCAGAGCTCAATGACTTTCAACATGGCACAGTAATGGGGTGCCACCGTAGCAACATCAGTTTGGGAAATCTGCCCTGTTGCAGCTACCTTGATTAACTGCAAGTGGTGTTATTGTAAAGAAAAAACGCCTAGGAGCAACAATCACTACCAGATAGGCTACATGAAACGACAGAGCGGGAACGCCGAGTGTTGAAGCAGGTGGTGCAAAAGTTGGCTGTCCTCGGTTGCAGCAGTCGCCACCAAGTTTCAAAATGCCTCCCAAAAGCAATGCCAGCACTATAACAGTTCATCGAGATCTGAAGGGAGTGGGTTTCCATGGCCAAGCAGCTGCACACAAGCCTAACATCAGCAAGATCAACTCCAATAATTCGTTGGAGTTGTGTAAAGCTTAGAGCCAGTGGACTCTGAACCATTGGAAACGTGTTTTCAGAGTGATGAATCATGCTTAACCATCTGACAGTGCGACCAACGAGTTGGGTGTTGACGATGCTAGGTGCACATGATTTGCCTGGCTATGTTGTACCAACTGTGAAGTAGGTATGGGTAGTAAAAGAACAACCTGTTCTTTTGCACCAGTTCCTTGAACTGAACAGGAACCGCCTGTTCTTCCGTTGCCAAAAAACCTGTTCTCTTGAGTCTGGGAGTCTCTACTCTGTAGAGATGTGGGGAGAACGGGAGAAATGAAAGAACCTGTTCTTTCTCGCCAGCTCCTGTTCTGCTACCGACGTCAGTGACGTGGAGTGACTCGGAATGCCTTTCCGGAACAGGTTCAGTTTAAATGACTGTTCTTTACTAGTTAGTACGTTCCTGAGTCCTGACCTGTTCCCTGACTTTGTTTCTGTTCTTTTGTGCACGGAACAAACTGCCAAGGATTACGTTTTGTGTCCTGCCTCTTTTTCATACATATTTGGCAAAAATAGTTCTTTTCAGAACTGCTAATACTAATTTTTTTCTCAAAGTACATATTTTGTGCTGGATTAAGCCAGTATTTGTTTTAATGTTATTTCAGGTACCTAAGTGTAGCTAAGTATTCGCTGGAGCTGCATCCAAAGGTAAAACAAATTTAATTATAATTTTTTCAGCTATCAGATAAGGGTCCAACAAATTTTTAGTTGGACTTACTCATCGTGGGAACCCAGGAGTGTTAGTCACGATATTCATACCGATTTCGTTTTTGAAAGGCGCAGGATTACTGTAGTGTATTTAAGTGCTTTTTTTTTTTTCTTTTCTTTAAGTGCATTTGTGTCGTGTTTGCCTTTCAAGGAAAGCGACACTAACCCAGAATTATTAGGTAGGAATCCCGTTTAAGGTAAAAAAATTCCATTTTGCGTAGGGTGTCTACTCAGCAGTGTAGGTATTTTTAGCAAGGTTTTTTCAATTGTATTTCAGTGTTTTTTAGTGCATAAAAAACACATAAAGCAGAACATTTTTGCTCTCTCCTTTCCAATGGGTAATAGTTGTGAAGGCAAAAATGTTCTCTGACAAGACAAGTGTCGAAAGGAGATGTAATGTTATATCACACTGCGACTTCAGTTCTCAATACAGGTTGTAAAAAGAAAAGACGAAGGAACCCATACCCTGGGAAAAATAAATGAAAAAATTGAGTAATTAAGTGCGGTGCTCATTGGAGTTCCTAAGTAAGCCTTTCCTTGTTGTAATTTGTTTTATTTATTATTGATTAACAAATTTCTTAGTTATAACTTATTTTCATAATTATTTAGCTAAAAAAACTATTTTCATAATTATTTAGCTAAAAAAAACTATTTTCATAATTATTGAGCTGAAAAAGGCTTGTGGTTGACATGTTTATACACATTCGTATGAAGAAAAATATTTTAAAAGAACAACTCAGCTGAACAAGAACAGATAAAAGAACAGCTCCTGAAAAAAGAACAGGAGCAGGGAAGAACTGTTCAGTAGAAAAAACATTTCCCATCCCTACTGTGAAGTTTGGTGGAGGACTCGTGCTCTGTAGCTGTTTTTCGTGGTGTGGGCTGAGCCACCTAGTTTCACAGCCTGTGAATCTGCGGCCTTTATGACTTTTCAACAATTCTGTGCTCTCAAAATTATGGCAACAGTTTGGTGAAGGCCCTTTCCTTTAACAACAGCACAATGCTCCCCTGTTTACAAAGCAAGGTCGGTGCAGGAATAGTTTAATGAGATGGGTGTGGAAGAACTTGACTGGACTGCACAGAGCCCTGATCTCTATCCCATGAAATATCTGAGATTAATTTTTTTTATTGGAGGTTTAACGACCACCGTGAGCAACTCAATGGGCTATAAGCAGTCGCCAGTCCCTAATTTAGGGTCACTGGTTCCAGGGAAGGGAGAGAGCCAGTGCCGTAAGACAAACACAACATCCATGCCTCACCGGGATTCGAACCTGGACCCCGTTCGGACGAATTATCAGAGGCCATCGCTTAGACCACTGCGCCACCGGGACGGCTGAGATGAATTGGAATGCCGAGAGCCAGGCCGAATCACCCAACATAACTAATGCTGTTATGGCAGAATGATTAATGAAAGGCAATTCCAGTAGCAACATACCAAAATCTAGTGGCCCGCCTAGGTGGCGCAGTGGTCTAAGCGATGGCCTCTGACCATTCGTCCGTAAGGGGTGCGGGTTCGAATCCCGTGAGGCATGGATGTTGTGCTTGTCTTACGGCACTGGCTCTTTTCCTTCCCTGGAACCAGTGACCCTAAATTAGGGACGGGCGACTGCTTATAGCCCATTGAGTTGCTCACGGTGGTCGTTAAACCTCCAATCAAAAAAAAAAAATCATTCGTCCGGAAGGGGCCGGGTTCGAATCCCGGTGAGGCATGGATATTGTGTTTGTCTTATGGCACTGGCTCTTTCCCTTCCCTGGAACCAGTGGCTCTAAACTAGGGACGGGCGACTGCTTATTCCCTTCAGTTGCTCACGGTGGTCGTTAAACCAATAAAAAAAAATCTAGTGTAAAGCCTTCCCAGCAAAGGTGGACCAACTCTATATTAATTCGTTTCCTGTTGCAGGGAGTTTGTTGCTGGACAAGTCCTGACTCCTGATACTTTTGATCAGATAGTGTTTGTTTAATTCATTTTCCAAAAATTCCTTTATTTTTACCTTCATATAAACAATTATTAAACTTCAATCTGTATGTGCACCTATTTTCATATCAAACATGACTTTATAGATCTTTATAATTGCAATATGCATTTATAAAGATGCATAAAGCATGTTTTAAAAATCAGTGCTTTGTATTAATAACATAGCTGTTGCCCTTAGTTTACTTTATGTACTACATATTTTAGTCAACCAATCAAATACAAAGATATCAGTAGTAAGAGGTAAATAAATTGGTGTCCAAAATTAACGTGACAGACACAAATTCGAGAATATGTCTAAACCGAGTTGACTGATTGTAAAGATTTTTCAGAGACCTGTGCAAGGGAAAACGCTAAGTTGACATACCCGAACAACATCCTTTGGAAATATGCAAATGACGATTGTACGTCATCGAGCTGGTAGGCATGTTACTTTCATAAAGGTTCTGAGCTGGATGCGGCAATTGAAGCTTGACTTGGACTATTATAGTGGAGAATGACTCCGCACCATCGCTTAGAGGACTTCTTGCCGTGAAGAGAGATCAGTAGTGTGGAAGCAGGGCAAGCTGAGGTAGCTAGATGGCTGAATGTGTCGGGGCAAGAGTTCTCCAGTCTCTGGAGACAGTTCCAGGAAACCGGAACAATAACCAGAAGGCCGGGACAAGGACATCAATGAGCCACAATGTCAAGATAACTGGTATTTATTTCTAACATCTCACTGTCATATAGTGCCTACAACCAGGCAATTTTTGCAGGAGCTCTCCTACAGGAACCACACCATTGAGGCAAATAGTTTACAGGAGATCACAAGATAGGTCTGTAGCTCTGTATTCCACTTGCCGCATCGCACAAAAATGTCTGTCTAAATTGGGCTCCACAACATCATCCCTGATCAATGGGTCTTTGTTCTCTTTGGTGATGAGTCGCGGAGCAGCTTATACATGGATTCTCGCCGTGTGTATATTTGGAAAGATGTGGGAAGCCGAAATCTTCATTCCAACACCGTGGCGGCCCGTGACCAAAATTGCTGGGGAGGCAAACTACTTTTCAGCCTGGATTCAAATAAATTTATTCAAATTTTGAAGATGACAATCCGATTTTTGGCGTAAATGTGACAAGGATGGTAAGTTAGATAATATCCGAAAACTTGAAAATTTTCATCGTCCTGGAAACATGGTCGTTCTGGGTGGTGTAGTGGTTAGCATACCCGGGCGTTTTCTGGGAGACACGGATTCGAGTCCCGCTCCAGGACGATGAAAATTTTCAAGTTTTCGGATATTATCTGACTTACCATCCTTGTCACATTTACGCCAAAAATCGGATTGTCATCTTCAAAATTTGTATTATATGGTGTAATCCCGTATTTCTTTCTTGATTTATCTGCTATTCCGGGTAATCACGGAATAGGATTCTTAACCTCCAGATTCGCTAAACATGAATGCCGGTTGCTTCGACTAGCGAATCCTGTCATGGTTATATTCAACTTAATCGGAAACTTGAAACTTGGTCGTTCTTGGTGGTGTAGTGGTTAGCATACCCGGGCGCTATCTGGGAGACGCGGGTTCGAGTCCCGATCCAGGACGATGAAAATTTTCAAGTTTTCGGATATTATCAGACTTACCATCTTTGTCACATTTACGCCAAAAATCGGATTGTCATCTTCAAAATTTGTATTATATGGTGTAATCTCGTATTTCTTTCATGATAAATTTATTCAATTTAATGCCATTTTTTTTACAATATATTTTTTTTATTTACTTTCTTATGTGCGAAGTATGAAATAAGTAACGTGACCCGTGAAAAGATTTATAAAATTTTACCGGAAACGCACGTTTTACATGACTTACCAACACAAAATGTAAGGCTCCGGCCCTTCGCCTAAATATATTTTTTTCAGTCTGAATTGCCCTCTTGGACTATTTGGGAACTGTTAAGCCAGTTTGAATATGAAATATATTGCATCGAAATAGGCTTTTATTAAAGATATCAACAGAAGATAAAAAGCAAGACTGAACTATACATATTTTTCATCTCAAATGAAATTCTATTGTATGTACGCCTCTGCCTCCACTGACGCCAAAAGAAAAAAATCTTGAAGACTTCTGCACACAGCGTTTACCTATACAGCAAGAGAGAAAGCTTACCTTACGCTTATATTGTCTTGTATATGAGATCTATCTTTCGTTCTTTCTGTTTGGCGAAGTGATTTATTATATGGTCATACCATGCCTGTTCTGCTTCCATCCTCTTCACAAGCGCCTTCTCGATGGACAGAACTGATAAACTTGACAACCTTTTTTGCCCAATGGAGTTTCTCTTGTAGTTTTTTATCCTCTTCAGGCACGAGAAACTGCGTTCCACAGAGGCCGATGTTGCAGGAATTGTTACTACGAGGGAAAGAAGTCTAAATAGCTCTAGCGGTGCCTCTGCTAGATTATTATTGTATATGGCAGATAGAAATTCTGTTGTACTTTTGGCATTGTTCCACAGATCTCTGTCTGAATACAAAACCTGCAGCTCACTATGCAGTTTGGTGCTGTCAAAGTATTTTTCATAAGTTTGAAGCAGAGCTTTAAAACAGTGTTCAGGAAAAATTCTAGAATGAGCTTCAAAGCAGTGTACATCGACCAGCTGAAGAAATTTCAATTTCTCAATGTCAGAAAACTGGCATTTTAACTGAGTTGTAACATTGTCTATTACCTCATAATACAGTCTTCTGTATTGCACGGTGGCTGGAATACCATTGCTTCCTTTAAAACTTTTATTTGGAGAACCAACCTCACTGCACACGTTATGATAGAGATCATCAAACTGTCTCTGATCTCGAAAGTACAACAATTTTTCACATAAGTCAGTAATTCGTTTGTTACAAAATGTAAAAACGGAACTATTTCTTTGCAGTACAGAGAAAGTAACCTCAGTTAAATCAAATATTTTTTTATATGAGAAGAGAAGAAAAACGAAATTAAAATCTTCGAGCCACCGTTTTAGTCCTGCTGCTTCGTGAATTGCCTCATCATCATACACTGGCGGAAAGTGAAAAAAGAACACCAAGAAGGAGACGTCTGATACCAACGAAATTTATACAGCATAATAACGGAGTACAGAGGATAACGTGATCAAAACTTTATGGCAAAATACAGCTGTATTTGCTGGTAAACTTAAAAATAACATTTCCATGTAACATGGTTAGTACGAGGTCGAACCGCCATGAACTGCGTCACACTGTGCAATTCTGGCATGGAGTCTGTCGTACAGACGTTGGATGTAAGTTTGGGGTATTGAGTTCCAAGCATCCTCAACCTGGACGCGTAAATCGGGGATGGTCGTGGCTGGCCGTGGAGACCGGATAAGTCGTTGTCCCATAAAATCCCACACGTGCTCAATGGGGGACGAATCCGGTGAACGTGCAGGCCATGGAAGTTGTCTCACACCCTGAAGTGCATGTTGTGTTGCACGTGCCGTGTGTGGGCGTGCGTTATATTGCTGGAAAACACCACGATGGACCGACCTTACAAATGGCACAACAATGGGCTGAAGGATGTTGTTGATGTAGGAGGTGCTGTTTAACGTACCCGGTACAAACACTAGTTGTGTACAGGAGTGACAGCTGATCGCTCCCCACACCAGGAGACCAGGTGTAGGTCCTGTGTGTCACTGGCGAATGCAAGAAGGGTGGAGACGCTCCCCTGTGCGTCTGCGAACACGCATACGGCCATCAGAGGCTCCCAAGCAGAATATGCTTTCATCGCTGAACACGACAGATCGCCATTGCGTTCTCCAGTGCAGACGTTGGCGACACCACTGCAGCCGTTCCTGACGGTGGGCTGGAGTCAGAGGTACACATGCCAGAGGCACACCTGCACGTAGTCATGCATCCAGTAGACGGTTGCGGATTGTTCGCACAGTCACCTTAGGTGCAACGGCAGCTCGGATTTGCGTCGCAGTGGATGTTCTGCTTGAAAACGCCGCTCTTCTTATGCGTCAATCGGTCCGCTCATCAGTCCGTCTGTGACTCCCGGTTCCACGTCTTCTCGTGTGGGAATGTTCCTCGGACCATCTACGCCACCATCGTACCACCACCGATACTTCCCATCTAATTCGCTCCGCAATACGACGATACGACCACCCGGCCTCACGGAGTCCGACTAGACGACCTCGCTCAAAGTCCGATAACTGCTGAAATCGTACACGTCTTCCATGTCCAGGCATTGCAGCTTCTTCGGGGTCTTCGCACGTGTCCGTACGCCGACGACTGATTATATTCACTTCGCCGTACTCCTTAAATACCACCGACGATAATTTGCATATTATGCCGTGCTGTGGCGTAAGCGCTCACCGGTTGGTCCCGAAATTAACATCACACCTACGTAAACTCGACCCCATTAACATATGTAAATTTCATGATCGTCCGCCAATTCCTTCTTGGTGTTCTTTTTTCACTTTCCGCCAGTGTATTTGGAATCATCCTCAATTTTTTCAAATACTTCAATTAGCAGGCACCTGTGGTCAGCTATGGTAGACACTGAACGAGATTTGAAGTTCCACCTGGTCTGAGATACACGAGGTGGTCTGGGTCCACCAACAAATTCTAGTAAATGAACACGCTTTGTCGATTTGGAAAATAATGCACAAATTGCATTTAAATTTGCAAAAAAAAAAAAAAAAAAAAAATACGTGCTTCCTTCAACACTGCTCAAAACTAAGTTCAGCCTGTGTGCGTTGCAGTGAACAAATAATGCTTGAGGGGCATCACATTTCACTTTTGCTTGCAATCCACTCAGCTCTGATGCCATCACTGCTGCGCCATCATATGTCTGTACAACTAGTTTTTCTTTGTAAGCTAAATCTTTCCAGCTCACGATCCAGTAATTCTTTAAGCGAAGTAGCACACCGATCAGAACTTACGTCAAAAAATCCCAAAAATATTTCTACTGTTACTCCATCTTTTACGAATCGAACTATAATTGATATTTATGCATGGGAGCTAATGTCTGTCGCTTCATCAATCTGCCAAGAAAAAAACTGGGCGTTTTCAATATCTGCATTGATTTCATTCCTAATTATATGAGCAACTGATTCGATTAAATCATTCTGTATTGTTTTTGAAGTTCCTGAAAATGTTGTACTATTCTCCATAAACACTCTCAATGTTTCATCACTCTTGGAGAGTAAATCAATCATCTCGAGGTAATTTCCCTTATTTTCAGAGACTTTGCTCTCATGGTGTCCACGAAATGGGAGCTCTTGCCGCGCCAGTAGTGTTGTAATATCAATCAACTTCTTCATTACAACACGATTCTTTTTTACTTTTTCATTATGACGTAAGTCACTTGTTCTTTTCGCTTCGTTGAGAGAGTAGTCTATCCTTGTTTTGCCTGGCAACTCTAATTTAACAACTGCCAGAAATCAAATCATTGAAGCCTTTCTCTTGCCAGACTTCATTGCCACTCACAGGAAACAGCAGACATGGCTAACAATATTGTTTGTTCGTTGATTCACTACCAGTTAGCCATTGTTCTTTTCTGTACCAGTCAATATTAAAACCTCTGTTTGAAGTTTTACCCTTTGAAGTCATCTTTTTCATTTCAGGTGTAGGCTTACCTTCATTTTTAATTTGATTCTTTTCTTCAAAATCTCTTCTACTGAAAGGCTTTTCCAGTAAGCTATGCACCATATTAGATATGTTTGAAGCAGAAGCTATGGTCCGATAAACAACTATTCATAAAACATAAATAAAATTAGTTACACAAACATTAGTGTGAAAGAAAAGCAACTAGAAAGAAGACGCTATGTAATGAAGCTCGAAGCTGTCAGAATGAGGAGTTAACACAGCGGAGCTGCTGCATACAGGAAAACAGCTGTTCCCATGAGGTAAGATAACATCTGCCTCAAATGAAGTCCACGGTGCGCGTGCGCTCTTTGTGTTGGCAGTTCCACCGCCTACCTTCGTATCTACTGATTCAGTGGGAGTAAACAGGTTTGGCGCAAAATGTATGAGAGGCAGTTTGCTTCCTGCCTCAAGGACGGATATCGCAAGCTGAGGACAATTCGCAACTACGCGCTACCGATGGTTTTCGAAAAGCGTCAATTTAAAAACTGAATGAAAGAATAGACGACATTTAATTCAAAAGAGTTAACTAGCATGAACGTTTGTTCTCCTATACCCAAAAGTACTGAATGAACAAAACGAATAATTCTAACTAAGAGTCTTAAAATTCTGAGGAGGCACTGCCTCCCTTGCCTCCTCCCAAAAGCCGCCACTGCTCCAACATTAGAGAAATTGACCACTACAGTAGTGGACTCCTGGTTTGGGCTAGCATCACGTTGGGTGGATGGACGCCTCTGCACGTGTTCCTAGGAGGCACCCTGCAGGGATGTCCTTCTAGATTCCTATGTATGGCTTTTCAGAGAAGCTGTTGACCCCCAGTTCCTTTTTATAGACAATAATGTCAATGAATACGTGGAGAGAGAGAGGAAATTCACAGGATGGAGTGCCCCGCGAAATCTTCAGACCTGAACCCGATGGAGCATGTCTGAAATGAGTAATTGCAAGCCAGCCGCGCCCTCCCTGGACTGTGGTGTGCCTTGGTGGGGGAGTGGCACCTAATGCCCAAACTGTCATTCACCGCTTGTAAAGAGCATGAGGGCTCGTTGTGCAAGCTGTGTCGCTCTTTGGGGTAATCACACTTTCTATTAGCCCTTTGAAATTTGTGTCACTTTCATCAGTTTTAGACTGTCATGCACATGCTTCCTCCTCGTGCTGTGATGGCATTCCTTTCCTGTCGTGTTCTGCTGCATTATTTATATGTGTATGTCTGTACCAACTGTCATTAAACTCAGATGTGTGAAATTTGCATTATTCACGATTTTGTGTTTACCACATTAATTTTGGACACTAGTGTATATGGCACACATCCTGGATGTGGATGTGTGCCATATTGCAGTAATTGATGTTTTTATGCATATGAATTGGTGTACATGCTTTTTCATTATATTTTCTAAATCAGTTAAAACCTTGTCCAGTGTCTTTCTATACTACTGGAAAAATTTAAGCCTTGTGCACTGACTTTCAAGATTTACTCCTAAACAGTGAAGCACCAAAAGCTTCAAGTGTCCTCCATAGAGCTATAGGAGGATGTAGCAGGCACTTGACTCTCAGCCTGGCAGTAACGTACGTGAAGGACAACCAGCCCCGTTTAAATGATGGCGCCTTACTTTGAAACTTTAACTTCCGAGTACAAATTGCGGTTTTTGGAAAAAAATAAAGAGATTGAAGGAAAAGATCCTTATGTGCTGAATGCAAGTATGTTCGAAGGTGATGCGAAAAGTTTTCCGAAAGTGCAAATAGTAAATATTTTCGATTACTTCGTCTTTGGTCGAAGTGCCTTTACCGCAGAACAGTTCGAGGCATATATAAGTTTCGAAACATATAACAATTTCTTGTCGTCGGTATTCTTTTAATAGCGTTATTTATCAGGGGCGGTTCGTCATTAGGGGCCAGAGGGGCAGGGCCCACCTAAAAATTTCTATTTCTAGAAATAATTTTTTTTTGCCCTGATTCTTATTCTCTCTCTTAACAACATGGTGATGAACCTTTCCCTTCAAAAACCATTACCTAAGGGAAAAGTTTCCTTCAAAAACGAAAAACTATTCCCTGAGGAAAGAGATCCCGTTCCGAGTGTGAGGTTATTGGGGCCAGCTCCAACAGGCCCCAGTAACATCACTACGTAAGCAAAGAGGAGACGATTTCCTCCCCATCTCATTCAGTATGATGACCTACATACAACACTCCTTAACCGCGTGTGCAAAAAAAGCTGTGGTGCCAGATCTATCTGGCCCCGCGCTAATTTGATTGGCCGGGAGAGTATCCATTTCCTTAAGACCGTGGGTTGACAGAGAAGCTTACCCCGACCAAGCTCAAGGGTGGCGGGAGGGTTTCAAATGTCGTAGCAAAGTTCAGTTAGTTGTTTTTTCTGTGTGTGTCTCTCTCGGTGATGTGTTGTTCCTTTGTGTCGTGACTTTTTTGCTTGTCGAGTACAATGAATGGAGTGGATATTTTGTTAAAATCTCCGTTTTTTGCTTTAAATCTGGAAGAAAACCTTCACTTAAAAAAACTCAGTGCTTATCACCCCGAGAATTTTTAGTTTGAGCTTCACTTAAAAAAACACAGTGCTCATCAGCCCAAGAATTTGAGTTTCCAAGAGTATGAAGTTTACAAAGCGCTTTGCAGAACTAATTTCAGTTTTAACTAAGATAATTTTCTATGTTAAAAATAAATAAATAAATAAATGAGAAAACCTGTAAATATAATTTGCACATGAGTACATATATGTTTTTAGGTTTCACAAGTTCTTTAAAAAAAAGGTTAAACCTTTCAAATAATGCAAATGGTAGTATGGTACTCATTCTGTAAGGGACGAAATGAATGAAACTTTCCCTCCCTGCATATAGTTGGAGTTATTATTTTTTCACTACATTTTTTTATCCTGTGAATTCTGTGATTATTCCTCAGGTAAGAAATCTGAAGAAACACAAAGCACAAGTAACGTAAATTAAAGCTTATATGTTTAAAGGTAAAAATTTTATTTCAGGAGTTTTAACATTTTTCTGTTAATAGTTATGCATTCTATCCTGAGGAAATTTATTTCGTGTGCAATACAATAGTTGACACATTCTTGTCTGATTTGGGCATTATTGTGAGTCAAGGGGGTAAACAGAGGCAGAGTAAAGGAATCTTGGGGGGTTGGGTCTGAATAGTTGGCCTAATAATGACAGTTTTTTTTATTTCATTGTTTGACTTCGGATACTGGTCCCACCTATTTCAGTTGCCACGAGCAGCCACTGTTATTTAGTACGATCACAAATTCGTGAGTAATCAGCAATTTATAGAGAAAATAGGTACGCTGCCTTAATAAGCAAGGTTCTCTTCCCTCCCAGGTGCGGAGACCTGAGTAAAAAAAAACTAGGTTTTCTTTCTTTCCAGGAATCGCTGATTTTGGATAAAACTCACCCTTGAAAGGTTCTATGCCTTTTTGAGAGTTTAACTCTAAAAAAAAGGGGTCTTTCTAAGCTCTGGGAAGCGATTTCCAAGCCTTAGAAAAAGGAGCAAAATCTTTTTTTTTCGTAAAATTGTGGTAAAAAAAATAGTTTTGCTGGGATTTGTGCCCTATAATCTATCTATCCGTAAATAAATTTAGCAGCATAACACCGGCCTATAAACAGACCTAGACACCAAAAACGATTTTATTTAAACAATAATTTTAGCCATAATTTGCATTTTTCCGAAAAAGTGTGCTTCAGCTCCAGATAAAACTCCAGGTGTCCACTAAAAATAAAATCAACAGTAGTTTGGGGAGCAAATATCATACAGAACAAAGTAGTAAACTAAAAAACCCCAACACCGACAGCCAAATAACCTTAAAAGTGAAAAGCCGAGAACTCGCAAAAAAATTGAGTCAGGGGAATGGTGAGCTCGAGATTTTTTTTTTTAGGTTTAACGACCACCGTGAGCAACTCAATGGGCTATAAGCAGTCGCCCGTCCCTAATTTAGGGTCACTGGTTCCAGGGAATGGAGAGAGCCTGTGCCGTAGGACAAACACAACATCCATGCCTCACCGGGATTCGAACTCGGACCCCGTTCGAACGAATGATCAGCGGCCTTCGCTTAGACCACTGCGCCACCGGGGCGGCGAGCTCGAGATCTAAAAAATACAGAAGAGCCAGAGATTTGATTCTGACTAAAAGTCAGGTTTGCTAACAAATTAACTTTTAGCCCTATAAAAAGTTTCAACACCCCTAGATCAACCAGGAACCTTCTGAAAAGAAGTCCCTGGAAAAGAAAAAAAAACACGTGCACAGAAGTGTCGATTGGGGACCGAAGCGTTTATTTAAGAAATATTTTGACTAAGAGACAAACTCTAAAAGTTGCTCTATAAGAAAATAGTCAGTAGCAATAAAACCTACGCAAAAAAACAGCCCACACCTTTTAAATTCAACTTGAAAACTTGGAATCAACGAATGAAACGCCTGGCCCAATAAGTGCAAGCACTGCACTCCAATAGCGTGCGAACAAGTAAAAGATTGATTCTCTGCTTTACCAGAAATCACTGATTTCTGGATAAAACTAACGTTTAAAAGGTTCTCTGCCTTTGAAGAGTCTAACTCTTCAATAAAAAGTGTTTTCTAAGCTCTGGGAAGCGATCTCCCTTCGTTTGGCATATAAGCGAATTTTTTCGGTACTGCCTTTAGAGACAGAAGCTAGTAGCCTGAAAAAGACTTACGGTCTCGATTTCCTCTATTACCGTAATCTATAATGCCACAAAATCTAGACATTTTGGCTTCAAATTTTTGTAAACACCGAGCGTTAATCATTGCACCTTTACACACTAAGTGCAGGACAGCCAGCTATACTTGTCCTTCAGAAACTAGCAGGGACTGTTGCCACTTCACTGAAACTTCTCGATGACGTCACGTGCTACATCCTCATAAGCATCAGAAAAGTTCTAGGAAAAGTAAAAAACATGACATTAACATTGATCTTTGACTGTGGGTAACAACCCCCAGATATCTTTCTTACACCCTTGTAGATATAGTCATTTTTAGCATCTTTTGACATAGGACTACGTGTGACTCCGCGGATAGTATGAGGCGACTTACGGCCGACCGTCTGTGCCAAAAATAGGTCCCAATTGAAATCGTTATAGTGTTAAAAATACGTGCCGCACACTAATTGTGTTAGCATATTCGTTAACACAGGGTGAAGAGCCGATCACCTTTCTCACCTTTTGTCATCTTTTTAAAAATAAGTCACCTTTTGTCACCTTTTCAAACCTTTCTTTGACCATATTGGGCGAAAATGTGCAATTTAACAATATAGTTTCAAAAGGAGATGCTGGAAGTTGAAAGATTATTATTGTAAGTATGCCTACAACTATGTACATTATTTCTGCACTCCTATACCTCCCCTTATATGTAATTGTAGGAAGGCCTCATAATTAGCATGTTCGTGGGCAATGCACATCCAGTGACATGACGTTATATGCCGTCCAACTTTGCTTCACGCTGTAAGTACAAAGCGGCAAATGCTGACGAAGTTACATGGGGTTCCAGTTACTTTAAGTTTACTGTCCTACTGAAAACATGAATTTTCCATAAATGTTTCTGTATTTTTATTACTGTCTGCGAATGTGTTAAGCCCCAGTGATGAATGAAGATGAGCTGAGGGGCATCTAAGCCAATACCATTTTATCTTTTCATCCTCTGAGAAACTCCATTTAAAAGTGAAATCTTACGGGCTGTCATCAAAATATTTTACTTCGTGTGACAGAATTTTCAAAAACAGTCACTGTTTTTGATTGTATTCGTTGGGATTTGATTGGTTTATGATTGTGTGTCTTGGTAAAATTTACAGATTTCCACAATAGTTAAATGTTTTCAGAAAGCTGGATTTCCGCAAAACGCAGAGATGAATGATGAAACTAAAGTTGACAATACCACCAACAACCTAATAGGAACATTACCTGAGGACATCAAAAACGATCTGCTAAGTGAAGATAAGTTTCCAGCAATAGATTGCAATATCATAGTGCACGAAGACATGGCAGACACAGAAGAGGATATTTTTTCTGATGTGCTATCAAACATTAAAAATCCTATTCTGGAGCTACAGGATGAAGAAGAAAGTGACGATAATGTGAATGAACACTTAACTATCGGAAGAAAAACCCATACTTTCCAAGAAAGACTGGATTTAGTGTCGAATTTACAACACTATGCAACTGCAAAACATCCCGCTTTACTAGAAAAACTCATGGGAGTTTATGCAGAAATTGAAAAGCACTGGGCCTATCCACATGAGTTCGGAAACGAATTTCCAGTAAGGAAAGTAATGTTGATAATTATAAGTGTCAGCCATTATGTAAGTGAGCAATTAGCAGTCAGCTAGGAAATAATGGTTAAACTTAAGAAACACAATAGTGTGGAACCGTGAGTGGCCAACTTACACAGGTTTTATTGCATTTAAAAAGTTACCTTACGAAAGGACTTTTTTGTTTTCTCATAAGTTCAGCATGGTTTTTTTTTACTGTTTTTAATACATATACATTTGTGTTTGTTATACTACGATAATTACACAATATCAATTTCCCCCCTGTTTATATCTTTTTTTTCTTTCAGGTCCTGATATTGTTGTGTTGTTATAAACAACTGCCATTGAAGTTTCATCTAACCCAATAATTCTGCTGAAAATTTCAAAATAAGAAAATGTAAATTCCGTAGTGATTGGCTGTAAAAGACAGATAATTCAAAGGTTAAAGTTTCTGCATGGGGTAGAAAGCATAGTGAAAGTGAACTATTTTGTACTGTGCGTTGCTGCACTATTGACTTCGAAAGAAAAGGTTTTCAGGCAATTTTTAATCACTCACTTGCATCAAAACATAAATCAAACTTTGAATCTAAATTTGGACTAAATCAACTAAGATTGGAACTTGCACCTCCTCCTGCATGCTTAGACCACTTACAAACTTCAAGTTCAACTTGAACGCCTACACTTTGCATTTATAGTGCCAAGGAAAGTTCTACTACTGCTGAATTGATTTGGACGATGAAATCAGTGTGTAGTAATTATTCAATGGATTGATCACAAAATACACTGCTGGACAATTGCTAAGGACGGATCATAAACGGCTATATAGCGCATAAAAAAGTAAGTGTGGTTGGATGCCAAGTGAAATAAAATAATGTCAGAATGCCAGGACATTACAAGAAAGACAATTTATTGTGCTCTGAAATCCAGAAGGCTTTGGAACGTGTTCAAGGGACAAACAGGCCATTTTGTGCAGAATACGTAAACGTGAAAAAAATGCAATTACCGTCCGCAGGCGTTCCGGCGTAAGATGTCAATACGGGATATGGCCACCATGGAGGGCGATGCAAGATTCCATACGTCGTGTCATGCTTTGCACAACATTATCAAGCAGCTGTTGGTGTAATTTATCCCATTCCTCTGTCAGTGCACGGATGAGGGTGTCCTTGTTTATTGGAGGGCATTGGCGACCAGCAAGACTCCTTCCCAAAGCATCCCACACATTTTCAATGGGATTCAGATCTGGAGAACGTGCTGGCCATACGAGGCTTTGAATATCCTCGCTCTCAAGACACTCCTGGACAGCGACTGTTCGATGACATGTTGCGTTGTCGTCCATGAAAATGAATCTATCACCGACAGCACCACGGAACATGCGAACATGAGGTAGCAGAACATCATTAAATATGTATCGTTGGCCAGTCATAGTCCCAGTTGGAAGCACATAGAGGGACGTACGGCCATTGATCATGATGCCAGTCCATACCATGACACTACATGTCGGATATCGGTCCCTTTCCTGTATGTTTGCTGGACAATATGCAGTACCACTATCACGCCAGATCAGTTGTCGTCGACAATCAGACGATAGACTGTATCTACTCTCATCTGAGAAGATGACAGCAGACCAGTTGTTATCTGTCCAATTGCGATGTTGATGGCACCATTGGAAACGGGCGGTACGGTGACGTCTGGACAATGGGATGCACACAACAGGACGGCGGGCGTATAGTCCTCCTTCATGCAAACGTCTGGCGACAGTTTTTCGAGAGATCCGCTTGCCAGTAGCAGCCATAAACTGATTTGCTACCTCACTAGCTGTGCTGCGCCGGTGTCTTTTTATTGATAGCACTATGTACCGATCTTCTGCAGGTGTCGTACTGCGAACACGACCTCCCCCGTGACGTTTGCTACACTCTCCATTTGTTTGAAATGATTTCCAAAGCCTTGAAGCAACACTGTGGCTGACGTCGAACTCCCTGGCAACATCTGTTATTTTTCGCTCTTCTTCAATCTTGCCAATAATACGGCTACGCGTAAAATCATCTAGGTGATGTCGGGAAGACATACTAAAAATTGCAAGTTCGTCAATTGATTCTTTCCCGTTCAACTTTGCGTTTGAACAACAACGGTCAATACGCGTCAAATCCTTTATATCTCTTGTCAGCGCTATGACGTCACGAACAAGTTCGGCAATCCAAAATTTGCATACGCACAACACGTCTTACTGTATCCCGCACTTATGCTAATTTCCACATTTTCCTGCCTTCCATTTTATGGTTGCTATTGTTGCTATTGTCATCCGTCCTTAGCAATTGTCCGGCAGTGTATTCATGATGTTTTTGAAAAAATGTTTCCTGACAGTGTCCCTGAACATTTTTCTCTTTCCTCTAAGAAAATGCAATACTTAATCACTGATGGACTGGCTCCATTATTTCCGAAAACTTATGTTATAGGAAGCATGTTCATCATACTACACATGAGTTACGATGAAACAACTAATGTTAAAGGCATACATGAGATTCTTCCGTGAATTCGCGGAATTCCGCTTTTTTCGGCATCATTTTGGTCATCCTCAAGGTCATTGCAAAAATGAAGATAATTTTTTAATTTTTTTAGGATTTTTAGAAGCGAAATTCCGCGATTCCGCTTTTTTGTGGAGAAAAAAGAAAGTGTCGTTTTTGGAGCAGGCGCTGGGGGGAGGGGGGGCAAGAAAAAATGTTAAAGGATGGAATCAGAAGCTCGATTCGTTTACTGCTGTCAACAATGGATGGAATGTCACAGCAATGCAGCGCGAAGGGTGGAAGCTCCGCCTACTTCTTCCTTTAGGGAAACTGCCGTAGCCAACGAGAACAGCCTTTCTGTGGCTTGCAGGAAATCGCCACTCTATCATTGTGATGTCATCGTCAAGAGCTCTCACTCTTGCAATTTGCAATGTACGCGAATGCGTTCCGACTTTTCTGAGGTCATTCGGGAATCGAAGCTGCCGTGAAGCATCTTCCTACGGAGGACCCACAGAGACGCCAGGAATTACGGATGACTAACAAAAAATTATGGATATTCAGATTTTCGCTGTTATTAAGAAAGTTTTACTGGTTTTGTAATTAATCAATGTTAAAGCCTCTGAACAAAGTACGTAACACAGCTCTTTGTTTCTTTTTTTTCAGAGGAGGAGGAATTTGTTTTGCTTGTTTGAAAGAGTGCAAAAAAAAGCACGGCGCTGTGATTGCATAGGCTCGGCGTGTTTCTTTCGCCGTGACCCGGGATTACGTCAGCCCGAAGCCTCTGAATAAAGTTCGTGACGCAGCTCTTTGTTGTTGTGTTTTCTTAAATTCTTTCGTCTTTTTTTTTTCCCAAAGAGAAGCAATTTGTTTTGCTTGTTTGAAAGCTAAGTGACAAAAAAAAAAAACACGGCGCTGGGCCGGGATTACGTAGGCCCGAAGTGCTTCTTTCGCCGTGGCCCAGCTGTGGTCAGGGATTGCGTCGGCCTGATGCCTCTGAACCAAGTTTGTGACGCACATCTTTAATTCTTTTCTTTTTTCTTTTGTAAGGAGGAGGAATGTGTTTTGCTTGTTTGAAAACCTATTGGAAAGAAGGCACGGCGCCGGGCCAAGATAACGTCGGCCCGAAGCCTCTGAACAAAGTTTGTGAAGCAACTCTGTTTCTTTTTTTTTTCTTTTTTTTTTTTTTTCTGAGGAGGAATGTGTTTTGCTTGTTTGAAAGCTAAGTGGAAAGAAAGCACGGCTTCGGTCCAGTATTACGTCAGCCCGAAGCCTCTGAACAAAGTTCGTGACGCAGCTTTCTGTTTCTTTCTTTCTTTCTTTCTTTCTTTCTTTCCTTTATTTTTTTTTCTGAGGAGGTGGAGGAGGAATATGTTTTGCTTATTTGAAAGCTAAGTGGAAAGAATGTATCATGAGAGGCTCAAAACATGGTTAGAAACAAGAATTCGGCAGGGAAAATCTCCCCTTGCTTGACATTGATGGAGATTCATGTCACCGTATTCACAATGCAAGCAAAAAAATTGCAGCAAACCATTTGAAGGTTACATTGAGAAATACTTTACTGACATCTTCAATGACTTTGAATGGTCTGCAGATAAACGTGAAGCCCTTGCTGAAATTTGTGAAATTATAGGGCTAAAATTCACTGAAATTAAGAACATGGTCCAACACAGGTGGTTGTCATTCTATCATGTGGCATTAAACAGTTTGCGTATCCATGATTCCCTTTTGCTCCTGTATTATGAATTTGTGCAGTTTAATGAAAGACCAATATACATGGATGTCATAAACAAAATATGTACAGAAAAAAATTAGTAAAGAAGGAAAGTAAAAATTCCAGGATCTTTGGGAGAAATTACGGGGAAAAAATCTAACAGAAGATGGAAGAAAGCGGAAATTTAGAATTGTTGCAAAATTATTAAGAAAACCTTGCTTATATTAAATTTTTATGTTGCAGCTCTACCTCTTTTGAAAACATACGTATGCTTATTTCAAACAAAGGAGCCATTAATTCATAAGGTTTTTGACGAGCAGAAGCAACTATTCTTGGATTTCTTAGCTTGTTATTTAACACAAGAGATACTGAAAGGCAAACATGTGAAAGATTTTATGAACATTGATGTTGGCTTACTATCAAACAGGCTGGAAAGCAAGAGCGTTTTTTGGATCAGGAACAGACTCCATTATTTTGGAAAGCAAATCAAATGACATTGTTGTGAAAATTTATTTTAAGCCAGGCTGCTGAAGCTTATATTCAGTGTGCAAAATACATGCAAAAGACACTACCATTATGTAGTGATATTTTAATGTTTGACCCTTCTGCAAGGGGACATAATCACTTTAAAAAGACAAAAAAATTCCACAGTTCCGTACAAATACAGTATATTGAATTCTGAGGAAATGGAAAGCTATGCCCTGGAAATTCACCAGTATCGGGTTGATTAACAACTTCCATCTCCTGTTGATGAAGTTGGAAACTTTGTAAAAATTGATGTATGGTGGGCAAAGGTTTTTAACATCTCCAAGCACACTATGTTATCCAAAATACACTGCTGGCCACCCAAAATGCAACACCAAGAAGGACACGAGATAGCAAAGCCAAATTTACTGGACATATAACAACAGATACAAAGATGAAACGATTGAGCTTACAGGCCCGTGCGACTTGCGGAACACGCAGACATCAATGGTTCGTGTGGCCCCCATGGCTGGCAATAACGGCTGCTACACGCCGCGGCATCGAACGAAAGAGGCTTTGGATGTGGGCATGGGGTATATCGGTCCAGGCTGCTTCCACACGTTGCCACAGTTCATCAGGCGTAGCCGCGGGTGGTGCTTGCCGGGGCACTCGGTTGCCGATCAGCGACCAGACGTGTTCGATGGGCGACATATCGGAAGAACAGGCGGGCTACGGCAGCAGTGACACCTGGTGGGCCGTGAAGAATTGTTGCACGATGCGTGCCACGTGAGGACGCGCATTGTCCTATTGAAACGTGGCCGCTGGCAAGTCCTGCAGGTAAGGGAGAACTACAGGCTCCAAAACGTCGGAGAAGTAGCGGTGGCTGTTGAGTGTACCGGCGATGCGTACCAGAGGGGTGCGGGTGTCATATCCAATTGCGCCCCAAACCATAACGCCAGGCGACTGACCGGTATGGCGATGCATAATGCAGGCGTCATACAGTCTCTTGCCGCGGTGCCGCCACACGCGGATCCGACCATCGGGGTGTTGCAGGCAGAAGTGGGATTCGTCGGAGAAGACAATGTCGTGCCATTCCGTAGTCCAGGTGCGGCGTTCAACGGCCCACTACCGCCGCACCCGCCGGTGGTGTAACGTCAATGGTAATCGGAGCAATGGGCGCCGTGCGACAAATCCCCGCTCCTGCAGACGACGTCGAACGGTACGTGCTGACACAGGTTGTTGCACAACACACCCTAATTCCTGCGCTAACGTTCGTGATGTGGCGGTGCGAGCCGTCAATGCCCGCCGCACCACATGCCGGTCCTCTCGTTCGGTGGTATGTCGCGGCTGCGGCTATCGCTTACGTCGGTCCGTCCGTTCCTACAGCACCCACCGAATCCATACTCGCCTCACTGTGGCCGGATGTCGTCTCACACGGGCGCCGATGTCTCGGTACGATAAACTGCTGTCGCGATAAGCCACTATTCGTCCTCTGTCGAACTCCGAAACGTGCTGGAGTGACTGCCGTATTCTACGACGAGGCATCAGGAAGGTACGGCAGCACAACACACTTCCACTACTTACACACCGCCTTCTGTGCACCCTTCTTATAGTGCTTCTCGGTGGCGTACCGGGCGCACATGATTTGCATATGCCCTGCAATGCTAATCGTTTGCATGTCCTCTCGCGGGCGACGCATGCTGCGAATTTCAGGCCAATCGGATGCTTCCTTCTTGGTGTTGCATTTTGGGTGGCCAGCAATGTAGTAAAAGCCTTGATATCATGCTGTCATGGTCCACAGGTTGAAAGTTCTTTCAGCATGATGGATGAAATTATAAATATAAAATCAGGAAGAATGAACATTGAAACCTATTCAGCTATACAGACTGTGAAGTATAAACTTAAAGCACAAGGTAAGTTTGCAGTCAATTCCTTCAGTAAAGAAATTGTTTTGCAAGAAGCAGTTGATGCCAACCTCTGCCAGAATCTTAGGACATCAAAAAACAAGTTACACCGAAGAAATTGAGAGGAAAAGAAAAGGAATTATCAGCAAAAAGAAAAAGTTAGCAATAAATGCTCTTCAGCTGCAGAGTCAGTGTAAAATAAATATGGCCGTGCAGCTTGCTGAGAAGAAAGCCAGGCTTGCTCACAAGAGGAAACTCAAACTGATGTGCAAGCAAGTACAACAAAAAAGGGCAAAATATCTTTGAAACAACCTGTTTAAAAACCATAGCACTTCTAGTCATTTTTTAAAATTTGTACATGTTCAAATATATATTACAATATATATTCCAATTTTCATTTAATAAGAATCTGTGAATTTAACTTGTTTCTACACACATTATGACTCTTGGGACACATTTCATTTCTTACGATACACACAATAGGCAAGGTCATTTTCAATTTTTGTCACTAGAGCATCTAGGAAGGGTAGTTGGTCATAATTCTCCAGTTCAAGTGTTAACTTTATTGTTGGAAATACATACTTCAGATAGTGTCTTTTGAACACATGATATCGTCAACATCGGCAGTCTGGAACACAAAAATGTGTCATCAACATCAGTGGCGTAGCCAGAAATTTCTTAAGGGGGGGGGGTCCATGGGTTTGGTTCATTGGTGAAAGCCCCATGTATGCATATATATCGCTTTAAATTCATACTAAATCTCCCCACAAGGGGAGGGGGTCCGAACCCAAGGACCATCCCCTTGGCTACGCCTATGACCAACATACCGGCAGTAGAAGTGTATAATAGCCAAAAACTGAGGTATTACACGCTCTTCCAAAGTCTGTATAATCACTTCCGTAAAAAGGTAGTACAAAGGTGAGCCCATTGGTGCTCCGCTAGTCTGACGATATATGTTACCTTCAAATTGGAAATACTGTAGTTGTTACAATGGACATACCTAAGCAACTGCACAATCTCCAGTTCTTGGCATGATTCAAATATCTCATTTTCAAGTAGCTTGCGCCGTATGATGTCAATCGCCTCCAGAACGGGAGTGTTCGGAAACAATGCAGTGACATCCATACTGGCTAGGGTGTACGTCTCCAATAGTAACCACAAATTCTTAACTTGATTCAAGAACTGTAAGGTGTTAACCACAGTGTAGTTATTCTTCATAAATACGGCTAACTCAAACTAAAGATATTCGGCAAACTCAAACTGCATAAGGACAACGAACCGATGCGTCAGATACTGTCCAAAATTCAAATTCACCTCTAATACAACTTGTCTTATTTAGATTTTTGGCGCGTTATTTTTGTACAATGTTTATTTATTGCGAGGTCTTTTGAAAAACGGAAATAAATAGCATATAATTTTCAGTTCTAACATGAATGAGTTTTTCCTATATAAGTTTTTACTTTATATCCTTACAAACAGCTGGCGTCTATTTGATTTGTTTTCAGTCTGCTTCAATTAAAAATTTCCCCATCTTAGGACGGGGTGAAATGTTGGATTTCACTGTTCTAGTTGGTGTAATGGTTAGCGTACTCGAGAGCAAGTCGGGAGATGCGGGTTCGATTCCCGTTCCGGGACAATGAAATTTTCAAATTTATGTGGTTATGTTACATGGAAAGAACAGCTTGATTTATGTCTATATTAATTATTCCATGTGTTTTCAACTCGATATATTTTGTTGTTTAACAATTTTACTTGTAGTCCAGTTGTTTTCGTGCAAACTTACCTTAATAACTTTTGCTTTAATTTTTCGCGTTAAATGACTTTTTCTCCGGCATACTTGTTATTCCGATCACTTGTTTTAGACTGTCTTATTCGACGGTTAGTTTGAAACTACATACTGAAGCTTTTTCTACAAAATAATGCCACATCTGGCATTACAAATCGGAACTATCTAAATTATCGACGATGTGCTACACCTGTTTTTAGATGCAATTTTGCTCACTTTGACATCTCAAGATTTCAGTTTTTATTGGAGGTTAGAACATTTAGATAGATCGATATTTTGCAAAATGTATAATATAATCAGCACTAAACTCGGAAAGTTAGTTAAATTACAAAAAGTAAATAAAAATTAAAGCGTACAAATTAATATTCGAATTGTGCTAAATTAAATTAATATACAAACTCAACTTGCTGTGACATTAAGATTTCAATTCGAATGTTGTAGATCGGATGAATAAAACTCGAGTCATTGATAATCCAATGCTTTTAACTTAGCACGCGATCACTTTGACACCTCAAAGTGATCGCGTGCTAGCACGCAATCCTCTTTGACATTAGATCACGTGCTATTGTAAAGCACGCAATCACTTTGACATCTCGAGGGCACACACTAATTGATCGATACCTGATGGTGCAACAATGCAGACGTTGTTGGGAAGTCAAGCGTTCCAGACAGATCTGGCTGTTTATATTATTAATTTTGGTGTGATGATTTCAAAATTACCGCTATTTTTGGCATAGCATTAATAGTTTAGCCACAATTTATGCTGCTCCAAAATCCATGCAGTTCTATAATGTACATGTATTAGTCAATAGGACAGGGTATGTAAGAGAGTACAAATCATGAATACTATCAATACACATCACGAATTGAAACAATTAAAGACAATTAGTATATCTGTCCTAAAAAATAACTTCGAATCGCCTTTGCCTCCTATGAACACTGTTACCAGAGCGTACGAAATTCCAGATGTAGTCTCCCATCATGGCTTTATCCCATCTTCCATGATATTTTGCGTGTCTTGGTGAAACCTCTCACCATGTTTATCACTCACTGCTCTCAAATTTTCTGTGAAAAAATCGAGATGTGAGTACAAGTCATGAAATTTCACTGACATTCTACACTCCCCATTCTTCCAAAATTGTCTACTTTCTCCACAAGCTGCGTGTAGTTGGTGCTCTTCCTATTTCCAAGAAATTCAGTCACAAGATGGAATGACCGCCAAGCATCCGTTTCAACATCAGACATTTTGCTCTCTAGTCCTTCTGAGAGCAGCATTGTCTTTCTGTGGCCTCACAAATATACCATTTTTTACTTTGGTATCCGAGAGATTTGGGAACATTGAGAGAATGAACTTGAATGTTTGTCCATCAGGATTCAATGCTTTCGCAAACTGCTCCGCCAGTCCCAACTTGATATGCAGCGGAGGTAATATTTTCTGTAGCGGAATGAGGACATTATGTATGATATTCTGTGTACCAGCTTGCAACTGAACTCTCGGGGGTCATTCTTTTGTTTCGTAATGTTCGCTGACTGCTCTGATGCCCCACAAGCAAAGGAAACAAAGATACTTTGTAAAGCCAGGTTGCAGGCCCAAGAGGAACTCAATCATCTTAAAATCAGCGCAGAAATTTAAATTTCTATTCATGATATTTGATTTTTTCTAGAACAAGCTTGGCATTCGTATAGCCTTCTTTCATGTGTATGGAGTGTACTACCACGGCTAACTAAGATCATTAACTTTTGATGTTACTGCTCAAGGCTCCGTCATTCCTTATCCGTCAACGTACAGGTAGTGTTTCGTATTTCTGCCACCGTAGCGCTGAACGCCTACCCCTAACGATTCTGGTCGGGAAAATTTCCAACTTGAATTTCGTGGGAGCGGAATCTCATCTATTCGTTTCGTAGTGTCTTGTGTGGAACATTCTGACATGTAAGTAAACCAGCGTGAGAGGAGAAGTCATTTGATTTGTCTTGGTATTAAATTTTTTCAGCTGCTAAAAAAGCAACGAATTCGTAATTTTACAAAAGAAGACCAAGCCTAATGTTTCATTGGATGGAGTAGAGAAACGGATAGATAAACTAATTTATAATTACCACAACAATAACGAACTCTCGCAGATTGCTTATTCTTTTTATTAAATTAAAATTTTATTAACCAACCAAATTTTTCTGTAGGTTAAAAGGTTTTAATTGCGTAGTACGTATACACTAAAAAAACATTAAAAATGTATTTCCAGAGATATGGAACTGAATATACAAAACATCTGCAGAGAATTACAAAAATTATTGTTCATATACAATTCCAATTCTGACATTGGCTTATCATTAAAAAAATGCTGATGGGAAACATGCGACAATTTATTTGAATCACTTAGGCAGAATTTTTAGGAAAAAGGTGTATAACAATTCAAGCATGGAACATAATATGCGAAACACTTGATTTTTTTTTTTTTTTTTTGAGAAAGTTAGTGAAGGCTATAAACAATTCAAACGTTTAACCCTCATGAAGTCGAATCAATTACTCAATTACGTAGAACATTTTGAGGCCAATAGTGTATATATTCACTTCAAATATGGAACTCGATCAGTATGCAAAAAATTATTGGGAAGCACTTTTATAGAATTCACAGTCTAACATTGGATTCTCATTTAAGATGGGGGTAAATGAAAAAATAGAACTATTTATTTCTATCACTTACTTATGCAGAATTTTTGGGAAACAAGTGTATACCAATTTAAACATAATATTAAAACACTTGCAAAAAATAGTTTATATGTACATACAATTCAAACATTAAAAGTGTTAAAAACCATGGAGTAACTTATATAATCACTTAGAAATTTTTGGGGCAAACAGTACACTTCAAACAAGAACACATTATGCAAAACACTTGTGCAAAATATATTATATAGAATTCAAATTCTGACCTTGAAATTTATTGGAACCACTTACACTGAATTTTTGGGGGCAAAAAGTGTGTATCCATTTCAAACATGGAACTACTGGTCAAAATTATGGCCTAACATATTGCCATGATTTCAGCTAACAGAATGCAGTCAACAACCTTCTTAGAAAAGTAGTAAATATGTAAACAGTTGAAATTCTTGTTTATGTTTAAACCATAGCCTACTTCTGAGAAACATAAAATGGAAAACACTTTTTGACTTCTCTGTATGTAATTGTGAAATACATGTATTTACAGATTATTAATTACTATTGTAAAGTTTGGATGAACTTCCAAAGACCCCCCCCCAATGATTTGTGTATGTCGATTAGAAGGAAATCCTAAAGTAAAAGACCAATGTTATCCACACCCAAGGCTGTTACAGATAATATCTCACCAGCATGCTCTTCCCTTTACGGAGTCTCTATAGTTTTAACGAGTGGAAGTCTTATACTTTAACAGTCTAAAATTATATTACGTACTAGTGGAGCAAGTCCGGCATGAAAGGACTTCAGAATGTCTCAGAAAAGCCTTTTTAGCGATGTTTTCCCTGGAAATTTCCCATGAAGACATTTTTTCTCGAAATGTGAAACAAATCCAACATTTTTGTCATTAAATGTGAGGAAATTTTTTTTTACGGAATTTCAAAGTATAGGAACATAAACAATACTTTTCCCGAAGGAACAATTTTCTCGAAATACAGCATTGACTACATTAAA
Organism: Macrothele yani; assembly: GCA_039090855.1. Classification (NCBI taxonomy): domain Eukaryota; kingdom Metazoa; phylum Arthropoda; class Arachnida; order Araneae; family Macrothelidae; genus Macrothele; species Macrothele yani. The sequence continues at coordinate 72,682,934 of CM076996.1, read as the reverse complement.
AATCTAATTTATACTCGATATTTAATAAACAAACGGGTTGCCTATTTTTCAAAATCCAAACCGGAAACATCACAATCACGAACTTTCCAAATCATAAACCATCTTCAGATCCCTACGGGCCACATGGCAAACCCACACGATAAACGTAAAGAAAAACATTCAAAGTATGGCAATCAGAAAAAAATGTATCAGAAATAATCGAATCGAAACGAAATTGCAATAGGGAACATCGCCCGAACAGTGAGTGTGATCGAACCTGCTTGGATCGAACCGATAAGCCTAACCGGAACACCAGCTCGGCAATTCCAAACTTTCCGAATCAGAAACTCTTTCCTGTGTCTAAGGTTATTGTTCCGTTTTTGTGTGGCTTGGCCACACAATAACCGAAGAGATACATAAAAGGAAGTATCGGAATCCCCAAAAAATTAACCACTCTAAAACGCACCACAAGCGGAAGTGCAATGGTGGCCGCACCATTGTGACCGCATCACCAAGAAAACCGATGCCAAGTATTCATCTGCCATCAATACGAAACAATGCGGGATAACAAAAAAAGTCTCGATTTCAAAAATCTATCAAAAAAAACAAAACAAAGAAAAACTGAATCAGCCCAGCATATGGTAAACGATTTTTTTCACTAAAATAATGAGTATGAAATAGCGAAATAAAAAAAAATTGTAAAATTTAGTTCTGCGTCCTCCTGAAGTGGTATCGTCCAGCATTGCACTTGAATCTGACAACATTAATGGTGAATCAAAACACTTGCATTGAATATATGTGGATAAGATACTTCGCTTATTCTGAAATGTATGCCAAGTGCAATTATTTTTGAGCGGGGAACGAGACGAGGCACACACAGTACAACTATTTTGTATTTACAAATGATATTTCATTTTCTGTTTTATCTTTTCAACTTGCATGCAGTTTTCTGAATTTAAATTTTCCTAACACACAAGCGCAAGATTATTTCCTTGAAATCCTGAAAAACCAGGGACATTTTATGGTTTTCAGAAGGTATTTTTGTATTTTGGGTGACTTGGGGAAGTGCAACCCTAAATTCTACTGCCGCCCCGGTGGCGCAGTGGTCTAAGGCGTTGGCCTCTGATCATTCGTCCGTAAGGGGTCCGGGTTCGAATCCCGGTGAGGCATGGATGTTGTGTTTGTCTTACGGCACTGGCTCTCTCCCTTCCCTGGAACCAGTGACCCTAAATTAGGGACGGGCGACTGCTTATAGCCCATTGAGTTGCTCACGGTGGTCGTTAAACCTCCAATCAAAAAAAAAAAAAAATTCTACTGTATTTTGTACATTTTTCTACTTAGCAATTTTGAAATTTTGAATGCAAATATTTTCTTTTTTCCATCTCCACAGAGATTTTTGAAGCAAAATTTTTTAAACAATATGCACATAGCATTCACAGATACATTTGCTCAGCATGATACAAGGATCAGGATCAAAACTCAGGGCCTGATTTACGCCTAGGCACGCAAGGCACATGCCTAGGGCCCTCAAATTGAAAGGGCCCCAAAATCTTGCTTAAAAAAAAAACTTTCCCTTTTTCAAAATATTTATACGTGGGTAGATGGGATGTGGAGTAACTATATATAAATCGCTGGCAAAACACAAGCAAGTACTGGCAATATAATATGTGATATTTCTAGTTAATATCAGTAACATTTTCCAGATAATTTGGGGAGGGGTTTTGTGTGAGATTAAACAAAAAATTGTCGTGTTGTGTAATAAAAACTAGCAGTATGTGTATGTTTGTAATTATGGCTTACTAAGATCAACTATATACTTCAATTTCAAATACTGCATGGTTCTGAAGCAATTTTTAAACATTTTGACATTTTAGCTCCCAAAAGTTATATTTGAAAAATCTTTGGACTTAATTCGGGCAGGGTTTGAATCCCCAAACCTCTCTCTTAAATACACCCCTGGTTAATATGGTAATAGTATAGTTTAGACACACCTGGCAAAAAAATCCAATGTCCAATTGAATTTTACCAGTCATATGGCTTTGTCACACACAACTGTTTCATCGAAGAAGGTTCAAGTCTTTTCAGATGCAAATCAGTAGGACAGCATAAAAATCTAGGAGAAAACAATATTTTTACCAGGTACTCCCGTAATTTAATGTCAGTCTTATAAATGTATTGTGTTTATTAAATTATTACGCTGGATTGTAATACAGTCGCCCAAAATGGTCACACTACCTACTCGACTCCATAAAGTAAATGTCGAGTGGAGGGGGCCTCGTTTTGGGTTGTGCCTAGGGCCCAATTCTGTGTAAGTCGGGCCCTGTCAATACTGCATGTCAAATAAGGGCACTTTCTAACACTTGGTTCAAGTAACTGGCATAAACTGGCATAAATGTCCGGAAACATTATTTTTCGGTAACAAATTAAGAGTCTCTTCAATGAAGTCAAGAATCAACGTCAACAGAGCAACAAATGTCGACTTCGGATATTTTAGTGCTCCACGATCTTGATTTTTAATTAGTTTCAATAAAGGTGAATTGCATGATGTTTCAGATAAGTTTTTTACACAAGAAGAACATCTAATTTTTTGTTGAACTCGACGAATTAAGTAGCCGGCAATTACAGCAACACTTGCAGCTTTAATTGTAACTCTTTCAACGCCTAAAAAAAGGGAAGATAAAAAAATTGTATTTTTAGTTGTCTATGTTAGGTACTTATTATTTTTAATTTATTTAATTGATTATTTTATCAAGCTTACAAATAAAGAATACAAAGAGAAAATACCAAATCTAGAAGAATACAAAGATAACACAAAGCTCCTTAAGAAGTTAATACACAGTGACACAGTGTGCTCTCTAAATAGGAGTCTGGCCAGGAACAACAGGAGTTGGCCTGACTAAGCCTGTCATCCCCTGCACAAAAATTGACCCATCATCCCGCCCATCAGGATGCCAACTATATTCCCACAATTCACGTGAGTTCCTCTGATCAAATAATTGTTTTTCATATATAGCTCAGGATCACATAAAGTACCTTACATACTTAGCTATTGGTCAACAAAATTTCCTTTTATTTAGTCTGATGAAAGAATTAGTAACCTTAGTGGGGGCTACTTACTAACCAACATACTTTCACCTGATCCAGTTATAACCAGATTGATTTCTACTGAATAATGATAAGCAATTTTCATAATGCTTTTGAAACTGCTTGAACTAAATATCCCAAAATTGCAGTAAAACTCCAAAATATATTCCAATAAATAAGAAAACAACAACAGTAAGACCTACTTTAGTGGGTTTTTTTATTAAAAAAACCCTTCCCAGTTTTTTTGGGAGAGTAAGTGGGTAGACAACCCTGTCGATTCGAAAGAAATAACTTGTTACATGACATCTTGCCAAAATAAGCAAAGGTATCATTTTATAAGAACTTCACATGTTTTGTGGTAGAAATTGAAGGGACCACCATTTTTTTTCTCATTGCATGATATACTACACTTTATATAAATGAAATAAAGTATACTTAATACAGTGATGTAGTTCTAATTAAAAAAGTGCCTTAGCAGTTAACTGATTAGGTAAAAACACCTTGGAAAGAAGATTCAAAGTTTTTAAAAGCATCATGAATTCTGATTTGATATTTTTATTGTTTGTATATTTTATAAAACTTTTATTACTAATTATTTTTATTTAAATCGAAATTTTTAATAAACTAAAATAATTTTTGTTAGTCGCATCCTAAAAATATGGAGTTTTGTTTAAGTAACGCTCTGTCATTTCAAATGATTACAAATGTTAGTGTGATTATTACTTGATTCACACTGAATAAATGTAACTAATACAGTCACATGAATAAATATGACTAATATAGTCACATCTATTGCACAATGTGACCAATAAGCCTTTTTCCTAAGATTCTATGAGATATCTGTTGTGTTGTTCTTAATAAAAGAAAGGGTAGCTTAGTAAAAATATTCTTCGCACGCATAAAACTCCTGTTATTTAGCCTAAAGGGTTGCATTATTTCTCTCCACAGTTGTTTCTCCGAGCACCGAAGTACTTCCAAGGACTACCGTCTAGACTGTGGACTTTATTCAGTATACTTTATTTCATCACTGTATTCAGTATACTTTATTCTCTTTACACCGTCCGAGTGGGCAAGGTGTAGATTTCTGGTTAGTGGTCTGAGCTCCGCATGCAGCATGGGTGGTCGCCTCTCCCCACTCTAAATCAGGGAAGACCAATGGCATATAGCTCTTATAGCACGTCACGGTGAAAGTTGAACACTGAAACAAACATTCTCTTAACCATTATGATCCATGAGATGTCCTATCGTGTGATCCGACTGTTTAATGTAATCCTTGCGACAAGAATATTTCGGTTATGATTGTATATAAAACACAGTATTCGCTATTTTAGAATACGTGATGATTTAAAGAATTTATTTACTCACCTTCTGCAACCAAACGCCTACCTATGAAAAGTACCTTAGCCTTAGCACCACTAAGCCTAGAAAAAATAGTTCCTTACTGTCGCTAAGCTGCGCTAAGGCTCTTCTACACCCCTGATTGAAAAACATACTTTATTTCATACAGATAAAGTGTAGGGGGCCCAGATCTACGCATATATTTTTGCTTCCTGAAGTATGTAAAACCGGAATTTTTTGAAAAAGAAAAATGTAAACATACATTTTTTCTTTTTCTCAAAAATGATCGTATTAAGGAATTAAACAGCTTTAAAGAAAGTTCGAAACCATCAGACACTCAGAGATCAGTATTTGTGTTTTCCTGATATCGTGAACATTTGCCATTTAAATATTTTGCACTTTTTACCCTGAGTATTAAATTTATCGAAGATACTTACCGAAATAAGTGCTCACATAATTAAAGTCAATACATAAGTGATCATGGAATCTATACCTGAAAAATATATTTTTACTATGGCGAAGTTAAATATTCATCCTCGATTTTTGCATTAATTACTACCATGTTTGGGGCCTATTAGGAATATTTCATAGGGGGGCGATGGGGCAAATTTTGCATTACGCCACTGACCTACAGATATTTTGTGATTTGAATACTTTCTGATTGTTATAGTTGCAATTTGACTTATCAGATGATTTCATATCTTCGTTCGCGCAAAGTTATTGTAAAAAAAAATACCTTAGTAAAACTATATTTCAGATGGAAATATGACCACTGCTACATTTCCCCAACACACAGTGTAGGCTAAAGCAGCTTAGAACAAAATCATAACAAATACTTCTTGTGATTAGAATTTCACAAGTCATAAAAGGTTAAAAAAATAAATGGATTTACTTACATGGAACATCTGTGAACTTTTGGAACAATACTCTGCCTTTTTCAGAAATAACTAGCATATTTTCTTAATCAGAAAAATTTTCCTCGTCTAAACAATGCAAATCTAATACACTTTTGACCTCACTAGTGCGTTTGCCTGTGTCAGTGACCTAACATTTGCTCTTAAGATGTGATTAATCGAATAGATCACTGCCCTACAGTCCAGCATGTCATTACCTCCAGACATTTGACGAAGTGAACTGAAAAATAGTTCTACAGGATCACTTGTGAAGCACCTGGTTAAAACATAATGGAAACCATTTTTTAATAGGTAGCGAATGCACTGAACTGTTGATTTTGTGGTCATGATTAGTGCTTCATGAGTCTCCGCACTTAGAAAAGCTTTGCCATCCTCCTCACTCGCCATCTTAATTTCATTGATGTATTCAACAGATTCATTCTCCAGCCAATGAAGGCGCTCATCTGAAATCGAAAAAAAAATGCATTCTGTTGCTATGTCTTGTGTGCACAAAATCTTTCCGGTTACTTATATTGTGAATGGTAAACCATTTATTTATGAAGGTCATAAACTTGATTGTGGAACTTGCTTCAGCAAAGGCTGCAGCCTGTTGATGATAGGATGCATTTTCCTCCAAACATTTTAGTGCAGCAATGACTTGTTTGTAAAAAAAATGAACAGCTTTTTTCACATTCATTTTTTCTAGATTAGACTGGGAAACATGCTTTCGACTCAGGAACCCAACAAGTTTCACAGTCTCACTCATCTGCATTTCGTATAGCTTTTTCACATAGGTACCACTTACGTAACCTTCTCCATCACTCATTTCTCTTTCCAGAAATAGGGAACGGATATTTTTTACGATGTGGCAAGAGTCAAAACTTAGGAACAGTTCACGGCTGACATCCAAAGGATGCAAAATAGAAGTTTGTAGTGAACCATTGGACATAAGCTTCATCATAGTAACATTGGTTTTATGGTTGTCAGTAACTATTCTTACAACATGAAAACCAATATCTTCAACTTGTTTTATGACAGATATTGTGAGCTCATACAGATCCCTACCACATAGCTGTTTTGAAAAAAAATATGCTGCTGGAACTTTATAATTAGTAGACAGACCAGACAATAAAAAAACATAGTAAGTTGTTGGCTAGCACCACGCAAGGCTTAGCATAGGTAACATCTGACTTTCTTCCAACATGAATGTTAGTGCTCCGCTCTCCTAATATACGATCCATCTTCTTGTCGTATTGTAACTGTGGTTTAATGAACATTTCATCAATTATAGGAGAGAAAACATTTTCTGCTTCATTTAAGCGTTCTAGTTCTGATAAAATGCGTTCCTTGATTAAAGGAGTAACTCCAGTTTCACCGTCTGTTTCCAACATATCGGCATAATGTACTTTTGCTTGGAATGATCAGTAACATTTGTTGTTTTACATATGCATAGCCTTTGGGGGAGCAATACAGCTTTGCAACACATTTTTTTGTTGTCTGAGGAAACCACCTGGGACATTTTTTAGAATAATTTCCAATCTGCTCAATTAGGAACTCAGATTTGTGCCACTGGTTTTCTGATGCATCATTCAACAGATTTTCAAGAGCTTTGTGATAACTGTTATTTTAAAAATAGGCCAGCTTTTCCTTTGCAGAGTCCAAGTCACATTGAATTTCTTTCAACTTCTCATTAAGGCGATATATCTTCTGTCGTTGGGCTTCCACAAGTATTTTGTAGTCCTTAGTATTTGCAGAAACTGTGGTCTGTGTATAAACAGAAGTATTCAGCTCCTCAGAACACTGCTAATAAGAGGAATCACATTTGCATCATTTGGTGATGAATTAACAGATTGCAATTTAAGCCGCTTAGCTGGAGGCACTTCTACTTTTGTTACTAACCTTCTGGGTTTCTCAGCAGTTGGAATTTTGTAGGAGGGGTACCCAGGGAAATACTAGGAACAGGTCCTATTTTCAGACGTCTAACTTTCAGGCCAGAAACGTAATCATCCTGCAGAAAGTGTACACTGTAAACTACAGTCGATGAAGAAAAGTCATTGACAGTAAGATTTTCTTTCTCTTGAAATCACTTTTAACCACTTTGCTCTCAACTCAGTTTCAAAGGGAAATTCATAGTAGCTCACTCCTTTGGTTTTCCCTTTTTGGAGTTACAATAAGGTACACAGCAGTACACTATGGTAGCTACTGAATTCAATCAAGTAAATGTTTGCAATTTGAGTACGATGTAGGCTATAAAATAAATTCTGCATTTTATTTTGCCTTCATACAGTTGCTTAACTAAATTGATTAACTTCACCAAAATAGATTAAAACAGACTGTCGATTTACCTCCCTATAACGCCCGTTCAAACTGGCCGTCACATGAAAAACTAATTACGATCAGCCAAAAAACAAAAAATCACTAACTGGGGTCGGCGTCTGCCCCCTCTAGCGACGAAAAGCGGCATTTTTCTTGTACGCGATTCTCCGTAAAGATCGCCGAAGTGACAGAGCCTTCAGCAGTTAACAGTTACAGTTGATGATCCCAGTTAGCCGTGGTACTACTGGAATTGAAGAGTATATATTTCCATTGTGCAATAGCACTGCCTTCAGACTTCTATCCGAACTGTCTATAGAGTTTCCATTCTTCAGGTATGTGAGGAATGCAAATGTTCTCAAAGAGGCCATTTATATCAAAGCAATGGCAAATGGCATCAGTCACAACATAATATTGTGCATATGTTTCATCTCCTTCTCTGTATGTGGGCCATTTGCAGCTGGAATCCAATAAGTTCCACTCTTCCAAACGAGAAGTCAAAAGTTCTGCATTTGACTTTGCTAGCCCCAAATCTCTTATTAAATCATTTAGTTCTCGTTGATTTCAAAAATGTGGCTGAGCACTGCAAGATGCACATTGGAAGTCCACATCTTTGTCATCCTGACAATCACCTCCAGACTGGACATCTTCCTCTACTGTCTCCACACTTCCTGGTGGTTGTGGAATGGGAAGCTCATCGCAATGTGGAACTGGTACAATAGATGATGGTATGCTGGGATATGTAATGGCATTCCGGCCTCGAAACTTCTTGTACTTAGAAATATCCACCGTACAAAAGAAACAGTCATCAAGATGAATCTTTAGCTCCGTACAAATTCGAGGAATGGCAAATGACATTGCTTTCCTTGCACCACAAAGCCAACTCTCCAAAGTTGACCTGCAACTACCATAGCTTAAATGAAGTGCCCAAACTTTGTCTTGGTCTCCCATAGGCATTCCGAAGTAAGCTTGATATGTAATGGAAAACTTAGTTCCTGTGGTAATTTTGTGCTTGACTTGCTTAGGACCAATATAGTGCTCACAAACATAACAAAAAGAGCCTGGGGAGAGCTTACAACCTCTTTTTGTGGCCATGTTTACTTCTGTAACAAAGGTGAATGACAGTATATTAATAAAAACACAAAATTTAAGATTGCAAAAAACTTAGACCACCGTTGAAATCAGTTCCTCGGAATTGTATAAGATTAAAGAAATCATCATAAAAAATTTTGTGTTAGTTACACAGTGTTATGTATCGACACGCTGGTCCCAATAAATTATGCACACAATGTAAATTTCAAGCCCCCTACCCCAAATATCCACTTTTCACATTCCATTTAGATTCACTTCTCTCACTAGAGTAGCTGCACCCTTGTATCATGATGTGTGTCAAGCAATAACAATCATAACAATACATTTTTTATTCTTGCTGTTACATTTAAGATTTCAGTATTCGGTATTTCAGAGAACAGCAAGGGAGAATTAGGGAAAAGGCCTCAGAGAATCCTGACAAAAGCCCTGATTTCCCGAATATGTAGACAAGCAAGTACAGGCTCATCAAACACAGCAGTACACTTATATTGTTAATAATTTATTATTATTATTATTATTATTACTATTATTATTATTATTATTATTATTATTATTATTATTATCATGTTTTTAATTTAACGCATCAAGTATTTTTTTAGTTTATTTTTGAATAAGTTTAGGTTATTTATTGTAGTCAACTCAACAGCCAGTGCATTCCAAAACTCAGGACCTATATAATTTAAGCTCCGTTTGATCATGAGGGTTCTTGGATGTATGTGTCTTAATAATGATCTATGTCTCGTTTTGTAGTATGAGCACGAAAATAAATTCAATTCAATAATATCTGTGTGTAGATTTTGTTTAAGTCCTCGGAACATTAATTTACCAATTCTAAAGTCAAATAATTTTTTAACAGATAAAAGTCCATAATGGTTGGGGTTGACATGAGTACGATGATAAGTGAAAGGTTGGAAGTTGGTATGAGAAGCAGAATTTGTTTTTAAGTCTAATAACCTTATGTATTTATTCTGTAATATTTGTAGTTTATTGATATTTGTTTCAGGGGTTTGTCCCCATGAAGAAAAGCAGTAATGAATATGTAATCGGGTAAGTGTGTAGTATAAAAGTTTATGTGTTTTAGTAGTTAGATTTTATATAATTTTGCTAACAATCCCAATATTTTTAGAGATTTGATTTGCAGTAGAATTGATATGGTTATTCCATCTTAAGTCGGAATTTGAAATAATTCCCAGATACTCAAAGCTTTGTACTATATCAACAGGTGTATTATTCAAAAATAAATATGGAGCTTGTGTTTGTGACATTTTCTGTCTAGCAAAGACAAGGAGTTTGGTTTTATCAACATTAATTATAAGTTCATTGCATGTTAACCATTCTGAGTAAATTTGTAATGGAAGATTTGCTTGTATAACCATTTCATTGAGATTTTTTCCACTGAATAATATTGTAGTATCATCTGCATAGAGAATAATATCATTGTTAGATGCTATATTAAAATATCATTTATGTATAAATCAAATAGTAAGGGACCCAGAACTAAGCCTTGAGGAACCCCTTAAGTAACTGGTAGTAGCGGTGATTGTAATTGATCAACGATAGTATATTGAAATCTGTCAGTTAAATAATTACTGAATAAAAGAGGTGAAATACCTCTCACACCCACATTGTATAATTTAGTTAAAATAAATTGATGATTAAGAGTGTCAAACACTTTGGTGAGGTCCAAAAATACAGCAAGTGTAGTGTTTTTTTATTCTAAATTTTTTTAGATTACATTCTGTAAGTGTAAGAGCGCAAATTCTCTTGATTTTGGGTTGAAAGCCAAACTAATTTTTATTAATGACACTGATTTTTTTGTAAGTATGAAATTAATCTCGTGTAAATTAGTTTTTCTAAGATTTTAGCAAAGATTGACATATTAGCTATGGGGCGATAATTATTTACATCATTTCTCACACCAGATTTATATTTAGGTGTAATTTTTAATGCAAGTGAAAAGATGCCGGTAGTGAAAACAAGATTGAAAATATTCAGTAGTGGGTTTATGATTATTTCAGCTACATTTTTAATAACAGATGGATGAATATCATCGTTTCCTGGTCCAGAAGTCGTTTTGATATTATTTAATTCTTGTAGTAGTTCAGTTTTGGTTATAGGTAATAAATAAAAAGTTTTAATTACATGGGAATTATGAAAATATTGTAAAAAATTATTATTTTAAAGTTGTTGTTTTTTTTTCAAATTTTGAGAAATACTAGTAAAGTGTTCATTTAAACTGGTAGCCATGAGTTGTTTATCAGTGATTTTCATAAAATTAGAATCTAGTAAATGTTCTGAAATTACAGTTTTAGTTTGTTTTCCGAGTAAAACGTTAAGGTGTTTCCAAGCTACTTTTGGGTCATTCAAGGCAACAATATTTGCATAATAAGCTCTCCTAGCATTTCTTATGGCAGAGTTAAGTGCATTTCTATATAATTTGAAATTGGTGAAGTCATTTTGGGCTCTTTTTCATAAATGTTTTGAAAAGAGCCTGTTTTTTTTATTAATACTGTTTATCAGGGATGAAGTAATCTAAGGCTTACGAAGCTTCTTTTTTTGAATTTTTATTTTTTAAAGTGGTGGGAAAGGCTATATCATATTTTTCTTTGAAGATTGAAAAAAATGATCAAAAGCTAAATTGGGAGATTCATAAGTCTGATAATCTTCCCAGGTTGTTTCATTTAGAAGTTTTTTTTAATTTTCTACAGCTCTTTTATCAATTGTACGGAATTTAACAGTTTTAGTTTCTTCTGGTAGACAACATCCAATCTTGTATAAAGTGAATATGGGCAGATGATCACCTATATCATATTCAATTACTCCTGGAGTCATATGTTGTGGTTGAACATTTATGATGGCTAAGTCAATTATGGTACTAGTATTTTGGGTAATTCTGGTTGCTGAAGTAATTAAGTTTAAATATCCTGAGGCGGAGAGTAATTGGATAAATTGTTTTGTTATAGAGTTATTATAGAAATATCTATGTTTAAGTCACCCATTAAAAAACTTTTTTTTTGAGAAATTAGCAAAGTTAAACAGTTCATTTAACACAACAAATAATTCAGTATAGTCTGAGCTGGGCGGTCTGTAACAGATTGAGATTATATAAAATTGATTTTGGATGGTAACTATTTCTATATTTTTATTCATTATTGTAAACTCTTTAATTGTGGAAAAGAATTGATATTTATTATTAACATAAATGGCCACCCTTGAATATTCTTTGTTAAGGTTAAAGATTTGGAAATCGTTTAATGGAATAATAAAGTTTTCAGTCGGGGACCATATTTCAGTTACAAATATGAAATCCAATGTTGATCTTTGTGTATGTATTAAAGTTTCTAATTGTGTAACTTTATTTAGTAAGGATTGGGCATTAACATGTATAATTTTTAGGGTAATATTTGTATTAGTTATAAATAGCTTGTTAAAATTTTCAGTTGAACAGTATTGGACCTGCAACATGAATTAAAGCAGAAAAATATACGTAGCATTAATTAAGTACTAAATTCATACTGCTGGAGGTCTTCTATGAGGACAATTTTCTTTCTTCGATCACCATCGTTCCGTCTAACAAACAAATTGCCATTGATAATCCAGGCATTTTAATCAGTCCATGGTGTACAAGCTGCCTGGCATGCCAGAACTTTTGTCTTTAATATGGTGAAAAAATTTCATTAATGAAAATTCTTGAATGCTGGGATGCAGGATCTAAAAATCAGAATTAAAAATTGGAATTTTTCTCTTGGCCAGCCAGTTATCTCTACTTGTCCTTGTTGTAAATTGAATTATGATGGCTGAATCATGGTTTTTATTTTGTCCAGCTGGTAGAGGATGAAGTACATCAATGTCAGAAGATCTGTAGTTTTCTATTTGTAATTTATTTGCTAGTTGATCAATGCTTTTCCTAAGTGTTGTTTCATTATTAACATTATTAATGTGTAAACCACGGATTTCGATATTTCTGTTCCTTACTGATTTAATTCACATAACTCGGTTTTTAAAGCCCTGATATCTATGGAATTCTTATTTTCATTTCTTTCAGATTTTCCCAGTTTATTCATTAGTTCAATGATGGACTGTTCAAGCTTTTACATTTTTCAATCAAATCATCATATCTACTATATACTTATAAATTCAACAGTTTGCTTTATATCTTGAAGTTCTTTTTTAAATCAGAAATACAGTCAAGTTTATCTTCTATCCTCAGAACTGATTGCCTAACAGAGTCCATCTCTTGTTGAGGAAATTCCTTATTGACTGGGGAGTTTGTATCTGATTTACCATCCTCCAATGCTGCTGAGGTTTGTTTTGTGTGTGTGTGTGCGTTGCAGAGGTTTGTAAAAGATGTAGTGCATATTCTTGACATTGGATTTTTTTCAAATCAGTAGATAAAGCTCTGAATTTTTTATCAGGCAAACGAATGCATATTGAATGAAAATACTTGTTACAGATCCCACATCTAGGAGCAGATGGCCAGATGACACCTCAGTTCGGCCTTGATTACACATATGACACTTCACGATCTAGCGTCAATACAACTCAGGGCACAATAATATATTAGATGGAAGAGGAGATTTGCAGAGTAATCACTATATTAAGAAGTAGAACAAAGTTAGTTTTTTCAGGACCCAATGAAAAAACTTAATAAATGTTGAAATTATTATCAACTAAGCAGAAGATTCATGCTAAAAACCTCAAGTTACGATTCAAAAATGAAATTAAGAGTTCGTTTTTCATCTCAAACAGCATAGTAGTAATTAATGTAGATCCATATATAACCAAATAAATTTCCCAATAATATGTTTGTATTACAAGTCATTGAAATCTCAAAATTTTCTAGCAGATGGCAGCACACCGGTCCAAGCAAGAAAACGTATTAATTAACCTAAAGGACAAGATTTCTTTAACAGCACATAATAAATATCTTAACATATACGTAATACAATTGAAACATTGTAATGATGGAAAAAGTCCACACAAGTTGTTCAAACTTAGGTTGGTAAGACTAAGGAAGTCCTCCAGATCAAACCGGTTTTCTATTTATTTATTTTTGTTTGTATTTTTTATGGCAGTAAATGAATTTTACGTTATCTTGCCGTCGCCACCACACGTCCGAGATTATATATCCAACAATCTACCACTCATCGAAGTATGATAATCCAAGTAAGTTATAGTTATTTCCCGTGATCGGAAGTAGCCTACTACTTTTAGAGTAGCGTTGTATGTAGCATCGTTACAAATGAAAAAATGTAGTTGTAGCAGTAGCACGCTACAAAATCCAGTAGCTTGTAGCGAAAATTACGCTACAATTTGCGCTACTTTTAAAAAACAGCGAAAAAAATTCTTCAAATCACGTGATATTTCCGAATTATCTGAAGCGTTATGGGTGAAACAGGAGCTGAGTGTGTTCTACCTACAATTACGTGCTTGACGTTGTCAAGCCAGCAAAATAGTTAACCATTTTTAGCATGTCTTTTGAAAAAGAAAGAAAAGAAAGAAAGAGAGAAAGAACACGAACGTGCTTGTAGTAACACTTCGTCCATCCATTAAATATTAGTCTGATTTGAAATATTCTTTTTTGCATTGGAAGCTCGAAATGTGAGAACGGCGATACTTGCATTTCGGTTTTTTATGATGCATAACCTCGCCGCTAGCTGGTGCAAATGCTGATATTATCGAATTCAAAAAAATGTTTTATTACATATAATTGTTTCTAAATATCTGATCATTTTTTTTACCCATTCGATACCATTTATAACAAAGACTGTTTTGGGTATTGTGTTTTTTCTTTTTCTTTTTCAACTTATGCATAATTTCCAATTAGGACATTTGAATTTAAATAGCTATTTCCCAGACATCTCTGCTTTTAAAAGTCTGATTTGAAAATTTTTACATCATATAATATCTAATTTTTGGTAAATAACAGTTTTGCCACTAGGTGGCGTAAGGATTTTTTGTGGTTTTCATGTATTTTTGCAGCAATTTTGCGCTTCTGAAAGCTCTTTTTTTTCTTTTCGTGGTCATATATCGTGCACCACGAGAAAAAACCTATTGAGAATACATTCTGCTTAAAAAAGTGCGATATATATATATATATATATATATATATATATATAAATACTTTTTCCGCCAGGGTGGCGTAGATATATATTTTATTTTTGACCATATCTCTACTTCTAAAAGTCCGATTTGAAGATTTCTTTTATTGTGGAAGAGCGTTTTTGGTGTGAAGTGTTTTGCATGTAATTTCAAACTTTTCTTAACGCACAAATGTGCCACCATAGGGATAGGGCCTAAATGTACAGTTCCGTTTACAGCCTACTTGCACAGTGGCGACTCCTAGTTTTTATGGTGTGTAGGATGTAAAGGGACGATGCGCGGGGGGGGCTTGGGGAAAGGATATACGGAAATTCTAAAAAAATTAAATAGCAAAACGAATAACAACATAACAATAAAAACAAACAAAAATTCACCTAAATGGTTTTTGGAAAAGTTGTTCAATAACACAGTCACAAGAATTACTTACGCCTGGTTTTGAACTGCTATCTAGAGCGGGATTACTCCCCATGCTTTCTAATCGGGTACCAAAGCACAACAGTAAATTTAATGACTGGTAAATTAAAATACAAAATGGAACAACACACGTTGAATCTTCAAAAACTTAGCGGAACGCGCTTTCTTTCCCTTGCAATGCTCCCTCACGTGAGCAGCTGAAGTTGAGCTGCGCGTTGGTCAGTAGGCATCACGTGACAACAGCTTGCCGTGCATTTCAGGAGGACTGTCGACCATGAGAACGAGAGTAAGGCCCGTAGGTTGATTCGAGCAAGGAGAATGACTTTCAGTTCTGCGTAGGTTGGTTGATTCGTCCTCAGAATGACTTTCAGTTCTGCGACCTTCTGCTGTAAATACCCTCGGCCCAGCCATCTGCGCACTCAATTGACAAGGTGCTGGTAAGCGAGGCCGACGACAGTTGATCGAAATCCTCACTCTCCCTCCAGAGCTTCCACACAAGACAATCGTGCATCGGCGTCCCCTTGTACGCACGTGAACGCCTCGAGAATTATTCACGACTGCAGTTGTTCCTCATTTTCGTTTTTTCTTCCATGTTAATAAAATAAATCTTTTCCAATATTTCATTATGAATGTAATTTTCTAATATTAAAGTGTAGGATGATCCTCACGTCCTACATGAACGTGTGCATGTACTTGCAGCAATCTGTGCGCCTAAAAAGCCGTCTAAAAAGTTCTTTTTTTTGGTCAGATACTACTTAATATGAAAGCATTTTGTGTGTATTTCTTGCTCAAAAGTATACACCTTTTCCCCGTAAGGAGTGCAGGGGTTAAATTTGTTTTTCTCTAAATCTCTGCTTCTAAGCGTTCGATTTACAAAATTCTTTTACCATTGTATACCATTTACTTTATGGAACACTTTGCCTGTACCTGTGCAGTTTTTGTAGTTCCTAGTTCGATCGCTAGGTGGTGTTTGTGTGCTTCTGTTTGTTGCTGTGTGTCCGCTTCTAAGAACACTACTAAAACAAATTTTTTCTCTAACTGTATGGCATTCGCTACAATAACGATGGGGAACATTATTCTCTTTCAATAATGCACAGCTTTCCTGTTAGAGAGCGTAAATGTCAAAATATTTTTCTCACCGTCTCTGCTTCTAGGAGACATTTAAAAAATTCTTATTTCTTAGCGTAGCATTTGCTATGAAGAATACTTTTCGCATGTTATCAAATTTTTCATTATGCAAAATTATTCCGTTAGGGGAGCTAGATTTATATCATGTTTCCATCTATATTTCTTTTTCTAACTGTTTGATTTGAAATTTCCTTTCTCAATATCTTCCTTCTGCTATGAGAAACTTTTTGTGCTCAATTTGTCGATTTTCGTAACACACATTTGATCTGCTGGTAGGAGTAAGTAACTATTTCTATTTCAGGATGCTTTATCGATTGTTGGAATCCGGTTGATTTCTTTTTTACCGGTTCCATTCACTTTGAATTATTTTGCAAATTTTTATTCGCGTCTGAAAGGAACGAAACGACATGCTCATTACACCCGAAAGTACTGTATCATTTTCTTATTTTCCTTATATATTTTCGACTGCTGAACATACAGCGTATACACTACTGTTTGTGAAAATTGCAACACCAAGAAAGAGAATCGCGCTATTCAAATGCAATTTATATCACAGATTCCTCATGTTACAGGAGATAACTGATTACATTTGTAGAGCTACACAAGATTTTTCGCTTCAAAACTCAGTATAGTGTGAAGCTACGTCGAGCACCAATAACAGCCTCTACACTACGTGGCATTGAAAGGAAGAGGTTTTTGATATCGTCCTGGAGAATAGCCTGCTAGGCTGCTTCTAGGCGTGACCAGAGTTCATTTGTGGTGATTGGAGGAGGTGCTTGGTGGGCCAGTCGCTTAGCTACCATGTCCTAGACATGTTCTACAGTGGGCATGACTGGCAAACGTTCAGCCTAGGGAAGAAGCGGTATCTGCCGGTCATGGAAGAGGTCTTGGAAATTCCGGGCCACATGTGGCCGAACATTATCCTGCTGGAATATAGAACCAGGACAACTCTGAAGGAAAGGGTATCACGTCTGCCTCTAAAACATCCCTGATGAATTGCTGGCTGTTGAACTTTCCCTCAATTACATCAGGAGAGGGTGCAAATTGAACCCAATGGCGCCCCAAACCATGAGGCTTGGTGTTGGACCTGTATGATGCTACAAAATGCACCCTGCAAGGTGCCGTTCACCACGATATCTTAGACCATAAATGTGACCATCGTGGTGCATTAATTGAATCGTAACTCGCCAGAAAATACGACCTGTTGCCAGTAAGCGCGCCAATGTCTGTGTTTGAGACCCCATTGCAGTGTATGTGGTTTGAGGGTTAAAGGAATGCGCAGCAATGGGCTACTAGCGACCAGTCCTCTGTTAAACAGACGACATCGAACTGCACTGGAGGTCAAAGCCAGACCAGTGAGAGTGCTGCGCTAACATCGTGAATGTCGCTGTGCGATCGGTCACTACCGTGCGGCAGCGGTGTCTGTCATCCCTTGCAGTCGTGCGATTTTTCTGTGCACTTCCCGGATTTATGTGCGTCTGAGCCTCATCTGTTCAGTGACGCCACGTTCGCATCATTGTACTGGCGTTTTGTCCCGTACGAGTGGAAGTTTCACGGCAGAAAAAGCCATCTTCTCTCATCCCAACAATCTTTTCCCGCTTAAAGTCCGTCAGATGTTCATAATGCGACTTTCTTCGAGGACGAGGCATAGTGAGACACCTTTTCGACTCAATGTCGGCTCTTCACTGATTGCAACATCTTGTTTGAGCCAGCTCTTCATACTCAAAATGAGGCAGTTCAGAGGACGCTGCTCTGAAACTGCATGCACAGTTTCACTGACATTTTAATCATTTTGCACGCCCCAACTTCTTGTACATATCCTGAAAGTTTCAAGGTAATACCAGTAATCCCTCATGGTGTTGCAATTTTCACAAACATTAGTGTATCTACTATTTAAAAATATCACATAACAAAAGTGTTGTACCATAGCCAGTTACACATATGTGGAAATGTGGAGATAAATATTACCTATCAATAAATGTGGAGAGAGAAAATTGTTCTTCCACCTACAAGCTGTTTAATAAAGCATCACTGTGTAGTGATGCTTTATTATACCGCTCGCAGGGCGAGAAAGAAATGATTATCTTTTCATTTTGTTCAGCAATATGTATCTAATATACACTGCTGGCCACCCAAAATGCAACATCAAGAAGGACACGAGATAGCAAAGCCAGATTTACTGGACACATAACAGATACAAAGATGAAACGATTGAGCTCACAGGCCCGTGCGACTTGCGGAACACGCAGACATCAATAGTTCGTGTGGCTCCTATGGCTGGCAATAACGGCCGCTACACGCCGCGGCATCGAACGAAAGAGGCTTTGGATGTGGGCTTGGGGTATGTCGGTTCAGGCTGCTTCCACACGTTGCCACAGTTCATCAGGCGTAGGCGCGGGTGGTGCTTGCTGGGCCACTCGGTTGCCGATCAGCGACCAGACGTGTTCGACGGGCGACATATCGGGAGAACAGGCGGGCCACGGCAGCAGTGACACCTGGTGGGCCGTGAAGAATTGTTGCACGATGCGTGCCACTTGCGGGCGTGCATTGTCCTGTTGAAACGTGACCGCAGTCAGGTCCTGCAGGTAAGGGAGGACTACAGGCTCCAAAACGTCGGAGATGTTGCCGTGGCTGTTGAGTGTACCGGCAATGCGTACCAGAGGGGTGCGGGTGTCATATCCAATTGCGCCCCAAACCATAACGCCAGGCGACTGACCGGTATGGCGATGCATAATGCAGGCGTCATACAGTCTCTCGCCGCGGTCCCGCCACACACGGATCCGACCATCGTGGTGTTGCAGGCAGAAGCGGGATTCGTCGGAGAAGACAATGTCGTGCCATTCCGTAGTCCAGGTGCGGCGTTCAACGGCCCACTGCTGCCGCACTCGCTGGTGGTGTAACGTCAATGGTAATCGGAGCAATGGGCGCCGTGCGACGAGTCCCCGCTCCTGCAGACTACGTCGAACAGTACGTGATGACACAGGTTGTTGCGCAACACACCATAATTCCTGCGCTAACGTTCGTGATGTGGTGGTGCGAGCCGTCAATGCCCGCCGCACAACATGCCGTTCCTCTCGTTCGGTGGTGTGCCGCGGCTGCGGCAATCGCTCACATCGGTCCGTCCGTCCCTACTGCACCCACCGAATCCATACTCGCCTCACTGTGGCTGGATGCCGTCCCACACGGGCGCCGATGTCTCGGTACGATAAACCGCTGTCGCGGTAAGCCACTATTCGTCCTCTGTCGAACTTCGAAATGTGCTGGAATGACTGTCGTATTCTGAGACGAGGCATCAGGAAGCTTCCCACCCACAGGTCTGGCAGCACAACACACTTCCACTACTTACACCCGGCCTTCTATGCACCCTTCTTATAGTGCTTCTCGGTGGCGTGCCGGGCGCACATGATTTGCATATGCCCTGCAATGCTAATCGTTTGCATGTCCTCTCGCGGGCGACGCATGCTGCGAATTTCAGGCCAATCGGATGCTTCCTTCTTGGTGTTGCATTTTGGGTGGCCAGCAGTGTACGTTACACTTTGAAGTACAACATACTTCTTAAAGTCCATTAAGGATATGCAGCGTTTTCTGTTTTTTGTTTTGGAGTTTTAAAACCGATAAATTCAGTCGCCATTTTCTATTTAGAGCCACTTGTTCCAGGGTGGTGTGAGAGCCAGTGACATCAAACAAAGACATCACCCATCCATTCCTTATGCGGGACTGGCTTTCTCGGACGAATGCTACAAAGCTCACGCCTCAGACCACCAAGCCACCGGGGCGGTGTTGTGGACAAGGATGCATGTGTATGTATAGAAAACTATAAAAGCCAGATGATGGATAAGCTGTCCCGAGGAAAAAGTGCTGATTTCTGACCATTCGTCCGAAATGTGCCCTGTTCAATCCCGCATGAGGCATGGGTCATTTGTCTGTTTTACAGCACTGGTTCACTTCCCTCACTGGAACCAGTGATCCCAAATTAGGGACGGGCGACTATTTATAGCCCTTGGGGTTGCTCATGCTTGTTGTTAAAACCCTTCGCCAAAGTAACGATGAATAACTAAATATGTAATGTCCAAAAGATACACCTTTCCATGAGTATTTTTTTGTGTTTTGACCCTCAGAAATCTACAGTTTCTGTATTACAATAATATATTAAAATGTGTTACATATAGTGACTACAGCAAATAGGCAAATTCAGACATAAATATTCGTGTAATTTTTCTTGGTATTTTGCTCTCAGTGTCATATGTAAGAATGTGCATATATAAGTATCACCGCCGTTAGAATTTGTACCTTTAATTTAAACCTAAAGATAAAAAAAGTAGCGAAAGTTGCTACTTTTCGAAAAAAGTAGTGTAGCTAGCTGCTTTTCAGAAAAAGTAGTTGTAGCAGTAGCAAACTACTTTTTAAATGTAGTTTTCCAATCACTGGTTATTTCACAAATAAAAGAGAACATCACAAAACCATGTCAGTCACGAACCAGTGTCTTGACTTGCCCAATACTGGGAAATGTTTATACAGCAGGCAACAGCTTAACCCTTTAACCGGCTGGAACGAATTAACTCGGGGTTAGAAAAATGGGCTGAAATCAACTCGAATGAATATATTCGCTGTCTAAGAAGTGGGCCAAACCCAAGTGGAACGAGTGAACCTGCGTACGGAAAACTGTTGCTTGCCCCTTAGCTTTGTTATTAAAAAAATGGTCATTTAGGGAGATGACGAAGAAAAATCTTTTGAGATTGATTATCTACTAAATTGACTATAACAATAGCGACGAGCCTAAAAAAGAGGAGAAGAGATGTTTGAGTCACTTGTTTCTTCCCAGTGGCATGATCGGGTAAGGGGATCCAGTTCTTTCTTATCATGCCTTTAGTCATGGAGCAGGGAATAAAGGACTAGAGGCGATCGCTTCTCATCAGTGGTAAGTATATGGTTCGTACCGCTGAAATGAGTGGTGGGAAAGCATTGTTTTCCAAACGTTTTTGTAAAACCCAGCCGCTTTGTGAACATTTCTATTTGGAGAGGGCAAACATTTTCCGCATCATTTAGTTCAGGTTGCTTAAAATGTTAACAACACTTGTAGACCTTTCAGATGCAGTACAAAGGCATTTTTTTATTGGGAGTTTAACGACCATCATGAGATATAAGCAGCCACCCGTCCCTAATTTAGGGCCACTGGTTTCAGGGAAAGGAGAGAGCCAGTGGTGTAAGACAAACACAAAATCCATGCCTCACCAGATTAGAACCTGGATCCATCTCGTACGAATTGTCTAGCCATCGTTTAGATCACTATGCCACAGGCTCAGGGACCTTTTTATGCGTATTCTAGTTCTGGGCAGTTTGTAAATTTTGTTCTGACCAGTGCAATGCCACTTGGAGAATACCAAAAATTACACCGATGAGCCATTACATTATGTCCACCCCAGCCTAGAGAAATGAACGCGCTTGGAGATCAAACGGTGGCGCAGGTGAAGTTCACAGAGCAGTATACAGATATATTTCGGTTAGTAAAGTGTTCGGATTCAGAATGGGAAAAGCTGCTGATTTATCGGAGTTTGATAAAGGACAAATTGGGACGTCACGGCGCCTCGGAACTCTTGTGGGTTGTTCACGTACCGCTGTAGTGAGTACGTATCAAAAGTGGTTTAAAGATGGCTAAACGACGAACCGTCGTCCAGCCGTGTGTCGTCCGCAGCTCATTCCTGTCAGAAGGGAGCGGAGACTGTCGCGCATTATTCACAACGACAGCAGGGCCACAGTGAGACAAATCACCCGCAGTTACAACAGTGGTGGTAAGGGCAATGTGTCACAGCACACAGTCTATCGCAGCCTTCTGCGCACGGGTCTGCGTAGTCGAAGACCCAGCAGGGTCCCCATGCTCACTGCACATCATCGCCAACAATGCAAAAAATGGGCGCAATATAATCTAGGTTAGACCGTAGATGATTGGAAGAAAGTGGCCTGGTCTGACGAATGAAGATTCCTGGGGCATCACGTAGACAGCCGAGCGTAGATACGCCGATTACCAACGGAAACTATGACACCTGGATGCAATATTGGGCGGAAACAGGCAGGCGGCAGCGATGGTATACTGTGGACGATGTTTTCTTGGGGCACTTTAGGTCTCATTATCCCAATAGCACAATCTCTGGCAGCTGTCAGGTATCTGAACATTGTTGCGGACCAAGTTCACCCATTCATGGCAACTGTGTTCCCTGATGGTGATGGCCATTACCAAGAGGATAATGCGCCATGCCACACTGCCAGGATAGTCAAGGAATGGTTCGGGGAACATGCTGGTGACTTTCTATTAATGCCCTGGCCTCGAAATTGACCTGGCATGAACCCAATCGGACATTTGTGGTTTGACTTGGAAAAAGAGGTTCGCGCTAAATCAATCCCACCCCGAAATGTACGGGAACTGGAGGACCTGCTGTTGACATTATGGTACCAGATACCCCACGATCGCCACCTCATCAAATCGATGTCTCGCCGAGTGGCCGCTATTTTGCAGGCTAATGGGGGTCGTACAGCTTATTAGGTAGGTGGTCATTATGTAATGGCTCACCGGTGTAGGTTCCCTTGGTTTTCCTCTTGATGTGTTACTACTCATTGTATCCCGATATCTTTTGTTTGCTCATATAAATTATGGTGGCATGCTAGAGTAATGTAAATATCTTCAAATTATTTTGAGTCCATTGGTTTAGAACCCAGGAAACCAGAATAGGTTTATGTACTCATCATTTGACCAAAATTACAAATTTTACTATTATTTTGCTCTATGAAATGTATATTGGGTTACACTCCTTTATGGAAAAACAGTACTACTCTTTTTTTCTACAAAACCCCAAGTCACAATAAGAAACTAAAACAGGACTGGACAGACATGTTCAGGAAACTGGTAACAACATGAACTGGATACCCTAAAATCATTAGCTTTTAAAATAACCTCTTTATAAATATACTAGCTGTAAAGCCCGTTGAGATACAACGAGTTCTAGAAATCACTTATTGCTATTCAAGCGTTTATTAACAACGTTGGAAAATATCTTTGTACACGATATTTTTTGTAAATATCTTTCGGAATCTGGAAGTAGTTTTCTTTGTTCTGGCCCATGGACTACTTTAACTGTGACATCATCAAACCGTCAGACTCTTGACAATGCAGCATAAAGTTGTCCATGGCTAAACACTAGTTCAGGAAGGTAGATGCCTACTTCCTCTAGTGTTTGACTTTGAGAGTTATTAATGGTCATAGCAAAGGCGAGTTTTATGGGAAATTGTCGTCTTAATGTGAATGGGAGGTATATATCAGTAGATGCGAGGTCAATTCAAGTAATAAAAACAGTTTTACCACATGTGAGCCTGTGAGTACTTTGGCAATGATCAAATTGGGTTTTAATTCTTTAATTATCAGTATTGTTCCATTGCATGAACCTCGTTATGTATTGAGATTTCTCAGGAGCATGATAATAGCTCCAATCTTTAACTTCAGTCTGTGAAGGGACATTCCTGTTGGAGTTTGTTCATTTTAAAACTCTATAGGATAATACCGTTCAGTATTTTCTTCGCCATCGGTATCAATTGAATCAGAGCTTAAGTATGTGCTTGCTGTCCCCTCTAAGAGATCAGAGTTTTTGGGACCCAGAATGGCTTTCTTTGCAAATGTTTTAAAATCAGAAATTTTCAACTTCTCACCAAATATTTTTTGGCTATATCACCATCATATAAAATGTGTGTAGGTATCTCTATCATTTCCTCTGGTAGGCCATCAGCTATTTCATGGACACCATCACCAAGTCGTAAAAGCTATTCATTGAATGATGAATCAACAGATCGAACACTACTTTTGAGTCTTAAAATCTCAAACTTCTCCCATAATTGGTTGGATTTAATGCTGGCTTCGAGTATTTTGGTTCTGTCACCATGTTTGCCAACAGGAAGAATTTTTCTAAAGTCTCCTCCAAGTAAAAGGACTTTGCCATCAAAAGGTTTCTGATTTCTCATAATATCTTTCAGTATTCGGTCGACTGCAAGTAAAGCAGTACCGGGGGCCATTCTAACTTCGTCCCAAATGATGGCTTTCGCAGATCAAGTGATTTCGGCGTCGGGGGAATTAATCTTTATATTCGACATAGACGTTTCGTTTAAAGGTGGCACTAACTTAAATTGGTTAAAGTATGTTTTGCCACCTTCTAACAGATTAGCAGAGATTCCTCTTTCCTTCTCCACGGATAGCGTTGAGGAGGGTTTTATACAAATAAGTTTTTCCTGCGTCCCCCGCACCATCAAGGAAAGAACATCTATGAGGAAGATCATCATTAGTGGTTGCTGACATAATACTGTCACGCTGCTTTTTGCTCTGAATTTAAATTACTTGCCATCCTGTAGCTTTTTGTCGTTCTGCAGCACTGTCGAAATAAACATCCGGATTTTGAGGAATGTTACTTGATGGAATTGGAAGATTATGTTTATCGCATGAGCTGTTGCTAGCTTTGAGAGCGTCGTTAATCTCTTGAAGGGTCAAATGGAATAAATGTTCACAATCCTCAGTATGTCCAATGTTATGTCTGTGTGCAAAATCTTTCCGAAGTTGGGATTTATATTTTTCAAACAATTCTTGTGCATAGGGTAGTGAAACAAAGATAAGAATATATGCAAACAAATCTCTAGTTGTAGAGGTATGCTGCAAACTGATGCTTCATCTAAGGTTTTCTCCCATATTTCATCATTTTTAATCAAACTTTTCTGCAATGCAGCTTCTTGGAAGGTATCAAATTACATTGGCTGTTCTTAGATCTGTAAAGCTTTTCGTTCCAGACACATGAAGTAGCAGTAGTCTCAGACAATATCTTTCTGGATCAGAGCCAAGGTTGACTGAATACATTCTTCCGATCACATTGTCTCCACCACGTTTTCGTTGGACCCATTGTTTTTCTTTTGATTGAACACGTAATGTCTTGTCATGTCGCTATATGAAATGGATCGCGCATCTTCATTGCCCTCATTTAGTTTGGACCATGCTGTCAGCATTGTATCTCTTTGAGCATTATAAACAACTGCATTTCGATCATTGTTTAAACGCTCCGGATTAAAGGTAATGTTCTGTTCTTCAGGAAGGTGAACAGGTAATCTAACTATTGTATGAGATTGCTGATGCGTATTATAACCAAGTACTCTCCACATTGCCTCAGGTGCGCTAACATATGGGGAATCAACTTACTTCGTCGTATTTGGTGTAGTGCTCTGTTATATGCACATTTGCACAGTCATGACCTTTGTATACGTACTTGAAAAGGTATTCCACGCTTTTCACAGCAGCGCACACCTCGACATTAATGTGGCAATTGTACTTCAACAAGAGATACGGATTATAAGGGACAACACAGCTGTTATCAATAGTTTTACCACGTACAGTTATGGTTGCACCATTCTTTCTACGGCGATATAAAGGTAAAGGATACCCACCTTTTTTAGCAACTGTTTCATTTTGGAAAAACTTCGGAAATTACTTGGTACATTTGCCATCTTCCATACACGGTGAATTGTGATTACTTTTACCACACGGGCCATGAACCATGTGTTTCGCAACAGTTGCATGTAAAACTGGTAAATGCTCTTTATCTAGAAGTTCTGCCGATACAATTTGGTCAATTTTCTCAGGCAATGTTGGTTTGTCCTCTTCTTTCAAAATCAAGAGCATATGAGCATGGCGAAGCCCTCTTTTTGGAATTCGATTACATGAACTTTGGCCACCGGAACTCTAAAAATATGCATTTTGGTTATATCGTCCATTAATTCTTTCAACTTCAGTTGGAAGACCCTTGCAACTACACGGAAAAGCAATTGAATTAGAGATACCTGTCTAGTAACGTGTAGCACCACCATTCGCCCTGATGACGGCGGCGATTCGTCTCGGCATGGACTCGACAATACACCGCAAACTTTGGGAAGCCATACGGATCCACGACCCCTGAACAAGCTCTCACAGTTCACGAAGATTTGATGGAGGGGGTCAGAGCCTCGAACATCTCTCTCGATGGCATCCCAGATGTGCTCGATGGGATTGAGGTCAGGTGACCTAGCTGGCCACGTCAGTGGAGTGTTCATTCAACCATTAGAATATAATCCGGGAGCAATGGCACGGTGCATTGTCTTGTTGCAGGATGTGGTCTCCAGTGGGATGTTGAAGACGCACAAACGGGAGCCAATGGTCGTCCAGGATATTCCGGTAACGTTGATCTGTGAGGGACGATGTCACACGTACCAGGGGCCCCATTTCAGTCCACGTAAACAGTCCCCAGACGAGAATGCCACCCCTACCAGCTTGAAGAGTACTCTGCTATCAAGAAGGATCCATCGCTTCATGTGGTTTGCACCGTACTCGTATCCTGCCATCCGCATGTACCAACGTGACTCTCGACTCATCAGTCCAGGCAACATGTTCCCACATGTCTAGGGCCCAGTGGCGATGTTCCCGCGTCCATGCTAATCTTTGTACCCTGTGATGTGCGGTCAGCAGCGGTACCCTCGTGGAACGATGGCTTTTGTACCCCATAGCGAGGAGATGGTTCTGGATGGTGTGGCTGCTTACCCGTTTTTGTGCAGCAGCGTTAAATTGCCGAGTGATTTCTTGCAATGTGGCCCATCTACCCGCTGTTACAATGCGAGCTAGCCGACGATGACCCCGCTCATCCACACGCTGTTGTCCACGGCAGTTGGCCCTTGTAGGGATGGTTTTACCGGATTCGATGTACTCACGGTGCACCCGTGACGCAGTGGCTCGTGAAAATCCCAGTGCCTGCACGACTTTCGAGATGGAGTGACCCATTCGTTGGGCCCTGCCAATTTGCCCACGATCAAATGCGCTTCGATCCTTCGTCTTACCCATACTGCGTCCGACTCTTACTGATTCCCGTCGCATCACTCCTTATATTGTCGAATCGCTGCATACGTCATGTCGTTTCCGTTTACAGGGCCGCCCAGAGCGCCACATTTGCATAACGCCAGCTGTCTCTAATTCAATTGCTCTTCAGTGTAAATCTGGACGGATTTCGACAGATTGACCGTTCAAGTTTTTAGTAATTTCTTCCCATTTCTGGTTGCAAGTCATATAAGGAAATGATCAGGCTTGCCATATTTTCTGACTATCGCCATTGGATCCTGATAATTATGTATCATATTTCGTGGACTACCTTGAAACGATGATGGCAAAATAAAAGCTTTTCCAGGAAGAAACTCATCTCCAGGATTCTGAATTTGGTTCATCAGACCTTTATACTTTTCGTCCCTTAACTGAGACTGATTTTGTCGTATGTAATTCAGTCTATTAGTTTCCATTTTCACATACGCATGAACAATGTATTGTTGCGTAATCTTTCCTGCGCTTGATAATGGATTGAATTCGTCACATATCTAAAAACGAAGTTGATAGTATTGTATTTGTGTAACCCTTGACTGTGGCTTTGTACATTCGTTAACAATACTTAGCAAAGACGTTGGCCTATGTTGCAATGAAATGTCAATGGCCCAACTTTTATCACCATATGGGAAGAGAAGAGGATAAACCAAAGGCTCTAAATTTGTATCGAGAATGCTGATTCTTTCTGTTTTTCTACTGTTTGTTCTTGTACTTGCACGGCAATGAAGCAATAAGTCACGTTCGAGTGTAGGTTCACCATCTGCATTTTCAAATATAAGGGCAATCTCATTAGATCTTGGAGCATTATAACGCCTTTGATCATTTCTACGATCTTGAATAACTGCCATTGATACATTAGAAGGAACAGCACTATTAATTTGAGCAGGGATCCCAGACGTCCCGTTTTTGGCTAATGCATCCCATTATCCCGAGAAAACTCTTCGGGACAGCTTTTGTCCTGTATGTTAGAGTACAAGACTGAAAAACAAACTCGATGAGTTACAAATTCTATTCTTTTTCAAACATTTTTAACCTGCACGCCAAGCTTCCCCCAAGCTGACTGTTATTTCCCGCGTCTAACTCTGTGGTCAATGCTCTCATTACGTTGGCAAGCACAGCTGTGGCAGATTGATATCGGCGGAGGAGTGGGCACGTGACCTCGACACCTGGTGGATGCAGTCAGTAAGATGTGGATGCAGCGGAACTGTCCGCTTGGCCCACGCCATTTTAGTTAGTAGCTTGCTCCGAGAGAAATATTTCGGTGCTTGCAGAGTATTAATTGCTGTACGACTACTATTAAAATGTGTGGTTTTTCAATTCAACTGTGGCCCTGTTGAACGTTGAAAATGCCGAAAAGGAAGTGTGATTTTACAGACGCTTTAAAAACTGAATTTCCGTTTTCACAAAAATCTACTAAATTGGGCGAGACAAATAAAGTGGAGTGTACGGTTTGTGGTGGCTTGTTTAGCGTCGAGCTTGGCGGAGAGTCCGACATTACCCAACACATTGCCACTAAAAGACATAAATCTGCATCTCGAGCGAGTACAAGTGCAAAAGTCAGTAATTTTTTTACCACGAAAGTGATGGGGAAGTGGGAAAGAATCTTGCTGCAGAGGAAGCAACTTTCGCGTATCACACGTATTTCCACAACCAGAGTTTTCGATCAATGGATTGTACATCTAAAATAATACGTAAGTTATATGATAAAAGATTTACGTGTGGGCAAACAAAAACACACGCGTTAATTGTAAATGCTTTGGCTCTATTTGCAATCAAGCAATTCAAACATGAAATGGAGAAAGCAAATTAGATATTTATCCTGATTGACGCTTCAAACCATGGTGCTTCAAAATAAGTTCCATTGATGGTTCGATATTTCATTACAGAAAAAGGTTTTAAAACCATGATTCTAGAATTTACAGACCTTCCTAGTGAAAGCGCAGGACGACTTGCTGATTACATTTGGAACTTGTTAAAATCTTGGAAGACTGAAGATAAAGTCGTAGCCTTGTCTAATACTAACTTCCGTGGATATTCGAGAAAGGGAAGAAACAACGTGTACCATAAATTGAGAACTAGATTTGGCCGCTGAATGATTGGAGTTGGTTGCTCAGCTCATATTATAAACAATGCTGTGCAAACTGCAGCTGATACATTGCCTCTAGAAATCGGGGCTGTTATAGCTCAAACATTTCAACACTTTTATATATACTTTGTAAGAGTCCAGTCCCTAAAAGAATTTTGTGAATTTGTGAACAATGAGTATAAAACAGTTCTAGGACACTTATAACGTAATTATCTTTTTCGTGGAGAGATATTGGCTCTTACGTTATGTCTAAACCACTAGATAAGAATACGATGCAATAGTTCCTAATTAAATCTTTACGGCCAGACGAAACACAAGACATAAGCCAACTTACGGTAATTCATTTTTATTCCACCACTATATCAATAGCACAATATCGCACTTCGAAAGATAAAAGTAATTCACATCAGCCACATATCCACTCCAGCAACTGTTATCTCGTCCTTTTATCTATCGTTCTTATCTCATACATTCATACGTCACGTTCACTCTGACCTCAATTGCTGCCAATCTTATTCTCGTTTGAGGGAAAAGATATAACGTTAAGGTTGGTAGTATAAGCAGAACAAACTAAAATTTACATAGGAAAGAAACTAAAAATGAAAGTTAATTTAGAATATACGTCACACACTCGAAGACAAGGTGGTTGTCGTTGCATCCAGCTATCAAAAAGTTGAATGAAATGTATGAAGGGTTTAAAGCCTATTTTTTTCAGTAGATAAATGTCCGACAATGTTGAAAGACTTTTTCCAGAACCCAGTGTCGAAGCTGTTTTCTACTTTTCTGGAGTTGCAATGTAAAATGTTCCATACTGCTATCAGGAGCATAGAAGGCGAAACGACATCTTTCGTTGAAGCACAGTCAATTATACAGTCACTGGTTGGAAAAATTGAAATGAGAATAGTTGAAAATTTGACAACTACCACCGAAAAGAAGCTACTTCTTGAGTTGCAAGAGGAAGGATTGATTAGTGAAAAAGCATTCCACTCTCATAAAATTGATTTCTACAATACATGTGTGTCATATGTAAAACAATGGCAACAGTATATGCTGAAAATAGACAGTACGTCTAGGGTGAAACTGAGAACAGCATTATCGTGGGAAAATGTTCTTCAAACAGTCCAAACTATTAATCAGACCGCTGCCATATCAAACATTGTTGAATCTGATTTGTTTGATGAAGTAATAGTAGTGAAAACAGCTCTGAAATCCAAAGAAGGTAGTGAAGTGAAGGACATGTTGAAATCCAAATATTTAGATGAAGTCTGGGTGGATCCATTACAAAATGTTGAAGGAGAACTATCAAATTTTTAAAGAAAGTACTGGAGTTCGTTATGTGTATCCCTGGAACAAATGCGGCGTGTGTCGAAAGATTATTTTCTCGCATGAACGCATTGTGGACTGATGAGAAAAACAAATTGTCTGTAAAAACTGTAAAATCAATGCTTATTGTAAAATCATTCTTCAATGAGGATTGTGTAGCTTTTCATGGCATGATTCTTACAAACAAACAGTTGTTAAGTGAAATTCCTTCTTCAAAAAGTATTGCAAGAGTGAGCAAAACTGATTGATTAAAAAGAGTACTGATTAATAAGAATAGTTAGAATCATTTTGTAAGTTTGGCACATGTGATGGATGCGCATACCAAACTTTTGCCCTCAGTCGTAAGTGTCCCGTATTTTGTTCCAATGTATCTGGGATCCCTACATTTGAGCATCTTGAATACTCTCTTGCTCGACTTCATAAAACATTTTACATGCTTCCACAAATGGATTATTTTCTGTCATGAATGTACTCAGTGTTTGAAACAGATCTTTATTGCACCCACTATTTTCTCGCATTTGCACTTTTGGGGCAGCAGCCTCATCCGGATCCAATATGTACAATTGCGCTTATTTCCGCTGTTCACCATTATCAGGATGCAATGCTTCTGCACGATAATAGATTGATCCATTTATTCTAAAACAATAATAACCTGGTGGAGGAGCGATTTGTGCTCCCATCGATGCAAATGCAAGAGAACTAACTATTAATCGACCGTATGTTAGGCATAAAGTTTTTTGAATGCTCATGCTGGGATTTCATAAGTTGTTCAATTAATGGGGAAGTGTGAATGGGATCTAATTTTACTGCTCCTCTTGAGCAACATTTAGAAAATTTACCATCTGAAGGTCTCTCTCCGGCAAAGTTTTTAGCCTTACAAAATTCACAAATTTGCTCAAGAGTGCCACATGAGTGTCTCGCTACAGTCTTTTCAGAGTCTATAACGTTTAAAGCCACATGGCGTGTAGCATTTGTTTCTTGTTGTCGGTTCGTTAATTTCCTCTGAACCTCTCGAGCGCAGCGTTCATTCCTTTGTTCGGGGGTCATATTTTATGGCTCTGCAATATGAACATTTCTCATGCGCTGAGATTCAGCTTCAATATGTTCCGGCGTCATATTAGTATGACGATCACGCAAACGTCGAATTTCATTCAACTGCACTGCATTTTTGTCTCTTTTTTTCTGGCATGTTCAGCATTCCGGCGGTTAATTTTTATCTTTCGACTGCAGTGCGTTGTTAGCGTCTTGCTCGATCTTAATTGGCTTTGTGGCGTT
The DNA here is from genome assembly GCA_039090855.1 of Macrothele yani. Classification (NCBI taxonomy): domain Eukaryota; kingdom Metazoa; phylum Arthropoda; class Arachnida; order Araneae; family Macrothelidae; genus Macrothele; species Macrothele yani. The sequence goes on along the minus strand of CM076996.1, from coordinate 72,650,989 downwards.
TACCTTCAATCTCTTCATCTAATGAAAGAGGTAAATTTCTTTTTTGACGCGGCATAGGCGAATTTTAAAACAACAAACAAGTTCGCGAAGGACAGTAACGTTCGTCCTTGCCTTACTGAAATAAAAGTGATCAATGTCGTCGGAAGTACGTATTAAAATTAATAAATTTAATAAATATTAACGGCCCTTAAATATTTTTAGGAGGAAAATGCATGAAAAAATAATAATCTTGTAAAATATCTTACAACCTAGAACTGTATGCTTCCACTTCCATCGCCCTCGAAAAAAAGAAACTCTAAGTTCGGACGAAAGAAAAAAATGTAAACAAAATATTAAACAGGAACGGTTACGGATAACACGGTTGGAACACCGAAATATAAATGTTCGTCTTTTTTTATTAAACAGAGTAATAAAGCATATCAAGGGTAAGTAAAGTAGAACCAAAATTCCTGGCGTTAAGTTTTCCTATTTCTAAAGAGTTGACCGTGTGATGTAACGCATCTCTGACATCATGTGAGAATGATTTGGGTGAGATTACGTCACACCAGAAGCTGTGTTCTTTGTTGCTATGACAACAAAACAAAGTGATATACGCGTGAACTGTGCGCGTGTAGGTGACGACGTCACCTGCGCGAAAACACGAAAAGCTAAGCGTAACGTAACATTTGTTTCTCGGTTGTTGCTATGACGATTTAAAAAGTGATCCACGTCGTCGCAACTTAGCCTTTTATATTTAGGATACAACAAAGTCGATCGTGGGAAATTCTTTGTCAGGCAGTGGTGCAATTTATTAGGACTTAACTACTCGGAATAATCCTGCTGAAGGAGATGAGCTATCTCTGAAAATTTCCAAATTAGGTTTTTTTTTTCTTATCAAACACATAAAAAGGGAATTCTCAAAATACAGAATTTTAAACAAAATTGTAAATAGCCAAATAAAACAAGTTTCATTTCAAGAATCAAATCTGAATATGGGTAAGAAATTTGACATTCTAGCAAGAAAATTCACCATACAAGATTTAAGATGGAGAAATCAGCAGCTCATGAGAATTAACACAGCATTCAGACATCTCTGAGTTTCGTGTATTTTACTGACCGACATATCCGATTAACTGCATGTAGGAACAGGGGTCTATCTCGTGTAATGTCCGTGGTATATAACTGTCGGAACACTACACAAATCAGTTCTTAATAACTTCACCTTCAAGCGAATGAGGAGTCACCCAAATAACTTCAGAAAATGTTATTTACTATTAGTCTTTATTCAGCAAAAGCGTCTTCGGCTCGACTCAGCCTTCAACAACATTAGTAAAAACAATCCAAAGAAGAACACACAGTCGTCAATAACTCAAGCTTCAATTTAACATACGTCTCTCAATTAGTGTGATAACTTCCACCATCTCCACCCTGCTGCTTCTCAAAACATTATATATATATTGTTCACTTATCGTCTCAGACATCCACACGCCATTCGTTCAGACCTCAGGGGTGTTGCCAATCATACTCTTGCGAGAGAGAAGATATCATGTTAAATTTGATAAATGCTAAAGAGAGCCCCTTATCCCGTGTCACAAAGAGGCACATTTGAATTGAGCAATACTTCCCTTTAATTGGATTGAAAACCAATGGAGGTCAGTGCTCTTCACAGATGAGTCCAGGCTTGCTTTGCAGAGTGATCTGGAGAGAACAAGGGACACACTATCATTCCTCTATGACCCATAAAAGAGATACATGTCGTGGTAGTGTGCTGGCTTGAGGTGGCATCTTGTTAGGTGGACCCACGGATCTCCATGTCCTTCCAACAGAAACCATGAATACTCTATGCCATAGAGATATTGTCCTGGATCCCTATGCAGGTGCCATAGGAGATACTGTACATTTCTCTTACAAGACGACTACACTTGTCCCCACCAACCGAGGCTGCTAGAACAATATCTTCAAGAGGAGACCATCGTTCCCTATGGAATGGCCATCTGGGATTACTGATCTTAATTTAATCTGTCACGTTACGGGTAATCAGAGAATGAGGCATTGAATAAAATCTCAAGTCCTCAAGGCACTTTTCCTTTGGCACCTCTTCTTCGGTTCATCGTCTTGGTGTGTATTTGCATAGCCTTGGGTGCACGTTTTTTTTTTTTTTTTTTTGATTGGAGGTTTAACGACCACCGTGAGCAACTCAATGGGCTATAAGCAGTCGCCCGTCCCTAATTTAGGGTCACTGGTTCCAGGGAAGGGAGAGAGCCAGTGCCGTAAGACAAACACAACATCCATGCCTCACCGGGATTCGAACCCGGACCCCATTCGGACGAATGATCAGAGGCCATCGCTTAGACCACTGCGCCACCGGGGCGGCTGGGTGCACGTTCCTCTACTATTGTTTGAAGTAAGATAAAAGGGCGTGCAACGAAAGTCGCTTGGCTTTTTTTGTTTAGCCGCTGCTGCGTTATTTTTGAAGTTGGGAGTCAGCTGACTTTTCCTTTCTGGCGCTTCTTCGTGTAGCCGCTGCTGCTTTATTTTTGAAGTTGGGAGTCAGCTGACCTTGCTGGATTTATGCAGTTTGAGGAATATAGGACAGGTTGAATTAATTGCTTCGTACCGAACTGGACTAGCTGACTGCTTCTTGCTGCACTCCCGTTCTCATTCATATGCCGTTAAACGCATCTACCGAGGAGAGGTGTATGGACCAAGTTAACTGCTTCGTGCCGAACTGCACTGGGCTGACTGCTTCTTGCTCAACTTCCGTTCTCATCTGTCTGCCGTTAAGTGCACTGCCAAGGAGAGGTGTACCAGCCAAGTTAATTGCTTTGTGCGTCTTCTATAGTGTAAAGGCCTCTCAAGGTAAATGTTGCTATCTGATTCAAAGCTGATATTCTGTGGAATTAAACAGTTGAAATCTAAAAAATTGTGTTTGTTAAAATTCTTGTGCTCTGTCGGCATCTTAATTTAGCATGTCAACTTTGTTTAAGACAGCGGGGTTTAAGTTAGTCTGGCCGGGTAAAAGAGCTAGGCAGGTTGGACAGTCGCAATTTCAATTTGGCGCCAACGTGGGGAGAAAAATTAAAGTGAGTTAGATGTTGATAGTGACAGTGTTTAGTCAAAATTCTAAAATTGAAAGTTAATATATTTGTAGCATTGTAAAGTTATTTATTTCTATGCGTATAATTGACTGCTCGGGAGCTGCTTTCGCAGTGAAGGGTTAACATTTTTTTCTTTGTTTGTCTGCTCCTGTGGGAATTGAAAAATTGAAAACATGTGGGAACATTATGCTATTGTGATTTTGTTCAATATTGTGTTTCCCTTCTGCTTTCATTTTGCTTATTGCAAGCTTGTTAATGATGTGCTCAATGTCAATGTTTCTGTTTCTGTGAACGGACATTAACGCTAAACCCGATAAGCGGTTCTCACCCATGTTAGAGCGCGTATATGATTTTAGCCATCGTAAAGTGCTAAAAGTTATTTCAGATGTTGCTGTGGTGACGGGTAGGAAAGCAAAGGTATTCAACATTTTAGCCATGATTGGAAATAATACAAATAATTCTGGAACAGTTGCTAATGTTTCTAAAGATGTGCTTGCTCGCTGATACTCTGAAACTTTGCCCCATTTCTTTTTCATAAGTGAGAGACGCCACTGTGAAGTCTCGTCTCTAAGAAGCACTAGTTGCCCAACTTGAATGTTCCTAAGAGCTCTCTGCCACCTGTACCGATGTTGCAACTGACTTAGATAGTCAGTACTACACATTCTCCAAAAAGATGCACGAAGACTTTGCATAGTTTTCCGCCTAGTTAAGAGTGGGATGGAGTTCTGACTGACGTCTCTGTCTTGCAAGTCTAAGAGTGAAGATCCAACTAGAAAGTGTCCTGGGGTCAATGGCTCGAGGTTTTCGCAATCAGTACGTAGAGGTATCAATGGTCAAGAACCAATGCACGCTTCAATCTGCGCCACTAAATTATAGAGTTATTCAAAACATTAGAATAGCAGACTTACATGCTTTGATGAAATGCTGTTTCATCGCTTTAATGTTTGCTTCCCACAGACCTCCAAAATGTGGAGCAGCAGGCTGAATGAAATGCCAAGTTATTGACTGAGAAGCCGCAAAATTTTGTACTGCTTCCGACTGGTACACCTGTGATTGATTCAAATAGTTCTTGGCGCCTTGGAAATTGGTAGCATTATCACTGTAAATGTCTGATGATAGTCCTCTTCTTGCGGTGAATCTCCGAAGACTCGCCAAAAACGCCTCTGTGGTAAGACTTGATTCGATCTCGAGATGAACAGTTTTAGTCAAAACAAGACTTGATTCGATCTCGAGATGAACAGTTTCAGACAAAAATGACTATATAGGATTTAAGGATCACGTTCGTTCTTTTCAGATTTGGCTTAGCAAGGAAAGGCCTTGCCAAATATATGCCGACCTTTGTGACGTGCCTGCCCAGCAACACGCACACGACATAAAGGCATATAGCAGCGCTAACGAATGTCCGCGTAGCTCAATTGGTATAGCGACTTATTCCGGAATGAGGGGACCCGGGTTCGAGCCCCGGCGTGGACAAAAATGACGGAGAAATTTACTTTGTTATAATGGCGCCCGAACTTTCCGGATGACCTGGCCGTTCAAGATCTCGCAATGGTGTGATGTTCCTTCCACACCGTGAGATAGGAAAAATAAGAGAATCCCTTCTCCAGCGCTTCAAAAAATAAAAGTGTGTGATGTTGCATTCCACACGCTAGCTTGACTGGGAGTTCTCATGTGCACGTTCTACAGACGATGGCTGCCTACGACGATTCATGGTCACGGCTGAGCCGTGGGCCATGCCCCTGGCCCTCTTTCGGGGGGGCAGATGTGACGTGCCTGCCCAGCAGGACGCACACGACATAAAGGCAGATAGCAGCGATAACGAACGTCCGCGTTGGTCAATTGGTAGAGCGACTTATTCCGGAATGAGGGGACCCGGGTTCGAGCCCTGGCGTAGACAAGAATGATGGAGAAATGTACTTCGTTATACCCTTTGAAATGGTTGGATGGAGTAATTCTGTCCTTTGGTAAGTGTCCCATCATTCGATGAAGAGTTTGGGCTCTGTTTTTGAGACAAGTCATAGATCCCCGAACCACTTTTCTAACGGTGTTTCTTCCTGATGGAACCCAAAATCTTTTTCTAATGAGTGAAAGAACCACTTGAATACCAGAATGTAGAGACATCTTATGATATTGACTAATGATCAACTCTGTGACATAATGATTGTGGGGTATCAACATTAGATGCTATCTTTCTCTGGATAAAGCTGAATGTTGAAGTCTCCCTCCAACTCTCAGAACCTTATTTTCGTCCAAGAAAGGACTGAGTGAAAGCACTTTACTGGTTGAGGGTATTTCTTTTTCTGCTTCTAAAGCATTGATTTCTAGTCCAAAATTAGCTCTCTGAATTAGCTTAACTATGTACAAGACTGCTTATTGGAGCTCAGAAAAGGATAAATAACTCTTGATTCTGTTGACTTGATGCCTCTTACAGTTTAAAATAAATCTTAGACACCAAGCTGTGATTCTAATTAATCTACTGTATGACGAGTATTTATAAATGAAGGTAGTGCTTTCCTCAACCTGATTGGTACAGACTAGAGTATCAATTTCATCGGATTATTCTTGAATTGGATGTGGTTCTTGACCGACTGAAATATTTAAAGGATGACTTGATAGCCACAATGGACCTTTCCACCATCTTCCATGACTCAGCCTCTAGAAGCACAGTCAGCAGGATTTCCCAAACTGTTTACATGATGCCATGCATAGACTGAAGTAATACTTTGTATCATGGAAACTCTATTGGCAACAAATGTCTTCCACCTGTGCGGTTCAGACCTGATCCAATCTAACACTATTTTTGAATCAGTCCAAAAGAATGACTCATTCAAAGGCATGGAGAGTGAGCCCTTTATGGCTTTATACAACCTATTCAATAAAACCGCAGAACACAGCTCCAATCGTGGGAGTGTAACTGTCTTCAGTGGAGCAACCTTTGTTTTCGCTGCCATAACATTGATCTTCACCTTGTTCTCAGGAGAAACAACTCTTATGTAGAAAACAGCAGCATATCCTCTTTGAGAGGCTTCACAAAACCCATGTAACTGTACTAACTCCGCTTCAATTCCCTCCTTGAACAAATATCTGGAGACCTGAATCTGTTTTAGGAGCTTTAATTCTGAAGCACATTTTGTCCACCTACTAAGGATCGAATCTGGCAATGGTTCATCCTAAGATACTCCAACGGACCACATCTCTTGTATCATCATTTTAGCAAGAACTGTAATAGGAGCCAGAAGTCCAAGAGGATCATATATACTGCCTATGTTTGATAATAATTCCCGTTTTGTATGGACTGACTTAGTTAGATTAATATGCACTTTGAAAATATCTTGAATAGTCTCCCATACAGTTCCCAGAATTTTCACTGGTTGCTGTTGCTCTGCCTTCCCGATTCATTTAATCCTTTCACATGCTCTGGCAATGATGAGAAAATTTCATTCTTATTTGATGTTCACTTTCTTAATATGAATCCTCACTTTTTCAAAAACTCTATTAATTGATTCATAAGTTGCCTTGCTTCCTTGACTGACTTTGCACCTGTAAGCAGGTAATCAACATAGAAATCCTTTCGGACCACTGCAGAAGCCTCTGGATATTTTGATTGCTCATCTATAGCCAACTGCTGAATAATCTTCATTGCTAAATATGGAGCACAAGCTGTGCCATAAGTCACAGTCTGCAACCTATAATCCCTCAATTGATCAGCAGGATTGTTTTTCCAAAAAATTCTCTGAAAATCTGTGTCATCTGGCTCTACCTTTATCTATCGAACCATTTTCTTTATATCAGCAGTCATGGCAACATGATGCTCTCTGAAGTGCAACAATATATCTGGCTGTAACTTTGGTCCAGTGTGTAATACATAATTTAATGACACATTGGTGATGAACTTAGCTGAGGCATCAAAAACCACTCAAAGTTTAGTAGTCGTACTGTCCTCTCCGATTGCAGCATGATGTGGCATGTAAAAACATTCCGATTCTGGCTTCTGAAGATCTTCAGGGACCAACTCCATGTGGCCCAAGGCAATGTACTCATTGATGAATTCTCTATATTGATTGTATACATCTACGGTATATTCTGGTTTAGTTTCTTCTCTAGCGCTAGAAACATTCTAACTGCTTGTTGTCTAGAATTTCCCAAACTGGAATGACTACCACGAAAAAGTGGTTTGACTGCATATCTTACACTTTCATCCCTTCTCAGTGTCTTGATAGAAATTTTCACAAGATATGCCTTGAGCACAAGCCTTGCCTTCTTCAGGGATTTCTTCCAGTTCCCAAAGACACTGAGAAGGGATGAAAGTGTCTTCATCCAATTTCAGTGTCTTCATCCAATGTCACGCTAGCTGACTATTTGACTTGTGTCTGAATGCCGGACAAAATCTTTCCTGCAAGGAGCCATCCAAGCTTAGAATTTATTGCCGTAGGAGTGTTTTCTTGTCCTATTCTTTTCTCACCCAGTATGAGATCTCGAAAAAGGTCCGCGCCCATAATTAGGTCCACCGGTCTTGAAACACGAAACTCAGGATCAGCCAATTTTAAGTTTCTAAGGTGCGACCAATTAATTATCACTTGAAATGTAAAAATTGGGTAAATTCTTTGTCAGATGCTTCACCACCAGTGCCCTTGTGCAAAACGTTTCGGGATCAAAATAAGACTTGAATTATACAGGGTGTTCGTAAACTGTTTTGACAAAAGAAGAGGGGTGATAGTACCCATCAAGACGAACAATATTTACAATGGAACCTAGGGTCCCATTCCACTCTGAGTGTCAGAAAAGAGTAACTTCGAAATACATCCAACAAGCACAAGTCGTCACCTCAGACGTCATTTCTTTCGTGCCGGAGAAGTAGCACATCGCCAGAACATCACCGTTAAGCATTTACCGTATGCAAATTTCCAGAGAAAAGATGCAGCATCGACAGTTTCAGCTGATTGGCTTATCAAGGTGCAGTAGACACTTCCTGAATGCCACATATCCCTCATCTAAATTTACTCGGACGTGGCGGACCTGTGGCATGGCCTCCACGCTCAAAGGACTTAAACCCACTGGACTTCTTCTTCTGGGGGCACATGAAATCATTGGTGTACGAGACGCCTGTGGACTCCGTGGAAGATCTCGTCGTGGGAATCGTTGTTGCAGCGGACAGGATAAACACAACACCATGAGTCTTCGAGAGGGTGCGCCAGTCTTTCATTCGCCGGTGTGAATTGTTCAAAGTGGCACCCGTGGCCGCCACTTTGAGCATCTACTTTGAGTCTGTCCCTGATCTCCATAAATGGGGGGAAAATGTTGTCGTTAATTCTCTTTCTTTGCACTGTTGAAAGTTCAACTTGGACATCTAAATTTACTCTTTTCTGACACTCAGAGTGGAATGTGACCCTACGTTTCATTGTAAATATTGTTAGTCTTGATGGGTACTATCACCTCTCTTCTTTTGTAAAAACAGTTTACGAACACCCTGTATATTTACTTGTGCCAATGAATTTTCAGCAACTCCATTGCCAGTTCCAAGAATAACATGGTTACTGGCAATTGTGGGAAGACCAAGGTTACTGCAACATTTCTCCGTTACCAAGACATCTGCGATCCACAATCCAATAAGGCCCTGCAATCCTGCTAATTTCCAGCTTGGTCCTTAACGTGAATTATAGCCGTTGAAAACAAAATGTTTAGTGACTTATTAATGCAAGATAATGAAAGTGCAGTGTTCGAGGTTTCCTTCGTTGACTCAGCGTGAGAACTGACATTATCTTGTACTTGAGATTTAGGCTGTTCGTATGAACCATTTGTTAGCTGTAATTCCGAACCAGAATCGTGCAGTAAGGTATGATGTTTCTTTTGACATTTCTTACAACTAATGGCAAGATTGCAATTTGAAACTTGGTGATTTGTTCTTAGGCAGTTGAAACAGAGTTTGTGGTTGTTTACAACGCTTCTCATTTGCCTTACAGTCATGCCCAAAAAACTTGAACATCTGAATAGTGAATGATTAGCAGAACACAATATGCAATTCCTATTTCTGTTAAGAGTGGCATCATTAGTAATCGCATTATAACTACATATTCGAGGTTTGGACCTTTCTTCAATACCCACATATTCCTTTCTGGGCTGCATGCTTCGTTCATGTTTTTCTAAAAATGCAATAAATTTTTGGGTAGGATGGGAACTTTGAGTCATTTAATGTAAGCTCCCACTGTTGCCTCATTTTGTCATCCAAACATTTTTGCAAAACAATGCACCAGCATCATTTCCGAGAGCAAGTCCAATTCCAGCCTCTAAGTATTGAGATTCCTCATGGCTTTATTACAGACATCCAAAACCTCATGAAGAGCTTTAGATGACATAATTCTGATAGGTCGAATACCAAAGATTTTTGAGCACAAAGCATAAGCGAACTCTCTTTTATTATCATTCTTATTAACAATGTATTCCAATCTGGTACGTAATTTTCTTCTGTGATTGGGAAACTTTTTATCAGCCTTGAGGCTTCTCTCATTACTGAAGAATGCAAATATTGCAACCTTTGAACATTACTGAGCTTATTATTTTCATGTATGGTAGTAACAAATATTTGTTTATAACTCAACCAGTAATGAATATTACCATCGAATTGCGGTAAACTGAATTTCGGTAACTTAATATTTTCCTTGGTTTGAAAATTAGAACGCCAGAAACGTTTTCAGGACGGTGTTCCACTGAATTCTTGTTTAGTCAAATTCCTTCGAATGTTAATATCTATTGACGATATTTTTACCTTTTGCTGAGTGTACTTATCATATTCTACATCCGAATCAAAGCCCTTGCATTGCATTAACTCTAAATATGACTCTTCCAACTTGGTTTACAGTCTATTTATATCACTACTCAATCTTTCTAATTCAAACAAATCGGCACTTAAAATTATTTCAGTGGCTTGAATTTCATATCTCTCTATTTCCCTAATTTGCAAATCAAATTCAGCTTGTGCATTTCCCAGCTTTTTTGCCATGATTTTGTTTAAATTATTTTCACTTAGTGAAGTTTCCTGCTCGACGGACTAATAATGGAATGACGATATATGGGCTGTCCCCAACAACTTTAATTAGAGGAAAAAAACCGATAACTTGAATAACTTGCAATACTGATTCGAATTAATCATTTTATATCATACAACTATATTCACAAACCATTTACCTGCTAAATTTCTACAATGAATAAGACAGTTCCAGAATACACTGTACGCGGAAAGTGAATGTTCCGCAATTTTTAAGAAAGTTTATTGACTGTTCCTATATCTTATAAAAGTTTATGGAATAATCTTACCACCACGTTATGACTGTTCCGTTGGTCCTGCAAGGGGTAGTTGACTTCTTTCACTAAATATTCATTAATCCGAAGTGTAGTCTACTCAGCTCACTTAGTTGTAATCCAATAGCCTGACTGACTGACTGGATGATGTTTCATGACTTACCAAACTGCACTTTCTTGCTGACTCCTGTCCTAATTTTTTTTCAATTCTCACCATTTCTTGTTTGCATCGTACTTGACTTGATCTGACTTGGCTTACTTGACTTGAACTGACTTGGCTTACTTGACGACTCTGTGTCGCAGCGCCACCTCTTGGACAAATCAGATAGGGGACGTCACGCCGAAGACACAACAAAGCCTTCCGTGGAACTTGATTATGCAGTTGAAACTCCAGGACCCGCTCCAGTGCTGCAATAGTGTAAGTGATGGCTTCTGATCCTTTGTCCGAAAGGGGTCCGGGTTCGAATCCCGTGAGTCATAAATGTTGTGTTTGTCTTACGACACTGGCTGTCTCCCTTCCCTGGAAACAGTGACCCTAAATTAGGGACGGGCGACTGCTTATAGCCCACTGAGTTGCTCACGGTGGTCGTTAAACCTCCAATAAAGAAAAAACCCTCCAGGATAGGAGTTTTCTCCTCAGACTTTGACTCACTCACTTTTTCTTTCTCCTCCATCGGGGAATCGACATTTTGATGACGGTTCTTTTTTTATTATTACTGGAGGTTTAACGACCACCGTGAGCAACTCAATGGGCTGTAAGCAGTCGCCCGTCCCTAATTTAGGGCCGCTAACTCCAGGGAAGGGAGAGAGCCAGAGCCGTAAGACAAACACAACATCCATGCCTCACCGAAATTCGAACCGGACCCTTCTCGGGCGAATGATCAGAAGACATCGCTTAGACCACTGCGTCGCCGGGGCGGAGATGATGGTTCTATAAATCATGAAATTTTATTAAACACTGCTCGAAATTTGGTTCCTGTTTCATTTTCTGTGAGAGGGGGCATTCTGCTAGTAGTTTGAGGACTAGTGAGAGGGATCTGTTTGTTCTGAGTCCGTGTTTGATTGGGGAAGTCGGCTGTGTATCTTTTTTTTAATTGGAGGTTTAACGACCACCGTGAGCAACTCAATCGGCTATAAGCAGTCGCCCGTCCCGAATTTAGGGTCACTGGTTCCAGTGAAGGAAAAGAACCAGTGCCTTAAGACAAACAAACACAACATCCATAACTCACCGGGATTCGAAGCCGGACCCCTTTCGGACGAATGATCAGAGGCCATCGCTTAGACCACTGCGCCACCCGGGCGGCGCCGTGTATTTCCCGTGAACCTCGACGACGGAGAGTGGATTACAGGAAGTTGTCAGATTTACGACCTACTCGTCTTTGAACAGTTTTTTTAACCGGAGCAGCAACGGTTTTGCATTCATTTCTGCATGTAATTGTGTAGTGCGCACTATTGCATTAAATCTTGATCATCGTTGTTTCTAGTTGGTTCATTGTTCTTGTTTTTCTGTGTGTGTGTGGTTTTTGGGACTTACGGTTAGAGGGGTGGCATTAATGTTCGTTTTGATCAAGAAGGTTGAAATAAGGGGAGAAAGTATGATGTCATAAACATGAAGCTTTTTCAGCAGACGACGCTGACTGTGTGACAGCCATCTTAAGACTCTGATAGTCGTTTTGAGCCACTGGGTTACGTACGTGACAAGCTTGGTTTTCGAAATTTGAAGTTATTTGTTTTAGAAATGGTGTGTTGCGCTTACGGATGTCACAACAATTCCGGACGACCACCTCTTGCAGTTACGTTTCATAGGTAAGTAACGGAGAAACATTTAATATGAAATCTTTTAATTTCCGAAGAGCAGATAATAGTCAAGCTCGAATATGAAAAATTTTCAATTGGAAGATAAATTAATTATTATTTATGATTCATTTATTCAGTCTGTAAACAGACATAAACACCAAAAAGAATTTTATTTGGGTTATTCGAACCATATTTTTAGCCAATAATTGCATTTTTCTGAAAATGTGTGCTCCAGCCCTAAAATAAAAATCTTGGTGATCTAGAACTTCATTGAACGGTGGTTTGGGTGCAAAATACCACATTTAAGTGTCGCTTAAAATAAAAACCCCGACACCGTCAGCTAAATAGCTTTAAAAGTGAGATTAATGAGTGAAAAGCCGAGAAATTGAGATTGTGTAAAGGGCCGTAGCCAGGAGGGTGAGGGTTTACCCCCCCCCCCAGAAATAACGATGTCTCGCAAAATAAATTTATTGTTTTATAAATTTCTGCTGGAAAATAAACAGAGCTCTATTTTATGAGCTAACGACTAATCACCAGAACCACGGGAGTCGGCGACGGCTAAAAATTTATGGGGGCGGGGCGCAAGTAAAATAAGGAAAGGGTAGCAGCTGCTGCAATGTTATGGCTTTTTCCTTATGGCTGGAGTGAAGTACAGACACGCTGGCGCTGGGACAGAGAGTCACCCATCACCCTTCCTGTACTGCCTGCCCCACTGAAACAAAAAGAGTATCACAGACAGAAGACACCGTAGTTTGGGCCTGGCGCCTGGGGATGTGTGTGTGTGTGGGGGGGGGGGGCGCACTGATCCTAACGTCCTTGGAAAGCGCGTGGCGTGTGTTGTCACTTGTCGCCACTTGCTGGCTGGTAAAACTATACGTATTACGTTCTAAACCGTCGGACTGGAAGGCCGCAGTGGTATTTTTGTCAGCGAAAAATCTTCGAAGTCTTTTTTGTAATGGCTAAACGTGAACGCGAAAAATGTACCTTGATAGATTTTATGTTTAAACATGTAAAAGCATCTGCTGCTGAAGCAAGGAGTTCGGCTAAAATTCCAGTTTCTTCAGAAAAATGTAATCAAGAATCATGTCAAAACAGTGAGCAGAAAAAGGAAAGAGAAGGAGCCGGAAAGGAAGCGAATAATTTTGATTTAGATATGTATTTAAATACAAGAGTTAATGAAGCGCTCAAATATAAATTACTATCTACCCCATGGATGCCAGAAGAATTATTTAAATTCCCCATCTCGACTGGGCGAAAACTGAAGTCTCAACGGAGTTGGTTCACGTGTTTTCCTTGGCTCCTTTATACCCAAGTTGGTGAACAAGGTGCGTTATGTAAGTATTTCACTTTATTATCACGTGAATGTGTGCAAGTAAATGACACCACCAAAAACGGCCATGTTGGTAAAAAAACCTTTTAACATGTGGAATACCGGACTATGTCTCCTCTCACTGTCGTGAGAGGGTGCCACAATGCAGGCACAGACGAATTACTCTCTCATTCGAGCTGGCTGGCAACACTAGCCACATGTGTCATGTCATCCAGGAGGGTCCCGCTTGGGCTGCGCAGTATCAGACGCGGTAATTTTGAAACCACGCATGACGTAGGTGTGGACGCAGGACTCTCAGTCTTTCGACTTCTTGCATCCCTGTTTGTTTACATTTGGTGTACTGGAATTTTCTCTATTAACGCAGTTGATTTTCAACCGCTTGAAGTTTGTATCTTATAGTTCTATGTTTATGTTTTCTTTATTTTGATATTTGCACGTATTTATCACTGAAATTCATTGCTTCTGTGTTTCGTAAGAAACGCAATAATGCCGGGTTGTGCAGCGGCCTGTTGTACTACGTACAATAGGAAAACCAAGAACATTGATATTATGTACCATGTATTTCCGAAGGATTTACTACTACAAAAATTGTGGATTCAGAAATGTAAGCGTCAGGATTCCTTCAAAGTGTCCAATGCAAGAGTGTGTTCTCAACATTTCACACAGGATGACTACCAGCGTGACTTAAAGGCAGAGTTACTTGGGTTAACTAGCGGGAAAGTGTTGAAGCCTGATGCAGTACCTATACTAAACCTTCCCACAAGCAATAATACTGGTATTAATAAGGTAAGTTCGAGAGCCAGTGCTGACATTTCAGGACCTGAGACTACAACGCCTACTGCACTTAGATGTCATGACCGTGGAATTCGAAAACGTGCATTGGAAACCCTTGATAATCTATCACCAAAGAAGAGGAATGTAGAGAAACCGATGGTAACTGATCAAGAAACACAGTGCATGTTGAGTGATATAAAAACAATGGAGAAAAGAATAAAGAAATTGGAGGAAGAAAACCAAAGGCTAAACACAGCGTGCATTCAGATGAGAGTAAGAAACAAGTACCTTCACAGTCAGCTCGTAACAACTCGACGACGTTCTCAGGAATACTTGAAAAAATTTGACACGGAGTTAGAAACCGAAGTAAGGAAAGTTTTAGCAAAACTCTTCACTGCAAATCAGGTCCGTTGTTTAATAAAAGGTAAGAAATGTGTAAAATGGGAAAGGGAAGACATCTGTAAAGCCATTACTCTTCGTGCAATGTCAAGAAAGTGCTATATTTTCTTGAGAGATAAAATGGGGTTTCCATTGCCAGGAATTTCAACACTGAGACGGTGGACTGCTCGCTCATTTCATTGTCGCCCTGGCATTCTACATGATGTCCTTCAGTTAATGAAGGCACAGGCACAAAGACTTAGTACTTTAGTGTGTACATGTGTCATTTCTTTTGATGAAATGAACATAGATAGCAGAATTTCCTATGACCAAGAAGAAGATAGGATTGTTGGTCCACACAGTAATGTGCAAGTAGTCATGGTACGAGGAGTGTTTGCAAGCTGGAAGCAGGTAATATATTTTGATTTTGACATGCAGATGACAGCCTCATTGTTGAACAAAATGATATCATCTCTGGAAGATATTCAGTATAATGTTGTTGCTGCTGTAGCTGACCTCGGTGGCAAAAATCGTGCTGTATGGAAGGAATTACAAGTAACACACACAAACACATGCTTTCCCAATCCTCAAATACCAAATAAACGAGTTTGGGTGTTTGCAGATGTTCCACACCTTTACAAGCTGCTAAGAAATCATTTTCTCGATGATGGACTAACACTTCCAGGTAATAAGAAAATTACAAAAGCTACTATTGAACAGCTCCTTACTCTGGATTGCAGTGAGATGAAGATATGCCCCAAGTTGTCACTTCATCACATTAGTGTGAAGGGCCGTGACCGCCAACGTGTATATTTGGCAACTCAGCTCTTTTCGAACCACACTGCACAAGGAATACGCTTTCTTATGCCGCATGAAGAACACGTCGCGAAATCTGTTCAGCTTCTGAACGACTCGTTTGATGTGCTAAATTCAAGAAGGCCTACAGATGAGAAGTCTCTGGCATGTGGATTTGGAACTCATCGTGAAACCCAAGAGAGGATTCTACGACGGCTGCATGCATGCATCCGAGGAATGAAGGTAGGTAATGCAACATATCTGTTACCCTTTCAGAAAGGTTTCATCACAACCATTTGCTCATTACTGGGACTCTTCACTGATCTGAAGCCTCTGAACATAAAATACATCCTAACTGCTCGACTCAATCAAAACTGCCTTGAATTTTTTTTTCACAAATACGTGGGCTTGGCCACTTCTATGATCATCCATTGCCTACAGAAGTGAAATCCCGTTTGCGTCTCTTGCTTCTAGGTGCCAATGTAAGTGACATTCCATTTTCAAGTGCTGCTCCTGTTGCACAAGGTGGGGGTGATGATGATTACTTTTTGACATCTCAATTGTTTAGTGCCGTTTTACCTGATATGTCAGAACCCCTGGCAATGATTGAAGGTGAAACTGAGATTCGGGATATTACACTACACGGCTCTACAGGTATTCAGGTACCACCTGCTACTCCTGGCTCTGATTGCTCTGTAGAAGGCTTTCGTTACCTTGCAGGTTACATAGCTTACAGAGGAAGAAAATATGACCGTTCGCTGGGTACGCCAACTGGCCAGCTACTTAATCCACCATCAACTACAGAATCAGTGCCTGTTAGCTTAATTGAGACCCTTTCACGAGGTGGCCTGCTTGTTCCATCAGATCCATGGTTGGAGAAAGTTAGCCAGTTTGAGTTGATGTTTGCAGAAGTGCATGGACATGACTCTTTATCCCAGGAACACAAGATTGTACACAAACTATGTGTGAAAATTGGTCAGAAGTTTCCAGATGTTCCTACAGAGGTGATAAAGTTGTATGTTAGAACCCGAACCTTTATACGGCTAAGACATTTAAACGCAAAAGCAAAAGTTAGGAAGGCAGAAGAAGCACAACGCAGAAAAGCACGTAAGTGGCAGGCTTCATCAAAGTGAAAATTTCCTAGATGCACATGGCCAAAATAGATTTTTCATGCCATGGAGAAAATGTAAGCAACCTGCAGGAATAATGCCACGGAATTCTGCCATCAGAAAGCTAAGTTTTTTTTTATTTCAATTTTTCATTGTTTCTATGCATATATGCAAGTATTTGCAATTTTTCTGATAGCTATTATATATACTCATCTGAGAAAGAAAAGTTTATTTCAATACATCTGTCATTGAGCACATTGTGTTAAGGATCAAATCTGGTAAAGGAAAAATTGTAGAATATAATTAGCACAACATCAGTGGTAATGCGTATACCAACTTATTTGCTAGTCATTAACATAAAAAAAAATGTACCACACACACATATATAGGAGAGACAGAGTTTTTAAAGATGAAAAATTTTCACCATTCCTTCATGGTGTGTGTGTATATGTATGTATATATGGAGTGTGTGTATATGTATGTATATATGGCATGTGTGTGTATATGTATGTATATATGGTGTGTGTGTATATGTATGTATATATGGCATGTGTGTGTATATGTATGTATATATCGTGTGTGTGTATATGTATGTATATATGGTATGTGTGTATATGTATGTATATATGGTGTGTGTGTGTGTGTGTATTTTTCAAGATGTCATTTTTTAAGTAGATATTCGATATAGCTTCTATATCTTCACTTCCAGAAAAAATTTCAACCTTCTTAAATGATGTGTGTGGCTGTGTACAAACAATTTTAAAAATAAAAACCTAGAAAAAGTAGAATATCAAAACCCGATCACCGAGCTATATTCTCTCCTTGATGAGGGCTAAAACTAAAAAACTGTAAACTCTAAAAGTGAGATTATAAAAGGAGACATGTAATGTAGTACATGTTGAGAATAATCACTTAGTCCTTCTTCAGGGTCAAACAGAAATGATCCCTCTCTCATTTCTACAAAGACCTGAAAGTGGGTTTCTGCTATATTACATCTGCTTAAGTGCACCAAATATAAATTTTGTAAGTTAATAAAATATTTGAACATTAAATTCTACTAAACCTGTAAACTACTAAAACAACCAGCTAGCACATATGCTGGTAGAAAAGGGAAAAGGTTTAAAGTGAAAACCACATTCTTAAACTTTGAGCAAAATAAGCTTAATAAACATTACAGGAAAAAAATAATTTTGAAAAAAAAAAAGGTATATAATAACACTTAACTCTCTCTTTGTATCTTGGTTTTCTTGCGCTTAAATTTGTTTTTAGCCTGCTTATGTGTTATATACATACACACCATGAAGGAATGTTGAAAAATCTTTCAAGAGTGAATGTATGAAGAGGGACAGAATCGTTTTCGTGTTGTTCCTAGTACGGAAGTGATTGATATAGCTGCGATACGTATTGCCGCCTTTGTTGGCATTTTTTGATGAAGTAAGTTTCAGAACTAATTTAAGTATCAGTGTCTAACCTTAATACTTGTAGCTGTTTTATTTGTAGTGGCTTGGCTACCAATTTCGTTATTCAGTAAGTATTAAAATGTGAGTTCACATATATGCAAATAAATTTGGAAATGTTGCGCTTCAAGGAAGATAAATGCTTTGAATTTATGAGATTTATTTATGTGTGAGCAGTTTTTCGCAGTTTTATTTCGTTATTATCATAATAAGTGTGATTATCACGATCGTTTCGTATGCCGTAACCCCACGCCACAAGACACTCAAAGCTGCCATGTTGGCTGCCATGCGTCCACGCCGACGTCATTTCAGCAGCCAATGAGAGGCTGACATCTTAGCGAGCCCAACCTTATACCATGAGATATATCTAAAGATCTTGATGTCATCGAAGGTGCTCGAAGTGAGATCTCGTGTGCTGTTGCAATACGCGAATGTGAAGATAATAAATCCATGCAAATATGTACATCTGCTTCTTCAATAATCGTGCAGTGTCGTTTGATCCATCGAATCTCCACAATGGTGACCCTGGAAGTGATGTGTAAGTGCATGTGATTTTTTTATACCTACGCAACATGGATTACGACATGGAGCTGCAACGCAGGAGCCACGTTAGGCCTAAGGAAACATGATACCACGGCACGGATTCGCCACGTGCCCTAACAAATTCTAACTACGTCTGCAAAGTGACCAAAAAAAGTAAGTTCCATTTCCGAATAAAAATCTTCGGCATTATTTAAGAGATTTTTGAATTAGAATTATCAACATGTCTGAAATATTAGCTGTTAAAATTCCGCAGTAAAATTTTTCCGATCCTTCTCTGTGATTCTTAATGTGTCAGGCAACATTTGCATTAGGTGTTCCAAAACCTGTGACAGAAAGTGTTACTAAACACACTGAAGAGCAATTGACTTAGCGTTCGCAAATGTGGCGCTGTGGGCGGCCCTGTAAACGGAAACGACATGACGTATGCAGCGATCCGACAATATAAGGAGTGATGCGACGGGAATCAGTAAGAGTCGGACGCAGTATGGGTGAGGCGAAGGATCTAAGCGCATTTGATCGTGGGCAAATTGTCGGGGCCCGACGAATGGGTCACTCCATCTCGAAAGTCGTGAAGGCATTGGGATTTTCACGAGCCACTGTGTCACGGGTGCACCGTGAGTACATCGAATCTGGTAAAACCATCCCGGCAAGGGCAAACTGCCGTGGTCAACAGCGTGTGGATCAGAGGGGTCATCGTCGGCTAGCCCGCATTGTAACAGCGGATAGACGGGCCCCAGTGCCAGAAATCACTCGGCAATTTAACGCTGGTGCACAAAAACGTGTAAACAGCCACACCATCCAGAACCATCTCCTCGCTATGGAGTACAGAAGCCATCGTCCCACGAGGGTACTGCTGCTGACGGCACATCACAGGGTGCAAATATTAGCATGGGCGCGGGAACATCGCCACTGTAGCCTGGACATGTGGAAAAATGTTGCCTGGACTGATGAGTCGAGATTCACGTTGGTACATGCGGATGGCAGGATACGAGTACGGCGCAAACCACATGAAGCGATGAATCCTTCTAGCCAGCAGGGTACTCTTCAAGCTGGTGTTGGTGGCATTCTCGTCTGGGGACTGTTTACGTGGACTGAAATGGGATCCCTGGTTCGTATGACATCGTCCCTCACAGGTCAACGTTACCGGTATATCCTGGACGACCATTTGCTCCCATTTGTGCGTCTTTAACATCCCACTGGGGACCTCATCCAGCAACAAGGCAATGCACCGTGCCATCGCTCCCGAATTGTATCCGAATGGTTGGATGAACACTCCCCGACGTGACCTCGCTTCTTTGGCCAGCTAGGCCATCTGACCTCAATCCCATCGTGCACATCTGGGATGTCATCGAGAGAGATGTTTGAGGCTCTGACACCCTCCGTCAAATCTTCGTGAACTGTGGGGGCTTGTTTAGGGGTCGTAGATCCGTATGGCTTCCTAAAGCTTCCGGAATCTTGTCGAGTCCATGCCGAGAAGAATCGCCGCCCTCATCAGGTCGAAAGGTGGTGCTACACGTTACTAGACAGGATCTCTAATTCAATTACTCTTCAGTGTATAACTACATTGTATCACACCTTCCACCTGAAGCTGCCCCAATAGTTCGCCATGTGATTTCTATTCCTGATGCCGCTGATCCCTATCAATATATCAAAACGGAATTGATCAAACGCTCATGTGAATCATCGCAGCAAGAAATTCGTAAACTTCTCTCAGGCGAGCAATTAGATGATAGGAAGCCCAGTGAATTACTGCGCGTAATGAAAAGGCGAGCCGAAGCTTACAAAATAATTCCTGATGAGCTCATGTTGGAACCTTTCATGCAGCATTTACCCACTTCTGTCCAAACAATATTGGCAGCAATAACTCCCCTTACTCTGCATAAATCGGCGGAAATAGCTGACCGTGTTATAGAAGTAGCTCCACCACGAGTTAGTGCAGTTTCTTCTCCGTTACCTGTAAATAGCAATGTGGTAACGCGACTACTTGAAGAAATCAAAAGATTGAACAAACGAATCGATGATTTGGTTCTTAGTCGTAGTCTGAATCGCAACTGTGGCACTAGGCATCGCACTCGTAGCGTATCACGAGCTCAAGATGGAAGAATTTGCTGGTATCACAACCAATATGGAGAAAAGGCACAAAAATGTAGACAGCCATGCAATTTAAAAAAACGAAAAAAGCAATGCGTAGAGGCAACGTGCGCTTTGCCAACCAAATCTTGTCGTCTTTTTGTTAGCAACAGCACCTCAAACACTAGTTTCCTAGTAAACACTGGTTCCGACGTTTCTATTTTGCCTATTTCTTCCATGCACAGGCAAAAGGAACCTATGATGACATTATCTGCTGCTAATGTTTCAGAGATAAGGGTGTATGCCAAAAGCTACTCACTCTTGATTTCAATCCCCGTTAGATATTTAAGTGGCCATTTCTTGTAGGTAATGCTTCCACGCCAATAATTGGTGCTGATGTTTTTTACTATTTCGGTTTAGTTCCTGATCCACGAAGGAAATTTCTGGTAGACACGAAAACCAAAATAATTTCGCATGGGAAGTTGCTGCCAGCCAAAATTCATTCAATAAAACTGGTAACAGGTGATAGCATTTATCATAAATTGCTATGTGAATTTCCAGGTGTAACAGGACCACCTCGCCATGATCAACCAGTCAAACATAGTGTTCTACACCATATAGAGACCACTGGTCCACCACTAACAGCAAAACCACGAAGATTGGTTCCAAATCAACTTCGCATTGTTAAAAATTAATTTGAACACATGCTAGATCTTGGACACATTCGTCCATCCAAAAGCAATTATGCATCACCACTTCATATGGTTCTAAAGAAAACCTGCACCGATTGGAGGCCAGTCGGAGACTATCGTGCACTAAATGCACAAACAGTTAAGGATCGATATGGAGTACCCAACATTTAAGATTTTACTTTCGATCTTCGTGGAAATGTTTTTTTCACATATAGATCTTGTCAAGGCTTATCACCAGATTCCCGTTAATCCTACTGACATACATAAAACAGCAATTGCTACTCCATTTGGTTTGTTTGAAAGTATTCGAATGCAGTTTGGACTATGCAATGCCTCATCTACTTTTCAACCGTTCATAGGTGAAGTTATTCGTGGTCTGCCCTTTGTATACGCCATCATGAATGATATCCTAGTGGCATCCAATTCACCGGAAAAACACTTGGCGCATTTGAGAACATTGTTCGAACGCCTCCATCAGTATGGTCTTAGCTTGAAACCTTCCAAATGTGTCTTTGGAGTTCCCTCCATTGAATTCTTGGGATTCTAAGTTTCTGAAGCTGGCATTGAACCACTTCGAGATCGCATCAAAGTCATCAGAGACTTTCCACGACCAACCACTATAACCCAACGTAGACGATTTCTCGGTCTATTTAACTTCTACAGACGCTTCATTCCCAGAGCAGCTGACATCCTTGCGCCATTAGTGAAACTTCTTGAAGGACACAAGAATAAAACAAAATCTTGTGGTGTTACATCTGTTCAGCCAAAGAACACTCTACAGTGGTCTGATACGGTTGAAAAGTCTTTCAATGATGCCAAAGAAACACTAGCTCAAACCACTCTGCTACACCACCCGATTCCTGGTGCTAACTTGAGTATCTTTGTTGATGCATCAGAAGTAGCATTGGGAAGTTGCTTAATGCAATTTGTAGAAAAAGAACCCATAGCTTTCACGTCAGTCAAACTAAGCGCCAGTCAACGTCAGCATATGATCGAGAGTTACTCGCAATCTATACGGCAATTTAACATTTCTGGCATATGCTTGAAGGTCGTGAATTTGTCATAATTACAGATCAGAAGCCTCTCATTTATGCATTTAAACAGAAACCTGACAAGTGTAGTCCAAGACAACTACAACACTTGGATTTCATTTCACAATTTTTTTCGGACATAAGACACATCCTTGGCACAAGTAACACAGTTGCTGATTCTCTCTCACGCATTGAGATTGATTCTATAACTACTTCCACTTCACTCGATTTCCAAGAGTTTGCCAGCTGCAATCAACAGATAGTGAGATTCAAAATATTCTTCAAAGGAATTCTTCACTCCAGTTAAAAAGGCAACCCTGTCCACTTACAGACACAGAACTGTATTATGACATATCAACTGGAACTCCTAGTCCATTTGTTCCACATGCCTTTCGAAGATGTTTTTCGACCATTTCCATGGTCTTTCGCATCCTGGTATCGCAAGCACAACAAAACTCATTAGCTTTCGTTACGTGTGGCCGAATATGAATAGAATGATCAAGGAATGTGCTCGAAGATGTCAGGCCTGTCAACGTTCCAAAGTCCAGCGCTATACAAAAGCTTCTTTAGGAACTTTTGCCGTGCCCGATGCACGTTTTTCACACATAGACATCATTGGTCCATTACCAATGGCTGATAGAAAACGTTACTGCCTCACCATCATTGATCGATATACTCGATGGCCTGAGATAGTTCCTATATCTGACATCTCTGCTGACACAGTCTGTCGTGTCTTATTTCATTCCTGGATTTCTCGCTTGGGATGCCCATCAACCATGACTACGGACCAAGGGAGACAATTTGAATCATCCCTATTCAGACAGCTTACTGACATGCTTGGAACTAATCGGATTCCAACCACAGCCTATCACCCAAATGCTAATGGGTTGATAGAACGGTCCCACAGGCATCTCAAGGCTTCCATAACAGCTCTTGAACAAATCAAATGGACGGAAGCACTGCCTATAGTTCTTCTAGGCATTCGCTCTGCTGTGAAACCCGACATACAAGCATCTTGTGCTGAACTCGTCTATGACGCTTCTCTTCGATTACCTGCAGACATGTGCTCCAGTGTGAAATATCCAACCCCAGATGAAACGAATTTTGTTTCTTATCTTCGTGACTATATGAACAAAACGAAACCATCCGCAACATCTGCTCATGGTGACACCGAGATTTTTGTGCATCCATCCTTACATAACTGTTCCCATGTGTTTCTTAGAGTCAACGCAACTCGCCCATCATTATCTCAACCTTATACAGGACAACATAAGGTTCTTGAGAGAAGTGAGAAAACTGTCTTAATCGAACTAAATGGTCATAAGATTAAGGTTTCCATCGATCGTGTCAAACCTGCATTCCTTTTACAGGATTCCTTATGTACTGAGCCAGTAGCACCTGCTACCAATGTTGTGCATCCAACAACAACAGGTAAGGCTAAGGAGAAACTTGTCCGTCCAATGACCACCAGATCCGGACGATAAGTTAATTTTCCTAAAAGACTAGTGACAGTCATGTGACATGTGGACACACACACACAATTCTAATCATATTGTATATAGTATATATATCACAGCTTGTACCATTGTTATTATATACTGCTCACGCGTATACATTCATTGTAAATTTTTATCGTTCGTCCCTCACTGGGGCCGTACTCTGTGGCATATCGGACTATGTCTCCTCTCAGGGTTGTGAGAGGGCGCCACAATGCAGGCGCTGAAGAATTGCTCTCTCATTCGAGCTGGCTGGCAACACTAGCCTCATGTGTCATGTCATCGAACCTTCGATGACATGACACATGAGGCTAGTGCTCGAAGTGAGATATCATGTGCTGTTGTAATACGTGAATGTGAAGATAATAAATCCTTGTAAATATGTACAGACATAAAAAAACAAATTAGTAAAATCATGCAATGCATTGATTATGATACGCTTTCCAACATACCAGAAATTATTACTCAAGTTATGAGGATAATGGCTGTGGAATAAATCTCGCTCCTCTGTCCTGACCTTTGACCCCATTTCGATGATATTCAACAGAACCGGTTCAGTACACTTCAAGAATAACATACTAAAGTTTTGTCGCAATAGAAGCAGTTTTACGCAAGTTATGAGAATGATGGCTGCGGAATAAATCTTGCTTTGGTGTAATGACCTTTGACCCCATTTCGTTGATATTCAACAGAACCGGTTCACTATACCTCCGGAACAACATGATAACGTTTTGTCGCAATCGAAACATTTTTTGGTAAGTTATGATGCACAAGGGCAATGGAATGGATTCCACTTTTATGCCCTGACCTTTGACCCCATTTCGCCCATTTTCAATAGGGTTCGTCCCCAGGTGGTTCCTTGCCAAATACTAAAATTTCATCGAAATCGAACCATTTTTACGCAAGTTATGACGCATAAGGGCAATTGAATAAATACCGCTTTTATGCCCTGCCTGACCTTTGACCCCATTCGCCCATTTTCAATAGGGTTCGTGCCCAGTGGTTCCCTACCACATACTAAAATTTCATCGAAATAGGACCATATTTACGCATGTTATGACGCATAAAGGCAATGAAATGGATCCCGCTTTTATGCCCTGACCTTTGACCCCATTCCACCCATTTTCAACAGGTTTCGTTCCCAGGTGGTGCCTTACCACATACTGAAATTTCATCGAAATCGAACCATATTTACGCATGTTATGACGCATAAAGGCAATGAAATGGATCCCGCTCTTATGGCGTGACCTTTTACCCCACTTCACCCATTTTCAACAGGGTTCGTCCCCTGGTGATCCCCTACCACATACTAAAATTTCATCGAAATCGAACCATTTTTACGTGAGTTATCGTGCCTACAGACGGACGGAGAAAGCCGGAGCATATACGCTTCTTCAACCTACGGTTGGAAAGCGTAAAAAAGGAGCCACCCTTCTTAACTTTGAAACCGTTTGCCACATACAAACTAGTAAGGTACCGTTGGAAAGGACTCGCAGGGAACTATCACATGATGCGAAGAAGCATGCTAATTAAGCTAATTAACATGTTAGTTAGCTCACTATCTCTGAATTTTTCCATGTAAAGGATGTTATTTTATGCGCATTTTATTTAGCACATGAAAAAACCCCTAAATCTTAAATATCGTCTAAATCGGATGATTCATAGCGAAGATATTTGCAAATAAAGTTACAGGGACCACCCATAAGTCTACATCTGGGAAACTCACCTGGAATGCTTTCTTCCCTGCAAGAACAGCGATAACGCTGGAAAGTCTACATCTTGCCCGAATCTCCGACAAATTGAATACAGAGTACAGGTGAGCACAGGATCATGCCCATAATCTGTACAATAACTTGGACACATCCTATCTAAGGACGGGGTTCATTTACTCTTGTTGTTTTCTTTATAACAACTTCATTTATTCGTTTTAATGATTTGAATTAGTGATAGAGTGAACAGTATATATTTTTCTAATAATCGAAAACTCAAATTTGTGCAAGCTGAAATTTGTTTCGAATATTCTTGTTTCCGATCATTACATTTTCTCGGTGCACTGAGTATTCACTTATCACTGAAAGGTTGTTTCATTTTAGAAAATTGAAGCAGAACCAGGAAATCCGTTTTCTTAGTCTTATGTAAAAAAGATCGTGCTAATGTTACTGGTTTGTCCGTCCCACAGTCTGTGGACATCATACTTCTGCAAATATTAGTCCGATTTAATTTTTTTTTTTTTTTTTTTTGCATTGGGAAGCTTGAAATGTGCGAATGATGATCCTTTATTTCGTTTTTTTATGAAGAATTTCGCCTCCAGAGGACGTAAGTACGGATATGGAATTCAAAATACATTTTATTCCATATATTTGCTTAGTTCTAAACATCCGATTGAAAAAATACTTTTACCTTTCAATTCCATTTCTAGCGAAGACGATTTTAGTTATAGTCACTTTTCCAAGTTAAACACTGATTTTCCACTAGGGGCGTAAAACTAAACTGCGTTTTATCGATATCTCTGCTTCTAAAACTCCGATTTAAAAAATCTTTCTGCTGTGGATGCAGCTACAGATGGGAAATCTTTTGCATATGACAACTAATTTTTGGTAAAAATGGTTTGGCCACCAGGGAACCTAAAGTTTAATTTTTTGCTTCTGATGTATTTACAGTAAAATCTGTGCTTCTAAAATCTCGACTGAAAAAATTCGTTCTTGGACCGATACCACTCACATCAATAAACCTTTTTCGGAATATATTCTTCTTAAAATAGTGCACCTTTGTTGGATAGAGTTCCCTGTAAGAAATGCTTTTCATATATTTTAAAATTTTCAAGTAACCCATAGAATTTCAGCTAGGTGGCGATAAGATAAATTGCGTTTCCCCGATATCTCTGCTTCTGACACTCCGATTTGAAAAATTCTTCCTGTATCGCATACAGCTCCAGATTGAAAATGTTTTGCATAAAATTCCTAATGTTTGGTAAAGAACGGTTAGGACACCAAGGGTTAATTTCTGGTTCTGATGTATTTGCGGCAAAATCTGAGCTCCTGAAAACTCGATTGAAAAAATTATTTCGTTGACCGATACCACTCACATAGAACCTCTGGAGATTACTTTCTTCGTAAAATAATGCACAGCTTTTTCGCCAGAGGGCGTAGCGTATATCATATATTTGTTGATATCTTTGCTTCTGAGAGTCCGATTTGAAAAATTCTTTCTTTCTTGGAGAGCCTTTCCACAGCGAAAGGTTTCTAATATAATTTTAAAATTTTCTTAACGCGCAAGTCTGCCACCAGAGGGCCTGAGTTCACATTTCGTTTACAGCAATATCTGCGGGACTAAAAACCCGATTGAGAAATTTCTTTCTTCGGTCAGATACTACTAACTATGCAAACTCTGTGTGCGTATTTTCTTCCCAAAATATTGTACAATTTCGCCTCTAGGGTCACAAATGTCTGATGTGTTGTCCTGAATATCTACTTTTGCATGTACAATTTAAAAAAATTCCTTCAACACCGGTAGCCATTTACTTTGTAGAACACTTTAGTCTCTAGTATATGAGGAATTTTACAACTCACAGTTCTGTCGGTATGTTGTGTTTGTGTACTTTTGTTTGCAGCTGTATCTTCGCTTCTAAACCCCCAATTGAGAAATTACTGTTTTTTACTGTATGTCATTCACGACAACAGAGATGTGGACCATTATATCCTCTTTAAATAATGCACAGATTTCCCGCTAGGTGGTGTAAAGGTCAATACATTTCTCTTTTTTTCTCTATCTCTGTTTGCGGGAGACGTAGCTAAAAAGTTATTTTTCCTCAGCAGACCATTTTCCTTAGCAGACCTTTTTCCTCAGCAAACCTTTTTCCATGAAGAATATTTTAAACATGTTTTCAACATTTCCATTATGCAGAATTCTTACGCTAGAAGGTGGAGAGTTATATCCCGTTTCTTTGTGTATTTGTTCTTTTAACTGTTCGATTTGAAAATCTGTTTGTCTTTGATATCCTGCTACGAAAAGTTTTTGTGCACCATTACTTAATTTTTGTAAAAAAGCCGCTGCTGGAAGTAATGTAGCTGGGTCTATTCTGGATGTTTTATCGACTGTAAACATCCAGTTGATTTTTCTACCTGGATGTATTGACTTTGAATAACTTTGAAAATTTTAATTCGCGTCAGAAAGGATTCAAAAGATGTGTTCACTACAACTGAAAATTCGGTGTCATCATTCTTTTTATTTCAAATATTTGGAAGGCACAAATATAGAAAACGAGGATGTATTAGGTGCACAAATAAGTTTTACAGCGTTTTAAGACAAGGCAACATGCAATTTGAGAGAAAACAACAATGCCTTTACGAATCAAAATATGCACCTCCATTAACAATCATCTTCCGCCATCGTTGGGCAGCTGACGAATTCCAGCCATGAAGAATGCTTCGTCATATGACGCGATAAAGTCGTGAACCCATATTTGTACTTCGTCACATGTCTGGAACCGTACAGCAGACAAACCATGTTGCATCGATCGGAACAAAGAATAGTCTGAAGGAGCTATGTCGGGACTATACGCCAGGTGCTCCGAAACTTCCCATCCAAGAGGCAATAACGTTTCCTTGACCGATTTCGCGACATGCGGCCTAACGTTGTCATGCAGTAAATTCACGGGAAGCAATCCTTTGGCTGTGAATGGACGTTTCCGACAGATTTCCTGGTTCAATCGCAGCAATTGATGCTTGTAGCGATCAGCAGTAACAGTTTGACTCTGTTCCAATAGTTCATAACAGAGCACACCCTTCATATCCCACCAGATGCACAGCAGAACTTTCTTGGAGTGAAATTGCGTTTCGGTGTCGTAGTCGTTACTTCACAGAAGTCTACCCAGTGTTTTTTTTTTGCGTTTGGGACTGTCGTACCTTATCCACTTTTCATTACCTATAACGATTTTCCACAGGAAAGACTTTCTGTGTTGTTTATTCAACAGATTCAAACACTTGAGGACACGCTCATCCTTGTTCCTCTGGCTCAGGTCACGTGGCACCCATTTTCCTTCCTTCTGAATATTTCCCATTGCGCATAAATGATTGGAAATGGTTTGTTGAGTTACCCCCAGTTGTTCAGCTAGTTCTTTTTTTGCGTCTATGACGAATCTTCATACAGCAATGCTTGCAGTTCCTCATGTGCAACCTTCTGCGGGGCGCCGCTACGTTCTCGATCGCCAACATCAAAATCACCTGCTTTAAACCATCTAAACCAAACTCACACGAGCTTTTCGATACAATATTCTCCCCTAGGACAGATCGATGCACATGCTTTTGCAGCAGTTTTACATTGATGAAGTTCGTAACGAATGTAGTGTCGAATAAATGCAGTATCCCTTGCCATCTTTTATCTACCGATGTGCAAGTGCGTTTGACGGTTGGGCAAATTTCTATGTAACATTTTATACTCTGAACCTGTTACGGTCACATGAAAAAAAGGGGGAATGTCGGATATGTAAATTAGCGGTATACTTCACACAAAAGCGCTTTAAAACGTATCTGTACACGTAATAAATATCAAGTATAACTGTAAATACGTATAAACTGTAGGCCGCTTGTCATTGGTCACGTATTGCGAAAACCAGCTTAAAAGTCCCCATTCGAGCCGGGCAGGGACTGGTTCGACCTAATGATAAATCTGCAAATATATTTATGCTGTACTCTGATATATATATAAATTTTTATTCTTTCAGAAATAACACAGTGAAACGTTCACACAAACGACCCAAGACATCACGTTATCACTGGAAGTTCTTGTACAAGGCAAGCCTCAACCAAAGGCCAAAGCCTCGGACAAGTATCGACGAATAATTGTTGCAGTGCCGATGATTGCAGTCTTTTGTAACTCGGCAGTTGCTATTGTTGTTGTTCCAAATCGGGTAAAGTAGTCCATGAATTTGGGTGATATAGTCCCTAGTGCGCCGATTATTGTTGGCAGCACTGTTGTGTTTTTCTTCCAAAGTCGGGTAGTTTCCATAGCCAGAGCCCTGTATTTGTCTATTTTCTCCTTCTCTTTTTCCAGTACTCTACAAACTCCAAGGATGGCAGTATCGATAAGGGTCACTTGTTGATTTTCAATGACGGTGATGTCGGGTGTATTTTCGGTAAGCCGCCCCGATGGCGCAGTGGTCTAAGCGATGGCCTCTGATCATTCGTCCGAACGGGGTCCGGGTTCGAATCCCGGTGAGGCATAAATGTTATGTTTGTCTTTCGGCACTGGCTTTTTCCCTTCCCTGGAACCAGTGACCCTAAATTAGGGACGGGCGACTGCTTATAGCCCATTGAGTTGCTCACGGTGGTCGTTAAACCTCCAAAAAAATCGGTAATGTGCTGGTCAGTCTGTATTCGAAAGTCCCATAAGATTTTCACCTGGCCATTATCCAGGACTTTATCTGTTATATGTTGCCAGGCCTTTTCAGAAGTCGAGAATCCGAATTTTTTGCAGAGGGCTCAGTGTACCTTTCGGGCCACATCGTCATGCCTCTTTTTGTACTCGGTGTGGGCAATGACCGTGCACTCGCAAACCAAATGATTAACTGTTTCTTCACGGTTGTTACACAGACGGCAAAGGCTATTGTTACTTGAGCCCTGTATCTTGGCCTTCATCACGTTTGTCTGAAAGGCCTGCTCTTGTGCAGCAAAGAGCAAACCCTCAGTCTCCCTTCGTAAAGTGACTGTTTTAAGACATGTCCAGGTTAAGTCGTTGTCAAGTTTGTTATCGATTCCTTTGAAAAAGGCCCCGTGTAGCAAGGGCGTAGAAATAGGGAGGGGAGGGGGCTCAACGGGCACAACCCCCCTAATATTATATATATGTTTTGTTTTTCAATGTTTAGTTTGGTTGTTTTTACACTTTTTCTCCAGAGTAGAGGAGAACCAAAATTTATAACTTTTTTCGTTTTGAAAATGAATGTTAATTCTAGAACATAGAGAGGGATGGTGTGTCCTTGTGTGTTAATGTGTGTTGGGGTGGGGGGTCGAGCTTCAGCAGTTTCAAGTGTCTGAAATCACAATGTCACATTAAGGCTAAACGCAACTGCAGTGTTCAATTTTCCTTGGACGGCCATGAGCTTGGGTAGCAGTGTGAACTCACAAGTACATATTAGCTTGCTGACGGGGGACAGCACGAAATAAGCAACCCTTCTATTCCCCACCACTGGCCTGGCCCTTGTACGTCATGTAGCAGCCTTTGGAATGGAATACAGTAATACACCCGGGACCTGGCCCCGGGAAGCACACAAATTTAAAATTTGTGTGCATCCGGGAAGCACACAAATTTTAGAGCGGGGGTGTGTGGGAGTGCGGGGATTCCAAGACTTAGTTTGGGTGATCTAACGAGGGTGGAGCATGCCTGCCATGCAGCATAGCTCTAAACCTAAAGAACAGAGCTATCGCTTAACCACAGCAGTGAGGAAACCGGTTCCCACCAGCTTCCTTTCCCCTCCTACTTTCCCTTGCAATGTTCATCGACATCGACGGACGGGGAAACTATAATGCAAGCGAAGCTCCAAGCTAACAGTCACTCTTAGTGCAGTCTGGGTCTGCTGTGCATCGCCCAGTTTTTTTATTTGTTTGTTCAGAATCATAGAATGCCTTCCAAAAAAAAAAAAAACAAGAAATGATTTATTTGCTTTCTTTTCTAAAATCCCTAAATTAAATGACAGTTGCGAAGTTGTACATAGTAAATCTAATCTAACATATTCCTACTAGAACAAGAATTGCCGTTGGATAATGTTTATCATGATGACAGAAACAGCGCAGCAGCTGCCTCATTATCTTCAGCTGATTCAGATAAAGAAATGATGGAAACTGGAGGTGGAGTTTCAAGCAATCTACATCAAAAGAAAGTAAGTGATCTCGATATAGGACAGTACGTTGGTGTTCATCTAAGCGATGAAAAAAAGTTAAAGCCTTTAGACAATTGCTGGAAGCCAGATTCATCATATTCTTTTCCTGTTAACGGCAATGAAAATAAAATAAAATTCCAGTACCAATGGTTCGAAAGATTTCCATGGGTATGTTATTCAGCAAAATTAAATGGTGCATTTTGCGAAAATTGTGTGCTGTTTTAAAAAAAAAAGAAGCAGGTCGTTCGGGGGACCAAAAATTGGGCATATTAGTTTTATCTCCATTTAAGCAATGGAAACAAGCCATAGAAGCGTTTACTGCACATCAGTTGTGCAATTATCACAGGCACAGCTGCTTAACCTCAGAAGAATTCGGGAAAGTGATGAAAGGACATAAGTTGAATGTTGGTGTTCAATTGCACCAGAGCAGAAATAAAGAAATTGAAAAAAAAATAGAAAAAAATTACAGTCCGTAATTAAAACAGTGGAGTAGGCAGTCTCTCGCATTGCGTGGACACCGAGATTCAGGAAGTATTTCATCATTCGAAGAAAAGACTGAAAATGAAGGCAATTTTAGGGCTCTGCTACGTTTTAGGGCTGAATCTGGTGACACCAATTTTTTTGATAAAACATCATTTGCAACAATTTCTAGCAAATATACCAGTCCAGAGATACAAAACGAGATTCGTAAGACATGTGGTCAATTTATTCAAGACCAACTTGTTAAAAAT
Source organism: Macrothele yani (assembly GCA_039090855.1). NCBI lineage: Eukaryota > Metazoa > Arthropoda > Arachnida > Araneae > Macrothelidae > Macrothele > Macrothele yani. The sequence continues at coordinate 72,618,540 of CM076996.1, read as the reverse complement.
ATTAATAAAGCAAGATGTTTCTCAGTACTTGCTGATGAAACTGCTGATATAGCTGGGAAAGAACATCTTACCTTATGTGTGCGTTATGTAGAGGAACCACTTGGTATTTTGTAAGAAGATTTTTAGAATTTATCGAGGTGGAAAATTTATCTGGCGCCGGAATTGCAGAGGTAGTAAATTCAAGTTTAAAGCGACTCGGTATCGATACTCAGTATTTGAGGGGTCAAGGATATGATGGCGCAGCTGCTATGTCTGGGAAAATAAATGGTGTTCAGGCAAACATTTTAGAGATTTACCCCACTGCTCTCTATGTCCACTGTTGTAGTCATGCGTTAAATCTTGTTTTGTCGAAAGCTTGTTCAGTGCCATCAGTTAGGAATTCTTTGGCTACTTTAACAGACGTTGTGAAATTCTTCCGTTTGCCACCAAAAAGGAATAACCTACTTAAAAATAACGTTCAGGAATGTTCCGAAGGAAAAACAATGCATCGACTTAAACGGTTATGCGATACCCGTTGGGTAGAAAGACACGAGGCACTTTTCAAGTTTTGCGAATTATTGGAGCCAGTTGTAGCAGCTCTACAGGATATCCATCAGGGTGGCCACTATGACTCTGACACATCGAAGTTGGCAATACTGTATCACCATTCAATATTCCAAACTGAATTTCTGATATCAATATTTGTTGCTGAAAAGTGTTTTTCTCCTACTCTAAATCTGCCAACAAAAGCTTTGCAGCGACCAGACAACAACTTAATATCATCTTTTGGTATGATTGACAGAGCAACGGGAAAATTCAGAGAGATGCGATGTAATTCAAATGCTGAATTTAATAATATTTTCGACAAGGTTTCTGCCATAGGAAGTAGAATAGGTATTGTGTTGGAAAACTCCAGAATTTAAATAAAAACAGATACATCGAAGTAACTATCAAAGTGAAAACGTGGAAGATTTCTATCGTAAGGCCATATTCATCCCATTCTTGGATTACCTTCTGCAAAATATGAATGATCGTTTCTTGAATCACAGAAATGTACTCGATAGCTTGAACCATGTACTGCCTTGCAAAACTGAAAAATGTTCAATTGAAAAAATAACAGAGTCAGCCCAGTTTTATTCTGAGGATATAAATGTGTTACCCAATCTTTTTCGTGGGGAAGTAGAAATGTGGATAAGTAAATGGTTGTCACGGAATGCAGAGGATCGGCCCAAAACAGCCATTGAAGCTTTGCAAGCCTGCGATGGTACTTTTTTACAAATGTGAAAAAACTATTAAAAATTATGCCTACCTAGCCAATTGCAACGTCTACTCCAGAAAGAAGTTTTTCAACTCTCAGGCGGCTTAAAACATACCTGCGAAGCACTATGCCAAAATTCACACCTAACTGGGCTTGCCCTATTAACTATCCACAGGAATGTGAATATTGATTCTGAAAAAATTATGAATTTAATGGCCTCAAGCCTCAAGTACTGCATTTTATGAATAAGAAATGTTCCCAAACGACACCACCGAGGCACCGACCACCAAACCGATGCAATCCATTGGGTATGTATATGTGTTGTACTTGTGTTTGTACACTGACTCTATTACTTTTGCAACATAACTTGTAAAACATTGGTTCCAAATCATGCGCTTTCGCTAGATTAAAGAATTAGATAAATAATTACTTTTCTTCTTCTGTGCTGTATTTTCATAATATCGTCATTATGCTAGTCAGATATAACGCTTGTAATGACATCTTCAAACGCAATAAAAATAAATAAATAAATAAATAAATAAATAAATATGTATATATATAATTTATTTTCTTTGAGCACCTCCCAAAAATTCTGAATTGCTACGCCCCTGCCGTGTAGGGGCTTATTCTTCCGATTTTCCAGGCGGGCTTTGTATTGTTATTTTTTACACCATTTTGGTTTCAGTAGCTCGTAAAAAAATTTCTGTTTTGACTGCTTTTAACAGTTTTCCGGAGCTCTTGTTGATGTAATCGTAAAGGCCACACTTTTCTTTTTCAACTGCCTGTTTAATTTGTAGTAAACTACGGCCACCGATGTTTCGTGGTAAGTACAATCTATCAATGTCGCTCTTCGGATGTAGTGAGTGATCCATTGTTAGTAATTTCCGTGTTTTTTCATCCAGAGTCTCCAATTCAGCCATTGTCCAGTCAACAATCCACGCTGGGTACCGTATTACAGGCACTGCCGATGTATTTATTGCACGAATCGTATTCCCAGCATTCAGTTTCGATTTTAAGATTTTTTTCACCCTTTTCAGGTATTCTTTGCGTGTTCGATTTTTGACTCTTTCGTGCAAAATATTGTCCATCTCTAAGATACCCAAGTATCTGTACGGGTTATCTTCATTTAGTGAGCGAATTATATCTCCGTTAGCGATCTCTATTCTCTTTACCTTTTGAACTTTGCCCCGCTGAAGGGACTGTATGGCGCACTTGTCAAGTCCAAATGTCATTTTAATGTCAATGCTGAAAATTCGCACAGTATTAAGCAGTGATTTTTAGTGAGATTTTTGGCATGAAGTTTTAAGTCGTCCATGTAAAGCAAATGGCTAACTTTGCCCGTCTGAGTCGAAATTTGATAGCCAAGTCCAGTTTTGTTCAAAATTGTGGTCAGTGTTATAAGAGCGATATTGAACAGCAAGGGAGACAATGAGTCACCCTGGAATATACCACGTTGTATTCGAATCAGGCCAAGTTCAGTGCCATTTGTTGTAAGTGTAGTCGACCATTGCCGCATATTGGTTTTCACAAATTTTGGGATATTATCGCCTATTCCATACACCTATAGACAGTTGTTGATCCAAGAGTGTGGCAATGAGTCGAAGGATTTTGTAGTCAATCCAGGTGATATTTAAGTTCGTCTGGCGCCGCTTACAGTTTTTCAGTATCATTTTGTCGATCAGGAGCTGATCTTTTGTGCCCCTTGATTGTTTAAAGTTACCTTTTTGTTCGACTAGGTAAAGGGATGCTTGTAAACTGTCGTAGCCAAGATTTTAGAAAATAGCTTGAAAGTTGTTGGGAGGCAGGTTATTGGGCGGAAGTTGCTGGGTTCATTGCCCTTGCCTAAGTCTTTTTTAATGAGGAATGTACGCCCTCTTGACAGCCAGTCTTTAGTCGTAGAGTTTTTTTTTTTTTTTGATTGGAGGTTTAACGACCACCGTGAGCAACTCAATGGGCTATAAGCAGTCACCCGTCCCTAATTTAGGGTCACTGGTTCCAGGGAAGGGAGAGAGCCAGTGCCGTAAGACAAACACAACATCCATGCCTGACCGGGATTCGAACCCGGACCCCTTACGGATGAATGATCAGAGGCCAACGCCTTAGACCACTGCGCCACCGGGGCGGCCGTAGAGTTTTGGAGCATGGCATTGTATTGAATGGCAATGCGGTGGTGTAGGCTTGTCAAGTACTTTAGCCAGAACCCGTGTAGCTCACCAGGCCCTGGTGCACTCCAATTTTTAACAGTCTTTGCATGCTTTTGAACCATTTCTTCCCGTTATTACGATGTTTTTCATCTGTTTGTTTTTCTTGCTTTTCTTGTTTAAATCCATGATTCAGGAGGCTTCTTTGTTGTGGTTTACTGGGTTCTCCAAGATGGCCTTCCAGAAAGCCAGAGTCTCCTCTTTCTCTGGACCTTCACTGCATTGAAGTTCAGTATATTGCAGCGATTTATAGAAATTTCGCTGATTTTTCCTGAAATGTGTGTTCTGGACAAACTCTTTGATTTTTAGCATTGTAACGCTAAATCTTAGCAGCAGTGGCAACAACTCCTTGCTTCAGTTCTTCAATTACAGTGGTTATTGTTTTACGCTCGAGGTCATGCCTCTTAAAAAGGCCAGTTTTTACTCGCTCATTATTCAATTTTCCTTCCTTTAATGACTTAAGACACGAAATGTCTGCTCGCATTTTCCTAACTTTATTCTCCAGTCTTATCCTCCATTTCGGAGGTCCTGGTGGTTTACGGTGTTTAGGTAATTTATACCCCAGTTATAAAGTGACAATGTACGCAGCACTGTACATCAGCTGGTTTGTTGCTTTCAATGTTTCTGTAGGGATAGTGCTGATGATCTTGTTAATGTCATCCAAGAGGCTTTTCACAACTTTACTGCGGATTTGCCGCAGTGGGGGTAGCACTGACGGACATTTTCTTCACTCAAATGCTCGATTATGCGTTCCCTTAGCAGGATCTGTTGTTCACTTAGTACCTGGACAGTTATTCCATTATCATTAGCAGCCGATTCTTCAGATAAATTTGACGCATTTGCATTTGATGCAGTTTCCAATTGTCCTGGAATAGACAAATCTGATGTGCCTTCAGTTTGATCAGATTCCTGAGCCTGTTTTCAAAATTCTCCAAGTTCTAGCTCTGAGAACAATTTGGTTCTCATTATAAAATAACGTCGTTGCATTATTCTTGCTTCTGATATATCACAGTCGGGGTGTTATTCTATCCATAAACTCATCATTCGTTTCTGGTACCCACGTACTGATGGGTCTGATTTGTAGTAACAGTTAAAATTTTTCGATTTTCGTCGATTGTCCAAATTTTGCGCTTCTTATGACTATTGCTCAGGCTTGTTTTGGCAGCTGGGTCTGCATCGTCCTGTCGCCCACTTATTGCCCGGCGCTCAGGTTCCTGAGCGCCGAACGCAGTGGTTGTTGACCCGGGCCGCGACTGATCCGGTATGAGATATGTTTTGGTGTGCTCATCATGGAAGATGGAGGTTAGGGAAGATGGAGGTTAGTTGAAATTCGGACAGGGACTGGTTCGACCTAATGTAATAAACCTGCAAATATATTTATGCTGTACTCTGATATATATATGTACAGTATATATCATGGACTGTACAAGGACTGGCGCTGATGTTAACCAACTGGATAGATAGCAGATGAATGTCTATGTGTACCAAATGACACATGATATGTTTGATGTCAAGTGTAACTTAACCAAAACCCACTATTTAAGTAAATTAGTGTATTAGTACAGTTAAAAGGATGCAGATGCTTGAGCCATGCCCTACTTCGATAATTTATTTTCTAGCTGTCCGTGGCATTTCGGAATATATAGCACATCAATGTGTTCCAACATTGATGAGAAAAGTTTGACAACTCATTCGGAACACATCGAGAAAATAATTCTGGAAAATGCGTTCGCAGTGTGTTACGACAGTGTTCCATACTTTTTCCACGAAGTGTTCCGAATATGCTATGTAAAAATATTGTCTTCTATCATAAAACATTTTGTGGAGGACAGAGCATCGTTAACACGTGCGGAGAACATCGATAACACATACACATTCGGAACACCTTGGGACCATATGAGGAACGCAATGATCACTCTTTTTTCGAAATGGCTATCACAAAATGCTATGAAAGTGTGCGACCTATTCGAAGTGATGTGTTACTTGTTTTTTTTCCACCTCAAAAACTCACTTTGTTTTCACAGTTATCGGGCTTAGCACACTCTATGTCTTATAATTTAAATTTGCACCTCTGATATTAATTACACGTGACAATCTAAAACAATATAATTTTCTTTGTTTGAACGTATGAACGTTTGTCCCATTTTGTCGCGTACAGCGCACGTGTGTACCACTTTGCTTTGTTGTCATAGAAACAAATTCCAATTTTTAACAGCTTCTGGTGTGACGCCATCTCCTCTAAATCATTCTGACATGACGTCACAGATGCATTACATCCCATGATCAAATCTTTTGAAACAGAAAAACGCTACGTCAGGAATTTTGGATGTACTTTGTCGTTCATAAACGACATATAGAATTTTTCATTTAGAATCCTATCGTATGAAATTTATTTTTAAGATTTCCCTTGCGAACCTAAAATGTATATTTTAGATTGTCAAACCAGTTTATTTTCTCATTTAACTCTAAAAATTGAGAATTCTAATAGAGTTGGTAACAGTGTCTTTTTATTATTTAATGCGTATGCTAAAGAAATATGATTGGGAACTTTTTTTTCCTTAAACTACAAAATTCTCGGAATATAACCAGATTTTTTCGCAGAGTGTAACCAGATATTACACTGCTGGCCACCCAAAATGCAACACCAAGAAGGACACGAGATAGCAAAGCCAGATTTACTGGACACATAACAACAGATACAAAGATGAAACGATTGAGCTTACAGGCTCGTGCGACTTGCGGAACACGCAGACATCAATAGTTCGTGTGGCTTCCATGGCTGGCCATAACGGCAGCTACACGCCGCGGCATCGAACGAAAGAGGCTTTGGATGTGGGCTTGGGGTATGTCGGTCAAGGCTGCTTCCACACGTTGCCACAGTTCATCAGGCGTAACCGCGGGTGGTGCTTGCCGGGCCACTCGGGTGCCGATCAGCGATCAGACGATGGGTGACATATCGGGAGAACAAGCGGGCCACGGGAGCAGTGACACCTGGTGGGTCGTAAATAATTGTTGCACGATGCGTGACACGTGCGGGCGCGCATTGTCCTGTTAAAACGTGGCCGCTGGGAGATCCTGCAGGTAAGGGAGGACTACAGGCTCTAAAACGTCGGAGATGTGGCGGTGGCTGTTGAGTGTACCGGCGATGCGTACCAGAGGGGTGTGGGTGTCATATCCAATTGCGCTCCAAACCATAACGCCAGGCGACGGACCGGTATGGCGATGCATAATGCAAACGTCATACAGTCTCTCGCCGCGGTGCCGCCACAAGCGGATCCGACAATCGTGGTGTTGCAGGCAGAAGTGGGATTCGTCGGAGAAGACAATGTCGTGCCATTCCGTAGTCCAAGTGCGGCGTTCAACGGCCCACAGCCGCCGCACTCGTCGGTGGTGTAACGTCAATGGTAATCGGAGCAATGGGTGCTGTGCGACAAGTCCCCGCTCCTGCAGACGACGTCGAACGGTACGTGATGACACAGGTTGTTGCGCAACACACTCTAATTGCTGCGTTAACGATCGTGATGAGGCGGTGCGAGCCGTCAATGCCCGCAGCACAACCTGCCGGTCCTCTCGTACGGTGGTGTGCCGCGGCTGCGGCAATCGTTCACGTCGGTTCGTCTGTCCCTCCTGCATCCACCGAATCCATACTCGCCTCACTTTTGCTGGATGTCGTCCCACACGGGCGCCGATGTCTCAGTACGATAAATCGCTGTCGCGATAAGCCACTATTCGTCCTCCGTCGAACTCCGAAACGTGCTGGATTGACTGCCGTATTCTGGGTCGAGGCATCAGGAAGCTTCCCACGCACAGGTCCGGCGGCACAACACACTTCCACTACTTACACCCCGCCTTCTGTGCACCCTTCTTATAGTGCTTCTCGGTGGCCTGCCGGGCGCACATGATGTGCATATGCCCTGTAATGCTAATCGTTTGCATGTCCTCTTGCGAGCGACGCATGCTGCGAATTTCAGGCCAATCGGAAGCTTCCTTCTTGGTGTTGCATTTTGGGTGGCCAGCAGTGTATTTTATTTATATTTGTAAAAGAAATGAAAAAGAAAGAAGAAAGGAAAGGAAAGAAAACATATGTTTTGTGGTTCTGCGCATTAACTATCATAACATTTTAACATTTGTAACTGAAGAGTTCTAAGTTTCCGAAGATGCTTTTATTATTTTAACACTTTTTCTGCTATCTGGCAAGTGCTTGCCAGCGTAATTGCTTGCCATCTGCGTGATTTTTTTACAGTACATGAAAAAATACGCGCTTTAGGGCCACTATGCCTTTTATGAGAGGTTTTGAAGGACGGGAACCACTAAAAAGGCTTGCTTTCAAACGATTTCAGAGAAAAACGTCAGAAATATTACAACTGGCTGTAGCTTTTGTTTTTCATATATTTCATGAGCTGCCTATAGAAACATCTGATGTGCGGCGAACAAACACTGGGAAAATGCGAGCGGTTGCCGATTTTAATTGTCGAATATCTGCCTGAACCGATACTGCTTTTTCTTTTCTCCAAATAGTATAACTATACTAATTATCCGAATTTCTTGGCGCAGAATATGAATAAAACTTTCAAGTTTTATTTCTATTCTACACAAAGAAATTCGGATTATTAGTATAGTTATATTATTTGGAGTATAATTGGGGAACGGTTCCTACTCATTAACTGCATTTTTTTATTGCTGCAATGTTCATGAAACATACTTTCACAGTTGGGCATCACAACCAAAAAAAAAAAAAAAAAACAATATCTGATTTAAAAAAAAAATACACATCTTATTTTCCCCCGTTATTATTGACGGGCTTTCACCTAGTCAATTATAATTGATTTGTAACATTGATACTGGTTACTGTAGCTCACTGAGATATATTTAGTTAAAAGTAAAAACCTTATTTCTGCGAAAGTTATCTGTCCACACATTCGCCTACGGAAATGTAGCGTGACATCTAGTTTGACCTGAAGCTAGAATTAAACTAACGGTAGCTCTGCTTAGGTATTATCTGTATTTTATCCTGAGGAGATATAGCACTAGACATGTTCTGCGGCATTGTGGGACACCAGAAACAATATCCATCAGTCAGCTATGTAATTAATAAAAAAATTAAATATGTAACTTCACGAACTACGTCGTAAGTTATACTTATGCAAAATCATTAATTTATATCGTTCATCATCAAAAGTCGCAATTTTGAACTTAATGGTATAATAACTGATTCCGCATCCCATGGTTTCCTTAATTGCAACCAAATTCAGTATCAGCGTCACGTAGAAACACTTTCTCCTAAGCGTTTCCAAATACTGCGGGGTAAACTCCTTTACAGTAAATAGAGGAAAATATGTTTTTTTATGCACGGCCTCTTAATCGATGTATGCTTAAATTTTCGCTTATATCTCAGCAAGATTTTATGCTATCACGCTGTAACTTTGGATTTAGGGGTTAAAAATATTTCGTATCGAATGTGCTATTAATCAGACATGGTCATAATACATTTTTTTCATGATATACATTATAATTCCCTTAATATACCAGTTCTGTACTTGCATACCGGTTCATATTATCTGGGCATCTTTGTGTTTTACTGTTGCAACACCGAATCATTGTATCTGTTCTCGATTAAATGACACAAATCAAAAACGAATTCCGCAGTTTAACATTAGCAGCATCTTTCTTCCGTAGCTCACTGTACGCGTATTTATAGGTCGATTTGTATGAAATTTGGAAGAATTCAAGGGTTTTACTATGTGCTGAATAAATTGCGCGTAAAATAACATACCCTTTATATGGAAAAATTTGGAGATAGAGAGCTAATTAGTATGTTAATTCTTCTATATGACAGCTCCCTTCGAGTCCTTTCCAACGATACCTTATTTGTTTATATGCGACAAACGGTTCCAAAGTTAAGGTGGGGTGGCTCCTTTTTCTTTTTTGATGTCTGCATGTACATCTGCTTCGTCAATAATTGTTAATTGTGCAGTGTCGTTTGATCCATCGAATCTCCACAAACAAATGGAAAAATGCTTTGGAATTTTTTGCAAAGCATTCTCAAAGTGAATATCATAAAACATATTCACTGTACACAGATAATTTTTTGAAAACATGGATGGAATCATCTTAAAACGTACGAGAACAACTGGATTCAGGTCTGGCTCAACAAATACCAGAAAACAGGAAGTGCTTGATCCCTATCGTTGAGACTGTGATATTGTGCGGCCGTCAAGAGTTGCCACTTCGCGGTTCACAGGATTCTGGACCACTCCAAAGCTCTGATCCGGAAATAAATGATGGAAATTTTAGGGCCTTGTTAAGGGATACGTATCTCATGTGGCGATGAAGGTTTTAAAAAACACTGCGAGAATTCTGTACTCAACGCAAGGCCCAGATATTCAGAATAATATCATTAAAATATGTGGAAAAATTATTCAGTATACATTAGTCAGTAAAATCAACCAGGCTAAATGTTCGATTCTTGTCGACGAGGCAACTGATATTTCTTGAAATGGACAACTATCTCTCTGTGTGAGGTATGTGATCGAAAACGATCTTTCATTTTCTCTGCGCGAAGATTTTTTGGAATTTGTGGCAGTGAGTGGTACGACTGGAAAAGAATTAGCAACGGTGATTTTAGAAACCCTGAAGACTCTTGGTGTGAACTGTTCATACTTATTTGGTCAGGGGTATGATGTGGCCACTGCGATGAGTGGTTGTTTCAACGACGTCCAAGCCATTACAAAAAAGAGACACACCCAGCTGCTTTGTATGTGCATTGCAGCGCACATTCATTGAACCTGGCTCTTGCCCATGTCTGCGAGGCTCAAGACGTAAGAAATTGTAAAGGAACGATCAAATCAATAGGAATTTTTTTAAATCCTCAGTGAAACGCACAGATCTATTAAAAGCCAAAATTAAAGAGCACCTCCCGAACACAAAGTGGGAAAAACTTACTTCGATGTGTGACACAAGATGGATTGAAAACCATGATGGTCTCCTTTGATTTAATGAAATTTACTATCCAATCGTTGCAATGTTAGAAGGATTACAAATGATGCCCGCTATGGAAACATCCTCTAAAGCTGCCCAGATTTTGAAATCCATAACTGTAAGTCAATTTGTCTTTAGCTTGGTGACAACATCAAAACTTTTTGCCCATACTTTACCGCTTTGTAAAAGTCTGCAGTATTCCACTTACGATTTGACCAGCGCTTTGGATCACATTGACAATATTTTGAAAGAGGTTAAACACATGAGGGAAAATATGGACGGAACAGTTGCAGATATTTTCAAGCAAACGGAGGGTCTCTTGAATTCAGTTGGCGAAACAATGCAAATTTCAAGAATAGTTTCCCGTCAACGAAATTGAATGAACATTAGTGCTACATTCCCAGAGCAATATTTTGGGACTGTTATCGCCATACCTTTGTTTGACGATTTTCTAGACTAGTCCCAAAGGCGATTCTCCAATCACAAAACAGTAATTTCTTCTCTGAATAGACTGTTGCCCATCAATTGCGATGCTTCAAGCCATGAGGACCACCACTGTTATGATATGTACAAATATTTCTTGGATAATAATTCGGTCACGTCAGAGATAAATTTGTGGAAAAGAAAATGGAGCGACATACCGAGAAAGGAACGTCATACTATAGCTATTGAAGCATTGTCTCAATGTAACAAATTTGTTTTTCCCGAATGTTCATTTTCAATTAAAGGCACTCAGCACTCTTCCTGTTTCAACCAGTACACCGGGACGAACATTTTCACCCCTAAGGCGTTTGAAAACGTACTTACGAAACTCTACAGGACAAGAGAGATTAACTGGATTGGCTCTTATGAGCATCCGTAGGGATATATACACTAAAGAGCAATTGAATTAGAGACAGCTGGCGTTATGCAAATGTGGCGCTGTGGGCGGCCCTGTGAACGAAAACGACATGACGTATGCAGCATTCCGACAATATAAGGAGTGATGCGACGGGAATCAGTAAGAGTCGGACGCAGTATGGGTAAGACGAAGGATCGAAGCGCATTTGATCGTGGGCAAATTGTCGGGGTCCGACAAATGGGTCACTCCATCTCGGACGACGTGCAGACACTGAGATTTTCACGAGCCACTGTGTCACGGGTGCACCGAGAGTACATCAAATCCGGTAAAACCATCCCTGCAAGGGCCAACTGCCGTGGAAAACAGCATGTGGATGAGCGAGGTCATCGTCGGCTAGCTAGCATTGTAACAGCGGATAGGCGGGTCACAGCGCAAGAAATCACTCGGCACTTAACGCTGGTGCACAAAAACGGGTAAGCAGTCACACCATCCAGAACCATCTCCTCGCTATGGGGTACAGAAGCCATCGTCCCACGAGGGTACCGCTGCTGACCACACATAACAGGGTGCAAAGATTAGCATGGGCGCGGGAACATCGTCACTGGACCCTAGACATGTGGAGAAATGTTGCCTGGACTGATGAGTCGAGATTCAGGTTGGTACATGCGGATGGCCGGATACGGCGCAAACCACATGAAGCGATGAATCCTTCTAGCCAGCAGGGTACTCTTCAAGCTGGTGGGGGTGGCATTCTCGTCTGGGGATTGCTTACGTGGACTGAAATGGGATCCCTGGTTCGTATGACATCGTCCCTCACAGGTCAACGTTACCAGGATATCCTGGACGACCATTTGCTCCCGTTTATGCGTCTTCAACATCCCGCTGGGGACCTCATCCAGCAACAAGACAATGCACCGTGCCATCGCTCCCGAATTGTATCCGAATGGTTGGATGAACACTAGTAGAGGAAAATGGAGACTTCTAGCGCAGGGGCAGCCCTCCATAGACTTAACATTGGCTGCCCACGAGGCTGATCCCTGGCTGCCCACGAGGCTGCCCACGAGGTTGATCCACTAGCTGCCCACGAGGCTGTCCCCGAGGCTGCCCCAGCTGTCCCCTTGTCAGAATTTTTGTCACGTGATCGTCCCCATGATGTGCTGCCCCCTAGCGGTGCTTCTTGGAACTTTCGAAGGATCTTTGATTTTGAGGGATGGCAACGGTCGAGTGGGAAATGGGGTGGATATAAGGGGATGTCAACTCAATGTGCTGCCCCTAGCGGTGCTTCTTGGAACTTCTAATGGATCTTTGATTTTGAGGGATGGCAACGACCCAGTGGGAAAGGGGCTGTCAACTCGATGTGCTGCCCCCTAGCGGTGCTTCTTGGAACTTTGTTTTTCTCGGGAGATTTATTAGACTTCGTCAAATTTTTGGAAGAAGTTTTTTTTTGTCCTTTCCAATATTTTTTGTTTCCTCGAATTTGTTTTATTAAACTTATATTTTTAGAGCTTCCGTGGGGTGTTAGGATTTTTTATAGACGTTGCACTATTTTTTTTATTTTATTTTTATTTCAGAGTACATAAAAATGCTCTAATGGTCTCGGTGAGATTCGAACTTACATTCCGTCATTCAGAAAGCGTACATTCTTCCCCTAGACCATCAGTCCATTAGGAAAATATGTTTGAAAGAGGAAGATGCTTGTTAACGGTGTTAAAATGTTTTTGGTGACTTTTCTTGGAATTTCATTCAAAAATTGAGTGTGAGGGGGAGTGGACGTTATTTGAGTTGTGAACGAGTTGGTGTGAACATGAATTTTTCTGTTACGGTGGAACATCTCTCGTTGAATTGTTGTAATGGAGGATGTAATGAAACAGACTTATCTTACAGCCGTAAAAGAAGGAAGTTTCGGTGGTGTGAATGCTTTATTCCGTGCTGTCAAGAAAGAAGGAATCAAGAAAAAAGACGTCGAAAAATGGCTGAAGGGAGAGAAAACGTACACCCTCCACAAACCGACGAGACGTCATTTTCCGAGAAACAGAGTGTTGGGGAATAAAATAGATCAACAGTTTCAAGCAGACTTGGTTGACCTTCCCAGTTTGAGTCAACATAATGATGGATTTCGTTACTATATATTTTCCAAATATATTTTCCAAATATGCGTGGGTGATTCTCTTAAAACAAAAGTCGGGGTCACATATCGTTCAAGCGTTTTCCAAGATTTTCGAACAGAGAATACCATTAAAACTGCAAACTGATAAAGGAACTGAATTTAAGAACAAAGAATTCCAAAAGTTTTTAAAACAGCACGATGTGCATTTCTTTACGACGAACAACGAGACGAAAGCAAGTGTTGTGGAAAGATTCAATTGCACGTTGGAAACTAGAATGTGGCGATTCTTTTCAAGTCAAAATACGTTCAGATTCATCGACGTGCTCAACGATTTAGTCCACAGTTACAACAATTCTTCCCATCGAAGTATAAAAATGAAGCCTGTAGAAGTGAACGAAAACAATGAAAAGCAAGTGTTTGACAATCTGTATGGTGACCTCAAGAGGGAAAAACCCTCCTATAAATTTCAAGTCGGTAATCACGTGAGGATTTCTAAACCCAAATTAAAGTTTGAAAAGGGATACGAATCAAATTGGACGGAAGAAGTGTTTGTGGTGAGTGACCTTGTTCCCAGATCCCCTCCGTGTACAAAGTAAAAGACTCATTGAATGAAGAGCTGGAGGGGACATTTTACGCAGAAGAGCTTCAAAAAGTGACTCTCTCAGAGTCCTTTCCTGTGGAACGTGTTCTGAAGAAACGCAAAAGAAAAGGAAAAATGGAATACTTTGTTAAATTTAAAGGGTATCTTGAAAAATTTAATGCTTGGATCCCCGCGGAAGACTTGATCTCTCTATAAAACCGACCTTTTTTTTAAATGAAACATCATTCGTCAACATGAGTTTCTATCTGACGTTACCTAGCGACAGCTCTCTCCGCTACTTCGCAGACAATAAAATTTCTCATTTCATCACGCGTCTTCCTTCTCCGATCGAACTCAATGGTGACTGGGAAGTGGGACTCGTCGAACTCATCTACCCTCATTCCTGGTTTAATGTGAATGTAAATTCAAATTCCTTTGCTTACGGTGTAGGTCCAAGTCAACTGAAAGCAGCAAAAATCCCTGCTGGATATTATGATTCTGTGGGAGATGTGGTAAAAGCCATGTCCCAGCACTGGTCGAAAAAAATTACGATGTTTTTTAATAAAAACACGAGACGTGTCAAAGCAGCTTTAACTCATGGTTCTCAGCTGCAGTTATTTCCGGGAATAGCTGAAATTCTAGGTTTTCAACCTGGAGTGTATTCAGCATCAGAAGGGAGTGATGTCACAATTCATGGAAATTTCGTAGTCGATCTGAACACATCGCTTTCCCTATTGTACGTGTACAGCGATATTGTGGATCCTCAGAGTGTGGGAGACATGGTTGCTCCTCTCCTTCGCATCGTGAAAGGGAGCGGAGAAGACGGAGATGTGGTGAGCGCCTTATACGACCGCCCTCATTATTTGCCTATCGCAAGAAAACATTTCCAAACCGTAGAAATCGTTATAAGGAATCACTCGGGACAATTAGTACCATTTGAACGTGGGAGAGCGATCGTGAAACTTCATTTTCGTCTCAAGGCTCTGTAGTCATGTATGAACCATACCGCTGTTGTACAAAATCCTTCGAGGATTATTACGTCAATCAAACTGGAAAAGGTTTAGTCTACTATCAAGGAGCACCCCTTCAAAAAGGGTATGGACTTGGAGGACTTTTTCGGTCGTTATTTAGAGCGGCGGTACCATTATTCAAACAAGGTGCAAAAAGCTTGGAAAACAAGTCTTGCGAACGGGGGTCGACCTTGCAAATGATTTAATGCAGGGAAAGGATGCAAAAACAGCAGCCAAACAACGAGCTAAAGAAGCAGGACAAATTCTCACTGACAAAGCAGCTAATAAAGTGAAGAAAATGTTGGGAGGAAGCGTTAAAAGGAAGAGAAATACGAAGAAACGCACCATTCGTTCAAAGAAAGTCAAAGGGAGAGCACACAATATTTTTGATCCATAAACCATGGCTTTGATTCACAGTCATTCTTCCGTATGTCTCAAGTCAGAGCTTGATTTATTTGCTTTACTGCCCACCCAAACGAGCATCGAAAAAGGACAATGGATCGAATATCACCCCTTGGCCAACATTCGAGATGGAGGACCTCTGGAATTTAATATTTCTGGGAGTGGAGAAGAATACATGGATTTGTCTTCCAGCCAACTCGACGTAAAAATTAAAATTGTGAAAGCTGACAATTCTGTCATAGCTGACAAAGAGCCCGTGGGGCCCATTAACTGTTTTCTTCATTCTCTGTTTTCCCAAGTTGATGTTAGTTTAAACGAAAGAGTGATTTCGTCCTCGAGCAACACGTATCCACACAGAGCATATATTGAAACTCTATTAAATTATGGAGAAGACGCAAAGAAATCCTATTTAGCATGTGAAGGGTTTTACAAGGATACAGCCGGACATCTGAACGAAATTAATCCCACGAATGCAGCAACAAACAAAGGATTGCATCAACGCTATGAGCTCGTGAAAGACAGCAAAACGTTGGACATGATTGGAACCTTGCACTGTGATTTATTTTTCAAAACAGACTGCTTCTCAATTTAGTGTACGTGAAAATTAAACTTGTTCGAAGTAAATCTGATTTCTGCCTCGTTTCCTCCTCAGAGGCCCCCAATCATAGAGTTCTCATCGAACACGCCTCCATTTTTGTGAGAAAAGTGAAAGTCAACCCGGGAGTTGCCATCGGCCATGCAAAAGCTTTAGAAAAATCTCCAGCCAAGTATCCTATTGACCGTGTTTTATGCAAAGTGTATTCCGTCTCTCAAGGAAGTATGTCATTCGTGCAAGACAACGTATTCCTAGGACAAATGCCCAAAAGACTGATTATTGGATGTGTCGATAACGATGCTTTTAATGGTACATATAAATCCAACCCCTTTGAATTTAAGCATTATGATGTCTACTTTATAGCCGTGTACGTTGACGGACAGCCAGTTCCTCATAAACCTCTAGAACCCAATTTTGAAAAGGGAAACACAATTCGTTCTTTCCATAGTCTATTTCAAGGAACCGAGAAACTTGGCCAAGATTGTGGAATATATATCGACCGAGAGGAATTTTCCAAGGGATACACTCTTTATGCATTCAATCTCGGTCCCGACCTGTGTGATGGAGGGCATATGAACCTGATCCAACAAGGAAATTTAAGAGTGGAAATCAAATTTGGAAAAGCTTTAGCAAAAACCATTTCTGTGCTAATCTACGCAGAGTTCCAAAACATTATTGAAATTTCAAAGTCCAGAAACATTCTTTGTGATTTCTCCAATTGGAGAAATGAACAGTGTTCAAATTGCAAAGACCCTAAAGCAAGATCACGTAACAAGACGATCATTCCTAGGAGTGTTTGCCTGTGACAGACTTCCCAAGAGAATTGCCAAGTTCCCTGCATGCCTTGTGGTGAATACGGACCGACATGGAAATCCTGGAAAACACTGGTTGGCTATGTATATGTCAAACCCCAAAAACAATGGAATTTTTTGATTCTTTCGGACATTCTCCAGAATATTTTCAAGGACCTATTGCTCAATTTGTCGCCAAGTTTGATACTGTAAATTTTAATAATGTACCTCTTCAAAGTTCGTTTACAGCCGTATGTGGACAATATTGTATTTTCTTCTTGTATTCTAGATGTCGCGGAAAAAGCTTGTACTCCATTGTAAGAAATTTTCGATGGAAATCTGAAACAAACGACGTGCGTGCCTATCATTTCGTTCAAAATAAATTTCGAATTGTATCAAACTTTAGAATTTAAAATAAAAATTGATTGAAATCTATTTTATGTGCCTTTAAATTATTTTGTATCTTTTTTAATGACTTCAGTTGACAACATGGAAGTGCCCCGACTACAACATCCTTTCACTGCTCTGATAGCGGGTCCTACTGGCAGTGGGAAGACTCAGTTTGTAAAACGCTTACTTCAACATCAAGGGGAAGTCATAACTCCCCATCCCGAACATGTGGTATGGTTCTACGGGGTTCACCAAACATTGTACGATGAAATAAAAAACGTGACATTTGTGGAAGGCCTACCCTCTAATTTCCGTGACTATGTGAAAGGAAGAATGCTGTTTGTTATTGACGATCTCATGACTGAATGCGGAAGCGATAAAAAATTAACTCACTTGTTCACTAGAGAGAGTCATCATTTCAATGTATCTGTGATATTCATTACTCAAAATATTTTTCATAAAGGCAAAGAAATGCAAGAAATTTCCCTGAATGCCCATTACTTGTTGCTGTTTAAATCACGAAGAGATGTGAATCAAATCACTCATTTAGGGAGGCAGTTGTACCCTAGCAAACTTAAATTTTTTCAAGAAGTGTATTTGGATGCCACAAAATCGCCTTACAGCTATTTATTGATTGATCTAAAACCAGAGACTAAGGAAGAATTAAGATTACGCTCTCAGATTCTTCCAGGAGACATTCAAGTAAGATATCAACCTCGGTGAAATGAAATAAGTCTCAGTTTTCATCATGACGTTGTCTAAGCAGCAGGTCCAACTTTTATGCATAATTCAACACTGTCCAAGAAAAGTATTAAAAGACCTAATATTGAAATGTAGAAAAAATGGAATTAAAGCACTATGCGAAGTTTGTATGAATACGTTAAAAGGAAATGTTCCGCTTACTCCAGCCCAGAAACATTCACTGCAACGGCATAAGCACACCTTGCGAGCACTCTTTCGAAAAAAGACGCCTCTATATAAAAAGAGGAAACTCCTTATTCAAAAAGGGGGATTTTTAGGTGTGTTGATTCCTGCTGCTCTCAGTGTATTAACGACTCTGCTTACGAAATAATGGAATTTGCCAAGAAAATGGTTCTGATTCCCGAAGAACGGATTTCACGTCATATGCCAACAGAGGAAACGTTAACGGACTTAGACAAAGAAATGAAAAAAATTCTACTAAGCAAAGAGTCTGACGAAGTGAAAGTGAAATTATATAATCAAGTCTTGAATAAACGTATTCAGGTATCGAGTTTTAATCCCCCAGTTTCATCTCAGGAAACACCATCAAGAACTGAAGAACCAGTGAAAGAAGAACATGTCAAAGACGAGAAAGTAAAAGATGTTGTGGAAGACCTTATCATTCAGTCCGTTCCTACTAACTTGAAGCGAAATGCAAGAAATGTGCTGGACGTCTTCAAAACGAACTCTGATATTATTGGCTGGAGCCCTAAGGCCGAATTGCAGGTCCGAGGACGTATTGTGAAAAACACGAATATTATTGACCTCATAGACTCTATGTTTCGAAGCAAAGGATCTAAGCTGCACATACCTCCTGAATTTGTAAAAGCATTAAAAGACATTAATGTACCCAAAAAGTTCATTAAAAATAAACAAATGTTGCAAGTTCCTGTACAAGAAGGAAATTCGGTTGTAACTTCTAAACGGAAAAAGAAAAATTTATGTAAAAATGTTCATTGGATTCCTTATTAAAAATTTAGCTGAAAAAAGTGTCATTCTTTTTTAGTTTTTTTTTCTCTTTTTTTAAAATTCATTCCTAAGTTCATATTGAGAAGGGTTTAAATTTTGATGAAAGATGTTTGCAAAGATCGTTTTAGGAAAAGTTGAAAACAGATAAGGTTCGTTTCGGAAAAGTTGAAAACAGATAATGTTCGTTTCGGAAAAGTACATTCTCTTATAGGGTTAAAAATGGAACACTTCATATTTTCTTAGGAGCGGTTTTGATAAAACACGTTTCAGTAAAAACAGTGAAATTCCCATTGAATAACATGGGGAACTATGAAATTTAAGAAGCACGTTTTCGTTCAAGGAAAATATTTTAAAAGGTTTATTTTCGATTCAGTTGAAAACGATTCAGGTAGAAAACAGAATGCAGTAAAAACAGTCACAGCAAGTTCCTGAAAGTTGAAAATAGATGAGATTGAAATTTGGAAAAATGTCGAAGGAAAGAAATTGTTATAAAACACAGACTGTTTCAGTTTTCTCAGGCAGCGGGGTCTTCAGTGAGAGCGCTTCTTCTTTTTCAACCCAAAGAATGAAGCGAGTCAGTTTGAAACATTTCAAACTCTCCGAAAATAAGCCGTGTACTCTGGTTTCGGCTCAATACTGTAAAGCATTGCTCTCAGACCAGTCGGAAATCCCCCCGATTGGCCGCCTAATGGAAAACATCAGGCCCAATTCCCTTAATAAATACCCAAATTTCCATAAGAAAAGTCATCCAAAAAAGCACTAGTTCACCATTAAAACAATTGCATTCATTCTGTTACTGTTTTAAACATTTCTAAAAAGAAATTTTACTTTTAAAATTCTTGAAAAGCTTAATATTTTGACTCATTTCCATAAAAAATAATTTCCCTTAGTTTATGTCAATATAAAAAATAATTTCACAAAAATTTATGTTTAGAATTAAAAAAAAATAACACTTTAAATTTAGGGTCTAGAATTAGAAATGACTTATAACATTTAAAAAAATGCATTTTTAAAACTTAATTCCTCACTTTTTTTTTAGTAATTTACCTACCTCCCACCCCCTTCCCTTACCCAAATTTTTAAGAGTCCTAAAAGGACTTTTTTTTTTAACTAGCAGGATTCGCTATTACGAAGACTCTTCGCCGTCTCTAACAAAGATGCTGCATTGATATTGTTCACAAATGCTTCTGTGATGAGCAAGCTACCAACTTCTTTCAAAAAGATTCCGCAACACTTTGGGGTTCTAGTAAAGAAAGTGCTTTATTAAAACCCATATTCCATTTTTCATCGTTAATAAACTGAGCACACTCATGTCCTAACTGGTTGTTGGGTTGTTCTTCAAGAGGCAAACGACACGTAGCACAATCAAACACTGTCCATGTATTTTGCTCAATGGCGGACTTGAGTACATCAGCCAGAATGAAATGCAGTTCCTCATCGCTCGCTGGGGAATTTTCAGCACTTTGGTTTATTAAGATAAAGTTCTTAAAAACAGTTCCAAATAAAACTTGGCAAACACTCTCCCAGATTTTAGGACATTCTTCAACGAGCTCACTGAATTGTGACCTAGTGAGAGATGTTGCAGTAGGCGATAGTTGAAGGGTGCCATTGCCCCCAGTATTCAGTGATTGAAACTGGTAAACGGTTCCCGAACTTGAAAGAGTTGCACAAAGAAGCAGTTTCTTTCCCACTACTTTAATATCGTTCATGTTCCAAAACATGAATCTAGACTCCATGAAAACGCAGAATGTGTATGCTGACATCGTAACACCGAATTTAGTGGGGTGTAAGAGCTCGCCATCGAACTCTTACAGTTCCTGTAAAATCAGTCACTTTCGCGATCTTGTTTCCCCCGAGAGAGAAGTGGTGAGGTGGCAGATTTTCTAGTGAAATTCCCGACGAAGCAGACTTGTTTGCAGCAGGCATTGTTGATGTAGACCCAGTACTAGCATGTACAGTTGAGACAGGTGTATCGGAACGCAACAAGTCATCACCATGATGAAATTTCTTCACAGCATCCGATTTGGTTTGGTTGGCAGTCCGCTTCATGCTGATGGCCGGCAAAGTGTTTGTAGGGGCAGGCAGCTGAACGTGTTCAGAGTTCGAAGGTAGAGAACCGAATGAGTGAGTTGCTGTGCGTTCAAACAAAACTGATAACAGATTATGGCTGAGGCAAGCATCCTGTTTACCGCTTGAAAGCGTGAATGAGTCACGAGACAATGGCGTCTGTGTTATCATCTTTCTAAAGGTCAAATTTATTCGAACATCTGAGGCATTTCCGCAACGTGGTAGACCATGTGCCCATGAATCATTTGTTGGGGGTAGCATCTGGAGAAGCGAACCACTTTCTAATCTTAAGACAACTGGTTGAAAACATTCTCTTTTAAAAACAAAGTCCCTTGTTTTACCTAGAGAAACTAAAGCAAAGCAAGAATTTTTCACGATTTCACTTTCATCGTCTTTGTGGAATCCGATGCATTGATTTCCATTTTGATACCTATTAATCAATACAAAATTAAAGGTGTCACAACACGCGTTCTCTACCTTACGTTTGATTTCTCGAAGTACAGGAATCCACGGTTTTGCTTTTATGGTCAATCCGCTGAAAGAGTAATGGAGGTCAGCATCACCGAAGGCAACATGCTGTCGAGGAATGGAATACGATTTCCCATATACTTTAATCTTTGAGAATTCACCACTCAGATATTTCACTTCTGTCTCCAAACACCGAAGAAAATAATCAGCCTCTGATTTAGAAAACAACTTAGCATACGAAAAAATGGAGACCGTCCTTGTAATATGATGAATGCATTTCATCAGACGAGTAGGCGCAATTGAAGTAGGCTCCCAACAATCAACGAAGTGAGAATGAGGAAGACAAAAGATAGATTAGCTACGAGATAAGACAGATGACGTCAGCAGATGAATAATCGACTTTTTTTTTTTTTTTGGTTTAGTCCTGAAGACTGTTTTTTCCTTCTATTTTCATTCTTTTAGGAGGAGGTTCTAATGAATTGAATGAGTGATGCCCATAGGGAAGGGTATGAATAAAATCTTCCATAATGATGCGTTTATTGTCATGAGGGCTTAGAGATTTCTTGTTTGTTTTAATGCTGAAGACTGCATGTTTCATACTACGAAACGAGTGACAAACATTTTTCATCTCCTGTTTATTGAATAAGGAATATCGGTAATTTTGAAGTTGGAGTTGATTTAGAACAACTGGCTTACTCACTCCTTTAGCTTTTTTTATTTCTACATCATCGGAAGAAAAAGCATACATTTTTGCCCTCAGCCCAACGAATTCTCTTATTATTTTCCCGTTCATTTCATCTTTAAATTTTCCGATAACTTTTTTATTAGCTAAACTGTAGAGAGGATGGTCTATTGAATAGTCACTCGTATCTAGTAAAGGCAGGATTTTCGCCATGTCATTATAAAGATCTTCTGTCTTCGTTTCATAAAAGAAACTGTCTGTGTCCATGTACAGAACCTTCTCTCTTTCTCCGTACATGGGTTTTATGACGTCATAATGGAACGAGTACATTAAGGTTTTAGACATATCCAGAACGGCGATTCCTATATATATGGGTTTATTGAAAACTAGTTTGGTGACATCTAGATGGCATAAAATCATAAACTCCTCATCGGACTCATTCTTCAGAATTTTTAGGTCTTTGAAGTCGTGTTTAGCCAACACTTTTTCCAAACGTTTCTCATCATGAACCAGTTCTATGGATGTTCGTTTCCTGATGTCTTCTATAGTCTTCCCAAAGACGCTGTTATTCATGAGCTTGTAGAAATTTTTTTCGAATTCATTTTTTGCCAATTTTCGTTTCTCAGTATTTAGATTTATATATACCTGCAGCCACTTTGATTGGGAAAATGTTATGCCTAGATGAATTTTTTTAATTACAAGACCAGCTGCAACTGCTTGTTTAAGTAAGCGGTAGTGGGCTATATATCTGCTCTTGGGGTTTAGTGTTGTCAGAAGTTTGGTTTGTCGGGTACCAGGAACAACCCCAACCTCAGGACAGAAGGAAAGATCGGTGTAAAAATCATGCAGAGAGTCCGGGTACTCGATGTCGACTTCAAAAAAGCATCCAAAGGGACCGTCATCAGGAATAGAGCCAATATTCAGCTGCTCCAACTCATCAGAATGCATCCAATTAAAGTGAGCATATGGAATCGATTCGCTTAATGAAAATCTATACATATTATTGCAATCGAGATAAGAAATATAGTTGCTTTCTTTTGCTGGATTAAAATTTTTCATGTACTTGTTGTTCGCCAGGGCATGCCGCTGGATGCATTAGCATAGTCCCCCTCGTTTTGCCGCCTCGACAAATAATAGCATTTCATAATCTGTAAGTAATTCCAAAGACATTTTCGTGCTCTTAAGCATGGCAGCGAATGCTAAGGATGGAGCACTGAAGAACCACACAGGATCCAGTGAATATGTTTCCTGACAGATATCCCGAAAATTTTCAAAGATATCGGCCAGGATGAGAACATCAGTCTTTAAACACAGATCTGAGTATTCTCCTAAATCTCTGATATTCATCTTTTCCCATACTTGTTGAGCATGATTATAATCTTCGTTACTTATGTGGGATTCGGAAATGCTACTATAAAAACTTGATTTTGGTGGTAGGCATGAATCTTCTAATTTGTTGTATGATGTTACATATTCATACGGAAAAACACCCTTCTTTTTCAACAAATGAAACTCGTCATCTTGGGGGTAGTGCTTTCGGGTGATCTTAAATTGGTTTGCTGGAAGATTATTTGCAAGGCTTGACAACCCAATAGGCATGAATCTCAAGCTGTCTAAAAATCGAATTTCTATCCCATCAATAAATTTTGAGAAGGAAATGAATTTTTTCGGTGGATTCTGGAATGACTTTAATGTTTCCTTCTGAAAACCAAGCTCTTGAATGATAAAGTGTGAATCATAACCAGGTAAGTTGTGGAAGAAGACTGGCACAAATTTTTGGTTTCGGAAATTGATATTACATGATGCATGTGCTGGACCCCTGAATGCGCCTGTTCGGTGGTCATGGTCAGCGACTTTGAGTTTGCCTTTTGAATTTGCGAATGCTTTTTCACAGAGATAACAGATTGATGCAGATTGATAAGAAGCTTTTTCTTCAGTACTTAATGGACACATGGGTACATTTTTTTTATACTCCTCCTGGATTTTCAATACATCTTCTTTCAAGGAGTGAAGGAAATGACGAATGACGCCGTCTTCAGACCCATGACTCCGAAATACGGAAAATTCATCTAATTCATCATTTATGAAGTACGCATACGACATGAGCTCCTGAGTTTGGGTTGTCATGGTGTATGATATTTCGGGATTTTGATGGGGACTTTGAATGGGTTTGAGAACGCACTCAAAGTCAGCGTAGATGACAAAGGGAACCCGTAAATCATGCTGAAAATCTTTGAATTGAAGGATATTATTCTCTGGCATCTGAATGGCAACTGGTTTGTTTTTCATGCAGAGGAGTTTGTGATTTTTTAATTTGTTTTCTCCATCACAATGGGCATCGTAGGTTGTAAAACAGTTTTTGCATATTATGACTTTTCCACGATGCTTGGTGATTTGTTTGGAAATCAACCGCTCGAAGTTAGTGTTGAATGCGTAGTGGGAGCGACATCCATCTTCTAAATAGAGGAGATATCGATGGTCTTGTAATTCCTCATCGCATACCTTAATGGGAAATATTTCTTCTTTCTCATCGATACCGAAGACATTGATGGACATGTTATTTGCCTTCTCGAACTTTCTAATATCAGAAATTTTTACCGGGTACTCAACACAGTCCCAGATATATCCTGTGGGAAACTGCTTATCGTTGCGATAGGAATTAACTCTGTCCCTATCCTTCATCTGGTTGGCAAGGCGAGGAGTCCAGACTGCATATTTAAAGCAGTAGATGTCATTATTCACAACATTCACTACTGCCTTCTTCCTTTGAATATTGGTTGGAAGGGTGATGAATGACTCACCCCTCAAGGGTCTGAAACGGTTGATTCTAAGTTCGAACCATGAGACATGGGAAAATACCCAGCCGGACCCTTTCAATTCTGCCTCAGACTTTTCGTTCTCGATTTTAGCAGCCATTGAATCATAAAATTCACCAAATTCACTAGCTCTGAAGAGAGGTTTGTTGGGGGTTTTCAGGTTGTGGTCACAAAACTCGTACTCGTCTGGAACTATCTTTTTTCTGTTTTTTAAAAACTGCCTCCATGAAAACGCTGACTTTGATCGATGGGTGAGCAGCTAATGAATGTTGCAGGATTCTTAGACATGGAGCTTTACTGGATTCTAAAAAGGAGCGGAGACATGATGCTGACCCCTCATCGGGTACGGTCTTATAGGTGGTGAGTCGCTGTCTCGCGGCAGACTCGACTTCAATGAATCCTCCAATATTTTCAAGGGGGCCTGGATTGGCACAGGTATCGGTGCATTCATAACGACCGGAGCTTGGTTTGGTGCAGCTATCGGAACATCAAAGTTTGTGGGAGCATGACTAGGTCCTGCAACTGCAGGATCCGAACCACCACCTTGTCGATGAACTCGTTGCTCGTGACGCTTAAGATGAGGTTTACGGCTGAATTTTGCTGAGCATTGGGTACACGCGAATGGTTTTTCACCTGTATGACTAATCATATGGTTTTTCAGGTTGAATTTTTTGGCAAAGATCTTGGAGCAGACCGAGCATGTGTTGGAAGGAATATTGACTGGGATGTCTGGTGTAAAATCAGAGGTTAGGTCTTGATTCAAGGGAATTTCCTCCAAGGCATCGAACACATCGGAATTCTGCAAAAATAATTGTTCTTCCTTCTAACCACCATTCTTTCTGTGAAAGAATTAAAAAAAATTAACCCCTCTCCTCTAAGAACGCATTTTCATGAAATAAACATTGAGAATAAACTTCTTAAATTTTTATTGGGAAGGGGAGCTATCGTAAAAGTAGGAAAAATAAAATGTTTTAAAAGAATAAACGATGCCATTAACATGATTTTTCTTCTTTAAAATCTAACTTTAATCGTATGCAAAAGAACTCAAATGCTGTTTCTAATACGTAAACATGTTTTAAACCCCTATCAACGCATTTTCATGGAATAAACATTAAAATGGGAAATTCCTACGTTGAGAATGAACTTCTTAAATTTTTATTCGAAAGGGGAACTATCGTAAAAGAATGAATTCCTAAAAGCTTTCTAAAAAAGAATCATGTTTTTCCGTCAAGAGAATAAACGATTCCACTAACATGAAATTCTAACAACATCCTAATTCAAACAACTTGGGGCACCTAACAATAAATAATTGCATGCGAGGAAATGAGAACTTACCTCTTCCATTGCAGAAACGGTTGAAAATCCAGCAGACATTTTCCAAAATCCAGAGAGCAAGAGAGGTACAACAGCACAAGTGTCGACAACTGAACCAGAAAAAACAAGTGATGGAGTAGAAATGGCAAACGTTTTAAAGGAAGCAGAATGCACTTTGACCCCAAGCATTTTCGGAAACGTCACGAGGGCATTTCAAACGGACATCTCAACTACGAAAATCCCGGAATTCACACATGACAAACGTGAGCGAATCGAGCTGTCATCGCAAGGGGAGGAAATTGAACTACATTCCTATGCGTTTTCTAAGCATATCGAAGGTTCCAAGTTCAATCAGTTTCCGAAATTCTGCTGTTCACAAAGAAACAACACATGGCCCTTATCACCACGACGTGTCTCATGGTGACAACTTCCTTATCTGGTCATCTAGCAACGGACACGGTGCTTATGAATCATCATGCGTCAGTACTTGGGACGTTTCAAAACACTGGTGACTGTTTCCTTATCTGTTCATCTCTGAACGAACATGCTATCGACTGATAAAGCGAACTCAGCTGAGGGTTTATCTTAAGGAAAATTCTTAAAGAAAAACGAAAGGATTTCATTATAATTAATTTTCATATCTTGAGGAAATAAAACTAAAATGTATTCGTTAAGAAATTCTTCATGGTTGAATTTTCCACAAAATGAGAGAGGAATACGGAAAGCGAAAGAATTTAATCAGACACCTTGAAAGAATTCATCTCAGAATTTAAACCGCTTTTGAAAAAAAAACAAACGAGCAAACTATGAAATACTTTGTTCTTCACACAAAGAAAACACAGCGTACGATTTCAATAATTCCTTTTTGAAAAAACTGGGTGGTCCTGAAAAGGACCGTTAAGAATTTTTTTTACCAATAATAAAATTCGTCTAAATCTCGTAAAATATCTCCAACGTAATGACTTAGGTCAACTGAGTCCAGAAATGCTTCGTCTACTTTAGTATTTCGCTTCCGCTGGGGTTCTTTCAGATACTGTTCAGCTATTTTCTCAAAATTCAGTTGTGAAATAATTGTGGTCATGTTTATTTGATTGTCGTTGTCGTAGGAGAATTCCATTCTGTTCATATCCGCTGTGTCATTAATTGTGTCCACGAGAGTTTCTTCAAGCAGAAAAGAACCATCTTCATACTGCCGAAATCCTTCTTTTGAGGACTGTAATGTTTCCAAAGTCAAATTATTTTTTCCAATGTTTTCTTAATTAAAGCTGAAAACGAAATGGAACGAAGAAACGTCTGTTGTATGACTCTTATCATAGTAGATTTCTTATCAGTCACTTTAGTCCAATGTTCTCCGCACAGAGAAATTTCAGTTTTAAAAATTTCACCATCCTGACCCACTTTTTCCTGAGTGAAATCCAATACGTGGTGAAAATCTCG
Source organism: Macrothele yani (assembly GCA_039090855.1). Taxonomy (NCBI): domain Eukaryota; kingdom Metazoa; phylum Arthropoda; class Arachnida; order Araneae; family Macrothelidae; genus Macrothele; species Macrothele yani. Next base: position 72,590,914 of record CM076996.1, on the reverse strand, counting down.
ACTTGTGCCTTCCACAGAGTGGGGATTCATTCTCATAAAAGGAGTTAACGGTTCTAAACGATGAGCCACTGTAATATTTCCACTGAAAACGTAATCATATTTCGCAGGCTCGCGACTTTTAACAACATCACGCAGAAAGACAAAGCTGTCTAGAAGTTCAAGCCATTCAACACCCTTCAAAGTGATTCCCATAGCTGTAGGAACGTATAAGTCACCGATGCAAATATATTTTCGGACATGAATCTGTAATTCTCCATCAAAACAAAATATCCGAATGAATCGATCGTCTCCTAAAGGAAAACAATTTTCAGGCATTTCATTCTTCCTAAAGATTATGCGATTTTCATCGTATAATGCTATGGACGATTCCATTATAAATTTTTCAAGAAACACAAAAGGTGACCACTCTCCTCGACCGATCGAGTTCAACTGAGAGAATCTTAAACCCCTACGTCAATCAACCACCTTGTTAGGAATGGACCATAACGATCATGTGACCTGGGAAAAGAACCAATCGTTTGACGAGAACCATTCCTGAAGCGGAATATGAATCACTAGGAACGAAATCTTTTCCATCGAGGCATTTCGTCGTCTAAATTAAAAAAATAATAATAATGCAACGTTTATAAAAAAATCCTAACACCCCACGGAAGCTCTAAAAATATAAGTTTAATAAAACAAATTCGAGGAAACAAAAAATATTGGAAAGGACAAAAAAAAACTTCCTCCAAAAATTTGACAAAGTCCAATAAATCTCCCGAGAAAAACAAAGTTCCGAGAAGCACCGCCAGGGGCAGCACATCGAGTTGACAGCCCCTTTCCCACTGGGTCGTTTCCATCCCTCAAAACCAAAGATCCATTAGAAGTTCCAAGAAGCAGCGCTAGGGAGCAGCACATCGAGTTGAAAGCCGCTTTCCCACTCGGTCGTTGCCATTATTCAAAATCAAAGATCCATTGAAAGTTCCAAGAAGCACCACTAGGGGGCAGCACATCGAGTTGACATCCCCTATGTCCCCCCTTTCCACACTCGACCGTTGCCATCTCTCAAAAACAAAGTTCCATTGAAAGTTCCAAGAAGCACCGCTAGGGGGCAGCACATCATGGGGACGATTACGTGACAAAAATTCTGACAAGGGGACAGCTGGGGCAGCCTCGTGGGCAGCCAGTCGATCAACCTCGTGGGCAGCCAGGGGATCAGCCTCGTGGGCAGCCAATGTTAAGTCTATGGAGAGCTGCCCCTGCGCTAGAAGTCTCCATTTTCCTCTACTAACACTCCACCGGCGTGATCTCGCTTCCTTGGCCAGCTAGGTCACCTGACCTCAATCCCATCGAGCACATCTGGGATGCCATCGAGAGAGATGTTCGAGGCTCTGATCCCCCTCCATCAAATCTTCGTGAACTGTGGGAGCTTGTTCAGGGGTCGTGGATCCGTATGGCTTCCCAAAGCTTCCGGTGTCTTGTAGAGTCCATGCCGAGACGAATCGCCGCCGTCATCAGGCCGAAAGGTGGTGCTACACGTTACTAGACAGGTATCTCTAATTCAATTGCTCTTTAGTGTACATCAGCCCCGAAGATGGCAATAGATTTGCTGAAGAAAAAGAACGACGGCTGGCCTTTGTGCTATAGGAGGACAGAGAGAGAGAGACACGTACTACTTTGTGCTACTGGACTTACTTCATGACAAGCAATTAATTGCATTGTAAGTAAGAAAAAAAATAACAGTATAACCCCATAATTCCTTACTTAGTGTACCCAGATATTAATTTCGTAATAAAAAAAGATATTTGGGCATACACCGTACTTAAATAAATTAAAGCAGATAGATCCATAATGCTTGTGTTGGTAGTATAGCGTAATAAGTCAGCATTTAAAAAATGGGACGCGTTAAAATGAAGAATTTCGTGTGCACACAACATGTGACAGAGAAACAACTAAACATATACATAATGTACGGTGAAAATAAATTTTCAAATTTAACCCCCCCCTCGAAATTTCTTTCTGGCTACTGCCATGTGTGTGATTGAGGAGCCAGGGTGCTCTAATTGTGATCGAAAAAACCATAAGGGTTAAGGAGACCGAAATACTACTAAAAGGTGAAGGAGATCACACACTACGTTTTAGACACAAAAAAAGTCTCAATACCTCCAAAAAAATTCCTGGAGGGGGTATTGGTCCGGGAAAAGCCTAGGTAGCGAAAGTGCTGACTGGGCATTAAACAGTGGACATAGGAAGTTTACCAATACTGAACAGCAAAATTAAGGTAATTCGCATGAAAACGGTCAGTAGGAATAATTGAAACCAAAATACAGCAATAAATATTAACTAGTTTTGTTAAAAAAATATAGAAACAAGAGGGGAAAGCCCAGCCCAAAATTGCAAATCACTTCTCAACAGCAGATCTTTGTACCTTCCTGCAAAAGTACCGTATGTTCATCAGCCCTAAATTAAAAATCTAGGTGCTCTAAGAATCTTAGAACTCGCAGTTCAGATACTACAGTCCAAAAATGGCCTAATTATCTAATTCATGGGGACATTATAAATATTTCCTTCATTAATCACCTGTCGTTTTTACTAACAAAAATCATCAAGAGAATTTCAATTTGTGACAGATAAACAGTTTCTTGGGATAAAGAACAACAACACAAGAGCTATAAAGCTGGAATATCTGATTTTTTTAATAATGCAATAACACACCTTATGTAAAGATACCCCACTCTTTACGTGAACACAGGTTGTTAATTTTTTTCTTTCACATAAAATACGATTTCCATGTACGTATTTTAAAGCTGACAGATGTTTTTATATAAAACTTCTGTTACAAATGGACAGAAAAATTTTAATGTTTACAGCTGCTATTTAAGGTGAAATGGTCCAAACATTTTGTTGTCACACCTTGTATCTAAAAAAAAAATGTTATTTGAGTTATTTTTAATTGCCGTTAGGTTTAAAGTTTGATACACAGATTTACCCATCACTTTGCATTAGCGGAGAAACATTTAATGTGAAAGCTTTTAATTTCCGAAGAGCAGACAGTAGTGAAGCGCTTATATGAAGTCAATTTAGATATGACCAGCTTAATTTCCCATTTTCATTGACAGAGCACTGATTGCTTCACTTTGTTCTTACTCCAAGCGGCGTCTTCTCATGATGGCATCACTTCCTTCATGGAGTGTGGAGGTGTGATATCACTTTTCATGTGGCGCTGCAGTGCATGTTGTTTGAGTGCCATATTTCCAGCGACCTTGGTTTGTGGTACAGTAGTTATGTGCAGCTGGAGTTACACAGCAGCAAATGGAAAACTTCCCATGAGTCCAAGATGAGAGTTCCTTCTCGCATATGCTTTCTATAATCTCCGTACCATGGCAAAATTGATTTGTATATTTTTTCAATGTGCTAAGTTCCAGACTGCTTCACATAAGTTTGGTACAGAGCAATTTTGTCACTTCATTAAAGATGTAACACACGTTGAAGAACACTCTTTTAACAGCGGAACCCATAGGATTTACAAGAATTCTAAATGCATAGTAAATTTCACTCCAATTTGCAAAATGTAAAACAAAGTACTTTCGATTGTACCAAAAATTAAGCTCCTGGAATTTATTTTCTGTAAATGTGTACGAACCCTGTGTATAAGATCTTTAAAAAAATGGAAGCACAGGAGGGATTTCAAGAGAAGAAGTGTGTAAAGCTCTAAAATCTCTTCAGAATGGTAAGGCTCCGGGAGTTGATGACATAACTACTGAGATGTTGAAATATGAAGGTGACTCTGTAATTGACTGGTTAACTGGAATTTGCCAGTTGTGCTGGGAGTTAGGAAGGATCCCTCGGTATTGGAAATATGCTATAATTGTTCCCTTGTATAAGCGAAAAGGTGATCAGACTGACTGCAAGAACTATCGTTATATTAGCCTACTGAGCGTGCCAGGGAAAGTGTTTGGTAAGGTCATTACTGGAAAAGTACGGGGTCTTACATCAGGGAAAGTGTGGGATGTTCAGAGTAGTTTTATGCTTGGTAAAGGCTGCACTAACCAAATTTTTGCATTATGCATGATGATTGAAATGTATCTGGTTGTTGGTAAGAAAGTTTTTGCTGCCTTCATAGACTTAGAGAAAGCCTACGACCGAATAAATAGGACACTTTTGTGGGAGGTATTGAATGAATAATTGAATATGGTGTTACTGGGAATCTACTTCACAGTGTAAAAGCCATGTATGCTGACAGTAGAGCTTGTGTACGAGTGAATGGTGTTTTATCCAAATGGCCTTCAATTGGTGCAGGAGTCAGACAGGGTTGTGTAATGTCACCATGGCTGTTTAATATATTTATGGATGCGTGCATGCGTGATGCCAAAATAGATAATACTGGTTTATATCTTGGTGACATCCATGTGTGCATATTGCTGTATGCTGATGATACTGTCCTGTTGGCAGAGAGCAAAAGTGAGTTGCAGAGTATGTTGTCTCGGATGTACGAAGTTTGCATGAAATTCAAACTGAGTATAAATAAGGGAAAAACCAAAGTTATGGTTTTTGAGAGAGGAATTGGTAGTACTGAATGTAATATATGTCTAAATGGCACAGTGATTGACCAGGTGAATGAGTTTGTGTATTTAGGAAGCATGTTTTACAGAGAGAACAAACTGGATGGTGAAATTAGTAGGCGTGTGAATTCTTCCTTAACCCTTTAAGCGGCTCGAACGAAATAACTCGGGGTACGTTTCTGTGGCCCATAACGGCTGGCACGAAATAACTCGGGGTACGTTTCAGTGGCCCATAGCGGCTGGCACGAAATAATTCGTTGTACGCAATCTGTCCACTGCCCAGCTCACCCGAGTGACCTCGAACTCCGGATAACAGTGAACACTGCATTCCCCCTTTGCTTTGTTATTCAAACTGCTCGTTTACGGGGACGGTTGACACTAATCCTTTCTGACTGATTACCGGCTAAAAGGGTTCGGACAATGGCACTGAATCTAAAAGGAGAGACGTTTGGATGTCATTGCAGTTTCTACATTTGTCTTGGAAAGATAAATTCACGAAGCTTGAACTGTAGTTATGCGACAATTAAAACTGAAGGAAAACTTTAGAGTATTTCAGTAATTCTCTGTAATCAACTTCGCAAGAAAAATAATTACTTTCGGGAACACAATCTTTTAATTTTAAAATATTTAATTAACGCGATTTTATTTAAAGAAATAGGAAATCCACTGTGAAACTGATTTTTCAGTTTGCAACAGCAACCTAAAAATAATTTAAATAATATGACATGAATTTTTTTTACATAAAATTTCTCATTTGGTGGTACTAAAATTGTGGAAAAACAAAATTTAAATTTCAAAAATTACTTTATTTTAAGATTTCTCAAAAGTGCTTTGCTATTTTAAATGAAAACAGCAACGATTTGAACTATTAGTGAGAACAGATAGTTACATATAAGTGTGAGCAATAAAAAGTAGATAAAACACACAAGACACAAAGACGATTTTCTTTAATTTAACAGGAGGAAATAGTAAGTCGGTTGTCAATCAGCATGCTTTGTACGAAGACAGTCGATCTAATTCTTTTGAACACATATGATTTCGGATTCGAGATAGAAAACGGTTAGCTAGAAAAAAATCGCGCTATCCTTGCAGAAGTCCAGTCAGACTCTCATTCATTGTATGTCATTTAGAATTCAATAATATTACCAGCTATGCTTATCGGAAAGCTTAATATCGAGTTGCCCATAGTTGGATTTTTTGAACCTGCATATTTTGAGGAGCGAGATCAGACTGGATTAGTTTTTCATAAATACAGTCATGTAAACACTTGCATTTATTTTAAAAACAGCCAACGTCTCCTAATGCACAATCTCGTGACTGTTATGTTTAATCCGATGTGAATAACGAATGCGCACAGAAATATTGCTCACAGAAAAAATCACACTCCTCGAAAATAAGAAAAAAATGCCCACGTCTTGAAAATAAGATAATACTCAAAAGTGTGTTGTTTTCTTACGTCTGTTAGAAACAAGAGGTCTTTTTTAATTTCAAGAAGAAATATCTTGATTTTAACTAAGCAATCGGCAAAACTAGTCAGATCATTTCCTCTGCTGAGCGGCAGAACTTTACCTAGCATTACAAGGAAATTGAACAGTTCTGAAAATTTTACAACAGTCTTGCCGAAAAAACTCAGCAATTTTAATATCTCGTAAGTGTGAACTTGCAATCAAATGTTATTAAGAAGCAAGAACGCACTGAACCTAAAACGCTTACAAAATTTCTATGCCTTGGACTTTTCAACAAAATTTAGCTTTTACATTGGAGTTTTAAGGTGAGGTGTATTCAAATATACATTCTAAAATTAGGATAGGAGAAGTAGTACATCAATCCTTAGATGCCTGCATGAACAAAAAGACCTAAGCTCTTTTTACGACTTTTTCCATTAAATGCTTGATATTTCATTTTTGTATACGAATGACAATTACCAATAAAAAAATTGTGCTACACATGAAACTCGTGCAAAGCCCCCTAGGCTTTTTCAGCAGAATTTTTGTTACAATCATAATGTTTGATATGTTTAAATAAATAAGAAAAAAGTGGTAAATGGATATCAACATATCAGTCATCGGATGTTTGAAACAATATATCAGTCATCAGGTGTTTGTATCTCCCAAACTCTTTAATGCCACATTGCAAATGTCATGCAGTCCCTGAACTGGGAAAACAAAGAGAAAGATTAATGGAGATTATTTCATTCACCTTCGTTTTGCTGAAGACGTAGTCATTTTTGGAACTGGCACTTCAAAACTGCAATGTTCCAAGAACTTGCTGACAAGAGTGAAGAAGTGGAATTAAAAATGAACTTGCAGAAGAAAAAACTGATGTACAAAACAAATTTTGAAGATATGTATCTTTTTTTTTTTTGTGTAAATACGACGTGGATGGTAAGTCAGATAACATCCGAAAACTTGAAAATTTCGTCGTCCTACTGCGGGAATCGAACCCACGTCTCCTGATGAATCGAATCCGCGTTTCCTGATGAATTGAACCCGCGTCACCCGGATATCACCCGAGTTTATCCGTGAGACGCGAATTTGATTCCAGCTCCAGGACGACGACATTTTCGAGTTTTCGAATATTATCTGACTTACCATCCATGTCATATTTACACCAAAAAACGGATTCACATTTTCCAGATTTGTATTGTATGGTGTAATCCTGTATTCCATTCATGATGTACAATGCTTTTACAAGAAATAAAGAATTACTGATTGATAGGGAGAAGCTGGAGATAACGGATATCTACATTCACCTTCGATAGTAGATATCAAGCGATGGTCCCTTTGATGAACAAATTAATCTGCGTATGAAACTTGATCGGCGTGCTTTTGGAAGAAACAGTGAATTTTTAAAGAGCAATAGGCTATTATGTTTTAAAAGAAAAGTGTTTAATTATTGCATCCTTCCAGTGCTTACATATGGAGTGGAGACGTGAACCTTAACGAAAAAGGGCTTACCAAAATACGGACAACTGAAAAGAAGCTTGATGTAACCAGGAAAGAAAAGAAGAGGATCTCATGAATAAGGAAAATGACATGAGTGGAAAACAGCTTGATCAGGGTAAAATCCCTGAAATGGCAATGGGCTGGATCTGCCAGAGGAACGGACCACCGACGCTGAACTGAAATTTTAGACTGGACGCCACAGGACTAGAAAAGACCCAGAAGGAGACTGCATGGGAGATGGATAGATGAAATTCGAAAGCATGCGGGAGGGACATGGAGGAGACTGGCTCGAGGCAGATCGTTATGGAGGAAAAGTAAGGGAGACCTTCATCCAACAGTGGATGATAACGGTTGACAATGATGATAAAGGTGCAAGAGAAGTGGGCACCGGAGATTGGCCAACCAGAGAACCGAACACAAATATATAAAGGGACCGTGTAATAATCGTCCATTTGACTGCTCCATGTAAACATTCCCAGTTGTGACTCATAACGACCCTCATAATTTTGTGTTCCTTTTAATTGAGATATTAAGTGTATTATAGAGATGTGAGACTCTTCCTCAGTTCTTTTTCCTGTGTTATTACTATGCCGTTTGTCCCAAAAGTGTAAATTACAAAGAAAACAAAAGAACGACAATTCTGATCTTTCTTTTCCTTCTTTTTTGATTGAAGGTTTAACGACCACCGTGAGCAACTCGATGGGCTACAAGCTATCGCCCGTTCCAAATTTAAGGCCACTGATTCCAGGGAAGGGAACAGTGGCATGAAATCAGAATGATCTCATGCCAGTGTTGAATAGATAAGAAATCAGAATGTGGCCCAGTGCCGTTAGACAAACGCAACGTTCATGCCTCATCGGGCGGGATTCAAACCCGAGCCCTTCACGGACGCGTCAATGGGCACGTAAAGCCATCAGACTCCGGGTACTGGTCCCCCGGTAATAAATAAGGGCGTCTTCCTCCCCCTTTCTACCTCGCTTCCGTGTAACTTTCCTATCGGGCACTCTAGCCCAAATCTCCTAGCTTCCTATTTCGAAGGGTTTAAGAACTGGGGTCAGGCACTCCTTTCCTAAAAACCTCTGCATATAATATGATAGGATGTTAGTAAAAATACCCCCTGGAAAAAATATTCCCGGAGAAAATACCTCTCAAAACTTAAAAGCGGTAAAAATACCCTAGGAAAAAATTCCCCCGAAGGAAATACCCCCCCTCCCCCAGAACAAACTGTTCATTGTAAACTGCCACACAGGGACACTGATGTGTGGCAGTGTTCCAGTGTGGCAATTTACCGGCAACCCTGCCACACATCTTTCAGCAACTTGGAAAATTGCCCTGTTTTTCATTAAAGGGCAGAGCACAAATAGTTTTTTCCTCCGAAGAACACTTTGAATGTGTGACAATTTTTCTAATGGGGTAGTTTTCCAAATTCCAAATATATTCCGAATTATATGTGACAGTAAAAAAATTCCGAATTATATGTGGCAGTTTTCCAAGGTGCCTAACGAGGGGAAGAAACTCTTTTGTTTGTCTGAAATTCCATGCGGGTTCTTACGAGTTTAGGGCAACTGGCCACAAAAGTTCAAGGGGGGGCTTTAATGATTGCCATTTCTGGGCCTATTTTGAGAACTAAATTGGGAACTCCAAACGAATTTCGAGAAAACGTTCCATGTCAGCCAAGCGAGAATTGAACTTTAATTTGAAGAAATAAATTGCCGAGGATCCGAGGTACACTTAGTTTTTTTTTTGGGGGGGGGGGGTGTCCCCAACTTCCGTAATATTATATTCTGGGCCGCTTAGAGCGCAGACAGGTGTTCAAGGTAAGGGATTTGCTCGTAATTTCTATACTTCCTGTTATGTTTAGTGGCAGACTATGTATACCCTTCGCCGCTGCCCCGGCAATTTGGTGAAGTCTGTAAAAGGTATAAGAGGTGTATGGTTTGGAAGGCTCTACCCCAACTTCCGTAATTTTATATTCTGGACCTCTAGAGTCGGTCAGTTTATCCTCGATGTTACCCCTGAAGAGCTCTTAGACACGGAAGGGGGGGGCCGAATTCACTCCACCCTACTGAAAATTCGTGGTCGTGTACAGAATCATTATATAAAACATGGTACTCATGTTTACAGCTCTACGTCCATTTTAACATTTTGTGGTACCCCCCCCCCCCCGAGCTCACGGACCTCGCGGACGCTTCAAGAGGAACATCCTGGATACACTGACAGACTCCAGCGGCTCAGAATATAATATTACGAAAGTTGGGGTAGAGCCCCTCCCAAACCAAGTATACCTCGAATCCTCGGCAATTTATTTCTTCAAATTAAAGTACAAATCTCGCTCGGCTTACATGGAACGTTTTCTCGAAATTCGTTTGGAGTTCCCAATTCAGTTCTCAATATAGGCTCAAAAACGGCAATCTTTATAGCTCCACCCCCACCCCCCTTGAACTTTTGTGGCCAGTTGCCCTAAACTCGTATGAACCCGCATAAAAATTCAGACAAACAAAAGAGTTCCTTCCCTCTTTAGGTACCTTGGAAAACTGCCACACATAACTCGGGAATTTAGAAAACTGCCCCACTGGAAAAATTGTCACACATTCAAAGTGTTCTTCGGAGGAACAGCAATTTGTACCCGACCCTTTAATGAAAAACGTGGCAATTTTCCTCTGTGGAAATTTTCCAAGTTGCTGAAAGATGTGTGGCAGGGTTGCCGGTAAATCGCCACACCGGAACACTGCCACACATCAGTGTTCCTGTGTGACAGTTTTCAGTGAACCGTTTGTTCTGTGGGTATTTCCTTCAGGGGTATTTTTACCGCTTTTCAATTTTCATGGGTATTTTCAGGAGGTGGGGGTGGTATTTTTACCGTTTACCGATATGATATGGTGTGATCGTTTCCCGGAAAAGAGCATAGGTAATGAGTGGTAGGGAATTCTGGGAACCCCTTACACTTCGGAGTCCCACTAGAGATTAATCTCCCCCTACAAGAAAAAAGAAAAAAATAAGTTTTCCTGAAATGTATATTCTGGTTTAGGTTGGAACTGTTTCTTTTTCATTAAGGTGCAATAACATCATTCTTTCACTAAAGAAAGGAAATAAAGGGAAAGGTGAAGAGGGGAATGAGATATTTTTTTACGTACATCGTTTGCATAATCTAAGAGCTACGGTTCTTGTGGAATTCATACTAATTCAGACATGTCGAAATCAATACCGTTTGTCACTGTTTCATTTGCAAATACGAAATATCTAGGTTGCAACTTAAAATCTTTTCAAAAGGCCCGCGGCCTAGGTGGCTTGCAAATAGGTGAGAAATAATCCGTTGTGTGCCTTTAATTAGGTTCAATAAAATGTTTACAAATACGAAATTTCTAGGTTGTAACTTAAAATCTTCTGAAAGGGCCCGCGGCCTAAGTGGCTTGTGAATAGGTGAGGAATAATCGATTGAGTGCCTTTTATTAGGTTTTATAAAATGTTTAGAAATACGGAATATCAAGGTTGTAATTTAAAATCTTCTAAAAATATCAGCACCTGAATATCGATTCGTTGAGCCCCTGTTAATTAGCCTTTATTGCTTGTTATCACATGGGATATATTAAAATCATAACTCAAGATTAAAGGAGTCAGAAAGGTTCTACATAAACCTTGAGCCATTTTGATCTTACATACCCATTGAGATCCCTAGGAAAACTGGTACATTCCGTTTTGTTCAGCTAGGAAAACTCGTACACTTTGTCAAAATCTCGGACCGAAACGCAATTTGTGTATATCCCCTTACTTGAAAGGGTGTACGAGTTTTCCGCCCTTTGCATTATTCTCAGCGGCATGAGAAAGTGTACGAGTTTTCCTGGATCCGTTGGAATAAGGTAATTTAAAAGTAATTTTTGTTCCTTCATCTGAGCAATGGACAAGAATTTTTGGAAGGGTGGGGAAAGGGGACGGACCTTATGGGTTTTGCCCGGGTGTGCGCCACTCATAACACACAGTGGTATGAAAACAAAAGTAACTTCATATCGATATATTTGGTTTAGAAAAATATGGAACACAATTATTTTGAATTAAATTTAAATTTTATAAATACAAAGTTTTGAAATTAAAAAAATTAGGAAAGAGTAATATGTTATGTGAAAAACTCTATTAAAAAATTCAGGGGGTGTTCTCGATAACGGAAGTTGAGGGGAAAGCGTATTCCCGTCTACATACGATTCAACCCCTATGGTTAAATCCAATGTATGCGGATGTAAAACTGGTTTCTTTTTTTCCCCAATGTAGTGTGCATCACTGTCTTTACATGTTAATTCTTTCCTTTAATTGTTTTTCTTCCGACCGACTCAGCAAGAATAGTGTGGGAGGAGACTGGCCTACCTGTTCTCGCCTTGGGTCATAGAACGCAGCGTAATCCCTGTCACAGGCTGGCGTTCCACCTCCTCTTTCTAAGTACCTTGGTTCCACCCGCTGAGGTGAGAAGGGGGACAGCAATCGCTATGTTGGAAAAGCTGAAATCCCGCCGCAATGGGACCAGTTTTTTCGGAAGAGGAAGGAGAATTTGGAGACAATACGTGTTCAAGCTTCGGGTGATTTTTGGCGACATTTTGTTCCCGTAGACCGGACGGTTAAAGGGTTAAAAATCATGGCTGTTTTGGAAGGATTTCACAGGAATTATGGGTTCTCAAGAGAGTCCTGCATGGCTGTGTATGAAAGTATATTTGTTCCTACTCTAATGTATGGGTGCTACAGAAGAAACATAGAAGTCGTTAGTGTGCTGGACGACAGTCGTTGTTTACTTCGTGCTCGTATTTTGTTCCATTTGTGATAATTTCCGAGTCTACAGCTCCTATTTTTGTGTGTGCAACGTGTGTGAAGGTGCCGTCCTACTTCTGATCCATTTACCAGGTCGGTAAGTGCCCTTTCTGTGTTGCATTCCTCATTTTCCTACTTTGGTCGAGTTGGCCAAAGCTCGTAATCTTATCGCCATTGGAAATGGCGACTTCTGGGGGTAGCGGAGCTTCTAACCTCACTTCCGGAAGTGACTCTTTATCCCTATCAGCTGCTCAGCAGCAATTCGTCAATGGAGGGCTTCCTTTGATAAGCCCCTCCTCTCCGCAACATGACAAAGTTGCCTTGCCCATGGAGCCATCTTCTTCCCATCTGACGAAGAGTGGTGAACCATGCCTTCCCCTGTGCCTTCTCACGACGCCATGGACGTCACACTTCCACCAGCCACTTCCGCGTCATCGCAACGCGCGCCAGGTGTGACGTATCTGCCGTCACCTCAGGTGCGTCAACTTCTTCTTCTTCTCACCAGCCCCCTTCTTCAAAGCGCCCTTATCAGATGACGTATGGTACAGACCAGATCTACGTGGATGTTCCGACAACTTGCCCTCAAGGTCAGCTTTTTCTTGTCAAAATCGGGCTGGGTGTATTTTTCCGCAGCCTCCCCAACACAAAGCTGACGGCGTACAGCGCTGCCCTTCGACAAATTGTTCTAAAAGAGGCTGTTACTCATGTGGGTAGAAGAACCAGTCAAGTAATTGCTTATCTTGCGACTCCAGCCTTCGCTCTTCGAGTTCTGACCGAAGGCATTTCCATCGGCGATCGCCATCTCCATGCGACCCCACTCCCACAAGCACCTACTACAGTCAGTTTCGCCCCTGTTCCTCCAGAAGTATCCGACGACCTATTGCTCTACGTCGCTCAGAATTATGGACGTACTGTCGGATCGGTCATTACGTACTCCTCTATTTCGGGAGTCCCTGAGGACCGTTTTCTCTTAGGATTTTGCCGTAACGTACTGTGGCGTGCCTGCCCAGCAGGACGCACACGACATAAAGGCAGATAGCAGTCAGAACAAACGTCCGCGTAGCTCAATTGGTAGAGTGACTTATTCCGGAATGAGGGGACCCGGGTTTGAGCCCCGGCGTGGACAAAAATGACGGATAAATTTACTTCGTTATAATGGCGCCCGAACTTTCCGGATGACCCGGCCGTTCAAAATCTCGCAATGGTGTGATGTTCTTTCCACACCGCGAGAGAGGAAAAATAGAATCCCTTCTCCAGCGCTTCAAAGATAAATGTGTGTGACGTTGCATTCCACACACCAGATTGACTGGGAGTTCTCAGGTGCACGTTCTACAGCGGATGGCCGCCTGCAACGATTCATGGTCACGGCTGCCCCGTGGGCCGTGCCCCCGGCCCTCTTTCGGGGGGGAGATGTGGCTTGCCTGCCCAGCAGGACGCACACGACATAAAGGCAGATAGCAGTCAGAACGAACGCCCGCGTAGCTCAATTGGTAGAGTGACTTATTCCGGAATAAGGGGACTCGGGTTCGAGCCCCGGCGTGGACAAAAATGACGGAGAAATTTACTTCGTTATAGTACGTGTGATCTTTCCCTCGGAGGAAGCCATGTTACGTGTTCCATCTGTACTCAATGTACGCTGTGGCACTCATATTAGGCGCATTGACATCACTGTGGGCACCCTTTGTTCGGTATGTAAGAGCACTGGTCACCCTAGTGCGCTATGCCCTTATCGGGCAGCTACTGACTCCAAATATTCAGTACCGCCTACTCAACGGTCAACTGGACCCCTGGTATCTTCATCTAGCGCCTATCACCAGCGGCAGTTGAGTTATTCCGAAAGTATCCATAAAGCCGTTGGTCAACGCGTGACCTCGTCGCAACCTTCCACTTCCAACTCAGCTTCTACACTCTAGCCATACCCACAGCAGGAGAATTCTTCGACCGGAGACCCGTTGAACTCTCCTCTACCTTCTACAATTACTCCACAGCACCCTTCAGAACCCGATAATGGGGTCGCTGCGCCTGATGCCTTCACAGTGCCATACAATCGTGCCTTTAGCCCCGAGCAACAGAGAGTACGCTCGAAGCGTCGTCGGACTACTCGACGTCGCAATAAGAAGACACGCACATCTCCCACCTTTCAAGGAGGACGTGATCGCTCTGAAAGTCGTTCATTTGCATCTGACGCTTCTAGCATCTCCATCTCCGACTCTGACGACAGCACACTGGCCCCACTTACTCTAGTGGATTTCATACAGCAATTGGAAGATTCCTCACTACCACAGACACCGATTTCTGGTGCTGAGTTATACTCCTATCTCACCGGTCCTCGTATTAAAACCATGTCTAATGATTTTCTCCAATCCTATCTCACGGAGCTTGAGGCAACTATGACGCAAGTGGCGGTTGTTCGATCTCACCTCCAAACCTTCCACATCGTTCGGCGAAAGCGGATGTCTCAAGAAAGTCTGCGATCGTCTCTCTCGGCTCCAACGAGCCGCTGACAAGCTCCTTGAACCGCCGTCGGACATTTCCGTTCAAGATAACGACACTGAACTGTAGGGGGTTTGGGTCCCCTCTGGCGAACTCGCTTGCTCGTGAGGTTCTCCATCACCTCACAGCAGACATTCTTCTGCTCCAAGAGACGAATTGCCTGTCTACAACGCCCTTCAATCGATGGCGTACGTGGAACTATCAGTTCCACCACACTTTCCGACACTCAACAATCGGTGGTCTGGCCATAGGCATCCGCACTCAGTTCCGTCAAGTTCTATCTTGAGTGACGGTGCAGCATCTCTGCGGTGACTTACTACAACGCCTCACCTTTGTTCTGGACGAGCGTCGTTATGTCGATTTCAACATCTACGTTCCGTGCACACCTCAACATCACACCCTCCTTTTCATGGCGCTCCGATCGGCTCTTCAGTCAACGTTGTTGTCGGATAACGTGTTGATCGGCGGCGATTTTAATTACACGCTTTACCCTGATCTTGATCGTGCTCCAATTCATAAGGAAACTCGCTTGCGTCTTGTGGAGCAATTACACTCCCTCATCACGGAGCTTGATCTTCGGGACGTGCTTCGTCAAATTTTTCCTACAACGGTCTCCCATACGTGAAGGTCCTCAGCTGCCACCTCTTTATCTTCCGCTAGACTTGACCGTTTATACGCAACCGCTCCCCTTCTGCCCGTGGTCACGGACTGTCAGCATCTATCCACCGCCTCTTCTGACCATTGTGCCGTTGTGTCCACCTTCACCTCTTCTTTCCGTCAACGCTCCCAGTTTCAGTCCTGGACATTAGATACCTCTCTCCTGGAAGACCAGGCCTTGTGTTCTAACGTCCGAAATCTCCTTCACTCTTATCACCCTGGACTGTCCACTGCGTCCTGTGCACTAAGTTACTGGCTGGATGTCAAGTCACACCTGCTCCACTTTCTCAAGAGCCACTCATTCACAGTCGCCAATCTGCTCACCATGGAAGAATGCAATCTCCGACAAGTTCTCGCCCAGCTTGGAGCCACTCACCCCCTCTATCCAGCATATTTGGTAGACCTCCGTGCTCTTCTGGAACATCGAGCCCGGCAGGCCATTTTACGACTTCGTCTCCAGCACTTGTCTCCCGAAGACTGCTCTTTTGAGTTCTTCTCTTCGTTAGAGGATCAGCGCCATTTTTCTAATCGACTCCGTGTGCTGCGTCTGCCTGACGATCATGTGGCTTCGGACCCGGATGTGCTTTGCACCCATGTTCGTCAATACTTCTCCGACAAGTTAAGTGATACCCCTCCACCTTCTGCTTCTGCGTCTAATACTTTACTTTCTTCTCTCCCTCAAGTCCCCTCTCACCTTTCCACTTCTCTTCTACAGCCTATCTCTCCATCTGAACTCAGGACTGCACTTTCCTCTCTCAATCCCCGAGCCGTCCCTGGTCCTGACGGCCTCCCTCTATAATTTTATCTTATCTTTTTACCTTCTCTCCTTCCTTTCCTTCTCGCTGCTTACTCTTCTGCCTTTGCATTTATCTCCCTTCCGAGGGGCTTCACTGTTGCTCACATGGTACTTTTCACTAAGAAGGGCGGCCTCCTTGACCTAGGGATCTGGCGTCCGATTTCACTAATAAATCTTGATTACAAACTGTTCACAAAAATTCTCTCTCGCCGCCTAAATCAAGTTCTTCCGTATCTTCTCTCTTCCGACCAGTCCTACACGGTACCTGGTCGTTCTATCTCTACTAAGCTTCACCTCCTTCGTGATCTTCTGTATCTTGCCCGGACTAATTCTGAAACTTTTGCCCTACTAAATTTAGACCAACGTGCAGCTTTTGATAATATCTCCCATTCATTTCTCTCAACCACTTTACACGCTTTTGGCTTTCTTTCTGTCTTCGTTACCACTACTCTTGCTCTCTATCGCGACGCCGTCTTTCAGGTCCTGACAGCACCCATTTCTTTCCGTCGTGGAAAACGACACGGGTGTCCACTTTCTGGGCAATTATTCGCTCTGTCGTCCGAACCTTTCCTACGCACAGTACATCGTGCATTTCTTGCGGCTCTTTCTCCTCCCACGGCAAGCATCAGGCAATTCTCTATAACCTACTCCGCTTACGCCGACGACGCGACTTTCTGCGTCCGGATGGAGTCGCAATTTGATACCCTCGCTCATGTATATACACTCTACTCTTCTTGCTCCTCAGCGATGCTCAACACTACCAAGAGTGCCGGCCTGTGGTGTGCTGCCTAGGAGTCCAGGACGGACTCCCCATAGAGCGCCTCCTGGACTGACTCTTCTCAGAAATTTCTTGGTTTACACCTAGGAGCTCCCATAGCTGCCCGAAACACCACGTGGGCTGCTCTTCGTAATCGCCTTGCTCGATCGGCTGCCTTCTGGCGGAAAGCTCAGTCCAGCGCCTCTTACGTCACCCGGGCACGCCTTGCCCGTACATATATTCTGTCTCCTTGTTTTCATGTGTGGGCAGCTGCTCGCATGCCAGCTTACTATCTTGCTGAGGTCACACGGATTATCTCTACTATGATCTGGTCAGCTCATCATTGGATACAAGTCTCAACTCCAAGTTGTCCGATCTCCACCGGTGGTATTGTGCTCCTGGATGTTCGCCAGTTCTACAAAGCACACCGGATAGTATCCCTTCTGTGTCTAC
Organism: Macrothele yani; assembly: GCA_039090855.1. Lineage (NCBI taxonomy): Eukaryota > Metazoa > Arthropoda > Arachnida > Araneae > Macrothelidae > Macrothele > Macrothele yani. Next base: position 72,573,481 of record CM076996.1, on the reverse strand, counting down.
TCTGCGAACCAAGTTCCGCAGCCTCTCTTCTCGGAGACGTGATGATTTCTCCCCGGAACCTCCGCTTTAAATTCACAACTTTTCTGCTGATGGATTGCTTTTCTCTTCTCCGCTCTCGTCTTTCCCCCGTTTATTTGGAGGCGCTTTCCTTTCTTCGCTTTTTGCCACTACTCCGTGCCCCATCCGCTTCCACCTCAGAACTTCTAGCTGAACCCCTCTTCTACTCCTCCATCCTCCTAACGCACCGTATTTTACTGACCTTTCCTGGCTTCCCACTGGGATCGTATCCGTCCGAGACTTACTTTCCTCCGACATAACATGGAAACCCTTTTCCAACCTCTCTCCTTTTCTTCCATGCACCTCTGCCTCTCTTCCACTCTACGATTCTCTCCGCTCCTCGATCATTACTCTTTTTCTTGCTCTCGATTCTCCGGCTGGCCTCTTTCTCGTTTCACCTGCTTCTATCCTCCTTCCTTTTTTTCTTCTTGTTCGTGGCTCATTTCTCCCGATCTCCAGTTTTACTGTCCGTACTCTCTATCGTTTTCTCCTTCAGGATCCATCGCCACCCGCACCCCAGCTCATTTCAGAAGTGCCGCCCGGCGCTCTTCCGAGTGTGCGGTCGGTAACAGCTTCATCCATCTTGACACCAGATGAAAGGAATATTCACTGGCTCTTCCTTCCCCGCCGCCTGCCAGTGCCGGCCACGTTATTTCGGATGACGCTGGCAGCCGCACCCACCTGCATCTTCTGTTGTGAGCATGCTGATGTTCTACACATCTACCAGTACTGCCCGGCGAACCCTTCTTTTACTACACCAAGCCTTTACCGTTGCCAAGTGTCTCTGTGCCAAAGAGCTGCCTTTTTCTTCGTACAGTACGTTGCTGGTTTCTTGTTCTTTTTTTTTTTTTTTTTTTTTTATTGGAGGTTTAACGACCACCGTGAGCAACTCAATGGGCTATAAGCAGTCGCCCGTCCCTAATTTAGGGTCACTGGTTCCAGGGAAGGGAGACAGCCAGTGCCGTAAGACAAACACAACATCCATGCCTCACCGGGATTCGAACCCGGATCCCTTTCGGACAAATGATCAGAGGCCATAGCTTAGACCACTGCGCCACCGGGGTGGCCCACTGACCAGAGGCTGCAGTTACTGAGTGTATGGTCACCATTCCACCGCTGGTTTTCCGGGCCTTCTGCAGACCTACATCTTCTACTTTGACTTCCACCCTGTACGTCGGGAACTTAACCGCTTTGATCTTTGTGACGAACCCTGGACTGGCTCACCTGATCCGGAGAGTGTCACCCTAAGCTTATCAGACTTAGATCTTCTGCACATTCTTCATATTCCCATCTAGTTTATTTTTTTACTGTCAGTGTTAGTAGTATATTCACGTGCACTTACTTTATGGTGTCCTCTTCTGACTAAGTGTTCTTTTTAGTAATTTCTTCTGTGTGCCCTACATTGTACCTGTATATTCAATGTTTTTATTTCGTCATATATCTTCTGCTCATTCGTTCGTCATATTGCTCATATATATTGTACATACACATCCTGTTTATATTTAGCTGTTCATTATGCACATATACACATTCCTTGGTACTGTGTATGCTCCTTTTCGGAGCCGTCCTACAAGTTCATTCTTTTTATTGTCTGCATCATGCGTATCTCAGTCACGCACTTTTTGTACACATCTTGTATATAGTACACATTTTCAATTGCATCATTATGTTCTGCGTCATTTGTATTTATATTTTCATTGCATTGTATGTATATCACACTTGCTGCACATAGTTCGTTCCCTGTTCCTATATGGCTTCACGCACATCTGTATATACTTCGCCTAAATTGTACATTTATTCAGTCTCACCTATATACACTGACGGAAAAAAAAATCCCAACACCACGAAAAAATAGTTGTAGAGGAATGAAATGGTGACAATACATTTGTATAGGTAACATATTTAATCGATTAAGGTTTCAGGAACACAGCTTATTGTAAGCGCGAGAAGAGCCATTTTAAATGTGAAATGCTGGTACATTAATTACCGGTGTAACCGCCAGAATGTTGAATGCAAGCACGCAAACGTTCATGCATTGTGTCGTACAGGTGCTGGATGTCAGTTTGTGGGATGGAGTTCCATGCCTGTTGTACTTGGTCGGTCAATACAGGGACGGTTAATGCTGGTTGGGGGTGACGCTGGAGTTGTCGTCCAATGATCTCCCATACGTGCTCGATTGGTGAAAGATCTGGTGATCTAGCAGGCCATGGCAACATGTCGACACTCTGTAGAGCATGTTGGGTTACAACAGCGGTATGCGGGCGAGCGTTATCCTGTTGGAAAACACCACCTGGAATGCTGTTCATGAATGGAAGCACAACAGGTTGAATCACCAGACCGACGTACAACTGTGCCGTCAGGGTGCGTGGGATAACCACGAGAGTGCTCCTACTGTCATAGGAAATTGCTCCCTAGACCATAACTCCAGGTGTAGGTCCAGTGTGTCTCGGCCGCAGACAGGTTGGATGCAGGCGCTCACCTGGCCTCCTTCTAACCAACACACGGCCATCACTGGCACCCAGGCAGAACCGGCTTTCATCAGAAAACACAACAGATCTCCACTCCGTCCTCCAATGAGCTCTAGCTTGACACCACTGACGTCGCAAACGGCAGTGGTTTGGAGTAAGTGGAATGCACGCTACAGAGCGTCTGGCTCGGAGCTGTCCTTCAAGTAACCGATTTGTAACAGTTCGTTGTGTCACTGTGGTGGCAACTGCAGCTCGAATTGCTGCCGCAGACGCGGTACGATGCGCCACGGCCATACGCCGTACACGGTGGTCTTCCCTTTCAGTAGTGCCACGTGGCCGGCCGGAACCCGGTCTTCTTGAGGCAGTACCTTCCCTTGACCACCGCTGCCAACAATCATGCACACTGGCTACATTCCTGCCAAGTCGTTCTGCAATATTGCGGAACGAAAATCCACCTTCTCGTAGACCCTATTACACGACCTCGTTCAAACTCCGTGAGCTGTTATAATGGCTTCTTCGTCTTCTTAAAGGCATTCTGGACTAACATCAACACCCTACGTCGAATCTCAACGATAACTAACGCTCACGAACGTTACAGCGCGTATTTACAGCAAACCTGCTTTGCATGTTCCGAGGGGCGCTACTAGCGCCACACGTATGCGCCGAGCGCGAAATTTGCATAGACGTCATCTTACAGATGTACTCTCACCGCCTACCAACTGTCGTTTATCTAACACAACCCCTTCTTGGTGTTGGGATTTTTTCCGTCAGTGTATTTTCCATTATCACACCCTGCACTGTTGCACTTATGTTGTATCATCGCTCATCTATCTCACTGGCACTGTATTATATATACACCTCTCATACTGTAACTTGAGCACTCGCTGTATATATATATATCTCATACTGTAAATAGCGCACTTCTTGTATACATACTACGGTAATTATGTCTTGTGTCTTCCGCTCATCTATTTCACTTGCATTGTATATACCCCTCGCATATTGTAAAATGCGCACACTTTGTATATATCTGACTCCTGTTGTTATGATTTCAGGCATTGTAAAGGCACATACCGCCCACCGACTTCGTTCCCTTTAACTTTCGCTCAGAATAAAACATTTCGAAAGTTTGTGTGCTGGAGAAATGCGGTACTTACGGGGGGGGGGGGGCAAAACGCGTTCTGATTGTGTGAGGAATGAAGATGTGTTGCAGTCGTGTAATGTGGTTGGTTGGTTGATTTTTTTGGCGCATGGGCCATGTTTGGACAAAGAGCGCCAGACACAAGACAAACAAACAGTATTAAAAACGTGGTATAAAGCTTAAAATCTGGTTGATTCAATAAAACTGAAAAATGAGAATGATGGAAGGGCTAAAGACAATGAAACAAACAGAATTAAAAACATGGTACAATGATTAAAATCTGTCTGATTCAGTAAAAGGAAAAATGAGAATGATGTAAGGGCTAAAATCTAGATACGTTTAAAAAAGTCAATTTGTTTTAAAAAGGAGAAGACAGCGACAGTATTGCAGTGGTCACCTAGGAGCCGCTGCAGCGTAGCGGCGTCCTCGGTCAACAAATGAGAATGAAAGAAGTGAAAACGTACATCACGAAAACGAACACAGCTACACAGAAGATGAGTGACGGTGAGTCGGCAGTTGCACGTCTCACACATCGGCGCAGTGTCGCCACACAGCAAAAAATCGGTGAGTGAAACGACAATGCCCAATGCGGAGACGCGCAAGCACCACTTCCTCCCTAAGGTTCCGACGATATAAGGATTTCCAGATTCCAAGAATAGGTTTAATACGATGCAGTTCATTTTCCACCTTTTGGTCCCACAAACCCAGCCACGTTCGCTTGATATGGTCGTGAACAAGAAAGCGGAAATCCCGGTGAAACAGTGGCAAGAGTGTGACGACCAAAGAGGAAGCAGTTCTAGCAGCCGCATCAGCACACTCGTTACCCGAGATTCCAACATGCCCAGGAATCCAACATAATTGCATCTGGATACCGCCCTCGAGCAAAGAACGAAGAAGCCTTCGTACGTTAAAAAGAAAAGGGTGGTCACAACAGTCCAACGACGACACTGACTGTACAACACTTACAGAATCAGTGTACACCAGAGCCCGTTGATGACAGCCCAACTGAACATGTAGAAGTGCAAGATACACAGCATGCATCTCCGCCGAAAACACCATGGCCTCACCTGGGATCCGTGCAACAGAGACGTCATCAACACAGACAGCCGCGGATCCAACGACTCCATGCATCTTGGAGCCATCAGTGAAAATGGGAGTGTAGTCAGAATTGAGCGCACGGTGCTCAGCGAAGAGCTGCTGGTACACTGACGCAGGGGTTGAGGATTTATCGAAAGATGTAAAGGTGGTATCAGCTATGACACCAAGTGGGTGCCATGGAGGATATCCAAAGTCCCTGGTCTCTCCAACAAGTGACAAGTCGAGCCATGAATCACGAGCTACAGCCGCCATACGAAGACCGAAGGTTGGAATGCACGAGGGCCGGTTCTCAAATAAACAAGCATGCTGGGGATGGAAAACTGCATAGTACAAAGGATGGTCTGGAAGAGATCGAAGTTTTAAGTAAAAGTGAACAGACAGCTGCGAACAGCGTAATTCAAGCGATGGTTCGTTCGCATCAGCATAAAAGCTGCATGGGAATCGAGGATGTTCGGAATGCTCCCGTACAAAGACGCAGCGCTTGATGGTGAATAGTATCCAAAGGTCGGAGAACGGAACGACGAGCAGAGCCATACACGATACAACGATAATCCAGTTTCAACCGTATTAAAGAATGGTAAATGCGAAACAAATACACCCTGTCTGCACCCTACGAGACTCTCGAAAGGATCTTAAGAATAGATAGAGCCCGCAGGCAGGAAGTCTTTAGCCACGGAATGTAAGCGCACGGTCAACGGTCAATCCAAGGAAGTTGGTTCCGGGCAAAACTGGAATGGCTGCACGGTTTAAATACAGCACGGCTTCAGGATGGAAGCCACGCCTCCTGCAGAAATGGACACACGATGTCTTGTCGGGAGAAATAACGAAACCTTTGCTATTCGCCGCTTTAAAGATCTGGTTAATCGCAGACTGCAACTGCCTTTCAATAAAATTCATGCTTGATGACGAGCAGAATATGTGCAAGTCATCGACATAAACAGTAGCCGAAACCGCAGGAGGAAGATTTGTGAAAAGACAATTAATGCGAAAGTTGAACAATGTGACAGACAAAATGCAACCTTGAGGAACACCTTGTTCTTGATGGAACGGTACCGATAGCGTCGTACCCAGGGGCACCTGGAACACCCGATTGGGAAGAAAATTTACAATGAAGGTTGGAAGATTTCCTCGCAACCCGCATGCGTGGAGGTCACTGATAATTCCGTGCCGCCACGCTCGATCATAGGCTTTCTCAATATCAAAGAATACAGAAACCAGTTGCTGCCTAACACGAACGCCTCGCGCACAGATGTCTCAAGGTGAAGGGGATGATCGTGAGGCGAACGATGACGGCGAAAGTCGCTTTGTGATGGTGAAAGTACGTGATTTTCTTCTAAAAAATGAATTAACCATGCGCTCGAGAACTTTACACTGACAGCTAGTGAGAGCAATTGAACGATAACTAGAGGGAGACTTAGGATCATTGCCAGGTTTGAGAAAAGGCAGAACAAAAGCTTTTCGCCAAGATTCCGGGAAACTGTGCTCCAACTAAATGCGATTGTACAGTATTAAAAGGTTCTCGAGAGACTATTGCTCGATATAGCGGGGCATGTCATAGTGGATGCCATCGAGACCGACAGATGTAGCGCCGGACCGATGCAGAGCAACCCGTAGTTCAACCATGCTGAAGGGGGAGTTATAGTCGGTGATACGAAAAGGCGCAAAGGAGACTCTCTGGCGTTCCGCAGTGGATTTAATCCTCTGAAAGGAGGAAGGATACGCCAGGTCACTTGACACGGAGACAAACGCCTCCCCCAAACAATCAGCAATCTCCCCGACTTCAGCATATGTGCAGCCGTTACTCTCGAGAATGGAGATCTGGTGAGAGCTGTAGTTACCCCGGATCTTACGAATCTTGTATCACACACTTTTCGAACTGGCACGTGAAGTGACAGATGAAACATACTGGATCCAAGACTCACTCTTGCTACGTCGACGCATCAACCGGTCATAGGATTTTGCTCGTTTAAATGCAACGAGATTGGCATCAGCTGGATAACACTGAAACGTAGACCAGGCTTTAGGTTGAGCTCTCCTAGCCGCTGAGCATTCAGGGTTCCACCAAGGCTTCGGACTTCTGGGGAGCGTCGTAGATGTTTTTGGTATAGAAAGATCAGCCGCCTGAATAATGCAATTTGTGACTTCAAGAACAGCTGCGTCGATTGACTCTTGGGTCACCATGGCAGAAGATATCACTGCGGACGATGTGAAGACCTCCTATCTGGCACGCTCCATCCTCCATCGAGGAGGGCGGGAATCAGAAGATGGCATGTTCGCATGATGCGAGGGCACACTTGGGAAATGGTCGTTCCCGTGGAGGTCGTTACACACCGTCCACGACCAGTCAGCAATAATCGAATGTGATACAAAGGTCAGATCGATCGCACTGAAGGATCTTGTCGGCTTATGGAAGTACGTGTCAGCACCGGTGTTAAAAAGGCACAAAGAGGCCGATGACAGAAGACACTCTATGCGACGACCTCTCGCGCTGATGCTGAGACTACCCCACAAAGGATGATGTGCATTGAAGTCACCCAGTAGAAGAAAGGGTGAAGGCAGCTGATCAACCAAGCTCTCCAGAACAGAGACGCTCACATCCTCACCCGGCGTCAGATAGACACTGCAGACAGTAAGAGGTACAGGGACAGAAATACGAACCGCCACGGCCTGTACAGTTGTGGATACCGCAACGAAAGAAACCGGAACCCAGTGAAAGACAAGAATAGCAACTCCCCCACAGGCTATATCTCCTGATACGTTATCTGTCCGAAATGCACCGAGCCGGCCTGGTGGCGCAGTGGTCTAAGCGATGGCCTGTGATCATTTGTCTGAACGGGTCCGGGTTCGAATCCCGGTGAGGCATGGATGTTGTGTTTGTCTTACGGCACTGGCTCTCCCTTCCCTGGAACCAGTGACCCTAAATTAGGGACAGGCGACTGCTTATAGCCCATTGAGCTGCTCACGGTGGTCGTTAAATCTCCAATCAATAAAAAATGCACCGAAGCCTCGAACTGAAAGCAGGTCTGATGGTTTAAGTTTTGTCTCCTGTAGACAAAGGCACACCGGAGAGTACAACGAAAGCAGATGTTTCACGTCATCAAAACTTTTCCGAAAACCTCGACAGTTCCACTGAAGGATTGAAGCCATGGTTAAAAGTGAGATGAAAAAGAAAATGAAATTAATTTTACTTACTGCTCAAACGACGTCAGCATCCATCTCCTCTGACGAATGTTCCCCCAGATTTGGGGGGTGTTACCAGGGGCCAAGATAGGAGCATGTTTTGTCCCAAGTGTCTTAACGGGATTTGCCCGCCGTTGAGTAGTTTGCTGAGATTTTGGAGGAAAAACGCTCTTTTTGTTATCCTTGACTTCGGAGTTTTTGCCAGAAGTGGCCTGATTTCCATTGCTGGTGATGGGGCGAGTATGCTTTGGCGAAGTGGTGGGTGCCGCTTTCAGACCCCTAGCTCGAGACTGGAGAGCCTCCAGCCCAGCTGCGATGATATCGTCCAGCTTGTAGGGACATTTAGGGGGGTCTGAATGTCGGTTTGAATGGCAACCATAGATTTGGCAACCACCACTGATGTATATGATCGCCGATCAGAAGAAACAGGAGCTACTCTCCTTCTGGCCTCAGGATAGGAAATATTCTCCACCGTCTTTAGCCTTTGAATTTCTTTCTCCTTCCACTTGGGACAATCTTTGGCTGATGCTGCGTGTGAACCCTTGCAGTTCACACAAAACTCGGCCTCGGCCACACATTTCGGTAAATGAAGGTCTGTAGCACCACAGCGTCCACACATAGGAATGCTCCTGCGCGACTGCTGAGAATGGCCGTACAACCGACACCTAAAACATCTCAACGGGTTAGGGATGTACGGATGTACCTCAAGGTGAAGATACCCTGCCTTGATGGACGTAGGCCGGGAAAGGCTGTCAAATGTTAAAATGATGTTGAGGGATGGGACGGAATGCCCGTTCCGCCTAAAGAGAAAACGCAGCACACCCGTAACGTGTTGACTGCTCAGTTCTTCAAGTAGTTCATCTCAGTATACTCAATGAGGTCCTGAGAGGATACAACACCTCGAGATGAATTTAGGTACCCATGTGGTGTTATTTTGACCGGAGTCTCAAGCAGCATGGCGGTGTTAAGAAGTGTGGAACTGTAGGCCACAGTTGACATCTCTACAAGAAGATCTCCAGATTGGAGTTTCTTTACGCTCTTAGGAGAGCTTGCTATGGATTGAAGTGCTTTATTTATCCAAAATGGAATTATGGCACTCAAAGACTTTGAAGGGTCCGATGCGTGCACAAAAAAGAAACGAGCATTCGAAGAATCAGGCACATGGTTTTTGGCGGAAGGATCTAAGCCTTCCTCCATACCTCTTTTGGTTGTTGGTTCGTGGGAATGAAAAATATTAAGAATTCGTCCCCCGACTTCCCCACCCACAATCGAGCCCAACAAGGGAGAGCTGGAGGTCCGCAAGCCCAAGTGGACGCAGGACACGGCTTTAGGGATAGCAAGCGGATATAGCAAGTTGATAGGGCAGACATGAGCTCGGCGCGCACCCAGAATTTCCCGTGCCTGGGAAACAGCCCTTTGGCATGCCCACCCTATCCCCAGACTCACCCTGTCGTACGAAACGAAAATCCGTTAGAGGTCTGGACTCCACTAGACCACAGACCTCATTGACTAGGAGTGGGTTAGTTCCTAGCCGCCAGTTTAGGGTGAAACAGAGAGCAAAGAGGAGTGTTGGCAACTGGCGACAACAACGCCCCGGCCACCAGAAACCTCAGCCTCCAGCATCCCCTTTTTTACCTTACGGGACACCGCACACGGCAAACGTGCAGGTAGGTCTAGCTAACCAGCTCGGAAAAACAAAGAAGGAAACATAAAATGGAGATAACAGGAAAGAAAAAGATAAATTAAAATCCGGATCTGGCGCATATAATCAGTACCTCAGCAACCTACAACTGAGGCGGGTGCGTGTCAAGAGAACAACGAAAAACATAAAAATGGGAAAACATCTTAGAGTACATGTCGGCTCGGGCCGTGGGGTCGCCACTCCCCATCAGCTGGATGAACAGCTGTCCCGTTAGTAGTAACATCGTTTCAAGACGAAATGACAAAATGATTCGTCACAAGGTCAGCTCGGGCCGTGGGGTCGCCGCTCCCAAAATAACTGGAAAACCAGTTATCCCCGTGCGGGTTGTGTAATGTGATGCAAAATGTTGTTAGCAAGGTGCAGACTAATATGCTTCGCTGGTTTGGCCATATTGAAAGAATGAATGATGAGATGCTTACTAAGAAAATATTTTTAGCCCAAGTGGCAGGAAGGAAAGGTTGAGGAATGCCAAGGAAGTCACGGGAGCATCAGATTCAGGAGTGTCTGCATGAGAAAAAGATTATGAGTATGAAGTATAGAAGATCTTGTGTACGGCGTGTGATGGATGGGAATGAAGCCCGAGTTGTATGTCAAGTTCGCTGTAAATGGAGAAGTGTGATTCGGCAACGGTAAGTAAAAATTATCTGGTAGTTTGTATTTATTTGTGGAGTTAACCTCTGAAAATCAGAGAACAGCTTAGTGATATGTATGCACCTAAAATTTCATCTACAAAATTTATTAAAAAGACTATCACCTTTAACAAACTGAAAAAAAAAAAGAATTGCTGAAACTTGTTCCAAATATGGAATACCTTACTATGGAAAATTTAGACATGGTTTCAATGTACACTATAACATCAATTTAGATTTGTTTATAGTTTCTAAATTTAGATTTGTACGCATGATGCAATACATACATAACTGAAAACTATAGATTGTTGAACTACAAAGCATTTTGAAAATATTCAGAAGCTTTCAGCTCAGCTTGGGCTTTAATCACCTGTAAACATTTGGATCTAAACTCTTTGCCGCCAGATGTGGTATTTCAAGTTCATGATTACGGTTGCTGCCAACTGATAGGATATCTCTACCCCGCCTATCAGTTGGCAAGAACCATAATCATGAACTTGAAACACAACATCTGGCAATTTAGTGTAGATCCAAATATTTACAGTTCATCAAAGCCCAAGATGGGCTGAAAGCATCTGAATATGTTTAATCCGTTTATGAACGTAACATGCACGTAATTCAACAATCTAAACTTAGATTTATTAAGAGAGAGAAAAAATTGATATCGTTATTTGAAATGTTCACCTTTTCACTAAAGAGCAACCTTCAAATTTGAGAAGAAAGAACAACAACTATAGAAACCTTAACTAGCTACAGGCTCGCCACTAGAGAATTATTCTGTGGGAAAGCTACAAAGAATAAAACAAAAAAAACATATTTTTGCCTATATACTAGTATATGAATGTCATTCTATTCGTAACGCACAGCCAAGATTAAAAAAAAGAATAGGAGAAACCTTCAGTGAGTCTGATTCTTCTCTAAAATTCACTTTGAAGTGGCTAGAAAAAAAAATTATTTTTCATTAAAAGTACTTACAAAAAAAACATAAATAAAATATTAGATTACAATTCTTTCCACCCATTTTATATAAAAACATATATGATGAGTTGATTCTTGGAAAAATTAAAGAATTAAACTATTGAAAAAAATAAGGAAAGTTCACAAAGACATCATGGAAAATTCCTTTCCAGGCAATGCAGTTCATTATGATTTAACCGAACATCTAAAAGGGAAGTAAATTCCTCTGAATAATCCTGATGAACAGGTTAGTTAAAGGTGGCCAAGTGGTTATGAGGTGCTGGTTTCTAACCAGAAAACATAGAAATTAAGTGAAGAACACAGTCATGCCTTTCAACTCTCAGAGATCTAATTGTTTCTGCTAAAACAACAAATATTACTGTCAGCAAGAAGGACTTCCCATGGGTTCCCCTCTCTTACCACTTTTGGCAGAAGTTTTCACGCAACAGATTGAAAAAAAAATAGTATTGAAACACAATCTACAACCTTCGATACGTTGGAGATATTTTTGTTATTTGGCCCCACAATAGAACTGACCTTGAATCCATCAATGAAGAATCACTGCAAGGCATTGACTTTCTAGATGTCCATCTAACAAAACAGGAGAATGGTCTCAACAGATCTCTTTACAGAAAACCTTCTGCAATAACAAACAATCCCATTCTCACCGTACTACCCCACAGCTCACAAATTTGCCGCCTTAAAAACTTACACCGATGAGCCATTACATTATGACCACCCCCAGCCTAGTGAAATGAGCGCGCCTGGAGACCTAACGGTGGCGCAGGTGAAGTTCACAGAGCAGTATATATACAACCCGAGGAACGGCTTTCGGTTAGTAGTGTGTTCGGAGCAACGACGTCGCCAAGGGGGTGAGAGGGTGGGCTCTACCCTGAAAATTGTCTTGCCTACCCTGCCACCCACCCAGTTCAAGATGTGTCATATCGCAATTTTCTTAAACTTTAAAATATAATCTGGAATTTGTCAAGGAATAAGGACTCCGGTGTTGTTTTTTTGTCGTGTAGCCGTATGTATTTCCCTCCTAAAAAATGTGTTTTTCCTTCTCCGTAGAAATGTTATCAACACAGCATCCTCAGGGCCATGAAAATACAGCTGTTCTCCACTCGTCCAAATCCTGAATTTAAGCCGTTTCTTCAAGTTAGTATGATCAGGGGCGAATGAAGAGGATGAATAGGAATTCACTGAGGTCATTAGTAATTCCTCTGCTAATAAGGAGACTAAACGTATATAAATCCGTTTATTGGCGTAGAAAAAACAATAGAGAACTACAATTCTGCTAGCTTTCACCACCTACGGGCGACTTCATCAAGCAGCTGTTTAGTAAACGATTAACAGAAATGTGCAAGTTATAACTTGAACATTTCTCTTCACCCCTAATCCACGAAAACATTTGCTTTAAGATCTTTCTCCTAGGCATGAAATTTTCTTTTAATCAGGGCGTTTTACTGGTGCAGGTGGCAGTGTGTCATGTTTATCATACGGGTATTTAACCCTTTAGGTTTTACTAATTTGTTAAAAATGGATGGACGGAACATTAGCAAAAAAATGACTACAAACTTTAGACTCTTTTGTATTTCAAAAAAGGACAAAAACTTCAACAGTTCCAAAATTAATGAGTATATATCCAGAAGGGGAGGGTGTATTGCAAATACCTTTGCAGCCTGTAGAAAAAGGAAAACAAATTCTTTCTTTCAGTGTTTGTAAAGTTGCTGTCAAACTTGCCCCAACAAAAATAACACCCGCCCACCCTGATTTCGAAATCTAGCGACGTCCCTGGTTCAGAGTCAGAATGGCCGCCCCGGTGGCGCAGTGGTCTAAGGCGCTGGCCTCTGATCATTCGTCCGTAAGGGGTCCGGGTTCGAATCCCGGTCAGGCATGGATGTTGTGTTTGTCTTACGGCACTGGCTCTCTCCCTTCCCTGGAACCAGTGACCCTAAATTAGGGATGGGCGACTGCTTATAGCCCATTGAGTTGCTCACGGTGGTCGTTAAACCTCCAATCAAAAAAAAAAAAAAAAAAAAAAAAAAAAAAAGAGTCAGAATGAGAAAAGCTGCCAATTTATCGGACTTTAAGAAAAGACAGATTGTGATGGCACGGCGCCTCGGAAACGGAGCACAATGTGGGTTGTTCACGTGCCGCTGTAGTGAGTACGTATCAAAAGTGGTGGACAGATGACCAAACGACGAATCGTTGCCCAGCAGTGTGCAGTACGCAGCTCATTGATGTAAGAAGGGAGCGGACATTGCCGCGCATTGTTAACAGCGACCGCAGGGACGCAGTGAGACAAATTACCCGTAGTTACAACAGTGGTCGGTCGTGTTTGTTTACTGCTCCTGCGTGTGTATATTGTTTACTTCGGGTTAGCGTTGAGTTTTAAAGCACTACGTGCTAGTTTTTTTTTATGTTTACTCAGAGTTAGTGAGTATATTAAATTAATTTAGTAATTTTTCATACTACTCACACTTTGTTTTTTTTTCGGGTGTTGGTTATTTTTAATCGCACCTGCATTCTTTGTTACCTAAGTCTGATATACTGCATGTCAGATACCAGTGATGTTCCAAAGCAAGTAGCTTCAAAGGCAACAACCTCTGCAAAGTCTAAACCTGAATGTAAAGTTTCTCAAGTTTTTGCATCAACATATGACACCATGGCTTCTACTTCGGGAATTTCAAGATCACTGAGTCATGAGCAGTGGCCGGAATTGCCGGGCACAGCGAAAGAAGGTGCCACAGTGCTTCAGCCATCTAATGTGAAGAGATTTGCTGAGACTGCAAGGAATATTCATACAGTGAAGACTGCAACAGCCCAAAGTGCATATACGTCGAGTGCGACGGAGATAACAAGGATTAATCAAGTGCTATATGTCAATATTGCAGATGAATCGCCACAAGGTAAGGCATTGTACACGGCTTTACATCTTAGTATTTATTTTCCAGCACTTAGTGATACACCAATTCCAATCTATTTAGAGGCAATAGTCAAAATTGTACCTAAAACATGTATTGAATCCGCGATAAGACAACGTAGAGGAATAATTGTCCATTTTACTCATCAAGAGGCGGCTGAAAAACTATGTGTGAATGGTACTGATATTAAGGGAATACATTTAATACCTACACCCGAGGTCCAACGTCCTATTACAGTTACACTGACACCTGTTCCACCAACAATTCCCGATGCATTGCTTGTTCAAGCCTTAGGGACTTTAGGGCGCATAGCGGCGAAACTAGGAAACTTCCTGCGACGTCAGCAGAATCAGCTTTTCATCATGTAAAAGGCCCAAGGAGGCAATACAGACTCATTTTTCCGTCTGAACAAGATTTAGCGAACAGACCTGAGACCATGGAAATTCTCACAGAAACAAGAAGGTATGTTTTTAACATATTTGTGGGAATACAATGTTTTCGTTGTAAGGCAGAGGGTCATGTGGAGTCAAGGTGCCCACATATATCCCAGCCTGCAGTAACAGCTTAAAAAACCACGAACCAAATCCATGATGGTGTGGAGCCTCGAGTTGATTCTAACTCGGATTCGAATCAAGCAGAAGGAATTATAGTACATGAGCCGTTGCAAATGACAGTGCAGCTGGACCCTGAGAGGGGGACAGGAGTACAGCAGCAGTCGGAACTTCTGAGAGAGGTTGGAGTACAGCAACAGCTGGACTCTCCCGTTGTACCTGTACAGAAAGGTATAGAAACGCCCGAACAGGTAAAAGAAATGGATATTTCTGAGCCACCAGAGCTGACTACTCAACGTGGAGTGGACCCCAGTGAAAGTGTTTCTCCCATTAAAACACCACGAAAGAGGTTAGAACAGCCTGAGTCTCCACACCCTGAACGTGAGCAACACGAGAGAGGAAGGCCTCCAAAAAATCAAAAGAGACATCATGAAAAGCCTCAGTCAGATTCAGGTTCACGACAGACATCACCAAGAACTGGAAGAAGCGAGTCGCCAGTAGAGACGTATAATAAATTTGAAATCCTTTCCGATTGGAAGGATGTTTCAGCAGAAATCGAAGAAAGTAAATCGCAGACTTCAGATGACAGCATGATGCAGGGAACACTGCATAGCGCAATACAGACTCTAGAAAGCCTGCTTGGAAATAGTGAAACACCCACAGCTCCTTTAACACAGGAAAATCTGAAAAACCTGTTTACTGTGAAAAGTCATAGTTCCATTTTGCATTTGCAGTGCATTAAAGACAATATGAAAAAACTGCCCGAAATGATTGCCCAGATGAATACATTGAGTGATTTATCCAAAAGGGCTCCAAACCCTTTAGAAAGGAAGCCTTTCCGTCGGAGAATTCAACAATTTATTAATGCATTGTACAAGCACAGTTCGAAACATCTACAGCCAGAGGATGATTTACTTGTTGAAGATAGTGACATATAACTGTAGAGGAATGTTTACCTCTACAGCCAATGCCCTCGTGTACGAAGATATTCGTCGGCATTCCCCGCAGATTGTGTTATTTCAAGAGACAACCCAATATGCAAGGTGGAGGATCTGGCCTTTTGTTTTTCATCATAATTGTAGAACGCATATCGGAAATGGAACGGCAATAGGACTCCATCATTCAGTTTTCCCACTACTAAAATATATTCGTGAGCCACAGGGTATGCAAGGCTGTCTACAATATCTCTCCTTTCAGTTTTATGAAGAAAGTTTTCATCTTATTAACATACATGTACCACAAAGTGATAATGAAGCAATACCCCTGTTATATCAAGTCAAGACATATCTGCCGCCCCGGTGGCGCAGTGGTCTAAGGCGTTGGCCTCTGATCATTCGTCCGTAAGGGGTCCGGGTTCGTGTCCCGGTCAGGCATGGATGTTGTGTTTGTCTTACGTCACTGGCTCTCTCCCTTCCCTGGAACCAGTGACCCTAAATTAGGGACGGGCGACTGCTTATAGCCCATTGAGTTGCTCACGGTGGTCGTTAAACCTCCAATCAAAAAAAAAAAAAAAAAAAAGACATATCTTGAAACTATTCCATCTTCAGATAATATAATTTTCGCAGGTGACTTCAATTGTGTATTAAACCCACAGCTTGACCGATATTCACCAACAAATATTCATCCTACACGTAGTGCCCTAGTTAATGAAATTATGACAGAATTTGATCTTGTTGATACTCACAGAATGATGCATCCTGACTCGAAGGATTATTCATACATTTCAGTTGTTGCTTCTTGAAATACAATTGCACGAATTGACAGGTTTTATGTGTCCAATTTTCTGGGCTCTCGATTTGCTGCTTCATATATCTCAACTGGTGTTGCATCTGATCATAAACCTCTATGTTTCACATTGCTTATGGCCCCAGCCACCCTTCCTCATTCACCTGTATGGACAATTGATGAATTATGCCTTTCTAATCCAGAATTTCAAACAACTGTCAAAGATATCCTTGCGAATACTGTACAGCAATTAATTGCTGAAACAGATAAGCTTACACTGTGGCTCACTACAAAAGAAAAATCATTGCTTATGCTCAACGGTTCTCGTTTCGGGAAAAAACACGAAGTCAAATGGAAATTGACCAACTGCGTAGAATGTTAAGAGTCACTGCACCTTCATCTATAACATACTCAGTCTATCAAACCCAACTTTATCAGAAAGTGCAAGTACATGCAAGAACAGCACTTTCACGCTTGAAGTTTCAAATTCGCAATCTTCAAGATGACCCTATCCGAACACTAAGGCAGTTGGAAACACGAAAGGGCAAACTCAATACTATTACACAGTTGAGGCAATCCGACGGAACTGTGACAATGAACTCTCATACTATTTGCTCAATGGTTACTCATCATTATCAGCAAAGATTTCAACCGACAGTACAATCACCGAACCTGCAATCCCCACTGTTTCACGACCTGCCTCAGATTCCAGAAGGATTAGCGACTGCTTTAGATGATACGATTTCACCAGGGGAAATCATGAATTCTATTTCAAGATTAAACCATCGCACTGCACCAGGATCAGACGGCTTATCTATTCCATTCTATAAACTTTTTCAGAAGCCGCTCCTTCCTTTGTTACTTGCAGCTTACAATTATATCTTTTTTCTACCACTTCATCTACTGCCTTTACCACAGCTTTTCTGAGATTGATTCCGAAGTCTGGCGATCTTCGCTTATTAACGAACTGGCGACCCCTTTCGATACTAAACACTGATTATAAAATACTAGCGAACATTCTTTCTAACAGACTCAATCTAATACTCAGCTATATAACCCATTCTGACCAGTCATATACTGTACCCAACCGCTCTATTTATAATAATATTAACACGATTCGAAACCTCTATGATCTTGCAGCAGCTCAATCAGAACCACTTGCACTTTTTAACATTGACCAGCGCCAGGCTTTTGACTCGATCTCTCACTCCTATCTTTCTGCAACACTTTATGCTTTTGGTTTTCCGTCGGGATTCCGAGGTGTGATTGTAGCACTGTATACTGATGCCAGTATTAGAATACGTACTTCAGATTTCATTACCACGGCAATCCCATTTGAAAATGGAATTAGGCAGGGTTGTCTCATGTCCGGACAACTGTTTGCGATAGTTTTTGAACCTTTTTGCGATTACTCAGGAAAAGGATTCTGCGAACACTACCTCCTACAGTTGCCAAAACTCGACATCATAGGATTATCTTTGTCATCCTATGCTGATGATTTGACTGTTTTTGTGAGGAAGGACATGGACTTTGATGTCCTTAAACAGACATATGAGATTTATGCGACAGCTTCAGGTTCTCAAATCAATCATAACAAATGTACAGGACTATGGGCCGGAAGCTGGTGTGGAAGAACCGATTCGCCATGGTCAGCCAGGTGGACATCTAACACTGTGAAATTATTAGGAGTTCATATTGGAAAGAAAATTTTTGTTGCCGAAGCCACATGAGCTGCTACCATCAAGAAAGTACAAAATAGGTTGGCTTCCTTAAATTGTCTAAAACCTCACTTGTCTTACTTCAGCAGAGCAAAAATTATGAATTCAATGATACAACCGATGTTGCTTCATACCTGGCCTGCAGCTTTACCTCCACAATTTATACTAAAAAAGATCCAACAAGGAATAGTCAAATTTATATGGAATAAGAAACATTGGATTCAAGGAAAAATTATTCAACTACTGGGGGAGTATGGCGGGTTAAACCTGCACAATGTTGCCCACAGACACACTGCTTCTCACTTAGTTTCGTTCTTACGAGAACTATCTACAGCTTCTACTGCCTCTCAGAGCAGTATTAACACTCTTTTCTTCCCAAAAAATCCGTTTCTTACTCCCATTTCATTTTTGCGAATGGACCTATACCCATTGACTCTGCGTGATATCCCTGAGATTTACAAAACCTCACTATCCATCTGGACATCCCTTAAACCAACCCGACTCCCTCCCTCCTGTACTAATGAGTTACTCGCAGAGCCTCTTTTCTTCAACTCAGTTATTCATCCTATCAATAGCACTTATTTTCACTACTCGCACTGGTTTACACGCGGTGTTGTCTTGGTGCGGCAACTTGTACATCAAGATCTTACGTGGAAATCTTTTGAAGAAATAACACCAACGCTACTCATCACTCCAGAATATCAAGCCCAGCACACTTTGAAAATTCACTACGACGCCTGTATCCACACCTAGTACAACGAAGGGGTTGAAAGTTGTATCATCTGCATCACTACTTCTACCATTTCATATTTACTTAAATGATAAGACATTTAACCCGACTGCTATTGGAGTGAGAGATCTGTATCAGCACATAGTTACAGTTAATGAAACCCCGAGGCCGATTCAAGGAGTTTCGTCAGAAAAGCTGAAACAGATCTGGACAACAGGATTAAAATCTTACTCCACACCCAAAGCAAGAGACCAACATTGGCTGCACCTGCAAAATAGGCTATTGACACCGCACGAAATACACAGGTTCAATCTGCGCTCTACACCAAATTGTTCATATTGTGCCACAGTTGGAAATGTTAGTCATTCATATATCATGCGTATAGTGCTACAACCATTGTTCTCCATGATGTTTGCACTCCTTAAAAAGGTATGTACCCTTTCACATACAATGACTAATTATCATATTTTGTATAATAACCAGCAAGCAGAGAGAAGGCATGGGGAAGTGTGTATAACGATTATTTTACAGGCAAAATACACAATCTATCTTCTGCATAAGTTTTGAATTGAAAAAAGATCATTGAGACGTTGTTATTCATTTGCGCGGGGTTTTCTGTGTCAAACTTTTAGAGGAGCCTTAATTGCTACCATGCAAAATGACTATGAGGAGATGAAAAGGAGAGGACAGAATCAAGAATTCCATAATAAGTGGAATCAGAATAAAAACTGGTATGAGATTACTAATGAACTGATGTCACTAAAAATATAATGCATTTTGTAAAATAAAAGTTGAAGGCATGACTCATTAGAGCAAGAATTGCTGCTCAGTCACATTGTGAAGTAAAAATACTAAACAGAGTGTAATTAGTGTTTTATCCATGTTTGTTTCGGATGTAAGTAAGTTGTCTGATGGTATCAGTATATTATGTATGCTATTAAGGAATTACAACCTTAAAAGCTTTTGATTTTGTACGCCATTCGTTTACGATTCACGCAAATAATAGAATAGGAAATTAAGAAATGTAATTGAAATGTAAAAATGTGCGAAATGAAATTAGAAGACGATGACACGTAGTAGTGAAGGAAAGAGTGTTGTAATGGTTCATGTACATTGTATTGGGAAAAAGACCACATTAATGATTATTAATTTTTAGAGTTAAAAGCTGAGAATTACTGACAGGACCAAGTGGTAAAAAAAAGAAAAGGTGTTACCAGAAATTATACTGAAAACACGTTAGGCTTATACTGTTAAATATAGTACATGTGTGTTGTGGTTTTGATTACTGGTTTTTGTCAAAGAAGTAATGTTATGATGCAAGGAAAGAGAATATATGTATGATTTAGAAATAGTGTTTTCCAATTTATCAGTATTGAACTTTAGACTTTTCTGCACGATAGCTTGTATTTAGCGTAATTGTGTAAATAAGATGAATGATGAATTCGGTTGGGTTGAATAGAATAATGCGAGCTTGGTAAAACACAATTGATTGACGGGTATGATTTATGACGATGAGGTTTCATGGGAACAAGTGAGAATATTATAAATAATTAGTGTTAATGGACTTATTATCTTAGTAGTGAAGCATGGACCACTTAATGTTGCATAATGTGCTGTTCTTTATAATTTAACAAATAAGTAATGTCGTGATTTCTTGTTGTCAAATCGCGTGGTAATCATTTATTCACTACTTAAGTTGATAAAGTGAGAAAGTGGGATATTAGTAGGAAAGAAGGGCAGGGTGTGTACTTCAGTAAAAAGTCAGCTTGCAGCAGTTGTGCGACGAAGTGCGGTGTTTAACAATACTTTAAGTTTCAGATTTTGTAAGGAATCAGAATCTGGAGATAAGCATTTATTCATCTGCGCAGTGTTACAAGATGTGGGAGTTTTTTTGAGATAAGAGAATTGAGTATTTTAGTTGTTGCATTGAGGCGAGTAATTTAATTTTGAGAGCGCGAGAGTCTGAGAGCAGTGGTGTAGAGTGGTTCAGGATCCTTAAAGAGGGATGAAGCAGAAGTGAGATCACGAATGTGTTTTTATGTAGGAGTACAGATCAGTTGTATATTTTAATTCAAGTACGCACTTTCTTTTTTTTTTTTTTTTTTTTTTAATTGGAGGTTTAACGACCACCGTGAGCAACTCAAATGGGCTATAAGCAGTCGCCCGTCCCTAATTTAGGGTCACTGGTTCCAGGGAAGGGAGAGAGCCAGTGCCATAAGACAAACACAACATCCATGCCTGACCGGGATTCGAACCCGGACCCCTTACGGACGAATGATCAGAGTACGCACTTTCGAGTATACTGATTGATATGTTGAGAATGTTGAAATGTAATTGTAATCAGTGAGAGCTTGTAATAGTTGAATAGTGGAGTCCAATGAGCTCAAGATTAAAGTCAGTTTGAGGCAGTTGTGTGTCTGACCGCTCAAATGTTTGGTCTAAGTTAAATTTACCAAGTGGCAATTACAGGAAGTGATAAGAGCAGATTGAGAGTTTCAGGTTTCCCATGTCAAAGTTGGTAGGTTGAGATTAAGCATGTTAAAGGTGTTTTGGAATATAGCAGTCATTTTTGTTTGTGGTTATACGGCTATATCGCTGAATATTGAAGTGTTTGCATCAATTACTATCATGAGGTGTAAAAAAAGGCTGTGTCTACCCATGATGTATGTTTTTGCCCGCTGTCTTGGCCTATGGTGGCTTTCAAGGGAAAACGGATAAGTCCAGTATCAGAGAGGAAGTAATGACGAGATCACAAACTAATGTTGGACTTCAGTCATTTATTTATTCTTAATAAATAGTCATAACGAGTATAATATTTGATATGGTAGAGATTAATGTAGTTTTAAATTTGTGAGAACTATAATTTGTTGAAATATGGAGTCAAGTGTGTACACTGATTAAAGTCAGTTTGCAGCAATTGTGCGACAGACAGCATAACTGTTGTTTATGTTGTATATGCTTCGAGGCAATTAAAAGAAATAATGAGTGTAGACTGGCGTTTTCAGGTTTAAAATGTAAAGGTTATATGAGTCCAAGTGTGTACAAGGTGTAGTTTAGAATCTTGCAGACATATTTTGTAATTTGTGCAATTACACTGCCGGACAATTGCTAAGGACGGATGACAATAGCAACGATAGCAACCATAAAATGGAAGGCAGGAAAATCTGGAAATTAGCATAAGTGCGGGATACAGTAAGACGTGTTGTGCGTATGCAAATTTTGGATTGCCGAACATGTTCATGACGTCATAGCGCTGATAAAAGATATAAAGGATTTGACGCGTATTGACCGTTGTTGTTCAAACGCAAAGTTGAAAGGGAAAGAATAAATTGACGAACTTGCAATTTTCAGTATGTCTTCCCGACACCACCTAGATGATTTTACGCGTGACCGTATTATTGGCAAGATTGAAGAAGGGCGAAAAATAACAGATGTTGCCAGGGAGTTCGACGTCAGCCACAGTGTTGTTTCAAGGCTGTGGAAATCATTTCAAACAAATGGAGAGTGTAGCAAACGTCACGGGGGAGGTCGTGTTCGCAGTACGACACCTGCAGAAGATCGGTACATAGTGCTATCAACAAAAAGACACCGGCGCAGCACAGCTAGTGAGGTGGCAAATCAGTTTATGGCTGCTACTGGCAAGCGGATCTCCCGAAAAACTGTCGCCAGACGTTTGCATGAAGGAGGACTATACGCCCGCCGTCCTGTTGTGTGCATCCCATTGTCCAGACGTCACCGTACCGCCCGTTTGCAATGGTGCCATCAACATCGCAATTGGACTGATAACGACTGGTCTGCTGTCCTCTTCTCAGATGAGAGTAGATACAGTCTATCGTCTGATTGTCGACAACTGATCTGGCGTGATAGTGGTACTGCATATTGTCCAGCAAACATACAGGAAAGGGACCGATATCCGACATGTAGTGTCATGGTATGGGCTGGCATCATGATCAATGGCCGTACGTCCCTCTATGTGCTTCCAACTGGGACTATGACTGGCCAACGATACATTAATGATGTTCTGCTACCTCATGTTCGTATGTTCCGTGATGCTGTCGGTGATAGATTCATTTTCATGGACGACAACGCAACATGTCATCGAACAGTTGCTGTCCAGGAGTGTCTTGAGAGCGAGGATATTCAACGCCTCGTATGACCAGCACGTTCTCCAGATCTGAATCCCATTGAAAATGTGTGGGATGCTTTGGGGATGAGTCTTGCTGGTCGCCAAAGCCCTCCAATAAACAAGGACACCCTCATCCGTGCACTGACAGAGGAATGGGATAAATTACCCCAACAGCTGCTTGATAATGTTGTGCAAAGCATGACACGACGTGTGGAATCTTGCATCGCCCTCCATGGTGGCCATATCTCGTATTGAGATCTTACGCCGGAACGCCTGCGGACGGTAATTGCATTTTTTTCACGTTTACGTATTCTGCGCAAAATGGCCTGTTTGTCCCTTGAACACGTTCCAAAGCCTTCTGGATTTCAGAGCACAATAAATTGTCTTTCTTGTAATGTCCTGGCATTCTGACATTATTTTATTTCACTTGGCATCCAACCACACTTACTTTTTTATGCGCTATATAGCCGTTTATGATCCGTCCTTAGCAATTGTCCAGCAGTGTATATTGTTAAACGTCGAAGAGACTATGTTAAATATTATTCTTGGAGTAACAGAGAGAGGAAAGTGCGTCTTTCCAATATTTTGTCTCTACCGGCTTTCGTAGTGAAAGCCGGCTTGAGAAAACTGGAAGGCGCTGCGCCTTTTTCTTCTGGTGGCTTTCACGGGAAAGCTGACTTGAGGAGTGCAGGACGCGCAAAAAATTTAAATCAAGCGTGTAGGTCTGTTATCATAAAAGTTTTATGAATATAAAAGGTGTGGATTGTTCTTTTAATTTAAAGCAGAAATTACATAGTGGTGTCAATTTTTCTGTGGATGTATATAGTACA
The DNA here is from genome assembly GCA_039090855.1 of Macrothele yani. NCBI lineage: Eukaryota > Metazoa > Arthropoda > Arachnida > Araneae > Macrothelidae > Macrothele > Macrothele yani. Next base: position 72,549,642 of record CM076996.1, on the reverse strand, counting down.
GAGTATCTTTGAATAATTGGCATATTGTGAGTACTATTGTAAAAATGTACAAAAGACCGGAATCAGAGAGAAAGTAACGAAGAGATCATAACCTAATGAAGGACTTCACTACAGTAATATATATTAAATAAATAGTTACTTACGAGTATAATGCTTGATAAAGTAGAGATTGATGCAATGTAATCGTAAATTTGTGTGAACTGTGATTGGTTGAATAGTGTCAAGGAAATGCACTTACAATGTATTCTGGAAAATGTTTTTTTATTTCTTTAATTTATTGTAAGAAATTCTAAAAGGTTGCATGCTTTGGATTGTTTGTAAAAATATGATTGTCACAAGTGGCGTAATGGACCAGTGTGGAGAGTTTCATGGTAAATGGATTTGATTTCATTGCCAAGAAGTATTACGTGGAAGCGTACCTTCCATTTTGAATTACATAATGTATCTCCAGCTGTCTAACCATACGAAGATGATTCTTTATTTATTGTTTTTGCTTATGGGGTTTTGAAAAGTTATTTATTAGCTTTAAGTTTTTTAATTAGCTTTTAGTTTTTTTATAAAGTTGTGTGGAAAAATGTTATGTTGTATTCTTTTAGAACAATAAATACTCTTGAAATACAACAGTGGTGATCAGGGCAATGTGTCACAGCCCACAGTTCATCGCAGCCTTCTGCGCACGGGCCTGCGTAGTCGAAAACCCAGCAGGGTCTTCATGCTCACTGCACGTCATCGCCAACAATGCATGAAATGGGCGCAATATCATCTAGATTGGACCGTAGATGATTGGAAAAAAGTGGCCTGGTCTGACGAATGAAGATTCCTGGTGTATCACGTAGACGGCCGAACGCTGATACGCCGATTACCAACGGAAACTATGACACCTAGATGCATTATTGGGCGAAAACAGGCCGAGGCAGCGGTAGTATGTTGTGGGCGATATTTTCTTGGGGCACTTTAGGACCCATTATCACAATAGCACAATCTCTGACAGCTGTCAGGCACCAGAACATCGTTGCGGACCAAGTCCACCCATTCATAGCAACTGTGTTCCCTGCTGGTGATGGCCATTACAAAGAGGATAATGCGCTGTGCCACACTGCCAGGATCGTCAAGGAGTGGTTCGAGGAACATGCTGGTGACTTTCTATTAATGCCCTGGCCTCGAAATTGACCTGACATGAACCCAATCGAACATTTGTGGTTCCACTTGGAAAAGCGAGTTCGCGCTAAATCACCACCATCCCAAAATGTACGGGAACTAGAGGACCTGCTGTTGACATATGGTACCAGATACCCCAGGATACTTATCGCCACCTCATGGAATTGATGCCTCGCCGAGTGGCTGCTGTTTTGCGGGCTAAAGGGGGTCCTATAGCTTATTAGGTAAGTGGTCATAATGTAATGACTCATAGGTGCATATGAATCGTGAAAGAATTGTCTGCAACAATGTGAAACATCCCTCAAAGAAGAAAATAGCTTAAGCCCATCAGTTCCCACCTTCTACAATAAACAAAATTCTCCACAATTCCCGTATGAAAAAAATACTAAAAGAAAACATCCATTCATTGGTTCTATTCCTTTCCATGGATCCTTAAAACTGTGAGCTACATTCTCACTGGCAAATCTGATCCTCCTGCAATAAAGTGCCTGCTTAAAGACAGAGATACTATCCCACCCCTGGAGTTTATTCTTATTTCAACTTCCTGGAGCCATTCCTATTTCAACTTCCTCTGGATTCTCAGTATACATCGGAAGAACGCACCGAAGCATCAATACAAGACGCGTCAAATGGTCTTCCAAAACATGGGCGTACTGATAGGCCCCACAGATTAGGGAAGCCTCACGGCTAAGAGGGCCTCGATCCTTAGCATAAGGATTCTTCAAAATTTTTGCAGAAACTCCACGTGAAACTGGGTAAAGAAATAGCCAGAAATATTTCAGGGCTGATTTGAAAAGTATTAAACAGAAAAGCGAATTTTTCCCAGTAAATGAGCAAAATCTCGAAGAAATCATTTTTGCCTTAGTGTATAAAAACTGGGTGACGGAAAATCAGCTATTCCAGAGGACTTGAGGCCACCTTTTTACAGCCATAGCAATAGTTCCTATACATGTATAATAACAAGAGAACGTGAATGAAATATAAGTTGAATAAATGAAATTCTTATATCAATAAGAATAAAGAGTTTCATACACTGAAGAGCAATTGAATTAGAGACAGCTGGCGTTATGCAAATGAGGCGCTGTGAGCGGCCCTGTAAACAGAAACGACATGACGTATGTAGTGATCCGACAATATAAGGAGTGATGCGACGGGAATCGGTAAGAGTCGGACGTAATATGGGTAAGACGAAGGATCTAAGCGCATTTGATCGTGGGAAAATTTTCGGGGCCCGACGAATGGGTCACTCCATCTTGGAAGTCGTGCAGACACTGAGATTTTCACGAGCCATTGTGTCATGGGTGCACCGTGAGTACATCGAATCCAGTAAAACCATCCCTGCCGTGAACAGCGTGTGGATGAGCGGGGTCATCGTCGGCTATAGCTCGCATTGTAACAGCGGATAGACGGGCCACAGTGCAAGAAATCACTCTGCGACTTAACGCTGGTGCACAAAAACGTGTAAGCAGCCACACAATCCAGAACCATCTCCTCGCTATGGGGTACAGAAGCCATCGTCCCACGAGGGTACCGCTGCTGACCGCGCATCACAGGGTGCAAAGATTAGCATGGGCGCGGGAACATCGCCACTGGACCCTAGACATGTGTGGAAAAATGTTGCCTGGACTGATGAGTCGAGATTCACGTTGGCACATGCGGATGGCAGGATAAGAGTACGGCGCAAATCACATGAAGCGATGGATCCTTCTTGCCAGCAGGGTACTCTTCAAGCTGGTGGGGGTGTCATTCTCGTCTGGGGACTGTTTACGTGGACTGAAATGGGACCCCTGGTACGCGTGACATTGTTCCTCACAGGTCAACATTACCGGGATATTCTGGACGACCATTTGCTCCCGTTTGTGAGTCTTCAACATCCCACTGGGAACCTCATCCTGCAACAAGACAATAATGCACCGTGCCATCGCTCCCGAATTGTACCCGAATGGTTGGATGAACACTCCACGGACGCAACCTCGCTTCCTTGGCCAGCTAGTTCACCTGACCTCAATCCCATTGAGTACATCTGGGATGCCATCGAGAGAGATGTTCGAGGCTCTGACCCCCTCCATCAAATCTTCGTGAACTGTGGGAGCTTTTTCAGGGGTCGCGGATCCGTATGGCTTCCCAACGCTTCCGGTGTCTTGTAGAGTCCATGCCGAGACGAATCGCAATAGGAGGTGAAAGGTGTTCTTCCCGAGAACAAATAATGAGGTAAAAGTGTTCTTCCCGAGAAAAAATCAACAACAGAGACCTGTGTCATTTTTTTACATGCAACAGAGTCAAAAAGAAAGACTTTTACTATGTGCAAAACATTGTGACATTATGTCAAGTGTGCTTTTCATATATTCAAGAATAAATAATTTAAGTAATTTTACTCTTTTTGTGCCACAACTCTGAATACTTTTTATTTGGTTATTTATGTTTTGTATTTTTTTATAAATTAGAAAAAGTCTTTAGACACTGTTACACGGCAGTTACATGTTTTGCCTGTGTGATCGTGAGGCATTTCAAAGAGGCTGGCCCGAGTCTCTAAAAGATAAAAAAATTGCATGATGTGATTAACTTTGGCCACGGTGTATGTACAGCGTGACTGTAGTGTTTTGTAATATTTTTGTATTAGTATGAAAGTAGGTCAATCATTTTAATCACAACATGCACTGTTACACGCAATAAAGTGCAACAGTTTTCGTTTTACGAAAAATACCTATAGGTTCCGAAGAATTAGAATTATTAAAACGCCCGTAAAACCTAGTTAATAACATGGAACTGAAAAAATTCAGTAACTGAGGGCAAAATAGATTTTCGCAAAAAGGCCTCAAAGGTATTGTGTGTGTGTGTGTGTGTGTGTGTGTGGGGGGGGGGTTCAGGTACGCCACTGTTCCAAAAACAGTATTTTCTGCACTAACTCTTGAAGACACTTCTGCCGTTCCCCTTTGGGAACAAAAAAGTAGCCTCTTTTGTTAACAAAGCATCTTGCCATTTCCAAGAAGCCGGGTGGCGCAGTGGTCTAAGCGATGGCCTCTGATTATTCGTCCGAAAGAAGACCCGGTTCGAATCCCGGTGAGGCATGGACGTTGTGTTTGTCTTACGGCACTGGCTCTTTCCCTTCCCTGGAACCAGTGACCCTAAATTAGGGACGAGTGACTGCTTATAGACCATTGAGTTGCTCAAGGTGGTTGTTAAACCTCCAATAAAAAAAAATCCAAGAAAGCTCCAAAATTTTACTTATCAAGAATCCAATACTTCTAAGATACATAGACTGGAAAACCGTCAATTAACCGTGCGACATTTGAAGTTCAGCGCTCTACGGCAAGAATCTGTCATATTTCGTTATTTACTAAAGGCATTCGCGTGTTTATATCAGTTACATTTTTTTTTATATCTAACCAGTAAGATTTTTATTATTTTTTGTTTTTATAATAGTATGTATAATACTGACCTTTAAGATACATTTCAGAAAATATAGCCAAATTCAATGAGCTAAAGATATTTTTAAAATGGCTTATATATCTTGCGTAGCATATGGATGTACCAACACACAAACAACTGACCAGCAGATACTTTCAGTTCATAGGTTTCCTGACAATAATCGTGATACTTTGGGTAAGTGGATAAATGCTGTAGGAGTGTTAACTGGAAACCAAGCGAAGCCAAAATCTGAGGATTGTCATTTAGTAAAGGGTATCTCACACCTTCGCGGTGTCACTATATCCCCTGTCTGGAAATAGAAAAAAAGTGCGAGGGCCAAAGTGTCCCCAACGATGATCGGAATGAGGAAGAAAAAAAACTGAAATGTATTCATATTTCCATCCGGATTTAGGCGCAGAGTAGCAATGGTGCCGTGACTTGCAGTTTTCAATCTAAGCTTCTCACCTCCTGTTGTAAGCTTTTCCTGAAAATAATAGAGATGCTTTAGCATTTTAAGGGCAGGATAGTTTGCTAGTAACCTTTTACACTTATTTTACCTATTAAGTTGAGGGACTTAGTTTTTGTCATTCACAGACTATTTATGGTTCTAAAAGTGAAGGTTTCTGGTTAAACTGCGATGGTGTTGGAACTTTTTCTGGTGCAGTATATCAGTTATTATATATTTTGTCTTTTTGCCAGGTAAAAGTTCTCGTAACGTTCAGTTTTTTAGAGGAAGCCCAGACACACCACGTTTCATCGCCTTTTTTCAGAAATGCGAAGTTTCATTGTTTTTTTCCAATTTTAAGGCAATTTTACTTTTGGTGTTGGGTGTTTTTATTTTACAGGTTTATGTAGTATGGTTTATTTCTTCCAAAACATCAAATAGTTTTTACCTAGAACACCTAGATTTTTATCTTAGGCTGGAGCGCACTTTTGCAATAAAATGCAAAAAATAGCGTAAATTACCGTCCGAATGTAAATCTTTTTGGTGTGTTGGCCTGTTTCAAACTGGTAAATTTAATTGCGTGCAAACAAATTAGGGCTCACATCCATGCAAATTTTTTCTGCGATTTTTTCTGCAAAAAGTGCCGAAAAATCGAATTTCGCTAAAAATTTACCGAGTTACGAGAATAATTTCCGAGAAACTCGTAAATGATACAGTTTTTCACTTGTGTGAATGATCAAATGTCTTGAAAGATGTTTTCTGTGAGAATTTATTATGGTATATTTCACACTCGTGTGGTTTTTCACTTGCGTGCATCAGCAGATGACTCTAAAGACCACCTGGATGAGAAAATTTCTGGCGGCATCTTAAACAAAAAACTTTCGTGTGGCTTTTCTCAAAGATATTATATATTAAGAAAAAAATCTAGGAGCTTTCAGAATTTGTGTGCAGGGGGAAATGAGGGTTATAAAAGTGACTGTTTATGGAATTACATAATTTTGTTAGTTTTCAACAGCATGCGAATAGCTCGAAGTACATAGCGAATGCTTATTTCTGCCGAACGTCGAAAATTAAATAATAAAAAAAAAAAAGAAGCACGCCGCATCATTTGTCATGAGTATATGTCAAAGACCTTTAAGACACATAAACTGGAAGTTCTTGCGTAAATGAGTGACAGCAGCTGGCAACATTTTGATCGTAGAGCTTGCACGGCAAAACGGCATGTTTCCTATGTAAACAACGTTAAGCTCGTACCTGCGCGAAAGAAGGAATTCTACGTTGTTATATTACTGCGTTTTTTTCAATAGGGGACAGTGGCGCACACAGGAATTCCTGTCGGGAGGTGCTAGATGTATGTGTTCATATGCACATAGTATCATTATTGTCAACCATTATCAATCCACTGCTGGACGAAGGTCTCTCTAAGCCTCTTCCACAACGGTCTGTCTTGTGCCAGTCTCCTCCATGTTACTCCCGCATACTTTCGAATTTCATCCACCCATCTCCCTTGTGGTCTTCTTCTGGGTCTTTTCCTGTCCCTTGGAAAACAATCTCAAATTCCGACTGTCCATCGATGGTGGTTATTCTAGCAGTATGTCCAGCCCATTGCCATTTCAGGGATTTTACTCTGATCATGAAGTCTTCCAACTCTTTTCATTTTTCTGATCCACGAGTTCCTCTTCTTTTCTCTCCTGGTTACACCAAGCATGCACCTCTCCATGCTACTTTGAGTTGTCTGCAGCCTTTGTACGTCTCTTTTAGTTAAGGTCCACGTCTCTGCTCCATACGTAAGCACTTTAATTATGCATTGATCAAACACTTTTCTTTTAAGACATAACGGCATATTGCTGTTGAAAATTATGCTGTTTCTTCCAAAAGCTCTCCAGTCAAGTTTTATACGCCGATCAATTTCTTCATCAATGTGACCCTCACTTGATATCTGCTGTCCAAGATAAACGTACGCATCTGTTATCTCCATCAATCGATAAATCTTCATTTCTTGTAAAAGCATTGAACATCACTTTTGTCTTCTGAAAGTTCATTTTTAATCCCACTTCTTTACTTTTGTCAGCAAGATCCTGGATCATACTCTGCAGCTCTGATGGGGTAGTTGCAAAAATAACTACGTCATCAGCAGAACAAAGGTGAGTTAGATAATCTCCATTAATCTTTATCCCTTTGTTTTCCCAGTTCAGTGATTGAAAGACATTTTCCAATGTGGCATTAAAGAGCTTGGGAGATATTTTTTTATTGGAGGTTTAACGACCACCGTGAGCAACTCAATGGGCTATAAGCAGTTGCCCGTCTCTAATTTAGGGTCACTGGTTCCAGGGAAGGGAGAGAGCCAGTGCCGTAAGACAAACACAACATCCATGCCTCACCAGGATTCGAACCCAGACCCCTTTCGGACGAATGATCAGAGGCCATCACTTAGACCACTGCGCCACCGGGCGGCTGGGATATATGGTGCCACCTTGTCTCACTCCCTTTACAACTTTTATGTGTGCTATATTCTCAAACAGCCGAATCTTTGCACTTGCATTTTCATAGATGTTATTAATAATATTAATGTATGCATCTTCAATACTGCAGGATTTCAAAGCCATTGTAACTGCTGATGGTTTCACTGAATCAAAGGCCCCTTCATAATCGATAAAAGCCAGGCACAATTGAAGTTCATATTCCCTCGCTCTTTCAATTAGTTCTGTCAGTACGTGGATATGATCTATAGTACTATAGCCACTCCTGAATCCAGCTTGTTCTCTCGGTTGAGCCATGTCCATTGTTACCTTCAAGCGGTGTGAAAGAACTTTACTGATGATTTTATAAACCACTGATAGGTCTGCAGTTCCCGAGATCCTCAATGTCACATTTTTTATGTACACTATCTACCAAAAAGTAATTGGACACCCCAGCAATCGACGATATCTGCGGTCCTGATACACGTCACGGCCGCCGCCGTTAAATATCGTGTGGGAAACAACAACGCAACCAGCCGCATGCAAGATGCCACGTAGTTCGGAGCTCTCTGATTTCGAGAAAGATGTAATCGTCGGGTATCACAGAAATGGCTGATACATACGTGACATATACAGCGAGTTGAAGTACCCAAAATCGACAGTGGCCTACGTGATTGGCAAGTGGAAGATGAGAGGTGACTGTCGGAATGTTCCCCGACCCGGCAGACCCACAAAACTGGGAGTTAGAGACAGACGGGTGCTGGCCAAAGAAATTCGGAAGAACCGCACCAAATCGATGGGCCACATTAGCGAGGAGTTTCAGCAGGCATCCGGGAGTGTTTTTTCGATGAATATCATCCGTAAGGAAGCCCATCTGCTCGGTTATCATGGACGTGCTGCCGCCCACAAGCCTTTGATCACCAAGTCCAATAGCGCTGTTCGGCTAACGTGGTGCACAGAACGACAGTGGACCGTTGAACAGTGGAAACAGGTTCTCTGGCGCGACGAATCAAGGTTCACCCTCTACCGTTCGGATGGCAGGGTCTGGGTTTGGCGTCTGCCTGGAGAACGCCTCCTGCCAGAATGTATTGTGCCAACTGTGAAGTTCAGCGGCGGTGGAATTATGCTATGGGGGTGTTTCTCCTGGTATGGCACGGGACCCTTGGTCGCAATTCCTGGTAGACTCAACGCTGAGACCTACTGCACCATTTTGGATTACCATGCGTTTCTTACGTTGTGGCTTTTTTACGGGGTGGACCCATGTTACTTTCAGGATAACAATGCCAACTGTCATGTTGCGAGGTCCACCATGGCTTGGTATGGTGACAATGGGGTTAATCGAATGGACTGGCCTGCGCAGAGCCCGGACCCTAACCGTATCAAGCACCTCTGGGACGAGTTGGAGCGTCAACTGAAGGGGTGCCCCCACCGTCCGAAATCGGTGAAGGAACTGACCTGTCTTCTCCAAGCAGTGTGGAAGAAAATACCGCAAGCCGTCGTACGCCTGGTTCAGAATATGCCCCGGAGGGTCGCATCTGTAATCGCCGCTTGTGGAGGCTCCACAAACTATTGAAGGTGAATAAACTTCGTTTTCCTTTGCTATCACAGGTGTCCAATTACTTGTTGGTAGATAATGTAGCAGGATCACTGCACATAGTACGTATATATATATACACACATATAGCAAACATATATATTTGCCATATATACACATATATGTATGCATACAATATATATACACTGCCGGACAATTGCTAGGGACGGATGACAATAGCAACAATAAAATGGAAGGCAGGAAAATGTGGAAATTAGCATAAGTGCGGGATACAGTAAGACGTGTTGTGCGTATGCAAATTTTGGATTGCCGAACTTGTTCGTTACGTCATAGCGCTGATAAGATATATAAAGGATTTGACGCGTATTGACCGTTGTTGTTCAAACGCAAAGTTGAAAGGGAAATAATCAATTCACGAACTTGCAATTTTCAGTATGTCTTCCCGACATCACCTAGATGATTTTACGCGTGGCCGTATTATTGGCAAGATTGAAGAAGAGCGAAAACTAACAGATGTTGCCAGGGAGTTCGACGTCAGCCACAGTGCTGTTTCAAGGCTTTGGAAATCATTTCAAACAAATGGAGAGTGTAGCAAACGTCACGGGGGAGGTCGTGTTCCCAGAACGACAGCTGCAGAAGATCGGTACATAGTGCTATCAACAAAAAGACACCGGCGCGGCACAGCTAGTGAGGTAGCAAATCAGTTTATGGCTGCTACTGGCAAGCGGATCTCCCGAAAAACTGTCGCCAGACGTTTGCATGAAGGACTATACGCCTACCGTCCTGTTGTGTGCGTCCCATTGTCCAGACGTCACCGTACCGCCCGTTTGCAATGGTGCCATCAACATCGCAATTGGACTGATAACGACTGGTCTGCTGTCCTCTTCTCAGATGAGAGTAGATACAGTCTATCCTCTGATTGTCGACGACAACTGATCTGGCGTGATAGTGGTACTGCATATTGTCCAGCAAACATACAGGAAAGGGACCGATATCCGACATGTAGTGTCATGGTATGGGCTGGCATCATGATCAATGGCCGTACGTCCCTCTATGTGCTTCCAACTGGGACTATGACTGGCCAACGATCATTAATGATGTTCTGCTACCTCATGTTCGCATGTTCCGTGGTGCTGTCGGTGATAGATTCATTTTCATGGACGACAACGCAACATGTCATCGAACAGTCGCTGTCCAAGAGTGTCTTGAGAGCGAGGATATTCAACGCCTCGTATGGCCAGCACGTTCTTCAGATCTGAATCCCATTGAAAATGTGTGGGATGCTTTGGGGAGGAGTCTTGCTGGTCGCCAATGCCCTCCAATAAACGACACCCTCATCCGTGCACTGACAGAGGAACGGGATAAAATACCCCAACAGCTGCTTCATAATGTTGTGCAAAGCATGACACGACGTGTGGAATCTTGCATCGCCCTCCATGGTGGCCATATCCCGTATTGACATCTTACGCCGGAACGCCTGCGGACGGTAATTGCATTTTTCACGTTTACGTATTCTGCACAAAATGGCCTGTTTGTCCCTTGAACACGTTCCAAAGCCTTCTGGATTTCAGAGCACAATAAATTGTCTTTCTTGTAATGTCCTGGCTTTCTGACATTATTTTATTTCACTTGGCATCCAACCACACTTACTTTTTTATGCGCTATATAGCCATTTATGATCCGTCCTTAGCAATTGTCCAGCAGTGTATATATATATAGAGAGAGAGATACCCGGGATAGACAAAGTTTGTTTTCTTTTTTTTTTATTAGAGGTTTAACGACCACCGTGAGCAACTCAATGGGCTATAAGCAGTCGCCCGTCCCTAATTTAGGGTCACTGGTTCCAGGAAAGGGAGAGAGCCAGTGCCGTAAGACAAACACAACATCCATGCCTCACCGGGATTCGAACCCGGACCCCTTCGGACGAATGATCAGAGGCCAACGCCTTAGACCACTGCGCCAAGTTTGTTTTCAAGTAACAATGTAAATCGCACTATATATATAAAAAAAAATCCTACCATGATGAACAACGCTCAAGTTGGGCCTCACGCTATTCCAAGGTCTCTGCCGCCCTAGATACACTGGCTCTTTCCCGCTGATACATAAGTCTTCAATCACGTTGTCTCACTCTCTCGAAGAAATTTTACTTTCATTGCTTTCAGCTGAACTTGTCCGATGGGTTTGCGTTTTTTTTGGAGGCATTTCACCACACTTGGTAAAAATTTTATTATAAAAATCACAATTTATAATGGCCGTTCTGAGCCCTAAAAACTCGAAATAGCAAACATGGACAATAATGCACTTCCTACACTCCGTATTCATATCATATGATATATGTAGAGGATTTTAGGGAGTGTCTGACCCCAGGTCTTAAACAACCCTTAGAAATAGGAAGCTAGGAGATTTGGGCTAGAGTGCCCGATAGGAAAGTGACACGGAAGAGAAGTAGAAAGGGGGAGAAAGACGCCCTTATTTATTACCGGGGGCAGTACCCGGGGTCCGGCGGCTTAACGTGCCCATCCGACGCACGGCGGATATTTAGTGGAACGAGCGTTCGTACCTGCCTGGGATGGAAACTGAGGTCCTTTCAGCGGCAGTCACGAACGTTGCTCACTAGGCCACCCGCGGCGCACTCCGCATTCAGCTTTCTAGAGTGTAGATATACAACCTGATCACACCCAACGTGAAAGAAAATAGTTCACTATAATATACGGAAATTTTTTTGCTAATCTCGAAAACTAAACAGATTCAGATAATTCTTTCACCGTTGGGATGCTTTCCGGAGGACATAGGCTATTTCGTTTATTTAAATAACATCGCTTTCAAGTAGTTTCCAATTTCCCATGTATCGTTGCGCTTTGTTTACATACAACCTGATCACACCCAACGTGAAAGTAGTTCACGATTATATACGGAGTTTTTTTTTTACTAATCTCGAAAACTAAACATATTCGGACAATTCCTTCACCGTTGGGAAGCTTAATTCTTTCCGGTGGATATAGCATATTTCTTTTATCTGTATACTACGTAATACCAATACTAAGGGATCTAAGGTCAGGTGATGCGCAACATCACAGCCTCTCCTTGACAAATGTCAACCCCGCCTTCTCGTGGTGCATCGTGTTCCCACTAAAGAGGCTCTGACGACCGCCAATAGCGGTATGACTATACCATCGGGATTAGAGGAAATGCTATCCCATACTCACCAACCCGCATGGCCAGCGTGGTGAGTTATGGCCAAACCCCTCCAAAATGACTCCACAACTTAAATCTTGGCCCTCAGTCTTCGGCAGCTGGAATGTACCTGGCCAAGGCAGCGGCCAGTGCGACATGAAGGCAGAGGGTGCTAAGAATCCCCGGAGGACCGGACTAGGCTGCCATCTGATGCTGACCTTGGCTACGTATAATAAACGCTCCCTATCTTCTGATTCAAGGCTTCTTGAATTGGAAGAGGAACTACAAAGGATCAAGTGGGACATCGTCGGGCTAAGTGAGGTAAGGAGATCTCATTGAACTGAACATCTCTTTTACTATCGTGGGACAGATACTGGCAGAACTAGTGGTGTTGGATTTATAATAAACAAGAAACTGAAGGATAAAGTTGTAGAAATTGAAAGTTCCTCTGACAGAGATGCACAATTCGTTATCCAACTCTCGAGAAGATACAAGGCTCAGATTATTCAAACTTATGTATCCACCACAAGTCATTCTGAAGAAGAAATTGAAGAATTTTATGAGGAAATTCGTCATCTAAATAATAAAGGAAAGCAGCACTTGAAGATAATTATGGGAGATTTCAATGCAAAAATAGGGCAACGGCAACAGAATGAAACTTCAGTAGGTAAACTCGGTCACGGCAACAGAAACCAGCGTGGAAATACTCTCGTAGAGTTTGCAGAGGCAGGTTTTTTTTTTATCTTGAACTGCTTTTTCAAGAAAAAGCCACACAGGAAATGGACATGGAGACATCCAAATGGGACAAGTGAAATTGATTTTATGTGTAACAAAAAATTCGTCATAGAAGACTGCAGTGTGCTAAACAAGTTCCACACAGGTAGTGACCATAGATTGGTGAGATGTGAGATGCACCTCAACACTAAACTTGAACGTGGCAAGCTCATAAGACAAACAAAATGTATTGACATAACCAACCTTAAACAACACCATAATACCTTCAAGTTGGAACTCAAGAACATATTCTCTGCTTTAGAAGGCCTAACATCGGAAGAAGTGGATATTTCTGAAGTTAACAGAAAAGTAATCAAAGCTCTTATGGAAACAGCAACAAAATTAGCTGGGTCTAAGAAAAAGTTACATGTGAAGAAATCATCAGGAAAAACCAAAATGTTGATGCAAAAAAGAAGAGAGATGAGGACAACTAAAGAAGATGTGACTTTCAAAGTGGAATATATAGAGCTATGCAAGACAGTACGAAAAACTATAACTAAAGACGCAAGGAAATTCAACTGTGGACTAGTGAGGAAAGCAATTGAAAACAACCAAAGCCTAAAGATAGCAAAGGGACATCTCAGCAAGGGAAGAAAACAGATTATGGCACTGAGAAAAGATGGTTCTGTAACAAGGAATAGAGGCGATTATATGAAAGGGGTGATACATGTACTCCAGACATGAAAGGTACCAGTACCAGAGTTCTTCCAGCCCTCCCAGCAGAAGTTTTATATGCCATCAAGAAACATGAAGCGGGGAAAACCTCCAGGAGAAGATGGAATTACTGTAGACATCATACAAGAAGCAAGTGGAGAAATCGAAACAGTACACGCCCAAATTTTCACTCAATGCCTTAATGAAGGGAAGATTCCTGAGGATTCGATCAACGCTACAATGATCCTGCTACATAAAAAAAGTGACATTGAGAATCTCGGGAACTACAGACCTATCAGCCTCCTATCAGTGGTTCATAAAATCTTCACTAAAGTTCCTTCACACCGCTTGAAGGTAACACTGGACATGGCTCAACTGAGAGAACAAGCAGGATTCAGGAGTGGCAACAGCACAATAGTTCATATCCACGTACTGACAGAACTAATTGAAAGAGCGAGAGAATATGAACTTCCATTGTGCATGGCTTTTATCGATTATGAAAAAGCCTTGGATTCGGTGAAACCATCAGCAGTTACAATGGCTTTGAAATCCTGCGGTATTGAAGATGCATACATTAATATTATTAATTACATTTATGAAAATGCAAGTGTTAAGATTCGGCTGTTCGAAAATACAACACACATAAAAATTGGAAAAGGAGTGAGACAAGGTGACACCATATCTCCGAAGCTCTTTAATGTCACATTGGAAAATGTCTTTCAATCACTGAACTGGGAAAACAAAGGGATAAAGATTAATGGAGATTATCTAACCCACCTTCGTTTTGCTGATGACGTAGTCATTTTTGCAACTACTCCATCAGAGCTGCAGAGTATGATCCAGGAACTTGCTGACAAAAGTAAAGAAGTGGGATTAAAAATGAACTTTCAGAAGACAAAAGTGATGTTCAATGCTTTTACAAGAAATGAAGATTTATCGATTGATGGAGAAAAACTGGAGATAACAGACACGTACGTTTATCTTGGACAGCAGATATCAAGTGAGGGTCACATTGATGAAGAAATTAATCGGCGTACAAAACTTGCCTGGAGAGCTTTTGGAAGAAACAGCATAATTTTCAAGAAGCAATATGCCATTATGTCTTAAAAGAAAAGTGTTTGATCAATGCATCCTTCCAGTTTTTAGGTATGGTGCAGAGACGTGGACCTTAACTAAAAGAGACGTACAAAGGCTGCAGACAACTCAAAGTAGCATGGAGAGGTGCATTCTTGGTGTAACCAGGAGAGATAAGAAAAGGTACTCGTGGATCCGAAAAATGACAAGAGTGGAAGACATCATGATCAGAGTTAAATTCCTGAAATGGCAATGGGTTGGACATACTTCCAGAAGGACAGACCATCGATGGACAGCCGAAATTTTAGATTGGATTCCAAGGGACAGGGAAAGACCCAGAAGACCACATGGGAGATGGGTGGATGAAATTCGAACGTATGCGGGAGTAACATGGAGGAGACTGGCACAAGACAGACCGTTGTGGAAGAAACTTGGGGAGACCTTCGTCCAGCAGTGGATTGATAATGGTTGACAATGATGATTACCAATACTAATCTTGTATTTAAATTTTATGTATGAAGAAGACCGTCTGTTTTAACTTCAACTTAACCTTGATGCTATTTGAGAGGACCACGCCTATTGGTGGGAATCTGTAGCTTCACCCATATTTGAGACTCCTGCGCCAATTGTTGGGAGTCTAATAAAACCTAATCGTTACAAAGAGAATGCCATGGTAACATAAACAAAAAATACTTATGACAGTATGTTCCGCCTGTGCGTTGTTTTTTTAAAAATCGGACTCATCCTCGTATGCCTTAACCACGGAAGCTTGCGAGGAGTGAGGAGTCACCTGACGACCGTTGCTCTGACACGCGGAATAATAAATACCTCAGCAGCCGACTTGCACCCAAGTCTATAGAGGGCCCCGTAAAAACACATTTGATCCCTTTAGGAATGGAATTTCTAAAAATCGTCCCGCCTGTATTTTAATCTGGGTGATAAAGTGTATGTACGCCAATTTTAATGCAAATCCATCAAACCGTTTAGGAACGTATGCGGAACAAACATACACTACAAACTTTCACTTATATATAGAGATGTATACAGTATGTGGGATGTAAGGTCAGGTGATGCGTAACATCACAGCCTCTCCTTGACAAATGTCAACCCCGCCTTCTCGTGGTGCATCCTGTTCCCACTAAAGGGGCTCTGACGACCGCCCATAGCGGTATAACTATACCATCGGGATCAGAGGAAATGCTATCCCACACTCACCAACCCGCTTGGCCAGCGTGGTGAGTTATGGCCAAACCCCTCCAAAATGATTCCACAACTTAAATCTTGGCCCTCAGTCTCCGGCAGCTGGAATGTACCTGGCCAAGGCAGCGGCCAGTGCGACATGAAGGCAGAGGGTGCTAAGAATCCCCGGAGGACCGGACTAGGCTGCCATCTGATGCTGACCTTGGCTACTTACAATGGACGCTCCCTATCTTCTGATTCAAGGCTTCTTGAATTGGAAGAGGAACTACAAAGGATCAAGTGGGACATCGTGGGGCTAAGTGAGGTAAGGAGAAAAGGAGAAGATCTCATTGAACTGAAAAGTGGACTTCTCTTCTATTATCGTGGGACAGATACTGGCAGAACTAGTGGTGTTGGATTTATAATAAACAAGAAACTGAAGGACAAAGTTGTAGAAGTTGAAAGTTCCTCTGACAGAGCTGCACGACTTGTTATCCAACTCTCGAAAAGATACCAGGCTCAGATTATTCAAACTTATGCACCCACCACAAGTCATCCTGAAGAAGAAATTGAAGAATTTTATGAGGAAATTTGTCATCTAAATAATAAAGGTAAGCAGCATTTGAAGATAATTATGGGAGATTTCAATGCAAAAATAGGGCAACGACAACAGAATGAAACTTCAGTAGGTAAATTCGGTCATGGCAACAGAAACCAGCGTGGAAATACTCTCGTTGAGTTTGCAGAGGCAGAAGGGTTTTTCATCTTGAACTCCTTCTTCAAGAAAAAGCCACACAGGAAATGGACATGCAGACATCCAAATGGGACGACAAGTGAAATTGATTTTATTATGTGTAACAAAAAATTCGTCATAGAAGACTGCAGTGTGCTAAACAAGTTCAACACAGGTAGTGACCATAGATTGGTGAGATGTAAGATGCACCTCAACACTAAACTTGAACGTGGCAAGCTCATAGGACAAACAAAATCTATTGACATAACCAACCTTAAAAAGCACCATAATGCCTTCAAGTTAGAACTGAAGAACAGGTTCTCTGCTTTAGAAGGCCTAACATCGGAAGAAGTGGACATCTCTGAAGTTAACAGAAAAAGTAACCAAAGCTCTTATGGAAACAGCAACAAAATTAGCTGGGTCTAACAACAAGTTGCATGTGAACAAATTATCAGGAAAAACCAAAATGTTGATGCAAAAAAGAAGAGAGATGAGGACAACTAAAGAAGATGTGACTTCCAAAGTGGAATATATAGAGCTATGCAAGACAGTAAGAAAAAGTATCACTGAAGACGTAAGGAAATTCAACTGTGAACTAGTGAGGAAAGCAATTGAAAACAACCAAAGCCTAAAGATAGCAAAGGGACATCTCAGTAAGGGAAGAAAACAGATTATGGCACTGAGAAAAGAAGATGGTTCTGTAACAAGAAATAGAGGCGAAATTTTGACAAGAGTGAAAGATTTCTACTCCAAATTATATGAAAGGGATGATATATGCACTCCAGACATCATGAAAGATACCAGTACCAGAGTTCCTCCAGTACTTCCAGCAGAAGTTGCACATGCAATCAAGAACATGAAGCGAGGAAAAGCTCCAGGAGAAGATGGAATTACTGTAGACATCATACAAGAAGCAAGTGGAGAAATCGAAACAGTACTCGCCCAAATTTTCACTCGATGCCTTAATGAAGGAAAGATTCCTGAGGATTGGAACACCGCTACAATGATCCTGCTACATAAGAAAGGTGACATTGAGGATCTCGGAAACTACAGACCTATCAGCCTCCTATCAGTAGTTTATAAAATCTTCACTAAAGTTCTTTCACACCGCTTGAAGGTAACACTGGACATGGCTCAACCGAGAGAACAAGCTGGATTCAGGAGTGGCTACAGCACAATAGATCATATCCACGTGCTGAGAGAACTAATTGAAAGAGCGAGGGAATATGAACTTCCATTGTGCATGGCTTTTATCGATTATGAAAAAGCCTTTGATTCTGTGAAACCATCAGCAGTTACAATGGCTCTGAAAACCTGCGGTATGGAAGATGCATACATTAATATTATTAATAACATCTATGAAAATGCAAGTGCAAAGATTAGGCTGTTTGAAAATACAACACACGTAAAAATTGGAAAGGGAGTGAGACAAGGTGACACCATATCTCCGAAGCTCTTTAATGCCACATTGGAGGGTGTTTTTCAGTCGCTGAGCTGGGAAAACAAGGGGATAAAGATTAATGGAGATTATCTAACCCACCTTCGTTTTGCTGATGACGTAGTCATTTTTGCAACTACCCCATCAGAGCTGCAGAATATGATCCAGGAACTTGCTGACAAGAGTAAAGAAATGGGATTAAAAATGAACTTTCAGAAGACAAAAGTGATGTTCAATGCTTTTACAAGAAATGAAGATTTATCTATTGATGGAGAAAAGCTGGAGATAACAGACACGTACGTTTATCTTGGACAGCAGATATCAAGTGAGGGTCACATTGATGAAGAAATTAATCGGCGTACAAAACTTGCCTGGAGAGCTTTTGGAAGAAACAGCATAATTTTCAAGAGCAATATGCCATTGTCTTAAAAGAAAAGTGTTTGATCAATGCATCCTTCCAGTGCTTACGTATGGTGCAGAGACGTGGACCTTAACTAAAAGAGACATACAAAGGCTGCAGACAACTCAAAGAAGCATGGAGAGGTGCATGCTTGGTGTAACCAGGAGAGATAAGAAGAGGAACTCGTGGATCCGAAAAATGACAAGAGTGGAAGACATCATGATCAGAGTTAAATCCCTGAAATGGCAATGGGCTGGACATACTGCCAGAAGGACAGATCATCGATGGACAGCCGAAATTTTAGATTGGATTCCAAGGGACAGGAAAAGACCCAGAAGAAGACCACATGGGAGATGGGTGGATGAAATTCGAAAGTATGCAGGGGTGACATGGAGGAGACTGGCACAAGACAGACCGTTGTGGAGGAAACTTGGGGAGACCTTCGTCCAGCAGTGGATTGATAATGGTTGACAATGATGATGATGATGATGATACAGTATGTACATACACTATATTGACAAAAGTCACCGGACACCTAGAAGAGATACACAACATAGCATTTATTGACATACATTAGTACGGTGTTGGTCCACCTTAGGGCTTAATGCATACACTGACCCTTCGAGGTATGCTTTCGACAAGGTTTTGGAACAGAGCGATAGGTATGCGCTTTCATTCAGTACATGATGCTACCGCTAACTGTTACTTAATAGTAGGCCTTGGTTCCAAACTTCTTATGCGGAGCTCTAATTCATCCCATAGGTGCTCCATGGGATAAAGATCAGGGCTCTGTGCTGGCCAGTTTACACAAGATACGGAATTATCGTCAAACCACGTCGTAACAGTCCTTGCTTTATGGCTCGGTGCATTATCCTGCTGGTACCAAGGCTCGGTTCCATAGTATTGGCACAGAGTTGGTACGGCATAAATGTCCAGAATATCGAGGTAGACGTGCTGGTCAACAGGTTTGTCCACGATAACCAATGGGCCGGGACCATACCTCGAAAAACACGAGCACACTGCCAGCTCCAAACTTGACCGTAGGAACAGCGTTCCCCGGCTGCAATCATACCTACACACGGCATGAGACTGATGGATCGTGTATCTGGATTCGTCAGTCCATAGGACCAGTTTCCATTGATCTACGGTCCATGTTCTTTACACCATGCTAAACGACGAGTAGCATTCTGACTGGAGATGAAAGGCTTATGAGCAGCCACACACCCATGGAATGAAGTTCTCTGCAAATGGTACGTGTACATACCGAGGTTCAAGAATTTTTACTCATCTGTGCAGTACTCCGTTTATTAGCTGTAACGACTCTCCTGAAGCTTTGACGTCCTTTATCACTGATTTTCTTTGGTCTGCCGGTACGTTTTGCTGCTTTAGGCACGCCATGTGTCTTCCACTTATTTAGTACATCCAAAACAGCTGACTTTGGTATCTTTAAACGCTTCTCGGTTTCTCTAATGGACAACCCACTAATATAACACCTAACAATCTTTCCTTTCTCAAAGTCAGTTCGCTTCCGCCGCGATATTTTCACTCAGCCTCACAGTGCAATATGATAGTTTGCAGCTGTACCGCGCATTTTAACAACGCAGCGGATCCGTTTATTTGCTTTTGAAGGGGTGTCCGGTGACTTTTTTTCAATATAATGTATATAGTGCATAAGACAGATACACATTAGATAAGAGTTCACGTACGGGGCTTTGGGGAGGGGGTATAAGCCCCCCCCGTGGGTGCGCCAGTGATGGGGAATAAATTGGACGTTGCACCTTTTAACTTACGATTAAAGAAAACATCATTATCGTAATTTTGGGGGAGATGAAATAAGGGAAACGTCGCTCGTCCTACGTGTAAAATATATTTCCGCTTCAGTTGCTTGCAAATTCGTGCCCTAGTTGCATGAAATTCGTGTTTCACAAGTAATGTCAAAAATCATTTTAATGCGGCCATTTGTTTCTTCTTTAGAGAAGTTTCTGAGAACAAAACTTTTAATTGGAGGTTTTTTCCGCAGTATTACGTGTTGGTAATAGCTACTCAACAGGAGAAAAAATAAATAAAATTAAATACGATAGAAAGAAATGCGCTCTTCACATAATTTAGAAGATTTCAAATCTCGGGGATAAAAAGTTTCGGTAAAGAGAATTGTTTAAATTGAAAAATTTGTAGCTCATTAAAAAGTTTTGTTTAATTGAAAATTTGCTTAGCTCATTAAATCTGGTCATTTTATTTTCTGAAATACTTTACAATAAATACATACATACATACTATTACAAAAACAAAAAAATAAATCTTACTGGTTATATATGTAAAAAAATTGATGTAACCGATATAAACACGCGAACGTTTTTAGTAAACGAGACATGACAGATTCTTGCCGTACAACGCTGAACTTCAAATGTCGCACGGTTTTCCAGTCTGTATATCTTAAAGATCTTTGGTATATGTATATACAGTACATATACATTGTTTATTCACCTGCCTCATCGCCTTGCTGTTTTTGTAGGAGTATATGGTTTGCAAACTTGTTTCTTTGCAGAGACATCTCATCCCCGAGATTTGAAATTGTCTAAACTCTAAATTATGTGAAGAGGGCATTTTCTCTCCCGTTAAATAGCTATTACGAACTCATAATACTGCGGGAAAAACTTCCAAAATTAAAAGTTTTGTTCTCGACAACTTATCTTAAGAATAAACAAATGGCCACATTAAAATGATTGGCATTACTTAAGAGTGTGAAATACGAATTTCATGCAACTAGATCACGCAGTTTGCAAGCAACTGAAGCCGAAATGTATTTTACGTTTAAGACAAGAGGTTTCCCTTCAATTATTTCATATCCCCTAAAATTACGATACCGATGTTTTCTTTAATCGTAAGTTTTATAAAAGGTGCAATGTCTAATTTATTCCTCGTTGAAAAAAAATTTATAGGCAGTATTATAACGTAAAATTCCTTCTTTCGCGCAGGTAAGAGCTTAATTAACGTTGTTTACATAGGTGCATTTCACCAGCCCCCCCACCACGGAATTTTTTAATTTTTCAGACACCATTCGTTTGTACCACGTATGAACCGGAATGAACTCGGTTTTTTTCGTTTGAACCGCAAAAGTTTTGGAGATATTTAAAAAACAAAGTGGGGGGGCTGGTGAAAACGATAGCCCCCCCCACCATGGAATTTTTAAATTTTTTTTGCACCATTCGTTTGTACCACGTATGAACCGGAATGAACTCAATTTTTTCGTTTGAACCGCAATAGTTTTTGAGTTATTTAAAAAACAAAGTGGGGGGGCTGGTGAAATGGTACCCCCAAAAAATAGATATTTCAAATTTCAGCATAGCCATTCGTTAATAAATCGTATGAACCGGAATGAACTCCATTTTCATCGTTTGAACCACAATAGTTTTTGAGATATTTAACAAATAATATTGAGAATTTGCATATAAATATAGGAGGCAGACCATTTCACCAGCCCCCACCATAGAAATTCAAAATTTCGAAATAGCCATTCGTTAGTAAATCGTATGAACCGGAATGAACTCCATTTCTATCGTTTGAACCGCAATAGTTTTTGAGATATTTAACAAATAATATTGAGAATTTGCATATAAATATAGGAGGCCGACCATTTCACCAGCCCCCCACCATGGAAATTCAAAATTTCGAAATAGCCATTCGTTAGTAAATCGTATGAACCGGAATGAACTCCATTTCTATCGTTTGAACCGCAATAGTTTTTGAGATATTTAACAAATAATATTCAGAATTTGCATATATACAGAAAGACCGACCATTTCACCAGCCCCCCACCATGGAAATTCAAAATTTCAAAATAGGCATTCGTTAGCAAATCGTGTGAACTGAAAAGAACTCCATTTTCATCGTTTGAACCGCAATAGTTTTTGAGATATTTAAAAAATAATGTTACAGGCCTATCATTTCACCCCCCCTCATCATGGAAATTCAAAATTCCGAAATAGCCATTCGTTAGTAAATCGTATGAACAGGAATGAACTCCAGTTTTATCGTTTGAACCGCAATAGTTTTTGAAATATTTAATAAATAATAGAATTTACATATACGCACAGAGACCGACCATTTCACCAGCCCTCCACCCCCATGGAAATTCAAAATTTCAAAATAGCCATTCGTTAGCAAATCGTATGAACCGAAAAGAACTCCATTTTCATCGTTTGAACCGCAATAGTTTTTGAGATATTTAAAAAATAATGTTACAGGCCTATCATTTCACCCCCCCCCCCCTCATCATGGAAATTCAAAATTCCGAAATAGCCATTCGTTAGTAAATCGTATGAACAGGAATGAACTCAATTTTTATCGTTTGAACCGCAATAGTTTTTGAGATATTTAAAAAATAATATTGCGAATTTGCATATATACAGAGAGACCGACCATTTCACCAGCCCCCACCATGGAAATTCAAAATTTCAAAATAGCCATTCGTTAGCAAATCGTATGAACCGAAAAGAACTCCATTTTCATCGTTTGAACCGCAATAATTTTTGAGATATTTAAAAAAGAATGTTACAGGCCATTTCATCCCCCTCCCCCCTCATCATAAAAATTTGAAATTCCGAAATAGCCATTCGTTAGTAAATCGTATGAACAGAAATGAACTCCATTTTTATCGTTTGAACCACAATAGTTTTTGAGATATTTAAAATATAATATTGCGAATTTGCATATATACAGAGAGACCGACCTTTTCACCAGCCCCCCCCCCCCCCCACCATGAAAATTCAAAATTTCAAAATAGCCATTCGTTAGCAAATCGTATGAACCGAAAAGAACTCCATTTTCATCGTTTGAACCGCAATAATTTTTGAGATATTTAAAAAAGAATGTTACAGGCCATTTCATCCCCCTCCCCCCTCATCATGGAAATTTAAAATTCCGAAATAGCCATTCGTTAGTAAATCGTATGAACTGAAAAGAACTCCATTTTCATGGTTTGAACCGCAATAATTTTTGAGATATTTAAAAAAGAATGTTACAGGCCATTTCATCCCCCTCCCCCCTCATCATGGAAATTTGAAATTCCGAAATAGCCATTCGTTAGTAAATCGTATGAACAGGAATGAACTCAATTTTTATCGTTTGAACCGCAATAGTTTTTGAGATATTTAAAAACTAATATTGCGAATTTGCATATATACAGAGAGACCGACCATTTCACCAGCCCCCCCACCATGGAAATTCAAAATTTCAAAATAGCCATTCGTTAGCAAATCGTATGAACCGAAAAGAACTCCATTTTCATCGTTTGAACCGCAATAGTTTTTGAGATATTTAAAAAAGAATGTCACAGGCCTACACCATTAACCCCCCTTCATCATGGAAATTCAAAATTCGGAAATAGCCATTCGTTAGTAAATCGTATGAACAGGAATGAACTCCATTTTTATCGTTTGAACCGCAATAGTTTTTGAAATATTTAAAAAATAATATTGAGAATTTGCATATATACAGAAAGACCGACCATTTCACCAGCCCCCCCCCCCCCCCATGGAAATCCAAAATTTCAAAATAGGCATTCGTTAGCAAATCCTATGAACTGAAAAGAACTCCATTTTCATCGTTTGAACCGCAATAGTTTTTGAGATATTTAAAAGAATGTTACAGGCCTACCATTTCACACACCCCCCCCCCCTCATCAAGGAAATTCAGAATTCCGACATAGCCATTCGTTAGTAACTCGTATGAACAGGAATGAACTCCATTTTTATCGTTTGAACCGCAATAGTTTTTGAAATATTTAAAAAATAATATTGAGAATTTGCATATATACAGAGAGACCGACCATTTTACCAGGGCCCCCCCTCATCATGGAAATTCAGAATTCCGACATAGCCATTCGTTAGTAACTCGTATGAACAGGAATGAACTCCATTTTTATCGTTTGAACCGCAATAGTTTTTGAAATATTTAAAAAATAATATTGAGAATTTGCATATATACAGAGAGACCGACCATTTTACCAGCCCCCCCCCCCCACCATGGAAATTCAAAATTTCAAAATAGCCATTCGTTAGCAAATCGTATGAACCGAGGGGAAATCCATTTTCATCGTTTGAACTGCAACAGTTTTTGAGAAAAAAATAACAATATTGAGAACTTATGTATATATATATTCCAGACCGACCATCACCCCCCCCCCTCTCACCATGTAAATTCATTAAATATTTCAAGATAGTCATTCTTTAGTAAATGGTGTGAACCGGAATAAACGCCATTTTCATAGTTTGAATAGCAATAGTTTTGGAGATGTTTAAAAAAGAATGTTAGTAGCCCACGATTTCACCTGCCTCTTCCCCCCGCCCACCCCAACCTGGACATTTCCCATTACAGGATAGCTATTCGTTAGCATGGTGTGAATCAGAAAGACCTCCTTCTTCATCGTTCGAATCTTGATAGTTTTTGAGATATTTGTAATAAGGGTAATGGAGAATAATGAAGAAGTAATTTGTTTTGCACAAAGTCTTTCATTCGTTCCTGACATTAGCTGAAAGAAATCCCCGTTTCTAGCTTTGAACCCCAGCAGTTGAAAAGACATTCCAAAAACAACGTGACGTTGCTTTATTAGGTATCGAGGACTAGTACACAGGAGAACGGAAAATAAATAGCATGATAAAACAATAAGAATAACGGTACTGGACGAGCAGCATAAAGCAGTCTGTAAAAGCCAATCAGGACATACAAAGATAAACGAAGCTGAACGAGCAGCACAAGGCAATCTGTGATAAGCGAAGCACACTGGAACAGTCACTGAGCAGAAGGAACGACGGACATGGAGATGGAGAATACATCGAACTGGAGGCTGCTTTTCATGCTCCGGGGCGCAGCATGAAAAGCAGAAAACGAGGTGCAACAGATAACACTTGCAAAGATGGCATGGTGTAGGTAACAGTATGGGACAATCAATTAGCATGAGGCAAAGCAATAACGGTAAGTATCTGACGAGATGAGTCACACTGGATGAGCAAGTAACGTAGCACAACAGTAGAAGGTATGCTGAGGCACATGGCATGACATAAGACAAATACTCGACGAGACAGGAAAAACACCTGAAAAAACTAACTGGGTGCGAACAGCAACATAGGGCAATCCAGGACAGTGACGAAAGGTATAAGAGAAGAATCGCGCATAACAATGCACACAGGAAGAAGCTCTGTGAACAAAACAATGTGACGGGTTCACGGAAGTAGGCACCGGGCGGATGTTTGAAAGAACCGAGATGTGGAGAAAACATGGCGGTACATAGGATACAACGGAAAGAAAAAGGTTGGGTACAACGCATACCAGAAACATGCAAAGGAGTAAGACGGAACAGCAGCAAGGCAAAGACGGCAGGAAGCGAAACATCATGCAAGTGCAGACAGAAACTAATCGGTCAGAACCAGATCAATGAGGCGATTTTGAGTATCACCAAGGTAGCAATTAAGAAAACTTTAATAACGAAATATCTCAGGGGTAAGATCTCGTGAGGTCAACGAAAACTTGGAGGAAGCAGCGAATATCCCCGATCATATTCGAGTAATCAGCTGGATCATGGGAGTCAAGAAGGGGATCCAAACCAGCGTCACAAGAAGAGGCAAAGAACAAGGGTTGGCAGCATCTGGGAAGAGAATCTTCGAATACCCAGGGACAGCTTGGAGGCGAGCGACAATTGCAGTGGAAACGGAGGGAGTACCAATAAGGTCGGCGTAAGCAGCAACAGTAGAATTAGGAGCGGAACCTGAAGAACGATGAAGAGAAGGCTGAGCGACCGCGGTTCGCTTAGTACGAGTCTCTCGATTAGAGCGACGACGGCACTTCTTATTAGAAGCAATACCAACAGGGACGTGGTGAAGGAGTAACCGACAGCAAGTGAGAAGTCTGACAAGGAAGATCTGGATCATGTGCGCATAACGCAAGCAAAGAGGCAACTGATGGGGCAACAGGAGCTGGTGAAGGTAAGGCTTCACACAAATCCAGAAGAGTAGCTGTGCTGGAAAGCGGGGACCGATCACGGGACCAGAAATCGAAAGGAAGGCAACAATACTAGAGGCATCAGAAGAGCTCGGAGAAGGTGAAACGGGCGGAGAGCACACCGGAGTACTGGAACGGCTGAAGAAAGGATGAGCGTCTGAGGGTGGCGAAGCTGACGTACACAGCGAAGATGATGGAGCAGAGAATCCCGGGGTTGGGATTGACGAGGTGACGTGCGAAAACAAAGAAGGCAGCACCTGAACAGGCGGAGAAAGGTTGGCAACGGGATGTGACAAAGCACAGACAACAGACGACGAAGAAGAAAGCAAGACAGACGAAGGCACCGAAGCAGGAGCAGTAGATCCAGATGTATCCACAAGAGGCAACGCTAGTGGAGAAGGAAAAAGACCTGCAGAGGAAGGCAACGACAATCGAGATGGAGACTAAGAAGGTGGAAGCGAAACAAGCGCAGGCGTGGTGACCGGAAGTGAAGAAGGGGGTTCTGTGATGGGCACTTGAGCAGCCGTTGAGGAAGAACAAGAAGAGGTGAGCGGACACTGCAAGCGATGATGACCAGGCGTTTTACATGAGAAGCAATGATACGCAGTGAACACGTTTATAACGACGTTGTGATGAACACAGAGCACCTGGAAAACAGTGGGGCAGGAAGTAATGGAGTCCATATCAGGGAAGAGAATTAAGGCTTGGCGTCGGAAGCCTAAATAAGGACGATCACCTTGATCGGCGGGGAGCGTGCGAATAACACAAACAATGCGCCCACACCGAGAAAGAAATGCATGTAAAACCGTCGTCGGGGCTGACGTTCGCAAACGGAGGACTTTGCTGTGACATTTGTTACAGTTCAAACTGTGGTTACGAAGATACTGCAATATCGGAAAGTATGTTTACAATTAATCCCGCGGATGCTGACTGACCACCATAAGGAAGAATGTATGGGTTGGAGTTTGAACCACTTGCTGCGTTACAAAGCAGAGGGTGATGCATTTATATCGCGCATAGTGGCAGGTGACGAATCGCGGTGCCACGGCTTTGAGCCATCCAGCAAACCAGCGAGCATGCAATGGAAACATCCCGGATCACCAAAACACATAAAATTCAAGTCACAGGACTCCGTCGGGGAGGTTATGCTGAAGGGCTTTTGTTGGTGGACTTTAAAGAGCCTCACGTGAACAGCAATGCCAACCACTACATCGACACAGTGGACAAGCTGCATAAAGCAATCAAGAATGGGTGACCTGGCATGCTTTCGCGTGGTGTGATTCTGTTGCACACATTATGCAGGATGCGTTAGCACGGAAAGGGTGAGAGGTTCTGCACCACCCAGCCTATAGCCCGGATCTGTCAACATGTGACTTTCATGTTGACATATCCAAATGATTCAAGGAGAAACTAAAGTTCCTTTTTCCAGACGGTATGCGTCGTCTTTCCCAGCGATGGGATGCGTCGTCTTCCCAAGCAATGGGATGCGTGTTAATTCTGCCACACCTGCGGATGTAACTTTTCGTTCGTTTATATATATATATATATCATCATCATCATCATCATTGTCAACCATTATCAATCCACTGCTGGACGAAGGTCTCCCCAAGTTTCCTCCACAACGGTCTGTCTTGTGCCAGTCTCCTCCATGTCACTCCCGCATATTTACGAATTTCATCCAACCATCTCCCATGTGGTCTTTTTCTGGGTCTTTTCCTGTCCCTTGGAATCCAATCTAAAATTTCGGCTGTCCATCTATGGTCTGTCCTTCTGGCAGTATGTCCAGCCCATTGCCATTTCAGGGATTTAACTCTGATCATGATGTCTTCCACTCTCGTCATTTTTCGGATCCACGAGTTCCTCTTCTTATCTCTCCTGGTTATACCAAGCATGCACCTCTCCATGCTTCTTTGAGTTGTCTGCAGCCTTTGTATGTCTCTTTTAGTTAAGGTCCACGTCTCTGCACCATACGTAAGCACTGGAAGGATGCATTGATCAAACACTTTTCTTTTAAGACATAATGGCATATTGCTCTTGAAAATTATGCTGTTTCTTCCAAAAGCTCTCCAGGCAAGTTTTGTACGCCGATTAATTTCTTCATCAATGTGACCCTCACTTGATATCTGCTGTCCAAGATAAACATATGTATCTGTTATCTCCAGTTTTTCTCCATCAATCGATAAATCTTCATTTCTTGTAAAAGCATTGAACATCACTTTTGTCTTCTGAAAGTTCATTTTTAATCCCACTTCTTTACTCTTGTCAGCAAGTTCCTGGATCATACTCTGCAGCTCTGATGGGGTAGTTGCAAAAATGACTACGTCATCAGCAAAACGAAGGTGGGTTAGATAATCTCCATTAATCTTTATCCCTTTGTTTTCCCAGTTCAGTGATTGAAAGACATTTTCCAATGTGGCATTAAAGAGCTTCGGAGATATGATGTCATATATATATATATATATATATATATATATATATATATATATATATATGTGTGTGTGTGGAATGTAAGGTCCGGTGATGCGTAACATCACAGCCTCTCCTTGACAAATGTCAACCCCGCCTTCTCGTGGTGCATCCTGTTCCCACTAAAGGGGCTCTGACGACCGCCAATAGCGGTATAACTATACCATCGGGATTAGAGGAAATGCTATCCCCCACTCACCAACCCGCTTGGCCAGCGTGGTGAGTTATGGCCAAACCCCTCCAAAATGACTCTACAACTTAAATCTTGGCCCTCAGTCTCCGGCAGCTCGAATGTACCTGGCCAAGGCAGCGGCCAGTGCGACATGAAGGCAGAGGGTGCTAAGAATCCTTGGAGGACCGGACTAGGCTGCCATCTGATGCTGACCTTGGCTACTTACAATGGATGCTCCCTATCTCCTGATTCAAGGCTTCTTGAATTGGAAGAGGAACTACAAAGGATCAAGTGGGACATCGTCGGGCTAAGTGAGGTAAGGAGAAAAGGAGAAGATCTCATTGAACGGAAAAATGGACATCTCCTCTACTATCGTGGGACACATACTGGCAGAACTAGTGGTGTTGGATTTATAATAAACAAGAAACTGAAGGATAAAGTTGTAGAAGTTGAAAGTGCCTCTGACAGAACTGCGCGACTCGTTATCCAACTCTTGAGAAGATACAAGGCTCAGATTATTCAAACTTATGCACCCACCACAAGTCATCCTGAAGAAGAAATTGAAGAATTTTATGAGGAAATTTGTCATCTAAATAATAAAGGTAAGCACCACTTGAAGATAATTATGGGAGATTTCAATGCAAAAATAGGGCAATGGCAACAGAATGAAACTTCAGGAGGTAAATTCGCTCACGGCAACAGAAACCAGCGTGAAAATACTCTCGTTGAGTTTGCAGAGGCAGAAGGGTTTCTCATCTTGAACTCATTTTTCAAGAAAAAGCCACACGGGAAATGGACATGGAGACATCCAAATGGGATAACAAGTGAAATTGATTTTATTATGTGTAACAAAAAATTCGTCAACGAAGACTGCAGTGTGCTGAACAAGTTCAACACAGGTAGTGACCATAGATTGGTGAGATGTAAGATCCACCTCAACTCTAAACTCGAACGTGGCAAGCTCATAAGACAAACATAATGTATTGACATAACCAACCTTAAAAAGCACCATAATACCTTTAAGTTGGAACTGAAGAACAGATTCTCTGCTTTAGAACGCCTAACATCGGAAGAAGTGGATATTTCTGAAGTTAACAGAAAAGTAACCAAAACTCTTATGGAAACACCAACAAAATGAGCTGGGTCTAAGAACAAGTTGCATGTGAACAAATTATCAGGAAAAACCAAAATGTTGATGCAAAAAAGAAGAGAGATGAGGACAACTAAAGAAGATGTGACTTCCAAAGTGGAATATATAGAGCTATGCAAGACAGTACAAAAAATTATCACTAAAGACGTAAGGAAATTCAACTGCGAACTAGTGAGGAAAGCAATTGAAAACAACCAAAGCCTAAAGATAGCAAAGCGACCCCTCAGTAAGGGAAGAAAACAGATTATGGCACTGAGAAAAGAAGATGGTTCTGTAACAAGAAATAGAGGCGAAATTTTGACAAGAGTGAAAGATTTCTACTCCAAATTATATAAAAGGGATGATACATGTTCTCCAGACATCATGAAAGGTACCAGTACCAGAGTTCTTCCAGTCCTCCCAGCATAAGATGCGCATGCAATCAAGAACATGAAGCGGGGGAAAGCTCCAGGAGAAGATGGAATTACTGTAGACACCATACAAGAAGCAAGTGGAGAAATCGAAACAGTACTCGCCCAAATTTTCACTCGATGCCTTAATGAAGGGAAGATTCCTGAGGATTGGAACAACGCTACAATGATCCTGCTACATAAAAAAGGTGACATTGAGGATCTCAGGAACTACAGACCTATCAGCCTCCTATCAGTGGTTTATAAAATCTTCACTAAAGTTCTTTCACACCGCTTAAAGGTAACACTGAACATGGCTCAACCGAGAGAACAAGCTGGATTCAGGAGTGGCTACAGCACAATAGATCATATGCACGTACTGAGAGAACTAATTGAAAGAGCGAAAGAATATGAACTTCCATTGTGCATGGCTTTTATCGATTATGAAAAAGCCTTTGATTCGGTGAAACCATCAGCAGTTACAATGGCTCTGAAATCCTGCGGTATTGAAGATGCATACATTAATATTATTAATAACATCTATGAAAATGCAAGTGCAAATTTTCGGCTGTTTGAAAATACAACACACATGAAAATTGGAAAGGGAGTGAGACAAGGTGACACCATATCTCCGAAGCTCTTTATTGCCACATTGGAAAAGGTCTTTCAATACTGAACTGGGAAAACAAAGGGATAAAGATTAATGGAGATTATCTAACCCACCTTCGTTTTGCTGATAACGTAGTTATTTTTGCAACTACCCCATCAGAGCTGCAGAGTATGATCCAGGAACTTGCTGACAAGAGTAAAGAAGTGGGATTAAAAATGAACTTCCAGAAGAGAAAAGTGATGTTCAATGCTTTTACAAGAAATGAAGA
The DNA here is from genome assembly GCA_039090855.1 of Macrothele yani. Taxonomy (NCBI): domain Eukaryota; kingdom Metazoa; phylum Arthropoda; class Arachnida; order Araneae; family Macrothelidae; genus Macrothele; species Macrothele yani. The sequence continues at coordinate 72,518,141 of CM076996.1, read as the reverse complement.
TTTATCGATTGATGGAGATAAGCTGGAGATAACAGGCACGTACGTTTATCTTGGACAGCAGATATCAAGTGAGGGTCACATTGATGAAGAAATTAATCGGCGTACAAAACTTGCCTGGAGAGCTTTTTGAAGAAACATCATAATTTTTAAGAGCAATATGCCATTATGTCTTAAAAGAAAAGTGTTTGATCAATGCATCCTTCCAGTTTTTAGGTATGGTGCAGAGACGTGGACCTTAACTAAAAGAGACATACAAAGGCTGCAGACAACTCAAAGCAGCATGGACACGTGCATGCTTGGTGTAACCAGGAGAGATAAGAAGAGGAACTCGTGAATCCGAAAAATGACGAGAGTGGAAGACACCATGATCAGAGAAAATCCCTGAAATGACAATGGGCTGGACATACTGCCAGAAGGACAGACCATCGATGGACAGCCGAAATTTTGTATTGGATTCCAAGGGACAGGAAAAGACCCAGAAGAAGACCACATGGAGATGGGTGGATGAAATTCGAAAGTATGCGGGAGTGACATGGAGGAGACTGGCACAAGACAGACCGTTGTGGAGAAAATTTGGGGAGACTTTCGTCCAGCAGTGGATTGATAATGGTTTACAATGATATATATATATCATCATCTTTGAATCCACTACTGGATGAAGGTCTCCCCAAGTTTCTCCCACAATTGTCTGTCTTGAGCGTGTCTCCTCGATGACACACCTCTATGCTTTCGAATTTCATGCATCATTCTATCATAGGGTCTTCTTCTGGGTCTTTTCCTGTCCCTCGAAATTCATTCTAAAATTTCGGTTTTCCGTTGGTGGTCGTTCTTCTAGCAACATGTCATGCCCTCACCATTTCAGTGACTTCATTGTGGTCATGATGTCGTCAACTCTTGTCGTTTTCCTTATCCATGAGTCCGTCTGCTTATCTTTCCTGTTTACACCAAGCATGATTCTCTCCAGGGCTTTTTGCGTTGTCTGCAGTCTTTGTTTGTCTTTTTTACGCTTTCCAACAGTAGGTTGAAGAAGCGTATATGCTTCAGCGTTTTCCGTCCGTCTGTCAGTCCGTCTGTCGGCATGATAACTCACGTAAAAATGGTTCGATTTCGGTGAAATTTTAGTATGTGGTAGGGAACCACCTGGGGACAAACCCTATAGAAAATGGACAAAATAGGGTCAAAGGTTAGGACACAGGAGCGGGATCTATTCCATAGTCCTTATGCATCATAACTTACGTAAAAATGCTTCGATTGCGACAAAACGTTATCATGTTATTTCGGAGGTATACCGAACCGGTTCTGTTGAATATCATCGAAATGGGATCAAAGGTCAGGGCACAGGACCGAGATTTATTCCACAGCCATTATTCTCATATCTTGAGTAATTATTTCTGGTATGTTGGAAAGCGTATCATATTCAATGCATTGCATTATTTTACTAACTTGTTTAGTGAAGGTCCATGTCTCTGCTCCATACGTAAGCACTGGCAGGATGAACTGATTAAACCCTTATCTTTTAAGACACAATGGCATACTTTTCGTAAAAATTTTACTTCTTCCAAAAACTATCCATCCAAGTTTTACACGCCGATTAATTTCATCATCAATGTGATCCTTACTTCATATCTGCTGCCCAAGATAAATGTAGGTATCGGTTGTCTCAAGCTTTTCACCACCAATAAATAAATCTTCGTTTCTTGTAAAAGCAATATACGTCACTTTTGCCTTCTGAAAGTTCATTTTTAATTCCACTTCTTTACTCTTGTCAGCAAGTTCCTGGATCGTATTCTGCGGTTCAGAAGTCGTAGTTGCAAAAATGACAACGTCATCAGCAAAACGAACGTGATTTGAATTATCTGCATAAATATTTTTTTCTTTGTCCCAGTTCAGTAATTAAAAAATATTTTGCTATGTGGGATTAAAGAGTTTGGGAGATATGATTTTACTTTGTCACACTAGCTTTCCAATTTTTATTAGTGCTGCATCCTCAAATATCCAAACTTTTGCAAATGCATTTTCAGAGATACTATTAATAATGCTAATGTATGCATCTGCAATACCGCAGGTTTTCAAAGCAGTTGTAACTGCTGATGGTTTTACGGAATCGAAGGCCTTTTTATAATCAATAGAAGCCTTGCATAATGGGAGTTCATACTCTCTTGTTCTTTCAGTTAGTTCTCTAAGTACATGGACATGATCTTCAGTGCTGTAGCCACTCCTGAATTCAGCTTCTTCTCTTGCTTGAGCCATGTCCAGTTTTACCTTCATGCGATGTAAAAGAACCTAATTGAAAATTTTATAAATAACTGATAGGAGGCTGATGAGCCTGTAGGTCCTGAGATCCTCAACGTCACCTTTTTTATGTAGCAGGATCATTGTACCATTATCCCAATACTCAGGAATCTTACCTTCGGTGAGACAGCTGGTGAAAGCTTGGGCGAGTGAAGTTTCAATTCTTCCACTTGCTTCTTGTACACTCGTGGACAAAAAATTTGCACACCTAGAAGAAAACATGCTACAACCGCGAAACTTTGCAAAATAGCTAGGGTGCGTTTGGTGCGAGTGCGCATAACCGCACACCTTGTGGCGGCGCTGCTAGCACGAACCAGCAGCCTTATAAACCGGCGTGTAGTCGATGCCCCATGAAAGAGAAAAGCACCGGCCGGCGCAAGCAAGAGTATAGAGTGACAAGAATGCCGGGTAGACACCAGAGACGTCGATGTACGCAACTTACGGGCTTTGAGAGAGGCCTGATCATCGGGCTGAAAACAGCAGGTCGGTCGGCGCGCCGTATAACCCACCACGTGGATCGTTCTGACCATACCGTCCGACTGTGTTGGGAGCAGTGGACACGTGACGGCACTGCCGCACGGCGGGTGTCTCCGAACGAACCCGGAGGACCATCCGTAGAGAGGATCGACAGTTCGTACGGCAGGCACGAATGGATCCCACGAGAACCCTGTCCTCTCCCCAGGCAAATGTAGCGGCTCTTGTGTGCCAACGAGCCATTTCCTGAAGTCTCGCGGAAGCGAATCTGCGATCCCAGCGCCTCTTACGTGTTCTGCCATTAACACCGGATCATCGCCGGCTCTGTTTGCAATGGTGCCAGGCGAGAGCAACGTGGAACGCCACAGACTGGCGACGTGTGGTGTTCAGAGATTGGTGTCGGTTCGTTTTGGGGACAGATGATCATCGTGTCCGGGTGTGGAGGTCCCGGGGTCAACGGCACAATTCCAACCTTGCTATCGAGCGTCCCACCTACCCCACTGCAGGCATTACGGTCTAGGGAGCCTTTATGGTTTATTGCCTACGATAGCCGATCAGCTCTAGTAGTGGTACGTGGATCATTGTCGGGCCAGCGGTATGTGGATGAGATCATATGGCCCCATGTGCTCCCACTCCTGGGCGGAATTCTAGGTGCGCTTTACCAGCAGGATAGTGCCATCCCGCACACTGCTCGGGTTTTCTAGGACTGCCTACGTCATGTCCATACAGTTCCATGGCATGCCCGCTCACCGAACATGTCCTCTATCGAGCATGCGTGGGACCAGTTGAAACGCCGGTTGACTCTGTGCCGCACTATCCGGGATTTGGAGCACACCGTCCAACAAATGTGGGCCCTCTTCAGCAGGACATCAGGCGTCTGTTCGCCTCTATGCTGGACCATATTGCAACATGTATCACCGCACGAAGCGGTGCGACGCGCTATTGAAGATGACCGGACTACGTGCCACAGATGCCTCTGTAATTGTAATGCATTAATACACACAATCGACGTGGATTAGGAACATCAAACAGAAGTCATTTCTCTTTCCACGTTTTTAAGTGAGTCACGGAAAAACTATCATCGGCCGCCACCGGGAATTGAATTCAGGGTCTTCCAGTTACGCGCTGGACATGCTACCACTGCACCGCAGCGGCCTCGAATTCTAAAGACTCACATGTGATTAATTGCCAAACCACATGGCTGGTTGCTTCTTGGAGACCCGCACAATGGTGGGGATTCCCCAAAGATGGTAAGAAGCAATTGGTGCAGTGGTAGCATGTCCAGCGAGTAACTGGAAGACCCTTGGTTCGATTTCCGTTGGCGGCCGATGATACTTTTCCCGTGACTCACTTAAAACCGTGGAAAGAGCCATGCCATCTGTTTGATGTCCCAAATCTACGTCAATTGTGTGTATTAATTATTCATTCGTATACTAGTTATTTGTTCAGTTGCTGCCTAACATCTTTGGTAGGCAGCAACTGAACAAATAGTACTGAGATTTGAATTGACAAAATCTTCTATAGATCTAAAAATAAAATCAGTTATCTCCTGCAACATGAGGAATCTGTGATATAAATTTCTTTTGAATAGTGCGATTCTTTTTTGGCGTTGCAATTTTCACAAACAGTAATGTACGCATTTGCTCGTCGTAACAGAAAAATTCGGTAATATTAAGATACAATAAGTTGTACGTAAAAATGGTACATTCAATAGGCGTCGAAAGTGTTTCAATCTGATTTTTGAGCAACGATATGAAGCAAAATATATTTTGAAATCGGTGGAATTTGCATTTCGCTCTTGGCGGCGAAATTATGGATCAGATAAAGATTAAAATGCTAGGATCATCGTTCTCACTGTTCTAGCTTCCCAAAGCAAAAAGAGGCTGATATGAAATCAGACTTAGAGGTACACAGATAAACGTATACAGACAGATACATGTATATAGTGAAGGTATAAGTACATCCTTTAGTTTTCAAAGAACGTGCAGGAAACTTTTCCACTTTAACACGCTTCGGTCGAAAGGAAGTGCAAAGCAGATGCACCCTTAAATTTAAAACAAACATTCTTGAAATGGTCCCATCCAAACAATTGTCTTTGTACGATATTTGACTCACACAGCATCCCGTCACGTTGCTCTGCTGGCCACGCCCTTTCGAGCTCTGCATTTTGTGCTCCGCCTGTATCTAGCGCCCACCGCCGAATTAATTTGTGTTTCTCTCGTGCAGGAATGTCTGCGCTCTCTTCCTAGTCATTCTTTCGAGTTGGTACATGCATATTTTGCCGATATTCCTTTATAATTCATCTCGTTGGGCCTGTTTACAATTCATTTCGTTGGGCCTGTTTACAATTCATTTCGTTGGGCCTGTTTACAATTCATCTCGTTGGGCCTGTTTACAATCTGCCCATCGTGACTCGCCTTGACTTTTTGCTCTAAAACTGTCTGCTGCATGTAGTAGCCTTCCTGCTGCTGTGTCTACGTTTGCCTTCCGTGTTTGCGCTCCAATAATCGTTAATGGTTCTCTGCGCTGCCTTCACCGGTGTGTGGATTACCTTCCTTGTGTTCCACCCATTGACAGTGGTTCTCTGCGCTGCCTTCTTCGGTATGCTGATCGCCTTCCTGGTGCCCCACCTTGTTATAGTGGATCTGTGTGCCCTTCGCCGTGCATTTCTACACATTGTCCATGGCCTGTGCTTCTGTTTCTAAATTCTATTTCCCTCTCACGTCACTATGTGCTGCTTCGATGACTTGTCCTCCAAGTGTGTTGGATGCGTCCCAGGACTGCTCTTCTCCTCATCCTGCTACAGATCCGTGTTCAACGTCTCCGACTTTCCTCGCGACAGCCTTGGACTCCTATATTTCATGTCAAGGTTCCACGCTTATTGCACACGTACAATGCTTTCAACTCTTAGTTTAAGTGTCAAGTTCGACGCCTTACCCAATGTCAAGTTGCACGTCTATACAGTGTATGTCTGCATTGTCGTTTCTCCCTTCCGGTGCAATTACACATTTCGCCAGCAAGCCTAAGTCCATTCTTGTATATATTTTTTCACCTGAGTTTGTTCCTCAAGTCCTATCGACTAGCCTTTCCGTTGGAGATCATAGCTTGGTCCCTATCCTCCTTGCACATTCTCCCGTTTTTCTTAATTTGTAACCTGTACCTCCGGACGTTTCCGATGAGTTTTTACATGCTTTTCCTTCTCGGTGTGGCCGCGTTCTTGGTGATATCCGCAAGATACCCGCCGCCCATGTTGATCAAGGTGATCGTCCTTATTTTGGCTTCCGCCGCCAAGACTTAGTTTTTTCCCTGACACAGACTGTTTCTTACTGCCCCACAACTTTTCTGGTGATTTGTTGTCATCACAACGTCGCATTCAACGTATTCACTGCCTATCATTGCATCTCATGTAAACAGCCTGGTCACCATTTCTCGCAATGCCCCCTCATTTCTTCCTAGTCTTCTTCAACGGCTGCTCAAGTTCCCGTCACAGAACCTCTTTCTTCGCTTCCAGTTACCACGCTTTCGCCTGATCAGTTCACACCTTCTTAGTCTCCATCTCCATCATCTGCCTCCGTTGGTCTTTTCCTTCCTCGCCAGCATCGTCTGTTGTGGGTACATCTGGATCTACTGCTCCTGTTTCGGTGCCTTCGTCTGTATTTCTTTCTTTTTCATCGTCTGATGTTTGCGCTTTGTCACATCCTGTTGCTGCACCTTCTCCGCCTGTTCAGGTGCTGCCTTCTTTGTTTTCGCAAGTCACCTCGTCTATCTCGATCCCGGAATTTTCTGCTCCACCATCGCAGCTGCGTACGTCGGCTACGCCACCCTCAGACGCTCATCTTTCCTCCACTGGTTCCAGTACTCCGGTGTGCTCTCCGCCCTTTTCACCTTCTCGGGGCTCTTCTGATGCTTCTAGTGCCGTTGTCTTTGTTTCACCTTCTGGTCGCCATGGTCTGTCCCCGCTCTTTCGCACAGCTCCTCTTCTAGTCTCGTTTGAAACCCCACCCTCTCCGGCTTCTGTTGTTCCTGCAGCTACCACCTTACATGTGTCATCCGACTTTGTACCCTATTCACCTCGCCAGATTCCCGAGACGCCGCCTGTTGTTCCTTCTACGTCGTCTCGTCCTCTTCGTCCTCTTCGTCAACATTTCCCTACTGGTATTGCTCCTAATAAGAAGCGTCGTCATCGGTCTAATCGCAAGATTCGCGCTAAGCGTGCTGCTGTGGTTATGTCTCCTCCTCATCGTTCTTCGCAAGGCTCCGCTCCTGATCCTGCTGCCGTCACTTTTGCTCGCGTTCTTGACAGTCCCTCTGTTGTGCCTGATCTTGTTGCTCGCCTTCAAGTTGTTCCCGAGTTTACGCAGACTCTTTCTCTAGATGCCGCTTTCCCATTGTTCTTTGACTCTTCTCACGATGCTACACTTAATCACTTTATTGCTTCCAACGATCCGGCAGTTTACTCATCTCTGGTTGACAATCTTAGCGCTTTTTACTTTGCATTTTTTCACCTTTCGGGCTCTTACCCGGAAGTTGAATGTTACTATGGTTGTCTTGACCACTTCATTTGTCATGCTCAACATCGTCTCCTTCTTCGGTGTCCACCTGATTAGCTCCTGTGTGGTTTTGTTTGATGATTGATTTCTGTTGTGTTTTCTTAGCTATGTTTCTCCCTGTCTCTTTGAGCCCTTGTTGTTTCGTTCTCCTTTTTGTGAAGTGTTTTCTCTCGTGCCTCGTTTTTTTCCCCTCATCATTCTGCTTTGTGACCTTTTTCTGTGTGTTTTGTCTTACGATGTCCTGCCTGCATCCGCTTTACATGACCATCACCAACTGCTTCGCACCGTTCGTTCTGCTTCTCTTTTTCTGTGGTTCAAGCATGCCCCCTGCCCGATTTTCCCGGAGTGCCATGTGTTGCTTCCTACCCTGCTATGTTTTGTATAGTATGTCTAACTGCTATGCCACTGTTAGACAGAAAATGCCAATTTTAAAGAAAGTAATAGCTTTTCCTTAATGTTTTTCTTTTCAATGTGGCATTAGTACCATTATTTCTCTTTTTGTCGGAGGATGGCGCCCAATAACCACAGATGGACAGCAATAATTTCGCACCAATAATTTCGTTTTTTCCTTAAAAGGAAGAAGGAATAGTTCCTGGGTTTTCTACTCATCATGTTGCTCCCTGGTTCCAGGTATGGTGCTTTCTCTATTTGCTGGCTCAGCCGTTTCTCTGCTCAGTGACTGTTCCCTGTGTGCTTTGCCTCGTGTTGTATCTGCCACCGACTACAGCGCACGATTGTAATGTAACGGACTGCTTTGTGCCTCTGCCATGCTCCCTTTCTTTCTGTGATGCCTTGTACTGTATGTTTACTACAGACTGGATTGCGTCGTTTGTTTCAGCTCCGAGATTTTGGCTGTTTTACTATGCCATGCGTTTTCCCGTTCTCTTGTGTTCTGGTCCTTGAGACACATTGAAGAAATGTTGAAACCGTCACGTTCTTTTTGGAATGTCTTTTCAACTGCTGCGGTTCAAAGCTAGAAACGGAGAGATCTTTAAGATAATGACAGGAACGAATACAAGACTTTTTGAAAATAAATTACTTCTTCATCATTATCCATTACCCTTTATACAAATATCTCAGAAACTATCCAGATTCGAATGATAAAGATGTAGCTCCTTCCGGTTCACACGATGCTAACGAATAGCTATTCTGAAACAGGAAATGTCCGGGGGTGGGGGTGGGGGCAGCTGAAATCGTGGAACATTTTTAAACATCTCAAAAACTATCGGGGTTGAAAAAATAAACATGGAGTTTGTAAGAACGGACACATTAACGATGTTAATTCATTTCAATGATAAACATTATGTGGTTTTTTTTTGACCAAAGAAAACATCGCAAGTTCCCAAAATGGCGACAGAGAATTCGTAAATATGTTTAATCCTTGGGGGGGGGGGGAGGCGAGATGTATGACAAAAGACTTCAGGTTCTCACGCCTTAGAAAGGGCGAGGACTTGTTCTACGAACTGAAAGTATCGCCAAGGACGCTGTGACTTTCACAGATACATTGTTCATTTTCACTAGGCGCATACAAGTCTGAAATGCAGACATACTCTTTTGTATAGGTATAACAATGTGTATTGTATTGCTACGGATGTACTACGACGATAGGATTGCTTTCTCGGAAGGAGGCACTCAATAATGTATAGCCTGAGGATAAGCGAGGAATGCGCAAGGTAGATTTAAAGGTCTAGGAGCCCGATTCCCGGAAAACGACTAGGGATGGGGCAGGTGAAGGGCGCGAGAGGAGAGCAGCATGTTGAAGGTCAGCGCCGTCGCCCTTGAAGAAGGAGCAGCGTGAAGGGGGGGGGGGAGCAAAGAGGTCGCTCCGAGTGGACCTGTTGGAGCAGTCTGTCTTCGGAGAGCGAAGGTGATAGTCCTCCGATAGAAAGGAACGCGTTTGCGTGGATGGTGTGGTGGGCTCTCGGAGTCCACGGGGAAAGAGCGGGCACCGACCTAGATGAAGTAGGTCGCCGCTACAGAAGGAATCTACCCGAGTCAGGGATACCGGTAGAGTAGCTGATGATATACTACTGAATTACTGACTTAGTACAGTCCACTGAAGCATCGATTAGAGAAGGATAGCTAGAAGACTAGTCCTGAAGCATCGATAAGATAGAGGTATATCTAGTGTCAAGGAGACCCTAAGTTAGGACGCCAACGCAGGGTGAGATTTCTACAGAATTCGATCACCTTATCTTGCGCGTTCCACGATCTTTGCCAGGTCCAGTCATAACGAGGTCACTTTCAAGAGCGAGTAATCCGCCGCCATCAAAATTCTAGTTGATGAAGAATAAGTGTTTCGTATATGTGTTAACCAAGCGTTCTTTTCAAATTATGTCTGAAAGTGGATAAACTTCGGTATAACCAGCTGTTGTCGCTCTGCCTCCCCGATTCACAGATATATATATAGTAAAGTGGGGGAGGTTTCGTTTGTTCGCTCGAACAGCGTGAGAGAGAGAGAGAGTGTGTACTTCCGGGAAGAGTAAACGAACTCTCTGCTTGTTGTGAGCCCGCTGCGCGTGCTCCTCGGATACTTAAGTAGGAGGCGGCGCTAAGTCACGTGACGACACGTTCGCTCTTACAGAGTTTTCCCGGTTCATACGATTTACTAACGAATGGTCATTTTGAAATTTTGAAATTACATGGGGGGAATTGTCGGCTCCATATTTTCTGAATCCTTTTTTTTTGTAGGTATGTCAAACTCTATTGCGGTTCAAACGATAATAATGGAGTTATTTTCGGTTCATACGATTTTTTTTTTGATTGGAGGTTTAATGACCACCGTGAGCAACTCAATGGGCTATAAGCAGTCGCCCGTTCCCAATTTAGGGTCACTGGTTCCAGGGAAGGGAGAGATCCAGTGCCGTAAGACAATCACAACATCCATGCCTGACCGGGATTCGAACCCGGACCCCTTACGGACGAATGATCAGAGGCCAACGCCTTAGACCACTGAGCCACCGGGGCGGCCATACGATTTACTAACGAATGGCTATGAAATTTCGAATTCCATGGTGAGGGGGGGTTAATGGTGTAGGCTTGTAACATCCTTTTTTCAAAACCTCAAAAACTATTGCGGTTTAAACGAAGAAAATGGAGTTCTTTTCGGTTCACACGATTTGCTAACGAATGGCTATTTTGAAATTTTGAATTTCCATGGGGGGGGGGGGGTGAAATGGTCGGGCTCTGTATATATGCAAATTCTCAATATTATTTATTAAATATTTCAAAAACAATTGCGGTTCAAACGATAAAAATGGAGTCCATTCCTGTTCATACGATTTACTAACGAATGGTTATTTCGGAATTTTGAATTTCCATGATGAGGGGGGGTGAAATGGTAGGCCTGTAACATTATTTGTTAAATATCTCAAAAACTATTGCGGTTCAAGCGATGAAAATGGAGTTCTTTTCAGTTCATACGATTTGCTAACGAATGGCTATTTCGGAATTTTAAATTTCCATGATGAGGGGGGAGGGGGATGAAATGGCCTATAACATTCTTTTTTAATATCTCAAAAATTATTGCGGTTCAAACGATGAAAATGGAGTTCTTTTCAGTTCATACGATTTGCTAACGAATGGCTATTTCGGAATTTTTAATTTCCATGATGAGGGGAGAGGGGGGATGAAATGGCCTGTAACATTCTTTTTTAAATATCTCAAAAATTATTGCGGTTCAAACGACAAAAATAGAGTTCTTTTCGGTTCATACGATTTGCTAAGCAATGGCTATTTTGAATTTTGAATTTCCATGATGAAGGGGGGGGGGGGTAAATGGTGTAGGCCTGTGACATACTTTTTTAAATATCTCAAAAACTATTGCGGTTCAAACGATGAAAATGGAGTTCTTTTCGGTTCATACGATTTGCTAACGAATGGCTATTTTGAAATTTTGAATTTCCATGGTGGGGGGCTGGTGAAATGGTCGGTCTCTCTGTATATATGCAAAAACTCAATATTATTTTTTAAATATCTCAAAAACTATTGCGGTTCAAACGATAAAAATGGAGTTCATTCCTGTTCATACGATTTACTAACGAATGGCTATTTCGGAATTTTGAATTTCCATGATGAGGGGGGGTGAAATGGTAGGCCTGTAACATTATTTGTTAAATATCTCAAAAACTATTGCGGTTCAAACGATAAAAATGGAGTTCATTCCTGTTCATACGATTTACTAACGAATGGCTATTTCGGAATTTTGAATTTCCATGATGAAGGGGGGGGGGGGGGTAAATGGTGTAGGCCTGTGACATTCTTTTTTAAATATCTCAAAAACTATTGCGGTTCAAACGATGAACATGGAGTTCTTTTCGGTTCATACGATTTGCTAACGAATGGCTTTTTTGAAATTTTGAGTTTCCATGGGGGGGGGGGGGCTGGTGAAATGGTCGGTCTCTCTGTATATATGCAAATTCTCAATATTATTTTTTAAATATCTCAAAAACTATTGCGGTTCAAACGATAAAAATGGAGTTCATTCCTGTTCATACGATTTACTAACGAATGGCTATTTCGGAATTTCAAATTTCCATGATGAGGGGGGAGGGGGATGAAATGGCCTGTAACATTCTTTTTTAAATATCTCAAAAATTTTTGCTGTTCAAACGATGAAAATGGAGTTCTTTTCAGTTCATACGATTTGCTAACGAATGGCTATTTCGGAATTTTTAATTTCCATGATGAGGGGGAGAGGGGGGATGAAATGGCCTGTAACATTCTCTTTTAAATATCTCAAAAATTATTGCGGTTCAAACGACAAAAATAGAGTTCTTTTCGGTTCATACGATTTGCTAAGCAATGGCTATTTTGAAATTTTGAATTTCCATGATGAAGGGGGGTAAATGGTGTAGGCCTGTGACATACTTTTTTAAATATCTCAAAAACTATTGCGGTTCAAACGATGAAAATGGAGTTCTTTTCGGTTCATACGATTTGCTAACGAATGGCTATTTTGAAATTTTGAATTTCCATGGTGGGGGGCTGGTGAAATGGTCGGTCTCTCTGTATATGTGCAAAAACTCAATATTATTTTTTAAATATCTCAAAAACTATTGCGGTTCAAACGATAAAAATGGAGTTCATTCCTGTTCATACGATTTACTAACGAATGGCTATTTCGGAATTTTGAATTTCCATGATGAGGGGGGGGGGTGAAATGGTAGGCCTGTAACATTATTTGTTAAATATCTCAAAAACTATTGCGGTTCAAACGATAAAAATGGAGTTCATTCCTGTTCATACGATTTACTAACGAATGGCTATTTCGGAATTTTGAATTTCCATGATGAAGGGGAGGGGGGTAAATGGTGTAGGCCTGTGACATTCTTTTTTAAATATCTCAAAAACTATTGCGGTTCAAACGATGAACATGGAGTTCTTTTCGGTTCATACGATTTGCTAACGAATGGCTTTTTTGAAATTTTGAGTTTCCATGGGGGGGGGGGGGCTGGTGAAATGGTCGGTCTCTCTGTATATATGCAAATTCTCAATATTATTTTTTAAATATCTCAAAAACTATTGCGGTTCAAACGATAAAAATGGAGTTCATTCCTGTTCATACGATTTACTAACGAATGGCTATTTCGGAATTTCAAATTTCCATGATGAGGGGGGAGGGGGGATGAAATGGCCTGTAACATTCTTTTTTAAATATCTCAAAAATTTTTGCTGTTCAAACGATGAAAATGGAGTTCTTTTCGATTCCTACGATTTGCTAACGAATGGCTATTTTGAAATTTTGAATTTCCATGGTGGGGGGCTGGTGAAATGGTCGGTCTCTCTGTATATATGCAAAAACTCAATATTATTTTTTAAATATCTCAAAAACTATTGCGGTTCAAACGATAAAAATGGAGTTCATTCCTGTTCATACGATTTACTAACGAATGGCTATTTCGGAATTTTGATTTTCCATGATGAGGGGGTGAAATGGTAGGCCTGTAACATTATTTGCTAAATATCTCAAAAACTATTGCGGTTCAAACGATAAAAATGGAGTTCATTCCTGTTCATACGATTTACTAACGAATGGCTATTTCGGAATTTTGAATTTCCATGATGAGGGGGGGAGGGGGTGAAATGGTAGGCCTGTAACATTATTTGTTAAATATCTCAAAAACTATTGCGGTTCAAACGATAAAAATGGAGTTCATTCCTGTTCATACGATTTACTAACGAATGGCTATTTCGGAATTTTGAATTTCCATGATGAAGGGGGGTGGTAAATGGTGTTGGCCTGTGACATTCTTTTTTAAATATCTCAAAAACTATTGCGGTTCAAACGATGAAAATGGAGTTCTTTTCGGTTCATACGATTTGCTAACGAATGGCTATTTTGAAATTTTGAATTTCCATGGGGGTGGAGGGCTGGTGAAATGGTCGGTCTCTCTGTATATGTGCAAATTCTCAATATGATTTTTTAAATATCTCAAAAACTATGGCGGTTCAAACGATAAAAATGGAGCTCATTCCTGTTCATACGATTTACTAACGAATGGCTATTTCGGAATTTTAAATTTCCATGATAAGGGGGGAGGGGGATGAAATGATCTGTAACATTCTTTTTTAAATATCTCAAAAATTATTGCGGTTTAAACGATGAAAATGGAGTTCTTTTCAGTTCATACGATTTGCTAAAGAATGGCTATTTCGGAATTTTGAATTTCCATGATGAGGGGGGAGGGGGAATGAAATGGCCTGTAACATTCTTTTTTAAATATCTCAAAAATTATTGCGGTTTAAACGATGAAAATGGAGTTCTTTTCAGTTCATACGATTTACTAACAAATGGCTATTTCGGAATTTAAATTTCCATGATGAGGGGGGAGGCGGGATGAAATGGCCTGTAACACTCTTTTTTAAATATCTCAAAAATTATTGCAGTTCAAACGATGAAAATAGAGTTCTTTTCGGTTCATACGGTTTGCTAACGAATGGCTATTTTGAAATTTTGAATTTCCATGATGAAGGGGAGGGGGGTAAATGGTGTAGGCCTGTGACATACTTTTTTAAATATCTCAAAAACTATTGCGGTTCAAACGATGAAAATGGAGTTCTTTTCAGTTCATACGATTTGCTAACGAATGGCTATTTTGAAATTTTGAATTTCCATGGTGGGGGGCTGGTGAAATGGTCGGTCTCTCTGTATATATGCAAAAACTCAATATTATTTTTTAAATATCTCAAAAACTATTGCGGTTCAAACGATAAAAATGGAGTTCATTCCTGTTCATACGATTTACTAACGAATGGCTATTTCGGAATTTTGAATTTCCATGATGAGGGGGTGAAATGGTAGGCCTGTAACATTATTTGTTAAATATCTCAAAAACTATTGCGGTTCAAACGATAAAAATGGAGTTTATTCCTGTTCATACGATTTACTAACGAATGGCTATTTCGGAATTTTGAATTTCCATGATGAAGGGGGGGGTAAATGGCGTAGGCCTGTGACATTCTTTTTTAAATTACTCAAAAATTATTGCGGTTCAAACGATGAAAATGGAGTTCTTTTCGGTTCATACGATTTGCTAACGAATGGCTATTTTGAAATTTTAATTTCCATGGGGGTGGGGGCTGGTGAAATGGTCGGTCTCTGTGCGTATATGTAAATTCTCAATATTATTTTTTAAATATCTCAAAAACTATTGCGGTTCAAAAGATAAAAATGGAGTTCATTCCTGTTCATACGATTTACTAGAGAATGGCTATTTCGGAATTTCAAATTTCCATGATGAGGGGGGAGGGGGGATGAAATGGCCTGTAACATTCTTTTTTAAATATCTCAAAAATTTTTGCTGTTCAAACGATGAAAATGGAGTTCTTTTCAGTTCATACGATTTGCTAACGAATGGCTATTTCGGAATTTTTAATTTCCATGATGAGGGGGAGAGGGGGGATGAAATGGCCTGTAACATTCTTTTTTAAATATCTCAAAAATTATTGCGGTTCAAACGACAAAAATAGAGTTCTTTTCGGTTCATACGATTTGCTAAGCAATGGCTATTTTGAAATTTTGAATTTCCATGATGAAGGGGCGGGGGGTAAATGGTGTAGGCCTGTGACATACTTTTTTAAATATCTCAAAAACTATTGCGGTTCAAACGATGAAAATGGAGTTCTTTTCGGTTCATACGATTTGCTAACGAATGGCTATTTTGAAATTTTGAATTTCCATGGTGGGGGGCTGGTGAAATGGTCGGTCTCTCTGTATATGTGCAAAAACTCAATATTATTTTTTAAATATCTCAAAAACTATTGCGGTTCAAACGATAAAAATGGAGTTCATTCCTGTTCATACGATTTACTAACGAATGGCTATTTCGGAATTTTGAATTTCCATGATGGGGGGGGTGAAATGGTAGGCCTGTAACATTATTTGTTAAATATCTCAAAAACTATTGCGGTTCAAACGATAAAAATGGAGTTCATTCCTGTTCATACGATTTACTAACGAATGGCTATTTCGGAATTTTGAATTTCCATGATGAAGGGGGGGGGTAAATGGTGTAGGCCTGTGACATTCTTTTTTAAATATCTCAAAAACTATTGCGGTTCAAACGATGAACATGGAGTTCTTTTCGGTTCATACGATTTGCTAACGAATGGCTTTTTTGAAATTTTGAGTTTCCATGGGGGGGGGGGGGCTGGTGAAATGGTCGGTCTCTCTGTATATATGCAAATTCTCAATATTATTTTTTAAATATCTCAAAAACTATTGCGGTTCAAACGATAAAAATGGAGTTCATTCCTGTTCATACGATTTACTAACGAATGGCTATTTCGGAATTTCAAATTTCCATGATGAGGGGGGAGGGGGGATGAAATGGCCTGTAACATTCTTTTTTAAATATCTCAAAAATTTTTGCTGTTCAAACGATGAAAATGGAGTTCTTTTCGATTCCTACGATTTGCTAACGAATGGCTATTTTGAAATTTTGAATTTCCATGGTGGGGGCTGGTGAAATGGTCGGTCTCTCTGTATATATGCAAAAACTCAATATTATTTTTTAAATATCTCAAAAACTATTGCGGTTCAAACGATAAAAATGGAGTTCATTCCTGTTCATACGATTTACTAACGAATGGCTATTTCGGAATTTTGAATTTCCATGATGGGGGGGGGGTGAAATGGTAGGCCTGTAACATTATTTGCTAAATATCTCAAAAACTATTGCGGTTCAAACGATAAAAATGGAGTTCATTCCTGTTCATACGATTTACTAACGAATGGCTATTTCGGAATTTTGAATTTCCATGATGAAGGGGGGGGGGTGGTAAATGGTGTTGGCCTGTGACATTCTTTTTTAAATATCTCAAAAACTATTGCGGTTCAAACGATGAAAATGGAGTTCTTTTCGGTTCATACGATTTGCTAACGAATGGCTATTTTGAAATTTTGAATTTCCATGGGGGTGGAGGGCTGGTGAAATGGTCGGTCTCTCTGTATATGTGCAAATTCTCAATATGATTTTTTAAATATCTCAAAAACTATGGCGGTTCAAACGATAAAAATGGAGCTCATTCCTGTTCATACGATTTACTAACGAATGGCTATTTCGGAATTTTAAATTTCCATGATAAGGGGGGAGGGGGATGAAATGATCTGTAACATTCTTTTTTAAATATCTCAAAAATTATTGCGGTTTAAACGATGAAAATGGAGTTCTTTTCAGTTCATACGATTTGCTAACGAATGGCTATTTCGGAATTTTGAATTTCCATGATGAGGGGGGAGGGGAATGAAATGGCCTGTAACATTCTTTTTTAAATATCTCAAAAATTATTGCGGTTTAAACGATGAAAATGGAGTTCTTTTCAGTTCATACGATTTACTAACAAATGGCTATTTCGGAATTTAAATTTCCATGATGAGGGGGGGGAGGCGGGATGAAATGGCCTGTAACACTCTTTTAAATATCTCAAAAATTATTGCAGTTCAAACGATGAAAATAGAGTTCTTTTCGGTTCATACGGTTTGCTAACGAATGGCTATTTTGAAATTTTGAATTTCCATGGTGGGGGAGCTGGTGAAATGGTCGGTCTCTCTGTATATATGCAAAAACTCAATATTATTTTTTAAATATCTCAAAAACTATTGCGGTTCAAACGATAAAAATGGAGTTTATTCCTGTTCATACGATTTACTAACGAATGGCTATTTCGGAATTTTGAATTTCCATGATGAAGGGGGGTAAATGGCGTAGGCCTGTGACATTCTTTTTTAAATATCTCAAAAATTATTGCGGTTCAAACGATGAAAATGGAGTTCTTTTCGGTTCATACGATTTGCTAACGAATGGCTATTTTGAAATTTTAATTTCCATGGGGGTGGGGGGCTGGTGAAATGGTCGGTCTCTGTGCGTATATGTAAATTCTATTATTTTTTAAATATCTCAAAAACTATTGCGGTTCAAAAGATAAAAATGGAGTTCATTCCTGTTCATACGATTTACTAGAGAATGGCTATTTCGGAATTTGGAATTTCCATGATGAAGGGGGGGGTAAATGGTGTAGGCCTGTGACATTCTTTTTTAAATATCTCAAAAACTATTGCGGTTCAAACGATGAAAATGGAGTTCTTTTTCGGTTCATACGATTTGCTAACGAATGGCTATTTTGAAATTTTGAATTTCCATGGGGGTGGGGTGCTGGTGAAATGGTCGGTCTCTGTGCGTATATGTAAATTCTATTATTTATTAAATATTTCAAAAACTATTGCGGTTCAAACGATAAAAATGGAGTTCGTTCCTGTTCATACGATTTACTAACGAATGGCTATTTCGGAATTTTGAATTTCCATGATGAGGGGGGGTGAAATGATAGGCCTGTAACATTATTTTTTAAATATCTCAAAAACTATTGCGGTTCAAACGATGAAAATTTAGTTCTTTTCAGTTCACACGATTTGCTAACGAATGCCTATTTTGAAATTTTGAATTTCCATGGTGGGGGGCTGGTGAAATGGTCGGTCTTTCTGTATATATGCAAATTCTGAATATTATTTGTTAAATATCTCAAAAACTATTGCGGTTCAAACGATAGAAATGGAGTTCATTCCGGTTCATACGATTTACTAACGAATGGCTATTTCGAAATTTTGAATTTCTATGGTGGGGGCTGGTGAAATGGTCTGCCTCCTATATTTATATGCAAATTCTCAATATTATTTGTTAAATATCTCAAAAACTATTGTGGTTCAAACGATGAAAATGGAGTTCATTCCGGTTCATACGATTTATTAACGAATGGCTATGCTGAAATTTGAAATATCTATTTTTTGGGGGTACCATTTCACCAGCCCCCACTTTGTTTTTTAAATAACTCAAAAACTATTGCGGTTCAAACGAAAAAAATTGAGTTCATTCCGGTTCATACGTGGTACAAACGAATGGTGCAAAAAAATTTAAAAATTCCATGGTGGGGGGGCTATCGTTTCACCAGCCCCCACTTTGTTTTTTAAATATCTCCAAAACTTTTGCGGTTCAAACGAAAAAAACCGAGTTCATTCCGGTTCATACGTGGTACAAACGAATGATGTCTGAAAAATTAAAAAATTCCATGGTGGGGGGGCTGGTGAAATGCACCTTGTTTACATAGGACACATGCCGTTCAAGCTCTGCGATAAAAATGTCGCCAGCTGCTGCCACTCATTTACACAAGAACTTCCAGTTTATCTATCTTAAGGTGGTTCCACCTAAAATCTCTGCTTTATGTTTCCAATGGTAAAATTTCTTTACATATTTTCTTCGCAATTAATGTATTCCCAAGGATTAAATATGCCCATTGATAAAACAAACTTGTAAGTTACAACATGGGATACTTAACACCTGCTAAAATATAACCATAATTAAGAAATCCAACATTTGTTTGTCTACTGACGCCATCAATGTACAGGTCGCACCATCTATTAACAGGTCTGAACATTGCTCAAAGAAAAATGATATATTTTTAACATAATTATGGTTATGTTTTAGCAAGATAACTTAGTTTTATCGATGTGCAAATTTTCATCCTTGGGAATACATTAATTGCAAAGAAAATATGTAAAGAAGTTTTCCATTGGAAACATAAGGCAGAGATTTTAGGTGGAACCACCTTAAAGGTCTTTGTCAAGAACTGCAATTCAAAAACCTCTTATCAAATACCATTTATTTGGACTTCTACACTAAAATCTGGCAACAGTTCCTACACCTTCAATTCACATTATAGTTCTGGCAACCAGTCCTCAGATTCAATTTGTCACGGATGATCAAGACCGTAGAACGGCCGAAAGCTTCCACTTAAACTTCATCACTAAAAGTGACTGTTTTTCACTTAACTCCTACATTTATAGTGTTATTGTTGCATGCCACCTGATGTTTTCAACCAGGCTTTTCACAATTTGTACAAAACCAGTCCTGGTTCGAATCTCAGATAAAGCATGAATGGTGTGTTTGTCTCTGACATTCTCCCTTCCCTGGAGCTAGTGGCCCTAAATTAGGGACAGGTGACTGACTGCTTACAGCCTATTGAGTTGCTCATGGTGGTCACTGAAGTAACAACAAAAAGAGACTAGTTACCTCTTAAAATCTTCTATGTATTAAACTTTTTTTTTCTAGTAAAACCCTCAATATACCAATTTTTTTTTATTTGTAGCACTTAAATATGGCACATTTTTAACACAATAATTCAAGACTAGAAAGGGCTTAATGACATGACACAATGGAAATGTTTGAAATTTTATGGAATGATAACATACATTAAAGTAATATATATATATCAACTGAAGCATTCCAAATTACAGAGCAATAAGTGTAAACAAAAATTATAAGCTTCAACAGGAATTACACATTGACATAAAATCACATTCTAGTGGCACTGAAACATTTGCAAATTTTTAATAATGGCTAAACATTTACAGGAACAGACTCTTGTTTTAAATTTCACATTATCTAAAGCAGCAAATAGAATTATTAGTCATATTACAAGGAGTTTAAAAATACCAGATGAGTTCTGTATCCCCCAAATAATTTGATTGCAGTTTGTAATGAATAACATTAATTGCCTCTCTCACCTATTTTTGTTTGATTTAGGTTAAGCTACTCTCCTGAGTATTGAAGGCTAAGAGTCATTATTCCATGATTTAGAGTTACTAGTTCTAGGCTAAGAAAACAATCAGAGCAATGAACAAACATCTATCTCTCAGAACTCAAACTGACGCCATATAACAATAATTACTTTACTAGATGACACAAACTTAGTGCTTAAAAAGCAAAAATTTCTAACCTTTAGAAAGTTTCACTATTATCTCCAAACAATAGTTTGTGCTTCAATATCTCCCTCCCCAAAAAGCAAAAACCAAAGTACCTATTCATGTTACTATGTATTTTGAAATTTACAGAATTTATTCAGAATAAATCTGTCCAATATAAAGTAGTTACACAGTTTAATTGGCAGTTACATTTTAAGTTTATGTGAAAAAAAAACTTGCCTTCACTTTTACACTATGATGGATTATTTCAAGTCCTTATACTACTAGCAGGTGCAGCACATCAAAGTCAAAAGGTAAGTTGAATGTTTTAGGAATTTTTTCATGTTTTATTCAAACACAAAAGAAAAACGTTTCTGTTACAGTACATAATTCTTTGTTAGTACTCTTACAAATCTTCTGTATAAGTTGCAAGGATTTCCCTTTGCATAGCTGAATTTGTAGGTATTTTATGTAAGTTGGTCAGTAAATATTAATATACATTACATAGCAATATAAATGCAGTTAATTACATAGCAATATAAATGCAGTTAAGTGTTTTGTTTATGTAGTTATCTTCCATGTATATAACAGTAACTGGACAGCCTTAGTTTTCCCTTTAACTCTAAGAATATGAAATAAACTCTAAGGGGTCTTTAACAGCTGAATATTGAGAGAATATTCATCTGTTAAAGAACCCCAATATTGGGGGGGACTGAATATTGAGAGAATATTCAGCCCCACCTATATTGAGACTGCAATTGTAAAAACAAATATTTAATCTTATCCATATAAGGGATAATTTATTCCACCATTCCTGCTACGAGTAAATCTGAAACAAAAACAGCTATTCCAGATTTCAGTGGATAGTCTTGTACAGTTTTAAAAACTACAAACTGGAAAAGTATCCCTCTCCAATACCAATTAGTTGTGGAGATAAATTTGATGGTATCATTCGGAAAATATTTTTCTGCCAAAAATAAGAAAATGAGGCTAAAACTGATATTATCAAATAAATGTCTAAAACAAAAACAGCTTATCCAAATTGCAGTGTATAGTTTTATGCAGTTTTATAAACTGCACAAACTGGGAAGGTAAGGTCTCCTAATTCCAAATAATTTCTGAGATAAATACATCTTTTAGAAGCTGTTTCACTGCTGAAAATACGAAATAGAGCCTAAAATATAATCGAATAAATCTCCCAAACTAAAACAGTTATTCCAAACTGGAGAGAATAGTCTTGTACGGTTTTATAAACTACACAATTTTTTTCTGTTATTTAGATTTTTATGATTTTTTAAGCTGCACAGGAGGGAAAGGGGGAAAAAGCAAAATGGAACCATTTATCTCCTGTTACCTTCCTCCCTAAAGCTTTCACTTTGAAGAAAATTGTTCCCTAGTCTAGTTATGGTCAAATTCAATGCATAACAAAAAAAAAAAAAGGTGAAGCTCCCTCTACTGTATGGACCCTGAATTCATAGAATTTAGATCTGAACTTATTCACATGATCCTAGTTCTACCCTACATAGAAACTCTTTCCACCAGCACTTCACTGTAAATCAAATAAGTTTGAGACCATTCTGTTTGTTGGAAGTTGCTGATGAGCAATCTGTTCATACACAAGTTTGCTCTGCTTTCTCTAAAATATTTCTTTCAGTTTTATTCAAACTTCAATGAAAAACCTATCTGAATAAAATTACATTTCTCTGTGGTATCTATTTTTTTTTTTCTGTGTGTCGTCAAAACTGCAGCAGCAGTCATTTTTTTTTTTACAATAGACTTGAAAAAATTATAAAATTAGGATGCATGGTTTACTGAGTATTGATAACTTGTACATCTCCAGGAAAACAAAATGGTATCACATAAACAAAAGTAAAGACCAGCTATTACAGTAGTTCACTCTTAAATCTGATTTGGGTGTGAGTGTTGCTCTTCTGAAAAACCATAAGATACCTAAAGAAAAACTGTGGTAAAAATTTATAGTGAGTATATGTACTTGTACCAGCCCCCTCCCTTTTCCCCCAATAGTGATTGAATGTTGGGAGTGCATATGATGTTAAAACTTCAGACAGTAGCTGAAAGACAGAGGTATTCTGTATTTTACAACTACTTTTCCATATAACAGACACATATGTACGATATGTAGGATATGTGTATATACACATATGTACGATATGTGTAAAATTTTGAAATTACTGTAAAAATCTGCTTTACACTCCTATGATGTGGACAAACCTTCAGCCATGCATTTCATAAAATAGAGATTTCACTGTACTCTAAATTTAGAAGCATGAATGAATGGCTGAAACAATGTAATGAGTTGTAAATATACCCAAACATGTAATGTGATGACATGCTTATTAAAATCATATTTAATAGTACTTGATGATCAGCATTGGTGTAATTTTCACAGTTGTAATGACAATTCTGTATGCTACTTTGCAACAGCCACTAGTAGTCTCCTAATATACCACATTTCAGGTGTCTCCATGGTATGAACTCCCCTTTATATTTATGATGTGGTTGTGTTCTTTGTCAGAGACATGACTGACTGGCCAAGTGCCTATCTAAGATGCATAGCAGTGGTACGTAAATTCCTCAATCAATAACTTGAAAAGTTGATGCATCTCTATATGTATTGTATGTATAAATGCCCATTGCATGAAGTTATCTAGTCATCCCTCTTGGGGATGCACTAGATAACTAATGTTGCAGCCAATGAATATAGATAACTTCAACTTCTTGATCAAACCACTAACTGTTTGTTACAGGTACATTGTAGAAATACCAAATTTGTTTTTTATGATTAACTACTTATCCATGCTCTTAAATTTCAAGTAAACTCATAATTTGCCTTCAAAACAAATTTTAACATTTTGCAGCACAGTGTTTGGCATTAAAAAAAAAGACTTGGGTATTTAAAATTGAGATCTGTATAAAAATAAAACATTTAAATGTAAAAAGATTCATATCTTAAGTACAATAAGAATAAAATAAACATTGACAAAATGAAAAAAATAAAATGGAATGTCTAAAAATATACAAATACATTAAAACTACATCTAGAAACATAGGAACAATTAATTTTATTTGTAGGAAACATTTTTTAACTACCCTGTTTACTTCATAAAAGCTTTTAAAGACAACCACATATTCCATACTGTTGTCTCCTTTTATTAGCTCTATAGGAACTGCACAACAATTTAAAAACAATTTCAAGTCCACAGGTTGACAGTGATCTGTTGGATTGCAGGTTTTGGTAACCCTGTGCTTCTGGTCAATGAACAGATTGCATGACTGTTCCTATTAAAGTATTTTCGCAGTAGAGATCTTGGGAATTCCACAAGCATGTGATGAACATGTTCATGAACAGCCAAAGTTGGCCCCAACTGTGCTTTAAAACACCGATAATGTATATAGGTGCAGAGGTATTATTACAATCACGATTAGAAACTTTTATATTACAAATGAACCGCATATCTACACCACCAGTGTTACATGATGATGTTTAGAAACTGAAACAAAAATTAAAAACTTCTACAACAAAACGTAAGATGCAGTTTTCATCAAAGTAAAAAAAAAAAAAAAAAAAAAAAATTAAATCTTTCAAAATTAAGAACTCCACCCCCCTCTCCTAAATCCTCCCAGGATACACACTTTTTCATGACTGATTAATAAAGATATTCCATTTGAAATATGTAATTGGGTGAAGATTAGTTTAAACATTCAATGCAATTTAGTATAAAACAATTTGGTAATAAAAGAATGTTCAATTTTCCATGGAGTATTTTACAAACAACCATTGGTTACTGAATTTTGCAGTTTAATGAAACTGGCAGAGTAACTGACCATGACTAAACAAAGCTGAATCCCAATAAATCAATAATGCCTAAACTTCATTAGTGATCATCACAAGAAGTCCAAAAGCAAACTGTTCTACACAACATACATAACAAATAGTTTATATAGGGAAATAGACCAGTAATTCACTTAGTATAAACTATTTTCAAAAAGTTACTAGTCCTATTAAATAAATGGCAGTTCAATGTTATCTTTGTACACTGAACAGTGCTAGAATTAGATATAAATCTTCTACTGGCCCAGCGGACCACTAGAATTTGCAAAGCACTGGTCCACCAAAATGCCCACTGGTCCGTAAAAATATTTAAAGACATTTACAATATACATAGAAAATAAAGTACCATGTCAATGGAATTGTCTCCAATATTTGTTTTTAAACCTATCATTAATTTGCAGCCTAAAAGGAAAACCATATAGCAAAGTAAAAGAAACATGAATTCATTTTTCAACTAGTGACAAATTAGAAAAAAACAACTTACTGGCCATCCAGGCCAGTAAAATCAATAGTTCAGTGGTCTGACGGAAGTTTTACTGGCCAATGGCCAGTGGACAACTGGGTTATTTGAATGCTGCTGAGTATTATAGACACCTTTGTGATCTCAGGAAAATTTTGCAGAACAGAATTCAGTTTTCAATTATTCATGCCACCGTACAAAATACTTTCAACACACAAATTCAAAACCTATCAACTAGCACACACTCAAGCCACTTTCAATCAGCTCAAGGTGATATATGTTTAAGCTTGCATAAAGCTGAAAGTCTTCGAAAAATACATAATTTTATTTACAAGAATTAAAATACTTACTCAAGGCTTTACTCAGATTAATACACTTACTTCTATTTTAACTTTAAGAACTTTCAATTACCTTTCACATCTTCTTAGTTCCTTTTGTATCTACATCAGTTTCTGGCCTTTAGATTTTTACCAAGACCTGTTCTCAATGTATAGAAACTGTATCTAAAGTTTTGTTTATAAAAGAAATCATTTAAATTTTGTTGCCAGGTTGCTCTTGCAGATTACCAGTTATTACAGTAAACTATTTTTATTATTTATTTTATAAGTTTTGAAGGTTCATTGATGGAACTGTTTTTTGATGTAAAAACTTCCTTTAATTGGCATTTTGTTTTTATGAGGTTCATAGTCCAATATTTTAATTTTTTTTCCCATAAAAGCTCACATTTGCATAACTGTGCGTGATTTGCCAATATACTATTTTGATCTTTGTTCACAATAGCTTTTTCATGTTCCTTAACCCTGAGTTCCAATTTTCTAGACATTTGTCCAAAATGATTACTGTTACAGTCCAGTGGAATTTGATACATTTTGTTTTCATCTTGTCTTGTGTGTTACTGTAAGGTTCTTCATTAGCTAAATATGCTAACTTGTTTTTGTGCTGTAGTTTTTTCTTAAAAGTTTATTAATTTTATTTAATTTTCCATAATTAGTCATTGCTTTTTTTTTTTTCTAATTTTGTGATGTTTTTTTCAGATTGTTGATGTCTGCCCTGTTGTACAATGTTAATGATAGTTTTCTTGGGAAAAGCATTAACTTCACTACCATTTTTTTACACTTTCCAACTGTAGGTTGAAGAAACGTATATGCTCCAGCTTTGTCCGTCCGCACGATAACTCGCGTAAAAATGGTTCGATTTCATTGAAATTTTAGTATGTGGTAGGGGACCACCTGGGGATGAACCCTATTAAAAATGGGCGAAGTGGGATCAAAGGTCAGGACATAGGAGCGAGATCCATTCCATTGCCCTCATGCATCATAACTTGAGTAAAAATGGTTCGATTTAGATGAAATTCTAGTATGTGGTAGGGGATCACCTGGGGACGAACTCTATTGAAAATGGGGAAAAATGAGGTCAAAGGTCTGGACATAGCTGGATCCATTCCATCGCCCTTATGCATCATAACTTACGTAAAAATGCTTTGATCAAGACAAAACTTTATCATGTTGTTCTGGAAGTACACTTAAACGGTTCTGTTGAATATCATCGAAATGGGGTCAGGGCATAGGAGCGAAATTTATTCCACAGCCATTATTCTCAGAACTTGAGTAATGATTTCTGGTTATGTTGGAAAGCATATCATAATCAATGCATTGCATGATTTTACTAATTTGTTGTAATAGTTTCCATTTGATTTTTTTCTGATGAGGGTAAATTTGCTCTAGTTATAAAATTTTTTGCTGTGTTAATTTTTACTGCTTTTGAGTGGTACAAACTATAATTCAGTTGGTTGGTTTGTTGATTTTTATGGCATAAGGGCCATGATAATTTAGTAATATATTACTTTTCTTTCTTGAATTTATGAAAGAAATCCAGACATTGTTTCTCAGATGATTTTTATATCTAGATATTAAATTTCTTTGTTTCTTTTTGTAATTCAAATTTTATGTTAAATTCCAAAGCTTTCAAGAAATTTAGTACATGTTATGCAGAAAGCATGCTTGAATCACACAAACTGAGGATATCATCCACATGTCTGACATAAAGATCAAGCTCTATTTTATTTTCTGCAAAAATCTGTTGCTCTAAACAACTCAGATAGTATTCTGCTAGCATTGGAGAAATTGCAGATCTGATTGATAAACCTTGTTTGTGTCTATAGATCTTTCCCTTGAAATTAATGAACTGTAATATAAATTCATTAGTAATAAAAATTGTTGCCTGTAATACCATGTTCTGTTATGAATTCATTTTAATTTTTATGTTCAATGAAACTATTGATCTTAGTACACAATTTTCTTAAAGGTATTGAAGGAAACATTTTTCACATCTAAACTGATCATTCTTGTGCTCTTACTGATATGTATATTTCTTAATTTGTCAGTTGAAAAGTATTTTTTAAAGTGAATTGTCCATAATTAGGTTTTTGTCTAATTATGTTGAACAAATATTGTTCCAATTTATAAAGTGGTCCACCTTTTGTGGTTACTATTCGTCTTACTGGCATAACCGGTTTATGAGTTTTTAAAAACTAAACAATTCTGGTACATGGCAGTTTTTCTCCACTATGTTCCTAATGCTCATTGTTTCTGCTGCTTTTTGAATTTGCCCCCATTACTTCATAATAAAATAATTTTAATAAAATTATTTTTATTATTAACAGAGCTCAAAATAGTGTATTGGCACATCACATACAGTTATGCAAATGTGGGCCTTTATGGCAAAAAAACTAAAATACTGGACTATGAACCTTATAAAAACAAGAGACTAAAGGAACAGACTAAAGGAAGTTTTTACATTAAAAAAAAAAAAAAAAAAAAAAAAAAAAAAAGGGAAAAAAATGATGAAAATAGTTTTATCAATGCAGCGAACCTTCAAAACTTATAAATAGCATTTTCAACAAATTAATTTAAAAATAAGACTCATAAAATAAATAACGAACAGATTTTACTTTAATAACTAGCAACTACAAGAAGAACCTGGCAACAATATTTAAATTTTTTTCTGTAGTAAACACAAATTTAAATTCAGTTTCTATACACTGAGAACAGGCCTTGAAAGAAAAAAATCTAGAGGCCAGAAACATCTGTAAAAACAAAGGAATGGAACTCAGAAGATGTGAAGAGTAATTGAAAGTTCAAGTTAAAATAGAATCAAAAACAATTTTATTTGGGACATAGACTCCAGTTTTAACAATTTTTTTTCTTTGTTTATGAGATACATAATCAGTACACAGAATTTCTAGCTACTTCCAAAGAAACAACTTTATTTTTCATAAAAATAATTTTAGGGAACATTTTATACAAAATTTAATTTTAGGGAACATTTTATACAATTATCTTATGCTCTTGATCATAAAGGCTTAAAAAACTGAAGAACAGAACTTTGTAAGAAGCTTGCTTAATTGAAATGACAGTTACCCCACTTATACACAACAATTATTCAGTGACAGCAACTTATATTACTCAAATATACTCATTTAAAAAATTTAAATACAACTTATTCAGGGTGTGGAGCTAAGGCAACCTTTGAAAAAGGTGAGAAAGGTGACACATTTTTTTAAAAAGGTGACTAAAAGGTGATTAAGGAACTTCTTGCTAATAGTACAAAACAACAAATATGGTTACAAAAAAATATTATTTTTTCATACTCCTCTAATAAAAAAGGCCAGGTAAGATCATAATAAATTTCTTTATTATGGTCTTGGATGGGGTATGGCCATTTTATTGTCATTATATAATTTTACGGAAAAAAAAATTACACAAAATTCTGAAAATCTAATTATGTACAATGCTCTTCAATGTTCCAGAAAAACAATTCTGAATTAAAAAAACTGTTTGGCTTACTGTTTTCTAGGCATCTTAGCAAAAAATGATGTAATCATACTTGATTTTCTTTTCTCAAGATTCTTCTGAATGATTTCCACTTCTTTTTCTCTCACTCTTTCTTCCGTTTGCATACATTTTACTCCCTTGAGCATGCCTTCAGCTAATTTTGCTCCCTCTAAATATCCCCCCCCCCGAGTGCTTTCTTCAGTTTAGCCGAAGCTTACAAAAGGAGTTCTTTTGCCTCCTTAGTTTGTAGGGGTTCTTTTTTCTTGTCATTCAGAGCAGCAGTCTCACATTTGACTGACTTTTTCTTTTATCTTTTCCACCTTTTTCACATTTTCTTCATAATCTATTCTTTTTTGTTCTTTTTTTAGCTTTTCTTCTAATTTGATTTTCTTTTTCCTCTCACATTCTTCCATAAAGGCAGTGTACTTTGAATGTGCTTGTTGTTTGTACTTAATGCATTTTGGATTAATGGGTACAAAAAGAAAATTAGGATATTGTTTCAAGGCATCCCTCACAGTCAGTACACTGTTTAAAAATCTTTCGGTCATTGCTGATTTATCTTCTTGTAATATATGCTTAGAAATGAAAAATCATCTCTCTATGTCAGCATTTTCATTTGACAAAGTAAGAGCTGACTTTTATGACTTTTGCAACATTTGGAAACTTTATATCTTTTGATAATGAGTCCCTTTTTGAGATGTGTTGTTGCCAGTAATCATCAACAGTTTTGTTTTCAAATGCTGTATCATCTTTTTCCACTTGCAAAATTTTCCATTCATCTAACAAATAATCCAGTTGAACATGAAATGGCATAATTTTTGCAACTTTCAGTATGTCTCTGCAGCTTCTATCATTCACTCATTCTTTTGGGTCTAAAAATCTAAAATTTTTAAGTGATCCATTTGATAAGCAAGTCTTTTCCATCACATGCTTGCAAGCAGTAATATAGTGCTTTTGAGCTTCCTTCAGAAATAACAACGTATCACTTTCTTTCAGTTCAGAAAGCTCGTCTTTGACCTTTTCATTAATGACAAGTTCTTCAAGAGGAAGCAGATTACCAAATGTAAACAGTTCATCAAGATCAACTTTAGAAAAATGAGTGATTTTTCTAATGACAGCAGTCTTCAAAACACGAGCCATGAAGGTCTGAAGAACGTTCCCTATTTCTTCATGCAATTTGTGGATCATGGGTGCTTGGCCCTGAAAATGTTGTGTGAACTTTATGAATAGCTCTCCTGATGAAATAATGAAATGAAGTTCAGCTTTTATTGAAGGTTTCTTTAAGGCCTCACAACAGCCTTGTAGGATCTGGATTTAAGAGCAGCAGAATTTTTTTCTCAGAGGCATGTGCTTAAGGAAATAGAACTGAATAATGTTCCACTGCTCCAAAATCCTGTTGGCTGAAGGCCCCAAGGCAAGCCACCTTGTTGTTGCATGTTTCAAAAATTTGTGGTGTGGAATGTTATATTTACATTGGATTTTTTCAAACTCTTTCCAATGGGCAGGCCAACTGTCAAAATAATGGTAAATGTTGATCAGCAGCTTCTTCACCTAAACACTCCGATAATTTTACATATGCATTATGTGGATATTGCAGGTACCTATGTTTATAAGACTTGTCCCTTGTGTCTCCTGAACATTACTATTGAAAAGCCTAAAAACTTTATTAACATTAGGCTTGTCTGATCCAAGCATTAGACGTGTTTAGTGATAAATTGTCCTCAGAAAGTGCTTCACATAGTGTTTTATGCAATGTTTCACCATCCACTTTACCTAAAAAGAAAGTTCTGAGGTGTTTATTGTCGTAATGCCACATTTGCTTTCTGACCAAAATGTGATGGTTGTTTGCAGCTCCTTTTTATCTTTAACATTAGTTGTTTCATCATAACTCAATGTGTAGTATGATGAACATGCTTCCTCTAACATAAGTATATATTATGATATTGCAATCTACTGGTGGGAAATGATCTTCACTTAGCAGGTCCTTTTTGATTCTTCAGGTAATGATTCCCAGTAGGTTGGTGGTGGTATTGGCAACTTCAGTACAAATTTTGAAGATGGCAATCTATTTTTTAGTGTACATATGACAAGGATGGTAACTCAGATAATATCCGAAAACTTGAAAATTTTGTCGTCCCACAGCGGGAATTGAACCCATGTCCCCCAGGATAGCGCCCGGATATGCTAACCACTACACCACCCAGAACGACCAAGCCCCAAGTTTCCGATTAATTTGAATATAACTATCCCAGGATTCGCTAGTCGAAGCAACCAGCATTCCTGTTTAGTGAATCTGGAGGTTAAGAATCTTATCCCGTGACTGATCGGAGAAGAAAATAAATCATGAATGGAATGCAGGATTACACCATACAATACAAATTTTGAAGATGAGAATCTTTTTTTTGGTGTAAACATGAAAAGGATGGTATGTCAGATAATATCTCAAAACTTGAAAATCTTACCATCCTTGTTCTGTCACCGAAAATTCTGTCACACGAAGAAAAATATTTTGATGACAACCCGCAAGATTTCACTTTTAAACAGAGTTTCTCAGAGGATGAAAGGATAAAATGTTATTGGCTCTATATAAAATGTTATGGGCTTAGATGCCCCTCAGCTCATCTTCATTCACCATTGGGGCTTAACACATTCGTGGACAGTAATAAAAATGCAGACATTTATGTAAAATTCATGTTTTCAGCAGGGCAGTAAACTTAAAGTAACTGGAACCCCCATACAATTTTGTCCGCATTTGCTGCTTCGTACTTACGGCGTGAAGTAAAGTTGGACGGCATATAACGTCATGTCACTGGATGTGCAGTGGCATATGCTGCCTTGCCCGCGAACATGTTAATTATGAAGCCTTCCTACAATTATAATGGGAGGTATAGGAGTACAGAAATACCTACATTCACATAGTTGTACTATGTAACTACATTCACATACAGGGTGTTTTACTTGCTACTTTACCCGGCATTTTTGCCATAACTGGAAGAGGAATGAAGATATCGTAATGAAATTTAAACTGGACTTAGCTTATTAGGCTGTGAGAAAAGAGATGGCATTATAACATGTGTTGAAAATGGTCACCATTTGCATCCAGGTAGAGCTGAACATGAAACTCAATATTTTGGAAGGTTCGGGTCAGCATGTCACCAAGAATTGCCTGAATTTCTTGAATGATGTTGGATTTCAATGTGGCGATGGATTGTGGATTATTGCCGTAAACTGTATCTCTCAGATGGCCTCAGAGGAAGTAATCGAGCAACATGCAATCTGGCGACCGCGGAGGCCAAAGTCCCTTTAAAATGACTCTGTTCTCGAAAAATGACTCAATTTCAACCAGGCTGGCACCGGAAGTATGGCATGTTGCTCCATCCTGCTGGAAATGTCCATTGGATAATTCATCATCGTCCAACTGTTTCACAAAAGTCTGAAAAATTTCCACGTAAGCTGCTGTCGAAATGGTCGTTTCGAAGAAGATTGGCCCAATAATGCACCGCTGTGACATTGCACACCAAACACCGATCTTTGCTGGATATAGGGGTTTTTCGTGTGTCGCGTGGGGATTGTCAAGTTGCCCAAAAAGGGGAATTTTGGGCTAGCGCCACACCACTGGGAACATTGGGCTAGTGGCGTGTTTAGCCCACCAATTTTGGGCTAGCGCCGCCACTTCTCTGACCAGGGCCACGACGTGGGCGCAACTACACATTGCTTCCGTTTGCTTTCTCATAGCCTAAGGTAAATCCAGTTCAAGTTTCATTACCATATCTTCATTCCTCTTACAGTTATTGCAAAACTGCCGGGTAAAGTAGTGAGTGAAACACCCTGTAGTTGTAGGCATACTTACAATAATAATTAATCTTTCAACTTCTAGCAACTTCTTTTGAAACTATATTGTTAAATTGTACATTTCCCCCAATATGGTCAAAAAAGGTTTGAAAAGGTGACTAATTTTAAAAAAAGGTTTCAAAAGGTGACCGGCTCCTCACCCTGCTTATTTCTTATTTCCATGGAAGGCACATTCAAAGCCTTATAAACTTTTAAATACCATTTCTGTGCAAAAATTTCTGTACAAATCCTCATTGCCAAACTAGTTTTTTGGCAGTAGTGAAACAGTCTTACTTTTTATTTGTTATTGAATAATGTACCTAACAGCTGCTTAAGCTATCCTCAACTATTTTCCTTACTTACCAGGATATGGCCTCACCCCCCCCTCCCCACGATATAATTCAGCAAGAGCAAAAAATTCCATTCAAATGATTTTTTCAGAGATATTAACCCTTCAAAGTTCATCAAGGGACACAGATTGATGCTCTCAGGCCTGTACCTGTAACATCTCATGCTCCACAGCTTTTCTCATACAAGGATCTTCACTGCTGACCTCGCATTGTTGTCAGATGAAACTTTGTTAAGTACCTCATAATGATCCCTTCAGCACTTCTGAGTTTCTCATAAAAGATAAGGAAATGAATACACTGAAGAGCCAAAACATTACTGTGCACCTTTATGCAAATCGATGGGACTACAGGTAAATGATGGAGCATGTGGTCCTGAAATAGTATAAATAATACCTGATACTGAGCTCTGTTAATCGGTGTTGTCTAGTTCTTCAGATGGGAAAGCCAGAGGACTTAAGTGAGTTGGACAAAGGCCAAACTGTAATGGCCAGACAACTGGGTCAGAGCATTTCGAGATGGTAAGGTGCTCACGGTCAGCTCTAGTTAGTACCTTCAAAGAGTGGTCTGAGAAGGTTAAAACCACGAACCGCTGGCAAGGTGTGGACCAAGCGTGGTTCATCAATACTAGAGGTGAACAAAGGCTATCTTGTATGGTGAAATCCAAAAGAAGGGATACTGTAGCGCAACTCACCAGTCATTTGAATGCTGGTGAAGAGGGTAAAGTGTAACAACACACAGTATATTGAACCCTGCTGAAAATGGGGACTGCGTAGCCACAGGCTGGTTTGAGTGCCCACGTTAACCTCAGTTTACCATCGAAGCACATACAATGGACACACAAACACCAAAACTGGACCTTGAATGATTGGAAAAATACCACCTGGTCTGATGAATCATGTTTCCTGTTGCACCATGTGAATGGCTAGGTACACATGCACCATTTACCTGGGGAAGTGTTTGAACCGGGATACACCGTGGGATAAAAACAAGCTGGTGGAGGAAAAGTAATGCTTTGGGCAATGTTCTGCAGGAAAAAACTGGGCTCAGCCATTCATGTGCAGGAAACTCTGACATCTACCACCTAGCTAAACATCATTGCAGACCAGGTACATCTTTTTATGGCAATGGTATTCCCCTCCAGTAGTACCTTCTTTCAAGAGGATAATGCACCATGCCACACTGCCAGGATTGTTCAAGAATGGATTGTGGAACATGAGAAAGACTTCCAAGTTTTGCCCTGGCCTCCAAATTACCTAGACATCAATCCAATCGAACATGTGGTTTCGGTTGGAACAACAAATCCGATCTGTGGTGGATCAATCACGTAACTTACAAGAGTTAAAGAACCTGCTGGTCACATATTGGGTACTAGATATCACAAGACACCATTAAAAATCTTGTAGTGTCCATGCCTCGCCAGGTAACAACTGTTTTGGTGGCACATGGAGGACCAACATCATATTAGGCAGGTGGTCATGATGTTTTGGCTCTTCAGTGTATATCAGATGACTTTCAAAACATGC
This sequence comes from Macrothele yani, assembly GCA_039090855.1. Classification (NCBI taxonomy): domain Eukaryota; kingdom Metazoa; phylum Arthropoda; class Arachnida; order Araneae; family Macrothelidae; genus Macrothele; species Macrothele yani. Next base: position 72,483,738 of record CM076996.1, on the reverse strand, counting down.
TTTCACCATATCACCATCATTCAACCAGTGAGCCTTGAAATTTCCGTTTCTGTGTGCAAGTTAAGCTGTAGTGCCTATAGCTGTCTGTGAACGTTCTAGTGCTCATGCCAACTGTGCACCACAAGTACCACTAGTGATACTTTTATAAGTACAGTATCTTCCCTACATATATGCGTATAACCATAAGATCTCCCATGACAGCACATTTTTCTGAATGACTCTGTCTTTTGTTGACAAACTAGGAATGGAGTTGTATGGCAGTCAGCTACGTTTTTGAGCACATTAGTTACACATCAATGAACTCGCCCAGCTTTGCCACTAGATAAGGATTGAATACACAAGGCTGTGAAACATGGCAAAGAAAGATATATTTATAGTTATTGGATTTTAAACAACATTGGTATGACTGCAGCAGCTAGTAAAAATCATAGCTACCATCTAATTGATTGTTGGGTACTTACTTACTTACTCACATGCACAGTTTTATTTGTTACAACTTCCTTTACAACATGTAAATTTTGTGTATATTTATGAGTAATAATATACACATAATTATACACACAGGAAAAAACCAGAGGATCATTATTAAAAAAAAATCCTAATCCATCATTTGAAAAATGCAAATATTGATATTTATTTACAGCACCTAGATGGGAAGTTATACATGACAAAAAACTAGAAAATGTATAGAAAATCATGGGCATCTTCTCATCTACTAGGCACAGAATAGGTTTTTCCATTCTGGGTTCTAAAACTAAACTTTCTGCAAATACAATTGTACATTAATGCCACATAAAGAACAAATTATATATATATATATATATATACACACACACACACTGGGAAATACAAAGCCTGGAGCCTTCTTACCTCTATCTGTCACGATACAAATTTTTGTTGCGTGCTGTCTTCTAGAAACAGAAATTATGACAAAATGTAGTTACATATTAACAACACAAAAATTACACACAAAAAAAGTGGAAAATCTCCAGCAGACCCAGCTCTGTCTGACACTATTTCTCCAACCTGACTTCTAGAAAAAGAGGCCCATGGTTACATAAACACAATTCGTTTCTTTAATCTTTGATGCCTATATGTATACAAAATACATTCAGTAATTTGTAAACCTATACCTGTGCCTTATATTTTGCCAATATTGTGCCACTGTTTTTGATGCAGTCCTAAGTAACTTCAATGTAATGCACTGGGCCCCATCTTTGTTTCAGACATATTTGTTCTTGACAATAAGAGACAAACACAATCAGCATCAACACTGACAGTGTTTGTCAGGTTTGCAGTATCCTTTGGCAATATAAAAATGACAAGGCAGCCACTGGAGATCAGGTGTTTGAGTTCAAATAACTTTACTACACAAGACAGTAACAGTGAGGGATATTGTGCTAGATAGTACTGGTAAGCATGTATTTAAAGTATGTGGAGGTTCTGTACCATCCTAGATCTCTTTATTATCTCTGAAACCAAGGAACATGTTTCACAGAAAATGAAAAGCTCCAGAAAGCCACAGAAGCATGGTTTGTAGGACATAATTGTATCAAATTCAGAACCTGCTGAACTCCCTCTGTGTGCATAAAAATGTTCTAAAAATTGCTTCAGGCATTTGAAAGTTAAGCTAAACACACATCATGTGCTAGGTATATATTTAGGCATAATTCCCAGATGTTTACAACTATTTTTTGAAAATCCTTTTCACCATCACATTCAGTTTTGAAATAGTTCTTAATGATATGCAACATCATTCCCATACATACAGTTTAACAATGCTACATTTGGTAGTCACCAAAGGTAAACTGGATGCATATTAACACAAGTTGTTGAAAAGACAAAAGATATGCAACATGTAAATGCCATAATGAAACTTTTAATCTGTATACACCACCGACTTGCTTAAGCAAGTGGCGTATACAAATGAAGTGATTTTGAACAATTTGATATTTAAACCAATGATAATACTGCAGTAGTTCGTATTCATGAAATCTCTGAGAGGGGGGGGAGAAGAACACTAGTAACATTCATCATCAAGATACAAATCCAGTTTTAAACATATAAATGTTTCAGAACTTGCAAAGGGGTACACAGAAAATCCAATATTAGCATTAACAAGGAAAACAAAAAGTGTGCATATGACCTACTAAGAGAACATGATTATTTGGCATTAAAAAAAGGCCAAGCACAAGTAGGGCTTCGACCTTAGATAACAGAATGGTTACTTAGTTCATTGCATGGAAACTTGTATAAGAATAAATTCTATAAGCTGTTTTAAACTTAGTGATCAGATGACAATTCTCTAGGACTTGGTATTAATTCACATAACCCCACGATGGTTAATAAACCAAGGTTTTTATTGCAAAAAGATATTTTCTTCTAGACAGTGTAATTTGTCTTTTATTATTTTAGTCTCCAATTATATATATATATATATATAAAGAAGATGTGACTTCCAAAGTGGAATATATAGAGCTATGCAAGACAGTAAGAAAAAGTATCACTGAAGACATAAGGAAATTCAACTGTGAACTAGTGAGGAAAGCAATTGAAAACAACCAAAGCCTAAAGATAGCAAAGGTACATCTCAGTAAGGGAAGAAAACAGATTATGGCACTGAGAAAAGAAGATGGTTCTGTAACAAGAAATAGAGGCGAAATTTTGACAAGAGTGAAAGATTTCTACTCCAAATTATATGAAAGGGATGATACATGCACTCCAGACATCATGAAAGATACCAGTACCAGAGTTCCTCCAGTCCTTCCAGCAGAAGTTGCACATGCAATCAAGAACATGAAGTGGGGAAAAGCTCCAGGAGAAGATGGAATTACTGTAGACATCATACAAGAAGCAAGTGGAGAAATCGAAACAGTATTCGCCCAAATTTTCACTCGATGCCTTAATGAAGGAAAGATTCCTGAGGATTGGAACACCGCTACAATGATCCTGCTACATAAGAAAGGTGACATTGAGGATCTCGGAAACTACAGACCTATCAGCCTCCTATCAGTAGTTTATAAAATCTTCACTAAAGTTCTTTCACACCGCTTGAAGGTAACACTGGACATGGCTCAACCGAGAGAACAAGCTGGATTCAGAAGTGGCTACAGCACAATAGATCATATCCACGTGCTGAGAGAACTAATTGAAAGAGCGAGGGAATATGAACTTCCATTGTGCATGGCTTTTATCGATTATGAAAAAGCCTTTGATTCGGTGAAACCATCAGCAGTTACAATGGCTCTGAAAACCTGCGGTATTGAAGATGCATACATTAATATTATTAATAACATCTATGAAAATGCAAGTGCAAAGATTAGGCTGTTTGAAAATACAACACACGTAAAAATTGGAAAGGGAGTGAGACAAGGTGACACCATATCTCCGAAGCTCTTTAATGCCACATTGGAGGGTGTTTTTCAGTCGCTGAGCTGGGAAAACAAGGGGATAAAGATTAATGGAGATTATCTAACCCACCTTCGTTTTGCTGATGACGTAGTCATTTTTGCAACTACCCCATCAGAGCTGCAGAGTATGATCCAGGAACTTGCTGACAAGAGTAAAGAAGTGGGATTAAAAATGAACTTTCAGAAGACAAAAGTGATGTTCAATGCTTTTACAAGAAATGAAGATTTATCGATTGATGGAGAAAAGCTGGAGATAACAGACACGTACGTTTATCTTGGACAGCAGATATCAAGTGAGGGTCACATTGATGAAGAAATTAATCGGCGTACAAAACTTGCCTGGAGAGCTTTTGGAAGAAACAGCATAATTTTCAAGAGCAATATGCCATTATGTCTTAAAAGAAAAGTGTTTGATCAATGCATCCTTCCAGTGCTTACGTATGGTGCAGAGACGTGGACCTTAACTAAAAGAGACATACAAAGGCTGCAGACAACTCAAAAAAGCATGGAGAGGTGCATACTTGGTGTAACCAGGAGAGATAAGAAGAGGAACTCGTGGATCCGAAAAATGACAAGAGTGGAAGACATCATGATCAGAGTTAAATCCCTGAAATGGCACTGGGCTGGACATACTGCCAGAAGGACAGACCATCGATGGACAACCAAAATTTGAGATTGGATTCCAAAGGACAGGAAAAGACCCAGAAGAAGACCACATGGGAGATGAGTGGATGAAATTCGAAAGTATGCAGGAGTGACATGGAGGAGACTGACACAAGACATTTTGTGGAGGAAACTTGGGGAGACCTTTGTCCAGCAGTGGATTGATAATGGTTGATGATGATGATGATATATATATATATATATATATATATATAGAAAATAGTATGCTATTCTTGACTAGAAGAGTTAGACACCAGAAAATGTATTAAATATAGAAAACATATGGCAATATATAAATACACAATTTGGGGAAAACTCTAGGCAAATATGAATGGGAAAAGACTGCATGACTAATGAATAGGCAATAAACATACATATACTAACACGATTCTTTTTATATGATTATGCCCCCAAGTTTACTTGATGGGAAGTGGTACTGTCTAAGTCATGGATCAAAAGTCGGGTATAATCATCATTAAAAATGCTATGGCATTTCATGAAAGCAGTAGTAACTATTTTTCTACTCTTAGAGTCTGTTGTTAAACAATTTTTCTTTAAAAATGTAATCCAGCTTTTTGGAGGCAGGAATTGGTGGGGACGGTTTGTGGCTTGGATAATTCCATGATCAGTAACCATATGTTTGGCTTGAGGACTGTAAGGCTTCTGAATCGGTTTGCATGTGCTACTGAGCTTCGTAAGAAGTATGTGGAAAATAATCAAAGGTTAGGTCAAAATTGACCATGGAAAAGAATTTAAGCATAGAAACAACAGCTGGGACTATAAGATCTTGATGGATAGCCAAGGAATGATGCAAAACTATTAAAAAATAAACAAAACGTCAATAGGAAGTTTGCAAGTCACTCGTGGCTGTCTGTCTGAGAAGGTCATGAGAGGCTAGTCCAGACAAAGCATGAACACAATGTGGAGTTGGGGAGAAATGCCTGAAAGTATTCTGATCATTTTTGTGGAAAATATATGCCAAAATCAGAGACTGGTTGGCCAGAGGTGTATATTCATCTCTGAAGATGAGAAAAGTTGTAATTTTGGTAAAAGTTAGTCCAGACTTTATTGAGTTTAGCTGATAGCATCAAATCATTCAGCAGGCATAGTAAATGATGTTGGTTTCTGACAGCTGAAAAAGTCTATCATTAGTGCCAAATCCAACAATACATAACAAGAATCTATGTAGTGACTCTTGCGGGAGATATTTCTTAAATTAGGTTTCTTGCAACATCTGCACAAATATACTTCATAGATTATGGGAATCAGCAAGGTAAATAGCAATTTAGTTTTTGTAGTGGTAATGTGTCAAGAACATGCATGCATATTCTCACAGATTTTATAAAAGCTCTGTAAGGTGAGCCAATATTTGTATATGATTCCTGCATACTTTAAAAAAGACCTTGACATATAGATTTTGAAAAGACTCAAAAAGTTTCTTTATGTTTTAAAAAACCTATGGTTTTGACAAGTCACCTATTTTTAAAGAAAATTATTACTCTACAATTCTTGTAATACACAAGCATAAATGGAGCATTAGCACATGGTGCAGCTAGCTTTTTCAAAAGTTCCATGATGTAAATGAGGAATCATGTTTGGTATTAACTGATTTTGAAAAGGCCTTTGACAGAAAACCTAGAAACAAATTGTTCTTTGTGCTAAGAAGTTTATAGAGTGACAGGTAGACTATTGAAATCAATTGCAAGCCTGTACACCAAGAGCCTTACAACAGTCAAAATTGGATTGCAATAAAGGTAAATGATAGTTTGATGTTAACTGTGGAACATAGGATGTAGATGCTCACACTAGTGGTCTGTAAGAATAAACTGATCAGGAAAAGTATGTTCTGGATGTTGAAATAGGAGGTTGTAACATCATTAGTTTGCTGTACACTCATGAATTAGTGTTACTAAAGATCATTGTTGATAAACGTAAATTGATGCTTCTAAGATGAACTCCAAATATTAATTATTTTCTAGTACAGGGGAAGTCTAGAAAGGTAACAGACTTTAATTACCTGGGTATGATTATTGATGGAAATGGGAGACTTGATAAAGAACTAGACAACTGATCTGGCAAAATGTAGTAAGTCTTTTATGAGCTGTACAAGAATTTTTTCACCAAGAAAGAGGTTAGCCAGAGAAATAAACATGCTGATTACAGCACAGTATTTAGACCTATCTTCTTTCAGACAAGTGAGAGTTGACTGCAAAGGTTAGAAGTTGCAGACATAAGAGTGGTGAGAGGAATATTTGGGAAAAATAGGTTGATCCACTTGCAAAACTGAATTAGTAATGCAAACATTAGAACACAGCTGAGTATTTCTTCTGAGGAAGAAAAACTTAGTGAGAACATTTTCTGATGGTACAGATGTATGTTGATTGGGAGATGAAAGATTGCCTAAACAGGTGTTAAATTATGTGGTACCAGATGTAGAGGCAGAAATTTTTGCATTATTTGGATGGGATGAAGAAAGTTAATCAAGAAGAATTAATTTTTTTAAACTATATGGTCAGCTCCAAAAACATGCTTGAATGTCGTACAGGTACATAAACATAGGATGACAATAAATGAATGGATAGGATTACCTGGAATCTAAGCAGTAACCTAGCCAGTATCTTGCCTCAATGCTATCAAAATTACTCTTATGCTACCAAAAAAATTCCAGCTTTTGTGTGAAAAAGATTTGTTATACATAAAAGTTTTATAAATCAGTTATATATAAATATACATATTATACAAAGATTATAAGTTATATATAATGCACCTATATATTTATAACTTATACATACATACTTTGATTATAAGTTATACATAAAGTTTCATAAGTTTATAACAGAGATAAGCTATACAACTTATTTGTAACTTGTGTAGAAAAGAATACATGAACACTATGTTGTAAATAATTGTTATATAATAAAGACTATGCTTTTAGGATGTTTTTGTACATGAAGGGTGTATGAAACACAACTATGATCTTGACAGAGGAATACATATAACAAATATTTAAAATAAAATATGCAAGTTAACCAACAAGTTATCTAAATCCTTCACCCATAACTCTGCATACAGTCAACTGAGGTAGCAGTTGTTTGGATGGTGCTAACCCTATGGCCCAAGCTGACTGCTGTCTTCACCCACCTTCTCTTTGGTATTCCAAGATGACACATGGTGCTTGCACCATAAAACCACGTATCTCACACATTCTTCATCAGTAGTACTATTTATATCAGATATCAAGTAACTCATAAAAAAAAAAATATCACTTTTGGTTTTACTGGGTAACATTTTGCTGGTGCACTATTATTTTAATACACTATATTGACAAAAGTCACAAGGCACCCCTACAAAAGGTATAAAAACAAGCCTGCAGCTGACTGCGATCATATCGCACAGTGAGGTTGAGTGAAAATGTCGCGTTGGGAGAAAACTGACTTTGAGAAAGGAAAGATTGTTGGGTGTTATATTTGTGCGTTGTCCACAAGAGAAACCGAGAAGCATTTAAACATACCCAAGTAAACTGTTTTGGATATACTAAATAAGTGGAAGGCACATGGCATGCCTGAAGAAGCAAAACGTATCAGCAGACCAAAGAAAATCAGTGATAGAGGACGTCAAAGCCTCAGGAGAGTCGTTACAGCTAATCGGCGGAGTACTGCACAAGACTTCAGTGTACAGATGAGTAAAAATGCTGGAACCTAGGTATGCACACGCACCATTCGCAGAGAACTTCATTCCATGGGTTACAGTGGTCGTGCGGCTGCTCATAAGCCTTTCATCTCCACTTGGAATGCTACTAGTCGTTTAGCATGGTGTAAAGAACATTTATTGTGGACCGTAGATCAATGGAAATGGATCCTATGGACTGATGAATCCAGATACATGATCCATCAGTCTGATGGCCGTGTGTGGGTATGGCGGCAGCTGGGGGAACACTATTTACCACAGTGTACTGTTCTTATGGTCAAGTTTGTAGTTGGCAGAGTTCTAGTGTGGGGTGTTTTTCGTGGTATGGTCCCGACCCATTGGTTATCGTGGACAAATTTGTTAACCAGCACGTCTAACTTGATATTCTGGACAATTATGCCCTACCAACTGTGGCAATACTGCAGAACCGAGCCTTGTTGGTACCAGTAGGATAATGCACCGAGCCATAAAGCAAGGACTGTTACGGCGTGGTTTGACGATAATTCTGTATCGTGTGTGGACTGGCCAGTACAGAGCCCTGATCTTAATCCCATAGAGCACCTATAGGACGAATTAGAGCACCGCATAAGAAATTTGGAACCAAGGCCTACTACTAAGCAACAGTTAGCGGCAGCATTATGTACTGAATGGAAGCGCATACCTATCACTGTGTTCCAAAACCTTGTCGAAAGCATGTCTCGAAAGGTCAGTGCATGCATTAAGGCCAAAGGTGGACGACACCTTGCTTATGTATGTCAATAAATGCTCTGTTGTGTTTCTCTTCTAGGTCTCTGGTGACTTGTGTCAATATAATGTATATTTAATGCAACAAAATGCAAAGTTATCAATTTTAACTAATTTCTTCATCTGTTCACATAGTCATCATGAATTTTAGGAATAATGCAATAACGCCAAAGATCCAGTCATACATTGGTAATTTCATTGCACTGATATTCATTTGATTTTAAAGTATGAACAATTAACAATCTGAAATCACAGAACTCCTCTATTGCACAGTCCTAAAAGCACAAATAAATATCTGAATCGACTTTCATCTTTATAAATTATTATGACAGATAGATTCAAACTTATGACCTTGAGTTTTTTTCTTCATGGCAAGTATCACAAAAATATCCAATATCAAAAATTTATCTTTCACCTCTTGTCCTACTTAAATGGTGATCATAAAACCACTGTTGTAATAACATCACAATGGAAATTCTAATTGCATAAGTCTGGTAGCATAAAAACACAGGGCTTAAATTATTAATCTATTTAGCATGCATTATTTAAAAACACTCCAATTTGTTACCATTTCATTTACACACATTTTTTTTTTTGCAAATATTATGTAAAAGAAATTTCTCCAAACTTTTATTTATAACAGAATTATCTTGCACATATGCACATTACACACATGCACACCACACACATGCAGATATTTATTTTTCATTCAAAGTTTTTCAGTTGAAAATACACTACCTTTTTGAACTTTACATTGCCTTCACTGCTTTTCCTTTCATTTTACTTCTTTTTATGTCATCATAATGCCCCTTTAATTCAGCCAATCCCAAAGTATTTCACAACTTCATGTTCAAACTTCAATACCAACATACTTAAAAAATATCATAAAAACCACGGAATGTACAGCATGATTGATAAGCTCATCACTTTCACCACAGAAATGCCATAATTAATTGTTCTCCTGTAGCCAACACTCCTTAGAAAACTTGAAAATTCTATCATCATAGAGAGGCTAGCACACCCAGATGGAAGTCTTTGCTTTAGAGATAGTTTGTTTCCTGATCCAGATTGATACAACTTTAAGTTTTCTGAGGAGTTGGTTATATTGAAAATGGTTTATCACTGCATTCTTTTTCTAACAGTGACAGGCTTACAATAAGATTTTTGAAGTCCCAAAAATCTGAGAAAGGTCCGATACTATTATGCCTTCTGAAACATGTCTTTAACTAATTTGCACAAGCATATGCTCTGTCATCTGTACAATAAAAGTTTTTTCCTCTGCTTCTTATAGAATGTTTCTACATCTTTCAGTTAAAAAGGAGTAAGTAAATCAGAAGGTTAGTCATTCATCACCTGAAGTTCAAGCATAAGACAAAAATGTTTTCCCCATGCACATTTTGTCAGGTTTCTACTCTAGTTATTCTTAGCATATTTTTCCACTCACACATCTCCTTTCTCTCAGATAACTCTTTTTTGCAAAAAAATTTAAAAAACCCAACAGAAATAAATACTTTTATTTTGACAACAAAAGTGACTTAAAAATGAGACAATGGAAACTGAAAAATTACACAAAACATAGCAATAGAATGTTTTTTACAGCAAATGTTATTAATAACGATGTAGATTTTGTAAATCAGTAAAGAATCCACAAAATAGTAAATGTCACAGACAAAATGAAAATGGCACAAAGCTACTAATGAGAAAGATGCAAATTTTATGATCATTTCATCAGACACATAAAAAACAAACTTCAAGCATCAAAGCCATTTTCAGTGAGTATTTTAATAAGTTCAGTTAAATCATCTTGGTTTCTGTATGCAATGAGACCATTCACATTGCAAAATGGCTGTATGCCACATAGGGAATCTGTACTGGAGTTATAACTCAGTTGCAAAGAATCAAAATTGATTTCATCATTCAGATACTTTCCTCTAACTGCACCATGAAACTCAACAATACCACCACCCATTGCATACAAAAGAGCATGAGGTCCACAAGTATCCCACATGTATGTGGAACTTCGTGACAGTACGTACAAATCAGCATTCCCTTTACCTACACTGAGACATTTGTACCCTGCACCTGCAGGAACTGATACATCATAATGGCTGGTCAAAATCTGGAGCAGTTTACTGTCTTCAAAACTGCTGGTTACCACTTTTTCTGGCAATTCTTAGGTGAGGGACTTGGTACTGAAGCCTTTTTCACTCCCATATGGCTGACACCCCAGTAGTATTTGCTTTGCCACCTTAAAGTGAAACAAAAGTGCCATTTATAAACTAATTACGCATGACACCTTGAAGTACAAAGCACTAAAATTCAATATTAACTTTCAGGTTTTCACTAGAATGTATGAGAGTGTGTATTATATACACTGAGAAGACAGAAATCATGGGATAACCTGGTTCCTGTGCAAATGTGATGCTTTCACCCCTCTTGCTAGTGGACGAACCCACTGCTTGGCAGGTATATAAGTAGAAAAATATCACTGCATTCACAAAGATGGTAATTAGATGTCAGTATGGATAAATATCATGAGTTCACAGAGTTTGAAAAAGGGATGACAGTGGGTGCAGGTGAATGGGTCACTCTCACAGCACAGGTGATACAGAAATTGCAGCATCCCTGTTCAACAATATCAAGGATGTATCAAGTATACACCATTTTTGGAATATCATTGCATTGTGGACAGTGCTATAGGCAGAGAAAGGTGGTGGATGAACGTGGCTGTCAACGTCTGTCTCGCATAGTTGCAACCAACTGAGAAGCAACAGTAGCACAAATCACTGCCAACTTCAGCAAGGGAGGTGCCAGAAATGTCTCCACCAAGACCATCAGGTGATCGTTAGCTGTAATAGGCTACGGAAGCTGCTGCCCCACCAGAGTCGCATTGTTAATGCAACATCACTGGACTGTACATCTCAACTGGGCAAAAGAATTTCAGTACTGAACCTTCCTTGTTTTAATGATTGAACAAAGGTTTCCTTGTCCGACGAGTCCCATTTCCAGTTATTTCGCACAGATGGGAGAATATGGATCTGATAGAAACCACATGAAGCAGAACATGGTGGAAACTGCAAGCTGCATGTCAACAACAGACAATTCGGTTATGGTCTGGCGCATGCTCAACTGGAACATGCTGAGACCTCTGGTACATCTAGATGCATCTCTGAACTGTCTATGATGTGTCCATTCTTGCAGACCATCTGCATCCATTCATGTTCATCATGCACCCACAGGGCCGTGGATTCTTCCAACAGAGCAATGTGCCTCCCCACAGAGCCAGGGTGACTAGAACACGGTTCGAAGAGCATTCTGCAGAAGATCCCACCTTGGAATGGCTTCCTGTTCACTGGACATAAACCCTGTGGAAAATCTTTGGGATGCTGTAGAAAGGTCCATTTGAGTTTTGATCCTCCACTCACGAATGCACCGGAATTATGGACAGCAGTGAAGCAAGCATGGGTGGAGATACCTGTGGAACGATTTTGTGATGCAGTGGACTCAATATGCCTTGCCATGTGACTGCCCTTATCTGGGCAAAAGGCGGGCCTACCTATTGCTAGGTAGGTATCCAATGATTTCTGTCCATTCAGTGTATATTCTAGTGAAAAATCTATTTATTCTTTTTAAAACTTGCAAATGAGGACAACCAGTCCTCTTCATGAGGCTTTCCACAAGGTAACTGACAAATTCATTACCAGACTGAAATACAGTGTCTGTTCCATTATTGCCTACCTTGATCATTGAAATACTCGCGGAGAATGAAATTTGCACACCAAGAAGGAAGCATCGGATTGAACTGAAATTTTATGGATGTAATGATACAGATGAAACACATGATAGTAACAAAACCAGAGCTGCAGGACAATTACAGAGGAATCTGTGGCACACAGTCCGGTCATCTTCAACAGCGCATCGCACCGCCTTGTGCGGCGATACATTCTGCAATACGGTCTGGCATGAAGGCAAACAGTCACCTGATGTTGTCCTGCAGCAGACTGGCACACATGTTGAACTGTGTGCTCCAAATCCTGAACAGTGCGACATAGCGGCAGCCGGTGCTTCAACTGGTCACACATATGCTCGATATGGGACAAGTCCGGGGAGCGGGAAGGCATTATCCTGCTAGTGTAGTGCACCTGGAATCCCGGCCAGGAAAGGGAGCACATGGGGCCCTAGGATCTCATCCACATACCTCTGGCCTGTTAATGATCCATGTACTTGATCTGATCGGCTATTGTAGGCAATGGCTCCCCAGACTATAATGCCTGAAGTGGGGGAGGTGTGGCACTCGATAGCAAGGTTGACATTGTGCCGTTGACCTCCACACCCAGACACGATCATCTTATCCTCAAAACGAAGCGGCACTCATCGCTAAACATCACACATCGCCAGTCTGTGGTGTTCCACGTTGCTCTGGCCTGGCACCACTGCACACAGAGCCGGCGATGTTCGGGTGTTAATGGCAGCACACATAAGGGGTGCTGGGATTGCAGATTCACTTCCGTGAGGTGTCGGGAAAATGGTTTGTGGGCACAAAGGAGCCGCTACATCTGCCTGTATAGTGAACCAGGTCCCCGTGGGATCAGTTCGTGATTAGCGCATGATCCGTCAATCCTCTCTACTGGTGGTCCTCCTGGTACATTCGGAGATGCTCCGCCATGTGGCAGTGCCATCACGTGTCTACTGCTCCCAACACAGTCGGACGGTATGGTCAGAACGATCCACGTGGCAGTCTACACGGCGCGCCGACCAACCTGCGGTTTTCAGCCCGATGATCAGGCCTCTCTCAAAGTCCGTACATTGCATAAATCGATGTCTCTGGCATCTACCTGGCATTCTTGTCACTCTGTAGTTTTGCTTGCGACAGCCGGTGCTTTTCACTTTCATGGGGCATTGACTACATACCGGTTTATAAGGCTGCCGGCTCGCGCCACCACAGGGTTTGCAATCATACACACTTGCACCAAACGTGGATCATTTGCATAACAGCAAGCACTCTAGCTATTAGCATAGTTTCGCGGTTGTAGCACGTTTTTTCTAGGTGCGCAAATTTCATTGTATGTGAGTGCATGATAGCAGATGACTGCCATTTTTAATCACATTGTAAAAGTTCCTTTTTCAGGAGACCAATACAAGAAGTTGTTGATGTGCATGTTGCAGCATATGGATAGCAAAAAAAAAAAAAATGTTACTTATTCTTATGTTTCATACAATTTTGGCTGAAATAGCTTCAAATTTGCCAATGATTTTCAAAGTCATATCATTACTTTCTATTCAAATTCTTAATTTCCATATTTCAACTTCACAGCATGTTTCACATCTGAAATTCCTCACACTGAAATTTTTATTTTCCTTTCACTCCTGTTAACATATAATATACAGTTTTTTAAAAAAAAAGTACTAAATAGTTTCTACCTTATAATTTATTTTATGACACTTACGCAAATACCTATGTTTTCAATTTATTTCCATTTAGCCTGGGTATCAAACATTCATTTTCTATTCCTGCACTTCTTTAAGTGTTGTTATATTGCCATATAAATTTTTAAAAATAATATGCATAGTCAATGTTGTGGGTATAAAACATCGCATTTTAGTTAGATATAAACAATTTACTTACACTTTCTTGTTTGTCTCTTGTACTTTCACATATGGCTTTGTATTTGGTAAATATGTTAGCATATAGATATTTCACTTGTCGTCCCGTTTGGATGTCTCCATGTCCATTTCCTGTGTGGCTTTTTCTGAAGAAGGAGTTCAAGATGAAAAACCCTTCTGCCTCTGCAAACTCAACGAGAGTATTTCCACGCTGGTCACGGCAACAGAAACCAGCGTGGAAATACTCTCGTTGAGTTTGCAGAGGCAGAAGGGTTTTTCATCTTGAACTCCTTCTTCAAGAAAAAGCCACACAGGAAATGGACATGGAGACATCCAAACGGGACGACAAGTGAAATTGATTTTATTATGTGTAACAAAAAATTCGTCATAGAAGACTGCAGTGTGCTAAACAAGTTCAACACAGGTAGTGACCATAGATTGGTGAGATGTAAGATGCACCTCAACACTAAACTTGAACGTGGCAAGCTCATAAGACAAACAAAATCTATTGACATAACCAACCTTAAAAAACACCATAATACCTTCAAGTTGGAACTGAAGAACAGGTTCTCTGCTTTAGAAGGCCTAACATCAGAAGAAGTGGACATCTCTGAAGTTAACAGAAAAGTAACCAAAGCTCTTATGGAAACAGCAACAAAATTAGCTGGGTCTAAGAACAAGTTGCATGTAAATAAATTATCAGGAAAAACGAAAATGTTGATGCAAAAAAGAAGAGAGATGAGGACAACTAAGGAAGATGTGACTTCCAAAGTGGAATATATAGAGCTATGCAAGACAGTAAGAAAAAGTATCACTGAAGACGTAAGAAAATTCAACTGTGAACTAGTGAGGAAAGCAATTGAAAACAACCAAAGCCTAAAGATAGCAAAGGGACATCTCAGTAAGGGAAGAAAACAGATTATGGCACTGAGAAAAGAAGATGGTTCTGTAACAAGAAATAGAGGCAAAATTTTGACAAGAGTGAAATATTTCTACTCCAAATTATATGAAAGGGATGATACATGCACTCCAGACATCATGAAAGATACCAGTACCAGAGTTCCTCCAGTCCTTCCAGCAGACGTTGCACATGCAATCAAGAACATGAAGTGGGGAAAAGCTCCAGGAGAAGATAGAATTACTGTAGACATCATACAAGAAGCAAGTGGAGAAATCGAAACAGTACTCGTCCAAATTTTCACTCGATGCCTTAATGAAGGAAAGATTCCTGAGGATTGGAACACCGCTACAATGATCCTGCTACATAAGAAAGGTGACATTGAGGATCTCGGAAACTACAGACCTATCAGCCTCCTATCAGTAGTTTATAAAATCTTCACTAAAGTTCTTTCACACCACTTGAGGGTAACACTGGACATGGCTCAACCGAGAGAACAAGCTGGATTCAGGAGTGGCTACAGCACAATAGATCATATCCACGTGCTGAGAGAACTAATTGAAAGAGCGAGGGAATATGAACTTCCATTGTGCATGGCTTTTATAGATTATGAAAAAGCCTTTGATTCGGTGAAACCATCAGCAGTTACAATGGCTCTGAAAACCTGCGGTATTGAAGATGCATACATTAATATTATTAATAACATCTATGAAAATGCAAGTGCAAAGATTAGGCTGTTTGAAAATACAACACACATAAAGATTGGAAAGGGAGTGAGACAAGGTGACACCATATCTCCGAAGCTCTTTAATGCCACATTGGAGGGTGTTTTTCAGTCGCTGAGCTGGGAAAACAAGGGGATAAAGATTAATGGAGATTATCTAACCCACCTTCGTTTTGCTGATGACGTAGTCATTTTTGCAACTACCCCATCAGAGCTGCAGAGTATGATCCAGGAACTTGCTGACAAGAGTAAAGAAGTGGGATTAAAAATGAACTTTCAGAAGACAAAAGTGATGTTCAATGCTTTTACAAGAAATGAAGATTTATCGATTGATGGAGAAAAGCTGGAGATAACAGACACGTACGTTTATCTTGGACAGCAGATATCAAGTGAGGGTCACATTGATGAAGAAATTAATCGGCGTACAAAACTTGCCTGGAGAGCTTTTGGAAGAAACAGCATAATTTTCAAGAGCAATATGCCATTATGTCTTAAAAGAAAAGTGTTTGATCAATGCATCCTTCCAGTGCTTACGTATGGTGCAGTGGTGCAGAGACGTGGACCTTAACTAAAAGAGACATACAAAGGCTGCAGACAACTCAAAGAAGCATGCAGAGCTGCATGCTTGGTGTAACCAGGAGAGATAAGAAGAGGAACTCGTGGATCCGAAAAATGACAAGAGTGGAAGACATCATGATCAGAGTTAAATCCCTGAAATGGCAATGGGCTGGACATACTGCCAGAAGGACAGATCATCGATGGACAGCCGAAATTTTAGATTGGATTCCAAGGGACAGGAAAAGACCCAGAAGAAGACCACATGGGAGATGGGTGGATGAAATTCGAAAGTATGCAGGGGTGACATGGAGGAGACTGGCACAAGACAGACCGTTGTGGAGGAAACTTGGGGAGACCTTCGTCCAGCAGTGGATTGATAATGGTTGACGATGATGATGATAGATATTTGAAAACTCATATGTACATTTTATATTTTTAGTGCAGTGCTAAAGAAACCTAATATAAAAAACAAATAATCAGTAGGATGGTCTATGCTGTAAAAAAAAAAAAAAAAAAAGGGAAAATAAAGATATGAATGGATGATTTTTTTTTTTTTTTTTTTTTGATTGGAGGTTTAACGACCACCGTGAGCAACTCAATGGACTATAAGCAGTCGCCCGTCCCTAATTTAGGGTCACTGGTTCCAGGGAAGGGAGAGAGCCAGTGCCGTAAGACAAACAACATCCATTCCTGACCGGGATTCGAACCCGAACCCCTTACGGACGAATGATCAGAGGCCAGCGCCTTAGACCACTGCGCCACCGGGGCGGCAATGAATATCATGAAGTATTTTTGTGCATAACAAAAATAAAAAATATACAGCTGGAAAAATACAGACCGGGAGAAACACTACTGATAAATGAAAGACAAGTATCAGGAATCCACAAGAAAACAAAATTCTAGTAAAATCAGAAGAAAATAGTAATACTTAAACATAGGAAGTACAAAAATAGTCTATAACAAAATTAAAATCGGCACACACATAGGTGGGAAAATAACAGGTAACACATTCAATACCAGATCTTAAAAATATAAAAAAAAATGTCAGGGGAGTTTAGAGAAACATGTTTGATGTGCTGAGGTAATGATGATTGAGAAGACAAAAAACGACAATAGTAAACTCATAATGCAAGATCATACATACAATCACTTACAATGAAATTTGTGCACCATGAAGGAAGCATCAGATTAAACTGAAATTTTATGGATGTAATGATACAGAGGAATGAAACACATGATGACAAAAGCAGAGCTGCAGGACAATTACAGAGGGATTTGTAGCACGCAGTCCGGTCATCTTCAATAGCGCGTCGCACCGACTCGTGAGGCGATACATGCTGCAATAGGGTCCGGCATGGAGGCGAACAGATGCCTGATGTTGTCTTATGGCAGACTGGCCCACACATGTTGGACGGTGTGCTCCAAATCCCGGATAGTGCAGCACAGAGGCAGCCGGCATTTCAACTGGTTCCACACATGCTCGATAGGGGACATGTTCGGGGAGTGGACAGGCCATGGAAGTGTATGGACATGACGTAGGCACTCCTGGGCAACCCAAGCCGTGTGAGGGCGGGCATTATCCTGCTGGTATAGTGCACCTGGAATGGGAGCACATGGGGTTGTAGGATCTCATCCACATACCGCTGCCCCGTCAATGATCCACATACCACTACTAGAGCTGATCGGCTATTGTAGGCAATGGCTCCCCAGACCATAATGCCTGCAGTGGGGGAGGTGTGGCGCTCAATAGCGAGGTTGGGATTGTGCCGTTGACCTGGGGTCCTCCACACCCGGACACGATCATCTGTCCCCAAAATGAAGCAGCACTCATTGCTAAACACCACATGTCAAGTGGTGTTCCACCTCGCTCTGGCCTGGCACCACTGCACATGGAGCCAGTGATGTTCCAGTGTTAATGGCAGCACACGTAAAGGGCACTGGGATCACATATTCGCTTCCGCGAGGTGTCAGGAAATGGTTTGTGGGCACACAGGATCCGTTACATCTGCCTGTATAGTGGACCGGGTTCCCATGAGATCTGTTCGTGCCTGGCCTACGATCTGTCGGTCCTCTCTACTGGAGGTCCTCCTGGTTCGTCCGGAGACGCTCCGTCAAGTGGCAGTGCCATCATGTGTCCACTGTTCCCAACACAGTCGGACGGTATGGCCAGAACGATCCACAAAGCGGGCTATATGGCGCGCCGACAACCCTGCGGTTTTCAGCCTGATGATCAGGCCTCTCTCAAAGTCCGTAAGTTGCGTAAATTGACGTCTACCCAGCATTCTTGTCACTCTGTACTTTTGATTGCGTCGGCCGGTGCTTTTCGCTTTCATGGGGCATCTACTACACGCCGGTTTATAAGGCTGCTGGCTTGTAGTGCCACCACAGGGTGTGCGGTCATGTGCACTCACACCAAACGTGGATCATTTGCATACTAACACACACTCTAGCTATTAGCAAAGTTTCGCGGTTGTGGCATGTTTTCTTCTAGGTGCGCAAATTTCATTGTCCACGAGTGTACGTACGTATGTACGTACAAACACGTACCACACACACACACACAATAAAGCTGTTTTCTGAGATTCAGAGGTTAGCTCCTCAAAGAAAGAACATCTATCAGTAAATGTTTAACTTATGGAACTAGATTTTTCTTACTGTTGGTGTATCAAACGTCTCCATTTACAATGATCTCGGCACACAGCTCAGGTTTCACTGACATCATCACACGAGGCACACAAGACCTTTACTTCATACTCATAACCTTTTTCTAAAGCAGTCATTCTTGAATTTTGTGCTCCCATGATTTCATTGGCCTTCCTCTACCTTTCTTTCCTGCCACTTGAGCTGAAAAAAAAATCTCTTAGTCAGCACCTCATCACTCATTCTTTCAACATGGCCAAACCACCTAAGAAGATTAGTCTCCACATTACTAACAATATTTTGCCTCACATTACACATCTGCAGCAAATCTTCATTCCTCACATGATCAGAGCGTGTCTTGCCACTACTACTCCATAATAACACATCTCTTTAGCATACAAATGACTCCTGTCTTTTCTGCAGTACCCAGGTTTCACAGTAGTATATTAGAGTAGGAACAATTACACTTTTATATACAGTCATTCGGGACTTTCTTGAGAATCCATTATTCCTAGCCTAAAGCAGCTGATTTTTAAAGAATTCCCTCGCCTACTAAGTTTGCCATCTAATTTGTTCTCTCTGTCAAACATAGTTCCTAAATATATAATATAAACTCATTCACCTGGTCAATCTCTGTGACATTTAGACTTACATTGCATTTAGTCCTAACAGTTCCTCAATCAACAACCATAACTTTGGTTTTTCTCTTATTTATACTGTTTAAATTTCACACAAAGTTTGCACATCCAGGACTCTACAACTCACTTTTGCTCTCTACCAACAGGACTGTGTCATCAGCATACAGCAATCTGAACACATATTAGGGGTATGCAAAAGTTTCTGTTGCACCTGCTAGCGGCCGGTGACCCGTGCTGTCAGTTCATACATGAAGCCAAGCATGGTGGTTTATAAAGCTCATCTGCGGCACTGTTTGTTATTCATGTTTCATTTAGGGAAAAGTGTGAGTGAAGCATACAGTTCAATATGTCAGGCGTATGGCAAAACGGTTATGGGTGAGCGGACGCGTCAAGAATGGTTTGCCAGGTTTAAGAAAGGTGATCAAAGTTTGGAAGACAAGCCAATTGTAGGTAGATGCAGGAACTCGCACACGAGGAGCTGGAATTGCTGTTGCAAGAGGATGCCGTACAATCGACTACGCAACTGGCGAAACCTTTGAAAGTGGCTTAATTGACGGCGGCACTGCATCTACAGGCCTTGGGGAAGATCCAGAAGATTGATAAGTGGGTTCCACATACTTTAACGGAGTGTAATGTTGGTCAAGGATTGGGCCTCTGTATGTTGTTGCTGAAGAGGTTTCAAGGGAAGAATTTCTAGTGGAAGGTTGTCACCGGGGATGAAAAATGGGTCTATTGCGACAACTCCATATGCAAGCGATCCTGAGTTGACCCAGGCCAGCCATCAACATCCACTGCAAAACAGGACATAAATGGGGAAAAAGTTGCTGTTGTGTGCATAATGGAATATTCATGGAGTGCTTTACTTCAAACTGTTGAAACCGGGTGAAACAATCACTACACGATGATATAGCAATCAATTGATGAAACTGAATGCCGCAATCAAGCAAAAACGCCCATGGACAGGTAAAGGACACTGCCCAGTCATCCTATTACATGATAATGCCAGACTACACGTTAGTGCCACCACGAAATTAACCGTTCAACAGTTACACTGGGAGGTTTTACCATACCTGGCTTACTCCCTGGACACTGCACCCTGAGACTTTCATCTGTTTCTCTCTATGCAACATGCCCTAGCCCAACAGTCCCAGAAGTGGAAAATTTTGTCACTGCATTCTTCAGCTCAAAACCAGAGTACTTCTATCACAGGGGCATTCATTTGTTGCCTGAAAAATGGCAAAATGTCATTGATGCTAATGGCCAATATTTCATTGAATAAATGTGTACTGGTTTCCTGATTGTTCCTGTCTCCTTAAAACGGCAGAAACTTTTGCATACCCCTAATAGATACGAGGGGATGCTGAAAAGTTCTCGGCCTAACCCACTTCCTGGAATTGTAGCATTATTTTATCACTGCAGCTCGAAAGAGTGTTCTTTTGTATTGTAAATCAACAATTTTCAGACTAATAGCTCGTTTTTTTGCAGATGTTTGACGTCCTGAACTGAATCATGTCAATGCAAAGTGTTGAACTTTCGAATTTGGAATTCCGGGCTGTCATGAAATTTTTGTTCCTGCAGAAGAAAACTGGAAAGGAAAAATCTACGAGTGTATGACCCGAACATTAAGTGACAAGTCCCCATCCTATTCCACTGTGAAGAAATGGTATGCCAACTTTCAGCATGGAAACTTTGAGACCGAAGGTGCAGAAAGATCTGGTAGGCCTTCAACAGCGACAACACACGGAATTGTTGATTATGTTCACGACTTGATTTTGTCAAAATCTAGGCTAAAAAAATAGCAGAGACACTGGAGATATCCAGAGAATGTGTTGGCTTCATAATTCATGAGCACTCGGACATGCAGATGTCAGCTATGTGGATGACCAAATGTTTGAACACCGATGAGAAATGAAAACGAGTGGACACTAATTAAATCGGTTTTGCAGCATTTTGAGCGATTGGGTGATAATTTTTTGCAGTGACTTGTCACTGTTGATGAAACATGGTTACATCACTATGATCCAGAGATGAAACACAACAGTCCCTGCAGTGGCTGCACTCAGGTTCTCTATGGCCAAAGAAATTCAACACTAAAAGGTCTGCAGGAAAGGTCATGGCAATGTTTTTGGGGATTTGCAAGGTGTTTTAACTGACTGATTATCTCCCAAAGGACCAAACAATGAATGCTGAATACCATTCCAAATTGCTGTGCTGATCAAAGGAGGCGTTGAAGGAAAAAAAGGTGAGAAAAACTGTGGATAGGTGTCCTCTTTTTGCAGGACAATGCGCTGGCTCACAAGGCTGGCCAGACAATGGATGTTCTGAGGGATCTGGGGTTTAAGTGCATAGACCATGCACCCTACTCACCAGGCTTGCTCCATCGGACTATTTCCTGTTCCCAAACTTTAAAAAGTTTGAAAGAGAAACATTTTTCGAATGATTCAGTGGTGATATCAGCAGCAGAGCAGTATTTGAGTGATCAGACTTCTGAATCTTTTTTGGAAGGGTTAAAGGAACTCCATAAATGCTGTGCCAAGTGTGTTGAACTTCAGGGTGAATATGTGGAATAGTCTGTAAGTTTCATGGCTCTAGCCAATTTCCTTCTTGGTGAGGCCAAGAACTTATCAGCATTCCCTAGTATTACCAAGACATAAACCAATATTATACATTTTGCCATCACGCAATGCAAGATCTTCCAGGAACATAAAAACTTTTGATCTAAAGAAAATGGAAAGCACAATAGATTAAAGAAAGTCTCTCCTGACCCCCCCACACACACACAAAGGGTGACAGCAAGAAAATTATAATTAGTTCAGTCTCTGCAATGATTTATCTCCTTTGACAACAGTCGCTGGGCCCTCTGGCAAATTCCTTTTGGAAATGAGTGGATCATTCACAAAGAAGTGTGGCAAGATGTAATCCCTTACAAAGATATCAAGGATATGCTGAAATTACTGTTGACTTAGTCAGGAACTGGCAAATCTCAAATGTGTGTGGAAGAACTTTTTCACTGCATAAACTATAGACAAATAAGTGATGTAATTAAAAAAATAAATAAACAAGGACTCAGAGTAAGAAGCCCAAGTTAATACATGACTGTACTCATCGGGGGGGGATGAAAGAATATGGAAATGCAGTAAAACAGAAACAGCATGCTAGTAAGTATCAGAGGAAGAAATAACTTTAATGTCATAGAGTTTTACAGAAAAACAAGACCTTGAATTAGAATTAACAATACAGAATGGAGGGAGGATAAAAAAGAAGACAGGGACAGACTTGAATAACAAAATTCAAACAATAAACAATGTTCAAAGAATTTTATTTTTACTTCTTTAATTACACTGGACAACATACAATTTGCCTCTGAAATGAAAATAGTTAATCTTGACTAATTTCAAAGTGCTGACCATGAAAACAACAAAATCTGTCAACTGGTTCTTGTTTAGGAGAGACTCAATCTGCAGCATATTGCATCAGCACATCATACACACCACATCTAGGAGTTATTGCATCATTGTCTGATGCGATGCAGTTGAGTCATGACATCGCTGATGTAGAGTCATCACATCACTGACTGAAGTCTCATAGGGTGAGCAACAGTTTGTGAGATTTCTTGTGCTGCACTCTCATTTACTCCTGCATCATATACACAAGTGATCCCTGCAGTGTAAATCCAGCAGTAGTGATGCCTCACAACTGTGCTAATAGTCCAAGTAACTTTTGTTATATTTGCGGGGAAGTGATGTCTGCAAGCCAGAAAAAGCCCCCCCCCACACACACACACCACTCAGACAGTGGAAAAGGCATATCAGCTTTATTCCAGATGCAAGATCAGGGACCTGGACAAGGCATGGGCCCCACACACATCACATGCTGCAGTACATGTGCTAGAAATCTTCCAAAGTGGATGAAAGGCAGTTAAAGCATTAATGCAGTTTGCTGTTCCTATGGTTGGAGGGAGCCAAGCAATTTGCAGATAACTGCTACTTCTGCATGGTACTGAACCTGTTCCAGGAGACATCACAAGGAAAAAGAAGTGGGCAATAGTCTACTCAAATATACGATCTGCTATCCGACCAGTTCTGTACGGTGAAGGGCTTCCCGTTCCCAAACCTCTGAAAGAATTTCCCATTGATTCAGAGGAAGGAGGTGAACTGACGATGGGTTCTCCCGAGCCTTCGGCATCTAATGATGATCAATATGTTTGGCCACTGTGCATCATCTGTGCCACACATTCTCACACAAGTGGAACTGAACAATCTTGTTCGCGATCCGGAGCTGTCCAAGGCCAAAGCGGAGTAACTGGGATCGATACTTCTATAATGGAATCTTCTCAAGGAAAATGTCTGAGTGACTTTGCTTCACACTCCTCATGTGAGCAGTTAGCACCTCACTTCTGAAAGGAAGATGATATTGTGTTTTGCTATGATATAGATGGCCTGATGAATGCCCTTCAAATCAAACATGACTCACACGAATGGTGATTATTCATAGACTCGTCGAAATTGAGTCTCAAAGCGGTGTTGCTGCATAATGGAAACTAGCTTCCATCTGTTTCAGTTGGATATGCTGTCTACATGGAAGAAACCTATGAAAACCTAAAACAGCTGTTCGACTGTCTTCATTACAGCAAGTATGGCAGGCATCTCTGTGGTGACTTGAAGGTAGTGTCTGTGTTGATGGGTCTGCAGCTGGGATATACGAAGTACTGCTGTTTTTTGTGTGAATGGGACAGCCAAGCAAGGAATTTGCACTATATGACGATATACTGGTCCACGAGGAAATCTCTGAAGGTCGGAAAGAATAATGTGCAGAAACGCACAAAATTCTGCCACCACCCCTACACATCAAATTTGGTCAGGTAAAAAACTTTGTAAAAGCCATCAACAGGACTGGATCAGCCTTCAAGTACTTGGCTGACAAATTCCCACCACTCAGCAAAGCGAAAACTAAAGAGGGAGTTTTTGTGGGTCCTCAGATCCGAGAGCTCTTCATTGACGAGATGTTCAACAACCTGCTACAGGGGATGCATTTTGTCTGGTTTCAACTAACTTCCTTGGAAATGTTAAGGCAGAAAATTACAAAGAACTGGTTGAGGACAGACATGTAGTTTCTGTATCACAAACTTGCCTGCAATATGTCCTTAAAGATACACTTGCTTCATTTCCACTTGAATTTCTTCCCTGACAGTAGCAGCATGGTTAGTGATGAGCATAGTGAACATTTCCACCATGAAATTGCATCTATGGAGAAATGATACTAGGGAAAGTGGTCCACTTCTATGTTGTCTGACTACTGTTGGACACTCGCTAGAGATGATCCTGAGCAGCTATACAAGTGACTGGTAAAGTGATGTTGGACATAGAAGTGGACATTTACTGGTACATAGGGTATGTATAAGAAACTATTTCAGATCTCTCACAAATTGTAGCCAGTTTTGCATTTTCATTGTCATATTAGTGTTCAGCACCTTGAAATCTATAAGAAATGATTAATTTAATTTTGGGGGCAAGGCTTGTAAAAATTTGTTGTCCTGTGTTATCTTACAATTTTAGTACTAATGTAAATATATTAGAATAAAAAAGAAAAAGAGAAATGGACATTATGCAAATAAGGAATTTCAAAGACCACACAGAACATAGATGATAGCATTTTGAATTAAATGAAAAAATAGCACAGAATTAGCATTTGTGTAAAAATATACATAATATCTAAGGTATTTTACCTGATATTTCAAAGTATTTCACAAGTTGTTTGCTCTGTGAGGCACGTGCTCCTGGCCCGAGAGGTCCCTTATGTTACGGACCTTTGGTTAGTTATGAAATTTTTTTTTTTGCAGAAATAAAGCAGTTAGGTTATATATTTTCAGTTCCACATTCATTCATTCATTTGCACAATCAAACATTTAAGATTTACTATTAATTAAAAGATTTTAGTAGAAAGAGTTATACTCATCAGGTCAGGAGACTTCTCACAAGGGGTTCGTTGTTCTGGTGAGCGCTTTCAGCGGTGCATAACCACCATCATCTGGCCACTACTTCTACACGAGGGTTCCTCGCGTGTGTGTAGTTTTTGGAGTTGCATGTCGGGAATTGATGGGAAGGTTTGCTACATGCCTGACCTGATGAGTATAACTCTTTCTACTAAAATCTTTTAATTAATAGTAAATTTTAAACGTTTGATTATGCGAATGAATGAATGTGGAACTGAAAATATATAACCTAACTGCTTTATTTCTGCAATTTTTTTTTTCATAACTAACCAAAGGTCCGTAACATAAGGGACCTCTCGGGCCAGGAGCACGTGCCTCACAGAGCAAACAACGTGCAAAATACTTTGGAATATCAGGTAAAATACCTTAGATAATATGTATATTTTAATCAAAAGCACGTTTATAACATAAGCCAACCCATAAGGTTGCCTCATGAATTGCATTTTTAGCATTTGTGTGTTCAAAAATGAAATGTATTTCTGAATAACTATCATAATGGTGTTGTGAATGTAAAGTGGAAGTGAATTAAAGACATAGGGATAACATTTAGCATTAAAGGGTTTTTAGTAATACAGAGTGCAGGTAATCTTAAAATACAAAAAAAAATTGTGTCTTTAAATATTTACATGCTAAAGTATTAAAAAATACAAAACCACAATGTGAGAAGATAATAGAAAATGAGAAGAAACAATGAAAATAAGAAAGCAGTATGAAATGTAAATAAATTATACATACTGAAATAAACCTTTTGCAGCAATGGCTATCAACTTGAAAGTGTTGCTAAAATTACAGATTGATCACCATAAATCAGATACAACATTCACAGGGCTGACAGCCTATCACACCCAAGAAAATAGTTGCTTTAGTAGCCACTAATGGTAAAAATAGTAGCCTTAACAACTTATGTTAATGACTAAAATAGCGTCCCAAAAAAGTGTACGAGTTTCAGAATGTAAGTGCTACGCACTAAAACAATTTTTTTTTGGTAATTGTTTTTATTTATTTCAAACCACGGTGACAAAATTAGCACATGTTCATGTTTTGGTGAAAAAAATAATTATATATACACTGGCGTGCAAAAATTAAGGACGAGACGGTTTTTCGAAAGTAACGTCGTGCAGAAGTGCTCCACATCGACTCAAATCATACCATAAGATCCCCAAGATGTAAGAATATGGGACAAGTGAGCAAAACTGTCCAAACAAGGAATCCAAAGGATACAAAGGCACTTTATTGAAAAGATAGCTTCAAGCACAACTGGACAGAAGACAGAAACGTCCATGTGACAGGCGGCTGCCAAGAAAAATCCAGTCTTTAGTAGGGGATATGGTCACCCCTGACTGTGTTGCAGGATTTACAACATCTGTCTATGCCGAGGACGGGGTTGTCAAGGAGCTGTTGAGGCATCGCGGCCCAATCCTCTTGTAGCGCCAATCGCAGTTGCGGAATCGTTGCTGGCGTCTTGGGACGTGCTGCCAAGCGTCTCTCGAGAAGGTCCCACACGTGTTTGATTGGATTTAGGTCCGGGGACCTTGCGGGCCAATCTATGTGTTGAATATCTTCACTCTCCAACAGCTCTGTGACAGCCACTGTACGATGAGGTGTAGCGTTGTTGTCCATGTAGAGGAACTCAGGACCCACAGCACCTCTAAACAGACACACATGAGGCAGGAGAACCTCAGTACAATAGCGGACACCAGTGACTGAACCTCCTTGGAAGATGTGGAGGTCAGTACGGCTACCAAGCATGATACCGCCACAAACGAAAACTCTGCCACCTCTAAACCGGTCCCTTTCGATGATGTTGGAGGTGTGATTGCGTGTTCCCTGCTCTCTCCAGATGTGTATACGTCCAGAATCGTTCTTCAGACTAAATCGGCTCTCATCCGTTAAGAGAACTCGACCCCATTGCTTATGTGTCCAGTTCTTGTGTTCCTGGTGCCACTGAAACCGCCGTCTCCGATGAGCAGGTGTTAATGGCACACACCGTATTAGTCATCATGCAAATAGACCACCTTTGTGTAGCCTCCTGGCCACGGTAAAACGCAATAATGGACGTCCAGTTGTCTGTTGCATGTGCCTTGCGATTTCTCTCGCTGTCTGCCGTCTGTCTCTTCTCGCCTGTAGGACAATATACCGGTCGTCCTCCGCCGTGGTTGCTCGTGGACGACCACTGCTAAACTCTCGGACAGCTGTTCCTGTCGTTTGAAATGCTCTCCAAGCTCGTGAAACGATGCTGTGAGCGATCCCGAACTCCTCGGCCACACTAGTCACACTTTGACCTCCTTCCAACTTCCCAATGACGTGACCTCAGGTAAAGTCATCCAGATGTCGTCTACTGGATTGCCTGTTGGCCATATCACACGGTGGCAGCAACTCGTCATTCAAACTAATGTACACCGTGCAATAGTTTTCACCAAATTGCTGAGCGTACACCGCCCGTGTGCTTTATACCCTTCGACCCCCCCCACGTCATGCTGCATATATGCGCATGCCCTACCGTACCGGACCCTAGTCTATCTCCCGATCGGTCTTTCGGCCCGTTCTGCCTGCTCGTTCGGCTGTTTTGCTAATTTCTCCTCTTCATCTTTTATTTTTGCACATTAGTGTATACAGACAGACACACACACACTACAAAAAGGGCATCTAAGTTTCAATATAATGCTACTCAAGACACTCAGAACTATACAAGTTATGGAAATTACACCCAAAAAATACTCTATTCAATTAAATATCAGAAACTGCTTACATAAATTAACCTGATACAAACTTTGGAATTAGAAAACACTTTCTTCTTTGTCATTGCTCTGGAGGTCAGATGTTTTCATCTGTATCAAGCCAGTACAGAGAGCTTTCTTCTGCTTTTTTGTGGTTGGTAAAAAATATAAGATTTCCCAAGTGAACTTCACACACAGTGTTGAAAAAAATGTGTATTTCTTCTTTCAAAGGTCATAGTTGTGTTCATTCAGTGTTATGATGATAACTTGTTTTGTTCTGTAGACATAATCGTAGTTATCTGATATGAGGTATATCGAGAATCTCATTCAATTAGAAAATCAATCTCTGCCGTATTCCAAACAGAAAAATGGGACGCTTTTTCGGCGCAATATCTTGATTTGTGTAGATCGTTCCTCTAATCACACATGGGTCTAGTCTATACTTGCCATTGACTACCCCCATGATACTTGCAGTAGAGCAGAAATCAATAAACTGAACAAGACATATAGATATCGATTCGACATGTACATATTGTCGATATCAAAGTTGATATCCACGTGTATCGATATTAAAACTGATGTCATACAAGCACATCGATATATGCAACACAAATTATGTTTTTTTTTCAAAAAACTGTAGCCTTACAATTAAAATAGTTCAGGGGTTTTCTGAAAATAGTTGCTTTTGGCTGTTTTTCATAGGAAATAGTAGCCATAGTCGCCTGTCATCAAAAATAGTAGCAATAGTCGCCACTGGCAGCCCTGCATTCGTCAAGGTTACCAGACTAGTTTTCTTCCTTTGTTTGTGGTAACGCTAGAAGCAGCAAACACAGCAGAAATTGTCCTCTTTTTCTGAGTGCATGATATCCCCCTTATTATCTTTACAATAAAGTTAAACATGAAGTACACTATTCTAGTGACTAAATTGTTAAAGGTGAGATGAGGGCTTTGGGGTAATCTTCTTTGTTGGGTTGGGCTTGAGTCTCAGATGAGATATGGCTGGTGAGCTTATACTACTGCACTGATTCTTTCCCTTCCCTAAAACACTGACCCTAAATTAGGGATGGGTGACTCCTTACATTGTATATGCTCATGGGGGTTCATTAAACCCTCTGCTTCTCCCCCAATATACATGCAGTACTAAGTTGACTAGTCAAGAATGAGTTGCTCCATCTTTAGGGAAGAATAAATATCAAAGTTTTGGAGTCACAAATTTTGTTTTACTGTATTATCTGAAGAAGGGCTCCACTGAAAATATTACAGAAAATCATTAATATTTGATTTGCAATAAACAAAAAGTACAATTCAAAGTGTTTTATTTTAGGCATACAAATGCCATCAGTTACTGTCATTAAAAATTTTTATAACTGAATCACATAGAAGCATAAAAAAACTCACTGTTCACTTGTTTCTTAAGTTTTCAGCATGAATAGTAGTTGCTGATGGCAATTTTATGCCTAAATATAGAGGATTAACTGAGGTACCCAAAAGTACAATGATAGAACAATTTCAAAGAGAAAATGGTTTTTAGATAATTTTGCATTTTGATATAGTAAAACCAAACTACCAGTCCAGAAAGTTGACCTAAATTCATTGCATCAAATGGTGTTTTAAAAATTAGTATAACAAACTCACTTTTGCATGTACATCACAACTACAAGGAAAGTCACAACTCAACATATTCAGGAAGATTAACAAGCCAATTTATAAACTGCTTCCACTGTTTAAATTTGAGTTGCAATAAAAAACAGGAGAAAAGAAACCTGGACACTATCAGATCCTGGGTAATTGATGGATTCATGATTAAAATAAGAATTACTGACAGTAAGTACATATTCAAAGTAAAAACAAACAAACTTGGGCAATCATTAAATTGGACCTAATACCAATTTATATAAAATTTAGTGTGAAAAATTAAACCCTGATTTTGCGAACGATGTATTTTTTAATAAAATTTTACACATGTGACATTTAATTTTAATTTACATAGCACTGAGAAGGGAAAAATTAAGAAAAAAGTTGAATAAAGCACAATACTTCACAACCAAATATTATATTAAAAAAGTTATTTACTAAATAAAGTATTACTGATACATTTAGAAAATCACAATTTATCAGTTCATAATTAAATATGTTACTTCACAATAACCAAAATGATTATACAGAAACACAAATTTCTTCAAACAAAAATATTGCTCTAATGCAGAAGAACAGTTCAGCAGTGCAACTGATAAAATTTAAGCATGGTGCTTAAATAAAGTCTATAGAAAGCACAGTCAGAAACCGAAGCCTACTGAAATACTATTTTCATGGAAAAACTGTATTGCAGAATAGTTGAACTTAAAAAACTGGTTCAAAATCTTATAATCTTAACACCACTACTTGTATATCAAATTAAGCACAATGGATGCTTGAAGATACAAGGTCTTTTCTCCATCTTACGGTGTTAATTATATCTTTGAATTTAATTAAAACAGGGTGACTGGTATAAAATGGAAACATTCACTCTGTGTATATAAGTGAGTGATTTTTAGCATAGCATTTTGACATGCATTTGTATGCAGGAGTGAACTGGCAAGTAATTGGTACGTTCCATGCAAAAAATGAAGCAAGTGTGTATTTGAGCAGTCAGCAAAATTTAACAAATATGTTCAGGCAATAAGTTAAAATTTAACAAAGAACTTAGGTAAACTCAATTGTGCTCACTACAGCACATCTCTGCTTCCATGCCAGTCAATAAAAATGCTTACATTACCATTTTTTGTCTCTCTGTCAAAGAGATATCTTAGGTTCTAGAAATCATACGGGGAAATTGCCACTCATATCAAATAGATGCAAGCACAATGATTTTCATATTTTCCACTAAACACTAGTTCTCCAGCAGGATGCACAATTGTGTATTTTCATCTGTTATTAGACCTGTATTTTTAAAAGATGAAATGAGAAAACTCCACACACAATAGAAAGACATGAGCATACCCAAGATTTTCCATACATCTTCAGCGTTTCCTAACATTTCCACAAGAAATGGTGTAAAGTGTAAATTTGTATTTTCCAGAATACAGTATGAGATATTTTATTTAGAACCCCTGGGACTTAGGATTTTCTGTATAAAAGATTTTTCCATAATTTGTAACACCATGCCTAAAAATCTGCTAAAACACATAAAAAAATGCAATACAATACAGAAAAACACATTAACACAAGGGCTGCTAAAAATTAGTTGCTAAAAAAACATTTAAATTTTAGTATTCCTTATTGTTTTAGTATTCCTTATACCCAATTATGGAAAGAGAGGTCTGTGGTAATAAATTATTCAAAGTTCCAAATGGTGAATTTATTGCAAAATAAAATAAAATTAGAGTAATATGTTTTTTAAGGATTTTTATCACAAAAATTGCCTGCTACATAAATGGCATTATCCCCAGTTGTCAAACGTCAATGATTCTGATCAGAGAGAAAATGATAAATGTCACTGTCTTCTGCATTAGGCTTATAGTATTCCACTAATTATTTATGGAGTTTGTCACTGACACCACACATGCATAAGACTTGGAGGCAGGGCCACTGTTCTCATGGATCTTATTTTTTACTATAAGTTACTAATTCTAATCAAATAGCAAACAGTATTTAAATAAAGTGAATATCAAAAAACAATCTTCCCATAGAACTTCCAAAACTAAGATACAGATAGCTAGAAATACTCCACTGGTGAAGAATGGTGATGCTTCTTGAATTTTCTACTTTTGTTGAACAGATATTTTGATGGCAAAATCCACTAAAAAACATATCATTAGTCTAATTTTTTTACAATAAATTCATATTTGAAACTGTTGAATAATTTAACACCATGGGTTTTGGCTTCATAATTTAGGACACCAAAACCGAGAATTACTGGCACAGGTGTTATGTGGCACTAATTTTAAAGTTATTTGTTCCAGAATATTGCCACTTTTTGGAGCATTCAAGATAATAGGATGCTGGATAAAAGATACCACACTGTATTTTTATGGGACAATTTAGTAAATTTTTCACTGTGTAGGATAGACAAAAGCGTGACAATGAATTTATTTTCTGCTTTTCCTAGTGTGCACCATCCTTATCTGATGACAAAGATATATTTTCATTTGCCAACATATCTCCATTTCTAAGAGATGTATTTAAAAAATCTGTTTGAAATGTCTGGATATAAGCATGACTAAGATTTTCCAGTTTTTACCATTTAAATGGCAGCAATGAAAATTACAGTTACACAAAACACAATGTATTGACTATCTGTGGTCACAATATTTCTGTTTCCATGGAATGTT
This sequence comes from Macrothele yani, assembly GCA_039090855.1. Lineage (NCBI taxonomy): Eukaryota > Metazoa > Arthropoda > Arachnida > Araneae > Macrothelidae > Macrothele > Macrothele yani. The sequence goes on along the minus strand of CM076996.1, from coordinate 72,451,153 downwards.
CTGCAAAGTTTGAATGATTCTAATACACTGATCAACATTCTAAATTTGATTCTTATGTTGTTACTACACTCCAGACTTTGGTGTGATCATTTCTGTTGAAGTTTTATTGCAATTCATGAGAGAGAATAAACTCTTTTCATTGAAAAATGAAATTATAACTCAGTAAGTTCCTGGAGTTTGTAATTTGATAAACACAAAGAAGTTAAATTTGAGTGTTTGAGAAAGGTCTGCCAGGTTCTGTTTTCTTTGAAGTTTTCACATGAAAATGTTGTTATTATTATTATTATTTCAAAGGCCACTCACTTTTCAGCACACAGTTTCATAGACACGGCAGAAGAATGGTGCTGGTGCATAACTTTTGAAACATAGTATAGATTAAAATTACTCCTCTGTACATTAATATTGTATGCATAAAAATACACATATATGCTACATATAAGATAAATAAAAGCAATGCAGTTAAAGATGAAAATGCCCGTTTCAATAAACCACGCAAAATCAAAAAGAAAGTTTTACATGTTTAATTCAAATGGGCTTCTCTTTGTGCTTCAGGAAAAGCAAAAGATGCTGTTCATACCGACTCTGCATGATAGTTAAAACTATCACATTAACATCTATCAGATCATGGAATGATGCTCCTATCACTAAAAAAAAAAAAAACAGCATACTTAATATGTTGCTGCTGAGAAAGGAAGGGCAAACAGAAGTCGAAGAGGACAAGAGTTAGGATACGAGAACAGACAAACACATATTTGGAAGACCCCATGTTTTAGCAGTTATACAGGGGTGGGCAAAAGTAGGTTTACAGTTGTGAGTACACGAAACACAGAGTTTATTCTTGTATTATTATTTATTTATTAATTATTGTATTATTTGTCTTCTTATTATTGTTATTATTTCATATCTTTCCTTATGATTTATCTTTTAGGTAATGATGGCTGGTAATTTAACCAATGACTAATGAAAGTGGATGCTTAAACAATACTGGAAAACAGAGAATGCCGAAAAATTCGACAGAAATATGCTGAAAAATTTGATACACCTCCACCAAGCAGACAAACAATTAACAGAATACGCGATAAATTTGACGAAACTGGATCCATCTGTAAAGCTCTAAAAAGTGGTTGGCCGGTCAGTGTTACCACACAGGAAAATGAAATGTTAGTGAGTCAGGCATTTATGAAGAGCCCCAAAAAATCAAAACAAATAGCTTCTGTTGAGTTAGGCATTTCCCGTAGATCTTTGAGTTGTCTAATGCAACATTTAGGTTTGAAAATGTATTGGCCAAGATTGCTTCATGGGTTAAGAAGATGATCCAGATCGCAGTTTACAATGCTGCAAAGTGGTTCTGAATGAAGAAAGACAAGGCAATGGCATCACTGATAAAATTATGTGGTCCGACGAAGCTTATTATAAACTTTCAGGTGCTGTAAATCGGCACAACTGTGTATACTATTCAACAGAAAACCCCCATGTAATGATAGCACAGTTGAATTAGCCAGGAAATACAGTGGGTGGTGGGGGGGGGGGGGGGGGTTTCGTGTAAAGAGGTACTTGGACCTATTTTTTTCCATACAACTGTTACACACAACTTGTATCTTAACATGCTGAGGGACACTGTTTTACCACAATTACAAAGACAGCATGATAATGTTGACTTCTTTCAACAAGATGGAGCTCCTCCACACTATGCCGTAACAGTGCGTGTTTCTTGAAGAACAATTACCCAACAGGTGTATAGGTCGACTAGGGTCAGTGGAATGGTCACCACAACCACCACACCCCACCCCAATGGACTTCTGGGGTCTTGTCAAAGATAGTCTTTTCATGAAAACCACGTACTGTGGATATGATTTGCTGCATAAGAGAAGCATGTCAAGAAATTGCTGACAATAAAGAACTCTGTACCAAAGAGTGCTTGAGTGTAGCAAGTAGACTACAAGCAGGGGCGGATTGGCCCACCGGGACATTTCCCGGTGGGCCTCTTCTGTATATTTTGTCTCTTTCTTTCTTAAAAATGTTTTCAGTTCAGCTGTTTTAAATACACAACTAAACCACAACCCATTTTATTTAAACAAAATAGACATAATGCAATTATAACAAGCGGGGAAGAAAAAAACAATTTCTATTTTAAATTAGCGGAAAAAATGCCCTCACCAGGCAGCTGCTAGAATCCCAACTACAACAGATGGGCCATGTGAGTTTGCGAACTTCTGGGTTCAGTTATTAGCTGAGGAACGAGAATGTATGTACCATAAGTTGCGAGAGGGCAGGGGTGTGTAGAAGATGTTCGGTATATTCTCCAAGGAAGGGGGCAGGGGTAGTTGATTTTACTCGTGTTGGTTGTAGGAGGCATTCGTGCTGTGCCCATCGGCATAATCACATGGTAATGCTGCTAAAACATTCTCATGAGAAAATGAGACCAACGATCCCAGGTAATAGGTTCCAAAAGGATCAAACAACTCGTTTGAGGATTATTCCGAGGAAGTACCCGCTGTTCTTTGAAGTCAGAAACATGCCAGATTTAACCCAACCTCAAGCATTGTTTCTTTATTAAATGGCCATAAAAAAAAAAATGGAAAACACCACCAATATCCTAAACTGGTTTTGTGTTGGTGGGGGGGGGGGGGAGAGATAAGTTCAGTCATTTGCGTTTGGGAAATACACAAGAACAGTTTGTTTTCTCTAATAATTAAGGCTTAAGGAAGGGCCCTGTCAAAATCAGTGTTTTTCGTTTTTAATTGAAAATGAACCAAAAAAACCCTGTAAAAGCGGCGCTGAGAAAAGGCGGGGTAAAAAAAAATGCTGTTAGAATGAGATGCCAAAAAAGGTGCGAAATTAAAGGATTTTTTCATGTATAATGATTTTACAGTTTCAACTAAAACGAGCGATGATAATTTATTCAAATACAGTGAAATTGGTTGCTGTGTTCAAAATGTTTCCATGGATCATAAGGAATCATCCATTGATATGTCAACTTCTGCTAAGACAACTTCTGCAAGTGTGGTGGAAAACTGTTGTATCAAAACCTGAAATATTCAAACAACGCAAGAAGGAGGGAATATAATTCTTTTTTCGAAGTCATTCAATACAACCTACAAATGACACAAAATTTCCATTCATTTCAAAAAAAGTATTTTATCGCAAAAATGGGTCGAACCGTCATTGACTGAGCTATGATGAAATTTCGAGTTCTCTCTATTGCACTGTGTGTCTTGCATTTGTGAAAAATTCGAAAAAAAAAAAAAAAAAAAAATGCTTGTACAAAGGGCATGAATGACTGGAAACATTTTCACCAAAGAATTTCTGAGCATGAAAATAGCAAAATACACAATACAAGCACAGAGTATTTTTTTCATGGCAAAAAAGCAAGGGAAATTGAATGCTTGCTTGTCTCAAAACACATAAATTAAAAAAAATAAAAATAAGAAAGAACCGGCAAATTTTCCTGTCGAAAACTACTGTTGATTTGATAGTACAAACAATATCTTCACTGATTAAAAAATCGATATACAATGAAATTGTGGAAGTGAGCATGTATTCTATACAAATAGATACAGTTCAAGATATGTCGGTTAGAGACCAGTGTTCCATAATTGTCAGATATGTGAAAAATGAACGCATTTGCTGGCTTATAAGGCCTGGTAAAAGCAACTAACTCTACAGGTAAAGGACTCTGATCTTTTGCAAGGAGTTTTGCTCTCCAATAATTTAAAACTGGAAGACTGTGTAGCAAATGCTACAGATGGGGCAGCTAATAATATGCAGGGCTAATAATAATGGGTTCTCGACATGGTTAGCCAAAGCTTCACCGAATCACACACATGTACTGTGTTACTGTCATATTTCAAACCTAGTTTTGTCTGAAGCTACCAACACTTCAATATCAGCAGAATCACTTTCTAATTTGCTGATCTCAGTTGCTGTTTTTTTTCAAAAAATCTTACCAAAGGATGGACATTTGGGCTGAAACCACCACCAACGAAAACAGAAAATTGCAAACTATTGGAGAAACTCGCTGGTGGGTTAAAGAAGTTGTGCTAAGCAAAATTTTTGGTTCATTTCATGTTCCAAAAAACGTCTTTTGTGTTGATGTAATCCTAGCTCTTCATAAAATTGTGAAAAGTGATAAAACTGATCCGGAAATTCGAGTTAAAGCACAGAACCTTATAGATGGGTCATTAAAATATGACACAATTTTGACAAGTCATATATATCTACAAATTTTCCGTATTACTAGCCCTTTGTCAAAATATTTACAATCCAATGGAGTAGATCTCTTGAAGTGTCATCAACTGGTACTGTCAGCACAAAAGCAGTTGGAATCAATTAAAAGAGACATGAATTCAGTTGTTAATGTGGCATCAGATTTTATCAAATGGGCGGCAAATGAAATTGAAGAAAGATGCCCAGGTCCCGATATTGCAATACAAGAACACTTTCCAGAGAAACACAGAGAAGGGTAAAGAAAATGCCAGGTGAAACACTTGATGCTAGCCCTAACCCAGATGCTATAAAAAATATGCTTTTGATGCACACAATAAAATTTTGGATACCGTTGTGGAACGTATGAGAGAACACACTGTCAAAAATGGGGAATTGTATACAGATCTTTCATTTCTTTCATTGATGAATTTTGATGTAGTTAAAAGGAGAATTTCCTTAGATGCCTTCCAGAATTTGAGCAAAAGACATTTAAAGCACAATAACAAAGGAAAATCTTCAAAATGAGCTGGTGCACTTTGCTACAAATTGGAAGTACCTTCAAAAATTGGTTGAAGAACAACAACAAATGTCTAATCAACATGAAATACCAGAACAGGATAGATTTGGAGAAAGTCAACAAAAAGTAACACCATGCAAAAAATGTAAAAACTGTTGTATTTACTGCTATTATGTACTGGTGAAGTATAATTGTTCAGCGCAGCTTACAGTGCTTAAGGAACTGTGTAAAAATACTTTTTAATGTTGCCAATAACTCAAGTTAACCATGAAAGTTCATTTCCACACTAAAATTTGTAAAAACATGTTTAAGGTGTACATTGATGGACGCTCATCTAGAAGCATTACTCCTAATGGCTGTTGAAAAAGATGTACTACATAACATAGAATGTGACAGTGTTATCAATGAAGAGGCAAAAAACAGTGCTTTGTTGTGTAAAGAACTTTTCTTTAAACTGTAAAAAGTGTCACTAAAAAGGATTAGACAGGTGGGTGAGTAGCCATTGTTTATATTCGCTATTACTTCAGGTTCAATGACTAAATTTCAACGAACGTAACATTTAAAAATTTCATGTTATATTACATTAGTTCAGATAATTAAGGATAGAGCTAAAGGCATATCTAGACAATGTTAATTTGATACTATTTTATGTGCATCATATTTCTGAAGGCCAATAAGAGATGGTATCTTAACATTTTTGTTCTATTGATTCTACCTTTGTGAATCTAATAAATTATCATATTTCACACAGATAAAAAATATTAAATATTGTTTTCTTCTTTCTTAGAATTTTTCCACTCTACGAATATTTTATACTTATATCTAAAACAGAAAATCATGTAGGAAAGTGAAATATAAAATACTTTGTTGAATAGTATTTGAGTGAATGTAGGTAAGCACCAAATATCAATTAAGAAGAAAGATCCTTTCCATCTCAATTCAGGCAGGGGGTGTCAGATGACCACCTCCAAGTTTTTTGAAAAAATAATGGTAGCTACTCCTAATAGAGATATAAAGCACTGCAAAAGGATTTTTTATAAAAAATTTTTTTGGTCGAGCTACAGCATTTTGAAAATAGGCAAAAGATACACTCGTGACGAAAATCATGTGAAACGTCAAATTTTTAAGTGCACACTGCTCCTGAACTTTAACAGGTAGAGACTCTTTTTTTTTTATTTTGAAGCTATTGAATTGGCCTTTCTTCAAATTTACAGAAATTGGTCAAACGAATGTTACCAGATGGCAAAAAAAAAAAAAAAAAAAATATATATATATATATATATATATATATATATATATATATATATATATAAGGTCAGGTGATGCGTAACATCACAGCCTCTCCTTGACAAATGTCAACCCCGCCTTCTCGTGGTACATCCTGTTCCCACTAAAGGGGCTCTGACGACCGCCAATAGCGGTATAACTATACCATCGGGATTAGAGGAAATGCTATCCCACACTCACCAACCCGCTTGGCCAGCGTGGTGAGTTATGGCCAAACCCCTCCAAAATGACTCCACAACCTAAATCTTGGCCCTCAGTCTCCGGCAGCTGGAATGTACCTGGCCAAGGCAGCGGCCAGTGCGACATGAAGGCAGAGGGTGCTAAGAATCCCCGGAGGACCGGACTAGGCTGCCATCTGATGCTGACCTTGGCTACGTATAACGGACGCTCCCTATCTTCTGATTCAAGGCTTCTTGAATTGGAAGAGGAACTACAAAGGATTAAGTGGGACATCGTCGGGCTAAGTGAGGTAAGGAGAAAAGGAGAAGATCTCATTGAACTGAAAAGTGGACATCTCTTCTACTATCGTGGGACAGATACTGGCAGAACTAATGGTGTTGGATTTATAATAAACAAGAAACTGAAGGATAAAGTTGTAGAAGTTGAAAGTTCCTCTGACAGAGCTGCACGACTCGTTATCCAACTCTCGAGAAGATACCAGGCTCAGATCATTCAAACTTATACACCCACCACAAGTCATGCTGAAGAAGAAATTGAAGAATTTTATGAGGAAATTCGTTATCTAAATAATAAAGGTAAGCAGCACTTGAAGATAATTATGAGAGATTTCAATGCAAAAATAGGGCAACGGCAACAGAATGAAACTTCAGTAGGTAAATTCGGTCACGGCAACAGAAACCAGCGTGGAAATACTCTCGTAGAGTTTGCAGAGGCAGAAGGGTCTTTCATCTTGAACTCCTTTTTCAAGAAAAAGCCACACAGGAAATGGACATGGAGACATCCAAATGGGACGACAAGTGAAATTGATTTTATTATGTGTAACAAAAAATTCGTCATAGAAGACTGCAGTGTGCTAAACAAGTTCAACACAGGTAGTGACCATAGATTGGTGAGATGTAAGATGCACCTCAACACTAAACTCGAACGTAGCAAGCTCACAAGACAAACAAAATGTATTGACATAACCAACCTTAAAAAACATCATAATACCTTCAAGTTGGAACTGAAGAACAGATTCTCTGCTTTAGAAGGCCTAACATCGGAAGAAGTGGATATTTCTGAAGTTAACAGAAAAGTAACCAAAGCTCTTATGGAAACAGCAACAAAATTAGCTGGGTCTAAGAACAAATTGCATGTGAACAAATTATCAGGAAAAACCAAAATGTTGATGCAAAAAAGAAGAGTGATGAGGACAACTAAAGAAGATGCGACTTCCAAAGTGGAATATATAGAGCTATGCAAGACAGTACGAAAAAGTATCACTGAAGACGTAAGGAAATTCAACTGTGAACTAGTAAGGACAGCAATTGAAAACAACCAAAGCCTAAAGATAGCAAAGGGACATCTCAGTAAGGGAAAAAAACAGATTATGGCACTGAGAAAAGAAGATGGTTCTGTAACAAGAAATAGAGGCAAAATTTTGACAAGAGTGAAAGATTTCTACTCCAAATTATATGAAAGGGATGATACATGTACTCCAGGCATCATGAAAGGTACCAGAGTTCTTCCAGTCCTTCCAGCAGAAGTTGCATATGCAATCAAGAACATGAAGCGGGGAAAAGCTCCAGGAGAAGATGGAATTACTGTAGACATCATACAAGAAGCAAGTGGAGAAATCGAAACAGTACTCGCCCAAATTTTCACTCGATGCCTTAATGAAGGGAAAATTCCTGAGAATTGGAACAACGCTACAATGATCTTGCTACATAAAAAAGGTGACATTGAGGATCTCAGGAGCTACAGACCTATCAGCCTCCTATCAGTGGTTTATAAAATCTTCACTAAAGTTCTTTCACACCACTTGAAGGTAACACTGGACATAGCTCAACCAAGAGAACAAGCTGGATTCAGGAGTGGCTACAGCACAATAGATCATATCCATGTACTGAGAGAACTAATTGAAAGAGCGAGGGAATATGAACTTCCGTTGTGCATGGCTTTTATCGATTATGAAAAAGCCTTTGATTCGGTGAAAACATCAGCAGTTGCAATGGCTCTGAAATCCTGCGGTATTGAAGATGCATACATTAATATTATTAATAACATCTATGAAAATGCAAGTGCAAAGATTCTGCTATTTGAAAATACAACACACATAAAAATTGGAAAAGGAGTGAGACAAGGTGACACCATATCTCCGAAGCTCTTTAATGCCACATTGGAAAATGTCTTTCAATCACTGAACTGGGAAAACAAAGGCATAAAGATTAATGGAGATTATCTAACCCACCTTCGTTTTGCTGATGACAGTCATTTTTGCAACTACCCCATCAGAGTTACAGAGTATGATGCAGGAACTTGCTGACAAGAGTAAAGAAGTGGGATTAAAAATGAACTTTCAGAAGACAAAAGTGATGTTCAATGCTTTTACAAGAAATGAAGATTTATCGATTGATGGAGAAAAGCTGGAGATAACAGACACGTACGTTTATCTTGGACAGCAGATATCAAGTGAGGGTCACATTGGTGAAGAAATTAATCGGCGTACAAAACTTGCCTGGAGAGTTTTTGGAAGAAACAGCATAATTTTCAAGAGCAATATGCCATTATGTCTTAAAAGAAAAGTGTTTGATCAATGCATCCTTCCAGTGCTTACGTATGGTGCAGAGATGTGGACCTTAGCTAAAAGAGACATACAAAGGCTGCAGACAACTCAAAGCAGCATGGAGAGGTGCATGCTTGGTGTAACCAGGAGAGATAAGAAGAGGAACACGTGGATCCGAAAAATGACAAGAGTGGAGGACATCATGATCAGAGTTAAATCCCTGAAATGGCAATGGGCTGGACATACTGCCAGAAGAACAGACCATCGATGGACAGCCGAAATTTTAGATTGGATTCCAAGGGACAGGAAAAGACCCAGAAGAAGACCACATGGAAGATGGGTGGATGAAATTCGAAAGTATGCGGGAGTGACATGGAAGAGACTGGCACAAGACAGACCGTTGTGGAGGAAACTTGGGGAGACCTTCGTCCAGCAGTGGATTGATAATGGTTGACAATGATGATGATGATGATATATGATATATATATATATATATATATATATATATATTTATTTATTTATTACAAAAATTTTTAATTTTCCACAAATTTAGGATTTTTTTTTTAAGAAAAAGACTTATCAGGTGGGTAAGTGTGCCAACCTGCACCCCTACTAGGGTTGTCTTAGCAGTAATTTTATTTTTATCCTGCGATGCTTGTAACTCACAAAGTTAATTTTTAAAATATACAAAATTTCAAAAAATCGACACTTTTGAATTGCAATATCTCAAAAACCCATTTTTTAAAATTCTGAAATTTTATCTAAACAATGTCCTAATGGTAGGTAGTTAACTGGGGAATCAGATTACTGGATTTTTGCCTTGAAATTTTCCTACAAATTTTTGAAAATGCACTTCTCTCCTGCTTGAACCTCACGGTTGGGTTATTATTAAAAATAACCGACATGGTTTTCTGTTTTAGGTATTCAGAAATATCTTTCGAAGTTTGTTTTTTTCATTAAAAGAAAACAAACTTCGAAAGATATTTCTGAAAAGTTTACCTGAGTATATATTCGAAATTGCAGTGTCAATCTATATTTTAAAGTCATTTTTATGATTTTCAATAATTGTCACTTATGTACATGTTTAGTTTTTTAAAATCCAAAGTCTTTACACATACAATACTTTATCTCAGTTGCAGTTAAGATTCAATTTCTATTTACATAAGAAAAAAAGCCTCAAAAAAACAAAACAAAATTATGAGCTTATCATCATAACTACAAATTATTCAAACTGAGAAAAGCTGATGGATTTTATCAATTTCCTTCTCATCAAAGGTATGGAGTCGTGCAGAACATCCAACAGGAGTTGGGGCATTCACCTTTAGAAGTACATTTTTTAAGGGCATTGGACACTTGAACTGTTTTCTTGCCACATTCTTCTGGTCACCAAAAACCTCTGGCTGGTTCATGAAAGATACTGTTATGTCCTCGAATTCTTTAGATATGTTTGTAATCTGTTCCATCCATCCATCAGTTATCGTCATAAATGCATCCTATAAATTCTCCTATTTAAAAATCATTAACAGAAAATGGGTTCTTTTTTTGTTGGCTTGAAAATTGCACTGCTTTATGTGGGTGCCGGACTGTTCTGGCCATTGATGGTTTATTTCCTTGTACTAACCAGGAATGCTGTGACTGTATTTCAACAACAGATTTTACTGTATCCCACTCTTCTACTTTGCTGGTTCGATAGGATTGAACTTCAAAAGTTGTGAGGAGTAGAAGTTTAGTCTTTGGGATCAATGGGGAGACAGTTTCAACAAATGAAGGTGCATCTCTTATAGCTTGTGAAGCTTCTTTCTGTAAGTTGAATTTAGTAGCAAAATGTTTGCACAGGCCACCCACACCATCACATGCACTCTTGCATTGGCCTGTGGCTGAGAAGATCCACTTACTTGTTACATTTGGGTCCCCCTTCATAAGTTCATAGAACTGATATTTGTTTTTGAAGTGAAGTGCCCGGCTGCTTCATCTGAGACGTAAACAATTGCTTTAAATTCTTTCAAAAGACAAGTCTTAGCAATTTCACTTTTTATGAGCATAATGGCACACATAGCATGTGCTGTGTCATGGCTTTTATCATTGCATGCTACTGCTAAATCCTCCAATGCCTGCTGGTGTGTGCACTGGCGATAGCTATTAGCATTAAGGGTACTCACTCGAATTTCAAAATCTATGTTTTCCCAGTATTAGAGAAAACACAGGCTCGCTATTCGAGGATGGGCGTTGTGTTTCACCCAGCCGACGTTCCGTGTATCAGGGTCTGCTGAGTGCCGCAATGTTTAAAAGTAATCGTCTAGCTTTTCATTTCTCTTTGAATATTTCGTTAACTTACAAATTTTGATTTGTTTACTAGCACTGATGTGTAAGTTACTCAGTATTGCACTGGAGGACTTTTCTGAACATTCATTCCAAATCATTTACTCACACATCCAACTCTCAATCGTGATTAACATTTTTACTTTACAAAATTGTACACTCAAATGAAATTTAGCCGACTCATAATAACGTGCAAATAAAATATGTTTATTTTGCCTGATGAAGGCTTGAAATTTAGAAAATTACACTCAGTCATATGAATATGCTTGAAGACCCTTTTATCAAAATTATATATTTAAAGGTTAACTTTAATTTCTTATTTTAATTTGATATAATCTGAAATATTTCGAAACATAATTTACTTAAAATGATCCTATCCTACACAATTTTCTGCTCTGATCAATGTATTTACTTTACTCAACCATTTCATTTTTTCTATTTCTGCCCTACTTTTATCAGCATTAATTTAGAGCTGGTTTTATTTTCAACCTTGACTTAGTCTACTATGCTCTTCTTTAACTTTCCGCTCAACATACTAATTATATAAACAAGAGGAAACCGTTAAGGTTGGAAATGTCCTACCTTCTATCCCACGATAAGGGCTGGCGTTTCATTTTCCTCTTCCCGAAGTTTTCATGCAGATTCCCTTTTGGTACATAGCTTGCCGTCCTGGATCTTTTATATCACCGTCATGATTTCAGAGTCCACTTTGTTCGTTAATGTAGAACATCTCTCACTGTTGGGCACATACATGCTCGTTCCTCGTATCGGTAGTTCTTTCTCAACTTTTTTCACCATGCTATCTCTCTCTCTTATTTTTCTTTCTCCGCTCCTCTTCCTGTCCTACGAAAATTTTGTTCTTCCCGGATCCTCCCACCAATTTACAGATTGGTCAAACAATTATCATTTCCCGATCTGATTTGCTCTGGGTTTCCCGCCATTTCTCTGACTTGCCATCCTTCGCCCCGTCCAAAATCTGTGTCCGCCCCTGAATTCTAGGAAATTGTGTGCCCGCGGATCTCCGGGGTCGTAAATTTTCCTATCATATAACTGCTATGGGTTTTCCTTTGCCTGGCGTCAAGCTATTCTTTTCTACCAGACTTGGTGCATCAATTCTCAAGACGACCGGCGCCGAGCTCCAATAAAATGTCTACCCGCCATCTCTTGCAGAATTACCTCACCTTACCAAATATTGCTGGCTCGTAGCAGTTAGGGAAAGGATGCCCCGTGGTCCCATGCCACAGCAAGCGGCCGACTGGAAGCCCTTCGACTCTGAGAAAGAGAGAGAGGGGGGGGGGAGAGGGGGAAAGAGCGGTACTTTCCCGACCTTCCTAGGCGCGAATCCACGGAAGAAAATCTAAGGAGGAAATTAAATTGCGAATTGCAGAGCATCTGAAGAGCGTGAAGTTTATAAAATCCTAATTTTATTAATTCTTACACCAGCTCCCCAAAATCTCTCCCATTCATTTGATTAATTTTTTTAAATCCCATTTCTTTTTCGCTTCTCCGATTACTTCTCAATTCCCAATACAGGGAAAAGGTGCGCGCTCGCTCACGAGTGCTGCAACACTACCACAAAAGACTTAGTCTCATTTGGAAAGTATACAATGCATGTAAAGAGTGATATCTGGACATTGTTTGCCAGTAGTAACTTTGCACTTCATCAGGTAGAATTACAGATCAGTTCTGAGCAAAGTCAAAGTGCAACACCAACACTGGACTATGTGCTGCAGACTGTTTAACCTCTGCTATCCCATTTCTCTGGATCTGCTCATTATAAATCATGGAAGAGTTTCTTTTTCTCGATATCCTCCACCTTCAGTAGCTCTTATTTTCATTGACTCTCCCAATGACTCTCAAGCAGCCTTTATAGGTGTTGCACAGTACTCCATAAAAATTGCCCTGGGCAGTACCATTTTCAGTGCCACAGCTTTGGAAAATCAAACTTTGAAATCATATCAGCTGCAGTTCAGCCCAAAAATTACTGAAAATTGCAGTTTACCCATGAGTCATAAAATCATTCACCACCATTTTCACTGCTACCAATTTTTTTCTTGCCATTTTTGGATTTAGTCACACTTGGCTACTTGGTGAATGCTTAGTGCGAGCCCTGCTGGGAATTGTGTTCTCTTGTTATTAAAAATTTATTAAATAATGTTTACAATTCTCATTTTTTCACTTAATTCAAAAATTTGAAAAATAAAAGTGTCATTTTTCAAAAATTGAAAAAAAAAAGAAATTGAAAAGAAAAAGTGTCATTTTCAAAAATATGTAAGAAATTTTCAAGGCAAAAATCCAGTAACCTGACTCCCCAGTAAACTACCTACCATTAGGACACTGTTTGGACAAAATTTCAGAATTAAAAAAAATGGGGTTTTTGAGATATTGCAATTCAAAAATGTTGATTTTTTGAAATTTCGTATACTTTAAAAATTAATTTTATGAGTTACAAGCATCACAGGACAAAAATAAAATTACTGCTAAGACAACCCTAGTAGGGGTGCAGGTTGGCACACTTATCCACCAGATAAGTCTTTTTCTTAAAAAATAAAAATAAAAAAAAATCCTAAATTTGTGGAAAACAAAATTTTTTTGTAATAAATATAATTTTTTTGTTTTTGCCATCTGGTAACATTCGTTTGACCAATTTCTGTGAATATGAAGAAAGACCAATTCAATAGCTTCAAAATAAAAATAAAAAATTCGATTCTCTACCTGTTATAGTTCAGGAGCAGTGTGCACTTAAAAATTTGGCGTTTCACATGATTTTCGTCACGAGTGTATCTTTTGCCTATTTTCAAAATGCTGTAGCTCGACCAAAAATTTTTTTAATGAAAAATTCTTTTGCAGTACTTTATATATCTATTAGGAGTAGCTACCATAATTTTTTCAAAAAAATTGGAGGTGGTCAACTGACACATGTTGGTCATGCCTGCCTGAATTGAGATGGAAATGTCTTAAGTTAAAAAAAATAGCATTGGAAAAAATACAAGTTGTTCATAGATATTTTAGTGTATATTCCTGCACCATTTGTTTCTCTGTCTTGTGATGTATCTTAATGGATTTTCTGCTCTATTTCCTTTTTCGTTCTACCTTCTCTAGTTAAAGCACATGAAGCAAAATCTGTCTTTTTTAACACTGAATGTGATTTAAATGTATGTTAACAGCAATGGGGTGGGGGCTGAACAGGACTAAATTTTTTTTTCATTACTTAAGTCGAAGTAGTGAAAATACTCACCCATGTTTGATAAAGTTGCAGAACAATGCTAGATAATGGTTATTATGGGATGTACTATCCACTATATGACAACCCAGAATTCAGAGTGAAAGCTAATATCAAGAACTTATTTTGAAATAACTGTAAGAACATTTGCGGGGGTGTTCATATACCATCCCTTTCTCCCGAAATATTCTACCTAAGTAGCCTACGCTCCTTGTGATAACTGACAAATGCTTCAGATGAAGGCAAAAATTACGGGGATATCATTGCAACATGAAGTTGCAAAATGTTTTGTTTACGTTATTTAGTAAGGTGTCTTTACAATACATAACCGCAACATAAAAGCACATTTTGTAATTAAAACACCTACGAATATATGATCACTAAATGAAGAATCTGTTTGCCACGATATTTAAAAATCTTGAAATTTCTAAACGTGATTGTCCACAGTAAAAAAATTACAAAAATTGCAGTACAAATAGAAATTTTACAGTGTAAAAGTTCGGTATTTTTTTTCATTTATTTAAACTTAAAAATCATGTTTTATGCGAAAGGATTTTTGGTACAACTGCAACATAATTTTGGTAGTAGCAGTTCTTTCTCTTTCTCTCTCTCTCTCTCTCTCTCTCTCAAATATTTGCTAGAATTTCAGCCCACTTTGTTGAAAATTTAAAAACTAGAAGCTCAAAGAAAGGTATGAAAATCAAGATTATTTTACGATCTATCAAACAAGAAAGCACTATATATGCAATTTTGTTTTTAAAAAAATTAAATGTCCTTATTTCAACGTTCTTAAGAGAAAATTTTAAACAAATATAAATATTGAGTGTATCCAAAATTAGAAGCTTCTCCAGCGCAATAACATACATACCTAACTGGTGATTTAAACCTGGTTATTTGCTCTTTCCACGTCGATTAAGTGAGTTTGCCACAATATTTAAATATCTTGAAATTTTTAACTGTGACTGTCCACAACAGAAAAATTCCAGTACAATTTTTCTGCAGTAAAAAATCTTGGCATGGGCCGGTGAAATTTTTTCCGCAATGCTCACTTCAATTTAAGAATGAATGGATGTACTTTCTTCAACTCCCCCACCCCAGTACTATGCTTGCCACTGTTTCTAGAGCAACTGTACTTTTTGTTTTGTTTCTTAAATAAAAAAAGTGATTTTCAATTGAGATACAATAGTATCGCAGAATTGCAACTGAACGGGCCCATTTGCGACCGCCAATCCGCCCCTGACTACAAGAATGTGTAAATAATGAAGGTCGACAATTTGAGCACTTACAAGATTGTACCTAAGTGCACAGTGCCACTGTGACATTCTTTTGAGAAGATAAAGCTGTTGTAATAATCATAACCTGCATGTCTTTTTCCATATGAACAACTGTAAACCTACTTTCTTCAGGAAGACGCTTTGACGTCTGTAAGTTCTGTTTTACACGTTCTGTAAAGTGGATACAGTCTCTGGTGGTGCATTAACTTATTCAATCAAAATATAAATCGGTTAAAAGTCCTAAAAATGTTACTCACGGAAGTGCGTGTTCAGTTCGACATCAGTAGTTATTGAGAGTTTCTTTGTCCAAAGTTGTATCTTGCTTCAATATGGTCAGTTGTTAGGGTTAGCTCGAGAGCCATTTCGTCATAAGTTGTACCCTACTTTGGTTATGTCCAGATGTTAGGGTTAACTCTGTTCTGGCTGTGTCGACATTATATTGAATGGGTAAAGTTTTCCAGATAATAATTAAAGATTCATGAGTTAAGAGTTACTATTTACATACCACATGAAGTTCCACGTCGTACTTGGCCATTAGGGCTATCTCGTCAATGCTGCACTCTCGTAGAATTGCTGAGGAAATCTTCAAGTTAGGTCAGGTTCATAAAAAAATTAAAAAGCTTTAAAAGATTCCAGTTAAAATCGTTATATACACCACCTCATACTATCCACAGTCTCAATCGCCGGCCGCGCGCTTCACCTAGGCTCTACCCTGGCGCTTTCAACGGAGACTTCACACCTTCTGTCGAAGTCTGCTATCTAAAAGTCTCGTGTCCACAGTGCACATGTTCCTCATGTAACCCATTGCCAAATCCATCTAGTGTCAGGTCGCATCAACTTTATCTTCATCTATGCCATTCTCACCCTTCCTTTTTCTCTTCCTCTCTCTCTTCTCCAATTTCTTCTCAGTTTCGATCAGGTTCCTCCAAGCGTACGAAAGGTCATATGGACTGTTATTATTGCAGTTAAATGGTTTAGTCTTATTTATTAATACTGCTTCTGCTACTTGTATTGTTCTCATATTATTCTGCTGGTTTAATATTGCAATTTCTTCCCAATAGGGTACACATTGATTATCCAAACAGAAGTCAATAAGTGCTGTTTTATTCTCTCTTCTGCTCCAGTTCTTCATATGTTCAGGTCAATATGATTTTAATTTTTCTTTTTAGGCAGTACATACCAACTCATCCAATAGATGGCAACACATTGGAAACAAATCACCTAACACATACACAGGCAGCAAACCTTCCCATCGATTCCCAACATGCAACTCCAAAACTACACACACGCAAGGAACCCTCATGTAGAAGTAGTGGCCAGATGATGGCGGTTAAGTACCGCTGAAAGCGCTCGCTGTAACAACAAACCCCTTGGGAGATGTCTCCTGACCCGATGAGTATAACTCTTTCTACTAAAATCTTTTAATTAATAGTAAATTTTAAATGTTTGATTGAGCGAATGAATGAATGTGGAACTGAAAATATATAACCTAACGGCTTTATTTCTGGAAATTTTTTTTTCATAACTAACCAAAGGTCCGTAACGTAAGGGATTTCGGGCTAGGAGCACGTGCCTCACAGAGTAAACAACGTGCGAAATACTTTGAAATATCAGGTAAAATACCTTAGATATTATGTATATTTTACTTTAACAAAGCAGGTTTCTCAGGTTGTGAACAAGAAGAAAGTGGGTCCAATTCCGAAAATCCTGCTGATAATTTTGCAGATGATGATCTTGCAGAATGGAATGAAATTGCCTCATCAGGTATTGTGTTTTCCGATTATGTTTATTGTGGCAAAATATGCATACCTGCTAAATGCAATCAATCCCTTGATGATGTTTTGGATTAACATATCAAAATAAATGCATCAGATTCCGATAAAGAAGATGAAGCAGAGTGGAAAGTTAGCTGCTTTAGTAATGCTGCTAATGGTATAGAAAGTGTTAAAAACTACTTGATGTCCTTTGATATTAATGATGACATTTTTCACGCACTTCATAAAATTGAAGCTGCAATTTATAAAGCTAAACGTTTAGAAAAAAATAAGCATTCTTCTCTAAAGCATTTCTTTTTTACAGGGTAAAAAGGTAATCAAGACATATTCTGTTTTTATAAGTTATTAGTTCTAATAATTGATGTTCTGTTTCATGCAATTTATAATACTGAAATCATTATTTAAGAAGCTAAATGCTTGAAAAAAAAAACCCAACAATTATCACAGTTCCCTTGCAATTTTAAAGTATGCTAAAGTTTTGGTGCTACATATTGAAGTCTAATATCTACGAATTATGCATTTAATATGCAAAGTGAATGTGTAGGTATTATAACATTTTTGATAATAAATTTCATAATTAAAAGTACCATACTACTTAAAATTTCATGGAAAGAAAGAGAACTTAGCTGTTTACATATTATGTTATGGACACTAGCTTAATTTGAAAGTTTCATTTGAAAGGCTTCCTCAATTTAGCGAATTCCATGATGTACATACAAGACTGTTGGTCTCTTGAAGTTCATTAAATCGAGGTTTGACTGTAATTTGTTTATGGGATTTTAACTATTCTATTCTATTGATGGTCCACCACGAAATCGACCTGGAACTTCTAAACGACATATGAGAAAGATTTATGATAGCTATCAACAATTCAATTGTGACGCCCAAATTACTGTTTCACATATTATTCTTGAACATATCAATTTTCCTGCGGGAGCTTGTTGTATCCAATGTAATAGATGAAACAATATGCACATTCGATTACAGTACTTTTAAACCTTATCAAGAAGTACTCACCAGATTTCAGTTCAGCTATATATTACAGTAGGTTTATTGTTGCAGTGCTTGGGATTCATCTCCCTTTTTTGGCCAAAGGTTGTACATTCTGAATATGGAGATTCACATGATGAGCAGCGTAAAGTAGAACGTTGAACAGGTTGCCGCTTTGAGCAGCATGAAATTAACGTAATTCCACGAAACGAGAAAACTTCCAGAAACAAGGCAATATAAGAAATGGTTGTGAAATCAGTGAAAATGATTTCCTTTGACTGACAGCCAACCGTAAAAGGAAACCATTTCGTTAAAATGAGATGTATTTACGAAAGAAGTGGGTTATTTACAGAATGTATGATTTCAACATCAAAAGGACAATTGTTCCTACTCTGATGTACTGCAGTGAAACCTGGGTACTGCAGAAAAGACATAGGAGTCACTTGTGTGCTGGGGAGATGCATTACTTACTGGGGGGTTTGTGGTAAGACACACGCTGATCATGTGAGGAATGAAGATGTGTAATATGTGAGGCAAAATGTTGTTAGTAAGGTGAAGACTAATATTCTTAGGTGGTTTGGCCATGTTGAAATAATGAGTGATGAGGTGCTGACTAAGAGAATTTTTTCAGCCCAAGTGGCAGGAAAGAAAGGTAGAGGAAGGCCAAGGAAATCATCGGAGGACAAAATTCAAGAATGTCTGCTTGAGAAAAAGGTTGAGTATGAAGTACAAAATACCTTGTGTGCAGCATGTGATGGATGTTAATGTAGCTCGAGCTGTGTGTTGAGATCCTTGAAAATGGAGACATTTGATACACCAACAGTAAGTAAATTCTAGTTCTATCAGTTAAATGTGTACTTGGCACATGGTCTTTCTTTGAGGAGTTAAGCCTCTGAATCTCAGAGAACAATTTAATGATATGTATGTATGTACTATTCTATTGTATACACATACAGAATGTATGTCAAGAGGTATTTGAAGACATTTGTGTTAGTTTCATTTCAGTCTTTTAATCAAGTGACTTTGCATCATGTGAAACAATTTTACGAAGGCCTAAGTATTACTAACAACATTATTTACAAGTTATGTTATGCAAAATGACTAATAATGTGTATTGCTAATTATAATAAATTAAATACAGTAACATAGTTGAAAAGAGCAGGCTTCACACAACAATACCACAACTGAATCTGAGGGTTTAGTTGATTGCGGGTGTTCAAGGCCGTACAATGGTCGAAAGCTTCCGTTCAACAAATTTTATTACTATAGGTAATCTGTGCATTTTTCACTTAATTTGTATGTTTAATAAATACAGCAAGTTCATGTACTTTAAAACCTGTTATTTGAGTACTGATGTCTTCTTAGTTGAACCTGATCGCATAGTATGAATTCACTTTTTGGTCTTGTCCTGGATGTTGTACAAAAACTGGTTATCAAGAATTTGTTGATGTAATTTTTGGCTCAGATATGCAACAATATGTGCAAAATTATGAATTGGGAGGGGTGTTCAAAAACAAGTGTCAGTAGATTTGCACTCATTCCTCCAAAGTCAACAAGCTACGACTTGTTTGAAAGCTTGTCTAAACTTTATGTGTTAAAAACATATAATTTCTTTCTTTGCTGGTGGCGCCCAAAGTGCAACCTGTCAAATCTGTGAATTGTTGCTATGGAGCCTACTAAAGATGGGGAAAGATTTTACATTTTCATAAGGATGCAGCTTGGGGATGAAGCAAAAAAACAAACAAACATTCCAATTTATCACAAGTACACAAGGGTCATGCCTATTCATATGACACTATTATAGGATGAATGTGCAAATTCAGAGAAGGATGGTAGAGCTTCAAAAACCTCCTCATGTAGTAAGACTGTAAGGGGTTGTGAATGACAGAACCATTGGTGCAGTTCATCAATTCATTAAAGAAAACCCACACATAACCTTTTGGATAATAAGTTTTGATGTTGGTGTATCAATTGGCAGTGTGGAAATAATTATTCATCTACTAGTGAGTGAGTCAGTGCGTGCATGCGTTTGTGTGTGTACCCCATGTATCAAACTACACTGAAGAGCAAATGAATGAGACATACCTGTCTACTAACGTGTAGCACAACCTTTCGTCCTGATGACGGCGGAGATTCGTCTCGGCATGGACTCGACAAGACACCGGAAGCGTTGGTAAGCCATACGGATCCACGACCCCTGAACAAGCTCCCACAGTTCACGAAGATTTGATGGAGGGGGTCAGAGCCTCGAACATCTCTCTCGATGGCATACCAGATGTGCTCGATGGGATTGAGGTCAGGTGGCCTAGGTGGCCAAGGAAGCAAGGTCATGTCGGTGGAGTGTTCATCCAACCATTCGGATACAATTCGGGAGCAATGGCAGGGTGCATTGTCTTGTTGCAGGATGAGGTCCCCAATGGATTGTTCAAGACACACAAACGGGAGCAAATGGTCGTCCAGGATATTCCGGTTACGTTGACCTGTGAGGGACGATGTCCCACGTACCAGGGGTCCCATTTCAGTCCATGTAAACAGTCTCCAGACGAGAATGCCACTCCCACC
Source organism: Macrothele yani (assembly GCA_039090855.1). Lineage (NCBI taxonomy): Eukaryota > Metazoa > Arthropoda > Arachnida > Araneae > Macrothelidae > Macrothele > Macrothele yani. Next base: position 72,430,275 of record CM076996.1, on the reverse strand, counting down.
AGCTTGAAGAGTACCCTGCTGGCAAGAAGGATCCATCGCTTCATGTGGTTTGCGCTGTACTCATATCCTGCCATCCGCATGCACCAACGTGAATCTCGACACATCAGTCCAGGCAACATTTTTCCCACATATCTAGGGTCTTTTACATTTTCATAAGGATGCAGCTTGGGGACGAAGCAAAAAAAACAAACAAACATTCCAATTTATCACAAGTACACGAGGATCATGCCTATTTATATGACACTATTATAGGATGGATGTGCAAATTCAGAGAAGGATGGTAGAGCTTCAAAAACCTCCTCATGTAGTAAGACTGTAAGGGGTTGTGAATGACAGAACCATTGGTGCAGTTCATCAATTCATTAAAGAAAACCCACACAACCTTTTGGATAATAAGTTTTGATGTTGGTGTATCAATTGGCAGTGTGGAAATAAGTATTCATCTACTTGCGAATGCGTGCGTGCGTGCGTGCGTGACCGCGCTTCTGTGTGTGCGAGTGCGTGCCCGCGCTTCTGTGTGTGTGTACCCCATGTATCAAACTACACTGAAGAGCAAATGAATGAGAGATACCTGTCTAGTAACGTGTAGCACAACCTTTCGTCCTGATGACGGCGGCAATTTGTCTCGGCATGGACTCGACAAGACACCGGAAGCGTTGGTAAGCCATACGGATCCACGACCCCTGAACAAGCTCCCACAGTTCACGAAGATTTGATGGAGGGGGTCAGAGCCTCGAACATCTCTCTCGATGGCATACCAGATGTGCTCAATGGGATTGAGGTCAGGTGACCTAGCTGGCCAAGGAAGCAAGGTCACATCGGTGGAGTGTTCATCCAACTATTCAGATACAATTCGGGAGCGATGGCAGGGTGCATTGTCTTGTTGCAGGATGAGGTCCCCAGTGGGTTGTTCAAGACGCACAACGGGAGCAAATTGTCGTCCAGGATATCCCGGTTACGTTGACCTGTGAGGGACGATGTCACACGTACCAGGGGTCCCATTTCAGTCCATGTAAACAGTCCCCAGACGAGAATGCCACCCCCACCAGCTTGAAGAGTACCCTGCTGGCAAAAAGGATCCATCGCTTCATGTGGTTTGCGCTGTACTCGTATCCTGCCATCCGCATATACCAACGTGAATCTCGACACATCAGTCCAGGCAACATTTTTCCACATGTCTAGGGTCTAGTGGCGATGTTCCAGCGCCCATGCTACTCTTTGCACCCTGTGATGTGCGGTCAGCAGCGATACTCTCGTGGGACGATGGCTTCTGTACCCTATAGCGAGGAGATGGTTCTGGATGGTGTGGCTGCTTACACGTGTTTGTGCACCAGCGTTACATTGCAGGGTGATTTCTTGCACTGTGACCCGTCTATCTGCTGTTACAATGCGAGCTAGCCGACGATGACCCCGCTCATCCACACGCTGTTTGTCCACGGCAGTTGGCCCTTGAAGGGATGGTTTTACTGGATTCGATGTACTCACTGTGCACCCGTGACACAGTGGCTCGTGAAAATCCCAGTGCCTGTACGACTTCCAAGATGGAGTGACCCATTCGTCGGGCCCCAACAATTTGCCCACGATCAAATGCGCTTAGATCCTTTGTCTTACCCATACTGCGTCCGACTCTTACCGATTCCCATCGCATCACTCCTTATATTGTTGGATCGCTGCATACGTCATGTCGTTTCCGCTTACAGGGCCACCCACAGCGCCATATTTGCATAACGCCAGCTGTCTCTAATTGAATTGCTCTCCAGTGTAATTAATATGTAATTAAAACAATATGAGAAAATTTATAAGGAAACAAATTTTAGAACTTTGAAAACATTGTATAGTTACGAAATCATAAAAGTTACATAATGAATAAAAAAAAAGAATATAATTATCAAAATAATATAGTTGTAGAAATTATAAACTATAAAAGTAAAAATTATAGTTACAAATTGTTCAATTTAAAAACTAAATTATTAAAAACTAAGCAATTATCTACAAAAATTATAGGTATCACATGTGTAAATTAGCAAGTAATGGTGTATTTTTTTTTCTATGCTCATTGTTGATTTATATGAAAACTTTCTTACAAAAATCTTGACTTATCTGTAATTTAGCACATTACAAAAAATTGATATATTTTAAAGGTTATACGTCAATTCGTCGCCTGCTTCAATTCATTGCGTTTAAAAATTTTGGTTACATACAAATCGCATGCACGAAAACGTACAATTTCGGTTGTCTTCCACTGTGATAATATTTATAAGGTTTGGAAACCCCGACAGGTTAGTAATATTACGCTTTTTCTTTGGCACTAAAAATAAATTAATATGCCTAGGCTTAAGCTTAGGCCATTTTAACAGTTTTTATTTCTTCATGCTCATAAAGTTTAGACACCATGTCAAGTTCGTATTATTGCACTTTTACTTAAGCATTAAATATTAATAAATAGGCCTTTGCCTTTTTGACACATTTTATTCCGCATTGCTCATTTTCATAAGGTTCGGACATGCAGTCAAGTTAGTAATATTGCGCTTTTACTTAGGCATTAAATATTAATCAATAGGCTTTTGGTCCAGGCCTTTCTGACAGATTTTGTTCAAGTGTATGAAATATTTATTGTTAAGTAAAAGCGTAATATTACTAACTTGACTAGATGCAAAGCTTATAAATATGAGCAAGATGGAATAAAACTGCTAAAAAGGCCTAAGCCTAGGCCAAGGCATTTATATTTAATGCCTACATAAAAGCACAATGATACTAACTAGACCTTGTGTCTAAACCTTATGAATATGAGCACAATTGAATAAAAACTGTTAAAAAGACCTAGGCTTGTGTATTAATATTTAATGTCCAAGTAAAAGCGTAATAATATTAACTTGACCTTGCGTCTAAACCTTATGAATATGAGCACAATCGAATAAAAACTTAAAAAGCCTAGTTCTAGGGCCTATTCATTAATGTTTAAAGTAAAATCGCAATAATACTAACTTGACTTGGTGTCTAAACTTTACGTATTCATAAACAAAAATGAACATGATGGAATAAAAACTGTTAAAAAGGCCTAGGCCAAGGTATTAATATTTAATGCCTAAGTAAAAGCACAATACTAACTTGCCTTGGTGTCTAAACTTTATGAATATGAGCATGATGGAATAAAAACTGTTAAAAAGGCCTAAGCATATAAATTTTTAGTGCCGAAGAAAAAGCGTAATATTACTAACCTGTCTGGGTGTCCAAACATTATAAATATGGTCATGCCGGAAGACAAACGAAGTTGTACCTTTTCCTGCATACGATTTGTATGTAACCAAAATTTGTAAACATGACGAATTTGACCGCGACGAACTGGTCCACAACGAATTGACGCAACACCTATTTTAAATAGAGGAGTTAATCTTAACTTGTTAAGGTACTTACCCATTACCATCAGAGTTTTTTGAATGGAATGGCTGATTTACTACTCCTAAGATAGGTTTCCCAGAAACACAATCATAAGCTCCAATCAGGGTGCATACACACTGAAGCCCATTTTTTATTAAACCATCCTCCCCTGGTTCCTCAAAGCATCCACTGATGTACTCAGATGTGGAATCTAAGAAACCAAAAAACAGTAAAGTCGATTATTTTCTTTTTTGTTTTTGTTTTTTTCCACTATTTCTATGCATCGTGATACAGCATAAAAAAACATACATTTTGTGATGATTGTTGCAATTACTGATACAAAATATAAATAATGTTGAACCTGCACAAAAGGAACAAGAAGTGTCAAAGATCAAAGGTTTACAATGCCATATTAAATAGTCAGATTGTTATCAGTTTCTTGCAGTCTAAAGACACTGAAGTGAAATTTCTTCCTAATATTCCTCTTGCATGAATGAGAAAACAGGGAACAATACCAAAGCAATCGATTTTCTGATCTGCAAGCACTTGTTTAATACATTTACTGTCAATTAAAAACAAACATTTGAAGTGAACATTCCTTCTATGCTTTGCATTGCCACCTTCTATTTTTTATTAAATAATTTTTTCATATCCGTGAGCCCTAATGCTAGGAATTACTGAGCCTTAACCTTTCTAATGTACTGAGTCCAATTCGTTAGTTACCATATTTTCTGCAACAAATGCTAAAGGCTGATTCCATCGACCACAAATTCTGTACTGGAGAGTATTATAGCTTTTCCCATTGATGCATGCAAGTCAGCAGAAATTATGGAGTATATACACATTACATGATAACAATAAAAATGGTTATTAAATTAAGTTTGTTGGCAACACGGAAAAGAGAGAGCCAGGACCATAATTTTTTTTTTTTTTTTTTTTTTTTTTTGATTGGAGGTTTAATGACCACAGTGAGCAACTCAATGGGCTATAAGCAGTCGCCTGTCCCTAATTTAGGGTCACTGGTTCCAGGGAAGGGAGAGAGCCAGTGCCGTAAGACAAACACAACATGTATGCCTCAACGGGATTCGAACCCGGACTCCTTACGGACGAATGATCAGAGGCCATCGCTTAGACCACTGCGCCACCGGGGCGGCCAGGATCATAATCATCTCACATCTATAACTTGAATCCAGGAAATACACACTAATTAATTTGGCTTTGAACTTTACCAGGACCTAAATCTAATTTGGACAAAGTTCTTCAAGAGGTAATTCAATTTCAGGCTTTTGTTGACAGAATTGCACAGCTGGTTCAAGTATTTGAACACAGCATAAAATCAAAGACTGAAACTGAAGATGAAATTCTTTCCTACATGCAGTTCCAAAGAAACATGCAACAGACATCAGGATTTTCTCTGCCCATAGTTTTCTTATCATATTCATTTCATGTATAAAATCCCTCTTGAATTTTGATTACCATTCAGTCTGATTTCCCTTAAACCCATACACACACCACAAAGTTTTATGAGCTATTTCAAGATCTTTAAGAGTACAAAATTGTTTAAATTATACAAACTTCATTAACTTGATTACTCTGTGTAATATTTACACGATATTTTGCTCTGTGTACATAATTTTACAATTAAATTTACTACGTAACATTTGAAATAGGTACCTTATTAAGACTAAATAAAATTGATGTTTTTCAGTCACTCTCTATGCCTGACTGAATCTGTTGACTTTACAAACATTTACATCATGTGTGTTTTCAGCCAGTATAATAATGTAAACTAGATAATAGTAACAAGGATAAATTGGTAAATCACGAAATAAAACATTTTTTAAAAAGGTAGCTCATACAATAAATATTACAATTTCAAGATGCAACATTTACCATTTTGTTAGCTATTTCATTCTTTCAATATTAACACAAAAAATAACTCGTAAAAACAATAAAAGACAAACATACCATGAAGGTCCAAATAATCCTAAACCTCATGTTGAATGTACATTTTATGATTAATAAATAACCCAAAGGTAAGTAAAACTTACCCTCAGATTCGCATAAATATGTAGTATGTTCTAATCTCTGCCGACGTGCTCCCACATCGATGGAGGCATATCAACATAAAATGTATTTAACACTAAAACTATACTTACAAGCTAAAACAGGAAATTATAAAGCACTACTGTTATACATTCTTCAAAATCAACACACTAAACCTCTAAACTGTTAAAATAATTAGCACTAAACTCATTTAAAAATACCATCATGTCGGATAGGGAGACTCCGCTTACAGTGACATTTGCAGCTAGTGCTGCAAATGTCACTGTAAGCGGTTGCTGTGTGTTTCTGGAACGTGGAAAGAGCGATGTATTTATTAACTGTCGCCACGTATTTGGAATATTTTCACGCTAGTGCTTTCATTGTCCTGCGATCAGCATCATCAAGCTCACAAGATGTCCTCTGAGGGTCAACCTCGATTGTGCAGCATCTGAAGTCACTCTCCAGGGCAAAAGGAAAAGGGGTGTGGCACTCTTTCATCGTGCATGTCAAGAAACATTGGACTATCCAACTGTGCCACCATCTAGCACAGGTCTATATTATCATTTTGATTTTAGGTACAATAATGCTGAATTATATATTATCTTCTTTCTCACCACTGAAAGAGTAATATTATTTAAGCTTTACAATCATCAGGAATACTGTATTTTAATTATTATTACAATTTTATATGTATGAATATATAAAATTGTAATAATAATGTAAAATTATTATTTTTTCTTATGTAATTTTTCACTTGATAAATTATTTCCAAGCGGGATTTAAAATGGTAGGTCTTGTATATTACAAATATTATCTTTTCTATTAACACCCTTTCTGAAATTATTAATCCATTCCCTTTGGTATGAGTGGCCAACATTGGTTTATACAATACTGAATAAGAGTAGTTTTTTCTTCTTTTTTGTGGTAGTCTTTTGATTAGTCTATTTTTCACACTACCAATATAGGATATCTGTTTACCAGGACTATTAGATCAGGGGTCAATCCAGGCAGCATTTCATACCGTTGGGCGGTATCTTCACAAAAATATTTTTAGCTCAAACGGTATCTTCACAAAAATATTTTGAACTGTGATGGAGTCTTCACTTTCAGTAAAATTTTATCTTAGGAAAAATATTTTTGTGTGAGAGGCAACTTGAATATTGTTTAATCTGTGCTTTCTTGCTTTCATTGTTATGAACTGTTTTCAGTAAAATGGTCTCTGACGGACACGTATCAATCACTGCATCGTTAACTGTGGCAGCTGAAGCGAACCTCGCTGAACTGAACCCTAAAGCATTAAGAGAGCATTTTTTCCCCTCTGCATGCATTTCCCAGGGCTCAGAAGTAGGGATGGACACATTTGGTCGATATTCATTCCCAAAACATTCACGCATCGGCAGAAATTTTCCATGTATCAGTGAAAACTTTGATGTTTTGCTAAAGAGCCGAAGAACTCGCATCTTTCCCACATGCAGCAGTTATGGGGCACATTAATGAATAAATCGTCATTCAATATATCGGTGATAGCTCACTAATTCAACATTAAGTAACCATAATATTTGTTAAAACGCTTGATGTACCGCAAACCTCGATGTCTTGGCTCATGTAACATCGAGGATAAGAACCCTATTTTCCGTGAGATTGTAAAATACTTTTTGACAAGTTTTTTTCTATATTATCAACATTATATTTGTTCATTAATTTCACAAACTGTACCCTTATCCCTTTAATAAATGGGGAAGAGCCAAAAAATCTGTTATATTGTTGTAGTTTATTTACTTTATTTCTTAATTTTCTCCTATATTCAAAAATCAACTTTAATGATTTTATATTATATCCAAAATGCTTAGTTAATAATCCAATCTAATTCTTCCTCTCTATATTTTCTGCTTGAAGAATGGATGAAAGCACTTTTATCCAAGTTCTTATGCTATTAATTTTATGCATTTTAGGATGTTCTGAATGATATGGAATAATTATAAGTACAAAGGTTGGTTTTCAATACACCTTGTGTTCTATATGAAAATCTTTTTTAATTAAATGAAGATCCAAGAAGGATAATTGTTTGTTTTGTTCAAATTCTAATGTTACCTTAATTTCAGGATAACAATCAGTTAATTTCATTTTTAGAAAAAAATATTTTTTCATTTTAGACAGAATAAATATATCATCCCCATATCTGCGGTAAATAACACTGATCAACAATAAATTTTTCCCAGGGAAATTGTAACTAATTTCAATAAACATACACTTGGGGATATCCAAAGTAATCATAAAAAAAGTAAAGTTAGTTATCATTTCGGAGATATTCATGTTTGAATTTATCGCTGTGACGTTAATTTATTGCCTTTTTAAGTACTTGCTTTTTGAATGCAGACAAATGACACCAGAAGTCGGTGATGCAATAGGTATAGGCACCAGTGAGGCAGATTACGTCAGACAGTCTGACGCAGTGCTGAAAAGCTTCGTTCATTTAGATATAACAGTGTAGCATGTAAGAGCTCATGAACAGAGACTTATAGCAATCATTATATCTCGTAAATGCATGAATTTTAGTAATGGTTTTTGTTATATATGTGGTGAAATTGTGAGTGTTAAATATAGAAGACGTATAACCCTTTTAATTAGAACAGCCTATAAACATTATTTTGGATGCCACATTGGCAAGCAGGATAAGCCATGAGCACAGCACTTTTGCTGTGAAAGCTGTTCAATTCAGCTTAGAGAGTGAATTAGAGGAAAGGGAACATCGATGCCTTTTGCCATACCGATGACATGGAGGGAACCTAGAGATCATGTAACGGATTGTTACTTTTTTGTATGACTCCAGCAGTAAAAGGAAGTAATTTTAGGAACAGTACTGAATTACTTAGGCCTCTCTGTTTACAAGAAACCTACTACTACCCATAATATCATGCCTTACCATTTTTGTACGTTTGAGAAATATCAGGTCATTCGGATAATAATAGCCGATTTTCTGAGGTGCCACATTCAACTCACCCACAATGCTTACAGATCAACCTGCTCGCAGCACCATTCATACGAGTTGAAGGGTGACTCAGATGCCACATATACACCATAATCGATTGAGTTGCAGTTGTTGCTACTCGTGTGAGAGTGGTCTGTACAACATGGTAGGAAGGAGTGAGTTGCGGGTGATTCTGCTTTGATAAGTTCAAAGTGTTTCATAATGTGGAACAAACTTACCATAATATGATCGAGGCATGGGGCGAGAAGGCAACATCTAAACATCTATCGGTGGTTTGAAAAAGTTTCATTCCGATGACACGAGCCTACAAAATAAGGAGGGCTGAGGATAACATTCAGTCATTGATAACGATGCTCTGAAGGCAAATGTGGTGGCAAATCTTCGCATCACAGTCACAGAACTCACCAAACAGTACAATGTGTCTGTGTTAACCATTTCCAAACATCTCCACCAAATTGGTAAGATCAAGAAGATCCATACTTGAGTCCCACATGAACTGATGGAGCATCAGAAACTACAGCAGTTTGAGATGTGCAGTAACCTTCTGCTTCACAATAAAAAGGAGCCCCTACTTGATTGCACTGTGACCTGTGATGAAAAGTGGGTGCTATACAACAACCGTAAGCGATCTGGACAGTGGCTGAACCATAGTGAACCACTGAAACAACATCCTAAACCAAGGTTGATGCCAAAGAGGGTTTTGTTGACAATGTAGTGGACTGTTCACACTACACGTTCTTGAATACAGGAGAAGTCACAGTCACATACTGTGAAGAAATTGACTGAATCCACAAGAAGTTGTGTTCCAAACAGCCATCTTTGGTGAACAGGAAGGGTCCTATCCAGGGCCGGAGCTAGACCACTTGTTGCCCTGGTGCAGAAAACAATTTGCCACCACTTCCACAATATATATGTCATCATCATCATTATCAATCCACTGCTGGATGAAGGTCTCCCCAAATTTCTTCCACAATTGTCTGTCTTGGGCCTGTCTCCTCCACGTCACTCCAGCATACTTTCGAATTTCATCCTGCCATCTCCCATGGGGTCTTCTTCTGGGTATTTTCCTGTCCCTCGGAATCCAGTCTAAAATTTTGGTTGTCCATCGGTGGTCCATTTTTCTGGCAACATGTCCAGCCCATTGCCATTTCATTCTGGTCATGATGTCGTCCACTCCTGTCATTTTCCTTATCCACAAGTTCCTCTTCTTATCTTTCCTGGTTACACCAAGCATGCACCTCTCCATGCTTCTTTGAGTTGTCTGCAGTCTTTGTGTGTCTTTTTTATGTCTCTGCTCCATACGTAAGCACTGGCAGGATGCATTGATTAAACACTTCTTTTGAGACATAATGGCATACTGCTCTTAAAAATTGTACTGTTTCTTCCAAAAGCTCTGCAAATTTTATACACAGATTAATTTCTTCATCAATGTGACCCTCCCTCACTCAACATTTGAGGCCAAAGATAAATGTAGGAATCGGTTGTCCCAAGCTTTTCTCCATCAATCCATAAATTTTCGTTTCTTGTAAAAGCATTGTACATACATCACTTTTGTTTTCTGAAAGTTCATTTTTAATCCCACTTCTTTACTCTTGTCAACAAGTTCTTGGATCATACTCTGCAGCTCTGAAGGGGTAGTTGCAAAGATGACTACGTCATCAGCAAAACAAAGGTGAGTTAAGTAATCTCCATTCATCTTTATCCCTTTGTTTTCCCAGTTCAATGATTGAAAGACATTTTGCAATGTGGCGTTAAAGAGCTTGGGAGATATGGTGTCGCCTTGTCTCACTCCCTTTCCAATTCTTATTTGTGCTGTATCCTCAAATATCCGAACCTTTGCACTTGCATTTTCACAGATGTTATTAATAATGCTAATGTATGCATCTTCAATATTGCAGGATTTCAAAGCCATTGTTACTGCTGATGGTTTCACGGAATCGAAGGCCTTTTCATAGTCAATAAAAACCATAATACTTGTTAAGAAATTCGTACGTATGGAACATGATTAATTAAAGGCGTGCTGTCTCCGTACGATGTCATCAAACCACCACCCCTAACTGTACAATAAAAACTTCATTTACAATAAAAGATATGATTTAAAAATATTTAAAAGGGCAAGATCTTTCGGGGCTACAATAGCACCCGTTTTCAGGCCACCCCAGCAGTGCCGCAGAGCACTCGGAAGCGCCGCAATATATAACCAGTCCCCCATGGAGAGCCACAATGCATTTGTTCAAAAACACAGGTGATGCCAATTGAGGAAAACAGCAAAACAGAAAGTAATAAAAATAATATAGTTGATTAAGTAAGGTCCTCTTTTTCAGTAGGTTGAAGGGGAGAAGTAATTATTTTCCTCCATTGTCTAGGAACAAAAACAGGTAAGTCCAAATTGCAACAGGTAGTACCATAAGAAATTATATACAGACTCTCTGTAAAAAAGACGGTTTGTTTGTTAACAATGGAGGAAAGTACCATTGTATTAGGCCAATCGGGAGAGTAACCTCCCTGGCGAACAGCTGTAGTAAATGATGTAGAAATGGAGTCAGTTCGAAGTGCATATTTGTGTTCTGACAATCTAATGTTCAGACTTCTAAGGATAGAACCTATGTAGTATTTAATATCTTCGTTAGGGGCCGAGGGAAGCAATGGGATACGATATATTCCAGCTTTATTATTCGTGTTAATGCCTGGGTAGAACTGTTAATGGATACTGAAGAATTTGCAGTAAGTGGTTTTAGGTAAGTTGCTGAAGCTCTCTCCAACATACGAGTGGGGCTTGCATACCCCGAAATCAACAGTCTGAGGGAGCGGTCAGGTTTGTGGGTTTTGATTTTCTCGAACAACTCAGGGACTCTTGTCCCAACAGGAGGCTTCATTTTGGTAGAAAAGGACGTAGGCAAGAGACCCCGGTTACTGAGTTTGCTTAACTCAGCGACAGTCGCATTAGTCGGGTCAGAGCGGAGTACCCGATGTGGAATCAAAGCTATAGCTTGGTACATCTTATTGTTGTAATCTTTGCGATCTAATAAGATAATTTGCTGGGACTTGTCAGCACTGATGATTGAGAGATCCGAGTTTCGAGAAAGTTGTAATAATTGGTTGCGTTCATATTTTAGAAATGAAGAGGTTTTATCATAATTTGAAAGAGAGTCAGCTAAGGCATAACGAGTGATATCTTGTTCCTTTTCCGGCAAGGCTCCAATGACATTCTCCATCTGAGGTAAAGATCGAAGTGGTCAAAAGGGCATAACTGGATAGCTGAAGTTGAAACCACGATTGAGGGCCGAACGTTGAATATCAGATAACACTATAGAGCTATAGTTGATGAAAGAATCTGGTAAATCACGATTAGTGGTTCTATAGCTGAAGTTCGTGGGTTGGAACAGTTGGGGACGGGTAGAAACCAGATTGCATAATTTCCGAGTGTGTCCTTGGTTCAAGGAGGTCACTAAAGTCTGTATAGTGGTAAAGAAAACCAACAAAGTCTTACCTAACAAAATAGGATGGGAGAGCCTGGATAGTTGAGTGTAAGCTTTGTAGGATTTAAGGTTTAGCAAGTCCAGGTAACTTCTTTTTCTTCTTATTTCTTTGGTTAGTCGTTTTTGTTGAGCATTAGCTATTACATGTGCATCCTGTTGAGATATGGCAAACGTTCGTATTCGCAGGAACTTGGGCACCACACCGAGTGAATGGCAGTTGAGTAAAAAACTGAGGTGAGTCTCACAGCGGGCTAGTTTCCGTCGGATGTTACAGAAGGTCTTAGTTGCAGCTTCAATGCTCGTGCGCTTTGAAGTGCTACAGATTCTACCAGAATCCCTCACACGTAGTATCACAAGGTTTGCAGCTAAAAAGAGTAATACTTGTTAAGAAATTCGTATCTGTCTATAGAAAACAGACCTTCATACCTTGTCTTATACCTTATGTTTCTTCCCACCCCCCGGAACATAAAGCTTCAGCCTTACGTTTTTTAATTAAACGTGCGTTTACTCATTTCTCTACCTGTAAGATACGTCAGGACGAACTAGCTTTTATACAGAACTTGGCCATATCATTTGAATATTCTGCTTGCTTTTTTAGGGAACTTCTACAGAAATTTCAAAGACTAAGATTTATGACGTTGTCAACGGAGGTCGTATCTCTTATATACGTTGGTAAAGTTGACTTCATCCCCCGTGGTTTCCATATTGCGGAAAGTATGTCATAAATACAATATTAAATTTGGAATTTGCACCAAGAACATTTTTTCAACCATACGTAACGACAGAGATCCAGTTGCAACTTTGAATAAAGCTGGAATATATCGTATCCCATTGCTTCCTCGGCCCCTAACGAAGATATTAAATACTACATAGGTTCTACCCTTAGAAGTCTGAACATTAGATTGTCAGAACACAAATATGCACTTCGAACTGACTCCATTTCTACATCATTTACTACAGGTGTTCGCCAGGGAGGTTACTCTCCCGATTGGCCTAATACAATGGTACTTTCCTCCATTGTTAACAAACAAACCGTCTTTTTTTACAGAGAGTTTGTATATAATTTCTTATGGTACTACCTGTTGCAATTTGGACTTACCTGTTTTTGTTCCTAGACAATGGAGGAAAATAATTACTTCTCCCCTTCAACCTACTGAAAAAGAGGACCTTACTTAATCAACTATATTATTTTTATTACTTTCTGTTTTGCTGTTTTCCTCAATTGGCATCACCTGTGTTTTTGAACAAATGCATTGTGGGTCTCCATGGGGGACTGGTTATATATTGCGGCGCTTCCGAGTGCTCTGTGGCACTGCTGGGTGGCCTGAGGACGGGTGCTATTGTAGCCCCGAAAGATCTTGCCCTTTTAAATATTTTTAAATCATATCTTTTATTGTAAATAAAATTTTTATTGTACAGTTAGGGATGGTGGTTTGATGACATCGTACGGAGACAGCACGCCTTTAATTAATCAATAAAAACCATGCATAATGGGAGTTCATATTCTCTTGTTCTTTTAATTAGTTCTCTCAGTACATGGATATGATCTATAGTGATGTAGCCACTCTTGAATCCAGCTTGCTCTCTCTTTGTTGGGCCATGTCTAGTGTTACCTACAAGCTTTCAAGATTTTTATTGAGGATTCAACAAAAAAAGGTTACAGGAGGCCTGTATTTACAGTGCCAAAAGAAAGCATAATTGATGTCATATGTACAATGACGATGAGATATGTACAAACAGTAATGTGATATATACAATGAGAATAAAATCAGCATAAGAGGTAGATTACAAACGTAGGTGAATTCAACAGTAAGTACTGCAAACAGGATGCAGTAAAACACAACATGGAGTAAATACAGTGAAGAACATGTGTGTGTCTGGTAGCACAAAGCTACAGTGACAAAAGTATGGTAGGAACATAGAGCGTACAAATAAGAGTCCAAAACAGTGAGCGGTATTGAACAACTGGCATTGAGGATCAGGAAATATTAGAATATGTACAACATGTGCATGACAGAATAAGTATTAACACAAAAAGGTGCATGAAGGATAATCTGATAACAATTGCAAGTAGGGTACAAGGTATCTATACCTTGTAACCGGTGTCACAGACAACATTACAAACGTGCAATTAATACAGATAAGGTACAGACAGTAATACGTGAAGGAGACATTGCTGTGTGCAAATAGCATGAGATGGACGAATATGGTAGCAAACAAGAGTACAAATAAAATGCAAAAAGTGCAAACTAAAGCGAGCTATGTACAAAATATAGATGCAAAGGTATGAAAATGAAGAACAGAAGGTTACGAAAAACACAGTTGCCAGTACTTCCGACATGGAATGACACAAATGCACAAGAGTCGATAAAAACAATTTCCAACGGGTATAAAGACAATACATGGTGCAAACAAATAGAACTAGTATAATGCAACAGCAGATACTGCAGATATGAAGACAATTAGTACAACAGATTCAACAGATATGAGACAAAAAGCAACAACAGATTCTGCAGATATCATACAATATGCTATAACAGATTCTGCAGATATGAGATAATAAGTGTAAAGGATGTAAAAATAAATAAAATAAATAAAGAATAAGTATGTACAACATATGTATGCAATGCAGTCACAAAAACACAAACGAATGTACAAATGCATCATATAACAGGTGAGTAGAGCAACCCATGACTCTACAACAAAAGCAATACAACAAGTGGAAACCCAGTAACAGACAAGGGTCCAGTAAAGGTGCAGACAGCTAGAGAACGGTTAATCAGAAGTGCAGTGTAGGTAGACTTCAAATCTCAAAGAAGTTGTAGATCAGTTAACGAATTGGTAAACCAAGTTTGATGTGGCGACCAAACCCGGAAGAAACAACGTAGCTGATTATCAGTGGAGGCGGACGCATATGCGAGGCGCAAACGAGACAAAAGTCTGTTGCGAAAGACACAACACATAGTATCCCCCGCCTGGAATAGGGTTGGTGTCACAGGAGCAGATCGGACTTGTAGATGGTATAGATACGTGACATGGCGTGCAAGGATGAATACATAGGCGCTGGTTGCTGGTAATGGAGTAGGTGGCCAAAAAGAGCTGTACAAGGTGCTGTACACTCCAAACGGTAGGTTGAGGGCCCACATACGTCGCACCAAAGTAAAAGTGAGATGAAGCAGAAGAAGCACCAGGCAGTAAAGATATACATGAGGAACATCTGCAGGCATGAAGCAAAAACAACAGGTAGGAGAAGTGACGAGTGACATTCGATACAGGATAGCGGGCGACTATGTAAAAACAACCAATGGATATTCCGCTCCATCGGTGTGGACAGTGAAGAAGACACTGTCGACCAGACGCACGGTAAAGCTGCTGATGGGATATCCGGTATCGGTAGTGGCACTAATGGATGATGGAACAGAGAGAAAGTGGTAGAGAGAAGAGACAGAGAAACAGGAAAGTGGAAGAGTAGAGCCCTGAAAAGTGAGAAAGAAAAAAAGGGGAGGGAGGCGGAAGAAACGAAAGACAGACCGGTAAGAAAAGCAAGGTCAGGATATAGTGTTATAATAGTGTAATTGGATGTTGGAATAGAGTGAAAGAGAAGCAGGTGTATTAGGAAGTAAAGGAGAAAGTACAAAGAAAGGTTTCCACAGGAGATCAGGAGTGAGAAGGTCCCGGACAGTAATAACTCCCGCAGGAAGCCATGAAAGTTCGGTGAAGTGCAGGGCGTTAGGAGAATGGATTACAGAACAATAGAAAAGAGGTTGGGCTAAGAGTTTGACAGTAGAGGCGGGAGGAACACGGATAAGGGGCAGAGTGTGGAGAAAAGATAGTGCTTCAGCATAGATGGGAGAAAGACGAGGCGAAGAAGAGAAAAGTGATCCATCATCATGAGAGCGAGAAAGGTGAATCTTGGATTGTGACGAGAAACCATGACATCCATGGTGACAGTAGTTGGATTTGACGGAGCGGTGAAAATACGGAGGAGATACACTACTCTGTGAGCTCTGTAATACACGACAACATCGATGAGCAAGATCCCTCCAGTAGAAATTGGACGGCAAAGCGTTGAAACTTGAACCCAGTGATGATGTGTCCAAATGACTTTCGACACACTCCAGGTGATCTCATTGAGGTAGTAGAGAGGGAACTTGAGAACTGACCAGAGGTAGATGCATTTCGAAAGTAGGTATGTGCGAGCAATCCTTGCTCGAGTAACACAAGATGAACAGAACTGTGAATTCCTCCAGAAGGTGGCTGTGCGAGTCAGACTAGGTCGAAGAGAATTCCAGGTGGCATTCCTGGCTGCTAAGGGGACACCAAGATGTACACCCAAGAACTTCTGTGAAGAAGCAGCCCAGGATGCACCCCATGGAGTGTCGGACCGGTTAGTCCACGCACCACACCAGAGGCCTATGCTCTTGGTGGTGTTTAGGCTGGCACCGGAAGAAGTCGAATAGAGCTGGTAACATTGGGAAAGGATGTCAAACTGAACATCGTCACGTATACAGAACGTGGCATTGTCTGCATACGCTGAAATAAGTGATTCAGAAATGCCTTGTGCTTGTGGCCAGAGGTGGAAGTACGGCAAGGAACGCACAATGTACCACACGCAGAAAAGGCTCGGATGTAATGGCAAACAGCTGTCCTGACAAAGGACATCCTTGCCGGATGCCACGATTGAAACTGATAGGCGCTGTCAGAAAGGCGACCGTCCGAACTTAGAGAACCGCGTCTAGATAGAGATTTAGTATGGTAGTAATGAAGGCAGGGGGAAAGCCAAAAGCAAGAAGAGCAGAAGAAGGATAAGAGTGAGAGATGTTATCGAATGCTGCGCGCTGATCTAAATTGAGGAGCGCGAACAATTCGGAGTTAGTATGGGCAAGGTTTCGAAGAAGATGAAGGTTAGAGGAGACAGACCGAACAAGGACAGAGTAGGTTTGGTTGGAAGAAAGGAGAAATGGAAGGACAGGATTAAGCCGAGTAGAGAGGAGTTTAGTAAAAAGTTTGTAATCTAGATTAAATAGAGAGATTGGACGCCAATTCCCCAAGGCAAGTAAGGTCACCCTTCTTAGGGAAAAGTACAACATGTGCCACAATAAAACCCCTTGGAAGAGAGGGAGAAATGAGAGCAGTAGTAAAAGCAGCAAGGAGAAAAGGAAGAGGGTTGAGAGAAAAGTGATGTAAAAGGCAAGAGGGAGACCGTCAGGACCAGGAATGGCATGGAGATTCTGAGAACGGAGGACGGCCCTAAGTTCGGAAGAAGTAGGAGGTTGTAGTAGAGTGGCAGAAAGATGAGAGGGAACTTGGGGTGAAGAGGAAAGCAAAGAGGCAGCAGCAGTCGAAGGAGGAGGAGGGATTTCACTGTATTTGTTGACAAAGTAGTGACTAACATTGGAGCAGATGATATCCGGATCAGAAGAGACACTTTTATCAGGTAGCCGGAGAAGTCGAAGATGATGTGAAGAACCATGTTTGGCTTCTAATGAAGAAAGCAATTCGTAGGAACAATCCTCTGGTGGTAAATGCTGGATGTGAAGGCGAAGAATAGCCTGACGAGCTCGGGGTTCAAGCAAGGCACGGAGGTCTTCGTGATATGCCGCATACTGCGGGTGACCAGCACCAAGGTGAGTTAAAACTTGGCGGAGGTTTCTTTTTTCCATTGTGCACAAGGTTATTGGCTTGGAAAGAATGACATTTCAAAAAATGAAGATGATGAGATTTCACCATGAGCCAGTAGGTAAGAGCACAAGGGGCAGTGGCAATTCCAGGATGAAAACTTTGAAGGAGTTCCCGAACTGAAGTGCAAAATTCTGGATTTTCAAGGAAGGACGAATGCAGAGTCCAAGTGCGAAAGCCTGAACTGTGCTGAGACAAGGTCCCAAGGGTGGTAACGACTGCACAATGGTCCGAGGAAGCTGTTGGCGAGTGAATACAACCCATAACAATGGGTAGAAGGGAGGAAGTGACATAAACACGGTCTAATCTGACAGAAGAGAGTGAAGAGGTGGTTGCAGCTTGCTAAGTGAGGGAGGTAGACGTGGGATGAAGCTGTCGAAACACATCGTGAAGACCAAAGTCCACAACGATGGAACGAAGCAGCTCCACCAGACGAAGGTGATGCTTGTTACCAGATGGAGCACAATCAAGATCAGGCTGGCCAGTGCAGTTTAAGTCACCGCTGATCACAATATGATCGGACAGTGACGCAGCTTGAAGGGCGGTGCGTAGAGAGGTGAACAGATGTGTAAGTTGAGTGGAGGAACAGGGTACATAGATGTTGAATATTAAGTACTGCTGCTCATCATAAGTGAAAGTCAGACGTTGTAACAGATCTTGACATAGTTATGGACATGGAGTGATGAAACAATTTGGCGAAAGCGGGAACGAACGCCTATCGCCATGCCGGGATAACCGAAATGCGGGGTGGAAGGTAAAGTCCTAATGACGCCAGCGGTGGAACAGTCTCGATGGGAGACAATTAGTCTTTTGTAAGAAAATAATGTCGGCATTTAAAGGGCCGAGGTCTTCAAATACTAGTGAATTGGCTTTTGGGGAGCTAAATCCCCTACAGTTCAAGTTCACTATCTTGAACAGACACGTCAGATGCCGGTTGGAGTATGTCGTCAGCAACCTTATAAAGGAGTTCCAAATGGCGAATGAATTTCTTGACCCAACGAGGGTCACCAAGAGTCATATGAGGCAATGCCTGAAGATGAGAATGGATCGTTCGCAGCTGGAGAAGCACCTCGGGAAGGTCTTCAGTGTAAGGAACCAAAAACTTCAACTCTTTGTTGTGGCAAGGATCAGAAAAGAATGCATACAGAATTTCCCCAGTGATTGGAGTTTGAAGAAGTGAAGTGGTTTCCAAAAACTGTAGAAATTCATGGGATCAAATTGGGTCCGCGGATCCAACATCGGTATCAGAATCAACGGAGTCTTCTGATGCAGTGAAGCTAACTGAACGATCGCTATGGTCAGAGCAGTCAGTCCCTGTACGAGTTTTCTTGGCACGAGTATTATGAATCCTGCGCCGTTTACCCCTGCCTTGAGAGGGCAGAGGTGTCATCTGGATTATCAGGCTCTTTAAAATGGATAAACGTAGGGGACCCAACAGGAGAGACAGACGGTCGGACTTGAGCATCCTCCGAACAGGAAGGTAGCGGTAAAGGAATAACAAGCGAAGGGGAATCCGATGAAGGAAGTAACGGCGGAGTAGACGCAGGTCCAGGAGTTGAAGGTTGCGACGAAGTCGTTCGTTGACCAATGGTTGCAGTGCTACTTTTGCCCGATGTCGGCTGTGGTTGACTCAAGGCTGAAGCAGATGATGTCGATGGAATAGAGGAAGCCGGCTGAGGTTGAACTGTCGAAGCTGTGGTGGATGGAGGGCAATGTGGGCATAAGGCGTGAGGTTGCCCGTAGCCCTTACATGTAGAACACATAGTGCCGACAGTAATAGTGATTTCTCTTATGTGTGTATCGCATCGCACGCTGAACTTGGATTGAACTCACAGTTTTGCTTCATCAGACGGAAAAACAACTCTGACATTTCGCCGTAGGCCTAGCAGATAACGATCTTCCAGCATGGCTGGGAAAGAGGAAAAGGTAGTAACAGTGCCAACGATACGTCCAAAGTTTTGCACAATGGACAATAAAAGTTCATCTGAGATTTCTGGCGGCACTGGGGAAAAACTCACAACAGTAGGCATGTGAAAGATGGGATTAGCTGTAATATGTTGATCACCAATAAGAAATACCATCATTGATGACTTGTAGGGCATATTTGGGATCAGAGAAATATGCATGAACTTGGCCGTCTTCCCAGCCCACGTGCGTGACAGCCGACTTCGGAAAAAGTAAACGAAGCGCTGCACTGTAAGCTATGAGCTTAGTATTGGAAAGAGCAGGGAAGGCGACGCCGAGGTAAACTTTACCGAGGAAATGTTGACCAGCGGGCAAAGTTGCTGGAAGATCAACGAAGAAGTTGGAATTAGCATCACACTTTATCCGATAAGGGCCTGTGATAGAAGACATCGCAGAGGGGGATGTAGACTTATTTGTAAGGGCAGCTGCATAAGGAGCAGCTGGAGAGTCTGATGACGTAGCATCCAGTGACTGAGTTGACACATTCATCGCTTTGTCCAGTACTTGCTGGGAAGGTAACTGAACAGCACTCAGTGACGTAGAAGCAGAAGTCGGATCAGCTGGTATGGTAGCTGAGCTGTGCTTGGGAGAGGACGGGCTTGTCGAAGCAGGCCCGCCATAGGTGGATGGTGGAAGAGGAGGGAAATCGCTTTCGGTAACAAGAGCTGGGAGGTCACTCTCCCAGAAGCCGCCATTTGCAATGGCGAGGTAAAATTCACGTCTTGGCCGACTTGGCCAAGACAATAAAATGAACATAACTAAATGAAGTAAGCACTTACCAACTCGGTAGGTATACGAACAGAAAGGTGAAACCTTCACGGAGCACACACACACAGAAAAAAATTACCCGGAACACCGGAGGAAGCACTAACAGGATGTAGTTCACAGAGCAAAATAAAAAAACAACCTAAAAGCGGTGTGAAAGAACCTCAGTGAAGATTTTATAAACCACTGAAAGGAGGCTGATGGGCCTGTAGTTCCCGAGATTTTCAACGTCACCTTTTTTATGGAGCAAGATCATTATAGCATTGTTCCAATCCTCAGGAATCTTCCCTTCATTAAGACATCTGGTGAAAACTTGGGCGAGTGCAGTTTCAATTTCTCCACTTGCTTCTTGTATAATGTATACAGTAATTCTATCTTCTCCTGGAGCTCTTCCCCATTTCATGTTCTTAATTGCATATGTAACTTCTGCAGGGAGGATTGAAGGGACTTTGGCACTGGTACCTGTCGTAATGTCTGGAATACATGTATCATCCCTTTCACATAGTTTTGAATAGAAATATTTCACCCTTGTCAAAATTTCACTCCTATTTCTTGTTACAGTACCATCTTTTCTCAGAGCCATAATCTGTTTTCGTCCCTATATATAAGTCTGAAGTTAACAGAAAAGTAACCAAAGCTCTTATGGAAACAGCAACAAAATTAGCTGGGTCTGAGAACAAGTTGCATTTGAACATATTATCAGGAAAAACCAAAATATTGATGCCAAAAAGAAGAGAGATGAGGACGACTCAAGAAGATGTGACTTCCAAAGTGGAATATATAGAGCTATGCAAGACAGTAAGAAAAAGTATCACTGAAGACGTAAGGAAATTCAACTGTGAACTAGTGAGGAAAGCAATTGAAAACAACCAAAGCTTAAAGATAGCAAAGGGACATCTCAGTAATGAAAGAAAACATACACTGCCGGACAATTGCTAAGGACGGATGACAATAGCAACCATAAAATGGAAGGCTGGAAAATGTGGAAATTAGCATAAGTGCAGGATACAGTAAGACGTGTTGTGCGTATACAAATTTTGGATTGGCGAACTTGTTCGTGACGTCATAGCGCTGATAAGAGATATAAAGGATTTGACGTGTATTGACCGTTGTTGTTCAAACGCAAAGTTGAAAGGGAAAGAATCAATTGACGAACTTGCAATTTTCAGTATGTCTTCCCGACATCACCTAGATGATTTTACGCGTGGCCGTATTATTGCAAGATTGAAGGGCGAAAAATAACAGATGTTGCCAGGGAGTTCGACGTCAGCCACAGTGTTGTTTCAAGGCTTTGGAAATCATTTCAAACAAATGGAGAGTGTAGCAAACGTCACGGGGAGGTCGTGTTCGCAGTACGACACCTGCAGAAGATCGGTACATAGTGCTATCAACAAAAAGACACCGGCGCAGCACAGCTAGTGGGGTAGCAAATCAGTTTATGGCTGCTACTGGCAAGCGGATCTCCCGAGAAACTGTCGCCAGACGTTTGCATGAAGGAGGACTATACGCCCGCCGTCCTGTTGTGTGCATCCCATTGTTCAGATGTCACCGTACCGCCCGTTTGCAATGGTGCCATCAACATCGCAATTGGACTGATAACGACTGGTCTGCTGTCCTCTTCTCAGATGAGAGTAGATACAGTCTATCGTCTGATTGTCGAGGACAACTGATCTGGCGTGATAGTGGTACTGCATATTGTTCAGCAAACATACAGGAAAGGGACCGATATCCGACATGTAGTGTCATGGTATGGGCTGGCATCATGATCAATGGCCGTACGTCCCTCTAGTCCCTCTATGTGCTTCCAACTGGGACTATGACTGGCCAACAATACATTAATGATGTTCTGCTACTTCATGTTCGCATGTTCCGTGGTGCTGTCAGTGATAGATTCATTTTCATGGACGACAACCCAACATGTCATCGAACAGTCGCTGTCCAGGAGTGTCTTGAGAGCGAGGATATTCAACGCCTCCTATGGCCAGCACGTCCTCCAGATCTGAATCCCATTGAAAATGTGTGGGATGCTTTGGGGAGGACTCTTGCTGGTCGCCAATGCCCTCCAATAAACAAGGACACCCTCATCCGTGCACTGACAGAGGAATGGGATAAATTACCCCAACAGCTGCTTGATAATGTTGTGCAAAGCATGACACGACGTGTGGAATCTTGCATCGCCCTCCATAGTGGCCATATCCCGTATTGACATCTTACGCCGGAACGCCTGCGGACGGTAATTGCATTTTTTTCACGTTTATGTATTCTGGACAAAATGGCCTGTTTGTCCCTTGAACACGTTCCAAAGCCTTCTGGATTTCAGAGCACAATAAATTGTCTTTCTTGTAATGTTCTGGCATTATGACATTATTTTATTTCACTTGGCATCCAACCACACTTACTTTTTTATGCGTTATATAGCCATTTATGATCCGTTCTTAGCAATTGTCCAGCAGTGTATTATGGCACTGAGAAAAGAAGATGGTTCTGTAACAAGAAATAGAGGCGAAATTTTGACAAGAGTGAAAGATTTCTACTCCAAATTATATGAAAGGGATGATACATGTACTCCAGACATCATGAAAGGTACCAGAGTTCTTCAAGTCCTCCCAGAAGAAGTTACACATGCAATCAAGAACATGAAGCGGGAAAAAGCTCCAGGAGAAGATGGAATTACTGTAGACATCATACAAGAAGCAAGTGGAGAAATCGAAACAGTACTCGCCCAAGTTTTCACTCGATGCCTTAATGAAGGGAAGATTCCTGAGGATTGGAACACCACTACAATGATCCTCTTACATAAAAAAGGTGACACTGAGGATCTCAGGAACTACAGACCTATCAGCCCCCTATAGTGGTTTATAAAATCTTTACTAAAGTTCTTTCACACTGCTTGAAGGTAACAATGGACATGGCTCAACCGAGAGAACAAGCTGGATTCAGGAGTGGCTACAGCAGTATAGATCATATCCACGTACTGAGGGAACTAATTGAAAGAGTGAGGGAATATGAACTTCCATTGTGCATGGCTTTTGTCGATTATGAAAAGGCCTTTGATTCGGTGAAACCATCTGCAGTTACAATGGCTTTGAAATCCTGTGGTATTGAAGACGCGTACATTAATATTATTAATAATATCTATGAAAATGCAAGTACAAAGATTCCACTATTTGAGAATGCAGCACCCATAAAAATTGGAAAGGGAGTGAAACAAGGTGACACCATATCTCCCAAGCTCTTTAATGCCACATTGGAAAATGTCTTTCAATCACTGAACTGGGAAAACAAAGGGGTAAAGATTAATGGAGATTATCTAACTCACCTTTGTTTTGCTGATGACGTAGTCATTTTTGCAACTACCCCATCAGAGCTGCAGAGTATGATCCAGGAACTTGCTGACAAGAGTAAAGATGTTGGATTAAAAATGAACTTTTAGAAGACAAAAGTGATGTACAATGGCTTTTACAAGTAATGAAGATTTATCGATTGATGGAGAAAAGCTGGAGATAGCAGATACATATGTTTATCTTGGACAGCAGATATCAAGTGAGGGTCACATTGATGAAGAAATTAATCGGCGTATAGAACTTGCCTGGAGAGCTTTTGGAAGAAACAGTATTATTTTCAAGAGCAATTATGCCATTATGTCTTAAAAGAAAAGTGCTTGATCAATGCATCCTTCCAGTGCTTACGTATGGTGCAGAGACGTGGACCTTAACTAAAAGAGACATAAAAAGGCTGCAGACAACTCAAAAAAGCATGGAGAGATGCATGCTTGGTGTAACCAGGAGAGATAAGAAGAGGAACTCGTGGATCAGAAAAATGACAAGAGTGGAAGACATGATCAGAAATGAGTGGTAGGCAATGCACATAACTAACAAACTAATTAAGGAGAAGGTAGTGTAGAACATGCTAAGTTACATATAAAAGTTTAATGCAAATATATTTCAGCCATTACTATGGCCTTCATTATTATAATCATGATCAGAGTTAAATCCCTGAAATGGCAATAGGCTGGATATACTGCCAGAAGGACAGACCATCGATGGACAGCCTACATTTTAGATTGGATTCCAAGGGACAGGAAAAGACCCAGAAGAAGACCACATGGGAGATGGGTGGATGAAATTCGAAAGTATGCAGGAGTAACATGGAGGAGACTGGCACAAGACAGACCGTTGTGGAAGAAGATTGGAGAGACCTTCGTCTAGCAGTGGATTGATAATGGTTAATGATGATGATGATATATAGGGTATATAAATAAGTTTTGAGGAATTTTCGTTCGGTATCATACTTATTACTGCTCGCATGTATTTTAAGGTGGCAACACTGCGATATCGCAGTACGAGACGCCAGCTGTCAGAGTCAGTATACAATGTTCGATTGAGGTGCGAAGATGTATTTGTTTTACTCGATGGAAAATGGCAACTTTCATCCTGACAAAACAGCATTTGCGGGAAGTGTTAGGGCATTACTTTACTGTCAAGTAAAGTCCTGCCAACAGCTATCACTTAATGTCAGAAATCTATGGTGAACATTCCCCATCCATAAAAACATGTGAGTATTGGTTCAGATGATTCAAAAGGAACAATTTCGATGTCAGTGATAAAGAACGTTCTGGACCACCCAAAAAAATTGCTGATGCCGAATTGGAAGCTTTACTCGACGAGGATCCGTGCCAGACCCAAAAAGAACTAGCAGCAGCATTAAATATGTTAGTCAACCATGTATTTCACAATGTTTAGCTGCCATGGGAATGGTGCAAAAAGAAGGGAATTGTGTTCCACATGCTTTGCGGGAAAGAGACCTTAAATGTCGAAAAACCATTTGCGAATTGCTGCTTCAAAGGCAAAAACGAAAGGGTTTTTTGCATCGTATTGTTACTGCCGACGAGAAATGGATATGGTATGATAACCCTGAATGGCAGAAAACATGGCTGAAGCCAGGTCCTTCAACGCCAAAACGCAATATCCATGGTTCAAAGGTAATGCTGTGTATCTGGTGGGACCAGAAGGGTGTGATCTACTATGAACTGCTGAAACCGTCATAAACTATTACTGGTGATCAGTATCGAACCCAATTAATACATTTAAAACAAGCTCTTGTGCAAAAACGGCCGGAATGGGAGAATAGACACAACAAAGTCATCTTACAGCATGGCAACGCAAGACCACATGTTTCTCGACCTGTGAAAAAGTACTTAGAAGGATCCGACTGGGAAGTTCTACCCCACCCGCCATATTCGCCATCGGATTACTATTTGTTCCGGTCGATGCAGTCAGCACTTTCTGGAGAATGGTTTAGTTCTTATGAAGACATCAAAAATTGGCTGGACAACTTGATCTCTTCCAAGGAACCGGAATTCTTCCTTCGGGGCATATGTTCACTGCCCGAAAGATGGGGTAAAGTTGTAGCTTCAGAGGGAGCATACTTCGATTAATATTAAAATATTGTTTCTGTTCTCCAACAACGTGTTTTGTTCACCTCAAATCCCTCAAAACTTATTTATATACCCAATATTTATATTTCGAAAAGCCATAAAAGCATAGCACAATCAATCCTTGTGGCGAGAAAAGCTCCCCACTAGGGTATTACATACTCGTAATAATTTAAACGATGGGAACATGCCTCTCCAAGAGGCTAATAGGTCAACTCGTTCTCAGTGAGCATTCCTCAAAGGCACAGAGACAAAATTATTCTTCCTGTGGAAATACTATTGAAAGCGCTAAGCAGTGAGGTCGTTTTCAAAACAATTTCCACAGGACGAAAAATATTGTCTCTGAAAAATTTTGTCTCACTTAGTGGAATGCTCACAGAGGACCAGTTAACTCGCCCATGGACGCTTAGAGGATTCAGAAAAGATTACAGTCACTGCACTTTCTAACTTAAAGCAATGAAATTTATTTTCTACATCAAAAGTAGGTCAGTTTATAATCCACAGATAAGCTAAAGGAATTTCACCTTTTTAGCTTTCAAGCTAGCAACTTTCCAAAATATTTTTCAAATCAATTTTCTCGAACATCTCACTTGCAGTGGATATTAGAGCTAAGTCAGTAAGTCTTTGTTGTAGCATTGTTGATCACCAATAGTTTTTGATCAGTTTTAATTTCGAGAAGGTCTTCTCTCCAGAAACAACTGTCACAGGGATCATTAATAAAATCTGTAATGTTATTGTAATGTTTGGGAAAGTTCCCATCAGTGTATTCTTATTAATGACAAGACATCTGTTGGTGAAGTTTCGGTTTTTAGAAAACTCGTAATGATACTAAGTTCATCTGCAAGTTCCGTAGCTCTTATGTCCTTCAAGCAGTTCATCAGTTTCGTCGGATAGCTTTATTTCAAGATCCATGCAATGTTTCAACAGTTGTTGTTTACTCAGTTCCGACATTTTCTCAAAATTGTACAAAAAAACTGAACATTGTGATTTTGAAGCAAATCAAACCTTTCGTTGATTGATCTAACAGCCGTGTCAATGATAACATAAAAAAAAAAAAACTATGCAGTAATATTATCTT
The DNA here is from genome assembly GCA_039090855.1 of Macrothele yani. NCBI lineage: Eukaryota > Metazoa > Arthropoda > Arachnida > Araneae > Macrothelidae > Macrothele > Macrothele yani. The sequence goes on along the minus strand of CM076996.1, from coordinate 72,403,462 downwards.
TAGGGTTGGTCATAGTTTCATCTTCGTGTTCATATTCGAACATTGTTTTCTTTTTCTCCTGCGAAACTGGTGAGAAGGAAAGTGTGGCTCTACATTACATGAGGTGGCAATTTCGGACGCAATATGTATCATGTGTTCAAATTTATCTCAGTAGTTTGCGAGACTTTTTTAAGAATGCCTAAATGTTCAATGCAAGATGATAAATCTGTGTTTTTCGATTTTGCATCATTTTGGAAACGACGTTTATTCTTGATAACAACTCATACCATATAACGATGGAACATATAAACGTAAAAGATTCCAATTTTTCTAACAAACATTGGGCCTCATACTTGGAAGGTAACTCACATTTTTCGTTATCAATAATTTCTGGTAAGCTGTCACAAACTTCTGATAAATCGAATCGTAAAGCTTTTACTGTTTCAACTCAACTTTCCCATCAAGTGTCTGCAACTACTTTCAGGGTAAATTGAGACACATTTTTGGTTAAAATTCCCCACTTCTTAGTCGAGCAAGAGAAGTATGTGAACAGGCATTGAATGACAGAAAAGAAATCAATTGTCCGATAATTTACTTTGCAGCATCATAAACTACCAAACTAAGTGGGTGAGCAGACAAAGAACACAAAAGGCTCGTGAATTTTTGTTTAGTATACGGGCCTGCAAACCTTATTTTGGGGTTCCCCAAAATGATTTCATGTGCTACACGGAGGGCTAAATGTCCCGGGCCGGATCTCATGAGATGCGGGATTAGAATTGTTCATAACGAGGAATCTCTTTACCCTGACACGCGGCACCAACGGCTTAATGAGACTTCTGAACCTCGGCAGATCTTTGGTGATCCAGCTGAACTGAAGGCGAGAACGCTGCTACCAGGCCACCACGGCCCTACTTATTTTGAGGATACCCAGGTGAGCAATAACTGGTGAATTTATTTAAAATTATCACATACTTTAATTTATTACATTTTGTAATAAAATATGTTAGTATTTAAATTTGCATATTTTGCATCATTATCATTAAGAAACATTTTATTTATAGTTAAACATCTATCTCGCAAAAAAATCTGTTCAGCAGACTGTTCAACTTTCCCTTAGAAGCAGAGATATTGACAGAAATAAGATATACTTCTACGCTAGCTGGCGGAGCAACCTTGCATTATTTTGAGAAGAAACTATTCTAAAATGTTTATCGACATGAGCGATATCGGTCCACGAAAGAATTTTTTCAATCGAGCATTTAGAAGCTCAGATTTTGCTGCAAATACTTTCAGAGCAGAAACTAAAACTTACGCCCCCTGGTGGCCAAACCATATTTTATAAAAAATTAGAAATTACAATCAAAACATTTTCTACCAGGAGCTGTATCCGGTGCAGGAAGAATTTTTTAAATTGGAGTGTTAGAAGCAGAGATATAAGGGGAAACACAATTACCTTCACACCCCCTAGCAGAAAGTCAATGAATTAACTCAGAAATTTTGTAATTATATGCAAAACATGTCGCGCCGGAAATTCTATCCAACAAAGAAGAAATTTTTCAAATCGGACCATTAGAGGTAGAGATATTGACAAAAATAAGATATATATCTACGCCCCCTAGCAGAGAAACCATGCATTATTTTAAGAAGAAAATATTTTGAAAAGGTATCTGGATGCGAGTAGTATCGGTCCACGAAAGAATTTTTTCAATCGAGATCTTAGAAGCTCAGATTTTGCTGCAAATACATCAATAGCAGAAATTAGCACTTACTCCTCCTGTTGGCCTAACCATTTTATAACAAAAATTAGAAATATATGCAAAATATTTCACATCAGGAGCTGTATCCGCTGCAGAAATAAGTTTTCAAATCGGCGTTTTAGAAGCAGAGTTACGGGGGAAACGCAATTTACTTTTACGATCCCTAGCAGTGAATATATGCGTAACTTGAAAAATTGACTATACCTAAAATAATCTTCGACATGAATGGAACCGAAAGGTAAAATAATTTTTTGAATTGAATGATTAGAAGCAAAGATGTGGAATAAAATGTATTTTGAATTCGATATCATCCGCAATTACGCCCCCTAACGGCGAAATTGTGCATTGTAAAAAAACGAAAGGAAGGATCATTATTTGCAGACTTCAAGTTTCTTAATGCAAAAAGAATTTTTCAACTCGGACTGTTAGTTGCAGAGATATGGTGTCTACAGACTTACAGACAGACGGACGGACAAACAGATAACATAAACACAATATTTTTTTACAAAAGACGTGCTAAAAATCTGTAGTGCCGCCTCCACTGGACTTTCTCATACATAAACTGAGATGTGAAGTTGCATACCAATAACAAAAAAAAAAAACTGCAAAATATAAAATGTCATGTTGATAAACACTAGAATTATTGAATTACATAACAAAATAAGAAAATTTCAATAGGGAACGCCTACTACCGGTTACCCAATTTTTACTAAAACCTAGTGAGCAGGGCGTAATTGTGGATGATACATATATTTAATGACAAAGCTGCTAAATAATAAAAAATTTCGTCCAGATATCCACAATAGTATTTGAGCTTTATGAAGAAAGAGCAAATGCGTTATGGGAAACGCCCCCTTCCGTTTCCCTGATTTGTACCAAAATATAATCAGCACATTAAGGTACCACAAAACCCCCATATATTAAATTTCGCTAATATAGGTTTTGAGTTATGGTGGACACAAAACAGACAGACACACAGACACTACGGCCAAAATAGTGAAATCAAATTCGGCCTTCCCCAGAACGTGTATTTCTGTTGAAATCTTGAATTCGAATTTTTGCACGATGCAGGGATCATAGCATACTTCTGGAAAATTTTAGGTAGGAATTTTAGGAATTTTTAGAAAAATTTTAGGAAAATTTTAGGAGTGTATTTCAATAAAAACTAGATGTATATTTGTATACATCTAGTAAAACAACTTTGTATACATTGTAAAGAGTTTGCTTCACACCCTTCAACCATATATACTGATAGACTGCGCATGACATCAAAATTTCTGGCTCCAACATAAAATCACATGACAACAGTCAAAAAGATGGGTTACACCTGCTGTGCTTATGGTTGCTCTGAGCGATATAGTAAAGAAAGTTCTATGATTTTTCATGGGTAAGAAACGAATTAAATACCTAAGTCAATAAAGTTCAATTACTTAACCAGAAACTTGCAGCTATTGATATAAAAATATAGTAACTTAAGAAAAAAAAATGGAATGCATGTTCCAAATTCTTCGCAAATGTTCATCACATTATAAATCACAAAATGTAAACAACCCGATCATGCATGCATATAGCTCATAAGTAAACTTACCTGAAGAGTTTTCATTATATATGAGGCGCATTCACATAATACACCGAAAACACTGAAGTTCTGCAGCGTAAACTAGTAATCATAACAGCATTTTTACACGAAATTTGGAGTCTGATGATGACGTGCCCAATGTTTGAGCCATGGCGGCTTTGATGCAGCTATTGCCAATGTGCAGTCCATTAGTATATATGGTCGAAGTTAACACCCAAATTTTTTGCATAACGTCTAATGTCTAAAGTTTAAGTATGATTTACTTCTAATGTTCAGTTCTTATCTTTTCACGTGTTATTATCATATTCAAGTATATTTACCACATTCAAGTTTCACTTTGAACATTAATATGCTGTTGAACCAGAAGCAATTCACGATTTTCACAGTAAAGTTTTCAGGTTTCACATTAAATTATAATATCCTAAAAAGGTAATTGAAAACCAAGAACTATGTACAATTGTTCACTGAATTACTTTTTTCATATTATTGTTTTAACCTTTTCCTGATTAGCCTATCTTTTTCTGCTTCCACCACAACTAATTTACTTTCAGTTTTCTTTATTTCAGCTGAACCTTGTATGATCAAGTTAGAGGCAACTGCTATTTCAACAGTATTTTGTTTTTCTACAGCTTTTCTCATTCTTTCTGTTCCCTCTTGAATTATTGCTAGGGAGGCTTCTTTATCGTTTTTAAGTCTATTTATTTCTGCATCATTTTCTTTTATTTTGTCATCAAACTCAGCTTTTCTTTTTTTCTCTAGCTGCTTTTCCTTATTTTCCCTCTCTTTCTGCTTCCTTTCTTTTACCTTTTTTTGATTCTTCTTCCTTCAGCTTATCAACATACTCTTTATAAAATTTATGTGAATCACAAACACTATTTAACAAATTTCTTGTTATGGGAACTTTACTTACACATCCATAGTGTTTAATGGCCCCTTTAACTATTCTTAATGATGTTATAGTTGAGTCTTTTAAGTTAGCCTTGTCCTTCCTTAACAGAGCAGTGTTAACCGAAAATCCCCTTTCTGCATCAGCATTACCATGAGGTAAAACTAAAATTGACTTTAGCAAGATTTGAGTATTTTTCTTTTCCGCTAGAGTCTTTAATACTAAATATATTACGCCAGTAATGATCAATCCGCACTGGAATATGCCCTTCCCCTGAAAATTTCACTAGTTCATCTAGAGTTGGCTTATCGCAATTTAAAAGTTTCCACTCTTCTCTTACTCTATCAATTTGGTCCTCAGAAAGATGCAAAACACTTGAAATTCTGGTTATTTCCGAAAGTCCTTCAGTGACTGAAAGTTGAGTTGACTCTTTCTTTGGTTCTTTTACCTTTAAAACTTCTATGTCTCTTAGCTTTTGATTGCAGAATGGCAAATTTGACTTTAAATATTTTGTGGTTGCAATTAGTGATGATCTTACATCTAAGAGAAATAATTTCTGCCTGGTCTCCTGAACATTCCTGAGGAGATTTTTTGTCTTCATACCAACTTCTAACTCCCCTAGTTTTTTCCATGAATTTTTGTTTTCAAAATCTACATTCTTTAGGTCTTCTCCAAATTTCCCTGCTATAACATCATCTTGGATAAACTGAGCCATAACATTCCTCATTAAAGTATTTAAATCAGAATATAACTGGTGTATTTTTGGTTCTTCACTCTGATAACATAATGAAAACTTTTCAAAATTTTGGTGTGAAAATGAAATTAATGCTAAATAGCAAGGAGTAAGCTCATTTTTCAGGAAACAGTGAATTCTTTTATACCTTGCCGAATTGCGCAGTTGTTTTTCAAATATTTTTTGAGATGGCAAGAAGTTTAAAAAATATTCTGTAATATTTAGCCATTGATCCAAGAGCCTCTGGGCTACAGAACCAACGGTTAACCATCTGTTGCTGACATGACGCAAAAGAAATTTGGCAGTGACCAATGTTATATCCTCGACAGATTTATAATCCTCTCGTCTTGCAGCACTACTCTTTAAAAAGTAATGCATGTCAGTAGCAAATTCGTCAAAATCTATATTTAAGCTTGTCAAAAAAATTTTAAATGCATTACTAACAACATGCAGGTTGCAAAAACCTAGTTCCAAAGATTTCTGGCCTGTTTCTTGTTTTACAACTTCATTGAATTTGCGTAAAAAGCACTTATTTACATTTGGGCTGTCCATGGATACACAAATAATTCTGTTCAACGAAATATTGAAGGATGATAACACATCAAGAATTTCTTTTAGCAAAATATCTGCTGTTGCATGACCCAGAAAAACGCTTGTTAGGTATCGGCAAGAAACTGAATTTATTTCTGAAGACCAGTACCTGAGATACACATCCAACTGCCGTTTCACTTGTGTATTTGTAGTTTCATCAAATGCTATAGTAACCTTTCCTGGGCTACTAGATGCAATGTCTTTTTCAAATCCTCTTCAAAATATTTTGACAATCCATGTGATATCACATAAGCAACTTTTTTTCTTTAAGTTGCATTTTGGCTGCAATAGCAGAATCAGGAAACATTTCTTTGAAAAGTTCAACTGTTTCAGTGCATGAAACAAAAGACATATTGTCCTTAGCAACTTTCATGGCCCATAATGCTTCGGCTTTAGCCAACTGTAAATCATGACTCAGTACTTCACTAATATTTGTTTTGGGCTGAAGATCCCGTCCTCCAAAGGCTTTCACAGGATGGACTTATTTTGAAATTTACTTTGAAATTTCTGCAAATGTTTTTTTCCTTTATGATGCGCTTTTACTTGTGAAAAGCCACTATTAGAAATGTTGAAAATTTCTGAACACAATATACACTTAGCAGAAAATATTGTTTCAGTTGCAGAACACCATTCTTTCAACTTCACTCCGTCCAATTCTTTGGCGAGCCACGCATCTTGAAATTTCGTTTTGGATTTAGGCATCTTAAACACTTGTATTACTAACCAGAAAATGAAAGGGAAGTACAAAAACACGTTCCAATATTGCAAAACCAGACAACTTCCCGAAATTTGGCTGCGAGGATGTCAGAAGATATGAAAAAAAAAAAAAAAAGCAGGTCACCACTAGAGAACTGAACCTGCACACAGCACAGAGAACACCATAAAAGACGTAAAACCAGAAACTATCATACGCATCTCACGCAAGTTCAGTCAAAGCGAGTCGGAGCCGAGATATATTGCGCATCGAAGGTCGCTGTCGCCGACGCATGATCGAAGGTCAATGATCACGTGCTCTACTGCCTGCCAAGATAATACTCAGCTACCATCCCATCGTCATTACCGGAGGTTACGGAAGGAGACCACATGTTTCCTCTTTGCTTCCACCCACCTGCGGTTTACAATAACAAAACATCAGCAGAAAGAGGAGGTTCCACAAGGCATGTACAAAAATAAAGTACGATCTTCTGCGTGCCACGGAGTTCGTCTGCAAAGCGCAAACCAGGGGTGAAAATGACCCCTCCCCTTTTCCCTTAGATCTCTTGTTACTCTCGAAAACTGTTCGAAGGCAAAAAATGGAACGCCCGCCCCGAAGCAAGTGCATCTCGATGGCGTCATTTTTCCCTCCTTCAGCAGCACAGCATATAGGCTGTGTTTCTACAATAACAGGTCTTTTTACCTTACCGTAATGGTAAATTTATTGGCGTTAATAACGGTTGTGTTTTTAATAAAAATAAGCTTACGAAAATTTTAGGATGAATAGCAAATTTTAGGTCTAATTTTAGGAATTTAAGGAGGGTCACAAAATATTAGGAATTTTAGGAATTTTAGGAGGAATGCGATCCCTGTAACCACTGAAGTCAAGCAAGCGGCTAAAATACTGCCGGGACCTTCCGTCCCACAATTGTTCGGAAGATTAAAACATCACAAATCAGAGCTGAACGTAGGGCTTATCGTAGGCACAAGAGAATCCCCAACTTATTTACTTAAGAAAGGGATGGCCACTTTCTTAAAACCGTTTTTACCAAAATCTGAGCATGTTCTAAACTCCTCTGCAGACTTCGTTAAAAAAAAGCTAGTCTAAAAATAGACCAGACTGATATCATGGGTCCTTTTGATGTCGTCTCTTTGCACCCCTCTATTCTGGTAAGCGAAGCTTGCGATAACTTAGAAGACCTAATGCTGAAATCTGACGAACACTCTCCTGAAATAGTGCAAGAATTAAGGAAAACATTAAACCTGGTCACCAACAACAACAAATATTTCTGCTTTGAGGGAGTAATATATAAATAGACCAGGGGAGCCAATGGGTTCACTAACTTCGGGAATCTTAGCAGAAGCTATACTACGACCTATGGAGGAAAAGATATTTTCAAGCTATGCCTTAAAATCAAAAGCCTGGTTCAGATATGTGGATGACATCTTTGTTGTATGGCAACACGGAGAGCAAAGCCTAAAGAAGTTCCAGGAAGAAATAAACTCCTTCCACCAGTCCATCAATTTTGCATATGAGAAGGAAAGCAATGTAACCTTGCACTTCTTAGATGTTCTTACCAGGAAAGGAGATGACCCATGGAAGTATTCTACAAACCGTCAGTGGTTCCTAACGTCATTCTCCCCAGCTCGTTCTGCCCGATTTCATTATAAAACAGCTATTTTTAGATCATGGTTCAGAAGAGCATTTGCAGGGATCATAGCATACTTCTGGAAAATTTTAGGTAAGAATTTTAGGAATTTTTAGAAAAATTTTAGGAAAATTTTAGGAGTGTATTTCAATAAAAACTAGATGTATATTTGTATACATCTAGTAAAACAACTTTGTATACATTGTAAAGAGTTTGCTTCACACCCTTCAACCATATATACTGATAGACTGCGCATGACATCAAAATTTCTGGCTCCAACATAAAATCACATGACAACAGTCAAAAAGATGGGTTACACCTGCTGTGCTTATGGTTGCTCTGACCGATATAGTAAAGAAAGTTCTATGATTTTTCATGGGTAAGAAACGAATTAAATACCTAAGTCAATAAAGTTCAATTACTTAACCAGAAACTTGCAGCTATTGATATAAAAATATAGTAACTTAAGAAAAAAAAATGAAATGCATGTTCCAAATTCTTCGCAAATGTTCATCACATTATAAATCACAAAATGTAAACAACACGATCATGCATGTATATAGCTCATAAGTAAACTTACCTGAAGAGTTTTCATTATATATGAGGTGCATTCACATAATACACCGAAAACACTGAAGTTCTGCAGCGTAAATTAGTAATCATAACAGCATTTGTACACGAAATTTGGAGTCTGATGATGACGTGCCCAATGTTTGAGCCATGGCGGCTTTGATGCAGCTATTGCCAATGCGCAGTCCATTAGTATATATGGTCGAAGTTCAAACCCAAATTTTTTGCATAACGTCTAATGTCTAAAGTTTAAGTATGATTTACTTCTAATGTTCAGTTCTTATCTTTTCACGTGTTATCATATTCAAGTATATTTACCACATTCAAGTTTCACTTTGAACATTAATATGCTGTTGAACCAGAAGCAATTCACGATTTTCACAGTAAAGTTTTCAGGTTTCACATTAAACTATAATATCCTAAAAAGGTAATTGAAAACCAAGAACTATGTACAATTGTTCACTGAATTACTTTTTCATATTATTGTTTTAACCTTTTCCTGATTAGCCTATCTTTTTCTGCTTCCACCACAACTAATTTACTTTCAGTTTTCTTTATTTCAGCTGAACCTTGTATGATCAAGTTAGAGGCAACTGCTATTTCAACAGTATTTTGTTTTTCTACAGCTTTTCTCATTCTTTCTGTTCCCTCTTGAATTACTGCTAGGGAGGCTTCTTTATCTTTTTTAAGTCTATTTATTTCTGCATCATTTTCTTTTATTTTGTCATCAAACTCAGCTTTTCTTTTTTTCTCTAGCTGCTTTTCCTTATTTTCCCTCTCTTTCTGCTTCCTTTCTTTTACCTTTTTTGATTCTTCTTCCTTCAGCTTATCAACATACTCTTTATAAAATTTATGTGAATCACAAACACTATTTAACAAATTTCTTGTTATGGGAACTTTACTTACACATCCATAGTGTTTAATGGCCCCTTTAACTATTCTTAATGATGTTATAGTTGAGTCTTTTAAGTTAGCCTTGTCCTTCCTTAACAGAGCAGTGTTAACCGAAAATCCCCTTTCTGCATCAGCATTACCATGAGGTAAAACTAAAATTGACTTTATGAGTTTAGCAAGATTTGAGTATTTTTCTTTTCCGCTAGAGTCTTTAATACTAAATATATTACGCCAGTAATGATCAATCCGCACTGGAATATGCCCTTCCTCTGAAAATTTCACTAGTTCATCTAGAGTTGGCTTATCGCAACTTAAAAGTTTCCACTCTTCTCTTACTCTATCAATTTGTTCCTCAGAAAGATGCAAAACACTTGAAATTCTGGTTATTTCCGAAAGTCCTTCAGTGACTGAAAGTTGAGTTGACTCTTTCTTTGGTTCTTTTACCTTTAAAACTTCTATGTCTCTTAGCTTTTGATTGCAGAATGGAAAATTTGACTTTAAATTTTTTGTGGTTGCAATTAGTGATGATCTTACATCTAAGAGAAATAATTTCTGCCTGGTCTCCTGAACATTCCTGAGGAGATTTTTTGTCTTCATACCAACTTCTAACTCCCCTAGTTTTTTCCATGAATTTTTGTTTTCAAAATCTACATTCTTTAGGTCTTCTCCAAATTTCCCTGCAATAACATCATCTTGGATAAACTGAGCCATAACATTCTTCATTAAAGTATTTAAATCAGAATATAACTGGTGTATTTTTGGTTCTTCACTCTGATAACATAATGAAAACTTTTCAAAATTTTGGTGTGAAAATGAAATTAATGCTAAATAGCAAGGAGTTAGCTCATTTTTCAGGAAACAGTGAATTCTTTTATACCTTGCCGAATTGCGTAGTTGTTTTTCAAATATTTTTTGAGATGGCAAGAAGTTTAAAAAATATTCTATAATATTTAGCCATTGATCCAAGAGCCTCTGGGCTACAGAACCAACGGTTAACCATCTGTTGCTGACATGACGCAAAAGAAATTTGGCAGTGACCAATGTTATATCCTCGACAGATTTATAATCCTCTCGTCTTGCAGCACTACTCTTTAAAAAGTAATGCATATCAGTAGCAAATTCGTCAAAATCTATATTTAAGCTTGTCAAAAAAATTTTAAATGCATTACTAACAACATGCAGGTTGCAAAAACCTAGTTCCAAAGATTTCTGGCCTGTTTCTTGTTTTACAACTTCATTGAATTTGCGCAAAAAGCACTTATTTACATTTGGGCTGTCCATGGATACACAAATAATTCTGTTCAACGAAATATTGAAGGATGATAACACATCAAGAATTTCTTTTAGCAAAATATCTGCTGTTGCATGACCCAGAAAAACGCTTGTTAGGTATCGGCAAGAAACTGAATTTATTTCTGAAGACCAGTACCTGAGATACACATCCAACTGCCGTTTCACTTGTGTATTTGTAGTTTCATCAAATGCTATAGTAACCTTTCCTGGGCTACTAGATGCAATGTCTTTTTTCAAATCCTCTTCAAAATATTTTGACAATCCATGTGATATCACATAAGCAACTTTTTTTTTTCTTTAAGTTGCATTTTTGCGCCCCGAAGCAAGTGCATCTTGATGGCGTCATTTTCCCTCCTTCAGCAGCACAGCATATAGGCTGTGTTTCTACAATAACAGGTCTTTTTACCTTACCGTAATGGTAAATTTATTGGCGTTAATAACGGTTGTGTTTTTAATAAATAAGCTTACGAAAATTTTAGGATGAATAGCAAATTTTAGGTATAATTTTAGGAATTTAAGGAGGGTCACAAAATATTAGGAATTTTAGGAGGAATGCGATCCCTGACGATGTGTACTTCCTCATACTAACGAATGAGAAAGTTAAAAAAAGGCCTGTCAACACTGCATTTTCAACTGTTGCTTTTAATGACCATATTACTTGTAAGCTAGATCACTCTTACCATAAATCTTCTTGAGATGATACTTACTCACAAACCAAAAATCGTAGGTCGACTGTCGTAGTATCAATATGTCAGTATACTTGTTTGAAGCTCACTGTCATCGAGCTAAGCACACTGCTTTGCACACAAATAAATAGCTGACTGCTGACAGCATTTTCACACGATAAAGTTTACTAACGCAAAATTAAATTACACTTTCTGTACATACAGAATTGACATTCACTAAGTACTTGATGTTACACAGGAAGAACAAACATGATATAGGACAAACAAATTTACTACCGAGTTCCAGAACACCCACTGCTCTAAGAAAGTGACAGCTGGAGAAGAAGGCTAACGCACTACACTCACGTGATCCACTAAAGTTTCTTTTGTCAAAGTTGGCACACCAGATCTTTGTCGGTATTTTTTTTTTTTTTTTTTTGAACACAGGTGAACTGAAACAATATAATCTAATTGCTTGCGAAATTACATTTGAATTATTGTTTTTACTTATTTATTTTTTATTTTTTAGCATTTTATATCATTTTTTCTTATCTTTCTTTTCCTTCTTTATACTTTTCATTCTCTCTCCTTTCATTATTTTTGACAAAAAAATGCCACCCCTGAGAAGTGCCGCCCTGGTGCGTTGCACCTCCCGCACCCTAGTCGCTCCGGCCCTGGTCCTATCCTCCTCCATGATAATGTGAGACCACACATGTCACAAATGACGAAACAGAAACTACATGAACTAAGGTTCAAAACCCTCCCACATCCAGCCTACTCGCCTGACTTGGCAACTACCGATTTCCACCAGTTCATGCATTTTAACGATTACCTCAAAGACAGGACCTTCAGACATTGAGGAAGCCGAAATTGAATTCTGGGACTTTCTTGCATCCAGGGACCCAGACTTATTGCGGACTGGCATTGAAGCATTTGTCACTCACTGGCAGAGGTGTGTAGCTGCTGAAGGCGCCTATTTCGAATAAAACAAGGTTGTGTGCTACGAGAGCTGTCTCTTTTTATTTTTACTCTCCAAATCAGCCATTATTTTATGAATGACCTGATACAATCGGCTGCTATAAAGTCTTGCATACACAGAGCTAAACTTATTTGCAATAGCCCTCCTGCTTTACGAAAAAATAAAAAACAATTAAAAAATCAGAATATCATCAACATGGGCAAACTGCATGGCTTTCTACTGATTTCCACCAGTTCATGCATTTTACCGACATAGACTGATTACAAAATTTGAATCCCAGAATAGGGCGGCTACCAGTTTACTTCTTGAACCCTCCATCATCCATCAGTTTGTTGGTACTATGCCCTTCAAAACCTTCCTTCACACATAAAGTTTTCTCTATCTTCAAATCTTTTGGCTATAGGATTACAGTTACACTACATCCACATCTTCTCAATCTCATTCTTAAAGACAGAGATTCCAACAAATACCTGAATTTATAAGGTATTTACTCTATTCCTGTCAGCACTTCCACAGGTGTTACCCACTACATCGGTAGTGCAGTGGTGTGCAAAAGTATTGCATAACCCGCAAAAACCGTGAATTTTTAAGTTTAAATCTTTTTTAACTAATAATTATTTCATCGTTTAAATGTCATTAGATGTGAAATTTAATAGAGATTTTAAAAAATGTCTTATGTCTTAGTTTTTCCTATAGCTACTTCTCTTCTTAAGATACGACATAAAATATGGGGTTTGACAAACCACATTGAAATTCACGTTAGCTGCGCATCAGTTGTTACAGCCCACCATAAGTCATTCTTTTAATTGATTGGCTGCTTCCAAATGCTATTTTAATCCTACTCCAGCCGTTATAAGGGTTAACACAGAGCTACCAGAGCACTGTAGTGGTCACTTCTTGTTATTAAGGTATAATTTGTGCACATTCTTAATAATGGCTAAAACTGCGGAATTGTCCACAACGGACAGTGCAAAAATAGTTGTTCTACATGAAGAAGAATATTTGTTACAGCAAATCACTGAAAGAGTGGGCTGTAATCAATCTACAGCAGGGTTCCCACTCAAAAGTAGAAAAAAATTCCCTGACTTTTCCAGGTGGTCCTGAGAGTTTTTCCAGAGCGGCAAATCAAATCACATTGCGACAAATTGTTGCATTTCCTTTCATTCTTGCGTTCCTTACGAAAGCACACATTTGTTAATTCTTTAAATAACTGTCCTTTATACAATTACCTGCTTTTTTTAATAACAATTAAATGCATGAGGCATATTATTTTTGGTACCGTTGGTTCAAATATTCTTTAAAACATGTAAACCATGTATTTACATGTTTTAAAGAATATTTGAACAAAGACTTAATTTAAATTCTACATATAATGAAATATTTCAATCGATTAGGTGAAATTATACAACTGATTTATCTGTATTTTAAGTGCACACAAGTATATAAATAACATTTTAAACGACTCACAGCATTTAGAGTTCCAGTTAGGTTTAAAAATGCAAGCTGGTAGAAATGTGACTGACTAGAATAAATTGCCCTTAATGATACAATGCTGAATGAAGCTTTAAATACTTAAAGTGCTTATTTTACATAAATATTAAACAACACAGAAACGTTTGCTGAAATTGAAGTCTAATGGGAATGATAAAATGGTGAGTGTCTGACAGTCTCTTAACATTTTGTTAGAGCGGTTCTATCAAATCGATCTACCAATTTGTATTTTCTATTGGAATTTACTTAGAATCTTTAAAGACAAAGCAAAGTAAAACAGTTATTAAAAAATAAAAAAAAGAAGAGAGAGATAACAGAAATCGTGACAGCATTTCTGCGTCTGAGGAAAAACGTGTGCCAGTACCATCCCAACAATTTCTAGCAATCAGGGAAAATACTACTGACATTTAAAAATCAAAATTGTAATTATTTTAGCTAACGTTAGTTCTTGCACATGGCAATGAGAACATCGAATCTATGCTATTTCAGAGGGGCCAACCTCTAGCAGAACGCATCAGTAATCAATAGGGTATTTTACAGTAATGTTTCAGTAATCGAACACAAACTTTCAGTAATGTAACACGCCATTTTTTTTCAAAGTTAAGGACAATATTATAGTATTACTGTGTAACCTGTAATACTTGTATAAGGTGCCTATCGGTAATCACCATACGAAGCCTCATCGCTAACGCGTGGAATGGGTATTTCATGAGAAATTAATGCGTGAAATGTGTAATAACTTTATATGTTTACACTATCCTCACAAAAAAATATGAAATTAAATTATCAATATTGTACTTACCTCATGTCATTGCTGACATAAAAACTCCCTTGTTGCTTGTTTTGCAGTGGTATATTCTTTTTCAGAAAACTTTTTATAACAGCTCACCTGAGGAAAATGCTTTACTTTTCTGTATAAGAAGGGCACTTAATGTTTTGGTGCTCATTGTTGGGCAGAAATATGCGAGGTTTTTCCTTACTATACTAAATATTCTCTACGTAGAGGAATTGCTGTGAGGGATAGTCAATATTGCCAACATTAGTTTAGGCAATGCAGAATACTTGGGAAGGCCAGATGAATCCTTCATCTTAGATATTTCATTCCATGCCACATCTGCTCAAGGATATCCAGCTTCATCAATATCAGAGTCTGGGAACATAGCATGTCAGCGTTTATCCCGCTATTTTCATTCTTTTTTGCAAAAAAATTATCCAAAGGCTTTGATCGAGTCTTTAATTTTACACAATCCTGGTGTTTGTTTTGACTGGATATGCCTTCTGCAATCATCTCATCTTGTCCTACATGGGCTACTGATTACTCTCATATTAGAAGGCACGCAAGGAAACCTTTATTTCAGCATTTTCCATTTCCTTGCTCAAGATTTGGGAGAAAGATTTGGATGTTCCTGGAAAAACCTCTTTGCATATTTATTTGTTTCAGAAACAATAATTCCAAGGATGAAATTGGTAAAAAACAAGTAAAAATATGCAATAGGTGCCACGTCAGTTGCTTGTGCCCCTGCATTTCATGACAATCAAAAGGATGCTGAGGTTGTTCATCACTTCCCTCTCTTACATCCTCCCATTCACTTTCAGAACTTTCATGATCTGAAGATTCACTATGAAGATCTTCACCTTCTGAAGAAGATATGGTGTGCGTGGCACTGTGGCTAGTTTTTTGGCTTGATGTTGCTTGGCCAATATCACTCTCAGATGATTCAAATTCATCCCCATCACTTGGCAAACTTTCACTCTCACTGCAAGCCATTTCAAATAACCTTAGAAAAAAATTTCACGCAGTAGGAAAAAGCACGTCTCCTAGTCTGAGGAACAAGCTGTCAATAAAGTCATCCTCTGCTAACACGAGTTTGGAAAAAGAGGGGGATTCGTATTTCACGGAGTTTTGGGATTGTGTCTGTTTGTTTAGGAAAAAGAAATGAATACTGTGAAGAGCTTCTAGTAATAAAACACCGCACTTCGTTTTCCCGCGCGGCGAAAGTCCGCAAGAAATAATAACATCCGTCATCGCGGGACCACGCGTTGCGACGAGTTGATCGTTATTGCACTTCGAACGGGGCTCGAAAAAGTGATTTCCGACAGTACGACGTCTTATAATACACCAACAATTCCAACTTCCAAGTGAACAGCCCTGCCTCAACTGCAGTAGGAAACGTTTTGGATAAAGTAACCTTTCTCCTGTCACACGGAGAAATTGCGTGGGGAACCGATAGCAAGCGCAAACTCTTTTACGATGACACTTATGGCATATTACCCGTAATTTTCGTCGTATTATCCGCAGACCGCAAAATTCACATAAAAAAAAAAAATCATTCGTATAATCCGCAAACTGTGACATTTAGGAAAAAAATCGCCGTATAATTCGCACATCATAGATGTTGAATCAGAAGTGGAATTTCCGACAGAAAAGTCGGTCACATAAACACATCGCTCTTTCCACGTTCCAGAAACACATAGCAACCGAAAAATTGTTTTCAGCCGCCGCCGGGGAATCTCTCGATATCTAACCGAGCGCGTTAGCTTTACACCACGGTGGCCAACAATCCACGGTGCTATGTGTATTTTTAAGTCAGCTTCTGACATCTTAAATCCGTAAGATGGGCTCAGCTACTGAGACGTCTCCATCTGGTGGGAGTAGTATAAAATGACGGGTCCGGCCGGAGGATCATCTTTCTAGAGAAGGATGGGGGCGTGGCTTGCGGCAGAAGGATGGGGGGCGTGGCTTGCGGTAGAAGGATGTGGGGGCGTGGCAGATGACGCTAGTGTGTGTAGGGTCGATGTGCTGCCCCTAGCGGTGCTTCTTGGAACTTTTAATGGATCTTTGAGAGATGGCAACGACCGAGTGAGGGAAAGGAAATGTGCTGCCCCTAGCGGTGCTTCTTGGAACTTTCAATGGATCTTTGAGAGATGGCAACGACCGAGTGGGGGAAAGGAGATGTGCTGCCCCCTAGCGGTGCTTTTTGGAACTTTTAATGGACCTTTGAGAGATGGCAACGACCGAGTGGGGGGAAAGGAAATGTGCTGCCCCTAGCGGTGCTTCTTGGAACTTTTAATGGATCTTTGAGGGATGGCAACGACCGAGTCGGGGAAAGGAAATGTGCTGCCCCTAGCGGTGCTTCTTGGAACTTTATTATTATGTTAGATCTTTGTTTTTGAGTGATGGCAACGACCGAGTCGGGAAAGGAGATGTGCTGCCCCCTAGCGGTGCTTCTTGGAACTTTCAATGTATCTTTGAGTGATGGCAACGACCGAGTCGGGAAAGGAGATGTGCTGCCCCTAGCGGTACTTCTTGGAACTTTTAATGGATCTTTGAGGGATGGCAACGACCGAGAGGGAAAGGGGGTGGATATAGGGGGATGTCAACTCAATGTGCTGCCCCTAGCGGTGCTTCTTGGAACTTATTATGTTAGATCTTTGTTTTTGAGAGATGGCAACGACCGAGTCGGGGAAAGGAGATGTGCTGCCCCTAGCGGTGCTTCTTGGAACTTTATTATTGTGTTAGATCTTTGTGTTTGAGTGATGGCAACGGCCGAGTGGGAGAAAGGGGGTGGATATAGGGGGATGTCAACTCGATGTGCTGCCCCCTAGCGGTGCTTTTGGAACTTTTAATGGATTTTAGAGGGATGGCAACGACCGAGTGGGAGAAAGGGGGGTGCTTTTTCGAACTTTTCTCGGGAGATTTATTGGACCATGACAAATTTTTAAGAAGTCTTTCCAATATTTATTTTTTTAATTTTCTCGGGAGATTTACTGGACTTTGTCAAATTTTTGAAGGAAGTTTTTTTGTCGTTTCCAATTTTTTTTACTAGTATTTTTTTTTTGTCCTATTTTTTCTCTCTAATTTATTTTATTAAATTTATATTTTCAGGAATTCCCTGAGGTATTATAATTTTTATAGGCGTTGCATTATTTTTTTAATTTTCTCGGGAGATTTATTGGACGCTGCCAAATTTTTGAAGGAAGTTTTTTCAATCGAAGCATTTCCTCAAATTTGTTTTATTAAATTTATATTTTTAGAACTCCGTGAGGTGTTATAATTTTTATATACGTTGCATTATTTTTCTCATTCTTATATTTTTCTTCCCTACAATTTTAATTTAGACGAGGAAAGGCTTTGTTTGAAAAAATTTCGTTCCTGTTGATTCATGTTCCGCTATCTTTTGTCCGACATGTGTTTTGGGATGACTCACCATTTTCTCTTTGACTCAGAAAACTTTGTATGACACGTGTTTTGGGAAGAGTGACTATGATGTGTGACGCATGTCGTGATAGCAGACATAACATCAGCCAACGCCATTTCTTCCGCGGGGTCGGCGGTTGACGTCATTTGAGATTCTGTTAGACGCCTTAAGTTCCAAGACTGATTTTTTTTTTCAATAACTTGATCATTTAGCAACGAATTTATTCCTTATTTTTTCCTCATAATTTCTCATTTTATATTCATAATTTTTCAACGTAACGATTTTTTTATTTTCTTTGAGGAGACTTCACGCATTTTCAACGGACGTTCCAACATAAAAACGTTTTCCAAAGTTTTGTGCTGCAGACATAATCTTAAAACACGATTGTTTATTAACGTATTTACGTGTTCATGGCATTTTCTGATACATTTTTTTAACGTTGTACCTTTTTCCAACGTACAAAGCCACAATTTTTTATGCATAGTTAAAATATTTATTTTTTTTATTTTTTCGTATTTCTTCATGATTAATCAGTGAAATGTACCTTTTAACGCATTATCTTAATCTTTTTGTTCTAAATGCTTGCGTACTCCTTAAACTTCTTGATGTACCAACATTATTTTATTTTCTAACTTTTCAAACTAAGAACTACTTTTATCGAGGCTTTATTTTTTCTGATTTAAACAAGCAAACGTTTCTTCATTATTATTTCTTTTTCCTACGCAAAGAACTTTTCTTACTTGTTTTTAATGTATGACTTAATCTGGTTTTTTATATAGATGTTTCATGTTTGCGCAAGAAATATGCAGATCTATAGCAGATATACATGAAATTCGTTCCTAACAGTATCTTTTTTTTTTTTTTTTTTTGATTTAACCCAACATACGTTTCTTAACGACTTGATATCTGTTCCACTAGGTGTTACAAAACTTCAGATTTTTAATTTTTTCCCTCTGAAACTGTTTTTTTTTCTTACTTGCTTTTAATGTATGGTTTAATCTATTTTTCTATCTTATTACTTTTCTATATGTGTACAAGAAATATATGAATCTATAGTAGTTAAAATTCGATTGAAACAATATTTTCTCCATTCTTACTGTATTTTTACATTTTTTTCCAACAGACGTTTTTTCTTCTCAATTCCCGCTATCTAACTTAATCTATGTTTTGAATATCATTCTATGTTCGCGTATTCGTCCATTGTCTTATTTCAAACTTTGCTAACTACCTCATACTTATATTCTGACTTTATATTTTTCATTTCAACCAACGTTTCTTAACGACTTGAATTTCCGGATGTGACAAAACTTCAGATTTATTTTTTCTACTCTTAAACTATTTTTTCTTACTTGCTTTAAATGTGACTTAATTTATTTTTTACATCGCTGTTTCGTGTATGTACGAGAAATATACAGATCTATAGCAGTTAAAAATTCGACTGAAACAGTATTTTCTTTATTTTTACTTTATTTTTACATTTCTTTCTGACAAACATTTTTTTTCACATTTTCCACATATTTAACTTAATTTTGTGTTTTTGAATATCATTCTATGTTCACGTATTCGTCCATTGTCTTTTTCCCTAACTTTACACTTCATTCTTACTGTATTTTTCCATTTCATTTCAACCAACGTTTTTAACGACTTGATATCTGTTCTACAAGATGTGACGAAACTTCAGATTTTTAATTTTTTCCCTCCGAAACTGTTTTTTTTTTCTTACTTGCTTTTAATGTATGGTTTAATCTATTTTTCTATCTCACTTTTCTATGTGTGTACAAGAAATACACGGATCTATAGTAGTTAAAATTCAATTGATTTCTTCATTCGTACTGTATTTTTCCATTTCTTTCATTTACAGTAGTTAAAATTCGATTGAAACAATATTTTCTGCATGTTTACTGTATTTATACATTTCTTTCTAACATACGTTTTTTCTTCTCAATTCCAGCAATCTAACTTAATCTATGTTTTGAATATCATTCTATGTTCGCGCATTCGTCCATTATTTTATTTCAAACTTTGCAAACTGCCTCATATTTATATTTTGACTTTATTTTTTTCATTTCAACCAACGTTTCTTAACGACTTGAATTTCCGGATGTGACAAAACTTCAGATTTATTTTTTCTCCTCTTAAACTATTTTTTTCTTACTTGCTTTAAATGTGACTTAATTTATTTTTTACATCGCTGTTTCGTGTATGTACAAGAAATATACAGATCTATAGCAGTTAAAAATTCGATTGAAACAGTATTTTCTTTATTTTTACATTTCTTTCTGACAAACATTTTTTTTTTCGTGTTTTCCGCTATTTAACTTAATTTTGTGTTTTGAATATCATTCTATGTTCACGATTCAGACTTTTTTTCATTTCATTTCAACCAACGTTTCTTAACGACTTGATATCACAAGATGTAGCAAAACTTCAGATATTTTTTTTGTTTCTTCATGTAACGTAATATTTTTCAAAACTCACTTTTAAGTATTCCTAAAAGCTTACATTTATGAGAAATATACAGATCTGTAGTGGTAAAAATTGGACTGCAACAGTATTTTCTTTATTCCAACTTTACTTTTCTATTTCTTTTCAACAGGCGTTTCTTCATTATTATTTCTTTTTCATATGTAAGCAACTTTTCTTTCTTTCTTTTAATGTATAACTTAATAAATTTTTCTATCTTACCTTTTCGTGGGTATACGAGAAATATACAGATCTATGACAGTTAAAATTCGATTGTATTAGTATTTTCTTTACTATGACTTTATTTTTTCATTTCATTTGAGTAAACGTTTCTTAACAAATTGATATCACAAGATGTACCAAACACTTCCGAATTTTTGTGTCCCTCACTTTCCAACTCACTTTATTCCTAAAAACCTGCATGTATGTGAAATATTCATATTTTTTCATTCTATCCTAATTTGCTATACTTTTCTTTAACTGACCCAACAGGAAAAGCAATCATTGTCAAGACATTCATTCTAAAGCATTATTTCTTACGATAAAATTTATATCCTTTGCAATATATTTTCAGTATATTTTTTCTAAATCAACAGAAAAAACATTCATTCTGGAGACATAGCGACCAAGTCCGTACTTCCACTAAACATCGTATTCTTAGCAAACATTTTTCCCCCTACATAGCAATTCCCTAACTCACCAGAAAAGCAGCTATTCTCAACATGTAGCTAAAATATCGAATTTCTCCAAACAAATGTAATAATTTTTTTTAAGAAAGACTTAGTTCTTTTCTCTGTATAACGACTTAATCTATTTTTCGAAAAACGTTTCTACGTTTACGTTTTTGTTTAACTTTGCTTTACACTGTACTTCGATTTTTTTCTTTGTAGTACTTTTTTCCTGTTTCATTCCAACAAACTTGTTTCTTTTCGACTCGATCACTCTCACATTTCCATACAAACTTTCCTAATATCAGAAATGTAACAAAAACTTCAGATATATTTTTTAACTTTAGAATAAGTCTCACCGACATTTATTATCATGACATAAACTAAAATTTCATACTTTTCCCCAAAACAGTTTTCTTAATGAGTTGTTTTACACTTTTTTCATAATTGGCAAAGACTATTTTTTTTATAAGGTTAGTTTCGAGAAAGTTAAATTTCGTCTAGTGTTAATCGAACAGAAGAAATATACATCAAGGAAAGAAAACGTAAATTATACATATGCCAAGAATTTGCTACGGCTAAAGGTCCCCCGAGTGAGTTATTCAACCAATGCTCGTATTACCCATTCAAAGATGGAGGTATCAGGATGACCAAATCCCTCGTTGTTGCCTTCTTGTAGCAAAAGAGGTGGTGAACTTCACCAAACATGGTTCCATAATATTGGAGAAACACATTAAGGTTTACGGAGCAATTAAGCCCACGCCAGTGACCTTCTTCGTTCACATACACTCACATTCAAACAGAAAAAAATATAAATGAATGACAAAAAATAATGAAATAAAAGTAGTCCTGAAAAGGACTGATGTTTAGTCGTAAAAAGGACTTTTTTTTATTCCTCAAAAGAACTTTTTTTTTTTTTATTCCTCAAAAGAACTTTTTCTCTCATCTGGACTATAAATTGCTCCAACGTATTCCACATTCTTGAGCTTCCACAAGAATTTTCTTCACATTAATGTTCTCGAAGAAAAAGTGAGTAATGGTGGGACGTATCAGCGATTGAAGGCGCTCACCAAAGTATTTCCCCAAAGTTTTGGGTTCAACAAGAGCAAATGCTTCGTCAAAGCATAGAGTCCATTTGTCTTCTTCTGTTTCGTTAAAGCACCTATGCCCCAGCTGATTGTTTGGCATGAGATTAGGATGCAAATGACATTCTCTGCAGTAATACACTTTTGCAATGTTTTTTCCAACCGCATCGACCAGAGCAAGTTTAAGAGCATTGGTATCTTGATCAGATATCGTATGTTCGAGTCCGAATTTACTGCATACCAATCTCACTGCATCACGAAAAACTGTTCCAAACTGTAATTGCAGAATACCGTCCCACAGCTTTTCAGAAGCATCACGAAGCGTGTTGAATTGTTCCCAGGTTAGGGACACAGAAGCACAATTCAATTGCAAGACATCATTGGAGCACGTGAACAGTTGTTGAAAGGTGTACACAGGCCCATCAGATGAAGGTGAACAGTTCATCAACAGTTCTTTATTGATCACTTTGATTTTGTTGAGAGCGTCATAACAATGCGAGCGGTCCATGAACTTCTTGAATGTTCTAGCAGACATTGTCACGCCATATTTGGTAGGAAACAGTTTTTCTCCTTTGGTAGTGTAGCTGCGAATGTGCACTCTCACAGTTCCAGAAAAATCAGTCACTTTAGCAACTTTGTTTCCCCGAGGGACACATGATGAAGAGGCATGCTTTCTAATGAAATACCGTAAGGAGGAGGTTCGGCAAACGGATCAGGACATCCATAGTTTAAAAGCTTCCATCGTGCTTCCATTAAGCGCGGATCATCACTCACTTTTTCTTGACATCAGAAACATCTGAAGACGAAGAAGTTCGCTTCATGTTTAACGCAGATCGACGAGGAGGTAGGTAACACAACGTGCACAGAATTTGAAGGCAGAGAACAGAATAAGTGAGCTGGTCTGTCCTCGACCAAAACTGATAACAAATTGTTGTTGACGCATGCGCGTTGTTCACTGTGTGATGACGTGATTGTATAGCCACGTGATAAAGGAGCCTCTGTTATCATCTTTCTATAGGTCAGATTTAATCGAACATCAGGTGCATTTTCGCAACGTGGAAGGTCGTGAAACCATGACTCATTCGTCTTGTTCACGCATGTGTGTTGTTCGCTTCTTGATGACGTGTTGCATAGTCACGTGATAAGGGTGACCCTGTTATCATCTTTCTAAATGTGAGATTTAGACGAATATTGGGAGCATTCTTGCAACGTGACAGTCCATGATACCATGACTCATTCGTGGGGGGTAGCATTTGTAAAAGGGATCCACATTCCAAAGCTATGACGACAGGCTGAAAACCATCTCTTTTAAAAACAAAGTCCCTTGTTTGGCCTAGAGAAACTGAGGCAATGCATGAATTTTTTACAATTTCACATTCGTCATCTCTGTGAAAACCAATACAGGGATTTCCATTTTTATACTTATTAATGAAAACAAAATTGAATATTTCTCCACATACATTCTCAACAGTATCCTTGATTTCACGAAGTACTGGTATCCAAGGTTTAGCCAGCACACTCAATCCACTGAATGAGTAATGGAGATGATTATCACCGTAGACCACATGTTGTCTAGGAATTTTATGTTTTTCCATAAATCTTAATTTTGCTGAGATATATTCTACTTCATTTTCGAGGTGGTTAAGATAATCTGTAGCTTCAGAATAAAAAATAATTTCTCATAGGAAAAAGGGAGGTCATCCTTATGATGCATCTTAGAAGAATACATTTCTTCAGACGAAAGAAAATGTAGCAGTAATTGAAAAAAGCAGTATCTTCACACCGAGCAACGAAGCGAGAATGAAACAGACAGACTTGAGATAAGACATACGATTAACGAGTGCGTGAGTCTTCGGCGATGCAAGCACGAGCACGTTACGGACATGTGTAAATGATCAAGAATTTAGCATGTTCGTTTAAAACCAGTGTCAAATAATCAGGCAAAAAGTACAATTTCCGAAGGCGTGAAAATGAAATTGACTACATGTGAGAAAACAAAATGGTGGTGATCGTGAAATGTCGACCCCCCCCCAAAGAAAATGGCGACGACAGCTAGTAGGATGGCAACATCCAACATGGCGACTCAGCCACACACGTGGCGTACAAATCACATCTCAAAGAAGTAGATATTAAAATTCTATCTTCTTATATTGCCACCATTCACAAAAATTTGTAAAATCAGTGTTACTATCTCCATTGTTCCACCCTCAGATTTCATTTTTCCTATGCGAACAGAAACGAACGTGAACCATTGTCATAGAAGACGACTCGTCCGCATTTTCCCCCTCGACTCACACAAGACTAATGTCGTCGCCTAACCCCAGCAGTATGTTCTTTATTAATAGGTCATGTACTTTAAATTTGGTGAACTACTGCCAGGGTTAGGCGACGACATTAGTCTTGTGTGAGTCGAGGGGGAAAATGCGGACGAGTCGTCTTCTATGACAATGGTTCACGTTCGTTTCTGTTCGCATAGGAAAAATGAAATCTGAGGGTGGAACAATGGAGATAGTAACACTGATTTTACAAATTTTTGTGAATGGTGGCAATATAAGAAGATAGAATTTTAATATCTACTTCTTTGAGATGTGATTTGTACGCCACGTGTGTGGCTGAGTCGCCATGTTGGATGTTGCCATCCAACTAGCTGTCGTCGCCATTTTCTTTTTTTTGGGGGGGGTCGACATTTCACGATCACCACCATTTTGTTTTCTCACATGTAGTCAATTTCATTTTCACGCCTTCGGAAATTGTACTTTTTGCCTGATTATTTGACACTGGTTTTAAACGAACATGCTAAATTCTTGATCATTTACACATGTCCCTAACGTGCTCGTGCTTGCATCGCCGAAGACTCACGCACTCGTTAATCGTATGTCTCAAGTCTGTCTGTTTCATTCTCGCTTCGTTGCTCGGTGTGAAGATACTGCTTTTTTCAATTACTGCTACATTTTCTTTCGTCTGAAGAAATGTATTCTTCTAAGATGCATCATAAGGATGACCTCCCTTTTTCCTATGAGAAATTATTTTTTTATTCTGAAGCTACAGATTATCTTAACCACCTCGAAAATGAAGTAGAATATATCTCAGCAAAATTAAGATTTATGGAAAAACATAAAATTCCTAGACAACATGTGGTCTACGGTGATAATCATCTCCATTACTCATTCAGTGGATTGAGTGTGCTGGCTAAACCTTGGATACCAGTACTTCGTGAAATCAAGGATACTGTTGAGAATGTATGTGGAGAAATATTCAATTTTGTTTTCATTAATAAGTATAAAAATGGAAATCCCTGTATTGGTTTTCACAGAGATGACGAATGTGAAATTGTAAAAAATTCATGCATTGCCTCAGTTTCTCTAGGCCAAACAAGGGACTTTGTTTTTAAAAGAGATGGTTTTCAGCCTGTCGTCATAGCTTTGGAATGTGGATCCCTTTACAAATGCTACCCCCACGAATGAGTCATGGTATCATGGACTGTCACGTTGCAAGAATGCTCCCAATATTCGTCTAAATCTCACATTTAGAAAGATGATAACAGGGTCACCCTTATCACGTGACTATGCAACACGTCATCAAGAAGCGAACAACACACATGCGTGAACAAGACGAATGAGTCATGGTTTCACGACCTTCCACGTTGCGAAAATGCACCTGATGTTCGATTAAATCTGACCTATAGAAAGATGATAACAGAGGCTCCTTTATCACGTGGCTATACAATCACGTCATCACACAGTGAACAACGCGCATGCGTCAACAACAATTTGTTATCAGTTTTGGTCGAGGACAGACCAGCTCACTTATTCTGTTCTCTGCCTTCGAATTCTGTGCACGTTGTGTTACCTACCTCCTCGTCGATCTGCGTTAAACATGAAGCGAACTTCTTCGTCTTCAGATGTTTCTGATGTCAAGAAAAAAGTGAGTGATGATCCGCGCTTAATGGAAGCACGATGGAAGCTTTTAAACTATGGATGTCCTGATCCGTTTGCCGAACCTCCTCCTTACGGTATTTCATTAGAAAGCATGCCTCTTCATCATGTGTCCCTCGGGGGAAACAAAGTTGCTAAAGTGACTGATTTTTCTGGAACTGTGAGAGTGCACATTCGCAGCTACACTACCAAAGGAGAAAAACTGTTTCCTACCAAATATGGCGTGACAATGTCTGCTAGAACATTCAAGAAGTTCATGGACCGCTCGCATTGTTATGACGCTCACAACAAAATCAAAGTGATCAATAAAGAACTGTTGATGAACTGTTCACCTTCATCTGATGGGCCTGTGTACACCTTTCAACAACTGTTCACGTGCTCCAATGATGTCTTGCAATTGAATTGTGCTTCTGTGTCCCTAACCTGGGAACAATTCAACACGCTTCGTGATGCTTCTGAAAAGCTGTGGGACGGTATTCTGCAATTACAGTTTGGAACAGTTTTTCGTGATGCAGTGAGATTGGTATGCAGTAAATTCGGACTCGAACATACGATATCTGATCAAGATACCAATGCTCTTAAACTTGCTCTGGTCGATGCGGTTGGAAAAAACATTGCAAAAGTGTATTACTGCAGAGAATGTCATTTGCATCCTAATCTCATGCCAAACAATCAGCTGGGGCATAGGTGCTTTAACGAAACAGAAGAAGACAAATGGACTCTATGCTTTGACGAAGCATTTGCTCTTGTTGAACCCAAAACTTTGGGGAAATACTTTGGTGAGCGCCTTCAATCGCTGATACGTCCCACCATTACTCACTTTTTCTTCGAGAACATTAATGTGAAGAAAATTCTTGTGGAAGCTCAAGAATGTGGAATACGTTGGAGCAATTTATAGTCCAGATGAGAGAAAAAAGTTCTTTTGAGGAATAAAAAAAAAAAAAAGTTCTTTTGAGGAATAAAAAAAGTCCTTTTTACGACTAAACATCAGTCCTTTTCAGGACTACTTTTATTTCATTATTTTTTGTCATTCATTTATATTTTTTTCTGTTTGAATGTGAGTGTATGTGAACGAAGGTCACTGGCGTGGGCTTAATTGCTCCGTAAACCTTAATGTGTTTCTCCAATATTATGGAACCATGTTTGGTGAAGTTCACCACCTCTTTTGCTACAAGAAGGCAACAACGAGGGATTTGGTCATCCTGATACCTCCATCTTTGCAAAGAAAGGTAACTTGATCACGCTAGTTACGTTAACTAAAACTTTTACAAAAAGTTCGTAAGTTGGAAGCTTTCGACCTTATCTTAGGTCTTCATCACGCCACCTTTCTTTGTTAATATTGTTACGTGTTTTGCCCATAATCGTCATGCTCCATCTTTGAATGGGTAATACGAGCATTGGTTGAATAACTCACTCGGGGGACCTTCAGCCGTAGCAAATTCTTGGCATATGTATAATTTACGTTTTCTTTCCTTGATGTATATTTCTTCTGTTCGATTAACACTAGACGAAATTTAACTTTCTCGAAACTAACCTTATAAAAAAAAAATAGTCTTTGCCAATTATGAAAAAAGTGTAAAACAACTCATTAAGAAAACTGTTTTTGGGAAAAGTATGAAATTTTAGTTTATGTCATGATAATAAATGTCGGTGAGACTTATTCTAAAGTTAAAAAATATATCTGAAGTTTTTGTTACATTTCTGATATTAGGAAAGTTTGTATGGAAATGTGAGAGTGATCGAGTCGAAAAGAAACAAGTTTGTTGGAATGAAACAGGAAAAAAGTACTACAAAGAAAAAAATCGAAGTACAGTGTAAAGCAAAGTTAAACAAAAACGTAAACGTAGAAACGTTTTTCGAAAAATAGATTAAGTCGTTATACAGAGAAAAGAACTAAGTCTTTCTTAAAAAAAATTATTACATTTGTTTGGAGAAATTCGATATTTTAGCTACATGTTGAGAATAGCTGCTTTTCTGGTGAGTTAGGGAATTGCTATGTAGGGGAAAAAATGTTTGCTAAGAATACGATGTTTAGTGGAAGTACGGACTTGGTCGCTATGTCTCCAGAATGAATGTTTTTTCTGTTGATTTAGAAAAAATATACTGAAAATATATTGCAAAGGATATAAATTTTATCGTAAGAAATAATGCTTTAGAATGAATGTCTTGACAATGATTGCTTTTCCTGTTGGGTCAGTTAAAGAAAAGTATAGCAAATTAGGATAGAATGAAAAAATATGAATATTTCACATACATGCAGGTTTTTAGGAATACTTAAGTGAGTTGGAAAGTGAGGGACACAAAAATTCTGAAGTGTTTGGTACATCTTGTGATATCAATTTGTTAAGAAACGTTTACTCAAATGAAATGAAAAAATAAAGTCATAGTAAAGAAAATACTAATACAATCGAATTTTAACTGTCATAGATCTGTATATTTCTCGTATACCCACGAAAAGGTAAGATAGAAAAATTTATTAAGTTATACATTAAAAGAAAGAAAGAAAAGTTGCTTACATATGAAAAAGAAATAATAATGAAGAAACGCCTGTTGAAAAGAAATAGAAAAGTAAAGTTGGAATAAAGAAAATACTGTTGCAGTCCAATTTTTACCACTACAGATCTGTATATTTCTCATAAATGTAAGCTTTTAGGAATACTTAAAAGTGAGTTTTGAAAAATATTACGTTACATGAAGAAACAAAAAAAATATCTGAAGTTTTGCTACATCTTGTGATATCAAGTCGTTAAGAAACGTTGGTTGAAATGAAATGAAAAAAAGTCTGAATCGTGAACATAGAATGATATTCAAAACACAAAATTAAGTTAAATAGCGGAAAACACGAAAAAAAAAATGTATGTCAGAAAGAAATGTAAAAATAAAGAAAATACTGTTTCAATCGAATTTTTAACTGCTATAGATCTGTATATTTCTTGTACATACACGAAACAGCGATGTAAAAAATAAATTAAGTCACATTTAAAGCAAGTAAGAAAAAAATAGTTTAAGAGGAGAAAAAATAAATCTGAAGTTTTGTCACATCCGGAAATTCAAGTCGTTAAGAAACGTTGGTTGAAATGAAAAAAAAATAAAGTCAAAATATAAATATGAGGCTGTTTGCAAAGTTTGAAATAAAATAATGGACGAATGCGCGAACATAGAATGATATTCAAAACATAGATTAAGTTAGATTGCTGGAATTGAGAAGAAAAAACGTATGTTAGAAAGAAATGTATAAATACAGTAAACATGCAGAAAATATTGTTTCAATCGAATTTTAACTACTGTAAATGAAAGAAATGGAAAAATACAGTACGAATGAAGAAATCAATTGAATTTTAACTACTATAGATCCGTGTATTTCTTGTACACACATAGAAAAGTGAGATAGAAAAATAGATTAAACCATACATTAAAAGCAAGTAAGAAAAAAAAACAGTTTCGGAGGGAAAAAATTAAAAATCTGAAGTTTCGTCACATCTTGTAGAACAGATATCAAGTCGTTAAAAACGTTGGTTGAAATGAAATGGAGAAATACAGTAAGAATGAAGTGTAAAGTTAGGGAAAAAGACAATGGACGAATACGTGAACATATAATGATATTCAAAAACACAAAATTAAGTTAAATATGTGGAAAATGTGAAAAAAAAATGTTTGTCAGAAAGAAATGTAAAAATAAAGTAAAAATAAAGAAAATACTGTTTCAGTCGAATTTTTAACTGCTATAGATCTGTATATTTCTCGTACATACACGAAACAGCGATGTAAAAAATAAATTAAGTCACATTTAAAGCAAGTAAGAAAAAATAGTTTAAGAGTAGAAAAAATAAATCTGAAGTTTTGTCACATCCGGAAATTCAAGTCGTTAAGAAACGTTGGTTGAAATGAAAAATATAAAGTCAGAATATAAGTATGAGGTAGTTAGCAAAGTTTGAAATAAGACAATGGACGAATACGCGAACATAGAATGATATTCAAAACATAGATTAAGTTAGATAGCGGGAATTGAGAAGAAAAAACGTCTGTTGGAAAAAAATGTAAAAATACAGTAAGAATGGAGAAAATATTGTTTCAATCGAATTTTAACTACTATAGATTCATATATTTCTTGTACACATATAGAAAAGTAATAAGATAGAAAAATAGATTAAACCATACATTAAAAGCAAGTAAGAAAAAAAAACAGTTTCAGAGGGAAAAAATTAAAAATCTGAAGTTTTGTAACACCTAGTGGAACAGATATCAAGTCGTTAAGAAACGTATGTTGGGTTAAATCTAAAAAAAAAAAAAAAAAAAAAAAGATACTGTTAGGAACGAATTTCATGTATATCTGCTATAGATCTGCATATTTCTTGCGCAAAAATGAAACATCTATATAAAAAACCAGATTAAGTCATACATTAAAAACAAGTAAGAAAAGTTCTTTGCGTAGGAAAAAGAAATAATAATGAAGAAACGTTTGCTTGTTTAAATCAGAAAAAATAAAGCCTCGATAAAAGTAGTTCTTAGTTTGAAAAGTTAGAAAATAAAATAATGTTGGTACATCAAGAAGTTTAAGGAGTACGCAAGCATTTAGAACAAAAAGATTAAGATAATGCGTTAAAAGGTACATTTCACTGATTAATCATGAAGAAATACGAAAAAATAAAAAAAATAAATATTTTAACTATGCATAAAAAATTGTGGCTTTGTACGTTGGAAAAAGGTACAACGTTAAAAAAATGTATCAGAAAATGCCATGAACACGTAAATACGTTAATAAACAATCGTGTTTTAAGATTATGTCTGCAGCACAAAACTTTGGAAAACGTTTTTATGTTGGAACGTCCGTTGAAAATGCGTGAAGTCTCCTCAAAGAAAATAAAAAAAATCGTTACGTTGAAAAATTATGAATATAAAATGAGAAATTATGAGGAAAAAATAAGGAATAAATTCGTTGCTAAATGATCAAGTTATTGAAAAAAAAATCAGTCTTGGAACTTAAGGCGTCTAACAGAATCTCAAATGACGTCAACCGCCGACCCCGCGGAAGAAATGGCGTTGGCTGATGTTATGTCTGCTATCACGACATGCGTCACACATCATAGTCACTCTTCCCAAAACACGTGTCATACAAAGTTTTCTGAGTCAAAGAGAAAATGGTGAGTCATCCCAAAACACATGTCGGACAAAAGATAGCGGAACATGAATCAACAGGAACGAAATTTTTTCAAACAAAGCCTTTCCTCGTCTAAATTAAAATTGTAGGGAAGAAAAATATAAGAATGAGAAAAATAATGCAACGTATATAAAAATTATAACACCTCACGGAGTTCTAAAAATATAAATTTAATAAAACAAATTTGAGGAAATGCTTCGATTGAAAAAACTTCCTTCAAAAATTTGGCAGCGTCCAATAAATCTCCCGAGAAAATTAAAAAAATAATGCAACGTCTATAAAAATTATAATACCTCAGGGAATTCCTGAAAATATAAATTTAATAAAATAAATTAGAGAGAAAAAATAGGACAAAAAAAAATACTAGTAAAAAAAATTGGAAACGACAAAAAACTTCCTTCAAAAATTTGACAAAGTCCAGTAAATCTCCCGAGAAAATTAAAAAAATAAATATTGGAAAGACTTCTTAAAAATTTGTCATGGTCCAATAAATCTCCCGAGAAAAGTTCGAAAAAGCACCCCCCTTTCTCCCACTCGGTCGTTGCCATCCCTCTAAAATCCATTAAAAGTTCCAAAAAGCACCGCTAGGGGGCAGCACATCGAGTTGACATCCCCCTATATCCACCCCCTTTCTCCCACTCGGCCGTTGCCATCACTCAAACACAAAGATCTAACACAATAATAAAGTTCCAAGAAGCACCGCTAGGGGGCAGCACATCTCCTTTCCCCGACTCGGTCGTTGCCATCTCTCAAAAACAAAGATCTAACATAATAATAAAGTTCCAAGAAGCACCGCTAGGGGCAGCACATTGAGTTGACATCCCCCTATATCCACCCCTTTCCCTCTCGGTCGTTGCCATCCCTCAAAGATCCATTAAAAGTTCCAAGAAGTACCGCTAGGGGGCAGCACATCTCCTTTCCCGACTCGGTCGTTGCCATCACTCAAAGATACATTGAAAGTTCCAAGAAGCACCGCTAGGGGGCAGCACATCTCCTTTCCCGACTCGGTCGTTGCCATCACTCAAAAACAAAGATCTAACATAATAATAAAGTTCCAAGAAGCACCGCTAGGGGCAGCACATTTCCTTTCCCCGACTCGGTCGTTGCCATCCCTCAAAGATCCATTAAAAGTTCCAAGAAGCACCGCTAGGGGCAGCACATTTCCTTTCCCCCACTCGGTCGTTGCCATCTCTCAAAGGTCCATTAAAAGTTCCAAAAAGCACCGCTAGGGGGCAGCACATCTCCTTTCCCCCACTCGGTCGTTGCCATCTCTCAAAGATCCATTGAAAGTTCCAAGAAGCACCGCTAGGGGCAGCACATTTCCTTTCCCTCACTCGGTCGTTGCCATCTCTCAAAGATCCATTAAAAGTTCCAAGAAGCACCGCTAGGGGGCAGCACATTGACCCTACACACACTAGCGTCATCTGCCACGCCCCCACATCCTTCTACCGCAAGCCACGCCCCCATCCTTCTGCCGCAAGCCACCCCCTTCTCTAGAAGGATGATCCTCCGGCCGGACCCGTCATTTTATACTACTGGTGGGTATTAAGGGCACTGGCTATATATATTATAGCAGTTAAATCCAAAGGGCGAGATCCAAGGTGAAAATCCTCCAAATACGTGGCGTCAGTAAATAAATAAATACGTCGCTCTTTCCACGTTCCAGAAACACATGAGTCCGAAGAAGTAAGAGAAAAAAAAACTATTTTATTAAATGAAGAAATTCATTTTTAAAGGTTACTGTTTTATATTTTTATCTCCGAACAGATAAAGGGTGTGGCATCCATAGATCACGCCGATGTAGCTCCAGAGTATTGCATTACACTGCCAATGACGAAAGGCTTATACAGAACAAGTCGTAGAAATACCGTATGTACTCGCGTATAAGTCGAAAGTTTTTGGAGGAATTCCTGCTTTCAGAGTTGAGAGATCGTCTTATACGTGGGCCAATAAAAAACTTCCGTGAATTCTCCCGCGGAATTTACCAACGGATTTGTTTACGTTTTAGATCGCGACACAGAGGCTTTCCGTATGTTGCTGCACGATTGTGTTCTGACCTCAAAACTATCGCGCAGTGACATTATAATATCCTCAATTCTGTCCACCACTTGAAGTTTAAATTCGGCAGTGTAACTGAAACGTTTCCTTTTCAGAGACATCATGATTAGCAATGAAGGAAAACAGCAGCAGCGACGTTCGCCAAAACAACGAAAGCAAACTAGATACAAGGTCGCGCACATGAAATCCGAAAGGAGAAACGCATAGGTTCGTGCAGCAAGCGCTGTGCGTACTTCTTTGGCTTTTTGCCAAAAAACAGAGCCGGCACGACAGTCAGAGCTCTCCTCAAGGATAACAAAATGACCCCTGCCGTCCCTCCCCACAACTATCCCGATCTTTCATTACGACATTCCTCCCCTCCTCCCCGCTCCGTACAAAGTCCTGAACTGAGGAAAATTCTTCCGAGTTCCTTTTCCAATTATTACACCTTTCCCTGCACAATCACGCTGCAGATTTTTTTTTAAATCGGAAGGTCTTATATATATATATTTTTTTTAAATCGGCGTGTTAACCGCATCGGTGTATAATCCGCAAAACCTATAATTTTAACTTTTTTAGCAGATAATCCGCGGATTATACGACGAAAATTACGGTACCATTCTTCCGATAATATCGCTGTTTGACGATATGATTCATGGACATTCCATTTCAAAACGATATGATTGATAAATGATATGATCATTGAGACACCGAAATTCGCAGTCTGATTCGGAAAATATGCGGATCAAAATCGAAGGCCGAGAAATCGGCAGCGTCGCACTAAAAGGGTTTAACAAAAAAGGATACAAAATTGAGATTCTCCAAAACACACTGAATTCCGTAATTCTTCCAACCTGTCAGCCGTAATTCCGTAATCTGACAGTCGAAACCGTAATAATTACGGACAATTCGTAATAGTTGGCACCTCTGCTATTTGCTTCTAAATAACGCAGCATAGGATATTTAGACATTGTGCTGTTAAATTTCATAACCAATAAGCTGGCACACAGAGATCCTAATGCCATAACGGCAAAAAAAAAAAAAAAATTAAACCCAGGGATAAAGAAAAAATAATGGAAGCAACAAGTGGGGAAAACTAACAGTTAATACGGAATACCATTTTGCCTGAGAGGCTACAATTCATATCAGTACTTCCAAAATCCGGAAGTCTTAAAATTGATTGGCTACGTTTGTGACGCAAACATTAGTACTGAACTTTTCTCGCAGGTCACAGTTCATTTCCACACTACGTGAAATAACTTGTACGGGAAACAATTAGAGGAAGTTTTGTGTGCATGTGTGCTCATAAAATCCTCCTAACACTTTTTTGTCAACATAATTTATCATCCTGCGGCGAGTGGCATGTTTATACTTAACAATATCTTTACGAAGGGCAATACATTTGTGCGATGTTGATCAGGCAAAGTGCGAGAAAGGTCTGGAGCCCACTCAGGTCATTTGCAGTAACTCCCCACAAATAACGTCATCCAAAACGGAGACAGAGGCTTTAGCGCCAGCACTGACAAACCTGAAACCAATTTAGAGCACGCACGGCAAAGATTTTCATCAGTAGTAACTAGGTAGATTTTTTTTTTCCCCGGCAATGTGAGGGTAAAGATGTGAAATGAATAATTTATGCAAATCTTGTGAGGTGCAGCAACGCAAGAAGAAGAATTTACGATTACAAGAAAATTTCTACCCCGTCAAACTTTTGTTCTCGCAATTTTTTTTTTTTCCTATGTATAAGCTGAAACCTTGGGAAAAATTACGAGAATGATGAATTTTATATTTCTTATTCTAAATAACGGAGATATTTGCGTTTTTACGGAAAACGGTTCAACTATGCACAAAAATTCAAAAAATAATATCTTCTAATCTATCAGAAACAAAAAAAATTGAAACTTTCAGGGGTTTTTTTATAACTTGGAGGCAGCTACCCGTAAAAAAAAAATAAAAAAAAATCGCACGAATCGGAGATGTGTTGGTGGAAAATGAATATTTCAATATCTGACGATTTTGCGTGGAATGACCCAGATGTGAAAATCTATGGTTCCGGGCGTCGGACTACCCTATTTTTCGCAACCAGCCAGCTCTTGCAGTAATTGGAATATAGTCTTAAAATAGCTATAAATAAATTTCTTCATGCATTATGAAATAGAAATATGACAGAATAAAAAAATCTCTTTCCGGTCGTAAAACCGGAAGACAACGAATCTAGAAAACGGCCGTGAAATCTGGGAAATATGGTAGGTATGCAATAGTACCAGCTTCATTGCATGGTATTTTTCATATATTTTTTGTCAAAATACTCGTAAGTACTATGAAAAAAATTAATCTTTCCCCCTCTTTGAAGAATCTTCCTATTTCATAATATTTTCCCTGTTCTAACATTTGAAGGTACATACTTTTCCAACTATACCAATTCTGCTACAGAATTACAAAAGCGAAGCTTTAGTTCATAAGTGATACGAACCTTTTTCAAAATAAATTAGGTGCCCTCAATTTGCAACATTCATCCACACTGCTGTTGAAGGGGAAGGGGGAGGGGGAATTATTAGGATGACCAACATCCGGCAAAATAAAATGTTTTTGTACGGTTTGATAAAAGACACGTAGAACATGCAAAAGGAGGAGAAAAAAAAAAAAGCTCAACTTCTAAAGTTTCCAATGAATTTCGGCGAAATTTAAAACGGAACGTTATTTTCATATATCTTGCCCACTGTAAAAATTTCAGTCGGTTATTTAAAAAATTGAGGAAATAGCTTCTTCATAATTTTTTTCCCAGTCTACGCAGAGAACCGGAGCACCTACTCAGGAACAAATGACTGCCTCTCTTCGCGAACGCCAGCAGATAAGAGCCTGCGAAATGGGTGTGTGATTAATGGCTTTCTTTCACGCTTTGCTTTGATGTGTATGTTTGTTCGGTTGTAGTTTAGATCATCTGGAGACGGGGAAACCGCAAAGAGACGCACTCCCCTGCACAGCTGCACTTTAATCGGTGGGTGGGTTACGAAGTTGCCTCGAAGGATAAAACAACTCGGAATTATTTTAAAACTTAGCAATACAGAAATATATTTTACAAAAGTCTGAAACAAAATATTTTTCTGGCAAAATAAAAAATTCCCTGCCTTTATAGTTCCCTGATAAAAAATTCCCTGATTTTTACGGAAAAACACAATTTTCCCTGAGTTTTCCCTGATTTTTGGAACAATTTTCAAATTCCCTGAGAATTCCTGGTTTTCCCGGTTGCGTGGGAACCCTGTACAGTTATTAGGCTACTAAAGAAAGTAAAAGACACTGGTGATATTAAAAATATGCTTCACAGTGGAAGTCCCAGATCCACTGCAACTAAGCAGGCCAGAATGCTCAGAAAGCTAAAGCTTGGCAGACAGGAGGTTCAATTCATCTGAATTGCTTCAAAGATGGTATTAAGTGTTTGATGTTACTGTTAGTAGGAGGCTGTTTCACTATGACTTACATGGCTGCAAAGGTAGGTGTAAACCACTGTTAACTGCAAATCAAAGACAGCTTAGACTAAATTGTGAGCAAAACATTATGTCTCATGGACAGCCAAGCAATGGGAAAATGTTCTTTTCAGTAATAGATCAGAATTTTGCCTTAATGGGAATCAGAGTAGTGCCTATGAAAGGAGATTCAAGCATGAAGAATTCCATCTAAGTTGCTTAGTGACTACGGTTAAGCATTTGGTGAAGGTCATGGTTTGGAGCTGCATGTGTGCACATGGCGTTGGGAACTTCCATATTGTCGATGGTACAGTAAATGCCCAGAAATACAACTGGATATTAGAAAACAAGATGTTACCATCATCTAGAAGACTTTATGACAGTAATTTTATTTTTCAAGATGACAATGCTCCCTGTCATTGTGCTAAAGTAGTGAAAAAGTGGTTTCTGGAAAACAATGTTCAGCATCTTGATTGGCCACCACAGTCACCAGACTTTTTTTTTTGATTGGAGGTTTAACGACCACCGTGAGCAACTCAATGGGCTATAAGCAGTCGCCCGTCCCTAATTTAGGGTCACTGGTTCCAGGGAAGGGAGAGAGCCAGCGCCGTAAGACAAACACAACATCCATGCCTGACCGGGATTCGAACCCGGACCCCTTCGGACGAACGATCAGAGGCCAACGCCTTAGACCACTGCGCCACCGGGGCGGCTCACCAGACTTAAAACCCGATCGAAAATCTATGGTTCAAAGTGTCATATGAACTATAAAAAAAGAAGCCAACAACCAAAATTCAACTCATTGAAGATGCAATTCAAATTTGGAATAGTATTTGTTCAACCTAATCTTTTACAAAACCTTGTTTGCAAAATGCCATCAAGATGCAAAGCTGTGATTAAAGCTAAAGGCTGGGCAACAAAATATTTGGTACATTTTATAATTTTGCTTCATTATATTTCTGCATTTAAGTGTTATTTCATTCCTTATGAATTACAAAAACAATCTATTGCTGTAAACCTAAGTATTGGATAAATGATCCTTTTCATAATAATTTAAACTTGGTCATGATTTTTGTAATGCATCTTAAAAACAGAAATAGCTACAGGAAAAACTAAGACATGTCTAAAATTTCCATTAAATTTTGCATCTAATGACATATAAATGATGAAATAACTATGAAAATTCGTTAGTTAAAACTAAAAAATTCACGGTTTTTGCAGGTGATGCAATACTTTTGCACACCACTGTACATAACGCAGCATCAGTTGGTGATTGACGGAACACATTTCTGATGTTAAGAAAGGCAATTCTTTCACCTCCCTTTCAATTTTAACTATTAGCTATACATCTGCTATTCCTGATCGGCAAAATGTAACATGCTCCTTCCAGTGATCAGAAGTCCTACTGCGAAAGCATTGAAATTCACCTTTTCCCTAACACTTGCAATACAGATACACCTCATCAAACCCCTATCATTTGAAAAGCTATTTCCAAATCTGGCAACACTGATGCCAATACTACACGTATCATTCCATGGCTGAGGAAGATAGAAGTTAACTACTGAAATGTCCCGTCATTTGCTTTCCCATAATTTAACCAATGCATAATATGAAAAATTTATTGCTTCTCTCAATTGTTTTTATGATGTTGACATCAGGGTTAGTCAGGAAATATAATACTTAATACCAACATAAATCTAAAAAAGAAAAAAAAAACTATTTCACTGAATGACAGAGAACAGCCTGCATAACTAAAGAATACAAACATTATTTTTAATATCATAGCCAAAACATGAGATCAAATTGTTATTCTCCACAAAGACAAGAACTTTGAAGATACAAGTGACACCATAAAATGATTTCCCGATACTCTTAGAAAATCACATAATGTTGAAAAGCCCAACTTAAATGTACATACAAATGCAAAAAATCTCCATTAATGGATACAAAAATACTTATACTAAAATTTTTTCAGCCAACTCAGATGCTATGTTACAACAAACAGTAGTTACAGAATGATAGTCTTTAAGTTTATAATGTATAGCACTAGTTATCTGATATAAATAAACACAATACTGCTCCAACCTAATGAGGTTCCAAAAACAGAGTGATCATGAGGTCTGGACATGCATAGTAACATTGATACACTGTAGGAACAAAATATTATGACCACTAGTCTAGGATTGTGTAGGTAATTTGTGAGCCATCACCACTGCCGCCAAAGGATCAGGCACAAACTCCATAAGGCCAAATAAGGTGTTCGCTGGTATGCCATACCATTTCCACATAAGTGCTGCCTGTAGCTTTGCCAGTGTCTGTGGAAGAGGGCTCATATGTCACAGTTGATAATCCATATGGTCATACATATGTTCAAACGAGTTCATGTCAGGCAATATGGGTGGCCACGGAAGAACATGGAAGTAGTCTTCATATTCCTTGAACCAGTTATGGAAGATGTAGGCCATACGACATGGCACGTTGTCCTGTTGAAACACCTCATCTCAGTCTGGAAACACTGTCAGAAGAAATGCATAAGGTAATAAGGTTGGCGGGTAGCCAGGTCTGCAATTATGGACAGGTCAGAGGTGTAATGGGCAAGGGACACAAGAATTTACTTAAAGACTATCATTCTGTAAGTACTGTTTGGTGTTCAGAGGGCCACCTACTGCTATCAGGGAACCGAAAGTGTCTCAGGAAAACATTCCCCAGAGCATCATAATTCCACCACCTACCTGTACCCTTGAGGTTATGGCATCTTTTACTATCTTTTTTTTGCAGCTGTTCACCTTACCTGCCACCATCCATTCACTCAATATAGGTAGGAAATGTGATTCATCAGAGAAGGTAACTTTTTTCCTATCTTCCATGGTCCACTCCCAAAGTTTTCTAGCAAATCCCAGTTACTGTCTTAGATGATGTGCTATGGTGAGGGGGTACTGTGGTCAAGCATTTATATCATAGGCTCATACAGTGAAGAGGTCACTGCACTGCAGCTGTAGACACATTCCTCTGTGCTCCCTGGCTGTAGACCATGGTCAACAGTGTCAAGGTAGCATGCCTGTTTTCCAGACAATATGGCTGATCAGCCTCTCTCCCTAAGAATTAAGAAGCGGTGGCGATCCAACACCCACTCGCTGGTTATGCAATGGGCTTTTTTTTATCCACTCTTGGTACATATCAACTGTGACAGCCCATGAGCAACCAAAAAAAGTTTGCCATTTACCAGATAATGCTGCCCTTTGGTCTGTATCTAATGATCACGCTCTCTTCCAAGGGGGTAAATTCTTGTGTCCCTTGCCCATTACAACCAGCGTTTTAGCTCTGACTGATACATCACAGAGAGCATTGCATATGCCCTTCATCTTGATACATATGCACTGCCATGCTGGAAACAAACTAAATGTAAGTTGTGGGTGGGGTGGAGGGTGCAATGTTTTGCTCCTACTAAGTATACAGGGTGCATAGGAAAGTCCCTTTAGCCTGAAATAACTTGCGAACGGAGAGAGGTACAGTTATGCAAGTGAGATAACGGTATAGTAATGCGACTACGCCCGATTGAATGCAACCTATAGCAGCGCCCCTAGTGGCGAAATACGGACGTTAGCCATTGCAAATCGAAAACGAAAAGAGATAGAGCAAAATTTCCAACTAAAAAGTTGTAGAGCATCAATTAATTAGTACAAAACAACATTTGTTTCACACAGATAAAATAAATTGTTGCCTAAATACCCTAAAATGTCCGAAATTGATGCACGACCTTTTGTGTGAACATTTGAAGGGAACAAATATAGGTATAAGCAAATACACACAATTTATTGCATAAATGCAGACTTATGTCAATACAGTTTGATGATGTCAGACAAAACAAAAACAAAAAAGGCAAACTGGCGCAGAGTGATAAAAAGTTAATGTCAAGTATGTTCGAAGAGTTCACCATAGCTCACAATACACATTTGTATTTGTGAAAGTAACGGTGGAATACTGCCTCGTCCGACCAAAAAATGCTGGATAAAAAGTCTGAGTCACCTTCAACATTAATCAATGCCCAGTTGCATCAATCAAATCGATGCTCATTGTCCCGTGGTAACAGTTCTTGCTGCGGAGTGACACAATAGGGATGTGCACCTTAAGCATGCAGTATTTGCCATACACGGCCTTGTGTTAAGCCACTCGCCCTGCTGATATCTCTTGTACTGCTTTGTGGATGGGCTAGTGCATATGTCAAAATATCCTCTGCCATTATACACATACCTACACTCATTGGTCTGCCAGAACGAGAACGACTTTTAGTGCTTCCTGTCTCCCTGAGCCGTCTCACTGCACTTGCGATAACTGCACTTGGATGTGGCCCAGCTGGAAAACGAACGGCATATTCCAGTGCAGCTAGCGCCATGTTTCATTGCCATTCACCGTAAATAAGCACCATCTTGCAATATTGGGAGTGAGTTAAGCTCGCCATTCTCACACAGCATACATAGACTTAAACTTCTGATCAGGGTACATCCTGCTACTGGTTTTTATATCGTAGGTACGGTACAATGCCACAATCTGCATTTGCATGCGGCTACATTTGGGAAATGTGAATATGCAGATTCGAATCGTTGCGCATCAATTTCGGACATGTCATTTTCAGGGTTCGTACTCTTTTTGGAGAAAAAATTCAAGGACTTTCCAGGCCTTTTCCAGGCCATATACAAAAAATTCCAGGATGATTACTACGCTTTACAGTATCATGCTCAAATTAGTTTTTAAAAGCAATTTCAGTTTTAAGTAATAAAAATGATGAAAGATGCAAATGGATGAGTGTGCTTTTTTACCCATTACATTGCTTTTTAATGTTTTTAATTGGCGAATTACCCAATAATGCTAAATTGAATCATGATGCAATTACCACAAGGCTATTCAGAAAATCCTTTCCCTCAATCAGAAAATGATTAATTCAATCAGTCATTTTAGCTGCATCACTATTCTGCACTATCTTCCATGTAATCAGACTATTGTTGATAACAACTGAAATTATTATAAAATAAAGTGAGGGCAGATTCAGAATTTAAGAATGGGGAGGGTGCACGTCTAACAGAGGACTGGTAAAAAAATCTCTGAGATTTATTTCCTCCAAAAAACACGGTGGTAAAACATGGAGGACCCATAAGGGGAGATGGGGTGCTTGCCTGTCAGAGTACATCACAAACAGCAGTTCTGAAGTACTGCTGTGTGGATCACTGAAAAGTTCGGGCCAATGTAAGACAAAAACGTGGAGTTGGTCAAATGATTGAAATGTGCTGATGTTCATGGAATGAAATGGTTGATCAGCTATGATAACCGCATAAAAGTTCGAAGGGGGAGGAGGGGGCGATTTTTTTTTTACTTTATGCAACATTCTACATTACTCCAGTATTTATCTTGTCATCATCAACAATAGCAATGTAACTACCACTTACGATCGCGGATATCGGCCAACTGAAAATCTGCCATACAACTAAGGGATACAACACACAGGTATCATGTTACAGTGTATTGTAATTGAAAAAAAAAAAAAGATTTCAGAAATTAAAATCGAAAAAAAAACTTTCAGAAATTAATATCATCAAGTCATGGTGTTTCAAAAATCCGCTTTCCTTTATAATGTTTAAAAACATGTAATGTTTTTTCTTTTTTACACCTGTCGTGTATAATAAAATGGGTTGATTTTTTTATGGAATCAGACGTCCATATGTCTGATTGTCTTCGTCTGAGTTCACACGTTAGCTACTGTGTACAAGTAGACATATTTTTTCAGCTCAAAAATATGTAGTTTTGTATGTATTCACAGTATAACTCATTCCGTATTCCCACAGAACAAAATTCAGCAGATACAAATGAAGAACATCAAGACCCACCCAACACCATGTTTCCGATTGTCTGCTGTTTATATTCAAGAAATGTGAATATGGATCAATGGTGAATGCAGCAACTATGGTTTTTATTTATTACCAAGAAAAAAAAGGAGCCTGAAAGCTGTAAAGCTAAAACGGATATTTCTCCCCCTCCCGAAAACATTCCGATTAAGTTCAAACAGCAGGAGCACGCGTCCACGCACGCTCAACCTCTGGAATGTCCTGATGGAACGGCTTCTTTTCATTTGGCACATCGCCATAAATCACCACCTGCAGCTCACTGAAGTGTCGTCTTCCTCCTTCACCCTAACTATAGGAGGAAACGTAAAAAAAAAAATGCTGCCCAATTTTCGACAAAATGACCAAATTTACGTCATAACGTTGCAATTTACTAAAATACGTTTATCTGCTGAATTTCGCCTAAATCCATTGAAAACTTTTTAATTATAGATTTTTTTATTAAAACAGTAACTCAAGACATCTGAATAAAAATGTATGTTTGTAATTAAAATAGAGTCCATATCATCACAGAAACAAAATTTAAGGATCACTCTGTTTAAATAAACCATGGCATCTAAAAAAAAATAATTTGCTTGCTTTTCCCGTAATTTATAATTGCCGTTTCTTTTTTTTTGAATCCGATTTTGCAACGGAAGATTTTTTTTTTTTTTTTGCATCTGCTAAAGTTTCAAACGGAATTCGGCGAAATTTGCACTAGAACTTTATTGTGATGTATTTTAACCACTGTAAAAATTTTACTGTGTTATTTTCAAAATTCCGGAAAATGGATTTCTGAAAATATCTCTTAGTCCTTTTGAGCCGTGGAAGTGATAAACAGGTGTTTGCTTTCTTCCCAACCAAGGGCTTCGGATCAGCGCTCCCAGCTGTCAATCAACCGTTGCTATGGTAACACACTTTCTGCTCAAGGCTCACTGTCTAAAGAGGCACACATAATAAAAATTTCCAATGCTAACTTTTTAAGTTTTAAACCGATTCAAATGGAATTTTGGGAGTGAGCTTCTGTAATCCAATTATAGTAAATGTAAAAATTTCAGCCACTTTTGTGAAAAATTCGCAAAGATAGTTTTCTTATTTTTTATCATAAGTAGCCGAAGTCTCTTGAGGGGTGGGCCG
This sequence comes from Macrothele yani, assembly GCA_039090855.1. Classification (NCBI taxonomy): domain Eukaryota; kingdom Metazoa; phylum Arthropoda; class Arachnida; order Araneae; family Macrothelidae; genus Macrothele; species Macrothele yani. The sequence goes on along the minus strand of CM076996.1, from coordinate 72,359,684 downwards.
GAAGCAAGCGTCTTAATGCAATAAACAAGGAGCAGATGAATGTGTTGTTCAGGCATACTCTTCACTGGTGGATGCCAGCTGACTTGGTAAACACGCGACCCCCTTGCAAATGCTAAATGTCTCTTCTTTCCCCTTCTGTTGTTCTCAGTAGTTGTCGGACGGACATCAAGCTCAGGGCTAGAGAATGCATCAAGCTCCCCTTCCCTAACAGACCTGCTAGTAATCATCCAATTTTATTGCACTGGAAGTAGTGCTTCTCCCCGCCCCCTCCCCCCAGCCAAATTAGGATTTGGGCACATCCGAAACACCACTGTAGCCGGCGGTTTCTTTGAGAACAGAGGAGAGGAACTTAAAAAAATTAAGGGGTAACAGTCAGTAACACGATTTCCTAAAAGGGCATTTTTTTTAAGCCCTAATTTCAAATTTCAAGGCTTTTTAAGACAGCATTAAAAAAATACCGTTTTTCCAGGATATTCCAGGCCTTGAAAACGTAATCATGATTTTCCAGGACTTTCCAGGTTTTCAAGCACGCGTGCGCACCCTGCATTTTGTACTAATTAATTGATGCTCTACAACTTTGTAATTGGAAATTTTGCTCTATCTCTTTTTGTTTTCGATTTGCAATGGCTAACTTCCGCATTTCGCTACTAGGGGCGCTGCTATCTGTTGCATTCGATCGGGTGTAGTCGCTTTACTATACTGTTATCTCACTTGCATAACTGTACCTCTCTCCGTTCGCAAGTTATTTCAGGCTAAAGGGACTTTCCTATGCACCCTGTATAATTGATGAACAAATTAAATTACGTATCCTATTTTTAGGGTGAACATATTTTATTCTACAGTACTTAGATCAAGTTTACCAGATGCTCAAAGGAGCATCCTTTCTCTTGTCTGAACTTGCAAACATGATAACAGATTCTTGGAAGCACACTACAACAAGTCCTTTGGATATGGCTTTGATTTCCATGGTAATGTTTTCCTTCAGTTCCTTTAGAGTGTGGCGCATATTGGCATATGCCTATCTATTCAAATAGCCCAAAAGAAAGTGAAGTTTCTTGAATGTGTGTGGTTAAAAAGTCACTTGGAAATCATCTTATTGTCAAACACTGATTTCTTTGAGGAGACCACAAGTTTGGGCTGTAACACTCTGAAATAGCCTTCTCGACACAGCACCTCATCCAATTGATACATAAATTACTCAAACATGTTGTAGTAAAGCTCCACAGTGAAAGCCTGAGCTAAAACAAAAATAAAAAAAACTAAAAAACAAAAGATAAATGGGTCTGATGGTGTGGTGTTGAAATGCAATGTACCGAATACTGATTTTATGTGAATTTAAGACTCTTTTGCAGCTCATAAGAGGTTTTATGCAGTCCATATATATCCATGAGTTTTGGCTATTCATGTATCCACTTCACATGGAACAATGTCACACTGAAGAGAGGGCCATTCAAAATATTTTTACTCTGCTGGTTGTGTTGCAAAAATCATATGCCATCCTTCTGAAAGAGTCTGTGGCTTACAGCTGCTACACAACCTTGAACTTATATGGATAAAACTTCTGGGTTTTCACAGTTTTTCCAACATCTCTCACACCAAACACCAGCATATATATGTATATACTACCCTGACAAAGAATGCCATGGGAACCATAATATCCATCATATCAGTGCAATTTTACCTTAGGGCTTCCGTCAGAGTGCCTACTACAATTGGGACATATGTGTCAGTACTACATCAAAACTGGCAAAATTGGCAGCCATAGGGGGAAATGTGGCAGTAGACTGGTTACTGATGTTCTAGGAGAGTGCTGTATCATAATGTTGGGCCATATTATGTGGAGAGGATAACATCAACATTCAACAATGGGACACCTATGGCATGACTGGGCCATCGGCAGCAGACACCCAAATTGAGTACCTTTGTTAACAACATGCCATCAGGCTATGAAGCTGCAGTGGATGAAGGAATATTGTCACTGGATCATGGAAGACAGGAAATGGGTAGCTTGGTTCAATGAATCGAGGTTTCAGCTATAATATGCTAATGGCAGACATAACTTATGTGGCATAGATGACAGAGGCCATGGGCCTGAACTGTCAAGTTGGGGTGTTTATGTGGACATCCTCAGGGCCCCTTGTACCTATTGAGATCACCATCACTTCACAAAGCTATGTTACCCTACTTGCTGACCACCTGAACTTGTTCACGGCTTGTCACTTGAACAAGACACTGCCACATCTCATTGCTCTCATTTGGCAAAGTTGGAAGAGCATTCCAGTGAGTTTTTTACCCTTGAATGGACCTCTTCCTCTCCAGATTTAAATCCAGACGAGCATTTGTGAGCTGAAGTGGAATGATACATTTGAAACCTACCACCGGCAACTCTTGACGTTTTATGGATAGCTGGCCTGGAACCATGGATAGTAGTACCACCTGAATGTTTCCAACACCTGATAAGAGTCTATGCCATGATATGTTACTGCTGCTGTGAGGACTAAAGGTGTGCTCCCACATTATTAAGTGGGTGTGCATAATAAATTGTCCTTTCAGTGTATCATAAATATAATAATGATCTTGTGATAAAGAATTTCTATAATTAGAGATTTCTCTAATATTTTTCAAAAATAAATCTTCCTGCTCAGTTAGCTTTTTGTGCATCAGTATAGATTTAAGTAACAACAGAAATATTACATATATACAACAGCCACTGATTAATTCTTACTTGGATTCTCTTCACATAACTTCTTTTAACACTGAAAATTTTCATACCCAAATCAAGATGATTTTAGAGAGGTTCAACTGTTTGAATTATTGAAATACCATTTTAGAGAAGCACCTAAATGTTGCTTAGTAACAAAAGGACAGAAGGACAGATAAAACACTATGTTGTATGTACAGTAGTATGATTATCAATCAAAATTTCACTTCTGTGTTAGATTTTAAAAGAGAATACATAAATACACTCACCAATTGGATCAATCCATATACTGATGCTTTCTAATGGAAGAAACAAGTCATGAGGTATAGCTTCCACGTCAACTTCTAGATTAATTTCTTGATGAGCACATTCAGCTAAAATATGAGCGGCATTTTCATTTCCATCCAAAACTTTCAACAAAACGGCAGCAGTTTCGCTTTCTGTATCACATATCTGAACTTCAATGGATTCACCAAGTAAATTCTGAAAATGGCTACTTTCTTCTCCTTGAATTCTGCAGCTGATCTCGGGAAACTATAAACCACAGAAAATCACATCAGACTTCTTCGTCAGCTCACAAATTAACATTATACGTAGATCAAAAGAAGGTTATGGTTATCAAAATGAAAATCAATCAAAATTTTAACAAAGTGCAACTTGCTGGGCTAAACCAAACTGAGTTAGCATTATCACAGTTATGAAGGAAATGGGCTGGGAGATGACAGCACAGAACAACGGCCTCTTAGGAGAGTTATATCATGGATGCCCTACAGACCAAAATACTGGTGCATTTCTAATGGCTGACAATGCTGAGCCTAAGCCTGAAGATAAGTCCATGCCAGGCTCGGGCTGCACAACATTTACTGCCATTCGGGCTCAGGCTCCGAGAGAGAAAGGTAATTGTCTTCTTTTTTTTTTTTTTAAATGTTACTTTGTATGATTTAGCACATGAAACTTTTCTTACAGTTTCTAGTCGGTATAGGGAATCCTTCAGCACCTGGGTCTAAGTGGAGTGTGGAGACTCAGGAGGGTTATTTATTCTGGGCTTGGGTGACAAATGCCAAACATAAGCCATGCAGCAGTGGGTTTCTACGAAAAAGGGGAAGCTTCTTCAAGAACTATAGATAGCAGATACCATGCTGCCAAAATTTGAAACCCTACCTTCACACGGCAGTCCCTTGCTAATTCTATTGAGCAATGTACGTAGATTGCTACACCACCCAATCTGTCTGGATGCCCGCTCTCCCGAAGGAAAGGAATGGTCAAAGAAAATTGTGACTATACTATAGAAATATATAGAGGTCCCTTCTCCACTCCACAGTTGAGAAAGACATCGCTTAATTGCAGGGGAAGGAAAGAGTTGAAGTTTGGAAGAGGATATTATTATATTTTTAATGCCTAAACAGGTTAGTCATAGTTTTGGGGCTCGTTCAGGCCCGGGCTCTGTACTGCAATATATAATTCAGGCTTGGGCTCTTAAAATTGAGCCCGAACTCAGTGTTGATGGCTGATGAGAACTCAATTGGCTAAAACCATGGTATCAGTTAGTACTATTTTCTGGCATTTTATTTAAAATAATTTGTGATTTTATTCCAAGTTTTCTATACATCTTATATGCCATTAGCAATTTCTGCTTAAACTTTTTACTACAGTTATAACCTAGTTTGTGATGTGAAGAAAATGATATTTCATCAACAGTGGTCACAGCAATCAATGCATTCATGCCTACAAGAAATGAACAGAAAGAGCTTCACTTGGTTTATGCTTTCAAAAACTTAGCTTTCAACAGATTTACAATGTACATGATTTTCTGAGTTTCCGTCAATATTGCACATTGCTTTGAGTATTTTGGAGTACAGTAGACTCTCAGCTATCCGACTCCCGACTACTCAACCTCCGGCCTATCCGACACGCAAAAAAAAAAAGTCATGATGAGCAATTTCCCACCAAGCGGCCGTGTACTATTGCTTAAAGTATTTGAAGGCGCTTACGTGCGCATGAATCACTAGCCGCCAATATGCCGATCGATTCATGTTGCAACAAGAAAGCATGTGCCTACTTGAACATGTAGCATGTGCACCATCAGTCTGTATCTAGAAGTCAGTCTGTGCAGTTCAGTCGTTCGTGGATTGTTAATTTATGTTATAAAGTGTGAATACAGTCCAGAGTATTGTTGGTGGATTTTATTTTTAAGTGAAATATGGGTGACAAACGAAAGAAAGTGGTAGTAACTTTGGAAGAAAACTGCAAGCAATAAAACGAACAGTTTCTGGTGAATCGGCAAAGAAAATTGCATTGGAGTTCGGAGTTGGAAAAACTACTGTGGATGAATGGCGAAGAAATCGTGCAGAGATTGAAAAATGGTGTTTTAAGCAAGCAAGTGACAGCGACGTGAAAGTTAGAAAAACTATGCAAAAAGGCAAACACGTGGAAGTTGAAGAGGCTTTATATTTGTGGTATGAAAATGTGAGGGGGGAAGGAATGCTGGTTTCAGGCCCCTTGCTCCAAGAAAAAGCAATTCAGTTTAAAAAACAGATCGAAGGAAATGATGGTGAATTTACTGCCAGTGACGGGTGGCTTGATTGCTGGAAGAAACGTTTTGGTGTTCCACAGATGACGATTAGCAGTGAAGCTTTGTCTGCAAAGAGTGACGCTGTCCCTGACTTTAAAAAACACCTTTTTGACTTGCTTGATAAAGAAGGTATTTCTGGAGAACAATTGTACAACTATGATGAGACGGGGTTGAATTACCGGATGTTGCCGTCTAAAACACTAGCGTCTAAACAGGAAACGGCCACACCAAGGTTCAAGAAGAGTAAGGACCGCGTTACAGTTTTAGCTTGTAGTAACGCAACCGGAAACCATAAGTTGAGACTGACTTTGACTGGAAAATCTTGCAAGCCTAGAGCTTTTAAAAATCTTAAAATATTTAACCTCTTTGCCCCTGTACTATACCCACCAAAAAAAAAAAAAAAAAAAAAAGCGTGGATGAATGGATAAATTTTCAAAAAATGGTTTGAACAAGAATTTGTGCCAAAAGTTGAGAAACATTTAGCTGCAAACAATTTAGTAAGGAAAGCAATCCTAGTTTTGGATAATGCTCCTTTGCATCCAGCAAATGACCAATTAAAAGATGGAGAAGTAAAAGCTTTGTTTTTGCCTGCAAATGTTACATCTGTATGTCAGCCAATGGAACAAGGAGTGCTGGAAGCTTTGAAAAAGAAATATCGACGCAGGCTACTAAGCAATATCATACCGGCCATTGATAACAATACAGAAGTTGCGGTCGATGGGTGTCTGAGGCATGGGATGAAATTTCATCTGTAACACTTGTGCAATCATGAAAAATTTTGCTGGTTCACAGAGCCAGTGATAAGTGGGAAGAGGTAGAAGAGCAATGCGATGTGAAAAATGCAACTGATAACACCGAGATTGTTTCGCTGTTAGAAAAAGTTCCAGGATGTGAGGAAGCTTCATTTGCAAGACATCACAGAATGGATGGCAAATGACAAAATCGAAGAAACTACAGACGAAGATATTGTAGCGATAGTGTTAAATGAACAGCTGATTGAAGAGGAACAAGATGATGAACCCTCCAATCGTATAACCCACTTCGAAGGCCTGAAGGCGATCGAGACAGCGCTGGAGTATATTGGCCAACAACAAGAGGCAACACCAGCAGATATCATATGTTTACGTAAGTGGAGGACATAATGGCAAGGAAATTAATGAGAGAAAAGAAGCAGATCTGGATTACAGACTTTTTCAAGCCTTACGCAATGTAGTTTTAGGTTATAATATTTTGGTTTATATTAACAGCTGATTTGACTGAAAACTTTCTTTTAAATGAAAACTCATAGTAAAATTTATTCAACTTATTGGTCATTACACATTTTGTTTCGTTCTTCAAATAAATGTTTCGTGAAAGCTACGTATGCATTTTTATTTCGTTTCCTTCTAATTCAGTAATTACTGTAGTCATTAATAAGGACAAATTAATATGACTATTAGTAGTATATGTCCCATACTATGAGACACATCATATACTACAAAAAACCTTCAAAACCATCAATTTTCAGACTTTTATCATTTGATTTTTGTGAACATTTGACGACGTTTTTAAGCATTTTTATGTCAAAAATTACCATGTTTTAATCGATTTTGATCATAAAACAGTTAAAAACATCAAATTTTTAAAAAACAAAATTTTATCCCTGTTTTTCATAAAAACAGAGCATCATAAAAACACATTTTAAGTCATTTTTGATGATATTTGATGGCTTTTTTGAACAATTGCAATCATTTTGAACTTTGAATAGCTTTGATTTTAAAAGAGCTAAAATGAAAGTTTTAATATTGAAAATCAATTGAAAAGTTGTAAAACAAACTATTTTGAATTAGTACTTTGCAAAGTCCTTTTAGGTTGTTTAAAAAACACATTAAAAAAAGGGGTACCCAAAATGGATACCCCTTATAGGAAGATAAAAATTGTTGAAGATTAAAAAGTATTTCAATTTTATGACATATCTTTGCAAGTAAATACACAACAAGTTTTTTATAGTTTTCATTTATAAAATCATCAGAGAATTTTCTGTTGATAACAATATCACACCAGTTAATTTTATCTTTATATTTCATAATGAAATCTTCTGTTAATTCTTGGTTTCTTGTAACTTCTTTCCAGTCAATAAAATCACTAAGAAAATCTATAATTTCTTCACTTAATTTTTGTTTTATTGGAATTGTTGACATGTCTAAGAGTCAAAAGTTTTCTTTTATAAAATCATTACTTAATTTTTGATACATAGAAATTTTTCTCATATCTAATTTACCAATATTCATTAATATAAAACTCTCAGAAAGTGTTTGATATTGAGAAATCAAAGACCAGTTTAATTTATCGTCATTGTTATTCAGTATTATAAATATTTAACGGGAATTAAAATATTCAGAAAGAATCTGATATTGAGAAATTTTATCCCAGTTCACTTAATCATGAAATTCTGAAATAAAGTCTTCAGATAATTTTTGATATTCTGATATTAAATCCCAATTTACTGCATCTTTTTACACTTCTAATGATATCTTCTGAAAGTTCATTATCTTTAGAAAGTGAATCCCAATTAATACTGCTCCTAATTAGCCTATCCATTTATATAGAATGTATTTTTATAAATATGTTATTTTTTCAATTTCTAAGTAAGGTTTAAAAATGTTTAATTCTAAATAAGACATGATTTGTATGCTTAATTCATCATTCTTTTTCCTGATGCAAAGAGTATTAAAGGTTTATCTGTGTAGGCATCACCATTAAATAATATATTCTCCCCAAGTGTAATTAAAACTTCTGATTTCCCATTAGTATAATTAAGACGTAAATAAAATGTAATTTTCATATCCATATTTTCACTCAGTTTCATATTTCTGTTAAGGAGATTGCTACTAAATTTCATAAAAACGACTGCTTCCCAGTAACGCATAGCACCAAGACTATTATATGCTTTTTTATCTTCTTGAATTGTTGCATAAAATTTTTGATTATCCACATAATTTTTATTAACTGCGTCATACGTATCCTGAGGAGATGGAATATTCACTAGTCTTATTTTGAGCATCAAACTTTTCATCTTTTAAAACTAAAACATTATTTTCTAAATACCTCTTATTCACTGCATTCTTATCTGCTGTAGGATCAGCAACATTTCCTATTCTTTTACCTTTTGCATTAATTACATTCCCATCTTGAATATGTAAATATTTTTGATCCAAATTACTTAATTCACCTTTAAGTACAGCATCTAAATATCTTATTCTTACAGCAGTTTCTTGAACAAAATCTGAAAAACTATCATTAACATTTTTTTCTATTTCATTTTTAACTTCCAGATTATTCTCTCTTATTTGTTTTAAAACATATTCTCTTGTAGTAACACCATGTTCATCTATAGGTTCTTTAACAATTTTTTAATTTTTTTTCTTCCACATCATAATTACCATCATCTGTTAATTTAAATCCATTTCCAGGAGGTCCAGGTGGTCCAATTCCAAATTCTTCATAAGATGAACCAAAAGGGTATGAATTCATTTATTTAATCTAAAGTTTTTAAAGTTTTAAATTCCTTATTAGCCATATTAAGTGATCCTCTTTTTCTTTCATTCACGATTAAATAAAACCTATATTGTTTACCTGGATTTGATCCTAATCTCCAGTTAAATTCTAGTCTTAAATTCGAAATATTAGTATACTCTGGATGATTACATAAATTAAAATAAAAGATTGGATGCAATCTCGCATAATTTACATAACTTATAAGACATTCACTTTCAGTGTTATGAGTATTTAATCCAGCTGCTAATAATTCAGAATAACATCTATTATAATCTAACTGCCCATCTTTAAAATTCATTTTATAAATTTCTTCTGGAACTTTTTTATTATTACATAATATCCAGCATTCAATGAGATCTAAATTATCAAAAATCATATTACTCTGATTCTGATTGTTTTCTTTTTCTACATACTGTGGAATGACAAGAACACTTAACACCTCATCAGATGTAGTTCTTATATGGCATGCACCACTTGATGTTGTTTGCTGATTACTTTTCTCAATTGAAGCAGAACACCAAGTAATTTCAATAGGTGTAGAATTCAAAGCTATACTTTTAAATTCAGCCTCAATGGATGGGTACAACTCTACATAAGGTAACCATAATTGGAAATCAGATATAATAACTTTATAATTAGGATTTGCAACATCTGTGTATAACATATCATTATGACTATTTCTTTGAAATTCAAATGTAACTTTTATATCAGAAATTAATCTTCTAAAATCGTTGAGAAACCCAAACAGCTGTCTTAAAGGAATCCAAATTTTTATTATATTGCTGTTTTTTGTTAAAAGCCATCTCTGTCTAAATCCTTTATTATAAGAGGCATTTTCTTTTAATTTGATATCTGATCCTTTCTTTACATCTTTATTAGGATCATCTATTACTATTTTATCTTTATCAGCTGATTCTGATGTATCAACATAATACATCATATTTGTAGCCTCTGAAGTGGAATAATCTTTTGCGAAATTTATAAGTCTGTTAATTTGATGAATTAATGAAGCACATTCAATATTGGAATCAGTTTGTTCTTTTCCTATAGTTAATGAAGCGGATCTAAACAGATTCCCACCATTTACAAATGTAACATTATCAGTTCTTATAGTGTCATTATTATTTTTTACTATTTTACTTTCTAAGCATATATAACCGTTACTATATAATATAGGTGAATTTGTATCTTTAATAGTAAACTTATATTGATCAGATTCTTTTACATTAGTACTATCTTCATTATGTTTTATATATTCATACTTAGCAATTTTATTACTATAATAATCTGAAATAGAATTTAAGTCCCAAAGTTTTTCCATTTATTAGGATAAAAACTCATTTATACCATTTCAAACCAGATCCATATCGATCCTGAATTTTCTTTTTAGCTAATATATCATTAACAGTTACAGGTTTAGATAATATATTTTCAAGTTTATTTTGAATAACTTTTTTAGCTTTATCTTCAATTGCTGTTTTTGCTGATTTACCTAAAACTTCTAACATTTTTTCCCCAAAAGTTTTAATTCCTTCAGTGAAGATATTACCACCATATCGTTTTGCGTATAATCTATGTTTGTTATAATTCATTTATTAAACTGAAAAGCTTGCGCTTAAGCTAAAATTAATCTATATAAAACTCTCATATTATTCAAGTCTATCAGTTCATTATCTTGATTCGTGATATACATTCGAATTCTATGAATATAATTTCGGCTATTAACAGGTAAAAATAAAGGATTTATTTCATCAATTTTTATTAAACTACCAGGAGGATTAGATGGCGTAAAAGAATATAAAATATTTGAATTAATATTATTATATAGAGTTCCTGTAATTGCATCACAATGAATGTGTATGTCATCAACTCCTCTAGAAATGTTTGCCATATATTTTCCTTCTTGATGATTATCTTCATATATTTCTGATTCAAATCCTAAAATTTCATGTAATTTACCCTCTCTAAGATCAATTTTATATTCATCTTTTAATTCAATTATAAAGCGCTGTGTAGTGAAATTAGCTTTAAATTTAATTGGTGGTTCATCTCCAAATCATTTTATTAAAAAGTTATTTAATTCCCTTAATGTGTAATTTGCATTATCTAAAGTTATTTCATGCCATAAACTACCATCAAAATACTTAAATGTATTATTTTCATATTCTTCATCAATATTATTGTATGAAACCTACATAGACAGATTTTAAAGCTATTTTTGAATTTTCATTAACAGGAATAGGGGGAACATATTCAATTGTAAAATCTTCTGATTTCTCAAAAATTTTAATCTAAAATTAGCATTTATTAAGCACAAAATCTTCATTATAACCACTTCGTTCTTGGGTAAAAGAATATAAAACTTCAACAGGTGATTTACCTTTATTCCTTTGAGTTATGTATTTCATACAATAAAAACCATATTTAACAATGTTGGTTCTTGTAAAAAAACTCGAATTATATCTGATTCCTTTACTAGATGTTTCAAGATATTTTACAATATTTTTTGGTATGAAAATGTTATTCAATTTAATGTCTTTATATTTACAGGGATCATAGCATACTTCTGGAAAATTTTAGGTAAGAATTTTAGGAATTTTTAGAAAAATTTTAGGAAAATTTTAGGAGTGTATTTCAATAAAAACTAGATGTATATTTGTATACATCTAGTAAAACAACTTTGTATACATTGTAAAGAGTTTGCTTCACACCCTTCAACCATATATACTGATAGACTGCGCATGACATCAAAATTTCTGGCTCCAACATAAAATCACATGACAACAGTCAAAAAGATGGGTTACACCTGCTGTGCTTATGGTTGCTCTGACCGAAATAGTAAAGAAAGTTCTATGATTTTTCATGGGTAAGAAACGAATTAAATACCTAAGTCAATAAAGTTCAATTACTTAACCAGAAACTTGCAGCTATTGATATAAAAATATAGTAACTTAAGAAAAAAAATGGAATGCATGTTCCAAATTCTTCGCAAATGTTCATCACATTATAAATCACAAAATGTAAACAACCTGATCATGCATGTATATAGCTCATAAGTAAACTTACCTGAAGAGTTTTCATTATATATGAGGTGCATTCACATAATACACCGAAAACACTGAAGTTCTGCAGCGTAAATTAGTAATCATAACAGCATTTGTACACGAAATTTGGAGTCTGATGATGACGTGCCCAATGTTTGAGCCATGGCGGCTTTGATGCAGCTATTGCCAATGCGCAGTCCATTAGTATATATGGTCGAAGTTCACACCCAAATTTTTTGCATAACGTCTAATGTCTAAAGTTTAAGTATGATTTACTTCTAATGTTCAGTTCTTATCTTTTCACGTGTTATTATCATATTCAAGTATATTTACCACATTCAAGTTTCACTTTGAACATTAATATGCTGTTGAACCAGAAGCAATTCACGATTTTCACAGTAAAGTTTTCAGGTTTCACATTAAACTATAATATCCTAAAAAGGTAATTGAAAACCAAGAACTATGTACAATTGTTCACTGAATTACTTTTTTCATATTATTGTTTTAACCTTTTCCTGATTAGCCTATCTTTTTCTGCTTCCACCACAACTAATTTACTTTCAGTTTTCTTTATTTCAGCTGAACCTTGTATGATCAAGTTAGAGGCAACTGCTATTTCAACAGTATTTTGTTTTTCTACAGCTTTTCTCATTCTTTCTGTTCCCTCTTGAATTACTGCTAGGGAGGCTTTTTATCTTTTTAAGCCTATTTATTTCTGCATCATTTTCTTTTATTTTGTCATCAAACTCAGCTTTTCTTTTTTTCTCTAGCTGCTTTTCCTTATTTTTCCTCTCTTTCTTCGAAAATAAAAGCATAACAAACAGCGCGAAAACTAGCTCATAAATAGAATATTTGAAACACTCTCAATGTATGCACTCTCAATTATTAGGGATGGTAGAGGGGAAGGGAATAGAACTGTCCAAAATTAGCATGTTTTCGTTGCGCTAGGGCGCTTAAGCACGGCTGAATTCCTTCAGATACCCCCAATGTTCAAATGATTGAAATGTGCTGATGTTCATGGAATGAAATGGTTGATCAGCTATGATGACCGCAGATAAAAGTTCGGGGTGGGGGGGGAGGGCTTTATTTTTTTTATTTTTTTTTTTAGTTTATGCAACATTTTACATCACTCCAGTATTTATCTTGTCATCATCAACAATCGCAATGCAACTACCGCTACGATCGCGGATATCAGCAACCGAAAATCTGCCATATCTCTAAGTGATATAACACACAGTATCCTGTTACAGTGTATTGTAATTGAAAAAAGGATGTGGAAAAAAGAAACTTTCAGAAATTAAGATCATCAAGTCATGCGTTTCAAAATCCGTTTTCCTTTATAACGTTTAAAAACATGTTTTTGTTTTTTTACCTGTAGTGTAAATAAAAAAACTATGTTGATTTTTTTTTATGGAATCAGACGTCCGTATGTCTGATTGTCTTCATCTGAGTTCACACTTTAGCTACTGTGTACAAGTAGACCTATTTTTCAGCTCAAAAATATGTAGTTTTGTATATATTCACAGTATAAGTCATTCCTTATTCCCACAGAACTGAATTCAGCATATGCAAAATGAAGATCATCAAGACCCGCCCAACACTATGTTTCTGATTGTCTGCTGTTTATATTCAAGAAAATGCAAACATGGATCAATGGTGAATGCAGCAACTATGATTTTTATTTATTACCAAGAAAAAAAAAAAAAAAGAGCCGTGAAAGCTGTAAAGCTGAAACGGATATTTCTCTCGACCTCCCCCCCATGCAGAAAAATATTCCAATTAAGATCAAACAGCAGGAGGACGCGTCCACACAACACAACCTTTGGAATTACCTGATGGAATGGCTTCTTTTCATTTGGCACAACGCCATAAATCACCACCTGCAGCTCACTGAACTGTTTTTTTTTTTTTTTTTTTTTTTTGCATCTGCTAAAGTTCCTAACGGAATTTGGCGAAATTTGCACTAGAACTTTATTGTGATGTATCTTAACTACTGTAAAAATTTTACTGTGTTATTTTCAAAATTCAGAAAAATGGATTTCTGAAAATATTCTCCTAGTCCTTTTGTGCTGTGGAAGTGATAAACAGGTGTTTGCTTTCTTCCCAACCAAGGGCTTCAGATCAGCGCTCCCAGCTGTCAATCAACCGTTGCTATGGTAACACCCTTTCTGCTGGAGGCTCACTCTGTCCAAAGAGGCACACATACTTGTCCATAATAAAAATTACCAATGCTAACTTTTAAAGTTTTAAACCGATTCAACTGGAATTTTGGAAGTGAGCTTCTGTAATCCAATTACAGTGAATGTAAAAATTTCAGCCACTTTCGTGAAAAATTCGCAAAGATAGTTTTCTTATTTTTTTATCATAAGTAGTGGAAGTCTCTTGAGGGGAGGGAGGGTGGCATGCACATAAACAAGAAGATGATGAATGTGTTGTTCAGGCATACTCCTCACTGGTGGATGCCAGCTGACTTGGTACATACGCGACCCCCTGCAAATGCTAAATGCCTCTTCTTTCCCCTTCTGTTCTCAATTGTCGGACGGACATCAAGCTCCCCTTCGACCTACTAGTAATCATCCAATTTTATTGCACTGGAAGTAGTGCCTTTTTTTTCTTTTTTTCCCCCAGCCAAATTAGAATTTGGTGCACATCAGAAACCGCTGCCGGTGGTTTCTTTGAGAACAGAGAAAAAGGAACTTTAAAAAATGAAGGGGTAACAGTAACACGATTTCCTAAAAGGGCATTTTTTAAGCACTAATTTCAAATTTCAAGGCTTTTCAAGACGGCATTAAAAAAACACCGTTTTTCCAGGATATTCCAGGCCTTGAAAACGTAATCATGATTTTCCAGGACTTTCCAGGTTTTCAAGCACGCGTGCGCACCCTGCGTAATGGTAAATTTATTGGCGTTAATAACGGTTGTGTTTTTAATAAATAAGCTTACGAAAATTTTAGGATGAATAGCAAATTTTAGGTATAATTTTAGGAATTTAAGGAGGGTCACAAAATATTAGGAATTTTAGGAATTTTAGGAGGAATGCGATCCCTGTATTTATATTCTCCAAATGGATCAAAATATTCCACAAAATTATATTTAGGATCATCAAAGAAAGGTGACTTGATCACGCTAGTTACGTTAACTAAAACTTTTACAAAAAGTTCGTAAGTTGGAAGCTTTCGACCTTATCTTAGGTCTTCATCACGCCAATGGAGGACTAAGATTGTTGCCAGATTCTACATTTGAATTTTTCCTATTTTTGTTGCCAAAACTTAGAATTGATCTCCAGATTAACGGAATGTAGAGAGGAGATTCGGAGTTGCAAGTCATTGAGTTGAAAATAATTTCTATGCTTTCACGGTAACGGAGGGCAAAACGATTGTCAAACGAAGCAATTCGTTTTGCTTCGTTCCAGAGGGGAACTGCAGATGTGTCTTCCATTGTCAAAATAGACAAGGCAGTGTTGGGATTGCCTTTCGAAACATCTTTTCTATGTTCTAAAATTCTATGGCTTATGCTCCTGTATGTGCTTCCAATGTATAAGTTATCCCCAAGTAGAAGAAGAGATAGGAATGCAGTAAACTCCTGGGAGGTTCAGGCTTTCAACTTTGTCCCTATCCCTTTGTAGAAGTTTCAAGATGTTTGGGGTAGATTTAATGGCAAGATGGTAACCAAAACTTCTAAAAAGAATCTGTAACTTATAAGCATAGGAAGGATGGTAAGGAACAGAACCACAGAATTTCAGGTCTTCTTTCTTGTGAGGAAGGAGGCATTCGATTTTCGAATGGTTTTCATATTTCTTTATGAGGGAGTTGACTGTAACAGCAGGGAAACCATGAGAGAGGGCTATTGTAGAAATTTTGGAGAGTTCTTCTTGAAGAGAGAGTTGGCTGTTGCAAATGATATGAGCCCTGTGGATGTAGGACTTCAATGCTGCAAGCTTGTAGAGATGCAGGGTGCAAGATTTGTAGGGAATGATGTTAGTGGCTGCAGAAGGTTTTCGATAGACGGAACGAGTAATGGAGAGATCAGCAT
Organism: Macrothele yani; assembly: GCA_039090855.1. NCBI lineage: Eukaryota > Metazoa > Arthropoda > Arachnida > Araneae > Macrothelidae > Macrothele > Macrothele yani. The sequence goes on along the minus strand of CM076996.1, from coordinate 72,343,798 downwards.
TTCTGCAGATAGATACATCCAGGAAATCAATTTTGTGATTTACTTCCTTAGATATAGTGAGCTTAATGGAAGGAAATTTTTCTGTAATGGAGTTGATCAGTATCTGTAGCTCAGACTCGGAATGTGGCCAGCTAATGAAAACGTCGTCTACATATCTTAACCATAGGGAAGGTTGAAAAGGGTGTAGAGGAATTATGGAAACTTCAATATGTTGCATGTAGATTTCAGCAAGCAGAGGGGAAAGAGGTGAGCCCATGGGGAGACCAGATTGTTGCCTATACACAATTTTGATCAACATAGTTGTTTCATCAACATAGTTGTTTTGTTTTCAACAAAATTGTGTATAGGCAACAATCTGGTCTCCCCATGGGCTCACCTCTTTCCCCTCTGCTTGCTGAAATCTACATGCAACATATTGAAGTTTCCATAATTCCTCTACACCCTTTTCAACCTTCCCTATGGTTAAGATATGTAGACGACGTTTTCATTAGCTGGCCACATTCCGAGTCTGAGCTACAGATACTGATCAACTCCATTACAGAAAATTTCCTTCCATTAAGCTCACTATATCTAAGGAAGTAAATCACAAAATTGATTTCCTGGATGTATCTATCTGCAGAAACGCTGATCTCTCCATTACTCGTTCCGTCTATCGAAAACCTTCTGCAGCCACTAACATCATTCCCTACAAATCTTGCACCCTGCATCTCTACAAGCTTGCAGCATTGAAGTCCTACATCCACAGGGCTCATATCATTTGCAACAGCCAACTCTCTCTTCAAGAAGAACTCTCCAAAATTTCTACAATAGCCCTCTCTCATGGTTTCCCTGCTGTTACAGTCAACTCCCTCATAAAGAAATATGAAAACCATTCGAAAATCGAATGCCTCCTTCCTCACAAGAAAGAAGACCTGAAATTCTGTGGTTCTGTTCCTTACCATCCTTCCTATGCTTATAAGTTACAGATTCTTTTAGAAGTTTTGGTTACCATCTTGCCATTAAATCTACCCCAAACATCTTGAAACTTCTACAAAGGGATAGGGACAAAGTTGAAAGCCTGAACCTCCCAGGAGTTTACTGCATTCCTATCTCTTCTTCTACTGGGGATAACTTATACATTGGAAGCACATACAGGAGCATAAGCCATAGAATTTTAGAACATAGAAAAGATGTTTCGAAAGGCAATCCCAACACTGCCTTGTCTATTTTGACAATGGAAGACACATCTGCAGTTCCCCTCTAGAACGAAGCAAAACGAATTGCTTCGTTTGACAATCGTTTTGCCCTCCGTTACCGTGAAAGCATAGAAATTATTTTCAACTCAATGACTTGCAACTCCGAATCTCCTCTCTACATTCCGTTAATCTGGAGATCAATTCTAAGTTTTGGCAACAAAAATAGGAAAAATTCAAATGTAGAATCTGGCAACAATCTTAGTCCTCCATTGGCGTGATGAAGACCTAAGATAAGGTCGAAAGCTTCCAACTTACGAACTTTTTGTAAAAGTTTTAGTTAACGTAACTAGCGTGATCAAGTCACCTTTCTTTGTTAATATTGTTACGTGTTTTGCCCATAATCGTCATTTAGGATCATTATAATAACAGACCCAATGAGTCCCAGGTCCTGTAGATATATCTGAATTAATAATTCCACTTTCAAATTTCTTAATCTTTTTAGGTAATAAATCTGATGTAAATACACCTCTGAATCCTTTTACATCTTTCATATTTTGTTCTATCGTTTTATTGGATATACCTCGTAATTCTGAAGAACTCCCTTTCCAGAATGTTTTTTTACAACCTGATCCAGTTACTTTACTTAAAAGCTTTATTCACACCAAAACTAGCAGCACCAGATAGAGCACCAGTACCAAGAGCTGCTAAGATAGGGATCAAAAGGGTAAAATACCTCCGTTTTTCTTTAATTGTGTCTTACTTATAGTTATTCGTTTACCATTTTTAATTTGATTAACTTGAGTTTTTGTTAAATACATATCATGATTAGCACTTTTAGTTTTATCAATGTGCAGTGTAATTTTTTCACCTTTCTTAGCTGCTGATTTTAATTTATTTTTCTGACCTTCACTCAAATAAATTCTTGATACAATATAATTACTCATTTATTAAGATAGAAACTTTGAATAATATTGTTTTACTTGCTCATTAGTCATTTTACCCTCTTTCAATAATATATCTAGTATTTGAACTATTTGGTTATATACTTTCTTATTTTTAGTTCCCTTACATATTTTATCTGTTAATTTATCTAAAATATTAAGACCCTCACCCATATAGTAATTCCCCACTTTGAGAGCTTCTAATGCTCTAATATATTTTTGCACCTCAGCCATTTTATAATCGAAACGATCAATTTTTTTCTGTAATTTTTTCTTTATCTTTAGCATTATTAAGTGCTTTTACTTGAGGACCTTTTAGATGTCCGATTTTGTTGTTTCTTTCATTTGCTTGATTTATTATTTCATCAATCTCTTCATCAGATTTATTAACTAATTCTGAAGGTAAATCAAATCCTAACTTTTATTTAATAAGCGATATATTCAAGTTTTTGTTTAAGTTAATTTTATGAATTCCTGCTTCTCTCTTATACATTTCTTTAGCATCTGAAATAGGTTCTTCAGTATCTGGTTCTTCTAAGGCAGGAATTCTTGAAGATTCTCCAATTGGTTGAAATGAAAGTTCTTCAATTGCATCTTGAATAGCTTTTAAATTTTCTTTTCTAGATAAATCTTGATGTTCTAATTTCTCAACTACAGGTTTATGAAATTTTGTGATTGCCTCTTCATATCCTAAATCTTCTAATTGCTTTTCCTTATTTCGTTTTCTTAGTTCAGCATTTACTTTTGTTAATTTTAATAAATCTTGTACCATTTTACTCATTTATTTAACTCAAAATTTGCTTTCAAGCAAATTATTTTACTACCAAGCAAATTATTTTACTTCCAAGCAAATTATTTTACTACCAAGCAAATTATTTTACTTATATAAATGGACGATTTTGAACAACTTGAAGAATATTTATCTTTTGCCGAAATGGCATTAGATCTAGATGAATATTATTTATCTCAAGGAATACCAGCTGAAGATTTATTATTTGAAGCTGAAATGTTTATTGAAGATGCTGAATTTCTATTAAATAAATATGATTAAGCAGAAAGCTTGCAGCATTAAACTAAAAGATTATTCAGAACCAGAAGAATTTATAGATCCAAATCAAAATCCAATATTACCTATTCATCCTTTTAAACTTTTAATAACAGGATCTTCAGGATGTGGAAAAACAAATTTACTATTAAATTTAATATATGATCATTTAAATTTTGATGCATTATTCATATGTGCAAAAGATATTAACGAACCTAAATACTCTAAATTACAAGAAACTTACTCAATGTTTGATGATATAGAAGAGGAAGATATTTTAAAAATAAAGGGAAAGAATAAAAATAAGTTATTAAAATTATTTAAAAAGTTTAAGAAAGAAACATTATTTAGTCCAGACATAAATGCATTTATTACTGTACATGACTTAGTTCCTTCATTAAAAAATCTAGCTATTTTTGATGACTGTGTAAAAAAAAAGATCAAAACGAAATTGAAAATTTTTTTAAAAGAGGTAGGAAGAAAATGCATCCATTATTTATTTATCACAGACCTATTATTCAACACCTATTGATATAAGAAAAAACTGATTACTTTATATTTTTTAAACTTCAGCACAGAGAAATTGATGGTGATTTTAATATAGATCCTTATCAAAAAAAGTATTAAAAAACCTTATGATTTCTTCATGTTAAATTTGAAAAATCCTCACATGAGATACAGATGTAACTTTGATCCTATATAAACGGAAGAATATTTAGAAAAGAAAATGTATGTATACAGAAAAAGTTTTAATTACTATAATAAAATTAGTATATCACTACCAGTAGGCAAATTTATATTTAGTGCTTCAGGTTTAATCAGCTTTTGCATTTATTCCTTTAGCAGCACTTTCTTTAGGAACAGGAGTCATTGAAATTGTTGATAAAACTCTAAATATTTCAGAAAAAAAGAATATAAACAAGCTTACAAATTTTATAAACAGATATTAAATTTAATAAACACTAATTCAATTTCAGGACAGGATGCTTACATTAGAAAAGAAGATTTTATAAAAAATATTTTCTTTTAGAAAAATATGTAAAGCAAACACAGCTAAATGGTTATAGATATGTAGTTAAAAAATAGATTTACAGATAAATAAATGGTGCGCAAACAGAATATTCATATATACAAAGAAATTAATGGTACTGGTTATATAATAACAGGAGATGATATAGTAGGATGGTTACAAGATAAATTAAGTCCACCTGAAATGCATATACCTGGGTACCAGTATTGTGGTCCATTTAAAAAATTAGAAAAGAGATTAAAAAGAGGTGATCCAGGAATTAACAGAGTTGATAAAGCTTGCAAAAAACATGATGTAGCTTATAGTAAAACTAAAGATACTAAACAGAGACATATTGCTGATCAAGAACTCTTAAAAGATTTAGATTCAATTGAAAATACTACAAGTGGATTCTATCCATTAGGAGAGAAACAAGCTAGAGCTGTTATAAAACCAATTATGAAAGCAAAGAAAACATTTGGTTTAGGAATTTCATCCTATATAAATATGTATTGCTTCAAGTGCAAACAGAAAACTGAAACTAAAGACTTTCAAGAAACAGTAGCTAAAAATGGAAGACCCATGGCAAAAGGAAAATGTGCAGTCTGCGGATCTAAAACGAGTGTTTTTTTACAGACGTCATGAAAGACCTCGAAAATATTTATTATACACCAGAAACTGGTTATTGTAGTATTAATGAATTACAAAGAAAAACTAAATTACCCAGGAAAGATATAGAAGAGTTTTTACATCAACAAGATGTATATACTAAACATAAACCACTTATTCATAGATTTAAAAGAAGAAGAATTTATGTTTCTCATGTCAATGACCAATTTCAAGCTGACCTTATAGATATGCAAGATTTTAAATCCTCTAATAATGACACAAATTATATTTTATCAGTGATTGATATATTCAGTAAATATGCTTGGACAATTCCGATTAAAAGAAAAACAGGTGAAGAGGTAACTAGAGCATTTAAAAAAATATTTAAAGAAAGAAAACCAGAAAAACTTCAAACAGATAAGGGTACAGAGTTTATAAATAAACAAACTCAAAAGTTATTCAAGGATGAAAATATTCACTGGTTTACAACTGAAATATTGAGATAAAATGTGCTGTTATTGAAAGATTCAACAGAACTTTAAAGACTAAAATGTGGAAGTATTTCACAGCAAATAATACTAGAAAGTGGATAAATGTACTAGATAAATTAATTAAAAATTATAATAATTCTTATCATAGATCCATTAAAATGACACCTATAGGAGCAAGTAAGGAAGAAAATGAATTAAAAGTTTATAATAATTTGTATAAAGAAAAAGAGAAAAATAAACCAAAATATCAAAAAGGAGATAAAATAAGAATTTCAAAATATAAAAGAGAATTTAAGAAAGGTTATCTTCCAACATTTACAGAAGAAATATTTATAATTTCAGATATATTGAACACAGATCCTCCGACATATAAAATAAAAGGTTTAAATAATGAAGAAATTACAGGAACATTTTATGAAAAAGAACTGGTTTAAATATGATAAGAAAGATTAGGTTTATGAGATTGAAAAAAATTATTACAAATAAAGGAAATAAATACTTAGTTAAATGGTTGGGATATCCTGATGAATTTAACAGTTGGGTTGACGCTGTAATTTGAAAAGTTTTTGCAAAACGCCCTTCGGTGGAGGGTCTATGCTTTATTTTTTAATTTTTTTTGTACCTAGCCAGCCAGGTACTTATGAGGCGTTAACTCTTAGACCCTCCACCAGACACACACACACAACTTTTCAGATCACACACGCTCTACCATGAACCCAAACTTTTTTTTTTAAATCAAAGTGGGACAGGGAGCTAACCACATCGGGATCGAACCCAAGACCTTTTTGCATGCAAACTTAACATGGTACCACTCGGCCACTCTTGGCCGACAGAAATGCTTTTAATCTCATTCTTAAAGAAGGAAAATGGGCAATGATCCAAGGTTGTTACGTAATCTCTCAAGATGCTCTTATCAATTTAGTTCCAAGGATTTGGCAGCTGTTCAAGTCTGCCTGAAGGAAGTTATGCAAACATTTTAGCTCAAAGTAAGTGTTTATGTAATGACTGCATCTCAGCAAGAAAGAGATTTAATTGCTTGTGTTGCCATCTATATGTGAAAGAAAAAACTGTAAAAGAATAACTAAGTTCTGAAAGGTTTTTAATAAAATGATATCTAATAAATGGATAATTTTAATGATATTGAAGAAGCTAATTACTTTTCTTATTCATCTTCAGAAGAAGAACAAATTGAAATTCCTGAAAATTTTAAAAAAGTAATGAAACAAATAAAAAGAATGAAATATGATGAAGAGGAAGACTTATTATGTAGATTATAATAAATATTTAAAAAGTAGATATGTTAGTAGAATAAGATATTTTAATCAGTTTAAAAGAAAAAATAACTTTAAATTTAGTAAGGAAGCAGAAGATTTATTTTTTAAATTATTGGATTTTATGTACTATGAGAAAAATTTAAAATATGCATATTTTATTAAAAAAAATTGTGACTATTATAATATATCACATGATATTAAAATTAATATAAATCCAAAAAATGAAAAGATCTGGGAAGCTTTTAAAGCAGCAAGCTTTTCAGAAAAGTATTTATAAAATTTGTTTCCTAATAAATGGAGAACAAAATATGCAAAAGTTGTAAACAAACAAAACCTATAGATAAATTTTACATTCAACATCGTAAAGGTTATGTTTATAGACAACACTTTTGCAAGACTTGTGATTCTAAAAGAAAGTGCCAAAAGAGAATTTGTGACTGTGGAAAAGAATACACTGTAACTCATTATCAAAGACATTTAAGAAGTAATTATCATAATAAACGTGTTCAACCTGTTTTTTAAAATCCCTTTATAAATTTACATCCTAATAAATGGAGTTAAAAAATCTGAAGCCTGTTATTGTGCAGCATCTTAAAAGTGCTCTAAATGTTATAAGTGTTCAGAAACTTAGAAATGCTGCAAAGCAATTAAAAATCAAACAATCAAAAAATGTAAGAAAAGGTGATTTAATTAAATCACTAATAAAATATATTAGAAAAACAGGTGAATATAAACCTGTTTTAGTAGATATCCTTGGATTAGATACATCAGAATATTTAGATAGAAAAAGAAAAATATTTATTAATCATCCAGAGAGAAGAAATAGAATTAAAAAAATATTTGATTCTTTTAATTTAAAATTCAAAGATAACGAACTGAAACCAAGAAAAGAAAAGAAAATTAAAACAGCTGTAAATCTTGAAAAATTATTTAAACCTGATTATGAAATTATTGAAACAAAAGGAAAATATATTAAAAAATATATGGTACATAGAGAGAATTATAGAGTAGCTGGTGTAAATATTAAACCTGAACAATATTTTGATATTTTACAAAATATATTTAGAAAAGCTATAGGTAAAATTAAAGGAAAAGTAGATATAATAGTATACAGTCCTAATCTTAATAAACCATTTCACGATAAAATGATGTCAACAAATGATGCTTATGAATATTATATATATAAATTATCTGATCAAATAGAATATAAAGAATTAGATATTACAGACTGTATATTTGATTTTAATGTGGTTGAATTACCTGGAGGAGGAAAACATTTAATAATAGTTAAAGAAGATGATATTGTAAATAAAAGAAGTATATGCTAAATAAAAAATAATGATATTTGTTTAGCTAGATCAATTGTAACAGCATTAGCAATTCAAAATCCTGAGGTGTTATGTAATAAATTAAACCATGAAAAAATGTCAAAGAATGATATAACATATATTAAAAAAGGTAGAGTTTTACAAAAAACATTAGCTATAAAATTGCATGAATTATGTAATATTCCTTTAGAAATATGTAATTTAGATCATGTTAAAATATTTGAAGAATTTTTAGAAATTCAAATTAATATATTTTGTAGAGAGAATTTTAACGAAAGAATATATAGTGGTACTTATAAACTTACATGTATCTACATATTTAAAAATAGAAATCATTTTGATGTTATTACTTATATTAAAGGATTTTTAGGTAGAAGAAATTATTGTGATTACTGTCAAATAAGTTATGATAAAAAAGATAAACATAAATGTCCTCTTAAATGTGATAGATGTTTTACAACAGATAGCAAATATTGTAATAGTGATGAAATATTTTGTAAAAAATGTAATAGATTATTTAAAGGTAAAGAGTGTTTTATATACCATGAAATGAAAGATAAGAAAGGTATAAGTGTTTGTAATAGTTTATGGAAATGTTTAAAATGTAAACAAATTATTAATCAATATGAGAGAAAATCAAAAGAACATAGATGTGGTGAAAAACGATGTAAAAACTGTTGGCAATGGGTTCTAAATGATCATAAATGTTTTATGAAATGTAAAGATGCAAAAGGAGGTAAATGTAAAAAAGACTTAAAAATATTTCATTTAAAGATAAATGGTGTGAAAAATGTAAATATGAATATACTGAAAAATATTTCTTTTTTGATGTTGAAACAAAACAAGAAACAGGAATTCATGAAGTAAATCTAGTTATAAATCATGGTTTTAATGGGGATGAAAATATATTTAAAAATGAAGATGAATATTGTAAATGGTTATTTGATAAAAAAACATTACAGCTATACAGTATTAGCACATTATGGAAAAGGATTTGATTTTCAATTCTTAGCTAAGTATTATTTTAAAAATGAAATTGAAGTATTCACTATATATAATGGAAATAAACTTAATTATATGCAAATTCCTTGTTTAAATATGAGATTTATTGATTCTATTAATTTTACATTAGTTCCATTAAGAGATTTTCCTAAAACCTTTGGATTAGAAGAATTAGCAAAAGGATATTTTCCTCATTTATTCAATACATCAAATAATCAAAATTATGTAGGTCTGTATCCTAAAAAATATTACTATGGTTATGATAGTATGACATTAAAACAGAGAAATGTTTGATAAATGGTATAATACTGTAAAACATGAAACATTTGATTTTCAAAAAGAATTCATTAAATACTGTAGATCAGATGTTGATATTTTAAGAAGAGGATGTTTAGAATTTAGAAGATTATTTTTAGAAATTGCAAACATAGATCCCTTTAAATATGTTACATTAGCGGGTGTATGTATGGCTATTTACAGAGATAAATTCCTAAAAGAAAATACAATTGCTGTTGATGATGATATAATTCATAAAGATAAATATACTAGGGGTGTTCAAATGAAAAGGTATGAAACGTCATAAGAACGTAACCGTTAACATATTAGCCTATGCCGCTATGGGAGAACGTAGCGACACATCTAGGGATGCGATTGGAGTCGCCGGCGTGGATCGGAGCATGCGCAGGAGAGAGCAGAGGCTCTTATAAAGAGCGCCGTCCAATTGACGCGGCAGTGCGTGTGAGGACAGGATGGCGTTCACATTGCAAAATTTGACGATTGAGGAGCAGCGAGGCGTTATCCGATTTCTGACAGCGGAAGGTGTTAAACCGGCCGCTATTCATCGCGGAGGGTGTGGTTCTGCTCCATGATAACGCGCATCTACACGTCTCCAGGGTCACACATGCGGAACTGGCCAAGTTCCAGTGGGAGGAGCTTGACCATCCGCCCTACAGCCCGGACATGTCGCCCTGCGATTTCCATGTGTTTGGTCCCCTGAAAAAACATCTGAAAGGGAAGCGCTTCCACTCGGACGACAAACTCAAGGACGCTGTGCAGGACTGGGTCTCGTCACGGCCACAGGAATTCTGGGAACAAGGAATCCTTCGGCTCGTTAATCAATGGGATCGTTGTGCTACGGCCTATGGTGTATACTTTGAATAAAGTCTTCATTTATACCCACAGTGTCATTTCGTACCTTTTCATTTGAACACTCCTTGTAGTAAAAAATCTATTGCTTGGTTAGATTATTTATCTCAAAAACATATTAATATACAACATGCTTTAAATGGTGGAGAAAAGAAATTAAAATTAGGTAAAAAATATTATAAAGTAGATGGATTTTATGAAAATACTATATATCAATTTCAAGGATGTCATTGGCATGGATGTCCTAGATGTTATAGAGAATCAACTATAAATATTCAAAATCAAATATGTATGAAAGATTTATATAAACGAACAAAAAGAATAAATAAAAAGATAAAAGATAATGGATATGAATTAATTGAAATATGGGAATGTGATTTTGATAATAAGGAAATCAAAAAATATATGAAAACTGAATGGAATAGAGATTTTGTAGATCCTTTAAATCCTAGAGATGCTTTTTATGGTGGTAGATGTGAACCAACAAAATTAAAATATGAATTCAAAGGAAATGAAAAAGGTAGATATATAGATGTATGTTCATTATATCCAACTGTTAATTATTTTGATAATTATCCAATTGGTCACCCTACAAAAATATTTAATCCTAAGAAATATGATAAGAAATGGTTTGGATTAATAAAATGTAAAGTGTTACCACCTAGAAAATTATATCATCCTGTGTTACCATATAAAGGCAAAAAATTAATATTCACTCTATGTAAATCATGTTCTCAAACTATAAAATGTAATCATTTTAAATCAAATCAAATTGTAGAAAAGAAAAGATGTAAAGACTGTTATGAAGTCAGAAATGAAGAATGTAATCATACTGAAAGATGTTTTCTTGGTACTTGGACTACTGATGAAATGAGATTAGCACTTAAAAAAAGGTTATAAAATTTTAAATATATATGAAGTATGGAATTTTGAAAATAAAACAGATAAACTATTTAGAGATTATGTTAAAATGTTCTTAAAAATAAAACTAGAAACAGATGATAAATTGAAAGAGCCTAAAGATTTTAAAACTAAAGAAGAATATAAAAAATATATTAATGAATATAAGAAAATAGTAAAAGAAAAATTAGATATAAATTTAGATGAAATAAAAAAGAATCCTAGATTGAGATTTATAGCTAAAATATGTTTAAACTCTTTATGGGGTAAGTTTGGACAACAAAAAAATATGAAAAACTGAATATGTAATGGAATTAGAAGATTTTTATAGAATTATATTGAATGATAATATTAAGGAATTAAGCATGATATTCATGAATGATGATTGTATGAAATGACTTATAAAAAGAAAGACCAATATGCCGAAAATAATTTTAATATGAACATTTATATTGTAGCATTTACAACTAGTTCTGCAAGAATAAGATTATATAAAATGCTTGATAAATTAGAAGATAAAGTGATATATTATGATACCGATAGTATTGTATATATTGAAGACGGTACAAATAAAATAAAAACAGGATGTATGTTGGGTGAATGGACTGATGAATTAGATGATAAATATATGAAATCATGGATATCTGGAGCCTCTAAAGATTATGGATATATATTAAATGATGGAACTGTAAAAGGAAAAGCTAAAGGATTTAAAATGAGTTATGAGAGTGAAACTTTTAAATTTCAATGAGAGAATGAAAGTAATTACAGGAGAAACAGAGTATTTAGATCTGGAAAGTAACCAATTTCAAATCCAAAAAGATAGAAATATTATGGTTAAGAAAACAAATAAAAGATACATGTTTGGATTTGATAAAAGAAGAATTTTAGATGATTATAATACTGTGCCTTTCGGATATTAAATTTTATAAATTCATTTATAAAAATAATTCTATATAAATGGAAGACATTACACTGATTTTCAATTTTGAAGTATTTATTCTTCCTAATAAAAATATAATCAGAGAGATAAGTTGGTGTCATTTACATCAACCTATAGGGGAAACAATTCAAGTATTTGAACCTCATTATATATTAAATGATAGAGAGCGAAGAATTATATATAAATGTACAAGAGATATTCATGGATTAAAATTTAAAAGATTTCCAGATCAAAATCTCTTTGGATAAGTACTGATGAGATTAAAAATTATATAAAAAACTTGTATGAATATTATGGTGGTAAGTTTGCATATAAAGGAGGAATAATGGAAAAAGAAATATTTGATGAGTTAGAAATTTCTTCTGTAGATCTTGAATTAACTAAATGTGCAAAAATTTTAGGTACTGAATGTATAGATGTGTGTCTTACAAGAATTGTATTTCAAAAAAATGAAACCTTATAAATGGATTTATTAGGAGATATGAGAGCTCTCTTTACGTTAAGGAATCAAATATAGTGATGATATAAGATGTTTATCTCATTTATGTGAAGATTTAATATATGTGAGTAAAGATTATAATAATGAATATCCTGATCTTATTAAATTGATTGTTAAATATCTTAAAAAGATGCATAAACTAATTTTGAAAATAAGAACAAATGAAGAGGTTAAAAATGAAGGATTAGAAATATTTGATGAGATTACAAAAGAAATTACATTTGTGACAAATATATTTTAAAAATATTTATAAAAATGTTTCCTAATAAATGGATGAATTCAACAACATCAGATCATATCCTGAAACTTTCAAATTAAAGGATTTGAATACAGGAAAATATAAACTCATATCACTGAAAAAAAATCCAAACAAAATTTGGAGATACAACAATTGCAAAATTAGAAGTTGATAATGAAGAAAAAGATTATTTTCTTAAAAAATGTCATGGAAAACTGTCAGATGAAGCAATTAAAAAACTCAATAAAGGTAATTATGTTTTTAACTTTAAAGGCAAAATTGATGATAAATATTATGATTATGTGTTAGAAGAAATTAAATTTAAATATTTTTTAATCTTCAACAATTTTTATCTTCATATAAGGGGTATCCATTTTGGGTACCCCTTTTTTTAATGCATTTTTTAAACAACCTAAAAGGACTTTGCAAAGTACTAATTCAAAGTAGTTTGTTTTACAACTTTTCAATTGATTTTCAATATTAAAACTTTCATTTTAGCTCTTATAAAATCAAAGCTATTCAAAGTTCAAAATGATTGCAATTGTTCTTTCTTTTTTTTTTTTTTTTTTTTGATTGGAGGTTTAACGACCACCGTGAGCAACTCAATGGGCTATAAGCAGTCGCCCGTCCCTAATTTAGGGTCACTGGTTCCAGGGAAGGGAGAGAGCCAGTGCCGTAAGACAAACACAACATCCATGCCTGACCGGGATTCGAACCCGGACCCCTTACGGACGAATGATCAGAGGCCAACGCCTTAGACCACTGCGCCACCGGGGCGGCGATTGCAATTGTTCAAAAAAGCCATCAAATATCATCAAAAATGACTTAAAATGTGTGTTTTATGAAAAACAGGGATAAAATTTCGTTTTTAAAAATTTGATGTTTTTAACTGTTTTATGATCAAAATCGATTAAAACATGGTAATTTTTGACATAAAAATGCTTAAAAACGTCGTCAAATGTTCATAAAAATCGAATGATAAAAGTCTGAAAATTGATGGTTTTGAAGGTTTTTTGTAGTATATGATGTGTCCCATAGTATGGGACATATACTACTACTATTAATAAGGACAAATTAATATGACTAAGTCCCCAAATAGCAACAAGTACATACATAGTGTACATTACGTTCAACGCAATAGGGTGGTGGTCATTAATCTTGCAGGGGCTGATATGCCTATGGCTCCGACGTATCCGACTTATTTGCTATACGACCCAGCAGACCGCCTTATTAGGTCGGATAGCTGAGAGTCTACTGTACTTTTAACCTACACTTCTCAATGAAATAGCGATTAAAATTCATTATCAAAATTTATGTCACTAAAATATATTTGACAAATCTATGATGAACTACATTTAACTCAATTCAATTTTTCCTCTAAAATTTTGAGAGATGTAATTTTTTAAATCTTTCTGCACTGTTTCAAGTAATCAGAATGGCAAGATTTATACCTTTCATTATAATAGACATTCTGATTTTCATAATCAACAAACTTTTCCCTTTTTTAAAAAATGAAACATACATTTAATTCAAATATTTTTTTTTATAGTTTCCGAGTTTAATGGTATAAAGAGTTGCAGTTTCCTAATATAGGACCCCTGGCTCCCTCCAGGAAACAGACAAAATCAGTGCCATAGGACAAACAGACCACTCATGCCTCATTAAGAACTTAAACTCGGGCCTAACTTGACAATTTTCTATCAGCCCACACCTCTGAACACCCAGTTACAAAAACAGCATTGTAAAATGTTTAATCATGGTTTCAACCAAACAGAATGACCAGGATTTATTCACATTAATGCGCTGGATTTTCCATTTCTTTTTGTCAAAAATACCATATTTTGTGATATCTTCATAATAATTATCCGGTTGTAAAGAAAGTATCCAGAAAATAGAGAAGCATGTATTTCAAGCTTAAAAAATCGTACAAAACACTTAACCTAATTGTTCAGGTAGTCCCCATGGGAACTAATGATCTTGTTCCACCGATCTACAAGTTCAAATATCCTGTTGCGATAGAAGTCTGGCAAGCAGGAGTTGAAAAAGTCATCCATGCAATGTTTCACATCATCGTCATTAGCAAAGTTTATCTCAGCAAGAAAATTCGACAAAGACCGGAAGAGATGAAAGTTGGACAGGGCAAGATCCGGGAAATAAGGGGGGGGGTGACAATATTTCCCATTTTAGCTCATGTAATTTTTGCTGGGCCTGAAAAGCAACATGTGCACGAGTGAAATCCTGGTGAAAAACAACTCCATGGCAATAAAACAAAGCTGAGCACTTTTCTTGCAGTGCAGCATAGAGACAGTTCAACTGTTGAATGTAAGCATTCGCTGTGATAGCATTGTTCCGCCATAGTTCATAGTGAATCACACCGCGACGACACTACCCCCCCCCCCCCCCCCAGCAACTCAGCATCACCTTCCATCTGTGAAGGGGTGGCTTAGCAACCTTTTGTGGGGTTGTCTCTGCTTGGTCCATGCTCTTTGTCGCATAACATTCACGTGTGCAACACATTTTTCATCACCCGTGACCACCGACGCACCCTCCCATTTTTCTCTTTCACACAGAGCAACAGTAATGGAGTAGCGTTGCATATGATTCTGGTCAGACAAAGCATAGGGTACCCATTTCCACAGTTTACATGAATATTCCAACTTCCAAAGTCAGGTGCCGATGGTCGTATGGGAGGTCTTCAGTTCCTCTGTCAGTTCTCATAGTTTTGCATCAGGCTTGGTCGATAGCATGTGTTGCAGTGTATCATCTTCAACCTTACTGGGTCTGCCACTTCTGGGCACATCAGACAGACCCTGTACACCAGTGACGAATTTTCTGTATCAGTCACAGAAAGTATTGTCTCATAATATCATCACCAAAATTTTCTGTATCAGTCACAGAAAGTATTGTCTCATAATATCATCACCAAACATGTTTCACAATTTTCCACCTGCTTCCATAACTTTCACGCCATTCAAATATTCATAGAGCAATATTGCATGCACACCTTCCTTCGATGTCGCTGTCATATTGTCACAATGTGCAACTAGTTTTCACCACAACAGCGCCGTACGTTTTGTCCTTAGAATCTGTTCTTTCGTGCACAGCACTCTGGGATGTTTACATCACACGTAGGTCCGCAGCATCTTGCATTACTCATGCCACAATGATTTTTTCCCAGAATCTTTGTTTACAACCTGATAAAACGGAAACAATCTCTTTGTCTGTCTGTGGAAACCACATCTCAAACTATTATTATGATTTGAAATTTTTTTTTTTGCATTGGGAAACCAGAAATGCGAGAATGATGAACCTTGCACCGATGCATAACCTGGCCACTAAAGGGCATAAAGGCAGATGCTATGAATTTAAATTATATTTTATTCCACATCATTGCTTTTACATGACAGATTGAAAAAAATTCCTTCCATACAATTTATAAATGATGACCATTTTAAGTACAGTTTCTTTTTCAATTAATGCATAGTTTTTCTGTGAGGAGGTGTAAAAGTTAAATTGCAGTTTCCTTGATATATCTGCTTCTAAAAGTCTGATTCGAAAAATTCTTTTTGCATTTCCCCTGATGGGAAATGTTCTGCCACTAGGGACGTAAGTGTACATTTCTGTTTCTGATGTATTTGCAGCAATATCCGCACTTCTGAAAACTTTGATTGCAATAACTTTTGTGGTCAGATACCGCTCACACACATAAAACTTTTTGAGCTCATTTTCTGCTTAAAATACACTGACAGAAAAAAATCCCAACACCAAGAAAAAATAGTTGTAGAGGAATGAAATGGCGGCAATACGTTTGTATAAGTAACATATTTAATCGATTAAGGTTTCAAGATCACAGCTTAATATAAACGCGAGAAGAGCCATTTTAAATGTGAAATGCTGGTACATTAATAACCGGTGTAACCGCCAGAATGTTGAATGCAAGCACGTAAAAGTTTATGCATTGTGTCGTACAGGTGCTGGATGTCAGTTTGTGGGATAGAGTTCCATGCCTGTTGCACTTGGTCGGTCAATACAGGGACAGTAAATGCTGGTTGGGGGTGACGCTGGAGTTGTCGTCCAATGATGATGTCCCATACGTGCTCGATTGGTGAAAGATCTGGTGATCTAGCAGGCCACTGCAACATGTCGACACACTGTAGAGCATGTTTGGTTACAACAGCGGTATGCGGGTGAGCGTTATCCTGTTGGAAAACACCGCCTGGAATGCTGTTCATGAATGGCAGCACAACAGGTTGAATCACCAGACCGACGTACAACTGTGCTGTCAGGGTGCGTGGGATAACCACGAGAGTGCTCCTGCTGTCATAGGAAATTGCTCCCCAGACCATAACTCCAGGTGTAGGTCGTCCAGTGTGTCTCGGCCGCAGACAGGTTGGTTGCAGGCGCTCACCTGGCCTCCTTCTAACCAATACACGGCCATCACTGGCACCCAGGCAGAACCGGCTTTCATCAGAAAACACAACAGATCTTCACTCCGTCCTCCAATGAGCTCTAGCTTGACACCACTGATGTCGTAAACGGCAGTGGTTTGGAGTAAGTGGAATGCACGCTGCAGGGCGTCTGGCTCGGAGCTGTCCTTCAAGTAACCGATTTGTAACAGTTCGTTGTGTCACTGTGGTGGCAACTGCAGCTCGAATTGCTGCCGCAGACGCAGTACGATGCGCCACGGCCATACGCCGTACATGGCGGTCTTCCCTCTCAGTAGTGCCACGTGGCCGGCCGCAACCCGGTCTTTTGAGGCAGTACCTTCCCTTGACCACCGCTGCCAACAATCATGCACAGTGGCTACATTCCTGCCAAGTCGTTATGCAATATTGCGGAAAGAAAATCTACCTTCTCGTAGCCCTATTACACGACCTTGTTCAAACTCCGTGAGCTGTTGATAATGGCTTCTTCGTCTTCTTAAAGGCATTCTTGACTAACATCAACACACTACGTCGAATCTCAACGATAACTAACGCTCACGAACATTACAGCACGTGTTTACAGCAAACCTGCTTTGCATGTTCCGAGGGGCACTACTAGCGCTACACGTATGCGCCGAGCGCGAAATTTGCATAGACATCTTACAGATGTACTCTCACCGCCTACCAACTGTCGTTTATCTAACACAACCCCTTCTTGGTGTTGGGATTTTTTTCCGTCAGTGTATAATACACAATTTTCCCCACCAGGACTGTAGATGTATATCTTTTTTTTTCTTGAGGGCATAAGCACACTTTTCCATCTACACATATTTATAGCAATATCTGCGTGTCTAAAAACCAGACTGAAAAAATCTTTTTTCAGTCCAATACTACGAACTATGAAAACATTTACCAATCAAAATAATGCAAAATTTTCTCACTATGATGTGCAAATATTTAATCTGGTTTTTTTTTCAATATCTGAGCTTCTAAAAGTTAAAAAAAAATTATTTTAACATCAGATACCATTCAATTTGTTGAACATTTTGCATGTAGTCGTGGGGTTTTTGTAGAATAAGCTCCGGCAATAGGTGGTGTTAGTACATATTTCTGTTTGCAAGTGTATTCCTTATCCTAATATCCTACAAAAATTTATTTTACTGTAAGCCATTTGCTACAGTAAAGATTGGAAATATTATCCTCTTTAAATAATGCACAGTTTTTCTGTTAGGGGTTGTAAATGTGAAACTCTTTTCTTGCTATCTGTTTCCTGAAGGCATTTGAAAAATTCTTCTTCCTTAGCATAGCTTTTGGTATAAATACTTTTTGCATATTTTCTACTTTTCCATTATTCAAAATTCTTTCACCAGGGAGTGTCAGTGTATAGTTCCATTTGAAAGAGTATATTGAATTTTAAAAATCCCTTAGAAAATATTTTTTTGATGGATACACTACATTATGAGAAGAAATCAGTACCCATTTTCTCTTTTAAATAAACACACAGCTTTTCTGCTAGGGAGCCTAAAGTTACATAATGTTTTCTTCTATAACTCTTGCTCTGTGCCATTTGAAAATCTCTTTGTCTTTGATATTTTTCTTCTGCTATGAGAAAAATTTTATGCATAGTTTGTTGATTTTTGTAACACACTTCAGTCACTAATGGGAGTATGCAGCTGTTTCTATTCATGGATGTTTTATCCACTGTAGAAATCTGTTTAATTTTTCTTTTCTTTTTGTAACTGGTTCCATTGACTAGGAATAACCTCACTCACAATGCACACTTTATGTGCAGTTTTCCGCTAAGCGATGTAAGTGTATTTCTCTTTTGCTGAATTTTTAGCTTTTGTAAAAATCTACTCTCTCTCTCTCTCTCTCTCTATATATATATATAACAGAAACCATCTTAATACTGAAAGCTGAAATGACTGATTTGTAGAAACAAAAGAAGAGTCAAAATGACCATAGTGAGAAAAATTTCTATATCATCATCATCATCGTCAACAATTATCAATCCACTGCTGGACAAATGTCTCCCCAAGTTTCTTCCACAACGGTCTGTCTTGTGCCGTCTCCTACATGTTACTTCCCCATATACTTTCGAATTTCATCCACCCATCTCACATGTGGTCTTCTTCTGGGTCTTTTCCTGTCCCTTGGAATCCAGTCTAAAATTTCGGCTGTCCATCGATGGTTTGTCCTTCTGGCAATATGTCCAGCCCATTGCCATTTCAGGGATTTTACTCTGATCATGATGTCTTCCACTCTTGTCATTTTTCTGATCCACGAGTTCCTCTTCTTATCTCTCCTGGTTACACCAAGGATGCATCTCTCCATGCTGCTTTGAGTTGTCTGTAATCTTTGTATGCCTCTTTTAGTTAAGGTCCACGTCTCTGCACCACACGTAAGCACTGAAAGGATGCATTGATCAAACACTTTTCTTTTAAGACATAATGGCATATTGCTCTTGAAAATAATACTGTTTCTTCCAAAAGCTCTCCAGGCAAGTTTTATACGCTGATTAATTTCTTCATCAATGTGACCCTCACTTGATATCTGCTGTCCAAGATAAATGTAGGTATTGGTTATCTCCAACTTTTCCCCATCAATCGATAAATCTTCATTTTTTGTTCCTTGACAAATATCAACCCCGCCTTCTCGTGGTGCATCCTGTTCTCACTAAAGGGGCTCTGACGACCGCCAATAGCGGTATAACTATACCATCGGGATTAGAGGAAATGCTATCCCACACTCACCAACCCGCTTGGCCAGCGTGGTGAGTTATGGCAAAACCCCTCTAAAATGACTCCACAACTTAAATCTTAGCCCTCAGTCTCCGGCAGCTGGAATGTACCTGGCCAAGGCAGCGGCCAGTAGTGCGACATGAAGGCGGAGAGTGCTAAGAATCCCCGGAGGACCGGACAAGGCTGCCATCTGATGCTGCCTTGGCTACGTATAATGGACGCTCCCTATTTTCTGATTCAAAGCTTCTTGAATTGGAAGAGGAACTACAAAGGATCAAGTGGGACATCATTGGGGTAAGTGAGGTAAGGAGAAGTTCTCATTGAACTGAAAAGAGGACATCTCTTCGACTATCGTGGGACAAATACTGGCAGAACTAGTGGTGTTGGATTTATAATAAACAAGAAACTGAAGGATAAAGTTGTAGAACTTCTTTGAATAAAGCTCATATTGAGAAATGGCTTCCTAGTTTAATTGAATTAATAATCTAAAGCAACTTATGGGAATTTACTAGGAAATGTTTTCATTTATAGCAAATTTTCGGAGAAAACTCTTCTCCTTCTTCAGGCTCTCTAGTTGTTGTCACTTTTTGCTTCTTTTTTGTTCCTTGACAAATATCAACCCCGCCTTCTCGTAAAAGCAAAAAGTGACAACAACTAGAGAGCCTGAAGAAGGAGAAGAGTTTTCTCCGAAAATTTGCTATAAATGAAAACATTTCCTAGTAAATTCCCATAAGTTGCTTTAGATTATTAAAGTTGTAGAAGTTGAAAGTTCCTCTGACAGAGTTGCACGACTCGTTATCCAACTCTCGAGAAGATACCAGGTTCAGATAATTCAAACTTATGCACCCACCACAAGTCATCCTGAAGAAGAAATTGAAGAATTTTATGAGGAAATTTGTCATCTAAATAATAAAGGTAAGCAGCATTTGAAGATAATTATGGGAGATTTCAATGCCAAAATAGGGCAACAGCAACAGAATGAAACTTCAGTAGGTAAATTCGGTCACGGCAACAGAAACCAGCCTGGAAATACTCTCGTTGAGTTTGCAGAAGCAGAAGGGTTTCTCATCTTGAACTCCTTTTTCAAGAAAAAGCCACACAGGAAATGGACATGGAGACATCCAAATGGAACAACAAGTGAAACTGATTTTATTATGTGTAACAAAAAATTTGTCATAGAAGACTGCAGTGTGCTAAACAAGTTCAATACAGGTAGTGACCATAGATTGGTGAGATGTAAGATGCATCTCAACACTAAATTTGAATGTGGCAAGCTCATAAGACAAACAAAATGTATTGACATAACCAACCTTAAAAAACACCATAATACCTTCACAAGTTGGAACTGAAGAACAGATTCCCCGCATTAGAAGGCCTAACATCGGAAGAAGTGGATATTTCTGAAGTTAACAGAAAAGTAACCAAAGCTCTTATGGAAACAGCAACAAAATTAGCTGGGTCTAAGAACAAGTTGCATGTGAACAAATTATCAGGAAAAAACAAAATGTTGATGCAAAAAAGAAAAGAGATGAGGACAACTAAAGAAGATGTGACTTCCAAAGTGGAATATATAGAGCTATGCAAGACAGTACGAAAAAGTATCACTGAAGACGTAAGGAAATTCAACTGTGAGCTAGTGAGGAAAGCAATTGAAAACAACCAAAGCCTAAAGATAGCAAAGGGACATCTCAGTAAGTGAAGAAAACAGATTATGGCTCTGAGAAAAGAAGATGGTTCTATAACAAGAAATAGAGGTGAAATTTTGACAAGAGTGAAAGATTTCTACTCCAAATTATATGAAAGGGATGATACATGTACTCCAGACATCATGAAAGGTACCAGAGTTTTTCTAGTCCTCCCAGCAGAAGTTGCACATGCAATCAAGAACATGAAGCGGGAAAAGCTCCAGGAGAAGATGGAATTACTGTAGACATCATACAAGAAGCAAGTGGAGAAATCGAAACAGTACTCGCCCAAATTTTCACTCGATGCCTTAATGAAGGGAAGATTCCTGAGGATTGGAACAACGCTACAATGATCCTGCTACATAAAAAAGGTGACATTGAGGATCTCAGAAACTACAGACCTATCATCCTCCTATCAGTGGTTTATAAAATCTTCACTAAAGTTCTTTCACACCGCTTGAAGGTAACACTGGACATGGCTCAACCGAGGGAACAAGCTGGATTCAGGAGTGGCTACAGCACAATAGATCATATCCACGTACTGAGAGAACTAATTGAAAGAGCGAGGGAATATGAACTCCCATTGTGCATGGCTTTTATCGATTATGAAAAAGCCTTTGATTCGGTGAAACCATCAGCAGTTACAATGGCTCTGAAATCCTGTGGTATTGAAGATGCATACATTAATATTATTAATAACATCTATGAAAATGCAAGTGCAAAGATTCGGCTGTTTGAGAATACAGCACACATAAAAGTAGGAAAGGGAGTGAGACAAGGTGACACCATATCTCCGAAGCTCTTTAATGCTACATTGGAGGGTGTCTTTCAGTCGCTGAGCTGGGAAAACAAGGGGATAAAGATTAATGGAGATTATCTAACTCACCTTCATTTTGCTGATGACATAGTCATTTTTGCAACTACCCCATTAGAGCTGCAGAGTATGATCCAGGAACTTGCTGACAAGAGTAAGGAAGTGGGATTCAAAATGAATTTTCAGAAGACAAAAGTGATGTTCAATGCTTTTTCAAGAAATGAAGATTTATCGATTGATGGAGAAAAGCTGGAGACAACAGACGTATGTTTATCTTTGACAGCAGATATCAAGTGAGGGTCACATTGATGAAGAAATTAATCGGCGTACAAAACTTGCGTGGAGAGCTTTTGGAAGAAACAGCATAATTTTCAAGAGCAATATGCCATTATGTCTTAAAAGAAAAGTGTTTGATCAATGCATCCTTCCAGTGCTTACGTATGGTGCAGAGACGTGGACCTTAACTAAAAGAGACATACAAAGGCTGCAGACAACTCAAAAAAGCATGGAGAGGTGCATGCTTGGTGTAACCAGGAGAGATAAGAAGAGGAACTCGTGGATCCGAAAAATGACAAGAGTGGAAGACATCATGATCAGAGTTAAATCCCTGAAATGGCACTGGGCTGGACATACTCTGCCAGAAGGACAGACCATCGATGGACAACCAAAATTTGAGATTGGATTCCAAAGGACAGGAAAAGACCCAGAAGAAGACCACATGGGAGATGAGTGGATGAAATTCGAAAGTATGCAGGAGTGACATGGAGGAGACTGACACAAGACATTTTGTGGAGGAAACTTGGGGAGACCTTCGTCCAGCAGTGGATTGATAATGGTTGATGATGATATACATATTGAGTCCTTTCTGATACGCACACACACACACACACACACACACACACACACACACACACACACACACACACACACACACACACATCATCATCATCATCATTGTCAACCATTATCAATCCACTGCTGGACGAAGGTCTCCCCAAGTTTCCTCCACAACGGTCTGTCTTGTGCCAGTCTCCTCCATGTCACTCCCGCATATTTACGAATTTCATCCACCCATCTCCCATGTGGTCTTTTTCTGGGTCTTTTCCTGTCCCTTGGAATCCAATCTAAAATTTCGGCTGTCCATCTATGGTCTGTCCTTCTGGCAGTATGTCCAGCCCATTGCCATTTCAGGGATTTAACTCTGATCATGATGTCTTCCACTCTCGTCATTTTTCGGATCCACGAGTTCCTCTTCTTATCTCTCCTGGTTATACCAAGCATGCACCTCTCCATGCTGCTTTGAGTTGTCTGCAGCCTTTGTATGTCTCTTTTAGTTAAGGTCCACGTCTCTGCACCATACGTAAGCACTGGAAGGATGCATTGATCAAACACTTTTCTTTTAAGACATAATGGCATATTGCTCTTGAAAATTATGCTGTTTCTACCAAAAGCTCTCCAGGCAAGTTTTGTACGCCGATTAATTTCTTCATCAATGTGACCCTCACTTGATATCTGCTGTCCAAGATAAACATACGTATCTGTTATCTCCAGTTTTTCTCCATCAATCGATAAATCTTCATTTCTTGTAAAAGCATTGAACATCACTTTTGTCTTCTGAAAGTTCATTTTTAATCCCACTTCTTTACTCTTGTCAGCAAGTTCCTGGATCATACTCTGCAGCTCTGATGGGGTAGTTGCAAAAATGACTACGTCATCAGCAAAACGAAGGTGGGTTAGATAATCTCCATTAATCTTTATCCCTTTGTTTTCCCAGTTCAGTGATTGAAAGACATTTTCCAATGTGGCATTAAAGAGCTTCGGAGATATGGTGTCACCTTGTCTCACTCCCTTTCCAATTTTTATGTGTGTTGTATTTTCAAACAGCCGAATCTTTGCACTTGCATTTTCATAGATGTTATTAATAATATTAATGTATGCATCTTCAATACCGCAGGATTTCAGAGCCGTGGTAACTGCTGATGGTTTCACCGAATCAAAGGCTTTTTCATAATCGATAAAAGCCATGCACAATGGAAGTTCATATTCCCTCGCTCTTTCAATTAGTTCTCTCAGTACGTGGATATGATCTATTGTGCTGTAGCCACTCCTGAATCCAGCTTGTTCTCTCGGTTGAGCCATGTCCAGTGTTACCTTCAAGCGGTGTGAAAGAACTTTAGTGAAGATTTTATAAACCACTGATAGGAGGCTGATAGGTCTGTAGTTCCTGAGATCCTCAATGTCACCTTTTTTATGTAGCAGGATCATTGTAGCATTGTTCCAATCCTCAGGAATCTTCCCTTCATTAAGGCATCGAGTGAAAATTTGGGCGAGCACTGTTTCAATTTCTCCACTTGCTTCTTGTATGATGTCTACAGTAATTCCATCTTCTCCTGGAGCTTTCCCCCGCTTCATGTTCTTGATTGCATGAGCAACTTCTGCTGGGAGGACTGGAAGAACTCTGGTACCTTTCATGATGTCTGGAGTACATGTATCATCCCTTTCATATAATTTGGAGTAGAAATCTTTCACTCTTGTCAAAATTTCGCCTCTATTTCTTGTTATAGAACCATCTTCTTTTCTCAGAGCCATAATCTGTTTTCTTCCCTTACTGAGATGTCCCTTTGCTATCTTTAGGCTTTGGTTGTTTTCAATTGCTTTCCTCACTAGCTCACAGTTGAATTTCCTTACGTCTTCAGTGATACTTTTTCGTGCTGTCTTGCATAGCTCTATATATTCCACTTTGGAAGTCACATCTTCTTTAGTTGTCCTCATCTCTCTTCTTTTTGCATCAACATTTTGGTTTTTCCTGATAATTTGTTTACATGCAACTTGTTCTTAGACCCAGCTAATTTTGTTGCTGTTTCCATAAGAGCTTTGGTTACTTTTCTGTTAACTTCCGAAATATCCACTTCTTCCGATGTTAGGCCTTCTAAAGCAGAGAATCTGTTCTTCAGTTCCAACTTGAAAGTATTATGGTGTTTTTTAAGGTTGGTTATGTCAATACATTTTGTTTGTCTTATGAGCTTGCCACGTTCCAGTTTAGTGTTGAGGTGCATCTTACATCTCACCAATCTATGGTCACTACCTGTGTTGAACTTGTTTAGCACACTGCAGTCTTCGATGACGAATTTTTTGTTACACATAATAAAATCAATTTCACTTGTCGTCCCAATTGGATGTCTCCATGTCCATTTCCTGTGTGGCTTTTTCTTGAAAAAGGAATTCAAGATGAAAAATCCTTCTGCCTCTGCAAACTCAACGAGAGTATTTCCACGCTGGTTTCTGTTGCAGTGACCGAATTTACCTACTGAAGTTTCATTCTGTTGCCGGTGCCCTATTTTTGCATTGAAATCTCCCATAATTATCTTCAAGTGCTGCTTACCTATATATATATATATAGTGTGTATCAGAAAGGACTCAAAAGATGTGCTCATTACAACTGAAAATTTGGTGTCATCCTCCTGTTTATTTATTTTGTGCATGAGAGAGAGAGAGAGAGAGAGAGAGAGAGAGAGAGAGAGAGAGAGAGAGAGAGAGAGAGAGAGAGAGAGAGAGCTGGTGAGAAATAAAAACAGAGGGTGAATGAGAATATATGTTTTTGGCCATGATTTGGCTTTTTGATCTCTATTCTTGGTGTCAATTATAAATCATTGAATTCTCAGAAATCTTTTGCTTGCATGCTATGTCATTTAAACTTTGTGTTTCTCCAAAATAGTCACCACCTTTGCAAGATTTTGCATCCTATTTTATCTAGTAGTTTGGCCTTAAAGGCTTTATACACGCTCCAAGCTCATATATGAGAAGAGGTGTGTAAAGCTCTAAAATCTCTTTATAATGGTAAGGTTTGAGAGTTAATGGCGTAACTGTTGAGATGTTGAAATATGGTGGTGACTCTGTAATTGACTCATTAATTGAAATCTGCCAGGTGTGCTGGGAGTTAGGAATGGTCGGATGCTATCATTGTTCCTTGTATGAGGGAAAAAGTGATCAGACTGACTGCAAGAACTATCGTGGCATTAGCTCACTGAGTGTGCCAGGGAAAGTGTTTGGTAAGGTCGTTATTGAAAAAGTATGGGGTCTTACATCAGAGAAAGTGAGGGATGTTCAGAGTGGTTTTATGCCTGGTAAAGGCTGCAAAAACCAAATGTTTGCATTACGCATGATGATTGAAAAGTATCTGGCTGCTCGTAAGTCTTTGCTGCCTTCATAGATTTAGAGAAAGCTCACGACCGAGTAAATAGGACACTTTTACGGAAGGTACTGAATGAATATGGTGTTACTTGGAATCTACTTAATAGCGTAAAAGCCATGTATGTTAGCCGCTGAGCTTGTGTACGAGTGAATGGTGTTATCAAAATGGTTTTCTATTGGTGCAGAAGTCAGACAAGGTTGTGTAATGTCACCATGGCTGTTTAATATATTTATGGATGCGTACATGCGTGATGCCAAGATGGACAATACTAGTTTATGTCTTGGTAATACCTCTGTGTACAGATTGCTGTATGCTGATGACACGGTCCTGTTGGCAGAGAGAAAAAGTGAGCTGCAGAGTATGTTGTCCCAGATGTACGAAGTTTGCATGAAATTCAGACTGAGTATAAATAAGGGAAAAACCAAAGTTAAGATTTTTGAGCGAAGAACTGGTAGCACTGAATGTAATTATAAGTCTAAATGGCACAGTGATTGACCAGGTGAATGAGTTTGTGTATTTAGGAAGCATGTTTGACAGAGAGAACAAATTGGATGGTGAAATTAGTAGGAGAGTGTATTTTTCATTGAAAGTTATGGCTGCTTTGGGAGGTTTTCACAGGAATGTCTCGAATGGCTGTGTATGAAAGTGAAATTGTTCCTACTCTGATGTATGGCAGTGAAACCTGGGTACTACAGAAGAAACATAGGAGTCATTTTGTGTGCTGGAGAAATGAGTTACTTACGAGGGGTTTGTGGCAAGACTCATTCGATTGTGTGAGGAATGAAGATGTGTTGCAGTTGTTTAATGTGAAGCAAAAAGTTGTTAGCAAGGTGGAGACAAGAGCTGAGACCGGCCCAGCCCGAGCCGTGCTGCATAATATTTACTGGAGTTCGGGCTTGGGCTCAGAGAGGGAGAGAATTTTCTTCCTTTTTCTTTTAATGTGATTTTACATTATTTATCACACGACACTTTTTTACACTTTCGAGTTGTTAAAGAGAATTTTTCGGCAACTGGATCTAGATGGGGAGTAGGAATTCGGCAGGGCTATCCATTCCGGGCTTGGGTAGCAAAATTCTATAGGCCATGAACTACAGGATTTCTGTGAAGGAAAAGTTTCTATAAGAACTATAGACAGTAGATAGCAAGCTGACGAAATTTTGCTCCCTACCTCAAAGGAGCAGCTCCCTGCTAATTGTACTGAGCAACGTACGATGTAGATTGTTATGCCTCCCGATTTTTCCTTATACCCCCCCCCCCGAAACATTTCAGGAAGAAATTAATGATCAAAGAAACTATAGAAATAGATAGACATCACTTTCCCACTCTGCAGTTGAAAAAGACATTGGTTAATTGCACGGGTAGGAAAGAAAGGAAGTCTGGAAGAGAAGACTTTTTTTGTTTATGCCTAAACAGGTTAATCATAGTTTTCGGGCTCTATCTTGAAATATAAAATTCGGGTTTGGGCTGACATACTTCGGGCTCAGGCTCTTAAAATTGAGCCTGAACTCAGCTCTGGTGGAGACTAATATGCTTTGGTGGTTTGGCCATGTTGAAAGAATGAGTGATGAGATGTTTACTAAGAAAATCTTTTAGCCCAAGTGGCAGGAAGGAAAGGCAGAGGAAGGCCAAGGAAGTCATGGGAGGATCAGATTCAGGAGTGTCTGCATGACAAAAAGATTATGTGCATGAAGTATAGAAGATCTTGTGTACGGCGTATGATGGGTGAAGCCCGAGTTGTGTGTCATGATCGCTGTAAATAGAGAAGTCTGATACGGCAACAGTAAGTAAAAATTATCTGGTAGTTAGTATTTCTTTGTGGAGGCTAACCTCTGAATCTCAGAGAACGGCTTAATGAAGAATGTACTTAAAATGCAATGTTGTCTCCTTTTATAAGTTCTTTGGAGACTTAGAAGTTATTTCTCTTAATATGACTCACTCACTTCTCTAAAAACTACATCTAACAGGATATTCAGCTCTCCCATTCCCAATAACTGCTATTCAACTCTTCAGCATTTTTGTCTTGTTTTTCATTTTATATTTCATGCCACCTTTATCCCTCCTCTGGCTTCATTTCTACAAGAAATGTTATCCTCAGTTTCTGCAGGATGCTGCAATTGGTATAGTGCTTTCTTATAAGAAAATTTTGGGGTTCAAACAATTACTGAACAATAATATAAAATTATATGAGCAGCTTCATTTCTGAAATAATAGAATTATTGTATTATAATATAAAAAAATTATTACTATTTTATATACTTTTCTTCAAAGAAATATGATTTTTATAACTCAAACCAAGAACTACACTGTATGGGGAAAATGCCTGTGTGACAACTGCGTCACATATAAAAGAAATTTCCCATACTTTTCCATGTTTGCAAGATATCATATGGCCATAAATAAGGATATACATGATGCTGTATCATTAATACACCATTGTATATTATGCATACAGAATACTGAATGGGGAAAATGCCAGTACGACTGTCATATCACATATAAAGGGAATGCTCCTCAACAAGGGTGTGTGATATAAAATGAGAATATTGATATTAATAACATTTTGATATGTGTGTCACATCACATAGCAGTATAAATAGGGGTACATATGATACTGTATTATTTATAAAGCATATAGTAAAAGTGAGGATGTTGTCAATCTGAATGTCATACATGAGAAATGTACCTGATAACACCAATTTAAATCAGACTGGTGGGCTAACAAAAAAAGTAGACATTCTAATTTAAATAAGCTTTCTTCTGAATATAGAATTCACTAAAATATCTTTATATTTCCTTTTTCATGGATTACTACCTGCAACCAACATTGTACATAAAATAAACTTGGAAATATTTGGCCTCAATAAAAAATACCTGTTAAGGATATGTTTCTGCTTTCAAAATTATTTTTGACAAGTATCTTTCTACAACGAGATATAATTATCTGTCAAAGTAAATCTGCATTAGGTTGGATATCCACATAATGAACACTTTTTGATATCAGTAGCCCAAACTTGCATCCTTCAGTTTTCCTTTCATTTTTACTTGGTCTACAATATGTGTAAAGGGTCTCCTTTCAATAGCATAATTATACTTTAATAACAATACTAAAATGATAGTTATCTTTTTCTGATAGTAAGCTCAAACAAAACTTAGTACTACAAAACTATTTTGATAAATTAAAGATCACAACCTGTTTTTATCAAAAACAAACTATAGTGTGTCGCATAAATATAGAGACAGAACAAATTCTCGAATAAAAAAGAAACAACAATGAGCTGAAATGTACACCTCATATTTATAGCAAAAATAGCATAGGACACGCAGCTGCACAATAGTTTGATGGAAACATAACAATTCCAATGCCAAGTACAAGAAAAAAACAGAAATACGCTGTCTCAAAAATATAAAGACTTACTAGTTACGAGTACCTCCGGTACTAATAGTGGAGCTGTTGTTCCGAATAACACTGAAAACCCGATTGGGCATGCTGTCCACCAAGTGATTAAGTGTTCTGGACGGAGTGCGTACCAGCTTCGTTCAATCTGCTCTTTCAATGCCACCACACTTGAGAACTGCCGTCCATTCGCATACACATCACGAGCGAGGATACCCCTGAGATTCTCGATAGGGTTCAGATCTGGACTGAGTGCTGGCCAATCCATTACGGTCACATGATGAGTGTTAAACCAGCTTTTCGTTGATGCAGACTGATGGATAGAGGCATTGTCTTGCTGGAACAGATAATCAACACCCGCTAGAGTTTCAGCAAACGGTAGAAGGCGGCTTCTGAGTATGTCCTGATATGTTTCGGAGTTTTGCCTGCCTTGCAGGAAAGCGATATCCGTTGTCTCATTGAACGCAAAAGCTCCCCAGACCATCACAGATCCCCCTCCTTTCTGTCTGCTGAAGAAGGTGCATGGCTCGCGTCATAAATCATGCCAATAGCAGTTCCCACCGTCAGGGCCACCCAGGTTGAACTTTTTCTCATCCGAGAAAATAGTTGTGATCCACTCGTCCGTCCAGTGCATGTGGCTGCTCACGCACTGGACGGACGAGTGGATCACAACTATTTGATATCATTTGATCACTCGCCAAAAATTATTGGAGCTTGGGTGGGATGTGTTGCCACACCCAGCATATTTGACTGACTTTGCGCCATCAGACTTCCACTTGTTTTGCTCTCTTCAACAGTCCTTGCATGGTATAACGTTCAATTCAGATGAGGCTGTAAATCAGCACCTTGCACAGTTTTTCGCCACGAAAGACACGTCCTTCTGTGAATGAGGAATTCTGCAGCTCACTGAAAGATGGCAAAAGGTTATCAGACAAAATGGACATTATATCATTGATTGATCTTTGTTCTTTCTATCAACAAATGACCTTTGCAAAACATGGCTAAAATAAGTCATGACTTTTCCAAAAAACCCAATAGATTAGAAAATGTCTAGTTAGGGATGAAGTGATTCAAAAGATCATTTACTTTAAGAACAACATTACTGTGAGTTGCTGTTGTCCATGTGAAGAGCTTTGAAAACCTGAAGTTTTACTTATCCTGAAAGTTGCAATTTTTAATTTTCTGAGGAGTTTTTCATACAGATTACAGTAGCTCAAATCAGTTTTTTTTTTTTTAATATCCAAGTTACAAATTACCACAGGCTTAGGAATTAAAATACTGCTTTCCAAAATATTGCTCAGATCTCCTCAGACCAGCCGTTTTTGGCCTGCAATCAGTTATAAGATGGAATGCAATTGTTATAGAGAAGCTAATGCCTTCACCCATACATCCAAGCTGATAATTCAGCTTAAAATACTTCAAAATGTTTATACATTGCAATTCCTGAATGGCAAAACCTACAAAATTTCTGAGGAATTTTTTTATGGATGCCAGTTACTGCATGCATTTTCATGACTAAAATAATTGCTCTATGAATTGTGTGCCAGGGAGTTTCAGAATTAAATAATTGATTTTTACATTCCTTCATGATTTATAAAATTAGTTAGAATGATATGTAAATTAAATAAGGCCTAGTCAGTGATGTAAGGACTTAGCAGAATGATATAAAATAGTATGCAAATAATGTAAAACAGGCAAGGTCTACTCAGTGATGTGGTAACTTACAAATGTGTAACTTTTCATGCATTACATGATTATTTCATCATGTACTAAATTGTTATATTTAATGTAAACTCAGCCTACATATTTTGGACTTACTGCACATTTGATGTAGCATTTTTTTAATGTCATTTTCATTGCTGTCCACTGCTTCACCTACACTTCATTATTCCATTACTTCAGCAACAACCTCGTTATCCCCTACTTTCTCTGAGCTTCATTATTTTTCCTGCTAGTATAGTACAACTGGCATTCAGTTCTATACACACATCAACACCTTACTTCTTTCAGAAACTCCTCCACTCATCCAGCTATCTTTTCACTTTGTAAAACCTGTCGGAAATACATTTTGATTTAAACTACAGTAATCAAAAATCCATATATGTTCAGGAAATGGACATGATTTGAAAAGTTTTAAGCACTACAAATGCTTATCAGTTCAAGAATGCAGCAGTTATACAGTATCCTTACTATACCCACTAGACTGTACATTATATGTGTAATAGACGCAAGTAGTATTTGAAAAGATTCATTTCTTGGTTAGCAGTAAAAATGCACATAAAACATTGAGCTGTGTATTAGCCCATTGCAATCTTCTAGCACTGGAACATCTGTTTTTCTTGTCCAGGATGCCTCTTGACATGCAATTGTGGTAACCAGTCTCTCTTTGCTAGGTGCTTACTTCTAATAAGCACTGATCTACAATATGCAACCATCTGGTTGTTGGTTTTTTGAGTTTAGTGTCACAAGGGGATCAATGGACCAAAGAGAGTCAAGGAAAATGGTTACTCATAAAAACAAAGAAAAATGTCCCATCAAAAACAGAACAAAATAGCATGTACAAAAGGTATATATATATATATATATATATATATGTACCCAACATCAAGCGGTGTAAGTGGGCAACACAAAAATGATGGACTACACAAACTGAAAGAAGCCAATAAAATGTTAAGAAGAAAGCAAAGAGGCACATCACACTTATCATTTAAAAGGTCACTCAGGGTTTCTGAGTCATCTTGGATAGTTGGTAAAAGAAAGAAATAAGTACGTTCATGACAAAAATTGATGACACACACAAAACATGGACAACAGTCAGGGGTAAATTATACGTTCCATAGATAGGAACAATGTCACCACACAGCATGTAGTAGTGAGCAAGATGCCAAAACTATGTGGTGATGTGTGAATAGAACTTCCTCTATTGTTCTGGTGAAAACTTGAAGGCCAGAGTCCAAGAAATTGATTATTTTGATGAAGTTTTTTTCCCAACCTGTTGGTCTCTCAAAACTTACCATGTATGTGTGACATGCTGCTGAACACAACAGAATACAGGTCTCAGAGGTACATAGTAAGGCAGTGACTACCAAAGAAAGATGAAATGGACCTGGCAGCAGCATCAGCCAGCTTATTTTTCCAGATCCCAATATGGCTGGGAACTCAACGGAAACCTAGAGATAAAAACCAGCCTCACGAAAAGAACAGAACAAATGTCACACACATCATAAAGTGGAATGGTCTTCACCCTAAACAGAAGAGTGCCTGTAACACACTAAGAGAATCTAGAAAAACCATAGTATGCTAACAAAGTTTTAATTACATGAGACAAAGTACACTGCATGCGTCTCAGCTGAAAATGCTACTGCCTCGGATGGGATCAGCTTGGCAATGTCCCCAATACATTATACACTGAAGAGCAATTGAATTAGAGATACCTGTCTAGTAACATGTTGCACCACCTTTCGCCATGATAACGGCGGCAATTTGTCTCGGCATGGACTTGACAAGACACCGGAAGCGTTGGGAAGCCATACGGATCCACGACCCCTGAACAAGCTTCCACACAGTTCACGAAGATTTGATGGAGGGGGGATGGAGGGGTCATGGCCTCGAACTTCTCTCTCGATGGGATATTGAGGTCAGTTGACCTAGCTGGCCAATGTTAGTAGAGTGTTCATCCAACTATTCGGATACAATTTGGAAGCGATGGCACAGTGTATTGTCTTGTTGCAGGATGAGGTCCCCAGTGGGACGTTGAAGACACACAAACGGGTGCAAATGGTCGCCCAGGATATTCTGGTAATGTTGACCTGTGAGGGACGATGTCACACGTACTAGGGGTCCCATTTCAGTCCACGTAAACAGTCCACAGACGAGAATGGCACCCCTACCAGCTTGAATAGTACCCTGCTGGCAAGAAGGATCCATCACTTCATGTGGTTTGCGCCATACTCGTATCCTGCCATCCGCATGTACCAACCTGAATCTCGACTTATCAGTCCAGGCAACATTTCTCCACATGTCTAGGGTCCAGTGGCGATGTTCTCACGCCCATGCTAACCTTTGCACCCTGTGATGTGCGGTCAGCAGCGGTACCCTCATGGGATGATGACTTCTGTCCTCCATAGTGCGGAGATGGTTCTGGATGGTGTGGCTGCTTACACGTTTTTGTGCACCAGCGTTAAATTGCAGACTGATTTCTTACACTATGGCCTGTCTATCCGCTGTTACAATGCGAGCTAGCCGACGATGACCCCGCTCATCCACACGCTGTTTGTCCACGGCAGTTGGCCCTTGCAGGGATGATTTTACTGGATTCGATGTACTCACGGTGCACCCGTGACACAGTGGCTCGTGAATATCCCACTGCCTGCACGACTTCAGAGATGGAGTGACCCATTCGTTGGACCCCGACAATTTGCCCATGATCAAATGCGCTTAGATCCTTCGTCTTACCCATACTGCATTTGACTCTTACTGATTCCTGTCGCATCACTCCTTATATTGTTGGATCGCTGCATACGTCATGTCATTTCCGTTTACAGGGCCGCCCACAGCGCCACATTTGCATAATGCCAGCTGTCTCTAATTCAATTGCTCTTCAGTGTAATGCAGATCCCACAACTCCATCTGACTTTGAGACATCCATCAGTGAATACTGGTTTTAGAACACAAAGTAAAAGAACTATCAAGCTAGACACTTAGTTGTTGCCTGGGGGCGGGACCTTAAAACCCCTCATCCCTCTGATCAATATCCTGCATCTAATGCTAAGAAAAATGTGTGGTGCCCAGAAGTTGGAACACACAAGGGCCAATTCTTAAAAAGGCAAGCATACTGAGGGTGAAAGACTATCATATGAGGAAATGATCCAGAAGTGATCATGACTTTAAGTTTATCTGAAGCAACAGCTGCAGATGACACAGATCCAGTGATAGTTCATGTGATCCAACATACAGGCTAGGCACCTGCAAAGTGTAGAAAGCACTTGCATACTAATGCAAGGCCCAATGGTGACCTGTGTCTAGGGAGAGAAGTGCACAGACTATTTACAACACCACACAGCCATTTTATTTTTTACTAAATGACAGTTGTCAGTTAGTCAAATATAGTTAAATGTGTACTTGGCACTTTGTCTTTTTTGAGGAGCTAACCTCATATCATAAAGCTGTTCTCTGATTCTCAGAGAACAGCTAAATATGTACTAAATGACAGAATGATAGGTCTGAAGCAGTAACACCCTGAAAGAACCTTCAGAAGTATGGTTACAGCTTTTATGCAAGAAATCTTGTGGAATCTCTACAATTCAGGGCATGGATTGAGTCCTCATCTGTGACAGAAATACACTGGCGGAAAGTGAAAACAGAACACCAAGAAGAAATTGGCGGACAATCATGAAATTTACATATGTTAATGGGGTTGAGTTTACGTAGGTGTAATGTTAATTTCGGGACCAACCAGTGAGCGCATACGCCACAGCACGGCATAATATGCAAATTATCGTTGGTGGTATTTAAGGAGTACGGCGAAGTGAATGTAATCAGTCGTTGGCGTACGGACACGTGCGAAGACCCTGAAGAAGCTGCAATACCTGGACATGGAAGACGCATACGATTTCAGCAGTTATCGGACTTTGAGCGAGGTCGTCTAGTCGGACTCCGCGAGGCTGGGTGGTTGTATCGTCGTATTGCAGAGCGAATTGGACTGGAAGTATCGGTGGTGGTACGATGGTGGCGTAGATGGTCCGAGGAACATTCCCACACGAGAAGACGTGGAACCGGGAGTCACAGACGAACTGATGAGCGGACCGATTGACGCATAAGAAGAGCGCCGTTGTCAAGCAGAACATCCACCGCGACGCAAATCCGAACTGCGGCTGCACCTGAGGTGACTGTGCGAACAATCCGCAACCGTCTACTGGATGCAGGACTACATGCACGTGTGCCTCTGGCATGTGTACCTCTGACTCCAGCCCACCGTCAGGAACAGCTGCAGTGGTGTGGCCAACATATGCACTGGAGAATGCAATGGCGATCTGTCGTGTTCAGTGATGAAAGCAGATTCTGCTTGGGAGCCTCCGATGGCATATACGTGTTCACAGACGCACAGGGGAGTGTCTCCACCCTTCTTGCATCTGTAAGCGACACACAGGGCCTGCACCTGGTCTCCTGGTGTGGGGAGCGATTAGCTATCACTCCCGTACACAACTAGTGTTTGTACCGGGTATGTTAAACAGCACCTCCTACATCAACAACATCATTCAGCCCATTGTTGAGCCATTTGTAAGGTCGGTCCATCGTGATGTTTTCCAGCAAGATAACACACACCCACACACGGCACATGCACTTCAGGGTGGGAGACAACTTCCATGGCCTGCACGTTCACCGGATTTGTCCCTCATTGAGCATGTGTGGGATTTTGTGGGACAACGACTTATCCGGTCTCCACGGCCAGCCATGACCATCCCCGATTTACGCGTCCAGGCTGAGGATGCTTGGAACTCAATACCCCAAACTTACATTCAACATCTGTACGACAGACTCCATGCCAGAATTGCACAGTATGACGCAGTTCATGGCGGTTCAACCTCGTACTAACCATGTTACACAGAAATGTTATTTTCCAGTTTACTAGCAAATACAGCTGTATTTTACCATAATGTTTTGATCACGTTATCCTCTGTATTCCGTTATTATGCTGTATAAATTTCGTTGGTATCAGACACCTCCTTCTTGGTGTTCTTTTTTCACTTTCCGCCAGTGTAAATGCAAGTGATCTTTTCTGAAGATAGGACAATTCCATTACTGGAGTGATTTTGTCTATAGCTGACTGCAGTTACCATCCAATGAAACATGCTTGAAGACAAGTAAAAAGATATGAAAATCATCTATGTAAAGTGTACCGAAGAAAAATGTATGGTAATGATATCTTTGGCACACCAAGACAATTTGTTTACATGCCTTCAACCTGCAAGAACTAATTTCTCATGAATTCTTACAACAGTAGTTACATTTCTGCTAACTCTGACACCATGATCTTGATCTTCACAGACAAAACCTCAATCACTGAGTGACAAACAAATATTTCTACCACATGTGGGTTCAAGAGCTTAAACTTGATCAGAATATACAAATAAAAAGGGTAATGTTTATTTAATACATGACAAGATATAAGGAGGACAGCTTATCTATTACTGATAATGAGGCTAGAAGTTTGCCAGAAGAAATTCTAAAGTGCTTCAGTTATTTGGTGGAATCCTTAAATTCCATCATGGAGATTCAGCAAAACAACAAAATTAATTTTCTGGATCTGATTTTGTGTATTAGGGAAGAAAAAAAATCTCACTCAGCTATACAAATTTATATGTCATACCACACAAATTATATCAAAACAAATGTAGCTACACAAATTGTTGACAAAAAAAACAAAAACAAATCTGATTCAACACAGAAGAATTAAAGTAAATTATTTTGCAAAATAGCCATTCTGAACCAGTTATTAATAAACTGTTTAAAGAAAGGAAAAATCATCCTAAACCTAAAAATGAATAAAGCTCACTAGAAAAATTATCCAGCACAGAGGATGGTTTTAATTTCTAAAGAAAGTAACAATATCAAGGCTTAGACTAGAACTTAATAACATAATAATACAAAATCTAAAGAAAGTAACAATATCAAGGCTTAGACTAGAACTTAATAACATAATAATACAGAATTCCAGATAAACAAAAAGAAAACTCAGTTTTGCTTCAGCAAGGAGTAATTTACAGCATTAACAATGGACTAACTTCTGTAGGAGAGACTGACACAACACAAATCAATGAAAAACAAGTATAACACAACAGGATTAGGTAGGCATATGAGAGACAATGGACATGTAATGAATTGGGAATCTCTAAAAAATTATCAGTTATGAACCACAAGTTATAAAAAGAAAATTAAAAGGACTCTAAATAAAAAAGAAAAGAAAGAATTCACACTCAGGGGTTGGACACTCCCACACCAAAGGAAAAAAAAGTCTTTCCTAGACATAACTCTCCCCACCCCACAACACACACACAAAGATTACAGAAAAAACTTAACTCTGGCCATCACTGACAGTTAACCTCAATCACAGCAAAAGAAAACAACAAAAAAGAACCAAGGAAGAAGTGGTATACAATTTGAAAGTTATTCTAAATTAAACAAATCTCTAGTAAAACCCATATTGAAACTTTTTGTAACCACAAATGTAAAAACAATACCTAAAAGAACTACATAATGTAAAAAAACCAGCAAATATGTCTCTGATAAATTTGCCGTACATTCAACATACAATTAAACATGTAAGCTACTGAAAAAGAACCTACATTATGTTTTGAACTAATCACAAGTATTTCCTGAAATTTTATACACTGCACTTTGTTCTGAAACTTAACATTGAAAAAAAAAATTAATGGATCATGCTAACCTTTCTACTAAGCTCCCATCGCACAGTTTCTTGAACTAAAACATCAGCCAGTGTTTTAAAGTCTTGAAAAAGCGTTTATTCTTTGCATCATCTGTTTTCTCCTCTACAAGCAATTTGAACAACTCTTCCTCACTTCGGCAAACTTGAGCAATTCTCGCACCTTTTTCTGAACATTCAATCAAACATTTCAACAAAGAGCCCACAGCTATATCATTAAGTTTTTCCATAAATAGTTGAAAGCTTCAATTCAATCTGAAAACAAAATTCATTTAAAATGTAATCTTAAAATCTTTATCAGTACAGTGGTAAAATCTAAAGCTTTACAAAATTTTACAATTTACTGATTTCTTTCAAAGAAAGACAACCTCCAAACCAGAGGCATACACCCATGGGCTACCAAGTTTTGGCTGTTTATGAGAATAAAAGTCCCAAGAAGTGCTGGAAGCAATGGTATCAGTTTTGAAGTAACCGCTGCAATCAAAGCTGCTTCTCTTTCAGTGATCTGATAAGAATATGTACTGCATCAGCTTGGATAGGCCAGGGCCATAAAATGTTCAGCACATGAAATATTAAATACAAAAAATCAATGAAGAATGAACAATATGCCAGCTTGGCCTCAGTGGACAAACTAATCCAACACAATTTTTTTCAATTTAGTTTTTACTAAAAACACAACATATTAGTTATGAAAACTTGATCCCAATGCTTTGTTACTTCCATCTATTTCATTTAACTATAGCTTGTCTGGTTGGCTAACGTAGATTCTCAATTATTTAGGGTGGATGGGAAGTGGATGCTTCAAGACAATCAGTAGATGAAATATGCAACTAACTTGTGAACTGGGATTTATAAAACAACACATACATTTTTAAGTGTACATTAGTTCAATAACAGTATAGGTACAGTTATATAAGTTTAATGCTCGATTAATTTAACATAATCAATATAAGTACAATAAATGGCATTTTTCATAATAAATAAAAAAAATAAGGCAGTCTTCATGGTGTCTTGACAGGCCTCCCTGTGCATAACAGATCACTAGTTTTAAAGTATCATTTTGTTTGAAAGAGTCATGCATTCTTATTGTTTTCACTTTGCACATAAGGCATTTGACATGACCAAGAGTAGTAATGAAGTTCTTTCTCATTGGCGGCACTAAATCCACATCTTTTGGATGTTCTTTCACTTAAGAATTACCTTAATCCTCATTAATTGCATGTTACATATGGTCTGGGGAATGTTTTCGTGGCATTCCCTGGGTCCACTCATATCTGTGGAAGGCACTATGGACTGAATTCATTATGAATCCATCCTTACAGACCACACACACCCATACATGCTGACTGTCTTCCCTGGAGTGGATGGGATCTTCCAGCTCAACAATGCAACTGTCACACAGCTAGAAATGTCCGAGACTAGTTGGAAGAGCACGATGAAGACTTCAAAGTATTTCCCTGGCCCCCTAATTCCCCAGACTTAAACTCAATTGAGCATATGTGGGACCACTTCTATCATGATGTTCGCTCTATGGATCCTTCACCATGCCACGCCGCAAAAGATATACATATAACTTTTCGTTTCAGGTTTTCATACTGCTATAAATAGTTGCCTATACCAAATTTAGGGCACCGGTTCTAGGAAAACGACACAGCTAGCACCGTCAGATAAGCAAACTACTTGTGCTTCATCTGGGACTTTAACTCAAGCTCATCTCAGACAAATGATCAGAAGCCAGCCTAAGACCACTCAGCCACCATGTCAGCAGTTAATAAAATGCAAGAAATACTTGGTCCATAGTAGAGAATAACAAGTTAGTAAAATCATGCAATGCATTGATTATGATACACTTTCCAACATACCAAAAATTATTACTCAATCATGAAAGAAATACGGGATTACACCATATAATACAAATTTTGAAGATGACAATCTGATTTCTGGCGTAAATGTGACAAGGATGGTAAGTCAGATAATATCCGAAAACTTGAAAATTTTCATCGTCCTGGAGCGGGACTCGAACCCGCGTCTCCTAGCATACCCGGGCGTTTTCTGGGAGACGCGGGTTCGAGTCCCGCTCCAGGACGATGAAAATTTTCAAGTTTTCGGATATTATCTGACTTACCATCCTTGTCACATTTACGCCAAAAATCGGATTGTCATCTTCAAAATTTGTATTATTACTCAAGTTATGAGGATAATGGCTGTGGAATAAATCTCGCTCCTGTGTCCTGACCTTTGACCCCATTTCGATGACATTCAACAGAACCGGTTCAGTATACCTAAAGAATAACATACTAAAGTTTTGTCGCAATAGAAGCAGTTTTACGCAAGTTATGAGAATAATGGCTGTGGAATAAATCTTGCTTTTATGCAATGACCTTTGACCCCATTTCGTTGATATTCAACAGAACCGGTTCACTATATCTCCGGAACAACATAACGTTTTGTCGCAATCGAAACATTTTTAGGTAAGTTATGATGCACAAGGGCAATGGAATGGATCCCACTCCAGTGTCCTGACCTTTGACCCCATTTTGCCCATTTTCAATAGGGTTCGTCCCCAGGTGGTTCCTTATCAAATACTAAAATTTCATCGAAATCGAACCATTTTTACGCAAGTTATGACGCATAAGGGCACCGGAACAAATCCCGCTCTTATGTCCTGCCTGACCTTTGACCCCATTTCCAATAGGGTTTGTGCCCAGGTGGTTCCCTACCACATACTAAAATTTCATCGAAATCGAACCATATTTACGCATGTTATGACGCATAAAGGCAATGAAATGGATCCCGCTTTTATGTCCTGACCTTTGACCCCATTCCGCCCATTTTCAATAGGGTTCGTCCCCAGGTGGTTCCTTACCAAATACTAAAATTTCATCGAAATCGAACCATTTTTACGCAAGTTATGGCGCATAACGGCAACGGAACAAATCCCGCTCTTACGTCCTGCCTGACCTTTGACCCCATTTCGCCCATTTTAAATAGGATTCGTGCCCAGGTGGTTCCCTACCATATACTA
Source organism: Macrothele yani (assembly GCA_039090855.1). NCBI lineage: Eukaryota > Metazoa > Arthropoda > Arachnida > Araneae > Macrothelidae > Macrothele > Macrothele yani. The sequence continues at coordinate 72,302,480 of CM076996.1, read as the reverse complement.
AAATTTCATCGAAATCGAACCATATTTACGCATGTTACGACGCATAAAGGCAATGAAATGGATCCTGCTTTTATGTCCTGACGTTTGACCCTATTCCGCCCATTTTCAACAGAGTTCGTTCCCAGGTGGTTCTTTACCACATACTAAAATTTCATTGAAATCGAACCATTTTTACGCAAGTTATGATGCATAAAGGCAATGGAATGGATCCCGCTCCTATGTCGTGACCTTTGACCCCATTTCATTTATTTTCAATAGGGATCGTCCCCAGGTGGTTCCCTACCACATACTAAAATTCCATCGAAATCGAACCATTTTTACGTAAGCTATGACACATAAGAGCAATGGAATGGATCGCGCTCCTATGTCCTGATTTTTGACCCTGTTTCGCCCATTTTCAATAGGGTTCGTCCCCAAGTGGTCCCCTACCACATACTAAAATTTCGTCGAAATCAAACCATTTTCACGTGAGTTATTGTGCGGACAAAGCTGGAGCATATATGCTTCTTCAACCTACGGTTGGAAAGCATAAAAAAGGCATTAAATTATCAGCATGTTAACTACTGCAATAAGAACTTACATCATTGATACACAGCAGGGCTTATAAAATATCTGAAAATTTATATGCCCAGCTGGGCATGTGCAGAAATTTTTTACCTGCCCAAGTAGTAAAAGCTAGATGCCCAGGAAAATTAATCTTTTAAGATAACAAATCAGAACCCTCATTTTTTGCAAGTTAAAAAATATGTGTGAACTTTTTCTACATGTTTTGTATTTCCATTGTAAAGGTCTATATTCAACATGTTCAATGCACAACAGTGTGCATCTCAAGTTATAAGATGATGCTGAAATTGGTATGAAATGGTATGATGAGAAATTGGTATTTCAGAAATTTAGTGATTCTGCTATGTTCCTTTTATTGAAGTTTTCGCCCTTTGTCACTAAACACCGGAAGGGCATGCATCCATCGCTGACTATAACCATCAGAGGCATGCATCCCATCGCTGACTATAAACAACATTTGGAGTAAAACTGCAGATGATTCCATGTCTGGACCTAGAGCACAATATAATCAAAGTGATATTCTTCTGTCCTCGGCACTCCGTAACAATAATACAACTTCCAGTAATTAGCAGTGAAATGAAACAGTACGTGCGATGACTGTCTTTTTTTCTCGTGGTAGGAAATTCTATTCTCAAGTTTATTTTTTAATTTACTTGCCCGAGCCGGGCAACCAGATTCTTTATTTACCTGCCCAGACCAATAATTTACATGCCCCGGGCATCTTGGCATGGTATTTTTCAAGCCGTTTATCTACATAGCACTTCAAGATTGTTTTTATATCATCTTATGGTATAAATTGTATGGCAATGTTATTAAACTTGTTTTCCTCCCCTAGTATTTTGAGATCTTAGCTGTAATTCTACATTTTTTTAAGGTTTAATGACCCTCACAAGTATCGGTCTTTAAGGGGTCACCTAACCCGAATTTAAATCCACTGGTTCCAGAAGAGTAAAAGAGACTGCACCAGAAGAATAATCCATGTCTTGTCCAGCAATTCAAATAGCTACACAGCACAAAAATTCAGAACTCTGGCTAAAAACTTACACGTGGAGAGAGAAGCTGAATTTACCTACTTGAAAGAGTGCATTAGCCCTGGGTCCTATTGTCACCTGTTTCGGCACTCCTCCCTTCTAATATTTGTTTAAATTGCATTCCATAGCTTAAAATCCTTTAACCTCTCTTTTAAACTTGATTTTATATGCTACAGATTGTTAATTTAAACCAGTTTCCCTCGTCTTTGAATGTACTGTGGCAACTTTTAGGACGAAACTGCAATGCAGCTATTGGATACTAGGCATAGTTCAGGAAATAATAAAATAAAATAGTGACTCTGGCTACTTCATAGAAAATGGCACTTAAGAAATGGCTATGCGACTCTTTTTAATGAAGAGAACATTGTGTGTGAGCGAAGACAACCATATATTTTTGAATAAATTTTATTTGAATACATTTCTGAAATAATTTCATCAAAAGAAAAAGTTTAATAAATCTCATACTTAAAATATTGCAGGAGTGCAGATCTGGGAGGGAAATAATTAATGTGAGTAGAGTTTAAATTTGGTTCAACACTGCCATCTTTTTACGAATTCAATCTGAAACACGTTTTTACAAACAAAACCTCATTTCATACAAGAATTTAGGAATACAATTAATTTGTGTTCTGTATTATACTGTTTGTGTACTGCCATCAACTCTCAATGATTTAGACTTCGATAATTTGAATTCTGCAGTATTGAAAGGAAAAAAAACCCTGCAAATCTGTTATAACAAGCAAATTTTCAGTTAAATTCCTATGATTTTTGGATACTGAATTTTACCCTGATTACTTTCAATTTTGACATATTACAAGTCAAATGGGATGTAAGGTCAGGTGATGCGTAACATCACAGCCTCTCCTTGACAAATGTCAACCCCGCCTTCTCGTGGTGCATCCTGTTCCCACTAAAGGGGCTCTGACGACCGCAAATAGCGGTATAACTATACCATCGGGATCAGAGGAAATGCTATCCCACACTCACCAACCCGCTTGGCCAGCGTGGTGAGTTATGGCCAATCACCTCCAAAATGACTCTACAACTTAAATCTTGGCCCTCAGTCTCCGGCAGCTGGAATGTACCTGGCCAAGGCAGCGGCCAGTGCGACATGAAGGCAGAGGGTGCTAAGAATCCCCCGGAGGACCGGACTAGGCTGCCATTTGATGCTGACCTTGGCTACCTACAACGGACGCTCCCTATCTTCTGATTCAAGGCTTCTTGAATTGGAAGAGGAACTACAAAGGATCAAGTGGGACATCGTCGGGCTAAGTGAGGTAAGGAGAAAAGGAGAAGATCTCATTGAACTGAAAAGTGGACATCTCTTCTATTATCGTGGGACAGATACTGGTAGAACCAGTGGTGTTGGATTTATAATAAACAAGAAACTGAAGGATAAAGTGGTAGAAGTTGAAAGTTCCTCTGACAGAGCTGCACGACTCGTTATCCAACTATCGAGAAGATACCAGGCTCAGATTATTCAAACTTATGCACCCACCACAAGTCATCCTGAAGAAGAAATTGAAGAATTTTATGAGGAAATTCACATTATCTAAATAATAAAGGTAAGCAGCACTTGAAGATAATTATGGGAGATTTCAATGCAAAAATAGGGCACCGGCAACAGAATGAAACTTCAGTAGGTAAATTCGGTCACGGCAACAGAAACCAGCGTGGAAATACTCTTGTTGAGTTTGCAGAGGCAGAAGGATTTTTCATCTTGAATTCCTTTTTCAAGAAAAAGCCACACAGGAAATGGACATGGAGACATCCAATTGGGACGACAAGTGAAATTGATTTTATTATGTGTAACAAAAAATTCGTCATCGAAGACTGCAGTGTGCTGAACAAGTTCAACACAGGTAGTGACCATAGATTGGTGAGATGTAAGATGCACCTCAACACTAAACTGGAACGTGGCAAGCTCATAAGACAAACAGAATGTATTGACATAACCAACCTTAAAAAACACCATAATACTTTCAAGTTGGAACTGAAGAACAGATTCTCTGCTTTAGAAGGCCTAACATCGGAAGAAGTGGATATTTCGGAAGTTAGCAGAAAAGTAACCAAAGCTCTTATGGAAACAGCAACAAAATTAGCTGGGTCTAAGAACAAGTTGCATGTAAACAAATTATCAGGAAAAACCAAAATGTTGATGCAAAAAAGAAGAGAGATGAGGACAACTAAAGAAGATGTGACTTCCAAAGTGGAATATATAGAGCTATGCAAGACAGCACGAAAAAGTATCACTGAAGACGTAAGGAAATTCAACTGTGAGCTAGTGAGGAAAGCAATTGAAAACAACCAAAGCCTAAAGATAGCAAAGGGACATCTCAGTAAGGGAAGAAAACAGATTATGGCTCTGAGAAAAGAAGATGGTTCTATAACAAGAAATAGAGGCGAAATTTTGACAAGAGTGAAAGATTTCTACTCCAAATTATATGAAAGGGATGATACATGTACTCCAGACATCATGAAAGGTACCAGAGTTCTTCCAGTCCTCCCAGCAGAAGTTGCTCATGCAATCAAGAACATGAAGCGGGGGAAAGCTCCAGGAGAAGATGGAATTACTATAGACATCATACAAGAAGCAAGTGGAGAAATTGAAACAGTACTCGCCCAAATTTTCACTCGATGCCTTAATGAAGGGAAGATTCCTGAGGATTGGAACAATGCTACAATGATCCTGCTACATAAAAAAGGTGACATTGAGGATCTCAGGAACTACAGACCTATCAGCCTCCTATCAGTGGTTTATAAAATCTTCACTAAAGTTCTTTCACACCGCTTGAAGGTAACACTGGACATGGCTCAACCGAGAGAACAAGCTGGATTCAGGAGTGGCTACAGCACAATAGATCATATCCACGTACTGAGAGAACTAATTGAAAGAGCGAGGGAATATGAACTTCCATTGTGCATGGCTTTTATCGATTATGAAAAAGCCTTTGATTCGGTGAAAACCATCAGCAGTTACCACGGCTCTGAAATCCTGCGGTATTGAAGATGCATACATTAATATTATTAATAACATCTATGAAAATGCAAGTGCAAAGATTCGGCTGTTTGAAAATACAACACACATAAAAATTGGAAAGGGAGTGAGACAAGGTGACACCATATCTCCGAAGCTCTTTAATGCCACATTGGAAAATGTCTTTCAATCACTGAACTGGGAAAACAAAGGGATAAAGATTAATGGAGATTATCTAACCCACCTTCGTTTTGCTGATGACGTAGTCATTTTTGCAACTACCCCATCAGAGCTGCAGAGTATGATCCAGGAACTTGCTGACAAGAGTAAAGAAGTGGGATTAAAAATGAACTTTCAGAAGACAAAAGTGATGTTCAATGCTTTTACAAGAAATGAAGATTTATCGATTGATGGAGAACAACTGGAGATAACAGATACGTATGTTTATCTTGGACAGCAGATATCAAGTGAGGGTCACATTGATGAAGAAATTAATCGGCGTACAAAACTTGCCTGGAGGGCTTTTGGAAGAAACAGCATAATTTTCAAGAGCAATATGCCATTATGTCTTAAAAGAAAAGTGTTTGATCAATGCATCCTTCCAGTGCTTACGTATGGTGCAGAGACGTGGACCTTAACTAAAAGAGACATACAAAGGCTGCAGACAACTCAAAGAAGCATGGAGAGGTGCATGCTTGGTATAACCAGGAGAGATAAGAAGAGGAACTCGTGGATCCGAAAAATGACGAGAGTGGAAGACATCATGATCAGAGTTAAATCCCTGAAATGGCAATGGGCTGGACATACTGCCAGAAGGACAGACCATAGATGGACAGCCGAAATTTTAGATTGGATTCCAAGGGACAGGAAAAAGACCCAGAAAAAGACCACATGGGAGATGGGTGGATGAAATTCGTAAATATGCGGGAGTGACATGGAGGAGACTGGCACAAGACAGACCGTTGTGGAGGAAACTTGGGGAGACCTTCGTCCAGCAGTGGATTGATAATGGTTGACAATGATGATGATGATGATGATGACAAGTCAAATGCACATCACTTGTTTCCATATTTGTAGACTTCAAACATCAAGCACATAACTGTTTAGCTACTATGCAAAGCCTAGTGATGCAAACAGATGAGGTTTATACTTTTTTCTAAAAAATGTCATATATAGAAAATATAGTTAAACTTCATAACTTATAGACAGACTGGATAGGATGTAAACTGTTATGATTTAAGCGACTCCTCTAGGTTTTTGCTGCTAGTCCGCCAGAGGACGCAATTACTTACAGCTTCATTAATTGTAAAGGATATCTGGCATCCTTCTTCAGAGTCAGGGTTCCTCATGATGGCTGAATCGTGAGTGTGATGCTAAGTGTAAATAGTGGAATTATGTATATAAATGTATTATACCTCTTCAGTACCTTTCTTCTTCCTTTCTTTCCCGCGGTGTTGTGATTACTCCAGAACAACTTGTATGTGATTACTTCCGGAAAACTGTGTTTGCGATTACTTTAGAATATTACGTTCGAACACCTGGCGACGAGTCATGGGATTCGACATCGAGTGGCTGAGTCACAGGATTTTGGCAGTTGTGCTAAATCAAAAAGGCAATGCAGGAAGCTTTGCAGAATTATAATCGTGCAGCGTTTTTCAAGAACTGAGGTGAGAAACTTTTTCGTTCATAACTTACTATTTTCGTCAGCTGGGAAATGGCTGTAGTGGCAGTAGGCCAAATTTCAATGTTCGATATTATTAATCCTGCCTTATGGAGCTTGTATGTGGAGCAATTGAATTTTTATTTTGAGGCAAATGATATTGTTGAAGCTCTCAGGAAGAGTGCTGTTTTGCTGTCGGCTTGTGGAACAGAGACACTGAGCATTGCTCGTTCATTAGTGTCACCACTAAAACTAACTGATAAATCGTATGATGAATTGAATGAATTATTAAAAAATCATTTTAGTCCTAGATCCTAGGAAATTTATTCCCGTTATCTGTTAAAGAAACGTGTACAGCGTAAAGGTGAAAGTATTACCGACTATGTTACTGACCTCCGACGTTTAGCGAACCAGTGTAATTTTGGAGATACACTGAATGAGCGTCTACGAGACCAGCTAGTATGTGGAATAATTGATGATGCGGTACAACACAGGCTCTTAGCTGAAACATAACTGACTCTTGATGGTGCATTTTCAAAAACGCTAGCTGCTGAAACAGTTACTAATGAGGCAAAGCGAATGTTTTCTCAAACTTGCACTCGTGGAAATTTTTCAGAATCGATTTATAATGTGCAGCATACTAAAAATAATTCTAAGAAACAAAATGTCAATTCAAAGTATACCGTTCCTTTTAATGGAAGCATATGCCATAGCTGTGGTGGAAACCATATGCGTTCTATGTGTAAATTCAGAAATACAGTGTGTAGATTTTGTAGGAATATGGGTCACATTGAAGCTGTTTGCAAGAAAAAACAAGGCAAACAGCAAGGCATTAGTCCTAATTCTAACAGAGTAAAGCCAAGAGTAAAATGCACAAATATAGAAATAAACTCTGAATATTGCGTAAATGTATTACGTAATCGCACAGATTCTGTTAGGAAACAAACTGTTACATTAAGCATCGAAGGTAAAGACTGCAGCTTAGAGGTAGACTCTGGATCCTTTCACTCCATGATGCCACATGATACATACAAAAGGCTCTGGTGTGCAAATAAGTCAGAAATTCAGCCTTCATCAATACGTTTAGCTGATTTTCAAGGAAATGCCATACCCCTTCGCGGAATGTGTGTTGTTAATGTACAGCATAATCAGCATAGTGCTCAACTGCAGCTTCTGATCTCTCAGAGAAAGTGCACCAACATGTTAGGTTATGCATGGTTCCAGCCAATTGGAATTACAATAACAGGGGTAAATGCTATTTCAACAAACCCTGTTGATGATGTGGTGAAAGAATTTAATGATGTATTTGAGGAAAGACTTGGTTCATACAAGGGGCCAGTAGTTTCGCTACCCCTAGATTCTCAAATTCCTCCCATGCGTTTTAAGGCAAGAACTGTTCCACTTGCTCTTCGTCCCAAGATTGATGCACCACTTGATAAACTTTTAGCTGAAGATGTAATTGAACCAATCTCAAATCCAAAGTGGTCTACACCCGTGGTACCAGTGATTAAATCTTCCAGGGAGGTTAGACTCTGTGGTGATTACAAAGTGACACTGAATACTGCTATGAAAGCACATCCATATCCTATCCCTGCAGCAAATCACTTATTGTCAACATTGAAAGGGGGTGGATTTTATGCAAAAATTGACCTCGCTCAAGCATACTTACAGCTGGTAGTTGATGACGAGTCTGCGGAAGCACAGACTATCGTTACACACCGGGGAGCATTTAAGGTAAAACTATTGCAGTATGGAATAAATGTAGCCCCTGGAATATTCCAAAACATCATTGATGAACTTTTTACTGGATTAGAGGGAGTCGTACCCTATTTTGATGATGTGCTAGTTAGAGCAACATCTCTCAAAGAACTAGCTTCTAGGCTTCGTAAAGTTCTCGCTCAGCTTAGAAAGGCTGGACTACGTGCTAAAAAAGAAAAGTGTTTGTTTGGCATCACAGAAGTGGAGTTCCTGGAATACAGAATTGATGCTTGTGGAATACACCCGTCAAAAACCAAAGTTGAGGCAATTCAGGCAACGCCTGTTCCTAAGAACAAGCAACAACTACAAGCATTCCTGGGACTCTTGAATTTTTACCACAGTTTCCTTAAGTCTAAAGCTACTGTGGCGGAACCATTGCATAAAATTCTCAAGAAAGATTATGCATGGTCTTGGACTGAGATTCATGAAAATGGCTTTAAGTCTGTAAAAGCGTTATCTTCTGACGCCGTGTTAATTCCTTTTGATGAAATGCTGCCAATAATTCTTACTTGTGATGCATCGCCATACGGTGTAGGTTGTGTGTTAAGTCATAAGCTTCTAGATGGGAGAGATGCACCCATTGCTTTCGCTTCAAGGACTTTAACTTCTACTGAGAGAAATTACTCTCAGATTGATAAAGAAGCACTGAGTATTATAGTAGGAGTTAAAATTTTTCATCATTTCTTGTATGGTCACCAATTTACTATTGTTACTGATCATCAACCACTTCTAGGATTATTCACCAGATCAAAAGTTACTCCAGAAATTCTTTCTCCTCATATGCTGAGATGGTCTATAATGCTAAATGCTTACGATTTCACACTCATACATCGACCTGGCAAGAAAATTCAAAATGCTGATGCATTAAGTAGATTACCTCAAGAAATTCCAGATTGTGAAATTCCACCTCCACTTGAAGTGTTGTTTACAGAAGATTTAGACAATCCGCCATTACAAGCTAGTGAAATTGCTAAAAGGACACTTCGGGATCCAATATTATCACGTGTTCTCAACTGGGTGTTGAGGGGATGGCCTGAAGAAAAACCGTGTCCTGATTTCCATATCTTCTTCTCCAAGAAAAATAAACTTACTATTCATAAAAATTGCTTGTTATGGGGAAATCATGTAGTTATACCTACATGTGGATACCAGCGCGTTCTCAAAGAATTGCATCTTGCTCATCCAGGTATTGAGCGAATGAAAGCTCTTGCACGTTCATATGTGTGGTGGCCGCACATGGAAGATCATATTGCTTATCACGTGAAAGACTGTGTCCAATGCCAAGAAACTAGACATTCTCCTCCTCGTGCTCCTGTTCATTCTTGGGAAGTTACGACTAAACCTCGGTCTCGTCTACACGTTGATTTTGCGGGACTATACCATGGACAAAATTTCCTAATCCTCATGGATTCCTACTCAAAATGGTAGGAGGTAAGACACATGTCATCTACTTCAACCAGTGCTACTATTAATGTCCTGCGAGAAATTTTTAGTACTCATGGTATTCCTGATGTAGTGGTTTCTGACAATGGTCCTCAGTTTACATCTTCTGCTTATGAAGCCTTCCTACGTAATAATGCCATTCAACAAGTCTTGATCTCCACTTACCGTCCTGCTGCTAATGGTCAAGCAGAAAAAATGGTGCAGACTACTAAGGATTCTCTCAAAAGAATAACACACGGGTCTTGGAGGAAGCGCTTAGCTAATTTTCTGCTACGCCAACACATCACTCCATCTTCTATGGGGTTCAGTCCATCTGAACTATTAATGTCTAGGCGACTAAAGACATACTTAGACTGCCTCCATCCAGACCTTACTACTGATCGTAAAGTTATGCAAGAAGTTTATGGGAGGAAGCAGCTCGAACAACATAGTCTACGTAATTTTGAGCCAGATGATCCTGTGTACATCAAGAATCGAGATGAGCCAGTGTGGATTCCTGCTATCGTTTCTCAACGTACCAGTCCTGTTTCCTACAGGGCGATAACACTTACAGGCGACACTGTGAAGCGCCATGTGGATCAGATGCGACAATGACAAATAGAAGCACCTGTAACCGTTCCTGAAGTTTCAGATTCCAGTGCGTTTTCTCCTCTGGAAAATACTGTTACTGAACTTCCTGCTGAACCAGTGTCTAAAGATTCTGATGCTGAATTGACTCCAAGAAGACCATGACGACAAATTGTGAGACCGAAACGTTTCGAGGACTTCATAACTTAGGGAGGAGGGGGGTTGTGATTTAAGTGACTCCTCTAGGTTTTTGCTGCTAGTTCGCCAGAGGACGCAATTACTTACAGCTTCATTAATTGTAAAGGATATCTGGCATTCTTCTTCAGAGTCGGGGTTCCTCATGTCATGATGGCTAAACCGTGAGTGTGATGCCAAGTGTAAATAGTGGAATTATGTATATAAATGTATTATACCTCTTGAGTACCTTTCTTCTTTCTTTCTTTCCTGCAGTGTTGTGATTACTCCAGAACAACTTGTATGTGATTACTTCCAGAAAACTGCGTTTGTGATTACTTTAGGATATTACGTTCGAACATAAACATTTTCTATGAACTCGTAAAGTAGTAAAATATTTAGGGTAATGCATAAGAGCAATAAATATGACGTACTGAAGCAGTATTTAGCCTTAAGGTATGCAAAATGGAGGGAAAAAAAAAAGAGAACTACATGTTAGCTAGGTCTTCAAAACCATAAAAACACATGACTGGTGGATAGCCCACAGTAGATCATTCCCTCCCCCCATTTGGTCATTCCACTTAAAGATTTTCGAAAAAAAAAAAAAACAAAAAAAAACAATGAGTCACAGTTTACTAACCAAAATTTTGTTCACATATCATTAGTTTTTGCTATGTTTGAAGAAGGCAGAATAAACAAGGAGCTTCTGCAGAAGGTCTTAAAAAATTATGCTATAACTGGGAATTTATTTGGCAGTATGGAAGCTATGTACACCGAGTTACCTTTGCATTAAGAACACCTACCTAATAACGAGTTGTTTCACCTTTCTGTGCAATCACGGCTCACAGATGCCTAGGAACAGATTCTACAACGTGTCGACCATCCTCCATGCATAACTTGACCCATGCCCGCTGCAGCTCCATCAGTTCATGCTCATTCTGTGGACTAGGATCGGCAGTTCTTACACCCCATTCTAGCATATCCCACAAATGTTCACTGGGGTTACAGTCAGGGAAGTTTGGGGGCCAAGGCAATGTGGTGAATTCATTGTCATTTACTAATCAAAAACAACTATTATGGGAATTTTACTAGGAAATTTTTATTTAAATTGCAAATTTTTGGAGAAAACTCTTCTTCTTCAGGCTGTACACAGTGGGTTGTCCTGTTGAAAGATGACACTGTGGTACAAGTAAACATCCTACAGATATGGATGGAGATGGTCGGCTAACAAGTCTCTGTAGCATCCACCATTCAGTCTGTTTGTGGGATGATAATCAACGGATGTAATGCTTGCCAGGAAAAAGCTCCCAAGGCTAGAACACCATTTCCACCATCATGTTAAACCTCAACTGTACAACCAGGGGATAGGGCTTCATGCTGTTTACCCATACGTGAACCCAGTCATCAGAATGGTACAGCAGGAAACAGGACTCATCACTCCAGATGACCTTCTTTCATCTAGTTGAGGGTCAATTGCTGACATTCCTCAGCCCATACGAGGCATTGTGATGACTTGGCATCATCATGGGTACTTTCGTTGGTCTCCGGCTATGGAATCATAGGCAACACAAGGCACGGCACACGTGGAAACAGGTTGAACTGCACCACTGTTGTACTGGTGGGTGAACTAGGAGACTGTTGCACATCGTTGCTGAGATACCAGTTGCGACAACCAATGCTGACCTCTAGAATCAACCAAACCCTGACCAATGTCAGCCCTTCTGCTGGATGTCCGTGCACAGTTAATATGTACAGTTCTGGTACACGCTTGATACCAGTAGTGTGCGGTCGCTGCATGCAACGCATGCCCTAAATAGGTGCACACATTTCCTCTATGAAAAAAAAAACAAAAAAAAAACTACATGAAGAAAAATTTTGTGCTGCAATTTTTTTTTTATGGGAAAATTTAAACTAAGATGTACCTGGCTTCAGAAGATTTTTATTTAAAATGAAATTCACCTATTTCCAGGTATTTTTAGAAAAACAGCGCTGAAGCAAAAACTACCTTCTCATTATCATGCCCATAGTCATGTGAGATTGTGCCATGTGAAGGAGCCGATCCCAGGCAGGGAACTGACATCAATGAAGAAAGCACTGTGGATGCGAAGCCTCTCGTTGCACTTACTATTCGGACGTCGACCAATTAGATCCTTTCCCTCTGTTTATTCCCACTTACGATGTGCCTATGTTAACTGTTGCTGAAAAACTCGCCAAATACAAAAGAGCATATTGCATTAACCAATGGGAAGCAGAATTTATTTCAATGGTGACCTTGTATGGGATTTACGGTCCTGTGCGTAATTTCAGATGGATGTTTTGAAAAATGGAAGGCTACTTTCTGTATATTCCTTGACAATGGCACACAGAACAGCAACAAGAGCCTCTGTGAATCTTGGGGAGATACCAGCTAGTTCTGTGACATTGGCAAAAAGACCCCAACTCAGTGGATTTTGTTCCAGAATCTTTCAGTTGAATGATCAACTGCAACTGTCAGCTGTGAGCTAATCCCCCACACTGGTGCACTTACCCGATTAAAAAGAAAAAAACAAAGTATGCACCAGACTCTAGTATGGGTTATGGTGGACTTACCACACTTGAGAAGGATGGTCCACCATGGAATCGAACTGGAATTTCCAAAGGTCATGCAAGAAAGAGATCTTGGCTAAGTGAGTGTAAGATTAGTGTATGGAATACTAGTGGTTTAAATGGCAAGCTGAATGAGGTGATTGATGACATGAATAAGTATAGATTGGATGTGCTGCATGTAAGTGAAACCAAAAAGAAGGAAATTGGTATAGAAGTGAATGGAACGGTGAGTGTATGGTCTGGAGTATTGGATAATATGAGAGGACAGGCTGGTGTAGGTGTGATTTTAAGTGAAAAGATGAACAACTTGATTCACTATAGTTGCATAAGTAAGAGAATTCTTTGGATTCGTTTGAAAATGAAACTTCAGAGAATAGTAATTGTTGTAGTGTATGCTCTTTGACCTTCTGATGGGAGGGAAGATTTCTGGAATGAGCTAAGAGCTGTTTTGAGCCAGTTTGGTGCTAAAGAGAAAGTTATAATAGCAGGGGATTTCAAGGTTAGAGAAGGTGTGCAGAATGCAATTTCTGATAATGTTCTGGGTAAGTTTAATGATCCTTGTGTGAATGATAATGGTGAAAGATTATTTGAACTCTGTATTGAGAATGGTTTGTGTGTATCTAATATATCCACACACATACTTGGGGAAAATCGTACTCTTGGTCAAAAGAGTGCGATAGATTTTGTTGTCCATGACCAGAGTCTGAAACACTTAGTTGTTGACACTAGTGTGATGAGAGGTGCAGATGTTGGTTCTGATCATTACTTGGTAGTGACATAAGTGAAATTGAATGTTGGTTGGAGGAATAGGAAGAGGCCCAGGATGGAAAGAATAAAGGTTGAAAGGATCTCTGAAGATCATCAGCATTACTCTAACTTACTCAGAGAATGACTGAAAGAGCTGAAGTCATGTGAGAGGGATGTAGAAAAGAAGTGGGAATGTTTTAAGAACTGTGTTGTCACTGCTGCTGAAGAGGTCTGTGGCACCACAACAGTGGGTAACAATGGAAGTGATGCGTGATGCTTGGTTGAATAATGAGATTAAAAAGGCAGTAAAGAAAAAGAAGGAACCCTATTGGTGGATATTGCAAGGTAGTTTCTATGGATGAATATCACTGTAAGAAGTGTAAAGCAGCTAAGCTGGTTTGCCAAAGTAAGGCAAAAGATAGGAAGAAGGTAGAAAGGCATGAATTGGCTTTTTGGAAAGATAGAAAAACTTTCTAAAAGTACACGAGACTAAGGAAAAATAGGGGAAACAAAGTTGTAAGTTGTGTGAAGAATAGGATCGGGAAAATGGTATGGAGGCCCAATGAGTTAAGTGAAAGATGGGGTGAATACTTCTGTGAGTTATTAGATCAAGAAAGCAAAGGTGATTCTGAGGCAGAAGCAGATGATGTCACAGTGAAAGTTGAAAGCACAGGAGGGATCTTAAGAGAAGAGGTGTGTAAAGCTCTAAAATCCATCCAGAATGGTAAGGCTCTGGAAGTTGATGGCATAACTGCTGAGATGTTGAAATATGGTGGGGACTCTGTAATTGACTGGTTAACTAAAATTTGCCAGTTGTGCTGGGAGTTAGGAATGGTCCCTCGGGATTGGAAGGATGGTACCATTGTTCCCTTGCATAAAGGAAAAAGTGGTCAGACTGACTGCAAGAACTATTGTGGTATTTAGGCTACTGAGTATGCCAGGAAAAGCATTTGGTAAGGTCATTATTGAAAAGGTACGAGGTCTTACATCACTGAAAGTGTGGGATGTTCAGAGTGGCATTAACCATATTTTTGCATTACGCATGACGATTGAAAAGTATCTGGCTGTTGGTAAGAAAGTTTTTGCTGCCGTAATAGATTTTGCGAAAGCTTATGACCAAGTAAATAGGACACTTTTGTGGAAGGTACTGAATGAATATGGTGTTATTGGGAATCTACTTAATAGTGCAAAAGCCATGTATATGCTGGTAGTAGAGCTTGTGTACGAATTAATGGTGTTTTATCAAAATGGTTTTCTATTGGTGCAGGAGTCAAGACAAGGTTGTGTAATGTCACCACGGCTGTTTTAATATATTTATGGATGCATGCATGTGTGATGCCAAGATGGACAATATTGGTTTATGTCTTGGTAATATCTGTGTACAGATTGGTGTATGCTGATGACACAGACCTGTTGGCAGAGAGCAAAAGTAAGTTGCAGAGTATGTTGACCCAGATGTACAAAGTTTGCATGAAATTCAGACTGAGTATAAATAAGGGAAAAACCAAAGTTATGATTTTTGAGCGAGGAACTGGTAGCACTGAATGTAATATTATTCTAAATGGCACAGTGATTGACCAGGTGAATGAGTTTGTGTATTTAGGAAGCATGTTTTATAGAGAGAACAAATTGGATGATGAAATTAGTAAACAAGTGAATTCTTCATGGAAAATCATAGATGATTTGGGAGGTTTTTACGAGAATTATGGGTTCTCAAGAGAGTCCCGCGTGGCTGTGTATGAAAGAGTAATTGTTCCTACTCAGATGTATGGCAGTGAAAAATGGGTACTGCAGAAGAAACATAGGAGTTGTTCGTGTGTTGGAGAAATGCATTACTTACGGGTGGGGGTGGGGGGTTGTGGCACGACATATTCTGATCGTGTGAGATATGAAGATGTGTTGCAGTTGCATAATGTGAAGGAAAATGTTGTTAGCAAGGTGGAGACTAATATGTTTAGGTGGTTTGGCCATGCTAAAAGAATGAATGATGAGATGCTTACTAAGAATTTTTTTAGCCCAAGTGGCCAGAAGGAAAGGCAGAGAAAGGCCAAGGAAGTCATGGGAGGATTAGATTCAGGAGTGTCTGTATGAGAAAAAGATTATGAGTATGAAGTAGAGAAGGTCTTGTGTACCTCGTGTGATGGATGTCAGTGAAGCCTGAGTTGTGTGTCAAGTTTGCTATAAATGGATAAGTTTGATACGGCAACAATAAGTAAATAATCAGTTAAAAATTTATTTGGTAGTTTGTATTTGTTTGTGGAGTTAACCTCTGAATCTCAGAGAACAGCTTAGTGATATGCAATGTAATGTATAATGCTTCAAGAGAATTTAATCAAAATGCAAAATGAAAATAAGGAAATGGATGATGCAAAATTAATAATATAAGAGTATTGATACCTCAAGTTTTACAGAAAAATGTGAATGTTGAGCAACAAAAGTCCAACCTCAGCCTTGAGTGGCTTAACATCATCGTTAAATATGCAGGTAGAAACATACAAATGTATTTACATATTTCAATGCTTCTATTTACCAAGCAGACAGGATTTGTGGTGTTTGAAACAGCAAAAGATGTTTTGTTGGCCGACACGCACTGCTTAAAACTCTGTTATCTCCTTCCCTCCACATAAGGTAAAGTTTCTCCTCCACCCTGGTAGTTCCCAAACCATAATCATACTCTATAAATATCCTATATGGAAAGCTTATGGTCTCAAAAAGTTACGATACAAAACGCATGGAGTTTCCCAAAGAGAGCCTGAATTCACTCGAAGAAACATATCTCACTCGCTTTGACTTCTCTAAGTTAAAAAGTGATTTTATTTATTCTTCCCCCGGATTAAGCCATAAAACATTCTGCACATTGTTCAAACCTTTGCAAGAACTAATTTTAGATAAATGATTTAGGGAAATAACACGTTGTGCTATCAAATTGGGCGAATAAAAACCTGTTAAAGCAGTAAACACAAAGAAAAAAAAATATTACCTAAACTTTTTTAATGGCAATTGAAACAGTTCTGTTGATGATTTTGATGTCAAATTCTATAGTTTAAGACAGAGTAACAGAAAAATGAAAATAAATCGTACGATGGAATTCCCTTACAAATGAGGTATGTTTTTCTTTCTACATGCCTACACATAACTTTCACTGTACACCACTGCTTTATACAGTAGTATCGGAGCAACCAACAAGTGCGGCTGTTTCCGAAACACTGGAACCTGCCCTCCGGGCCCCAACTATCTGGCTGCGGTCAAATTGGCTTAAATCGCCATGTTTCCCCATTACTGGCAAATGTTTATTGATTACATACAGAGGATATGTGTGCAAAATTTATAGCAGTCACACAGGACGCTTATAGCACGTGGTACTTTGCTATCGCTCCGAATATGTAAAACAGGGGAGGGTGGTTCTAATACAAAGCTAACTCAGTGTATGTTGGTGGTGGTGCATGTGTACATGCAAATTACTTTTTATCAAGTTGGTTTTCCATTGGAGCAAGAGTCAGAAAAAACTGTATAATGTCTCCATGTCAATGCAAAATATTTATGGATGCACACAAATGTTATTCCAAAATAAGCAGAGTACTGGTTTATATCTTTATATCTTGGTAATTCTCATATGTAC
Source organism: Macrothele yani (assembly GCA_039090855.1). NCBI lineage: Eukaryota > Metazoa > Arthropoda > Arachnida > Araneae > Macrothelidae > Macrothele > Macrothele yani. The sequence goes on along the minus strand of CM076996.1, from coordinate 72,285,354 downwards.
AGGCAGCTGCATGCAGATGACACAATCCTGGTGGCAGAGTGCAAAAATAAGTTGCAGAGTATTTTGTTTAGGATGAACAAAGTATGTATGAAATTCAAACTGAGTACAAATAAAGGAAAAACTAAAGTTATGGTTTTTAAGTGAGGGACTGTAAGTACTAAATGCAAGATCAGTCTGAATGGTTGAGTTCAATCAGTTTGTGCATTTAAGATGCATATTTGACAGTGAAAGCAGAACCGATGGTGAAATTAGTTAGGGAATGAAAAAAAAAATTGGCTTTTAAAATCATAGTTTCTTTAGGACTTCACAACACTGATGAGTTGTAAAAAGGGTCCTCAATGAATATACAAGACAGTGTAATGGTTCCTGCCCTGATGTACAATGGTGATGCTTGACTACTGCAGAAGGGATGCAGCAGTTGAGTAAGTGCTGGAGAAATGTGTTACTTACAGGAGGTTTGTGGAAAGACTCATTCCGTTTATGTGTAGAATGATAATGTGAAGCAAAATGTTAGTACGGTAGAGACAAATATGAGGTAGGATCCAAAAGTTCCCGGACTGGGTCTGTAAGTCCATAGACAGAGTTACAAAGCTGAAGCACATCCTCCTTCAAAATAAGATCCTCTTACAACAACACAGTTCTGCCAGCGGCTGTAGAGTTTGTCAAAGCACTTCTGGAACCCATTCTTTGCAATGTTCTTGAATGCAACCAGCGATGCGCTTCTCACTTCTGTGCTTGAAAACTGACTACCCTGAAGTTGATGTGTTAGCTCAGGGAAGAGGTGGAAGTTGCAGGGGCAAGTTCAGGTGAGTATGGTGGGTGTGGGAAGAAAACAGTTCTTGTTTTGGCGAGAAACTCACGAACAAGGAGTGACCTGCGTGCCGGTGCATTGTCATGCAACAGCTCCCACGATTAATGGCCAACCAGTTGAGGCCTCTTCTTGTGGATTGACTCATGTAGACGTTGCATGATGTCAAGATAGAGCTCCTTATTGCTTATTGACAGTGCATCCTTCAGGGATAAATTCAAGATGAACAATACCCTGGATGTCGAAGAAGATCTCTAACATGATCTTGTCTTTGATGCAATCTCAGCAGAATTTCTGCTTCTGTGGAGACGACGGCGATTTCCAAGTAGCCGACGCCCGCTTAGTCTGCGAGTTGAGGGGGAAGCACCATTTTTCTTGGAGGTTTAACGACCACCACGAGCAACTCAATGGGCTATAAGCAGTCATCCGTCTCTAATTTAGGGTCACTGACTCCAGGGAAGGGAGAGAGCCAGTGCTGTAAGACAAACACAACATCCATGCCTCACCAGCATTTGAACCTGGACCCACCTCAGGCAAATGATCAGAAGCCAAAACTTAGACCACTGCGTCACCATGGCGGTCACCATCTTTCATCCTCTATCATGATCCTTCTAAGAAATTGTGAGTCTTGGTCAGCACTGGTTATGAGATCACACGCCATTTTCAACTATATGGCAACCGATCTTCAGTTAACATGCGTGAGACAATGTGTTGACACACCCGGTGCATCTTTAGATTATCTGTTAGTATCTGCCGACACGTAGTCTTCGATATCGCAGCAGCATCAGCTATTTGCTCGATCGTCTATTGTCTGTTGGTACATACGATGGCTGCAACCTTCGAAATGTTTCCACCCACGCAAGCTGTCACTAGCCACCCGCTTTGTTAGTCGTCTTTGACCTCCTATCTGCCTTCTCTGAACTGTTGATGCACTTGATGCCAATCAAATGTCTGTGACTGCGACAGGGTGTTTTCACCATAAACTTGCTTCGACATCTTGTAAATTCCTGTTAGACTTTTGGCCAAATAAATGTAAAACTTAATGCGCCATTTTTCATCAATCGCTGAACATTGCGCGAGTTGCTCACAATACCTGGATGTAAGGCAGCGAGCGCGTGATGTAGATGGATAAAATGAATTTCCCTGTAAGGTGGGATAACATCTAACGTAATCCAAATATCACTGTGGGTATGTGATACGCATACTTTGCCGTACAGGTGCAGTCCAGGAACTTTCAAATCCTACTTCGTATTTTGAGGTGGTTTGGCAATGTTGAAATAAAGGATGGGGAATTTATTCAGCCCAAGTGGCAGGAAAAGAAGGCTGAGTTCATCATGGTAGGATCAGATTTAGGAATGCCTGAAATAAGCAATTAGTATTTATGGATGCATGCATGCGTGATGCCAAAATAGATAATAGTGGTGTATGTCTTGGTGATATCCGTGTGTGCAGATTGCTGTATGCTGATGACACTGTCCTGTTGGCAGAGAGCAAAAGTGAGTTGCAGAGTATGTTGACTCGGATGCACGAAGTTTGCATGAAATTCAAACTGAGTATATATAAGGAAAAAACCAAAGTTATGGTGTTTGAGAGAGGAACGGGTAGCACTGAATGTAATGTAAGTATAAATGGCACTGTGATTGACCAGGTGAGTGAGTTTGTGTATTTAGGAAGCATGTTTGACAGAGAGAACAAGTTGGATGGTGAAATCAGTAGGCGAGTGAATTCTTCTTTGAAAGTCATAGCTGCTCTGGGAGGTTTTCACAGGAATGATGGGTTCTCTAGAGAGGCCTGCATGGCTGTGTATGAAACTGTAATTGTTCCTACTTTGATGTATGGCAGTGAAACCTGGGTACTGCAGAAGAAACATAGGAGTCGTTTGTGTGCTGGAGAAATGCATTACTTATGGGGGGGGGTTGTGGCAAGACACATTCTGTTGTGTGAGGAATAAAGATGTGTTGCAGTTGTGTGATGTGAAGCAAAATGTTGTGAGCAAGGTGGAGATTAATATGCTTTGGTGGTTTGGCCATGTTGAAAGAATGAGTGATGAGATGCTTACTAAGAAAATCTTTTTAGCCCAAGTGGCAGGAAGGAAAGGCAGAGGAAGGCCAAGGAAGACATGGGTGGATCAGATTCAGGAGTGTCTGCATGAGAAAAAGATTATGAGTATGAAGTATAAAAGATCTTGTGTACGGTGTGTAATGGATATCAGTGAAGCATGAGTTGTATGTCAAGATCGATGTAAATGGAAAAGTTTGATACGACAACAATAAGTAAAAATATCTGGAAGTTTGTACTTCTTTTTGGAGCTAACCTCTGAATCTCAGAGAACAGCTTAGTGATATGCATGTATGTATGTACTTCACTTGAAAAGGATAGCTGACTTCGTGGAGTTTTCCTGTGGTGATTTTTTTTTTTTTTTTTGATTGGAGGTTTAACGACCACCGTGAGCAACTCAATGGGCTATAAGCAGTCGCTAGACCCTAATTTAGGGTCACTGGTTCCAGGGAAGGGAGAGAGCCAGTGCCGTAAGACAAACACAACATCCATGCCTCAACGGGATTCAAACCCGGACCCCTTTCGGACGAATGATCAGAGGCCATCGCTTAGACCACTGCGCCACCGGGGCGACTTTTCCTGTGGTGATCAACTCTCTAAATTGAAGAGATTAAGCAGTCCATGGCATAGATGAATGCCAGGAACTAAGAACGTTGAACAGTAAGACTTTTAGCGATCAGTGCACGAAAGCGAGTATGTGAAGTTTCTTGAAAGCATTTTTTCTTAATATTTTCATCGGAAAATTGAGGTCTGCATTTTTTTATTTTGTCGTAAAGATGCGTGAGATTTTTTTATACCTGCACTGTAGTTATCAGAAACAGAGAAGCATAAGGATTAAATGCAAAAGATCCAGTTTCAAAACTGGAAGGTAGGAACATGAGCTTTTCAAATAAGAATATCATTGAAACTTTTATTGCTTTTTCAAATGTTAGTTACATGATGATTTAAGATATAGAAAAGGTAAGAAACTTGATAATTACAGGGATCATAGCATACTTCTGGAAAATTTTAGGTAGGACCTTTTAGAAAAATTTTAGGAGTGTATTTCAATAAAAACTAGATGTATATTTGTATACATCTAGTAAAACAACTTTGTATACATTGTAAAGAGTTTGCTTCACACCCTTCAACCATATATACTGATAGACTGCACATGGGATCAAAATTTCTGGCTCCAACATAAAATCACATGACATCAGTCAAAAAGATGGGTTACACCTGCTGTGCTTATGGTTGCTCTTAGCGATATAGTCAAGGAAGTTCTATGATTTTTCATGGGTAAGAAACGAATTAAATACCTAAGTCAATAAAGTTCAATTACTTAACCAGAAAACTTGCAGCTATTGATATAAAAATATAGTAACTTAAGAAAAAAAATGGAATGCATGTTCCAAATTCTTCGCAAATGTTAATCACATTATAAATCACGAAATGTAAACAACCTGATCATGCATGTATATATCTCATAAGTAAACTTACCTGAAGAGTTTTCATTTATATGAGGCACATTCACATAACACACCAAAAAACACTGAAGTTTTGCAGCGTAAATTAGTAATCAAAACAGCATTTTTACTCGAAATTTCGAGTCTGATGATGACATGCCCAATGTTGGAGCCACGGCGGCTTTGATGCAGCTATTGCCAATGCGCAGTCCATTAGTATACACTGGTTTGCAAAAATTAAGGACAAAGAGAAGAAATTAGCATAACAGCGGAATCAGCAGGCAGAACGAACCGAAAGACCACTTAGGAGATAGACTAGGGTCTGGTACGGTAGGGCATGCACATATATGTAGCATGACGGGGGTGGGGAGGTTGAAGGGTATAAAAAGCACATGGGCGGTGTACGCTCAGCAATTCGGTGAAAGCTATTGCACTGTGTATATCGGTTTGAACTACGTCGAGTTGCTGCCACCGTGTGATATGGCCAACAGGCAATTCAGTAGACGACATCTGGATGACTTTACCCGAGGTCATGTCATTGGGAAGTTGGAAGAAGGTCAAAGTGTGACTAGTGTGGCCGAAAAGTTCGGGATCGCTCACAGCATCATTTCACGAACTTGGAGAGCATTTCAAACGACAGGAACAGTTGTTCGAGAGTTTTGCAGTGGTCGTCCATGAGCAACCACGGCGGCGGCGGACGACCGGTATATTGTCCTACAGGCGAGAAGAGACAGACGGCAGACAGCGGGGAAAATCGCAAGGCACATGCAACAGACAACTGGATGTCCGTTATCGCATTTTACCGTGGCCAGGAGGCTGCACAAAGGTGGTCTATTTGCACGACGGCCAGTACGGTGTGTGCCATTAACGCCTGCTCATCGGAGACGGCGGTTTCTGTGGTGCCAGGAACACAAGAACTGGACATATCAGCAATGGGGTAGAGTTCTCTTTACGGATGAGAGCCAATTTAGTCTGATGAGCGATTCTGGACGTATACACATCTGGAGAGAGCAGGGAACATGCAATCACACCTCCAACATCATCGAAAGGGACCGGTTTGGAGGTGGCGGAGTTCTCGTTTGGGGTGGTATGCTTGGTAGCCGTACTGATCTCCACATCTTCCAAGGAGGTTCAGTCACTGGTGTCCGTTATTGTACCAAGGTTCTCCTGCTTCACGTGCATCTGTTTAGAGATGCTGTGGGTCCTGAGTTCCTCTTCATGGACGACAACACTACCCCTCATTGTACAGTGGCTGTTGCAGAGCTGTTGGAGAGTGAAGATAGTCAACGCATGGATTGGCCTGCAAGGTCCCAGGGCCTAAATCCAATCGAACACGCGTGGGATCTTTTCGGGAGACGCTTCACAGCACGTCACCAGCCGCCAGCAACGATTCCGCAGCTACGATTGGCGCTACAAGACGAATGGCCCGCGATGCCTCAACAGCTCCTTGACAACCTCGTCCTCAGCATAGACAGATTTTGTAAATCCTGCAATGCAGTCAGGGGTGATCATATCCCCTACTAAAGACTGGATTTTTCTTGGCAGCCACCAGTCACATGGACGTTTCTGTCCAGTTGTGCTTGAAGCTACCTTTTCAATAAAGTGCCTTTGTATATTTTTGGATTCTTTGTTTGGACAGTTTTGCTCACTTGTCCCATATTCTTACATCTTGGGGATCTATGGTATGATTTGAGTCGATGTGGAGCACTTCTGCACGATGTTACATTCGAAAAACCGTTTAGTCCTTAATTTTTGCACGCCAGTGTATATGGTCGAAGTTCACACCCAAATTTTTTGCATAACATCTAATGTCTAAAGTTTAAGTACGATTTACTTCTAATGTTCAGTTCTTATCTTTTCACGTGTTATCATATTCAAATATATTTACCACATTCAAGTTTCCCTTTGAACATTAATATGCTGTTGAACCAGAAGCAATTCACAATTTTCACAGTAAAGTTTTCAGGTTTCACATTAAATTATAATATCCTAAAAAGGTAATTGAAAACCAAGAACTATGTACAATTGTTCACTGAATTACTTTTTTCATATTATTGCTTTAACCTTTTCCTGATAAGCCTATCTTTTTCTGCTTCCACCACAACTAATTTACTTTTAGTTTTCTTTATTTCAGCTGAACCTTGTATGATCATGTTAGAGGCAACTACTATTTCAACAGTATTTTGTTTTTCTACAGCTTTTCTCATTCTTTCTGTTCCCTCTTGAATTACTGCTAGGGAGGTTTCTTTATCTTTTTTAAGTCTATTTATTTCTGCATCATTTTCTTTTATTTTGTCATCAAACTCAGCTTTTCTTTTTTTCTCTAGCTGCTTTTCCTTATTTTCCCTCTCTTTCTGCTTCCTTTCTTTTACCTTTTTTGATTCTTCTTCCTTCAGCTTATCAACATACTCTTTATAAAATTTATGTGAATCACGAAACACTATTTAACAAATTTCTTGTTATGGGAACTTTACTTACACATCCATAGTGCTTAATGGACCCTTTAACTATTCTTAATGATGTTATAGTAGAGTCTTTTAAGTTAGCCTTGTCCTTCCTCAACAGAGCAGTGTTAACGGAAAATCCCCTTTCTGCATCAGCATTACCATGAGGTAAAACTAAAATTGACTTGATGAGTTTAGCAAGATTTGAGCATTTTTCTTTTCCGCTAGTCTTTAATACTAAATATATTACGCCAGTAATGATCAATCCGCACTGGAATATGCCCTTCCTCTGAAAATTTCAAGAGTTCATCAAGAGTTGGCTTATCACAATTTAAAAGTTTCCACTCTTCTCTTACTCTATCAATTTGTTCCTCAGAAAGATGCAAAACACTTGAAATTCTGGTTATTTCCAAAAGTCCTTCAGTGACTGAAAGTTGGGTTGACTCTTTCTTTGGTTCTTTTACCTTTAAAACTTCTATGTCTCTTAGCTTTTGATTGCAGAATGGCAAATTTGACTTTAAATATTTTGTGGTTGCAATTAGTAATGATCTTATATCTAAGAGAAATAATTTCTGCCTGGTCTCCTGAACATTCCTGAGGCGATTTTTTGTCTTCATACCAACTTCTAACTCCCCTAGTTTTTTTCCATGAATTTTTGTTTTCAAAATCTACATTCTTTAGGCCTTCTCCAAATTTCCCTGCAATCACATCATCTTGGATAAACTGAGCCATATCATTATCTTGGATAAACTGAGCCATAACATTCCTCATTAAAGTATTTAAATCAGAATATAACTGGTGTATTTTCGGTTCTTCACTCTGATAACATAATGAAAACTTTTCAAAATTTTGGTGTGAAAATGAAATTAATATAGTGAATTGTTTTATACCTTGCCGAATTGCTTAGTTGTTTTTCAAATATTTTTTGAGATGGCAAGAAGTTTAAAAAATATTCTGTAATATTTAGTTATTGATCCAAGAGCTTCTGGGCTACAGAACCAACGGTTAACCACCTGTTGCTGACATGCGGCAAAAGAAATTTGGCTGTGACCAATGTTATATCCTAGACAGATTTATAATTCAAGTAATGCATATCAGTAGCAAATTTGTCAAAATCTATATTTAAGCTTGTCAAAAAAATTTTTAAATGCATTACTAACAACATGCAGGTTGCAAAAACCTAGTTCCAAACATTTCTGGCCTGTTTCTGATTTTACAACTTCATTGAATTTGCGTAAAAAGCACTTATTTACATTTGGGCTGTCCATGGATACACAAATAATTCTGTTCAACGAAATATTGAAGGATGATAACACATCAAGAATTTCTTTTAGCAAAATATCTGCTGTTGCATGACCCAGAAAAATGCTTGTTAGGTATCGGCAAGAAACTGAATTTATTTCTGAAGATCAGTACCCGAGATACACACCCAACTGCCGTTTCACTTGTGTATTTGTAGTTTCATCAAATACTATAGTAACCTTTTCTGGGCTACTAGATGCAATGTCTTTTTTCAAATCCTCTTCAAAGTATTTTGACAGTCCATGTGATATCACATAAGCAACTTTTTTTTCTTTAAGTTGCATTTTGGCTGCAATAGCAGAATCAGGAAACATTTCTTTGAAAAGTTCAACTGTTTCAGTGCAAGAAACAAAAGACATATTTGTCGTTAGCAACTTTCATGGTCCATAATGCTTCAGCTTTAGCCAGCTGTAAATCATGACTCAGTACTTCACTAATATTTGTTTTGGGCTGAAGATCCTGTCCTCCAAAGGCTTTCACAGGATGGACTTATTTTGAAATTTACTTTGGAATTTCTGAAAATATTTTTTTCCTTTATGATGCGCTTTTACTTGTGAAAAGCCACAATTAGAAATATTGAAAATTTCTGAACACAATATACACTTAGCAGAAATATTGCTTCAGTTGCAGAACATCATTCTTTCAACTTCACTCCGTCCAATTCTTTAGCGAGCCACGCATCTTGAAATTTCGTTTTGGATTTAGGCATCTTAAACACTTGTATTACTAACCAGAAAACTGAAAATGAAAGGGTAGTACAAAAACACGCCAATATTGCAAAACCAGAGAACTTCCCGAAGTTTGGCTGCGAGCATGTCAGAAGATAGAAAAAAAAAAAAAAGCAAGTCACCACTAGAGAACTGAACCTGCACACAGCACAGAGAACACCATAAAAGATGCAAAACCAGAAACTATCATAAGCATCTCATGCAAGTTCAGTCAAAGCGAGTCGAAGCCGAGATATATTGTGTATCAAAGGTTGGCGTCGCTGACGCAGGATCTAAGATCAACGATCACATGCTCTACTGCATGCCACGATAACACTCAGCTACCATCCCATCGTCATTACCGGAGGTTACGGAAATAGATCACGTTTCCTCTTTGCTTCCACCCACCTGCGGTTTACAATAGCAAAACATCAGCAGTAAGAGGAGGGTCCACGAGGCATCTCCAAAAATAAAGTATGATCTTCTGCGTGCCACGAAGTTCGTCTGCAAAGCGCAAATTAGTGGTGAAAATGAACCCCCCCCCCATGTTCTTTATCTTTAGATCTCTGTTACTCTCAAAAACTGTCCGAAGGCCCAAAAGTGGATTTTCCTACATCAAAGTGAAAAGGTAGTAAACATCCCCGATCATCAGGACAGTTTCTACAAGCACTCCTCATCACAACTCAGGTGGGAAGGAGTAACGGTTCTAACACATATGTTTTCCTTTGGCTGGAAGTAACACGATGCGTAAAGTAATTTACATAATAGCAGGCGTATTCACCTTAAGTTAAGTATTGAGCACAAATTAAACAATGAAAAGTGAGGGAAGCTTAAATCCTTCTTTGACCTACCATTAAAAGGAAGACTAAATTATTTTAACTGTTATTTTTAAAACAAGTACATCAATAAGAACTTGAAAATTTGGAGTATCAACTCCAGCAAGAAAAAAAAAAAAAAAAAATATGTTACTAATATGAGAAAGTAAAATATCAATTGACAATATAATAAAGTAGTTGCTTTAAGGATTGATTTGTTTCGGTCCGTGAAAGCCAAAACAAAACTGGCAATCCAATTATACAGTATGTTTTCGGGGCCCCTCCAGCTCTGGGGTCCTAGGCATGTGCCTAGTGCACCTAGCGGGAAATCCGCTCCAGCAGGGGAGACAACCTCAACAGGCCTATTCACAATGTGTTGTATTCTGTACTAATAATAAGTAGTTCTTTTATTTCTTTTCTTAGCTTCAAGGAAAAAGATCCTTTTAGCACTTCACATACAAATTCATATTCCTCTAGTTTATGAGATCAAAGAAAATGTTTCAATTACACTGAGGTAGCAAATTATCAAGAACACCCAACAGCAGTCGCATGTGCCACCTGCACTTAAACATGCAACTAAATTCTTGAAATGTCTTTACAAATAGCTCACTGCAAAGGATTCAGATGTGTACGAAGTGTAGATAGTGGCATTATGGGAAAAACTCATGATTTCAGTAACGTTAAAGGAGATATGATAGTGACAGCAAGATCTCAGAAATTGCAAACCTTCTGTGCTATACAAGGACAGTTGTACTGAGGAAGTACAATGAGTGGTGCACAAGCAACAAAATAAGCAGTCAGTGATCTTCCTGTGGGTGGAAAACCACTGGTCAATGTTCAAGAACAATAGTGGCTGGAGAGGACTGTACAAGCTAATAGAAAAGTTCCATTGCGTCAAGTAACCACGCAGCATATCAGTGGTATTGAAAGGAGAATTCCAGCATACACAGCCCACCGCACATCAAAGCGAATGGGCTATATAATAGGAGTGTCCAATAAGTATCCGGATTTTTATTCCTATCGATACAAAACTGTGTGCATGATCGTACGTATGCGTGAAACTATTACGACTACTTTCAGTGAAGCGCCATAAAAGCGGAGAGGCTTGATACTAATGTTAGGTGGCACTGTTGATCAAAACAATGGTGGCTACATTAAGTGTTCAGTTCTAGCAGTGAGCAGTAGTGAAATTTTTAATGAAAGATGGCATAAAAAGGCAGTGGACATTACGATAAGACTTCCGACGGTATATGGTGATGCGGCTATGTCTCGTTCCAGTTTATAAATAGGTTACAAACTTCAAAGCTAGCCATGAGAGCCTTAAAGATGAGGCCCGGTCAGGTAAGCCTAACATGGCGGTGACTGATGAAACGATTCAACTAGTTGACGACTTGATTAAAGGTGACAGATGCATTCGTGTTCGGAATATTGCCATGGAACTGGATATCAGTAAAGGTTCTGTTGGATGAATTATTCATGAACATCTCAACTATAGGAAGATCTATGCCCGATGGGTACTTTGAATGCTTACAGAAGTGCATAAACGCTAGACATTTGCAATGAACTGGTACATTGCTACAATGAGGAGGGTGACACATTCCTGGGATGCATAATCACAGGGAATGAAATGTGGATCCATTAGTTCGAACTGGAGACAAAACGGCAAAGTATGCAATGGCGTCGTTCGAATTAACCCCTATCAAAGAAGTTCAAAGTTGGTTCGTCGGCATCCAAGACCCTGGCTGTCTTCTGGACAAACACTATATCCTTCTGGTTCAGTACTTGGCAAAAAATTTAACAATAAATGTGAAGGCCTATGTGAAGACACCCAGAAAACTTGCGCAGCGTAGCTGGACCAAACTGCCAACATTGAAAAATAATCAAGTGTTGCTTCAGCATGATAACGCTCACCCGCATATTGCTAAACCAGTGCAGGCAGAAATTGCAAAACAGAGGTAGACCATTCTTCCGCACTCTGCTTACAGTCTGGATTTGGCACCTTCCGATTTTCATGTTTTCGGTCCCTTGAAGGATAGTCTTCGTGGCCACCACTATGAAAGCATGGATGATTTGTGAGCAGCTGTCCATCAATGGAATCGCAACACCCCTGCTGATTTCTTTGCTACCGGAATGAATCAACTTGTTGATCGGTGGAGGAAATGCATTGTGCTGAACGGAGAATAAGTGGGAAAGTGACTTTGACTGTTAGTACCACTGTATTACATATGTATCATATTTATGCATCCTGTATTTTTATTTCTCTCTTGTAACTGATAGGAATAAAAATTTGATGCTTATCGGAAACCCCGCTTATAATAGCACATCATCTTTGTGTACCACTCGTCTGTACTGAAAACCAACAAATTCATCTGCAGTGGGCATGGGAGCACCAAAAGGGGGTTTGTGGACTGGAAAATGGTCTCCTGGTCTGATGAATGACATTTTCAGGAAAGGCACGAATCGGTGGATTGCAGCTGTTTAGCAATAATGGTACAAGCTGTTGGAGGTGGTGTAAAGCCCTGGGGTTTGTTTTCATGGTAAACATTGGGCTCCTTGATATATCTGGAATAGCATTTAGATGCCACGAAGTATCTTAACATCACTGCAGACCACGCACACCTGTACACTTGTATGGTGTTTCCTGACAGAGAGGGCTAGCTACTTCCAGCATAATGGGCCATGCCACAGGGCTCAGATCATAACAGAGTGGCACCAGGAGCACAACAGTGACTTCAAAGAGCTAAAATGGCCTCTTCAGTCCCTAGATCTTAACCAACTGAACACCTACTTATGCGATGAGCTTGACAGAGTCATTTGTAATGGAAATCCCCCTCTAACGAACATTTGGCAATTGACGAATGCCATTAATACATAGGCTTGGCTGAACATACCAGTAAAACGATATCAGCACCAAGCTGAATCCATGCCACATCGAAGTGAGGTTGTTTTGAAGGCCAAGGGGAGCCTGACTTGTTATTGGGCAGGTGTTCCTAATAATTTGCTACTTCATTCTATGTCCAGTCTCTTTATACACTGCATGTTTACTGAATTACGACTACCAACCTAATACTTTGTGGTCCCTCCTCCTGCCCAGAGAATGGTTGCCACCCAGGGTGGTATTGACTCCACAAGGTGTTTGTACAGTTGTATGGGGATTTGCAACCAATATTTTTGTATTGCAGTCCACAGTTATGATACGGAGCAGGTGGTGTGTTTAACTGCCACACCTGACATTCCACAACATATCTCATACATGTTCAATTAAGTTGAGATCAGGTGACTTTAGGGATTATTTTAGTTGTTTTATATCAGTATTGTGTTTTTCAAACCATTCTTGAAAGAGAATGGCCCCATGACATTGAGCATTATTATCCTGGAAGAACCCATCCCCCTCAGGGTGGAAGGACAACATTGTGGGGTATACATGGTCCACAGGCAGTCCCTAGCAGTAGCTGGTGTTCATAATTTGGTCCACATGCACCAGGGATCCCAATACATGCAGCTAAACATGCCCATATCATACAGCCACCACACCTGTTTGGATAGTCGATGCCATGTATGATGGATACATAGCCTCATGTTGCTGCCACCAGATACAGACTAAACCATCAGTAGAATGGAGTACATATCATGATTCATCAGACCAGCACACCTGCTTCCAATCTTCTACCATGAAATCTGTATATTTTTAGCACCAGGAAAGTCATTTATGTCAACGAATTGTTGTTAGGGGATGATGGCATATAGGGCGTCAGCTGTTATAGCCCATCCATGCCAGTGTGCTACACAGTCACAGGGGATGTTTCTGGTTAACCCATATTATATTCTGCCATCAACTGCAAAACTATGATGCACAAATTGCTCTACACAAGGTGGCGCACCCATCGTTCACCTCTGGAATCCAACATTCATTACCTTTCACAGTTGTGTTGCCAGTCGGTTGTTTCACCATTTTGGCACCACTACACTTTAACCACACACAAGTATTGCCATTTCTGAAGTGGGAACACCAACCCTTTGTGCATCCACAATTTTGCCTATTGTACAGTCTAATAAATCCTTGGTTTTTCCATCACACCTGTAACTTCACTCTCAATAGAACCGCCAAGCTCTTATATACACCTCTTTAGCCTACATGCCACACCTTCCTGATTACATCGGTATTACGTGTAACTCCCTTTGCATAGGAGTGGTTGTAATTCAGTGAGCACTTAGTGCATAATTATCAAAATTCCCATTGTCCTTGGAGGCTAGGAAGAATAGCCTTTAATTTGTGGTTGCTAACTCCAGGGTGGGAATAAGAGAACCACCAAAGTTGAGAAATAAACGTAACAACTATATTTCGATCAATACCTAAACTTAGGCCCTTGGCATTAGAAATTTGTACTTTTAAACCATTTGGCTAACAAAGATTTAAAACAGAACAACAAAAAACAGGGGATGCATAAGAAAGAAATTTCAAAAAGTTTCTTAGGAAGTATATATTGAACACATGAGCGCGCGCACGCACACACACACACACACACACACACACACACACATATATATATATATTAGTAGTAATGACCAATATCTTTTGACCACTATAAAGGGGTTGTGCTGGTTTTTTAAAAGTTTTCACCAATGTATTATAACAGTATAAAAAGGTAATCGCCAAACCTTTTTTTCTTTCGCCAAAACGTTTTCTTTTTCGCAAATTGCAAAAAATGCAATCGACAACGCGGCCCCTGACTATGAATACTCTACATTTTTTCCCATCTTGTTTCAGGCTTTAAATGCTCTAAAGAAGCACCTAAGGCTATAGAGAATCCAGTCTTGTTAATTTACAGCAACTGGTTCCAGGAAAGGGAGAGAGAACCAGTGCCAGGACTAACACAACATTCATATTATACCATGCAGTAGTTAGAGCCCATATCCTAGCAGTATGAGAAGTCATCAGTGAGACCTTTACCATTTCATCACTGGCCAACTTGCAATGCTCCTAGCCCCCTCCCCCTACACGAGGTTACTTTGCCCAGCTAATATCTCGGCTTTCACCTGTCCTTTAGGGTTCATTCAAGTCAGGCTAGGATGTAGGATGCGGTGTAATTTACACCTAACTAGGCATTAATCAAGTTAGATACATCCACATAATTGCACAATCATCTAAAAACTCAATTTGGTATGCACTTAATATTTTCAACATACTATTTATCAAGTTCTCATTATCAAGTTAAGCAACAATAACGTCTGACAATAACACAATAAGGACAAAAAAAAAAAAAATTACTGATTACAAATGCACAACTTTATAATTCCTGTCCTACCCTAGGTTTCCCTAATCATGATTAATATCCTCTGCCAGTAAACTATTAAGAATTATTAAATATAAATAAATCATAACTCATGCGATGCAATCTGGGAAACCTCTTCAAAGGAACCTCTTTTTAATACAAGTTCATGCAGCAGAACCAACCCTCAAATATAACTCAGTCCCAGCAAGGCACAGCACTTCAGGATTATAGTTCCATCCATAAACACTCCAACGGAAGAACAGGTTCCGATACTCCAGAGTAATAACTTCTCAGCAAGAACATAACTCGGTCCCAGCCAAGCACAGCACTTCAGGAATCAGTTCCATCCATAAATGCTCCAATGAAAGAACAGCTTCCGATATTCCACAGTAATATGGCAGAAACAAATCAAGGAACCATTATTCAAGCTAATATCACACCTCTCATTGTTCCCTCAGGACCTCGCCGGAAACATGTAACCTCACCACACAGAGCCGCCGAAAGATGGAAACCTGACATAGGTAATCCAGACAAAAGCAAAACAAAGCCTCCAAGATCGGTGGAAGTCGATATAAATAGTGAAGCAAGCCTCGGACCCCAACGACTTTCTATCTCGTCTTCAACAGACGTCATCTCATTACACATTTACATAATACTTTCTACCCAGAACTCTTTCTTACAACACACAACATATATAACATTTACATAGAAAAAAAATTATACAATAACAATTTTAACTTCCAACAATAAACACACATGAGGAATATAAATGATACAATCATACTCCCCCAGAACGTCAGCACGTGAGCTGTTACCATTAAAAAAAAAAAAGTACTTAGAATGTACCTCTAATAATAAAATAAATTTCCAAAACTTAATTTTAACTAATTTTTAACATTACTTTAAGCTAATAATCTATCCTTTTTAAGGCAGTGCGTAACTCCAGTCAATGACCTCAGGACGAAAGCCCTACCAGAACATCACAAACTATATTCTACATTACAGAATGTTTCATAAGAAATCAGGTGGACTTCCGAATTGCAATGCTTTCAAATAGTTTCACGTATCACTCTGCTTTGCTTACATAAGCCTACACCTACCCACCATTACAGGGCAAAGGAACCAGCTCAGCCGCTAAAGAAAGACAATAAAAACATAGGACAAAAAGATTTGAAGCCTTTTTTTTTTTTTATCAAATAGCTGAATGCTGATTTCAGCACATTCGTCAAAACAAAAATTGTAAGAACCTGACAGCCAAATGTTCAAACATAGAAGTATGGCTTCTGAGCATTTGCTTCTGCTTTTTTAATGACAATCTAAGTAGCCTTATATAGCTACTAATAAAATTAGCAAATCATAAATTTTAAAGGAAAGAATATTTTTGGTATCTATTAAACCTCGGAAATGACAAATACTTATAAATTTTATAATTCTGCCGAGTTATTTCTCATTAAAAACCGTTTATACAAAATCTTTTGAACTTTAACAATTCCTCAAAGACTAAAATAAAATAAAAATATGTTATATTATCCTACACTGTCCTCCCTATAAAATAATCCATATTTTATTATTAGATCACTGAAATTACTGTTTTCCTATTAAAATACTCAGCACAAAATTTATGCAGAGCTTGTTTCTTCGGTTTGGTTGGGGTTTAACGACCATCGTGAGCAACTCAATAGGCTATAAGCAGTGGCCTGTCGTTAACTTAGGGCAACTGGTTCAAGATAAGGGAGAGTCAGTGCTGTACGACAAACACATCATCCATGCCTCACTGGGATTCCAACCCACACCCATATTATATTGGACGAATGATCAGAAGCCAGCACCTGGACACTGCGTCACTCGGGGTGGCCTAGTTTCTTTACTCTGTAATGTTGGGTGTGCACAGGCTTGTGCACACAAAGCAGCGTGGTACACACAATTACTCGAAAGCAGTACAGTTCAGAAGTACACCCTAAAAAAACTTTAAATAGATATACTCAAATTCATTATAATTGCAATAAAAAAAATCGAAAAACAAAATAAGGCTTAAGAAAAGAAAGTAAAAATCCCAGATATACAAAACTTCCTAAGCAATTAGTCTTTTCAAGGGAATATTATGTATCTTCACATGTACACACATATGGTCATACCTGAAAGCATGTAGTGAACAACCTGCATATATGAACACAACGCTCACAGTTTTGACTCCATTAACATACCTATTGATTATTGGCTTAAGCAATGAATGTTTATTACTAGATAAATGAATTATCTTCAGAAGCTCAAAGTTAATGCATAGCAATTAATTCAGATTGGCTGAGTGAAAAATCATGTTGATCTATTTTGTTTTCAATAAGACTATTTTTCCACAACTACACACTGAAACTGTCAACAAACCAAAAGAGGATGCCACTTTGATATGCATGTCATGTAATATGTAGCTGGCATATTTTAGATGCCATATTACCATTGATGTTGGTCCAGTAAAAGGGGTTAATGAATCAATTACCCATCAATACACATATTTTTTGGCACTAGATGACAACATGATGATGTGGCAGCAATTCCTCCTCTGAATCCAGCCAGACTAATGTAATTGCCTAACTGAAGCAACTGAATAATTTAGACATTTAGTATGGATTGGGTTTGCACAACATACGGTTTACTTAATGTATGACAAAACAAACGTTAATGCTGCTTAAGAAGCAATCAAATGTTAGCGTGCAAAGTCAATGGGACCACTAAGGATGGAAAATTATAACTTTTTCACGTATGGCAACTTTTCCATGTTTTATATAATATGTGATATACATATGCAAACTGAACAAACAACATTGCCTCAGGACCATCAACTCTAATATATTTCCAAAATATCAATTTTATATTTTCTGTTCACTTAAATGAAATCAATGGATCTTATATGTAATTTACACAGCATAAAATTTGTATTGTGGCTAACAGTGAATTCATTTGCTTCTGGTTTGTTACCAGCAGTATTTCAACTGCATATCAGTTTAAATGAATACAGGGTGAGTAAGAAGTTCACAAACTTTAGATTAAAGAGTTCTTCCTGTCATATACACTTGCATCCACTTACCTCAATGCTAATGTGTCTCTTTTATGGTCTTCTCAGAATATATTTTTGGCTCATAGAAGGGTCTGGAACTGATACCTGCCTTGCTTGAGGCATATACTCAGCACATGTTAAGAAATATGCACTTTAGAACTGAGAAGGAGATTTCTATTTTGTTGCGACTAAAGTTTAATTTCAGTCTTCAGGTTAGATGGATTATCTGCATAAACTTTTTATTTTAAGTACCACATACAAAACAGTCTAGAGGTGAATAAATCGAGGGATCAAGGAGGCTAGAGTTCTTCTGAGAAGATGTGGTTGCAGGAAAAACTTTTCAGAAGTTTCATTGATGTGTCTGCGGTATGGCATGCCACTCAGTCTTGCTGAAATCACGAGAAAAGTTTGTTCTTCCAGAAGACCCACAAACTGAAACAGTAAGTCCTGGTAAACACAAGAGGTGACAATGGTGTAAAAGAAGAGCAGCTCCATGTCACACAGGATATGGCACAACAACGTTATGTGAATTTTGTATTTAGGTTGTTTACCTGTTATGCAGTAAATACATGGTTTTATTATTTGAGTTTTGAAGTATTTGCATACTTTTTATTCTGTTCTTCATGTATATTTGCTTTTAAAGGGAATATATGACCAGATAAACAATTAATCATTTTGTAGTATTATTGTTCCTTGATTTCATCTATTAAATATGAACATATTAGATTTACCAGATCTGTTCTTGACTTATTAATTCCTATGTTCACCTCGTCCCATTCACAGTTTATCGTTAGATTCGATCTGTTGTTGTATTCATATTCCGAACATGTCCTTTGTTATATCCCTCTTGCAGACCTTAAATAATTTGGTATTTACGACATTTTCAGCTCAAATTTGAAAATTTGATCCACTCCTTTGTACTGCCGTACATATCCAGTTCTTGACGGAAAACTTGGAGATACGGAATTTTGAACAGGTCCAGCACCAGTGGCGTAACTACCATCCCCACAGCTGCGGTGTGTGTGTGTGTGGGGGGGGTAACAAAGGGGTCATACCACAGCTGCCAGTTATAGTTTCATGAAAGAATCCTCCGAACA
Organism: Macrothele yani; assembly: GCA_039090855.1. Taxonomy (NCBI): domain Eukaryota; kingdom Metazoa; phylum Arthropoda; class Arachnida; order Araneae; family Macrothelidae; genus Macrothele; species Macrothele yani. Next base: position 72,266,353 of record CM076996.1, on the reverse strand, counting down.
CGCACAAAAACAAACACATAATTAATCCAAAGATTAATATTTTCCATTAAGATATAGTGTATTTAGCTTTGCCTAAATAGATGTCAACTTTTACAACACTGGATGTCCTACAGATTGAAGCTATTGGGTCCTTTGGCACCGGGTTGTAATATGGTCAGTCTGCAATGGGTTGTGAATAATACGAACGCTCTTCAACCGCCTCTCTCTGCGCTGCAGAGAAAAACTGCACGGCCACATGGGGATTCTCTGTGGATGATGTGGGAAAATAGTCAGTCACCTCAGATTATGTACATGAAAGGTGCCAACATACAGGGGTTGTCCAAAATAATGGAAACACCTCGCTGAAAACAGTGACTTTGGTATGTCCTGTTTTTTGAGTAAAACGAACATGTAGCTATAATATTTTTTTTTTTGTAAAAAAGTGTTGCTTATAGTCTCAAGGGTTTGTGTGATTGCATTGTATATCAGTGTTTGCATAATTTTGTTCCAGGAGAAGGCACCGGGAGTCACCTGTCGGAGTTCCAAAGAGGGCAGATTGTAGGAGACCATCTGGTTGGTGCATTGGAAACCACAGTGGCACAGGTATTGGGGGTATCAAAGGTCATGACAGCATACAATGTTCAGGGCACAACATCATCTGCGAGACACAACTGTGGAAGGAAAACCAAACTGATTGCGAGAGACAGGAAGACATTAAAGAGGATTGTGAGCGCTTGGAGGAAGACCACGATGATGAAAGTGACTGCTGAGCTTAATGCACATCTCCAAAACTTAGTGTCGATGCATACAGTGCAAAGGGAATTACATAAGCACAATATTCACCGCAGAGCTATGATTGCAAAGCCCCTAGTGTCACAGGCGAATATGAAACTGAAACTACAGTGGTGCCAGGAACATAAAACGTGGACTGTGGATCAATGAAAATGTGTTGTTTTCTAATGAATCAAGTTTCTCACTATTCCCCACCACAGGACAGGTTTACTTGTGGACCCCCCTCTCCCAGAAGCCTACAACCCAGACTATCTCCTTCCTACAGTGAAGCATGGGGGTGGTTTCATAATGGTTTGGGCCATGATCTCGTGGTTTGCAGCAGGTCCCATTATCACCTTACACGGACAGACCACTGGCGGTGACTATGTCACTCTTTTGGCAGACCATGTGCATTTAATGGTGCAGACATTGTTTGCGTCAGGGGATTGCACCTTTCAAGATGATAATGCCCCGATTGACAGAAGTTGAACTGTTCAATCATGGTTTGAGAAACATGAGGATGAAGTTGCACACCTTTCCTGACCTACACAATCACCGGACTTAAACATCATTGAGCTCCTGTGGTCTGTGTTGGAAAACAGAAAGTGATCCTGTTATCCTCCTCCGGTGTCTTTCAAGGAATTGGAGCAGTTTCTGCAGGAAGAATGGTACAACATACCACTTACCACCATCCAGGACTTGTATGCATCCATTCTAAGGAGGATTCAAGCAGTTTTAAATGCCATATTAGGTGTGTAATACCTATTGTTTCAAGTTGATTCCATTATTTTAGACAACCCCTGTACATTCATAGCAGGCATATATCTGCTATGTATAAGAGGGTGATTTATTTTAGTTTTGGACAAAATGATTACGCGTATTGTTAAATCTATTATTTAAAAAGTTAGAACTATAGGGCTCTAGGTACCACCCTTACTTTTCCAGACACCCCCTGACTTCCACCCTTCTCCTCCACCACACGTATATACATCGTGAAAAACACATCCTTCCTAGTGTTTAAAATCGTGGAAAAATTACTGTGCATAGGGGGTTCTGAAGTAAACCTTGCGGGGGGGGGGGGGCACACGTTGTGCTAGTTATGGCACTGTCCAGCACTTGTAATTCTAATGAAAGTATAAAATGGTTATTTTAAAAACAATAAATTTGCAGATATATTGTCAACTTTTTATATATTTGAATACTTAAGGTGATCAAAAAATTTACGTTGTTTTCTCCTAGACGCATTCCCGTTTTTGGATGCATTTCGTAGAGTAATCTTTGCTAGCATTTTCAGCAAATGTTTGCTGACAAATTCGACAAGTGCTGGACCTGTTCAAAATTCTGAATCTCCAACAATTTTTCCAACAAGAATTGGATATGTATTGTGGAACAAAGGAGTGGATCGAATTTGAGCTGAAAATGTCTTAAATACCAGATCATTTAAGGCCTGCAAAAGGCATATAATAAAGGACATGTTCGGAATATGAACACAACAATGGATCTGATCTAATGACGTTAAAACTGGGAACGAGACCAGGTGAACATAGGAATTCATAAGTCAAGAACAAATCTTGTAAATCTAATATGTTCATATTTAATAGATGAAATTAAGGAATAATACTACAAAATGATTGTTTATCTGGTCATATATTCCCTTTAAAAGTATATATACATGAACAGAATAAAGAAAGTATGCAAATACTTTAAAACTTAAACAGCAACACTGATCTTCCAAGATCGTAATAGAGCTATAGGAATTTACTGCCAACCAGTATCACATTTTGTGAGTTCACATATGAAATCCTATTTCATCTGTAAAAAAAAAAAAACCCCAGTCGTGAATGCTCTTTGTTGTGTAAAATTCCATAAAAATTAACAGTAAGACATTCTTATTACGTAGTTTAAAGTTGAACCTGTTGTGGCAGCCGTTGAAGGAATTTGTTTTGGCAACTGTTGAAGATGCTGCTGATCATCATTAAGAACTTCAGGTGTTAATCCCCCTTGGCAGGGGCGGATTGGGATGACCAAATCAGGCCGGGAATTTCAGTTTTGTGGTCCATTAAACGCACACAGCTGCAGGGGAATACCTCATAAATTCCCTCAAGTAAAAAAATTCTATTACATCCTGGATGAAAGAGAACTGTCGAAAAATACATTTTAAAATGAATTCAGTCTGGAACGAATTTTGAAAAACAATTTAAAGGTAAGATAATTTTTTAAAATCTGCTCATGTTTGAATGTAGCATGAAACCACGCTCAAAATGGGATGTTTTACCAGACAAGTTTTTCTTTGAAAAATTTGATTTTGACAAACTCACGAGTCTCTTGAAAACTCCAGTTCCAACCTAATCATCATGAAAGTTATTCTCAATGTTGAAATGTGTGCACATGCCACATAACAGTTTTCCTGTGCAATTAATTTTTAGATTTATTTGGTCACTGATCACCTACTGCAGTTACCAAATAAATATGTATTGGTTCCTTTATTTGTAGTATTGGAACCTCCTGTTTCAGTAGACCCATAGTTTGATCAATATGAACCAGTTCTGTGGTAAATCATTGTTGCTTTTAAGATAAATGTGGGAGGGATACGAATTTCGGAATATCTATGCTCAAGAATTGCTTTGTCTGCATGTTAATAAGGATGAGGAGTTGATGGGCCATCACAATGGGTGCTAGTGTTGCCGTCAAAATTAAAAAAAGACGGTAGGGCCTACCAATTACGCTGAGCTGCAAGGTTAATGACTTACATTTAACAGTAGTTAGCTTTTTCTTAATTAACTTATAACAGTACACTTGGTCTGGCTGCACTTTGCACTTTTCTCGTATACGTGCAGAGAACTCTGCTACGTCTTTTTAGAACAAACGTCCAACTTATAGATAGAAACACTTTTTTTCTTAGGGAAATAATTTCAGACAGATACAAAAAACAAAATCAAGTTACGGATTTTTATTCATAAGTTGTAAAACAATTATTCAGTCGTTAAGAAAATTCAGATTAAAAGTTAGAAGAAAATGGGCCATTTCTCGAGTGGTCCAACGGGAAATGTCCCAGTATCTCGGTAGGCCAATCCGCCCCTGCCCCTTGGTCAGCCACTTCTTGGTTGGTCATATGAGCACTGCCAGTTTCATGAAATCAGTAGATTAGATAGCTTATTATTGACTAGCTAGGTGCACTTTGTTGTAAAAATCCTAGGGCAAATGCAAAAATGCACTGTTCATAAGACTGATACAAAATGAACTTCTAATAAATAAACTCTTTGCTCATATATGTATCTCTTTTGTGTTTACTTAGCAACAGAGGACATGAAGCTGTACCCAAACCTGCACAAAACTCCATCATAGTTTCATTCACAGTTTCAGTATGTCAAATGGCCACACACTTGAATTACATGCAGTTCATGACCTTGAACAGTTCTAGCATGGAGCTTTCACAGTTTGATTTACTTCACACGCACTTAGAAAACGCTTGAGAAATTTTTGAATTTAGAGTTTGGGAACTTCTTGCAGTTGACCTCAAGTGTGTCAATACTCACTGAGAAGGTAGAATTATTGATAAAATAACCTTTAGGGGCATTATACCATGCACACATTATATACAAATACATACATTTGTTAAATAAGTTCTCTTAAACAAAATAAAATATGTAAGACTGAATAAAGGGTGTGGAAAGTAGGGCCATAACTGGGATATGGCTAGTGTGGCACCTGCCATGGATGCCAATCAAACAAAGGCATCCTATGGTTTTTAAGATAATTAAATAAATAGTAATTACTAACTGTAAGGCTCAAAACAGCAGTGGGAGCACAAACTTCCTGTACATTTAAACGTTTTCATTATTTTTAAACATGTTTCAAATTTACATTTTAGCGACCTTTTAATTTTAATTTTTTTTTCATATTTTTACATATGTTTCAAATTTACATTTTAGCAGACCTAAACTTTTGTTATTTTTCCAGAAGTTGAGCACAAGTCTTTCGTTCAAAAGGACACAGGAGAAAAATGTTAACCCTTTTTTTTTTGACAGTTGAACTAACTGCGAATGGGCATATATTTTGCATTTTAAGACAAGAGTAGAAGTGTGTCTTCTCTGGTGGGAGGTCAACCTAAATGACTGGTGGACAGAGAATGAGTTATGCGAGTGTGATGTAATTTTCTGGAGTGTGAGAAGTTACGCATTGAACAGTAACGGTAATTAATGATATTTAGATTGTTGTATTAATAATCTTGTAGCAGTTCAATGTATTTGTGAATAATATTTCTTTAATAATTTCTACTTCTATTACAATTTTTGAAGTATACATAATATCAAAGGTATTTTACCTGATATTGTCAAAGTATTTCGCACGTTGTTTGCTGTGTACTCACAGAGCAAACAACGTGCGAAATACTTTGACAATATCAGGTAAAATACCTTAGATATGTATATTTTAATCAAAAGCACATTTATAACATAAGACAACCCACCCATAAGGTTGCCTCATGAATTGCATTTTTGAAGTTTTATTGGTTTTCTACTACAGCGTAGTTTCTTAACTTGCTAATTTTTTAAAATGACGTTTCTTCATCAAGCTCTTAAACCGAAGCTCCAATGTCTCTGCAATGGTCAATCACTTGAGACTATACTTATGGTAGTGATAATGAAGTCCTTTTTCCTAATCTCAAGTCCTTCATCTTAATGGAAACATAAAGAGCAGGGATTTTAAGCGAACCCCATTTTTTTTTCTTTTATTGAAGGTTTAACGACCACCGTGAGCACCTCAATGGACTATAAGCAGTTTTCCCATCCCTAATTTAGGGCCACTGGTTCTAGGGAAGGGGCAGAGCCAGTGCTGTAAGACAAACACAACATTCATGCCTCACTAGGATTCGAACCCAGACCCATCATGGATGAAGTCAGAAGCCATTGCTTAGACAAATGCGCCACCAGGGCAGCAAACCCCAGTTCATTTTGTGACCAGTTCTCTTACCTATCTATCAAACCCACTTTTATCAGACATGTTTTAAATTGCTAATCTATGCTCTGTTACATGAGTTATCAGTTAATCATCTCTCTGATGAAAGTCTAGTTATTTTCTTTTATACCAGTATGAAGGAATATATGTCTCTCCACTATATTTTCCAGTTTACTCACTTCGTGGGACTTTTGTTATTTTAGTGTTAAGAACAGTGGTGCAGACTTTGTTACACTATTAATTTCTTTAAGTAGGGATTCAAACAGAACTCTGGGGTAGATAATCTTTGTGATAAATGTTACTTCATTAGGAAAGTTTCTCATTTTTCAACTTAAATAATTCTTTAACAACTTCATATGGATAAATATTTTTATGTCAGAAACTTCGAAGTTAGCTTTGTTCTTTTTTTTTTTTTTTTTTTGAATGCCCCAACAATATTTTCATTGTTGAAGATTCATGATTTGGAATTTAATATTTCGGTAGCATTTATGGGTTTTTTGTATTATTAAAAAAATTGTACTTTCTATGTACGTAGTTAAACATGAAACTTTGTTTGTTTGAGGGTTTAACAACCGTGAGCAACTCAATTGGCTATAAGCAGTCACCTGTCCCTAATATAGGGTTCACTGGCTCTAGGGAAGGGCGAGAATCAGTGAAAAAATACAAACACACCATCAATGCCTCATCGCGATTCGAATCCGGACCCATCTTGGTTGTTTGATTTTTATGGCGCAAGGGCCATGGTTGGCCAAAGAGCGCCAGCCGGACCCATCTCAGATGAATGGTCACAAGCCACTACTAAGACCACTGTGCCACCAGGGCGGCAAACCCGACTTACAGCCACGGGCACCGACAAAGGGGTAACTTGACTCCTCCTGTAGAATTATTATTCTTTTTATTTTATTTATTACTTTTTTTTTACACTCACAGAACTGGACCACAAGGAAAGATGGAGTTTGGGGCATTTAATTTAATATCCCAATTTTATTGGAAATTTGGAATTGGAAAATGATAAAGTGAAAGCAGAAAACCTAGCTAATCGTAAGGTAGTACGTTCAAACAAGTTCTGCTCAGGGTGGTGTGTGCTGAACTTAAAAGGCTTGGTGTGGCCTTGCTTGACACTGTTCATTACTTTGAAAACAGTTTCCAATGTACATGATAATACATGACTATTACTAACATACTTTCTTCAAGAGCAGCATCAATTAATAATACATACATACATATCACCAAGCTGTTCTCTGAGATTCAGAGGTTAGCTCCAAAAAGAAATACAAACTTCCAGATATTTTTACTTATTGTTGTCGTATCAAACTTTTCCATTTACATCGATCTTGACATACAACTCGTGCTTCACTGATATCCATTACACGCTGTACACAAGATCTTTTATACTTCATACTCATAATCTTCTCATGCAGACACTCCTGAATCTGATCCACCCATGTCTTCCTTGGCCTTCCTCTGCCTTTCCTTCCTGCCACTTGGGCTAAAAAGATTTTCTTAGTAAGCATCTCATCACTCATTCTTTCAACATGGCCAAACCACCGAAGCATATTAGTTTCCACCTTGCTCACAACATTTTGCTTCACATCACACAACTGCAACACATCTTCATTCCTCACACAACAGAATGTGTCTTGCCACAAACCCCCCATAAGTAACGCATTTCTCCAGCACACAAACGACTCCTATGTTTCTTCTGCAGTACCCAGGTTTCACTGCCATACATCAGGGTAGAAACAATTACAGTTTCATACACAACCGTGCGGGACTCTCTAGAGAACCCATCATTCCTATGAAAACCTACCAGAGCAGCTATGACTTTCAATGAAGAATTCACTCGCCTACTAATTTCACAATCCCATTTGTTCTCTCTGTCAAACATGCTTCCTAAATACACAAACTCACCCACCTGGTCAATCACTGTGCCATTTATACTTACATTACATTCAGTGCTACCAGTTCCTCTCTTAAAGACCATAATTTTGGTTTTTCCCTTATTTATACTTAGTTTGAATTTCATGCAAACTTCGTACATCAGGGACAACATACTCTGCAACTCACTTTTGCTCTCTGCCAACAGGACAGTGTCATCAGCATACAGCAATCTGCACACATGGATATCACCAAGACATACACCACTATTATCTATTTTGGCATCTCAATAATGATAATAATAGTAGTAGTGTTCTAGTGTAGTAAGTAAGTAGTAGTATTAATATTTTATTTTCACGAATTACTGTTTTCTACATCTTAGCCAAACCTTAATTAATTACACTTGACACCCCTTGAAAAAATTTCCTGCAGGAGCCCATGCTTACAGCACATAATTTTTTACAGAAGACTTCACATTTCCATGTTCGCCTAGGGCATAGAACATTTTAAAACATAATTTATGAAATATATATATTTCATAATTTATGAAATATATATATTTCATAAATTATGAAGGTACGCCGACAATACTAAATCCCTACATAAAATCTTGTGCAGTCATTAACATTCATATTTGTAACACAAGTGAATGGGCTTTAAAAACTGGAATTTGAATTAACAGCCGCCCTCCCTGTTTACAAAGGATACACTATTTACTTCACTATTTATACTTTCTCCCAAATACGAGAAAACACATTTTACCAATCATATATTAGTATGATAAACAAACAAACCTACTACTCGCCAAAAACACGCCCTCCACTTTGCACCGACAATAACACTCACGTTCACGTAGCGATGGTTGACGGTTAATTCCTCGAACTGACCTGGATGAAATAACCCCAACAAAGAGGCATGGCAGAACGTTTTTTTTTTTATTGGAGGTTTAACGACCACCGTGAGCAACTCAATGGGCTATAAGCAGTCGCCCGTCCCTAATTTAGGGTCACTGGTTCCAGGGAAGGGAAAGAGCTAGTGCCGTAAGACAAACACAACATCCATGACTCACCGGGATTCGAACCCGGACCCCTTTCGGACGAATGATCAGAGGCTATCGCTTAGACCACTGCGCCACCGGGGCGGCTGCAGAACGTTGGAATCAAAGATCTTGGAGGAGAATAGCTGGTAAATAACTACCTACTTCCGTCAGTGTTTTAAAACTGGATGTTCTGCCATTAGCAAGGACGGAAAGCTGTTCATGAGTATATGACGTTTTTTTATTATTGGAGGTTTAACGACCACCGTGAGCAACTCAATGGGCTATAAGCAGTCGCCCGTCCCTAATTTAGGGCCACTGGTTCCAGGGAAGGGAGAGAGAGCCAGTGACGTAAGACAAACACAACATCCATGCCTCACCGGGATTCGAACCCGGACCCCTTCGGACGAATGATCAGAGGCGTGCGAGTTGCAAATCGTTCTTTAAATAGTTGTTAGAAATAGTAAATATGGTTAGGTTTTTTTTTTTTTTTTTTTTTTTTTTGATTGGAGGTTTAACGACCACCGTGAGCAACTCAATGGGCTATAAGCAGTCGCCCGTCCCTAATTTAGGGTCACTGGTTCCAGGGAAGGGAGAGAGCCAGTGCCGTAAGACAAACACAACATCCATGCCTCACCGGGATTCGAACCCGGACCCCTTCGGACGAATGATCAGAGGCGTGCGAGTTGCAAATCGTTCTTTAAATAGTTGTTAGAAATAGTAAATATGGTTAGGTTTTTTTGTTTTTTTTTATTGGAGGTTTAACGACCACCGTGAGCAACTCAATGGGCTATAAGCAGTCGCCCGTCCCTAATTTAGGGCCACTGGTTCCAGGGAAGGGAAAGAGCCAGTGCCGTAAGACAAACACAACATCCATGCCTCACCGGGATTCGAACCCGGACCCCTAACGGACGAATGATCAGAGGCCATCGCTTAGACCACTGCGGCACCGGGGCGGCATGGTTAGGTTAGGGTCAGGTACTTTGTTAGTTATGGATGTAAGAGTAAGGCGAATGCGGCCGACATAAAGAACGGACATATTTTCACAAGTAAGTTAAATGTTTTGCTCATTGTTGTTCATAATGTCATTGGCTGTAGTTCAAACAATCTTTATTGGTCTAAAAACATTACAGAATCATACACGCTGATAAAACATGAGAAATAACTTGAGAACAAACATGAATAATTACAAATGCCGGAGCAGGACCCCCATCCGGAAATAAACCAGAAAGTTAAAACGGGTGAGAAACTATCACAGTGTCTACAATTGTACACATAGAAATCAAAACATTAAGCTAAAGAAATAAGAACACATAGGGTACCTCAAGGAGTAATTTGATAACAATATATGAGAACGACATATGTCGGAGAAAAACTAGCCTTCGGAAAGAACCATAAAGTTAAAAGATTTAACTGACGATACATTGCCAACAATCTCTCATGAATAGACCAAAACATGGTGCAAATGTTACAGGAAAACACAGTGGTCGACATAGGTAACCAACTTATAAAAAACACAATGCAAAATCACAGGGAGGAAACACAACAAACTTGTACACTATAAAAAAACGAAACACATGTGCAAATCTCAAAACAGCAGAAAAATAAAAAAATGTCACATGCAAGTGATTAACAGATAAAACACGTGGGCACTAAGAAAACTCCTCTGCTATACAATGCACTGAAAGTTTGTACATTACGCAACATAATCAAAAACTAAAACGGCGTCAGAACAGCACATGAAAAACAAAATAATGATAACACTAAAGAAATAAACAAAATGCAACAATACGGTAGAGGCAAACAACAAGACAGAAGTACTAGGAAATGAGCAAATAAATTCTCATAACAAACCCTGGGTTATGTCATAGTGAGAAACGTTGGAGTCAGCCGATTTCCATGGCAATAAGCAACTCATCCAGAAAATGCACAATTTATAAACAATAATCATATATACATAACAATTCCTCCATTGGCACATCGTACAATAGAACATAGTATTACTAAGGCAAGTTAATGGTTCAGCACAGTACCAAGATACAATACAAATTGCTCGGGATTGCAGCACCATCACAAATATACTACAGAACACATACACAGAACAGCAATGAAAAGGTTAGAACACGTCGTTCAACGCATTCGAAACAAGAGTCCTCGAACTCATGAGGACACCACCATAATAGAACAACACATGGTGGATAACCTGTGTCAGGAGGAAAAATACAGGGGCACAGTAGTCAAGCTCAAAAATAATTATCCTCTTAATGCAATTTAAAGGTAGTACAATAATCACGACATTGCGAGGAAGAAACAAGAAACAAAAGGCTACAGAACAAACAAAACTCTTCACGTTCCAACTTCCAAGGAGCACTGAGTGGTTGAAACGATAGACTAATGGTGTTACCATCAATCCGGAACCAACCGGCATCCTGCGCCCAGGCCTGACGAAACCGTGCTAAAGAATTAGTTAATTGTGCTTCTGCATATTCGAGGTGGAGGCGAGCTGTTAAGCGGCTGCGAAAATAGGTGAGGATTGTGTCACTCGCAATAAGTGGATTAGCAGAGTCTGCTGCATTCCGGAGATAAAGATGATAGATATATATTGCTTGTTTCATCAAAACAAAAAGAAAGGCGCAAACATCCGGCAAACGAGATGGAGGGTGCTTCGTTAAAAGCAACCAGGAATAAGCGAGAAAAGTTAAATTGCGAGAAGTGATATGGTTCACGAAACGAAATACACAATGCAAAACAGGAATCAGGATGGGACATTGCCAGTACATATCGTCGATATCTCCTATGGATTCACAAAATGGGCAAATGGAAGAAGAAAGGAGAGACATACGGGATAGAAGAAGAGGGACAGGAAGCCGGCGGTGAAGATATCGCCAGTGAATGTTAAACTCCAACGATGCAGAAAGAGGCAGATCAGATGGCCTGAGAGAGGGGAGAAGGAACATCAGAAATTGGGTGCGGAGCTGCGGTAGGTGTACGAAAGAAACGATAAAAGGAAACAGTGGAAACTGAGAGAATATGGACAGAAACACCTCTAATAGAGAGTAAAAAAGGAACAGGGAGACTGGGACCAAGGACAGAGACGAGGCCATGAGAATTGACGAGAGATGGATAAAGAAAACCCAGGGAAGAGCGAAGAAGAGCATAATCAGTAGCATGGGAAGGTGAAGGATCAGAAATAAGGAGGTAAGGGGTTTCCAGGTCAAGTCGGGATTAACGAGTATGCGAACAGTTAGTATATCGGAGCGGATCCAGGAAGGCAAAAAAAAAAAGGCTGTCGGGAGGAATGGACGAGGGTTGAAAAGAAAAGAGGTTCATCCAAGAGATCAAGGGTGGTGGTCGGAGGGGCCCGGGAAAGAGGAAGAGCGCGGAGGAACGTCAGAGCTTTAGAAAGAACACAAGGAAAATTAATGGAAGATGAAGAGAAGGAATTCATCTTGAGATAAAGGAGAAAGGAGAAAGATGGATCGCGAAGAGAGAGAAGAACATCAAGGGTAGAAGAAAGGGATGGAGTGGGAGCGACCAAGATCCGAAGAAAGGAAACAAGTCGGTGAACACGATAATATATGTGCACATCCGGTAAATTGATGCCTCCGTGATCCTGTGAAAGATTCAGCGTCGCCGCCACGACCCAGTGCTTTGTGGTCCAAATTATCGATGTACATAGACTTTTGACATGATCAAGACGATACGTAGGCAGTACAGTAGAAGACCAGGTAAAGAAACAAAGTGACAAGAGGTAGCAATGTTCAATGGCAGCACGCTGATGGTAGGAAGTGTACGAGTGCGTTGATTTCCAGAATCCCACCGTACGGTGAAGACGTGCACGTAAAGCATCCCACGAAGAAGCTGCTGCCGTAAACTGATGCAAAATATAAGTACCAAGGATTTTCTGAGTCGAAGTGGACCACACCGCACTCCATGGGGCATAAGTGCGGCCCACCCCCGACCCACACCATAAGCCGGTGCTTTTTGCAGCATTAAGAGTAACAGCAGATAAGACCACATGGGATCGATAAACTTGATATAAAACATCAAAGAGATGATCGTGACGCCAGCAGAACGTAGCACCATCGGCATGTGCAGTATATAGCAATGTTGACTAGTGCTTGCGACTATAGGTGGCATAGCAGAGAGAAGGGATCATTTCGCTGGAAGAAGAAAGGGCTCAAAGGCCAAGGCAAATAGTTGTCCCGAAAGGGGAAAACCCTGCCGGATCCCACGTTGGAAAGGCACAGCCGCCGTCAAAAAGAAGACCGTCCGAACGTGAAGACGGGCACCCCGGTAGAGACTGAGAAGTATAGAAATGAAAGAAGGAGGGGAACCAAAAGAAGCAAGAAAAGTACAGAAATAATCGTGAGAAACGTTATCAAAGGCAGATTTTTGACCGATATTAAGGAGTGCCTAAGGTTCAGAAAATTTACGAGCAAGGAAGGTAAGAAGAATTAGAAAAGTGGTATTATTATTAATGGACCGACCAGGCACAGTGTATGACTGGTCGGGAGAAACAAGAAAAGGAAGGTCAGTATTTAGTCGGCGAGAAAGTAATTTAGTGTAGAATTTATAATCTAAGTTGAGAATTGAAATGGGGCGCCAATTCGTCATGTCCAAAAGGTCTCCCTTTTTAGGCAGGAGAGTAATTTGTGCTACATTGCTACAGTGAAGTCCGGCGGTAACGCTGAAGAAGAAAGAGCACAAGAGAAACACGCGGAGAGAAAGGGTAGTAAGGACGGAAAGAAAGCACGGTAAAAGGAAAGTGGAAGATCGTCAGGTCCTGGAGAAGCATGCGGGTTAAGAGACGCGAACGCCTCTCGGAGTTCAGAAGGAGAAAAGTCCGATTGTAAGAAAGAGCAAAGGTGAGCTGGGACCTGAGGGATATTAGAAAGAAGCGAGGAAGAAGAAAGATCAGTAGTCTGCGGTACCGCTCGGTACTTGTCCACAAAGGCATTCCGAACATGGGAACACACGATGGATTGATCATCAGTAACGGTACCATCAGCGAGGCGAAGATGTCGTATGGAGGATGAGGTACCTTCTTAGACTCCATTTTAGCAAAGTATTCATACGACTGCGCAGACGAGGAGATATGACGCCAGCGCATCCGCCGGACAGCCTGATGTGCTAATGGTTTAAGAAGTGCGGAGAGACCACTTTGATACCCGGTGTACATAAGATCTGTCGGAGGCAGAATTGACAGATGACCTCGTAGATAGGCAATCTTCTGGAAACGTTCGGTGCATACAGTAAAGGAGGAATTGCGAACAAAAAACTGCAGATCCCTCTTAACCTTCAACCATAAATGCAGAGCACTCGGTGTTGAGTCTAAAAGACACTGCCTATCGGCCAGAAATTGGTTTACTGCGGCACAAAATCTAGAGTCCGTGAGAAGCTCATCATCAAAAGTCCACGTGCGACGTGTACGAGGAGTTGTAGAGTCTCACAGACAGTGAGACATACTGCACAGTGGTCGGAGGAAACCGTAGGAAGGTGCACCACGTCTGTAATGAACGGAGTCATTGTCGTCGAGACATACACACGATCAAGTCGTGCCGATGGAGAGCCACGTGTCACCGGACTATGCCACGTGTAGGAAATGTCAGTTGGTCGTAAATGCCGAAAAGCATCAACAAGCTGAAAGTCATGAATGATAGGTGAAAACAAAGATGTGAGATTACGACGGTATTCACCTCTTGATTCACCTGCTGTCGAGGGAAGGCTCGAGAAAGCTAAACGCGGAAATCTTCCTGGTCATATTCTCCTCCTGTCGAGGGAAGGCTCAAGAGTACAGTTGAAATTCCCACGCAGGATAACAAAATCCTGAGCGGGGAGAGCAGCAAGGGTGTCTCGAAGACAATCACAAAAGGTTGTCACCAGAGATTCATTCTGCAAGAAATGTGCGTTCAGCACATGATAGGTAACATTATCAATAGTAAACGGAAAGCACTGTAGTCTACCGGGAGATATAGATTGAACTGCATAAGACGAGAAGCGATGCAACAGACGGTGATGGACACCAACTGCTACACCGCCCCGTCTCCCTATACGATAGTCGTGGGAAAATGTATACAGCCATGTACGCCATTAATGGTACGAGGTATGTGCATCGCATTTAGTCTCCTGTAGTAGTAGAACATCTATCTATCTGCCTGGGCAGAAACCAAATCCTCATACACAAGAGAGTTAACTTTCGTGGTAGCAAAACCCCTACAATTAATCGTCGTAATCTGTAATGTTCAAATCCACTATCGGCTGATGTATTGTGGAAGTAACAGCCTTAAACTTCTCTACTTGACGGTGAATCGTTACAACAAGTTCGCCATAATCACCAGAAGCTTCGTCCACTTCTTGAATAGCTGCTGCCACATGGGTGAGCTGTTGAAGAACAGACGGTATGAGCGCACCCGCTTCAAGAACAAGAGCTTTTATTGCAGGCATTTTCACATCAAAGCAGAGCAAATTACAAAGTTGCTGGTGAGATAAAGAATGCTCTAATATTTTGTAATGCCGCAACTGTTGTGCAAAATCATCAAAGGGAGGAACACCCGAGGACACTTCAATGTCCATCGACATATCATAATCTTTGAACGCAATAGGAGAAGTACGCTTCCTACTTTAAACACCGAGGAGAGTGACCAGGAGGCTTTCCGGGTTTAGCTTTCGCGCCGCCACCAGGGGGGGGCAGTCGCTTCTCATTTCGAGATCTTGAGTCTGCCACAGATCCATCACAGGGAGCAGGGTCACCAGCACTGCAAAAGGTATCCTCGGAATCTGCGATTGAAGCCGAAGCATCCGAAGCACCGCTGCTACCATCTGAATGTCCAGGAACATCAAGGGTGCGGAAAGGTGCAGTCGATGGAAGATCAGGGTAGTGA
Source organism: Macrothele yani (assembly GCA_039090855.1). Taxonomy (NCBI): domain Eukaryota; kingdom Metazoa; phylum Arthropoda; class Arachnida; order Araneae; family Macrothelidae; genus Macrothele; species Macrothele yani. The sequence goes on along the minus strand of CM076996.1, from coordinate 72,250,849 downwards.
GCAACAGTTACAGGTGGTGGCTGGGGTACTGCCGACTCAGCATCCAACGTTGTGGAAGATGCTGAAGAAGGACGGGCAGAGACAGCTGGCTCTGTGTTCCGAGAAGGAATTAAACGATCCAGAGTGGTAGGCGGTCGAGAGGAGACATATCTACACTGTCTGATTATGTCCAAATTCCTTGCACTTTCCACATTGAAATTGAGTAAGCACGTCAATACGTCTCATATGATCACCACATTTAACATTGTACTGAGTTTGACAGGCTTCAATGGAATCTTGTGTAGGGAATACAATCCTTGCAACTCGTCGAGCTCCTTGGATAGAACGGGTGACCGCTCGGCTATCCGGCTTAGCGGGCGCTACTGAATGGGTGTGTATCGGGCCGACAACACGACCCAAACTAGAAGCAACAACATATAACATGTAATCTGAAACTTCTGGTGGCAATGGATAAAAGGATACACTCAGAGGACGATGTGCAACGGGATCAGGATACAAATGCTGATCTCGAATAGCGAGACCCTTCAAAAAATAAACAATTACAATAGTAGGACGACGCTCCATAAATTGAATGCAATCAGATGGAAACATACCTTTTAGGGCGTCTTCATACACATAGAGTGGTGTATTCGGCAAGGCGACAAAACAAACTCCTCGATCCAGGATTGTAGTGAAGGTTTGTCCTTCTGGTGAAGCTACTGGAATGTTCAATTGGAAAGAGTTTCTAACGCGTTGAAGGTGTGATTTGAAACTAGGTGCATCAGTGTACATCTCAGCAACAGCAGGACGAGGTTTTGTGGTCGCAGCTGAATATGAAGGTGGCGCTGCTTGGCGCGACGCTATAGGCCCAGGGGATGCAGCAGGAGTATTTTTTTTATTGGAGGTTTAACGACCACCGTGAGCAAGTCAATGGGCTATAAGCAGTCGCCCGTCCCTAATTTAGGGTCACTGGTTCCAGGGAAGGGGAGAGCCAGTGCCGTAAGACAAACACAACATCCATGCTTCACCGGGATTCGAACCCGGACCCCTGTCGGACGAATGATCAGAGGCCATCGCTTAGACCACTGCGCAACCGGGGCGGCCATCAGGAGTAGTGTCCATGTTAACAGGATCCTTAAGGAGCGCTGACGAAGTCGAGCTGATCGGTGATGTCACAGCAGGAGGGTAGCGAGAAAAAGCATCATCGGAAGGCAGCTGAACTCCGCCAGAAGGGGAGACGGCGTAGTGAAGCCAGGCATGGAAGAAGAGAGGTCGGAACACTGGTCTGCACCTCCGGAAGTCGCCATCTTTAATGGCGGCGCCCAGACAGGGCCAACCGGCCCGGTCAAAACATAAACAAACGAAGAAACAATACAAAATAGTCACTCACTTGCTCGGGAAGTAAACCAAAACGAAGCCCCTGACCTTTTACTGAAGGCTGGGACAAAAAGAACCACTCAGAACACGAAAATACTCACTCAACAGATCAAATTACGAGAGCTCGAAAATGCGCTGTAACTGAATAGCTGATGCTTTTACCCAGTATGAAGGAATAAATTTATGTCTTGAGATGAGACATTAGAATTTGGGTGAATATTTCGTGACTAATATCACACTATTATGATTTTTTATCTGTGTGTTGAGCTTTACATGACTAAAAAGATTTCTTTTTGTGTGAGTTTCTTGATACACACATCACACTGGAAAGATTTTTCATTTCTATACAGTGGCAAATGTCTTTCAATACTGGAATATTCTCTGAATTTTTGGAAGCATATTTCACTCTCCTAGCAATCTTTTACTTGCATTTTTTATTGGAGGTCTAACGACCGCCGTGAGCAACTCAGTGGGTTATAAGCAGTCGCCCGTCCTTAATTTAGGGTCACTGGTTCCAGGGAAGGGAGAGAGCCAGTGCCGTAAGACAAACACAACATCCATTCCTCACCAGAATTCGAACCCGGACCCCTTTCGGACGAATGATCAGAAGCCATCGCTTTGACCACTGCGCCAGCGGGGCGGCTACTTGCATTTGGAACAATGTGTAGTTGTGAATCAGCTTCTCTTTTCACATTATTTCTTTTTCATTTCTTACTGTATAGATGATGCTTTTTACCAGTATGAAGGAATATATGTTTTGAGACATAAGAATTTGGGTGAATATTTTGTGACTAATATCACACTGTTATGATTTTTCATCAGTGTTGAGCTTTACATGACTAAAAAGATTTCTGTTTTGCGTGAGTTTCTTGATACACACATCCACTGGAAAGATTTTTCATTCCTATACAGTGGCAAATGTTTTTCAATACTGGAATCTTCTCTGAACCTTTGGGAGCATATTTCACACTCCCAGCAATCTTTACTTGCATTTGGAATAATGTGTGATGGTGAATCAGCTAATTTTTTCACTTCCTTAAAATTTCATTCTTCAGTGACTTCCCATAAAAAATATTTCAGCAAATATTCCATGTTCTTAAACTTACAATTTTCGTTTATTCAGAAGACTTCCACTATAATTGACTTCCCTCACTTCCTTTGCATTACTCCTGCTAGAAACAAACATGAAGTTTCTTGGAACATACACACAAAATATATTTTTAACCTGATCTGCAAGAATTTCTTGAAAAGTAGATTAATTCACTTCAGAAAGATTTGTATTGCAATAACAATTATGATATTGCTAAATGTTAGTTATACTAAGAGAACCGTTCAGTTTACTTTGCGGAGAGCTACCTTGTTATATTTCATTATATCTGGGAAACTGTTTAGTTATATTTCATTCAAAATCAAAACAAAAAACAAAACAAAAAAACACTGTTGACAGTGACTGTAAAGGCAGTCTGTTTCAAATTACGCACCATCCTCTACTACACTGAGTGGCCACTTTATAATGACCACCCCCTCAGTACTTCGTTGGACCACCTTTTTGCCTTTAATACCGCGTCGATTCTTCGTGGCATGGACTCCACGAGATGTTGATAGGTGGTTTGTGGAATCTGAGACCATGCTTGATGAATAGCACTTTCCAGGAGTGTGAGATTGCAGGGTTGTGGATCTAGCTGTATGATGGCTCGTTCAACTTCATCCCACAAATTCTCAATGGGGTTGAGATCTGGAGATTGTGGGGGCCACTTAAGCAAAGTAAACTAACCGGCATGTTCCTGAAACAAATCCTGTACAATACGAGCTCTATGGCAGGACGCATCATCTTGTTGAAAGTAGCCATCGCCATTGGAATAAACCATCCACATGACAGGGTGCACTTGGTTCCCAACGATGTTTAGATATGATGTGCCAGTCAGACGTTGATCAACACGAATTAAAGGGCCCAAAGCATGGCAGGAAAACATTACCCAAACCATAACGTTGCCTCCACCAGCTTGAAGGGTTGTAACAATGCATTTGTGGACCATGCTTTCGTGCTGTTTCCGCCAAATTCTCACTCGGCCATCGGCATGGTGCAACTGAAAATGTGATTCATCGGACCACATAATTTGTTTCCAATTATTGACTGTCCAATCCTTGTGCTCCTGTGCGAACTGGAGACGTTTTCCCTTGTTAACTGCAGACAGCAAAGGTGTTCGAACAGGCCTTCGGCTGCCATATCTCATCCGATGCAGTGTACTGCGAACAGTGCGTGTAGAGATCATTTGAAGCGATCCTTGATTAAGATAGTCTGTAATTTGCTGCATTGTTGCCCTTCTGTTGTCTGTTACTAGTCTCGACACTTTCCATACCGCACGAGCAGTCACTAGTGGATGACGACCACACGTTGCACGTAGAGACTCAGTTTTTTGGCTGACAGTCCAGTCTTTAAACACTTTAACAACAGCTGCTCTGGAACATTTCACGAATGCGGTGGTTTCGGTGATACTCGCTCCATGGCTCCGAGCTCCTACAATCACCCCACGTTGAAAGTCCGTTAAAACGCATTTTTTACCCATCTCGTCAATTTACAATCCCTTCTACTACTGTCGCAAGCACTAAGCTTTCCCTGTTTATACTAGTCTCGCCCTCTGGCGGCAACAGCGTGCAGCCATAGCTCATTTGATTAAAACTGTCAGGTGATCATAATAAAGTGGCCACTCAGTGTATATGCTTTGAAACTGACTTTGCAAAAAACTATAGCAAGTTTTTTACTGAGAGTAAGATATTTTTAACCATCCCATCAGGCAGTGTTTATGTGATCATTAAGACAGTGGAAAAGACTTTTTTTTTTTTTGTGGTTTAACGACCACCGTGAGCAACTCAATGGGCTATAAGCAGTCGCCCGTCCCTAATTTAGAGTCACTGGTTCCAGGGAAGGGAGAGAGCCAGTGCCGTAAGACAAACACAACATCCATGCCTCACCGGGATTCGAACCCGGACCCCTTCCGACGAATGATCAGAGGCCAACGCCTTAGACCACTGCGCCACCGGGGCGGCGGAAAAAGACTTTTAGCCTCCCCGGTGGCGCAGTGGTCTAAGCGCTGGCTTATGATCATTCGTCCGTGAAGGGGTCCGGATTTCAATCCCGGTGAGGCATGGATGTTGTGCTTGTCTTACAGGACTAGCTTTCTCCCTTCTCTGGAACCAGTGACCCTAAATTAGGGACGGGCGACTGCTTATAGCCCACTGAGTTGCTCACGGTGGTAGGAGTTGCGACTTCTGAGCTCCGTCAATTCGTGCGTATTTTGTGTGTTTGTAGTGAGTTGTGAATCCCAAGTTTCAAAGCAGTTACCTTTGGAAGGTTCCGCTATCGTTTGTGAATACTCCCAGATTGGTGAGCTGCCTTTTTCTTTTCCTATTACATCTTGTTTATCTCTCGGCCGAGCTGGTCGAAGCTACGATAGTCGGCGCCATTGCAAATGGCGTCTTGCCGCCCCGGTGGCGCAGTGGTCTAAGCGATGGCCTCTGATCACTCGTCCGAAAGGGGTCCGGGTTCAAATCCCGGTTAGGCATCGATGTTGTGTTTGTTTTACGTCACTGGCTCTCTCCCTTCCCTGGAACCAGTGACCCTAAATTAGGGACGGGCGACTGCTTACAGCCCATTGAGTTGCTCACGGTAGTCGTTAAACCTCCAATAAAAAATGGCGTCTTCCGGCGATGGTGGTCCGAAACTGGGCCTCACTTCCGGTGTACCATCGATGTTGACGACAACCTCTTTTTCTTCCATGGGTTCTGCTTCGCTGCCCTCCCCAAGTGGCGGCGTTGCAGTGCCCTCATCTCGTGATGTGAACAACCCGTTTCCTCAGGCTGTTCAGTTGCCTTCTCACTCATCTCAAGCTGCTACCACCTTCGTTGCTGATGACGACGCAATTGATGTCTCGTGCAACGGTACCTTTCCCATGTCCTCTAAACCTCTGACGTAATCGTCTACGTAATGCAATGCCATGGCATCTTCCACTGTGCAACGCCCCCGCAGGGCATGTACGCCGGCGCCGAAGCTCTCCAATCACAACTACAACGAGACGGAAATACCATTTCTTTGGAAATTCCTCAGGACTCGCCAGCAGGTACTAATTTCACTACGATCTTAGACAGAGGTGTTGTCTTTGAATCCTTGTCAAACACCTTCTTGAAAGATTATTCCACCGCTTTAAAGCGGCAATTTCCAAAACATGCCATTTCACACATGTTTCGGCGAGGCCAAACGATTGTCGTATACTTTTTCAAGGCCGACTCTGTTCGTGCCGTGACGAATGCTGGCCTCACCATCGGTGATCAACATCTTGTTCCCAGCCCAGTTGCCGAGCGCCCGATGAATGTGTCCTTCTACCCTGTGCCCCCAGAGGTAACCGATACAGTTTTATTTGCGGTTCTTGCGTCGTTCGTTCTTTTTTTTTTTTTTTTTCTTTTGATTGGAGGTTTAACGACCACCGTGAGCAACTCAATGGGCTATAAGCAGTCGCCCGTCCCTAATTTAGGGTCATTGGTTCCAGGGAAGGGAGGGAGCCAGTGCCGTAAGACAAACACAACATCCATGCCTGACGGGATTCGAACCCGGACCCCTTACGGACGAATGATCAGAGGCCAACGCCTTAGACCACTGCGCCACCGGGGCGGCTCTCGCGTCGTTCGGCCGTGTGGTTGGAGCAATTCAGACAAATTGTGCTGCCCCTAAAGACCCCGAAGACAACTCCCTGCTCGTCGCTCGTCGCGTGTGTAGGGTTGTTTTTCTTCCCCGGCGGACATCCAGACCATCCAGACTCAATTCAAAGTCAAGTGCGGTAACCAGATCTGTTATATTGATGTGCTCACTGAACATCACTGCAGCATATTCAAGAAGTTTGGGCACTTTTACAAGCAGTGCCACAATCCTGCTGCTGCTTCACAAGATTCACCGCAGGTGACTTCTCTTCAATCCTCTGACTCGCCCTTGCCTCCACGACTATCGTCTGAGGCACATCTCAGACGAGAAAGTGCTCCGTCATCGACTGGTGTGCCGCCATCTATCTCAGCGGCCGATTTTCCACTGCTGCCGGAGTATTCCAAGTCTCGCGTTCCTGATCCACCAGCTGATTCTGCAGACGACCGTGTCGTGTCAGATACTGAAGTATCAATTGCAGATCCTGATGGCGCTTACACCAGTGCAGAACAGACCATGAGTGACACCTCTGAGCCTGATCACAGCGCTCGCCGAGATAAGAGGCGGCGCCCAAACCCTCGAAACACCCCCAAGCGAGGGAGAGCTGCAGGGAGCTCCACTCGCTCTTCTTCCTGGACCCGCCAGAAACCATCGTATCTTCAAGACTTTGACACCAATTCTTACCCTTCCTCTCCAATGGTATCATTTGAGAACTTTGATGAGACTCTCCGCGACACATCATTCCCGTCTTTGCCTATTGCGTATGAGGAACTGCATACTCTCACCTGTTACACGCAAAAAGCACACGGCTTCCTCCAGTATGCGAAGACTCATGAAGCTGGATTTCCTGCTATCCTGCAACAGCTTTCCGATCTGGACAATCGTGTGGACAATTCATCTTACTTATCCGGTCCTTCCGCTAAGACGGCCAAGTTCATTCGCAAACAGATCCACGGACTCAAGATTTCTATCACCAGGCTCACCACGTCGCCGGAAGACCTGGCACTTTCACGGTAGTTTCCTTCAACTCCCGGGGGTTAGGATCCCTCGAGGTGAATTCCGCCGTGCATGAGGACCTCTCGGCAATTAGTGCCGATGTCCCCCTGCTCCAGGAAACGTGGTGCTCGCCTACAAAACCATTCCATCAGTGGCGCCGATGGCAGTACACATTGCATCATGCCCACCGTGTACTGCGTTCAGGCGGAATTGCTGTCGGAATACATCACCGTTTTCGTCCATCCATCACTTCTGTTGCTGTTAAAAACTTATTTACTGATCAATTACAATGTTTTACATTTTGTATCAATTGTGTACCATATCATATCTTTAATATGTGTATTCCTACTGACGACTCTCAATTCCATCGGCTTTTTCACTGCCTTCGGACTGCGCTTGCGGCGGCCCCCGGGGACTTTTGCGTCCTCGGGGGTGACTTTAACTGCACTCTGCAGCCTTTGCTCGACCGCACATCTACGGGGGGGGGAGAGCACCGCTCTCTTCTTGTCGATCTGCTTACTCAACTTATTACCGATTTCCATTTTGTTGACTCGTACCGGCATCTTCACCCGGACACCATTTCTTATACTTGGCGGAATTCTCTGGCACAAGGATCGGCGGCAGCACGTCTCGATCGCATATACGTCATCCCACCGCTACTTCCAGCGATCACTGAGGCGAGACATCATCTTTCCACCTCTTCGGACCATTGTGCTGTTGCGCTTACCATCTGCGTTTCGTCTTTCCCGCCTTCGAGACAACGTTCCTGGGCCTTCGGTGATTCATTGCTTATGGATGTGGCGTTTAGCGCCGACGTCCGCCGGTTTCTTGTTGATCGACAACATCTCATCAGCACCGCTCCCAGTACCCTTCGTCTATGGTTGGACATCAAAAACGATCTTCGTCTGCTCGAACGCCGTCTTTCGTTCGCTATTCGTAACGAACGTGCGAAGGATATTTGTAATCTCCGTTGCTCCTTGGCTGCAATCCCTTACAAGATCCCGCTTACCTCGTTGTTCAGGATGTTTTACTAGCGGAACTCCATCCGCTCGCCGTGGAGGCTATTCGCAGGCCGAAAATGCTTCATCTTTCTTCGCCGGAGATTTCTTACGATGAGCTCTCAAGTACCAAAAGAACACACCGTACGTCGAAAACGCTACGCCACCTTCGCCTACCTATGGTATCATCTCATCTGACCCTTCACGTCTATGCACGGAAGTTCGGCGCTTTTTCCAGGACAAATTCCGTGCGGTGGTGCCTACTGATGCTATCTCTTCCTCCCATCTTCTTTCTGCTCTGCCTCAGGTACCACCCCAACTCTGTAATCCTCTTCTTTCCATATTTTCTCCTGCTGAATTTCGGGAGGCGTTTGCCTCCCTTAACTCACGCGCATCTCCGGGACCTGACAGCCTTCCCTTCTCCTTTTACCGCGTCTTCCTCCCGTCTCTGATGCCTTTTCTTCTCGCTTGCTTTTCTTGTGCCCAAACCTTTTTTGCACTACCGCCGGAGTTTACTGCAGCGCACATTATCTTGCTGCCCCAAAAGGGAGACCCTTTGGACTTGCGAAATTGGCTCTCCCATTTCCATTCTCAATCTGTACTATAAACTTTTCACTAAAATTCTCTCTCGCCGCTTGAACTCTGTGCTTCCCTTTCTTATCTCCCCCGACCAGTCATACACTGTGCCTGGTCGGTCCATTTCTAACAACATTTCCCTCCCCCAGCACCTAATTTTTCTCGCTCGCACCCACTACCGAACCCCTCGCCCTCTTTAACCTTGACCAGAGATCAGCATTCGATAACATCTCTCACGACTTTCGTTCTGCCATTCTTCTCGGCTTTGGCTTTCCTTCCTCCTTCGTTTCTCTTCTTCTCAGCCTCTATCGGGGCGCTTTCTTCCACGTCTGGACGGCCTCCTTTTTGATGGCGTCCGTACCTTTTCTTCGAGGAATCTGGCAGGGCTGCCACCTCTCGGGGCAACTTTTCGCCATTGTCTTTGAACCATTCCTCCTGGCTGCTCGAAGATCACTCCTGTCTACTCTTCCTCCGACAGTTGCCAGCACTAGGCACCATGAGTGCGTACTTACAGCATATGCAGATGACGCAACCTTTCGTCTCCGCCAGGACGTCCAGTTCGACAACCTTCTCTCCACCTACCATCTTTACGCTACTGTTTCTGGCGCTTCGCTTAACGTCACCAAAAGTACTGGTTTGTGGTGTGGGTCGTGGATGGGCCGGACCGATACCCCCTGGAATGTGGTCTGGTCCTCCTCGACCCAGAAGATCCTTGGAGCCCAAATCGGTCATCCCTATACCGCGGGCCTTTTGACATGGACCAGTTTGCAGTCTAGGTTACGTCATCAAGCAGCGTTTTGGAGATTTGCGATTCCAATTACTTCTTACTGTCAGAGAGCTCACATCGTTCGACGATACTTACTTTCCCTCTGCACCTATTCCTGGACCTCCACCGTCTAATGGCCAACCCGCCTGACGGAACTCAACGGCACCTTCACTTCAGTCATCTGGGCTTCAAAACACTGGTCAGCCGCTCTGACACTACACTATCTACCAACAAGTAATTGGACACCTGTGATAGCAAAGGAAAACGAAGTTTACTCATCTTCAATAGTTGGTGGAGCCTCCACGAGCGGCGATTACAGCTGCGACCCTCCGGGGTTTACTCTCAACCAGGCGTTGTACGACGGCTAGCGGTATTTTCTTCCACTCGGCTTGCCAAAGACAGGTCAGTTCCTTCACCGATTTCGGACGGTGGGGGCACCCCTTAAGTCGACGCTCCAACGTCCCAGAGGTGCTCGATAGGGTTAAGGTCCGGGCTCTGCGTGCGCAGCCAGTCCATTCGATTAACCCCATTGTCACCATACCAAGCCATGGTGGACCTCGCAACATGACAGGTGGCATTGTCATCCTGAAAGTAACATGGGTCCACCCCGTGAAATTGCCACAACGTAGGAAGCGCATGGTCATCCAAAATGGTGCAGTAGGTCTCGGCGTTGAGTCTACCAGGAATTGCGACCAAGAGTCCCGTGCCATACCAGGAGAAACACCCCCATAGCATAATTCCACCGCCGTCGAACTTCACAGTTGGCACAATACATTCCGGCAGGAGAGCGTTCTCCAGGCAGACGCCAAACCCAGACCCTGCCATCCGAACGGTAGAGGTTGAACCTTGATTCGTTACTCCAGAGAACCTGTTTCCACTGTTCAACGGTCCACTGTCGACGTTCTTTGCACCACGTTAGCCGAGCAGCGCTATTGGACTTGGTGATCAAAGGCTTGTGAGCGGCAGCACGTCCATGATAGCCAAGCAGATGGGCTTCCTTACGAATGGTATTCATCAAAAAACACTCCCGGATGCCTGTTAAACTCCACGCGGATGTGGCCCATCGATTAGGTGCGGTTCTTTCGAGTTTCTGTGGCAAGTACCCGTCGGTCTCTAACTCCTAGGTTTGTGGGTCTGCCGTGTTGGGGCACATTCCGACAGTCACCTCTCATCTTACACTTGACAATCACGTAGGCCACTGTCGATTTTGGGTACTTCAACTCGCTGGATATGTCACGTATGGATCGGCCATTTCTGTGATACCCGACGATTACACCTTTCTCGAAATCAGAGAGCTCCGAACTGCGTGGCCTCTTGCATGCGACTGGTTGCGTTGTTGTTTCCCACCCGATATTTAACGGCAGCGGCCGTGACGTGTATCAGGACCGCAGATATCGTCGATTGCATGGGTGTCCAATTACTTGTTGGTAGATAGTGTATATCTCCCTGTCAAGCATGGAGGCATTAGTCTCATAGATGTTCACTGTTACTATCGTGCATACCGCCTCGCCTCCTTCCTTCGTCTTGTCACTTCACCTTCTCCTTTCTTTTACACTTTCTCTTGACGTTATTCTCTCTCTTCGCGATCCATCCTTCACTTTTCTTCTTTTCCTCAGGATGGACTACTATACTATTCCTTCTAACTTTTCTACTATTTTATCTGAGGCTCTAGCGCTTTTCCGTTCCCTCCCTTTCTTTCGCTCTCTTCCCACCACCACCCTGGATCTCCTTGCGGAACCACTCGTTTTCTCTACCCTGGTTCACCCCCCACGATCAACCTTTCTTTCTATTTTTCTCCTGGTTCCGTGCTGGCATCCTAACCGTGCAGGCCCTCATTAATTCCGATTTTTCCTGGAAACCCCTCGACTCACTATTTTCCTCCCCAACTCCTTCCCTCAAGGACGACTATGCACTTCTCCGTTTCTCCCTTCAGCTTCTTTATCCTTCTCTTGTTTCTGACGACGGCCTCCTCGTCGTCCCCGGCCCCAGCCTTCCTCTCCCCTTCTTTCTTCCTTTTCGTGACTCTGTCGACCCTGTCGTTTCTTTTTCTACCGCTGCCCTGTATCGTCTCCCTCGTGCACCCTCTGAGTCTCCCCATCCCATTTCCGGGGTTTCTCCTTCATCCTCCCTGGCCGTTTGGTCTGCTTCTTCCTCCCCCTTTCTTCTCCGCTAGAACGTAACGCCCACTGACGGTTCCTTCATCGCCGGCTCCCTGTCCCCCATCTTCTCTATCGTATGTCTCTTCTCTTTTCTCCTCTCTGTCCTTTCTGTGGCGTTGACTGTGACGTCGCTCATATCTTGCTGCCACTTCTTCATACTGTTTTCCGGTTAGCTGGCATAATTTACTCTAAGGACTTGCCGTTTCACGCCTATCCGTGGCTGTTGCTCACAAAACATCCGCCCACCCGCCTTCCGGATGCCTGCTTCTTTCTTTTCATACTCGCCAAGCAAGTGATTCACTCATTTCATCAATCTCTCAGGAATTATCCTGTACTTACATCTCTTCTGTCGGCCGGTGGGCGGCTGCAGGCTAGCTTTCGGGGCTGGCTCGTGGCGCGCCTCCGGTTGGAACTCACAGCTGCAACTTCCACGCAAACAATTGGCACCTTTCAGAACACCTGGCCCCAGCGCACCGGGTGGTTTTCTATTGCTGGCTCTAACATCCTACTGATGACTTGATTGTGTCCTTTTCTGGATTGTCTTTGTTTTGGTGTTTGGCTGTTCTCTTCGCCTTGCTAGTACTTTTCGTTGGTTCTTTTTCTTGCCCAGTTTTAATACTGGACGAGGGATTTGTGTCTCAATTTCTGAGACCACAACCTTGTGTGTCCAGACTTTGGTTCTCTTTTTACGTTCGGGCCATGTGCTTTGTTTACACCGTGCTTTTTCCGTAATTGTGTTCTGCAACGTGTTTCTTTTGAATTGTCCTGTACATATCTTCTTTATTTTTGTCTTATGTATTTCGCACGTCAAGTCCTTGTTTTTCAGGACCACAAGCTCTTGTGTCCCGATTACTGTTGTTTTCGTCAAATGTGCTCTTGTTTTTTGTTTGCACCGTGCTTCTCTGCCTTGGTATCGTGTCTTCTGCTTAATCGCGAAAACTGTATTGCATATATCCTTTCTTTATTATTGTGTTGTGCACGTGCCTTCGTGGCACATCCCAGTTTTTTTTCGCTACTGTACTGTAATTTCTTTGCACCGTGCTTTTTGTAAATTGCTCTGTACATACCCTTTACAATCTTGTTATACACATTTTGCACGTTTTGTTGTTGATTATTTAGACCACAAGCTCGTGTGTCCTGATTACTTTTGTTTTTGTCAAATGTGCTTCTGTATTGTTAGCACCGTGCTTTTCTGCTTTTGGTGTCGTGTCTTATTCTTTCTCACGGAAACTGATTTGCATAATTATCAGTGTTGTGTTGTGCGTGTGTCTTCGTGACACACCCCAGTTCTCCGCTATTGTACTGTAATTTCTTAGCACCGTCCTTTTTGTGAACTACTCTGTACATACCTTCTAATAATTTGCTATAAGCATGTTGCTCGTTATGTACCCGTTTTTTTCTTTCGAACCACAAGCTCATGTGTCCCAACTACTATTGTTTTCGTCGAATGTGCTCCTTCGCTTTGTTTGCACCGTGCTCTCCTGCCTTTCTATTTTGTCCGGTAACTGTATTGCATAACAATATACATAATACATGCATTTCCCATGTTCTGTTCATAAAATGTATGCCTCGGGTGTTGACACCCGATAATGTCTTTTATCATTCGATTTTTTTGTTTTATGGGACGGTTTCCCTCTTGCATCATGCATAGACCATCTCATTGTCACTCATTGTTTTGACATTTTAATTTGCTGTCGAGCGACTCATTGTAACATACCTTGTTTTAATAAGGAATCTGAACAGCTCACGGTGGTCGTTAAACCGTCAATAAAACAACAACATGAAAGATGAACCGAATTTTTGGGTGTAATAAGCACGTCTTTTGAATCCGTTCTGACGCAAATTAAATTTATCAAAGCTATTCAAAGTCAATGCAACCTGTATGGAAAACAATAGATCTGATGAAAGAAAGGAGATTTTCAATCGGGTTTTCAATCCTTCAGATATTGCTGTAAACGGAATCGTGAGCTTACGAACTCTTAGAAACAGTGATATCGACAAAAAGAAGATGTGACTTTACGTCCCCTGGTGGGAAAACCATGCATTATTTTAGGAAGAAAGTATTCTCAAAAGTATTTTACATATGAGCGGTATCGGTCCAAAAAGAAAAAACTAAGTCGAGTTTTCAGGAGCCCAGATTTTGCTACAAATACATCAGAAGCAGAAATTAGCACTTATGACCCCTGGTGGCCAAACCATTCTATACCAAACATTAGAAATTATGTGAAAAATATTTTCCATCAGGTCTTGTATGTGACACACGACGAATTTTCCAAATCGTAGCTTTAGGAGCAGAAATAACGCAGAAAACGCAATTTACCTATGTGCCCCCTAGCGGAAAGTCTATGATTTACTTGTAAATTTTGAATTTATAGGAAAAACATTTCGCATCGGAAACACTATCCAACAAAGAAGGAATTTTTCAAATCGGACTCTTAGAAGTAGAGATATTGACAAAAATCAGATATACATCTACGTCCCCTTACGTAGAAACCATGCATTATTTCAAGAAGAAAATTTTCCTGAAAGGTTTGTTGATGTGAGTAGCATCGGTCAACAAACGACTATTTTTTTAATCGAGATTTTAGAAGCTCATATTTTGCTGCAAATACATCAGAAGCGGAAATTAAGACATACGCCACCTGGTGGCCAAACCATTTTTTACAAAAATTGTGAATTATGTGCAAACGATTTCCCATCAGGAGCTGTATGTGGTGCAGAAAGAATTTTTCAAATCGGAGATTTAGAAACAGAGATATAGGGGGAACGCAATTTACAATTACGCCCCCTAGCGGAAAGTGTATGAATTACTTGAAAATTTTGAAATTATATGAACCACATGTCACACTAGAAACACTAACCAACAAAGAAGGAATTTTTCAAATCGGACTCCTAGAAGCAGAGATATTGACAAAAATAAGATACATATCTACGCCCCCTGGCTTATAAACCATGCATTATTTCAAGAAGAAAATGTTCCTAAAAGATTTGTTGACATAAGTAGTATCGGTCAACAAACGACTTTTTTTTCAATCGAGATTTTAGAAGCTCATATTTTGCTGCAAATACATCAGAAGCGGAAATTAAGACTTACGCCACCTGGTGGCCAAAACATGTTTTTACAAAAATTAGAAATTATGCGCAAACGATTTCCCATCAGGAGCTGTATCCGGTGCAGGAAGAATGTTTCAGATCGGAGATTTAGAAGCAGAGGTATAGGGGGAAACGCAATTTACCGCTACGCTCCCTAGCGGAAAGTCTATGAATTATTTGAAAACTTTGAAATTATATGAAAAACGTGTCACACGGTAAACACTATCAAACAAAGAAGGAATTTTTCAAATCGGACTCCTAGAAGTAGAGATATTGACAAAAATAAAATATACATCTACGCCCCCTGGCGGAGAAACTGTGGAATATTTTAAAAAGAAAATATTCCAAAAAGGTTTATCTATATGAGTGGCATCAGTCCACGAAATAATTTTTCAATCGATACTTTAGAAGCTCAGATTTTATGGCAAAAACATCAGAAGCAAAAATTAGCACTTACGCCTCCTGGTGGCCAAAGTATTCTTTACCAAAATTTTTAAATTATATACAAAAGATTTTCCATCAGGAGATGTATCCGCTGAAGAAAAAAATGTCCAAATCGGAGTTTTAGAAGAAGAGTTATCGGGACAAATGTAATTTACTTTTACGCCCCCTAGCGAAAAATCTATGCGTAATTTTAAAATGTGACTATATCTAAAATATTCTTCGACATAAATGGAATCGAAAGATAAAATATTTTTTCAATCGGATGTTTAGAAGCAAATATGTGGAATAAAACGTATTTTTGAATTCGACATCATCTGCATTTACGCCCTCTAGCGGCGAAATTGTACATCGTAAAAAAACCCCAACGAAATAAAGGATCATCATTCGCATATTTCAAGCTTCCCAATGCAAAAAGAATTTTTCAAATCGGACTAATAGTTGCAGAGATATCGTGGGTACAGACGGACGGACGAACAAACCGATAACATAAGCACGATCTTTTTTTAGAAAAGACGTGCTAAAAAAAGGCTTTTAATAAATACCATAAGCACTGTACGCCACAAGAGCAGAATGTAAAAACAAAACTCTTTGAAGCAGTACATAAACTGCCACACAAAAACTCATCAGAGGTTATACTACATGAATAAAAACAAACAAACAAACAAAACAAAAAATTAGCACGGTACCCTCGTGGGGAAACAAGGCAGAGTTGAAATCGTTCTTAAGAGGGGTTTTAAGTTTTCTGGTACAACTTGGACGTATTCAGTACATTCTCTCAGTATCTGAATAGATTGCAATTCATCAACATTACAACGTCTACAGATTCACCTTGTTTCTAGTTCTCCATAGCGCACTTCGTCTGTTTTAATATTTATTCGCTCTAATGAAGAAATATCTTTAAGAAGTTGTATACTTTTCACTGTTCGAATCTAAACACAGTCTTGATTTCATCCTGTCAACCGTGCTTTGAATAAACTGGTTTGGTTAATAGGTACAATTTTGTTGTTAGGAATCAATGGGATATTTTAAAATAATAATTCCTCGTTCGCTGCTAATACTAAATGAGTTTTCCCCCAGGATTTTCTCCGAAGCTCTCTATAATTCTTATGGTTCTTTTTAGCACGTCTTTTCTAAAAAAAGATCGTGCTTATCTTACCGGTTTGTCCGCCCGTCCGTCCGTCTGTACCCATGCTATCTCTGCAACTATTAGTCCGATTTGAAAAATGCTTTTTGCATTAGGAAGCTTGAAATATGCGAATGATGATCCTTCATTTCGTTTTTTTACGATGTAAAATTTCACCGCTAGAGGGCGTAAATGCAGATGATGTCGAATTCAAAAAATACGTTTTATTCCACATATTTGCTTCTAAACATCCGATTGAAAAAAATATTTTATCTTTCGATTCCATTTATGTCGAAGAGTATTTTAGATATAGTCACATTTTCAAATTACGCATAGATTTTTCGCTAGGGGGCGTAAAAGTAACTTACATTTTTCCCGATAACTCTTCTTCTAAAACTCCGATTTGAAAAACATTTGCTTCAGCGGATGCACCTTGTGATGAAAAATCTTTTGCATATAATTTAAAATTTTTGGTAAAGAATACTTTAGCCACCAGGGGGCGTAAGTGTTAATTTTTGCTTCTGATGTATTTGCCATAAAATCTGAGCTTCTAAAATATCGATTGAAAAAATTATTTCGTGGACTGATGCCACTGACATCGATAAACCTTTTTGGAATATTTTCTTTTTAAAATATCCCACAGTTTCTCCGCCAGGGGGCGTAGATGTATATTTTATTTTTGTCAATATCTCTACTTCTAGGAGTCCGATTAAAAAAAATCCTTCGTTGTTGGATAGTGTTTTCAGTGTGACACGTTTTTCATATAATTTCAAAATTTTCAAGTAATTCATAGACTTTCCGCTAGGGGGCGAAGAGGTAAATTGCGTTTCCCCCTATACCTCTGCTTCTAAATCTCCGATTTGAAAAATTCTTTCTGCACCGGATGCAGCTTCTGACGGGAAATCGTTTGCACATAATTTATAATTTTTGTAAAAAAAAAAATGGTTTGGCCGCCAGTGGGCGTAAACCTTAATTTCCGCTTCTGATGTAATTGCAGCAAAATATGAGCTTTTAAATTCTCGATTGAAAAAACCGTCGTTTGTAGACCAATGGTGTTCATGTCGACAAACCTTTTAGAAATATTTTCTTCTTAAAATAATTCATGGTTTCTCCTCCAGGGGGCGTAGATGTATATCTTATTTTTGTCAACATCTCTACTTCTAGAAGACCGATTTGAAAAATCTCTTCTTTGTTGGATATTGTTTCCAATGCGAAATGTTTTTCCTGTAAATTCAAAATTTTCAAGTGAATCATAGATTTTCCGCTAGGGGACACAAAGGTAAATTGCGTTTTCTGCTTTTAAAACTCCGATTTGAAAAATTCTTCCTGTATTGCATACAAGACCTGATGGAAAATATTTTTCACATAATTTCTAATGGTTCGTAAAGAATGGTTTGGCCACCAGGGGTCATAAGTGTTAATTTCTGCTTCTGATGTATTTGTAGCAAAATCTGGGCTCCTGAAAACTCGACTTAGTTTTTTTCTTTTTGGACCGATACCGCTCATATGTAAAATACTTTTGAGAATACTTTCTTCCTAAAATAATGCATGATTTTCCCACCAGGGGACGTAAAGTCACATCTTATTTTTTGTCGATATCTCTGTTTCTAAGAGTCCGATTTGAAAAATTCTTTCTGTGTTGGAGAGCGTTTCTGGTGCGAAATGTTTCTCATGTAAATTCATGTTTTTCTTAACACACTTGTCTGCAACCATAGGGCGTAAGCTCACGATTGCGTTTACAGCCATATCTGAGGGATTAAAAACCCGATTGAAAAACTTCTTTTTTCCGTCAGATGCTATTGTTTTCCATACCGGCTCCATTGACTTTGAATTGCCTTGGCCGCCCCGGTGGCGCAGTGGTCTAAGCGAAGGCCTCTGATCATTCGTCCGTAAGGGGTCAGGGTTCGAACCCCGGTGAGGCATGGATGTTGTGTTTGTCTTACGGCACTGGCTCTTTTCCTTCCCTGGAACCAGTGACCCAAAATTAGGGACGGGCGACTGCTTATAGCCCATTGTCGTTAAACCTCCATTCAAAAAAAAAAAAAAAAAAAAGAAAAAAATTGCCTTGATTAATTTGATTTGCGTCAGAACGGATTCAAAAGACGTGCTTATTACACCAGAAAATTTGGTGTCATCTTTCTTGTTCTTAGATGTTCAGCTCTTGGCAGCGATGTTGTTCGAGATTGAAGTTCTGTTGATAATACGGACATTGAAGGTATACGCTATTCTGTCCAAAAAAAAAAAAAAAAAAAAAGCAGAGGGCATACGGCGTATGCTGCCGCCGTATACCATACCATCCACTACAGCCCTGCTTAGCCGCCCCGGTGGCGCAGTGGTCTAAGGCGCTGGCCTCTGATCATTCGTCCGTAAGGGGTCCGGGTTCGAATCCCGGTGAGGCATGGATGTCGTGTTTGTCTTACGGCACTGGCTCTCTCCCTTCCCTGGAACCAGTGACCCTAAATTAGGGACGGGCGACTGCTTATAGCCCATTGAGTTGCTCACGGTGGTCGTTAAACCTCCAATCAAAAAAAAAAAAAAAAAAGCCCTGCTTATAGCCCATTGAGTTGCTCATGGTGGTCGTGGAACCTTCAATGAAAAAAACAAAAAACAAACATACAGTGTTTACTGAGGCGTAGAAGTGATTCGTTAGAAAATTAGATGAGATAAAGTGCTGTGTTATTCCTTCAAATTACATGTAGGAGTAGCTTTTAAAATTAGTTTATTGAGTGTGAATACGCCACTGCTATTGTAACGTACCAGGAGATGTGACGTACCTGCCAGAAGGACGCACACGACATAAAGGCAGATAGGAATCAGAATAAAATGTTCGCGTAGCTCAATTGGTAGAGCAACTTATTCCGGAATGAGGGGAACCGGGTTCGAATCCTGGTGCGGATAAAATTGACGGAGAAATTCACTTCGTTATAATGGCGCCCGAACTATCCGGATGACCCGACCGTTCAAAATCTCGCAATGGTGTGATGTTATTTCCACACTGCGAGATAGGAAAAATAAGAGCAGCACTTCGAAAAAAAATAAAAAAATAAGGGGGAGATGATGTAACGTACCTGCCAGAAGGACGCACACGACATAAAGGCAGATAGGAATCAGAATAAAATGTCCGCGTAGCTCAATTGGTAGAGCAACTTATTCCGGAATGAGGGGACCCGGGTTCGAATCCTGGCGCGGATAAAAATGACGGAGAAATTCACTTCGTTATACAATTTAAAAATAGATGTAAATAGCTCTGCGTGTCTGAGGAAAAGCCGTGATTGTTTTGTAAACATGATATCTGTAGACCCACCTTTTTTATTTTATGCAATATTAATTTTTCATGAGCTCATGGGGTAAAAATATTTTTCAATAAAACTATTTGAGGAACAAAATCGGTTGATTAAGGGTAATATTAATGAACGATAATGCGGTATATTTAAATTCGCATTGCTGCAACTTCAGGCACTCGGTCTTCGTTGTATGTAGCGGCGTATTTTCTATTTCATAGCTGATTTTCATCGAAATTGAGAACTTGCTAAATAAAATTTGATCTAGAAATTTGTTGGTTCGCATTCGCACCCGAATATTCCTTCTGCGCTATTTAAACGATATCCCACACAACCAGCGACGCCTAATGCACGCCTATAGTACATCCACCTGGTGCAGTAGACGTCATGGATATAGACGTCCAGTGGACGTCTATGTACACTGGTGTGCAAAAATTAAAGACGAAGAGAAGAAATTAGCATAACAGCGGAACGAGCAGGCAGAACGGACCGAAAGACCACTCAAGAGATAGACTAGGGTCCGGTGCGGTAGGGCATGCGCATATATGCAACATGGCGGGGGGGGGTCGGAAGGGTTATGAAGCACACAGGCGGTGTACACTCAGCAATTTGGTGAAAGCTATTGACGGTGTACATCGGTTTGAACGACGTCGAGTTGCTGCCACCGTGTAATATGGCCAACAGGCAATCCAGTAGACGACACCTGGATGACTTTACCCGAGGTCGCGTCATTGGGAAGTTGGAAGAAGGTCGAAGTGTGACTAGTGTGGCCGAGGAGTTTGGGATCGCTCACAGCATCGTTTTACGAGTTTGGAGAGCATTTCAAACGACAGGAACAGCTGTCCGAGAGTTTAGAAGTGGTCGTCCATGAGCAACCACGGCGGCGGACGACCGGTATATTGTCATACAGGCGAAAAGAGACAGACGGCAGACAGCGGGAGAAATCGCAAGGCACATGCAACAGACAACTGGACGTCCGTTATTGCGTTTTACCGTGGCCAGGAGGCTGCGCAAAGGTGGTTTATTTGCACGACGGCCAGTACGGTGTGTGCCATTAAAGCCTGCTCATCGGAGACGGCGGTTTCTGTGGTGCCAGGAACACAAGAACTGGACACATCAGCAATAGGGTCGAGTTCTTTTACGGATGAGAGCCAATTTAGTCTGACGAGCGATTCTAGACGTATACACATCTGGAGAGAGCAGGGAACACGCAATCACACCTCCAACATCATCGAAAGGGACCGGTTTGGAGGTGGCGGAATTCTCGTTTGGGGCGGTATCATGCTTGGTAGCCGTACTGATCTCCACATCTTTCAAGGAGGTTCAATCACTGGTGTCCGCTATTGTACCGAGGTCCTCATGTTTCACGCGCGTCTGTTTAGAGGTGCTGTGGGTCCTGAGTTCTTCTTCATTGACGACAACGCTGTACCTCATCGTACTGTAGCTGTCGCAAAGCTGTTGGAGAGTTCAGATATTCAACGCATGGATTAACGCGCAAGGTCTACGAACCTAAATCCAATCGAACACGTGTGGCACCTTCTCGGGAGACGCTTGGCAGCACGTCCCCAGCCGCCAGCAATTATTCCGCAGCAGCGATTGGCGCTACAAGAGGAATAGGCGGCGAAGCCTCAACAGCTCTTTGACAACCTCGTCCTCAGCATGGACAGACGTTGTAAACCCTGCAACGCAGTCAGGGGTGATCATATCTCCTACTAAAGACTGGATTTTTCTTGACAGCCGCCTGTCACATGGACGTTTCTGTCTTCTGTCCAGTTGTGCTCAAAGCTACCTTTTCAATAAAGTGCCTTTGTATCCTTTGGATCCCTTGTTTGGACTGGTTTTGCTCATTTGTCCCATATTCTTACATCTTGGGGATCTTATGGTATGATTTGAGTCGATGTGGAGCACTTATGCACGACGTTACATTCGAAAAACCGTCTCGTTCTTAATTTTTGCACGCCAGTGTATAAACATCCATTAGACATCACGTAGGGATGTCTAGTGAATGTCCTTATAATGGACGAACTCTGGAGCTATCGCATTTGGACATCCATTGGATGTCATTCATAGGACATCTTATGGACGTCCTTTAAGGATGAATTGTGGAGCTATTCGCGCATGCGCACTTTAAATATCAATAAAGTATGAGACCATTGAGCCAAGCGGAATAGAAGTTTGAAGTTGCTTACTTATTAGCACTAAGCCAGGTGGTATTTTTGTTGTTGTTTTTGTTTATTTTTTGTTTTTCTAAGTGTATTTGTGGTCGTGTTTAAAGTTGGCAGGAAGCAGTTCTGTACAACCTGCCAAGTGCTCTGATTATAGACTTCTAACGAATTCAAATCTTATAAGAATTTCACATATTATCAAGGTGATACAGTTGGTTGCAGCCTTGGTGGTGTAATCTATAAAATCAAGCCTTTTTTGGAAGTTGGTCTAGAGGATGCATATTAACTTCAAAAAGGAACCTTAGTGCTGTGGACAGGACAGTCCTATTGAAAATAAAAAATAAAATAATACAGATAAAATCACACGAAAAAACTTTAAAATTTGATTATAAAATAAAATAAAAATAAATAAAAAGAAAACTAGCTATTCACTCACTAGAATAACTAAACTAAAAATAGCAAAACTAACGTTAAAATAAATAGGATTATGAATTGTTTGTAGAAGTTCACTAAGGTAATTAAATACATATAAATGTTATTAAATACACTGCATGTGTATTTGATGGTATTTTTCATGTATTCTGGAGAGTTAATTCTACTCTTTCTGAACAAACAGGACAACATTCTTACTTGTATATTTCTCTTGTTTAAAACTCCGCGAGTAGAATCCTTTTCAGTGTGTAGAAGCCTTAAGATCCTCCCATGCTGCCCCCAGCATCCAGGGAGTGGCCAAGGAGAAAGTAAGGGGAGAAAGTTCGGCCATGTTTTTTGACAGTGATGACAAGAAAGTTGCATAAGAGGTAAGCTCTCTTCTTTGTTCATGAAGTTTGGGAGTTCCAAGTTCAATTAAGAACTTTTTCAGCAGTTATTTTCTATTTTTCGCATCAGGCAATTAGGTGCATACAAGTCAATAAACTTTGTGGTTTTTTTTCACTTTACTTGGAAATTTAGCGAAATTTTTGGGGCACTTAGGCAAAGTAGCTGGCCGCTTTATTGTTCTTGTAGTCAACGATGTGTTTCAATGTCGGTAAGAACGTAATTACTACATTATTAGGTACTTAAAGCACTCCCGGAATACTTTGTATATATTGCAACTAATTGTTAAAGTCATATAATCTTCACAAAGCATTTTTTCAGTTTGTTATTATCATTTTTTATTTTTTGTTCTTGTGATGTCAGTAGTTGAGGAGCAGGGGGTTCAATATTCCAGTTTTCTTTCAGGAATCTGTTCTTTTTAAAAAAAATATTATTTTTTATTATATGGCTTTTTTGAATAAGCGATTTTTCACTGTAAAGCATAAGAGTCTGTAATACTTTAGTATTACTATTCTAGTTTAAATTCTCTCTTAGGCGGCTAGGTAACTTGGCATTGTGTTATTGCTGAATAACCCTTTTGATTCAATCAGTCACTCTCTCAACTTGTGTTTTTTTGTAATCGTTTTTCTGTTGTTTTTTTTAGTAGCAGATGACGAGCATGGGTTGGGCCAGGAAAGTTATAGATGCATGCAAAAATAATATTATCTTGTGTTTTGTCATGCAACTCTGAGGAGGTTATGATATTTTAAATAAAAATTTTTGGTGGGCTTATTACTTGCATCTACGGCTTTGCAGAAACCCATTTCCAACTAGGTCTTTGTGGAAGTGAGAAAATGCAGAGTTTTGCTGGTCCTTGATAAAGCCAAGGCTCGGCATTCTCGACACTTTCTACATTCAGTTTGCTATTATTTTATCCTCTTTATATTGATACCTGTCAGTATATGAGTTTTACTATGTTGTTTTTGGAATTTTGGTAAAAAAATTGTTATTGCATCTGTCTCTTCTTAATAGTATATAAGATTCTTAATACTCATGTATGTATATTGTAAATTTTTTCTGAAATTCACAAGCCATTTTATTCCTTTATTAAATTAAAGAAGCATATTTCTGATGCAACCTTTTCCGTTAAATTAGGTGGGGGCAGTGGCGCACCGAGGAATTCCTTTTTTTTTGGAGGGGGGGGGGGCTAGATGTATATTTAGGTATGTGTGTATACCCACATAGTACACCCTGATTCATAATGAAGTATACAGTTTCCAGATGATGTAAAACAGTAACAGTTGAAGACACGGACCACAGCTGCGAACCGTTAGGTAGATATACTCATGAAGTTTATGTCCCGCTACTGAGGGAAGTGATGTAGGCGATAGCGCGCGTGTCACGTGACTAGTCAGTCAAAATGGCAGCGTCTGCAGCTGAGAAGGCGTTTTGTGTTCTTGAATTGAGCAAAATGAAATCTGTAACTGTTGTGCAAAGGCATTTTCGATCACGATTCAGAAAAGAACCTCCAACCAGGAAATCTATCTACGATTGGCATAAAAAATTTGAAACTACGGGCTGTTTGTGCAAACTTAAGAGTTTTGGGCAATCGCGTGTATCGGAAGATATCGTCGATAGTGTTTGCACCGCCATTTAACGAAGCCCGGGAAAATCAACGCGTAGGGTGAGTCGTGAAGTGCAGATTTCACAGCTTACTGTCCGGGAATTTTGAGAAAAAAGCTGAAAATGATTCCATACAAAGTAGCAGATGTTGCAAAATCTCACTGACTTTGACAAGACAAAGCGCTTTGAATTTTGTGCAGAAACGCAGCACCGTTTTGAAAATGACGATTTTGCCGATCACTTAGTTTTCATCGATGAAGCTATATTTCACGTGAGTGGTCAGGTAAACAAGCACAATGTTAGCTTTTGGGGAACGGAGATTCCCAGATTTGCAGTGCAACACCTGCGAGATTCCCCTAAGGCAAATGTGTTCTGTGCTGTGTCCAAAAAGAAAGTGTACGGCCCCTTCTTTTTCATGAGAAAACTGTCACCGGAGGCTCTTTTCTGGATATGTTAAGTCTTTGGTTGATGCCACAGTTGCAGGACGAAAGTGACAACTTTATCCTCCAATTGGATGGTGTACCACCGTACTGGTTAGGCGACGTGCAAGATTATTTAGATGAACATCTTCCTCACCGATGGATTGTACTACAACATGACACTGACTCAATGTCTACCCAGAAGTCCTGACTTAACACCTTGTGACTTTTTCCTGTGAGGTACGTAAAGGACAAGGTATTCGCCCCTACCCATCCTGTTGATCTAGCGGAGCTGAAACAGCGTATCACAGCCACTATTACTGCACTTGATTCAGATATCTTACTTCGCGTTTGGGCGGAAATGGATTACCGGCTCGATGTGTGTCGTGTGAATAAGGGTGCACACATAGAATATCTGTGACTGTCTCTAAAAAGCTTGAAACCTTCCCCTACAATTCTGTTACAGGTAACATAAAATATCTTACATTGTTCTTGTTTCATAGTGCGTTGAAACTGTATACTTCTTTATGAATCACCCTGTATATATGTATATACTGTATATATACACATATATATACATATGGGATGTAAGGTCAGGTGATGCGTAACATCACAGCCTCTCCTTGACAAATGTCAACCCCGCCTTTCTCGTGGTGCATCCTGTTCCCACTAAAGGGGCTCTGACGACCGCAAATAGCGGTATAACTATACCATCGGGATCAGAGGAAATGCTATCCCACACTCACCAACCCGCTTGGCCAGCGTGGTGAGTTATGGCCAAACACCTCCAAAATGACTCTACAACTTAAATCTTGGCCCTCAGTCTCCGGCAGCTGGAATGTACCTGGCCAAGGCAGCGGCCAGTGCGACATGAAGGCAGAGGGTGCTAAGAATCCCCGGAGGACCGGACTAGGATGCCATTTGATGCTGACCTTGGCTACCTACAACGGACGCTCCCTATCTTCTGATTCAAGGCTTCTTGAATTGGAAGAGGAACTACAAAGGATCAAGTGGGACATCGTCGGGCTAAGTGAGGTAAGGAGAAAAGGAGAAGATCTCATTGAACTGAAAAGTGGACATCTCTTCTATTATCGAGGGACAGATACTGGCAGAACTAGTGGTGTTGGATTTATAATAAACAAGAAACTGAAGGATAAAGTGGTAGAAGTTGAAAGTTCCTCTGACAGAGCTGCACGACTCGTTATCCAACTATCGAGAAGATACCAGGCTCAGATTATTCAAACTTATGCACCCACCACAAGTCATCCTGAAGAAGAAATTGAAGAATTTTATGAGAAAATTCGTCATCTAAATAATAAAGGTAAGCAGCACTTGAAGATAATTATGGGAGATTTCAATGCAAAAATAGGGCACCGGCAACAGAATGAAACTTCAGTAGGTAAATTCGGTCACGGCAACAGAAACCAGCGTGGAAATACTCTCGTTGAGTTTGCAGAGGCAGAAGGATTTTTCATCTTGAATTCCTTTTTCAAGAAAAAGCCACACAGGAAATGGACATGGAGACATCCAATTGGGACGACAAGTGAAATTGATTTTATTATGTGTAACAAAAAATTCGTCATCGAAGACTGCAGTGTGCTAAACAAGTTCAACACAGGTAGTGACCATAGATTGGTGAGATGTAAGATGCACCTCAACACATAAGACAAACAAAATGTATTGACATATACATTTTGTTTGTCTTATGGCAAGCTCATAAGACAAACAAAATGTATTGACATAACCAACCTTAAAAAACACCATAATACTTTCAAGTTGGAACTGAAGAACAGATTCTCTGCTTTAGAAGGCCTAACATCGGAAGAAGTGGATATTTCGGAAGTTAACAGAAAAGTAACCAAAGCTCTTATGGAAACAGCAACAAAATTAGCTGGGTCTAAGAACAAGTTGCATGTAAACAAATTATCAGGAAAAACCAAAATGTTGATGCAAAAAAGAAGAGAGATGAGGACAACTAAAGAAGATGTGACTTCCAAAGTGGAATATATAGAGCTATGCAAGACAGCACGAAAAAGTATCACTGAAGACGTAAGGAAATTCAACTGTGAGCTAGTGAGGAAAGCAATTGAAAACAACCAAAGCCTAAAGATAGCAAAGGGACATCTCAGTAAGGGAAGAAAACAGATTATGGCTCTGAGAAAAGAAGATGGTTCTATAACAAGAAATAGAGGCGAAATTTTGACAAGAGTGAAAGATTTCTACTCCATATTATATGAAAGGGATGATACATGTACTCCAGACATCATGAAAGGTACCAGAGTTCTTCCAGTCCTCCCAGCAGAAGTTGCTCATGCAATCAAGAACATGAAGCGGGGGAAAGCTCCAGGAGAAGATGGAATTACTATAGACATCATACAAGAAGCAAGTGGAGAAATTGAAACAGTACTCGCCCAAATTTTCACTCGATGCCTTAATGAAGGGAAGATTCCTGAGGATTGGAACAATGCTACAATGATCCTGCTACATAAAAAAGGTGACATTGAGGATCTCAGGAACTACAGACCTATCAGCCTCCTATCAGTGGTTTATAAAATCTTCACTAAAGTTCTTTCACACCGCTTGAAGGTAACACTGGACATGGCTCAACCGAGAGAACAAGCTGGATTCAGGAGTGGCTACAGCACAATAGATCATATCCATGTACTGAGAGAACTAATTGAAAGAGCGAGGGAATATGAACTTCCATTGTGCATGGCTTTTATCGATTATGAAAAAGCCTTTGATTCGGTGAAACCATCAGCAGTTACCACGGCTCTGAAATCCTGCGGTATTGAAGATGCATACATTAATATTATTAATAACATCTATGAAAATGCAAGTGCAAAGATTCGGCTGTTTGAAAATACAACACACATAAAAATTGGAAAGGGAGTGAGACAAGGTGACACCATATCTCCGAAGCTCTTTAATGCCACATTGGAAAATGTCTTTCAATCACTGAACTGGGAAAACAAAGGGATAAAGATTAATGGAGATTATCTAACCCACCTTCGTTTTGCTGATGACGTAGTCATTTTTGCAACTACCCCATCAGAGCTGCAGAGTATGATTCAGGAACTTGCTGACAAGAGTAAAGAAGTGGGATTAAAAATGAACTTTCAGAAGACAAAAGTGATGTTCAATGCTTTTACAAGAAATGAAGATTTATCGATTGATGGAGAAAAACTGGAGATAACAGATACGTATGTTTATCTTGGACAGCAGATATCAAGTGAGGGTCACATTGATGAAGAAATTAATCGGCGTACAAAACTTGCCTGGAGAGCTTTTGGAAGAAACAGCATAATTTTCAAGAGCAATATGCCATTATGTCTTAAAAGAAAAGTGTTTGATCAGTGCATCCTTCCAGTGCTTACGTATGGTGCAGAGACGTGGACCTTAACTAAAAGAGACATACAAAGGCTGCAGACAACTCAAAGAAGCATGGAGAGGTGCATGCTTGGTATAACCAGGAGAGATAAGAAGAGGAACTCGTGGATCCGAAAAATGACGAGAGTGGAAGACATCATGATCAGAGTTAAATCCCTGAAATGGCAATGGGCTGGACATACTGCCAGAAGGACAGACCACCGCTACGTCTCCGACGTTTTGGAGCCTGTAGTCCTCCCTTACCTGCAGGACCTGCCAGCGGCCACGTTTCAACGGGACAATGCGCGCCCGCACGTGGCACGCAGCGTGCAAAAATTTTTCACGGCCCACCAGGTGTCACTGCTGTCGTTGCCCACGAGGAGTCACTGCTGTCGGGCCCACCTGTTCTCTTGATATGTCGCCCATCGAACACGTCTGGTCGCTGATCGGCAACCGAGTGGCCCGGCAAGCACCACCCGCGGATACGCCTGATGAACTGTGGCAACATGTGGAAGCAGCCTGGACCGACATAACTCAAGCCTACATCCAAAGCCTCTTTCGTTCGATGCCGCGGCGTGTAGCGGCCGTTATTGCCAGCCATGGGAACCAAACGAACTATTGATGTCTGCGTGTTCCGCAAGTCGCACAGGCCTGTAAGCTCAATCGTTTCATCTTTGTATCTGTTGTTATGTGTCCAGTAAATCTGGCTTTGCTATCTCGTGTCCGTCTTGGTGTTGCATTTTGGGTGGCCAACAGTGCACATATGAATGTATGTATGCTTACAATGGGATGTAAGGTCAGGTGATGCGCAATATACTACAGCCTCTTCTTGACAATGTCAACCCCGCCTTCTCGTGGTGCATCCTGTTCCCACTAAAGGGGCTCTGACGACCGCCAAATTGCGGTATAACTATACCATCGGGATTACAGGAAGTGCTATCCCGCATTCACCAACCCGCTTGGCCAGCGTGGTGAGTTATGGCCAGACCCCTCCAAAATGACTCCACTACTTAAATCTTTGCGCTCAGTCTCCGGCAGGTGGAATGCACCTGGCCAAGGCAGCGGCCAATGCGACATGAAGGCAGAGGCTGCTAAGAATCACCTGAGGACCGGACTAGGCTGCCGTCTGATGCTAACCTTGGCTACGTATAACGGGCACTCCCTATCTTCTGATTCAAGGCTCCTTGAATTGGAAGAAGAACTACAAAGGATCAAGTGGGACATCGTCGGGCTAAGTGAGGTAAGAAGAAAAAGAGAAGATCTCATTGAACTAAAAAGTGGACATGTTTTCTACTATCGTTGAACAGATATTGGCAGAACTAGCGCTGTTGGATTCATAATAAATAAGAAACAGAAGAATAAAGTTGTAGAAGTTGAAAGTTCCTCTGACAGAGCTGCACGACTTGTTATCCAACTATCGAGAAGATACCAGGCTCAGATTTTTCAAGCTTATGCACCCACTACAAGTCATCCTGAAGAAGAGACTGAAGAATTTTATGAGGAAATTCGTCATCTAAATAATAAAGGCAAGCAGCACTTGAAGATCATATGGAGATTTCAATGCGAAAATAGGGCAACGACAAGAGAATGAAACTTCAGTAGGTAAATTTGGTCACGGCAGTAGAAACCATCGTGGAGACACTCCGGTAGAGTTTGCAGAGGGAGAAGGGTTTTTCATCATGAACTCCTTTTTCAAGAAAAAGCCGCAAAGGAAATGGACATGGAGGTATTCCAATGGATTGACAAGTGAAATTGATTTTATTATGTGTAGCAAGAAATTTGTCCTGGAAGACTGCAGTGCAGTATGCTAAACAAGTTCAGCACAGGTAGTGACCATAGAATTGTAAGATGTAAGATGCACCTCAATGCTAAACTCGAGCGTGGCAAGCTCATAAAGCAAACAAAGTATATTGACACGACCAACCTTAAAAGACATCCTAATACCTTCAAATTGGAACTGAAGAACAGGTGCTCTGCTCTAGAAGGTCTAACGTCGGAAGAAGTAGACATCTCTGAAGTTAACAGAAAACTAAATAAGGCTCTTATGGAAATAGCAACAAAAATAGCTGGTACTAAGAACAAGTTACATACGAACAAATTATCAGGAAAAACCGAAATTCTGATGCAAAGAAGAAAAGAGACGAGTACAACTAAAGGAGATGTGACTTCCAAAGTGGAATATATAGAGTGAAATTGATTTTATTATTATTATAAGACGGTACGAAAACGTATCACTGAAGATGCAAGGAAATTCAACTGTGAACTAGTGAGGAAAGCAATTGAAAACAACCAAAGCCTAAAGAGAGCAAAGGGTCATCTTTGTAAGGGAAGAAAACAGAATATGGCTCTGAGAAAAAAAGATGGTTCTGTAACAAGAAATAGAGGTAAAATTTTGACAAGAATGAAAGATTTCTACTCAAAACTATATGAAAGGGATGATACATGTACTGCAGACGTTACAAAAGGTACCAGAGTTCTTCCAGTCGTGCCAGAGAAGTTACACATGCAATCAAGAACATGAAACGGAGAAAAGCTCCAGGAGAAGATGGAATTACAGTAGACATCATACAAGAAGCAAGTGGAGAAATTGAAACAGTACTCGCCCAAGTTTTTACTCGATGCCTTAATGTAGGGAAGATTCCTGAGGATTGGAACAATGCTACATTGAACCTGCTACATAGAAAAGGTGACATTGAGGATCTCAGGAACTACAGACCTATCAGCCTCCTATCAGTGGTTCATAAAATCTTTACTAAAGTTCTTTCACACCGCTTGAAGTTGACAATGGACATGTTTAACAGAGAGAACAAGCTGGATTCAGGAGTGGCTACAGAACTATAAATAATATCCACGTACTGAGAGAACTAATTGAAAGAGCGAGGGAATATGAACTTCCATTATGCATGATTCGGTGCAACCATCAGCAGTTACAATGGCTTTGAAATCCTGCGGTATTGAAGACGCATACATTAATACACTGCCGGAAAATTGCTAAGGACGGATGACAATAGCAACGATAGCAACCATTAAATGGAAGGCAGGAAAATGTGGAAATTAGCATAAGTGCGGGATACAGTAAGACGTGTTGTGCGTATGCAAATTTTGGATTGCCGAACTTGTTCGTGACGTCATAGCGCTGATAAGAGATATAAAGGATTTGAAGCGTTATGAACGTTATTGTTCAAACGCAAGTTGAAAGGGAAAGAATCAATTGACGAACTTTTAATTTTCAGTATGTCTTCCCGACATCACCTAGATGATTTTACACGTGGCCGTATTATTGGCAAGATTGAAAAAGGGCGAAAAATAACAGATGTTGCCAGGGAGTTCGACGTCAGCCACAGTGTTGTTTCAAGGCTTTGGAAATCATTTCAAACAAATGGAGAGTGTAGCAAACGTCACGGGGGAGGTCGTGTTCGCAGTACGACACCTGCAGAAGATCGGTACATAGTGCTATCAACAAAAAGACACCGGCGCAGCACAGCTAGTGAGGTAGCAAATCAGTTTATGGCTGCTACTGGAAGGCGGATCTCCCGAAAAACTGTCGCCAGACGTTTGCATGAGGGAGGACTATACGCCCACCGTCCTGTTGTGTGCATCCCATTGTCCAGACGTCACCGTAACGCCCGTTTGCAATGGTGCCATCAACATCGCAATTGGACTGATAACGACTGGTCTGCTGTCCTCTCCTCAGATGAGAGTAGATACAGTCTATCGTCTGATTGTCGACGACAACCGATGTGGCGTGATAGTGGTACTGCATATTGTGCAGCAAACATACAGGAAAGGGACCAATATCCGACATGTAGTGTCATGGTATGGACTGGCATCATGATAAATGGCCGTACGTCCCTCTATGTGCTTCCATCTGGGACTATGACTGGCCAACGATAGTTTAATGATGTTCTGCTACCTCATGTTCGCATGTTCCGTGGTGCTGTCGGTGATAGATTCATTTTCATGGACGACAACGCAACATGTCCTCGAACAGTCGCTGTCCAGGAGTGTCTTGAGAGCGAGGATATTCAACGCCTCGTATGGCCAGCACGTTCTCCAGATCTGAATCCCATTGAAAATGTGTGGGATGCTTTGGGGAGGAGTCGTGCTGGTCGCCAATGCCCTCCAATAAAAAAGGACACCCTCATCCGTGCACTGACAGAAGAATGGGATAAATTACCCCAACAGCTGCTTGATAATGTTGTGCAAAGCATGACACGACGTGTGGAATCTTGCATCGCCCTCCATGGTGGCCATATCCCGTATTGACATCTTACGCCGGAACGCCTGCGGACGGTAATTGAATTTTTTTCACGTTTACGTATTCTGCACAAAATGGCCTG
This sequence comes from Macrothele yani, assembly GCA_039090855.1. NCBI lineage: Eukaryota > Metazoa > Arthropoda > Arachnida > Araneae > Macrothelidae > Macrothele > Macrothele yani. The sequence continues at coordinate 72,218,656 of CM076996.1, read as the reverse complement.
TTTGTCCCTTGAACACGTTCCAAAGCCTTCTGGATTTCAGAGCACAATAAATTGTCTTTCTTGTAATGTCCTGGCATTCTGACATTATTTTATTTCACTTGGCATCCAACCACACTTACTTTTTTATGCGCTATATAGCCGTTTATGATCCGTCCTTAGCAATTGTCCAGCAGTGCATTATTTATAACATCTATGAAAATGCAAGTGCAAAGATTCGGCTATTTAAGAGTACAGCACCCATAAAGATTGGAAAGGGAGTGAGACAAGGTGACACCATATCTCCCAAACTTTTTAATGCCACACTGGAAAATGTCTTTCAATCACTGAACTGGGAAAACAAAGGGATAAAGATCAATGGAGATTATCTAACTCACCTTCGTTTTGCTGATGACGTAGTTATTTTTGCAACTACCCCATCAGAACTGCAGAGTATGATCCAGGAACTTGCTGACAAGAGTAAAAAAGTGGGATGGGATTAAAAAGGAACTTTCAGAAGACAAAAGTGATGTACAATGCTTTTACAAGAAATGAAGATTTATCGATTGATGGAGAAAAGCTGGAGATAACAGACACGTATGTTTATCTTGGACAGCAGATATCAAGTGAGGGTCACATTGATGAAGAAATTAATCGGCGTATAAAACTTGCCTGGAGAGCGTTTGGAAGAAACAGCATAATTTTCAAGAGCAATATGCCATTATGTCTTAAAAGAAAAGTGTTTGATCAATGCATCCTTCCAGTGCTTACGTATGGTGCAGAGACGTGGACCTTAACTAAAAGAGACATACAAAGACTACAGACTACTCAAAGAAGCATGGAGAGGTGCATGCTTGGTGTAACCAGGAGAAATAAGAAGAGGAACTCATGAATCCGAAAAATGACAACAGTGGAAGACATCATGACCAGAATAAAATCCCTGAAACGGTAATTAGCTGGACGTATTGCTAGAAGGACAGACCATCGATGGACAGTTGAAATTTTAGACTGGATTCCAAGGGACAGGAAAAGACCCAGAAGAAGACCACATGGGTGATGGGCGGATGAAATTCGAAAGTATGCTGGAGTAACATGGAAGAGACGGGCACAAGACGGACCGTTGTAGAAGAAACTTGGGGAGACCTTCGTCCATTTGTGGATTGATAATGGTTGACCAAGATGATGAAGATGATGCATACAATATATATATATAGATATGTATACAATATGTATATATATAGTGCATAAGATAGGCAGATATACATTAGATAGATAGATAAAAGAGTTGACGTACGGGGCTTGGGGGCTTAAGCCCCAAAGCCCCCCCCCCTTGGGTGTGCCGGTGGGAGGGGGCCCTGAATTCCACGTCCAGAAAATTCAGAATTTTCAGAAAACTGTGCAATTCCTTTCTTGTATTTACGGTGAACTGTCGTTACTAAGAGGTGTTTACGGACAATTCTGAAATTTCAGAAACTTTTCAGAAATTCTTTTCATATATTAACGGAAAATTCTGTTATCACTTTTTCCATATCCACATGATGTAAAAAATTCCTGTAACAGGATCGATTCGAGGGAATACTTGAGGTTTGATTAACAACTAAATTAGTTATATGATGTTCATATGTCTGGGATCCCTTAAGACAAAAGTTATTATAGCTGTCAAGAGTAAATTTCATACTTAGAAGTTTTATGAAATACTATAAAGCAGTGCATTTGCCTTTTCTTAAAGATAGGCCCGCAGGTGGCCCAGTCGCAACGTTCGTGACTGCCACGGAAAGGACCTCAGGTTCGATCCACTAAATATCGGCCCTGCGTCAGATGGGCACGTTAAGCCGTCGGACCCCGGGTACTGGCCCCCAGGAATAAATAAGGGCGTCTTCCTCCCCTTTCTACTTCGCTTCCGTGTCACTTTCCTATCGGGCACTCTAGCCCAAATCTCCTAGCTTCCTATTTCTAAGGGTTGTTTAAGACCTGGGGTCAGACACTCCCTTCCTAAAATCCCCTACATATAATCATTTCTTAAAGATAATGGAAGTCATTGTCAGTTTAAAAAGATCTCGAGTTCCAAAGCATTCTGTTATTTCGAAAAGAAAAAAAAATCACTGTGAAAAAATACGTAATTTGAAATAAATCCTCCTACAGGAAAAAAATAAAATTATTATAAAAGTATTCAGAAAAATTATGGGGCCCAACAGAAAATAAAATGCCTAACACACCCACATTAATAACAACTCAATAAATAAATAAATACATAAATAAGCATCGTGAAATTAGTGTTGTACCTTGCACGCGAGTGATGTTAGCAGGAGTTTGTGGCTTCGTGGTAAGATACTCACTTCACAGTCGCAAGGTTCCTTGTTCAAATCTTGCTGGCGCGAGTGAGGACGGTTTCTTTGTTTCAGACTGGTACGGGGGATTTGCCCTGAATTCACGACACTTTTTATTTTATTTTTTATTTTACAATGTAGCACACATGGCGTGTGATGGAAGTATCTTGACTGACGTCCATTTAACGTCCATTTAGCGTTTATACGCAACATCCAGTACGTAGATTAAACGTAATCTGGTAAGACATTGGACAGCCATTAGTTGTACTCCCGATTAGGTTTAATAGACGTAATATGGAATTTCATGGATGTCAATGAAAGTTCCAAACGTAACGTGGTGAACGTAAAATGGGCCGCCCGGGAGGCGCAGTGGTCTAAGCGATGGCCTCTGATCATTCGTCCGAACGCGGTCCGGGTTCGAATCCCGGTGAGGCATGGATGTTGTGTTTGTCTTACGGCACTGGCTCTCTCCCTTCCCTCGAACCAGTTACCCTAAATTAGGGAAGGGCGATTGCTTATAGCCCACTAAGTTGCTCACGGTGGTAGAAGTCGCAACAGTAGAGATGCCAAACTCTTGCATTTTTCCTTCTCACTGAACTCTACGTTCTCTCCCATCAGAGCACTTCCTTGCAACCCTACATGCAACACTTTCTTTGCCACACTCGGGAAAAGGCTGGCCGCCCCGGGGGCGCAGTGGTCTAAGCGATGGCCTCTGATCATTCGTCCGTAAGGGGTCCTGGTTCGAATCCCGGTGAGGCATGGATGTTGTGTTTGTCTTACGGCACTGGCTCTCTCCCTTCCCTGGAACCAGTGACCCTAAATTAGGGACGAGCGACTGCTTATAGCCCATTGAGTTGCTCACGGTAGTCGTTAAACCTCCAATAAAAAAAAAAAAAAAAGGTTGATTTCTTTTTCTCCCACAACCTTCAAATTCCCAGTTTTCTCATTCCCATTCGTGCGCAAATCCCTTTCCTTTTCTTTCCCACATTTCACTCTGAGCCCTGACTCTTCGCAAAGTCTCAACTGCGGATCCCATACAACCTCACATGCATTATTTTCTTCACGCTCTGAAGATTCCCCAGCTCATTGGTTACCAACTACCTTCCCTGCTATTTGATCTGCATTTTGAACTAACACATTTGTTCTCAGGCCACACTGATATTCTTTATTTCGTCCAGCTCCTGCCTGTTGTTTCTTGACCAACAAAATCTCTCCTAACAAATTATTTTTAACCCCTAAACATTGTTTGGTTAACTCCTGACTCAATACGTCACGCGTTTGCTCAATTTTTGTGTGAGTCCGGCTCGCTTCGGGCTCTCTTGTTTCAAATTTAGTTAATCTCTCTGCTTGGGCTTGTTCCCGTCTACGTAATTCCATTTGCTCTATGAGAGCTCTTATTTCTTCTCTTTGCGTCGTAACCTTCTCTGCGAGGGATTCTAGTCTTCGCTCGTCATCAGCCAAATTTGCTTTTACGTCCTCCATTTCTAGTGTGATCTTACTCTTTTTGGGCTTCAAATTTCTTGCACATCTCACTTGAGATTTCATTTACCTGTGTGATTACTTTCAGTTTCTTTTCAGATAGCTGAGCCCTAACTTCACGTTGCTGTACCGAATCCTCGCGCCATAAGTTAACCATTGCTGAAGTGCAGCGAACCTCTCATTTATTCTTGCAGACAGCTGATCGAATATTTCATCTATTGGATCAAGCAATTCAGCATTCTGATTCACTACAAATTCTTTAATTTGTGCCATTGTTATACAGCAGGGTTTAATTCCAATCTGCACTGTCAAGAGCGTCTTCCTCTTGTTCTTCTTTTACTTTAACGTTTAAGTGCCCCAGTCTTCTTCGGCATTAAATACTTGGCTAAATTTGCCGTTATCTTTTTGCCATACGCCATCTCATAAGCTGCCACCAATTGATACCGCCGCTGGCACCAAAATGTTACGACAGTGGGTCATTATCCCACCGCTGTCAATCAATTTAACAACCGTAGCCGAGCAATTAGTATATTTCTTCACGGATCTCCTTCGACGTAGTTCTTGGCGCGAAAACTGTATTATATGGGCATACACTTAAACAATTTGAACTAATCACCTGCGTAACATAAATAATGTGTTCTATGACTGCGCTGATTGCCTAAACAAAGATTTAATTGGCTATGAAAACATAACAATGTCACGCATACGAATAAAATTTAGCTGTCTTCTGAACATAAGTATTGGGTCAACTTTGACCTAAATCAGTTCCCGCGAGATAGTTTTAATGAACTTAAATTCCACAGTTCAGTCTTACTATTTTTCAGTTCAGTTCTTGCAATATATTAGTTCAGTTCCTCAACTTAATTGCGTAGCAGATGCAAAAATAAAAACAAAAAAATGTTTCTACTTACATGGATGCTGCCAAGAATAAATCCAAATTGTGATTGCACTAGTAAAGTAAACCACACCTTCCTTTTTACATGGAAGATTTTATTGTAGGAGCTGCGTCCCCTGGCGCTACCGTACACACACACACACACACACACACACACACACACACACACACACACACACACACACACACATATCCAGTCGTTTGTTGAGGGAGCCTCACTCCGCCTCGTAACATAAGCCCAACTCTTCACTTCCTTCACAGTAGGGGATGAATGGGGATGATGATTCCACGCTGCAGTGGTTGGCATTCGAACCCGAGCTTCGCTTGGCTTCGCTTCTCATTGGAATGACCACTGTCCACTCGCAGACTTCTTAATTCCTCAGTAACTTTGCTTTCAATGGGGCAACCAGTCGCTAATTTCCATTAGGCTCCAGCCTAGAAATTGCTGCTTTATCACGCGGATTTAGGCATTCCGCTGTCTTTATGGAAAACTGGCATCGAGTTGTCGTCTCCATCTCTTACCAAATGCAGGGAGTTTTGCTCTTCATCGCCCAATTCATATAGCAGATCCAAGGCATCCAGCCCAGCCTTTCACATCGGAGAGCGTACAGACAACTAAACTTTCTTCCTGATTTTCACGCTAAGTGCGAAATCTTATTTTTCTGCACGGACCACACAGAGAGCAATTTTTCTCGAAAATGCCCCAAACAATCGACGAATTTACGCTTATTAGCTAAACATTTTGTCCCCCATCTTCATTCATTCCTACTCAAGTGGCCCTCTTAGATACGTACCTCTTTTCCTTTCCGTGTTGCTTAGGCTTCTCGTCAGCTGCGCCCTGATATTTACGACCTAACAGAGCTATTCTGAGACCACCCAGCCAGAGGCAGAATTCTTCGCCTCTTTTCTTTCCAAACCCCCAGATAAAACTTTCTCCGCTGCTTACACTTTTAAACTCCAATCAAGCCTCGAACATAATTAATGCTTAATTAATATCATACATCCACCACGCCCATTAATTACTAAATTAATGCCGGGGGTGGAGTCGTAACATCGGCCCTTCGTCAAGAAATCCAGAAGTCCCCTTCTGGGCCTATCGCTTTGCTCCTAACGATTCCCGATGCAACCATTGAGTGCTACCTTTTCTCACAGGGGGAAACAACTCAATCAAACACCATTAGCCTAATCAACCTTCATTCGCTCACATTCGGGCTTCTACGGCTCCTCCCAAATACCTTTTTCCATTTCGACACGTGCCACCTGAATTCTTTCCAAAGTCGTCTGACCTACCTCAACAACATCTGCCCTTCCGTATCCGTACTGTGGTACAAAGCACTACACTGCAAACTATCACTAAACCATTACTTACTATACACAATCCACAAATACTACACCAACACTGTACAGGCACTGTACACACACTTTACAAGCACTACACCAGCACTATACAAACACTAACCACACTAGGCCAAGTTCATATCACGTCACAGCAAAAGAAACGCTTTCCTATTTGATTGGAATTCCGCATCTCAACGCCCTCACCCCCGGAGCAATCAGGGAAAAAAATTCAAACATTCGGGTTTCCACATTATCCTTACTGAACCACTGGCGCGACAGCTACATTACCAACACCTAGCAAACCACATCGCCTACCTTTTGTCGTAACCTTAACCACATTGGTTACACAGCCACCAGGAAAAGATACACAAACATTTTAGTTCTCACTCGGCCAATGTTCCAAAAACCACAGGAAATCAATCCGTCCCTGATACTCAGATATTTTATCATCTGAAATTTCATTACAGGGCGACGTTGCCTTCCGTGCATCCCTTGCACGTGCACGCCGGAAAGAAAACTCTTTGCTGAGGAATGATTCAGACACTGAGTCCTGAGGCGAGAAGGAAATTTTAGTAGTACGCTCGGACGCGCTGCCAATGTCCCTTTAATTTCACCCCACATCGGAATGCTGAAACCGAAACTCCGGAGATGCGTGCTCATCTCCACCTTAGCTCATCGTCGGATGTTCAGGGAGAAAATTTTATAGCACCTCGTTCGTCTGACCACTGCGAATCGAGTGCCCTCGCTCCCATTTCCTTTCCCTATCGACCGGACTTTCATAGCTACAGGTATTGGCGTCCAGCCATTCCCACGAAAAGAAAAATCTTAAGCACATTTGCATTAGCAGGGCAACGAATCAGCAATCTTTGCGTACGAGACACGAATTTCCAATGCATGAAAATTTCTCTCGAACAATGACTATGGCACGGGGCGCATAACTGTTCGTTACGTGTCGAAACCGAAACAAATTCTCACCACCTAACTACCATGACCTCATACATTTCACAACAAATTCTTTCAATTCATAACTGGTAAGTCGAACGACTGACAACTGCGTTTGGCGACTACCTATCTCGTTTCACGAATAGGCTTACCACTGCTATTCAGTTTGGGAACTACGTTCTCTCTCGGACTGACGTCTGCCAAGACGAACTTTTCTTTTTTTTTTTCTCAACATAGCACACACATTTTTCCGAATAGGCTTGCCACCGCTATTCAGTTCACTTTCTCGAATAGGCTTACCACTGCTACTCAGTACATTATCTCGAAAAGGCTTACCACCGCTATTCAGTACATTCAGATTATATCCTCAAAAATTATAATCCCAGCCCCTGCGTCGTCTTTTCCAAATTTAACATTTTCCCAACGCTCCGTGACAAACGTGAGATTTTGCCTACATAACACATGCAACACATTTTTATACTATTTACAATTCCAAAATTATAAATCATGGCCATATTCCATTCCGGTCCGTAACCTGAATTCTTGCCGAATAATAAAAATTCTTATCACTCAACTGCCACACGTAAGCCTCCCCTTGCTGCGGATACCTTTCAAGTTCCATAGCAAGAACTGAAAGAACCCAAACATTATTGCATTTAACACCTGTTGCATAAATACACACGGAACATAACAAAACACGATCCATTTTTCCTGTTTCCTGAGTTCCAGTAGAGATGCCAAACTCTTGCATTTTTCCTTCTCACTGAACTCTACGTTCTCTCCCATCAGAGCACTTCCTTGCAACCCTACATGCAACATTTTCTTTGCCACAATCGGGAAAAGGTTGATTTCTTTTCTCCCACAACCTTCAAATTCCCAGTTTTCTCATTCCCATTCACGCGCAAATCCCTTTCCTTTTCTTTCCCGCATTTCACTCTGAGCCCTGACTCTTCGCAAAGTCTCAACTGCGGATCCCATACAACCTCACATGCATTATTTTCTTCACGCTCTGAAGATTCCCCAGCGCATTGGTTACCAACTACCTTCCCTGCTATTTGATCTGCATTTTGAACTAACACATTTGTTCTCAGGCCACACGGATATTCTTTATTTCGTCCAGCTCCTGCCTGTTGTTTCTTGACCAACAAAATCTCTCCTAACAAATTATTTTTAACCCCTAAACATTGTTTGGTTAACTCCTGACTCAATACGTCACGCGTTTGCTCAATTTTTGTGTGAGTCCGGCTCGCTTCGGGCTCTCTTGTTTCAAATTTAGTTAATCTCTCTGCTTGGGCTTGTTCCCGTCTACGTAATTCCATTTGCTCTATGAGAGCTCTTATTTCTTCTCTTTGCGTCGTAACCTTCTCTGCGAGGGATTCTAGTCTTCGCTCGTCATCAGCCAAATTTGCTTTTACGTCCTCCATTTCTAGTGTGATCTTACTCTTTTTGGGCTTCAAATTTCTTGCACATCTCACTTGAGATTTCATTTACCTGTGTGATTACTTTCAGTTTCTTTTCAGATAGCTGAGCCCTAACTTCACGTTGCTGTACCGAATCCTCGCGCCATAAGTTAACCATTGCTGAAGTGCAGCGAACCTCTCATTTATTCTTGCAGACAGCTGATCGAATATTTCATCTATTGGATCAAGCAATTCAGCATTCTGATTCACTACAAATTCTTTAATTTGTGCCATTGTTATACAGCAGGGTTTAATTCCAATCTGCACTGTCAAGAGCGTCTTCCTCTTGTTCTTCTTTTTCTTTAACGTTTAAGTGCCCCAGTCTTCTTCGGCATTAAATACTTGGCTAAACTTGCCGTTATCTTTTTGCCATACGCCATCTCATAAGCTGCCACCAATTGATACCGCCGCTGGCACCAAAATGTTACGACAGTGGGTCATTATCCCACCGCTGTCAATCAATTTAACAACCGTATCCGAGCAATTAGTATATTTCTTCACGGATCTCCTTCGACGTAGTTCTTGGCGCGAAAACTGTATTATATGGGCATACACTTAAACAATTTGAATCAATCACCTGCGTAACATAAATAATGTGTTGTATGACTGCGCTGATTGCCTAAACAAAGATTTAATTGGCTATGAAAACATAACAATGTCACGCATACGAATAAAATTTAGCTGTCTTCTGAACATAAGTATTGGGTCAACTTTGACCTAAATCAGTTCCCGCGAGATAGTTTTAATGAACTTAAATTCCACAGTTCAGTCTTACTATTTTTCAGTTCAGTTCTTGCAATATATTAGTTCAGTTCTTCAACTAATTGCGTAGCAGATGCAACAATAAAAACAAAAAAATGTTTCTACTTACATGGATGCTGCCAAGAATAAATCCAAATTGTGATTGCACTAGTAAAGTAAAACACACCTTCTTTTTTACATGGAAGATTTCATTGTAGGAGATGCGTCCCCTGGCGCTACCGTACACACACACACATCCAGACGTTTGTTGAGGGAGCCTCACTCCGCCTCGTAACATAAGCCCGACTCTTCACTTCCTTCACAGTAGGGGATGAATGGGGATGATGATTCCACGCTGCAGTGGTTGGCATTCGAACCCGAGCTTCGCTTGGCTTCGCTTCTCATTGGAATGACCACTGTCCACTCGCAGACTTCTTAATTCCTCAGTAACTTTGCTTTCAATGGGCCAACCAGTCGCTAATTTCCATTAGGCTCCAGCCTAGAAATTGCTGCTTTATCACGCGGATTTAGGCTTTCCGCTGTCTTTATGGAAAACTGGCATCGAGTTGTCGTCTCCATCTCTTACCAAATGCAGGGAGTTTTGCTCTTCATCGCCCAATTCATATAGCAGATCCAAGGCATCCAGCCCAGCCTTTCACATCGGAGAGCGTACAGACAACTAAATTTCTTCCTGATTTTCACGCTAAGTGCGAAATCTTATTTTTCTGCACGGACCACACAGAGAGCAATTTTTCTCGAAAATGCCCCAAACAATCGACGAATTTACGCTTATTCGCTAAACATTTTGTCCCCCATCTTCATTCATTCCTACTCAAGTAGCCCATTTCGATACGTACCTCTTTCCCTTTCCGTGTTGCTTAGGCTGGCCGTCATCTGCGCCCTGATATTTACGACCTAACAGAGCTATTCTGAGACCACCCAGCCAGAGGCAGAATTCTTCGCCTCTTTTCTTTCCAAATCCCCCAGATAAAACTTTCTCCGCTGTTTACACTTTTAAACTCCAATCAAGCCTCGAACATAATTAATACTTAATCAATTTCATATATCCACCACGCCCATTAATTGCTACATTAATGGCGGGGGTGGGTCGTAACAATATTGTTAGAAACTCAATTCTATGGGCTCTTTAAAGTTCCTGTTTACTTGCAAACCCAACGAACTGACTATAAATAATAGCACATTATTTTTACGAGTTCCTGTTGACACAAGTACTTAACATTATAGTTAAAGTGATTTGTGTGTGTGCTAGGACAATTTCCTCAGATCATCAGATACGCATAAGTTACCCTTGCGAATATTTTTTTTGCGTATCAGTTTATGAGTCTTAAGCTTGCAGCATCGAACTCTTAAGAAGGTATGCGCTACAGCGCTTAGTATGAAAAATAAGCAGTCGGATGAATTTTTTTTGCATTTTAAAATTTTCATAATGAAAATTTCGTTTAAACGTTTACTGGAATTCAGTGGGTGCGACCTAGGGGCCTGGGCCTCCCCATGAGGTATCAATTGATTCTGCGTTTCTTCGTTTTTTGCATTGACTGCTTATTTTTAAATATATTTGTATATGTTTCATAATATATGTTTTCATTTTAATATGGCAGAGATATTTTTACCGCTTTCCACTTACTTTGGGAGATGTTTCCTACAGAGTGTTTTAATTTGCATCTTCAATCATTTGGGCCACCCCCATAAAAAAATCCTGGGTACGCTGCTGAAACTTATTAATCTAAAGAGCACTAAAAGTAAAATAACGAATTTATCGCTTTATATGAAACATGCGTTCATCGTATTATATGCACGCATGTCTGAGAAAGCTCCGCCGAGAAAATTCAACCGTTTTGCCGCGACGCACGTCTCCGCCGCCGTCAGCACGTTAAGTATAAAAATAACACAAATGTGTAAGGTATATCAATTATTAGTAAATGAGAACATAACTGTGAACAATTTCTCAAGGGGAAGATTAATCTAAATTCTGATTTGCTTACAATTTGGTCAGTTTCGGAACTGGCAGTTTCTTAATCAAACTACAATGATTTGCAAGAAAAAAAATAATTTAGAGAAAAATTAATATTCTATGCATAATTACCTATGAAAAGTTACACCAGCAGGTGCTTTAGTTGATGAGATGACACATCCAAAGGCTCAGCACAATCCCATTTTAAAAGAAGTATACATTTTTTGATGAAAAATGGTCTTTTCCTTATTCCCGCAATGGTGAAAAAGTCCTAGTAGCGTCTCATTGGGCATGGCCATCAGCTCCGCGTCGTCTGCTCAAAGTGCTTCAAGTTTGTGACGTCACCCTTACTCCATCTATTCTTACCTCCTTGGTATATGAAACATACCAAGGAGCCATTCCGTGACGTCACGACTTCGACGACGCATAGACTGCATGCAATGACGTCACGAAACCGCGGTTCGCGCCACTTTTTCGTCTGCTTCTTTCTTTCAGAACAACTGGTGTGAAAGTGAAATCAAAGATGCATTGCATGGGCTACGTAAGTGTGTTATCTGTTGATCAAAAACAGATTTATTCTGATAAATTAAAGTTATTGGGCAATTGTGGTGACCCATATGAAATTCCATATTCACTTTTTCTGAACAGTATCGAGGTCTTGCCACGTATAGAACATAGCGATATTGTTAATTATTTCGTTTTTGGCACGAACGCCTTTTTTTTTTTTTTTTTATTTTGATTGGAGGTTTAACGACCACCGTGAGCAACTCAATGAGCTATAAGCAGTCGGCCGTCCCTAATTTATGGTCACTGGTTCCAGGGGAGGGAGAGATCCAATGCCGTAAGACAACACACAACATCCATGCCTCACGGGATTCGAACACGGACCCCTTTCGGACGAATGATCAGAAGCCATCGCTTAGATCACTGCGCCATCGGGGCGGCCGAACGCCTTCACTCCCGAGCAAATGAAATCGTGCAAGTCATTAAAAAAAAGGTTAATTCCAGTCTAAAGATCTTCATAGAGTTTTTGTAGATAACGCATTAGTAAATTTATGAACATACCTGTTACAAAATGTAAACTACACACTCTATTGTTCCTTCGTTTCCGGTCATCAATGTCAACTCTGCTGATACGTGATAACCACAAATTTTGGCGCTTCTGAATAAACTTTTTTATAATTCTGATCCCACTTCGTTCACTCAGATGGTAATTTATAATAGGGCACATCGTTATCTCTCCCACTTCGATTACCGCAGCCGAAAATAGCACATAACACCATCTTCCTTAACGATCCACAATGCAAATCCAAGCAGTGTTTGTACACCAGTTGATCATCACAGGGCGTCTGCTAGGATGGTTTACCTTGCTGTGACGTCATATGCATACGGTCTATTGATGGAGTAAGGGTAAGGTGACCAGATATCGGGACACCGATTTGAGGACAAAAGGGCGTGGCGTCCCCAAATCGGTAGTTCATTTGGGGACACATTCCTACTCAAAATAAATATGCAAATCTTTTTGTCCCAAAACTGCATTGCTTCAATAAGTGTGATAATACATATGAAAATTTGTGTCTTAAAAGGATATATCTTGTAGAATGTTGGTAATTTGTATTGATAAAGTAGAATTATGATGACGAGAACATATTAGCAAAAGTGAAATGCTTTACCTTAGGTACATGCGCTGAATTAAAATTAGGCAGCAGACCATAGTAATTGCATGGCGATTTTTTCATTTTGCCAAAGTTTTTGGAGAAACTCAGAACAAGTACCGTCGAAATTTGACAACGCCAGTGGTGCATTGACCAAGTGCTGGCTACTGACCATTCATACAAGTGGGTACAGGTTCGAGTCCCGAATGAGGCATAGGTGGTGTGTTTGTTTTACTGCACTTGCTCTCTCTCTCTCTCTAACTCTCTCTCTCTCTCTCTCTCTTCCCTAGAACGAATGTCTCCAAATTAGAGACAGGTGACTGATTGTAGTGCTTAGACTTGCTCGTAATGGTCGTTAAACCCAGAAAGAAGGAAAAAAGTCAAAATTTGTTTTCACAAGAAGCATGTTGGAAAATTAGTGCAACGGGAACTACTTTTAAGAACATTTTTCATTGGAAATCTAAAGGGTTAATGAGAAAGTGTAAATTCGAGGACATTTGGGGACAAACATTAAAATTTGAGGACAATTTGCGTCCCCAAAGGCTTCAGACGTTTTTGGGGACAGTAAACTAAATTCGAGGATTGTCCTCAAGAATTGGGGACGTCTGGTCAGCTTAAGTAAGGGCCGTCGTTACCCTCGTGTAATCAAAATGAAGCCAGCGAAATTTCACGATCACGACGTCTCAGCTTCTGCCGCCATGTTGGTGAGACGATTGAGACCAAAACATCATATTGAGTTGTTTTATCGAGTATTTCGCTATATGTATTTAAATTTCAACATGTGTATCAGTTAAAAACGATAGCGATTCCTAGGTAACATATAATAAATGTTTAAGTTCCGTAACGATTCATGTTTCTTGATGTTTATGAACATCAGACATGTTAATCGATATTTGATGTTCTTGGATCATTAGACATTCATAGCCTTGAGAATAGTTTTCTTACGTACCAGTTTATGGTTCATACCTTTGCAAAATCGAATTTTTCAGTTCATATAAACTGTAGCACTTAATATGGAAAATGCAGTAGTAAACTGAAATTTTTGACATTTTGAAATTTTTACAATGGAAATTTCGTTCAAACGTTTACTGGAACTGATAAACATAAATAGCACTAAAATACAGTACGTTCCCTAATTTATCCCTCTATATTAAATATTTGTTCATCGTATTATATGCACGCATTTCTGAGGTGGCGCAGTGGTCTAAGCGATGGCTTCTGATCATCCGTCCGGGATGGGTCCGGGTTTGAATACCGTGAGGCATGGATGTTGTGCTTGTCTTACAGCACTGGCTCTCTCCCTTCCCTGGAACCAGTGGCTCTAACTTAGGGACGGGCGACTGCTTATAGCCCACTGAGTTGCTCACGGTGGTCGTTAAACCCCCAATAAAAAAAAATCTGAGAAATTTCCCCTATGAAAACTCAAATATTTTGCCGGGATGCACTCTCATCGCGACATAAGCACAGATCGAGACTCCCGTATGTTAGAATTTTTTTTTATTTTTTTATTGGAGGTTTAACGACCACCGGGAGCAACTCAATGGACTATAAGCAGTCGCCCGTCCCTAATTTAGGGTCACTGGTTCCAGGGAAGGGAGAGAGCCAGTGCCGTAAGACAAACACAACATCCATGCCTCACCGGGATTCGAACCCGGACCTCTTCGGACGAATGATCAGAGGCCAACGCCTTAGACCACTGCGCCACTGGGGCGGCACCACACAAATTTGTAAGGTGTTTTTTTTTTTTTTTGATTGGAGTTTTAACGACCACCGTGAGCAACTCAATGGGCTATAAGCAGTCGCCCGTCCCTCATTTAGGGTCACTGGTTCCAGGGAAGGGAGTGAGTCAGTGCCGTAAGACAAACACAACATCCATGCCTCACCGGGATTCGAACCCGGATCCCGTTCGGACGAATGATCAGAGGCCATCGCTTAGACCACTGCGCCACCGGGGCGGCACACAATTTTTTTTTTTTTTTTTTGACTGGAGGTTTAACGACCACCGTGAGCAACTCAATGGGCTATAAGCAGTCGCCCGTCCCTAATTTAGGGTCACTGGTTCCAGGGAAGGGAGAGAGTCAGTGCCGTAAGACAAACACAACATCCATGCCTCACCGGGATTCGAACCCGGACCTCTTCGGACGAATGATCAGAGGCCAATGCCTTAGACCACTGCGCCACTGGGGCGGCACCACACAAATTTGTAAGGTGTTTTTTTTTTTTTTTTTTTTTTTTTTTTTTTTTGATTGGAGTTTTAACGACCACCGTGAGCAACTCAATGGGCTATAAGCAGTCGCCCGTCCCTAATTTAGGGTCACTGGTTCCAGGGAAGGGAGAGAGCCAGTACCGTAAGACAAACACAACATCCATGCCTGACCGGGATTCGAACCCGGACCCCTTTGGACGAATGATCAGAGGCCAACGCCTTAGACCACTGCGCCACCGGGGCGGCGTAAGGTGTTTCACTCATTAGTAAAGGAATGCATTATTGCAGATGATTTTGCGATAGGCCGCCCCGGTGGCGCAGTGGTCTAAGGCGCTGGCCTCTGATCATTCGTCCGTAAGGGGTCCGGGTTCGAATCCCGTGAGGCATGGATGTTGTGTTTGTCTTACGGCACTGGCTCTCTCCTTCCCTGGAACCAGTGACCCTAAATTAGGGACGGGCGACTGCTTATAAATATTTCGTTTTTGCAAAAAAAAAAAAAAAAATCCCAGATTTGTTTTTCATGTTTCGCAAATGTCTGGCAACAAGAACGTGAAAATTTAACATACTGTGTGTAAGAAATTCTTCATTAGAAATTTAACCATGACTGACGGCGATGTTGTCCTGTATCTCTTGGAAATAAACATCAAATACAAAATTGTTTCGGTATATTCTTGCAAACTTGATTTGTTCTTTTAAGAAATTAATTTCTCCTTGTTCGCCCCGTAGCTCTGTTAATTCGTTGGCATACTCAAAACGTTAAAATTTTAGAAACTGGCCAACAGGAAGGTGTGATCTAACAGCAGCAAAATTGAATGATCAGCCATGTTGGTCCACAGAAATGCACTTCTGACGTAACGTGAATAAGATCCATTTACTAGATTCTTTTTTTTTTTTTTTTTTTTTTATTGGAGGTTTAACGACCACCGTGAGCAACTCAATGGGCTATAAGCAGTCGCCCGTCTCTAATTTAGGGCCACTGGCTCCAGGAAAGGGAACTATATTCTTTGATCCAGGTGTTAGAAACCTATCTTAAAAGAGTGGGTTACGCTGCGAAACAATGAAGTCTTTTTTTTTCTTTTTTTTTGATTGGATGTTTAACGACCACCGTGAGCAACTCAATGGGCTATAAGCAGTCGCCCGTCTCTAATTTAGGGTCACTGGTTCCAGGGAAGGGAGAGAGCCAGTGCCGTAAGACAAACACAACATCCATGCCTCACCGGGATTCGAACCCGGACCCCTAACGGACGAATGATCAGAGGCCATCGCTTAAACCACTGCGTCACCGGGTCGGCACAACACAATGAAGTCTGTAGTGTATGGGTGCTATAAGGACTTCGTGACCCGTGTGCTGCTCGACAACATAACTCTATCTAGTAAAGAGACTTTAGAACCATAACTGTCATAGAAAACGAACGTGGTGTTTTTTTTTTGATTGGAGGTTTAACGACCACCGTGAGCAACTCAGTGGGCTATAAGCAGTCGCCCGTACATAATTTAGGGCAACTGGTTCCAGGGAAGGTAGAGAACCTGTGCCGTAAGGCAAATACAACATCCATGCCTCACGGGATTCGAACCCGGACCCAGCTCGGACGAATGATCAGAAGCCATCGCTTAGTCCACTGCTCCACCGGCGCGGCAACGTGGTGTGAGTTAGCCTTTAATCAGCAAAGACGAAGTTGGCAGTTGTGTTGTATGATGGGATTTTCAGTGTATTTATACTCTGTCGATAAAGTTTGTTTCTACACCTAATGTGGTTCCTTGTCCATCCACCTAAACATGTCACCACCAGATTTAACAGTTAGCGACGAAAAGTGTGACTGATTAACAAAAAAGTGGCAAAGACAAAAGTGGAATTTTAATCCTTTCAAGGGAAGAGGTTAGGACAAATTGGGAGGAATACTGTAAAAAAAAAAAAAAGAAGGTGAGGCTTTTTTTTTGCTGCAATGCATCTTTCCGGACAGTGGTAAAATACGAGTAAATTGGTAACGATGCGTCATTGTAAAGACCATGGCTGAAATCTGATCGTGCGCATGCTGTCCCATGAAGTGACGCAACAATAGTTAATCGCATTGTTACTCAACAATATACAGTATTTTACTAAACCATAGCCGAACATTATTTCATCACGTTTTACACAAACTTAACAATTTGTCATTTTAATCTGCGTAAATTACGAGAACCTGATGCTAAATGTGATAAAAGCCATTATAAAAATGCATTTTGATGCTGCAGTCGGTGAGTCACCTCGGTCAGTTTTCTCAAATATCTCGAACACGGTGCGTCGTTGCGAAATCTGGCTTCCTCTCGACTCCCCAAGGGGTAGTTACCGGCAATTGACGAGAGCTTTAAAATTATGTATGACATAATGGGGTTTATTTTCTCAAATATCTCGAAAACGGTGGGTCGTAGAGAAATTGGGTTTCCTCTCGACGCCCCAAGAGGAGGTTACCTGCTCTAACGGGAGCTTTTTTTTTTTTTTTTTTTTTTTTTTTGATTGGAGGTTTAACGACCACCGTGAGCAACTCAATGGGCTATAAGCAGTCGCCCGTCCCTAATTTAGAGTCACTGGTTCCAGGGAAGGGAGAGAGCCAGTGCCGTAAGACAAACACAACATCCATGCCTCACCGGGATTCGAACCCGGACCCCTTCCGACGAATGATCAGGGGCCAACGCCTTAGACCACTGCGCCACCGGGGCGGCTAGTTTTTCTTTCTATCCTGAGGTTATATTTTAACTTTTCGTAGCTACATCGCATTTCATCGGTGTCAGGGTCGTTTCTTACGTTTGTTTAAATCTGAATAATAATGATAAATATTGTTTTTGAAAAGCTAAACAGTCGAAATACCTAGTATTGCCACCGCCACAATTATGGCTGTGTCAATAGTAAGTCATAAACGTAGGTGTGAGTCGTAAAAGTAAATGTGAGTCATTAAAGCAAATGTTTACTTTTATGACTCACATATCTTCTTTCTTTGGTTCTACGAAAATAACATTCATTAATCCACGTACCTAAGTATCGCTCAATGACAGGAATTAGTAAACCTTATTGTTTGTTGTTATAATTTAATTCCACGTAGTATGTACCAGATTATTTTTTTTTATTGGAGGTTTAACGACCACCGTGAGCAACTCAATGCGCTATAAGCAGTCGCCCGTCCCTAATTTAGGGCCACTGGTCCCAGGGAAGGGAGAGAACCAGTACCGTAAGACAAACACAACATCCATGCCTCACCGGGATTCGAACCTGCACCTCTTTCGGACGAATGATCAGAAGCCATCGCTTAGACCACTGCGCCACTGGGGCGGCGTACCAGACTATGGCTCGGTGTGGTTGTGTTGTGAGTGACGCGAATAAATGCAATGTGTTCTACGTAAATAAATGTATACTCTCCGACCACTCGTTTCATTTCACACTCACAAAGTTCAAGGCATGCAAAAGATGCATAGCATAAATGATCTGCAAAGAGTACCAGGGTACTCTCCCGGGTGCCGGTCAAAACACCGACAGGTCAAAACACTGACAATCAAAACACCGACAAATCATAACACCGACAGTTCAAAACACCGACAATCATAACACCGACAATTATATATACTAATATAATTGTACGGCGAGTAGAGAAACTTTACTCCGAGCGATGGCAACATCAGAGTGGGTGGGAAGGGGGATGACAATACCCAATCGATGGATGTGCTTCCCCCTAGTGGCGAACGATGGAACTTTATTAATTTCTATTCATACCGGCGGCAACATATTTTTATTCCAAGCGATGGCAACATTTGAGTGGATGGGTTGGAATAGGGATGCGTAAGTGTTGGATATGTCGATGCTTATGTGCTGCCCCTATCGGTGAACGATGGAACTTTATTATTTTTATTCCGAGAGATTGCAACATAAGAGTGGATGCACAAATGCGTTGGTACCAAACCATGCTTATGTGCTGCCCCTAGCGGTGAACGACAGAACTTTATTAATTTTCATTTCGAGCGATGGCAATATATTTTTATTTCGAGCGATGGCAACATCAAAGTGGATGGTTGGGAAAGGGAATTCATAGGTGTTGGATATGTCGCTGGTTATGTGCTGCTCCTAGCGGCGAAAGATGGAACTTTATTATTTTCATTCCGAGAGATGGCGACATCAGAGTGGGTGCACAAATGGGTGGGTGATAGAAGGGGATGACAACAACCAAACCATGCTTATGTGCTGCCCCTAGCGGTGACCAACAGAACTGTATTCATTTTCATTTCGAGCGATGGCAACATAAGAGTGGATGTGTAGGAAGGGGGATGCATAGGTGTTGAATATGTCGATGCTTATGTGCTGCCCCTAGCGGTGAACGACGGAACTTTTTCAATTTTTATTCAGACCGATGGCAACATATTTTTATTCCGAGCGATGGCAACGTCTGAGTGGATGGGTGGGAAGGGGGATGGATATGTGTTGGATATGTCGATCATTATGTGCTGCCCCTAGCGGTGAACTACGGAACTTTAATAATTTTTATTACGAGCGATTGCAAAACATTTTTATTCCGATCGATGGCAACACCTGAGTGGATGGGTAGGAACGGGGATGCATAAATTTTGGATATGTCGATGCTTATGTGCTGCTCCTATCGGTGAACGACGGAACTTTATTATTTTTATTCTGAAAGATGGCAACATCAGGGTGGGTGCACAAATGGGTGGGTAATAGAAGGGGATGACAACAACCAAACGATGCTGAATTTCTCCTCCTAGCGGTGAACTTTGTCATTTGAAGAGACAACTTTTACGCTGCCCCGTTCCTGTGACGTCGGATATTTTCTGTCGCCGCATCTTCTGGTTCAGAATCCTCTGCGTTGATTTTATTGCAGCCGTTGTTTTACGATCTTTTAAATGAAAGGAAGTGCTTCTGAAATGAACAACAACGCTGCATCTTTTCCTACCAATTTAGCTGCATCCACTTCTCATGGTATATCTCTGGGAAATCTATCCGAACACCACGTTTCATTGGCAGGAAATAAGTTGGCAAAAATGAGTGATTTCACGGGATCGGGACTATACCCTTCCCAATATAGTGTGTCTATGTCTGCTCAGCCATTTAAGGAATTCATGGCCAACTGTTATATCTACGGCTGAAGAAATGAAATCGTCGTATTCAACAAAGAGTTGCTTATGAACTGTTCCCCTTCTTTTCGAGAAATCGATTACCGTTTCCAGCAACTTCACATACAGTCTGGTGATTCATTGATGTTGAATCGGTCGTCAACATCATTAACAAGTGACCAATTTTGAACTCTGAGAGCTGTGTGGGATCAACTTTGGAACAGAGTGAAAAAATTACCGTTTGGACCCTTTTCGAGGATACAGTGGTTCAACATCAAGGAACTTTTGTTGCGTTTCCTGAAAACATCAAGCTAATGAATTCCATTCTCGTGAATGTCGTAAGAGTTCCGTCAAAGTAAATGTGGGAAATGTATTCTACTGCACTGAATGGAGTGGTTAATCTTGTATTACAGCGTACATCATTCAAACAGGCGCTCGGAACCATCTGACGTTACAATTTCTCGTAGCAGCGAGTGAAAACAGCGCAGAAAATCTTTGATCCACTCACAGATATCATATAAGATAATAGTTTGGCTGCCCGCTATTTCTGTAACACTTTTACGATGTGGCGTCAACGAGCCACATTGAGCGGGTCAATTGGAGGAAGGCCTCGGTTATGATTATGCATGTTACAAGATATACAAAATGATAAATGCTTGTTCTGCTATAAATTGCAGTGGCAGAGATAATGAAAAAACAGCAAAAAAAAAAAAAAAAAAAAAAAAAAAAACGGACATAGTTTCACAGAAGAGTGTTTGTAGTCACTTTTACGAATTTTAAAATTTCTGTCAAATATTAAGATGACCCGATGGTAGTTTGTAAGATTTATCTGAGAGGAATATACCACCTTTTAATTCGTAATAGCGTTAAAGTATAGTTAATTAATATAAATTACAGTTTGTATGAATACAAATAATTCTAGGTTAATTACTTCATACTGTATTAGCTACGCATCCCTACAAATAGATCTAAGTATCAACAATTTTTGAAAATTGCATATTGTTTATTAATATTACTTAAAATGTTTGGAACCGCAAAATGTAAGTTGCTTATGTCCTATACCCTACACGAAAGATATGTATGTTATATACATATGTAAGATTCTTATGTTCTTTATATATATATTAAGTAAGGCCTTGTTACCTTGTAAAATACATCTTATGTGTTTGAAGACATGAAGAGATGCAATGAATTATCATTTTTAATATTTATTACTAAAGAAACACAAACGCTGAATCAAGTATAGACAACAAAAATAAGAAATGAATGCACGAAAACAAAAGTTCACACATAGTTCAAGAGTTTAAGTTTGTCTTTAAAATGTCTTTTTTTCTTGCTTTGAGATTCGCGAAGGAGTGCACATCATCGAACGATAATTACTTAGCAATATCTCTAATGACATGATAGCAAGACCATTAAGTCTTTGTTGAAGGATTGTCGATCCCAAGTTATTTTTTTACCAAGGCCATTTTCGAAAAACAACGCTCTACTTGATAGTTGGTTATTGGTATTACCAAATATAGTTTTAATATGGTGGGGTCTTTCGGTGGGGTATTACCAAATATAGTTTTAATATGGTGGGGTCTTTCGGTGGGGTATTAGCAAATATAGTTTTAATCCGACTCTGTGTTTATGTGAAATGTTTGGTGCTACAAAGACCACTTAAGTGATGCTGAGTGGCAGTCTTTAAGTAATGCATTTTATAAATGTTAAGATTTGAAACAATATTTTAATTACTTAAAAGTTCAATATATTTTGCCAATGTGCCTATTATGAAAATTTCTCAAACTGTATATGCTAATGTTAGGTACAGATGTGCCCAATGTAAATAAGTCTGTTTTAGAAATTTTAAAAACCCGAGTAAAAGACCTGAGAACTAATGGATTAATTAACATCGGAACGGGCAATATCCACATTATTCATAATATATTTGGTCAAAGTGTGAAACTTGAAAAGCTCAGCAATGTCACTGACGTTTTGGAAGATTTACATTCTTGGTTCCGGAAATATCCTTCACGACGGGAAGACTTGAAACATTCTTTAGAAAACTTGGACGCAGATTACGTTACAATGCTTACATATGTCAGCAATCGGTAGCTCTCCATTATTCCAGTCTGTGAACGTAATCTGGAGCTATTTTCAGCTCTAAAGACATACTTCCTATCAAATTTCCCAGAAGACAGAAACAGTAACAAATTACTTAGATTAAATAAATACAAAAAGATAGTCACAATGTTGAAAACTGCACTTATTCCTGTTTATTTGCACTTTTTGGTAAGTGTTGGTACCCTTTTTGACCATTTCCGTCAACCTTTGCAGCAGAAAACTACACTGGTGCATGTTCTTAGTACCACCAATTTTCGTAGCTGTTTCCATAAGAGCCTTGGTTAGTTTTCTGTTAACTTCAGAGATATTCACTTCTTCTGATGTTAGACTTTATAAAGCAGAGAATCGGTTCCTGATTTCCAATTTAAAGGTATTATGATGCATTTTAAGGTTGGTCATGTCAGTACATGTTTCTTGTTTTATGAGCTTGCCACGTTCGAGTTTAGTGTTGAGGTGTATCTTACATCTCACCATGCTATGGTCGCTACCTGTGTTGAATCTGTTTAGCACACTGCAGTCTTCGATGGCAAATTTCTGGTAGCACATAATAAAAACAATTTCACTTGACATCCCATTGGGGTGCCTTCATGTCCATTTCCTATGTGGCTTTTTCTTAAAAAAGGAGTTCATGATAAGAAAAACCTTTCTTCCTCTGCAAACTCTACAAGAGTATTTCCACGCTGGTTTCTGTTCCATGGCCAAATTTACCTACCGAAGTTTCATTCTGCTGCCGTTGCCTTATTTTCGCATTCAAATCACCCATAATCATCTTCAAGTGCTGCTTGCGTTTCTTTCTTAGAAGCCGATTTTCCTCATAAAATTCTTCAATGTCTTCATCAGGATGACTTGTGGTTGGTGCATATACTTGAGTAATCTCAATCAGGTATCTTTTTGAGAGTCGGATAACGAGTCGGGCATCTCTGTCCGAGGAACTTTCAATTTCTAGAACATTGTCCTTCAGTTTCTTGTTTATTATGAATCCAACAGCGCTAGTTCTGCCAATATCTGTTCAACGATAGTAGAAAACATGTCCACTTTTTAGTTCAATGAGATCTTCTCTTTTTCTTCTTACCTCACTTAGCCCGACGATGTCCCACTTGATCCTTTGTAGTTCCTCTTCCAATTCAAGAAGCCTTGAATCAGAAGATAGGGAGCGTCCGTTGTAAGTAGGCAATGTCAGCATCAGATGGCAACCTAGTTCAAACCTCCGAGGATTCTTAGCACCCTCTGCCTTCATGTCGCACTGGCCGCTGCCTTGGCGAGGTGCGTTCCAGCTACCGGAGACTGAGGGCCAAGTTTTATGTTATGAAATCATTTTGGGGGTATTTGGATATAACTCACTACTCTGGCCAGGCGTGTTGCTGAGTGTGGGATAGTATTTCCTGTAATCCCGGTGGTACAGTTATACCGCCATTTGACGGTCGTCAGAGCCCTTTAGTGCGAACAAAATAAACCACGAGAAGGCGGGGTTGATATTTATCAAAGACAGGCTATGAATTTATATGTATATATATAAACTTATAGGCAACATGTCCAGCCCATTGGCATTTCAGTGATTTCACTCTGGTCATGATGTCGTCTACTCCTGTCATTTTCCTTATCCACAAGTTCCTCTTCTTATCTTTCCTGGGCCGTCCCGGTGGCGCAGTGGTCTAAGGCGATGGCCTCTGATCATTCGTCCGAAAGGGGTCCGGGTTCGAATCCCGGTGAGGCATGGATGTTATGTTTGTCTTACGGCACTGGCTCTCTCCCTTCCCTGGAACCAGTGACCCTAAATTAAGGACGGGCGACTGCTTATAGCCCATTGAGTTGCTCACGGTAGTCGTAAACCTCCAATAAAAAAGAATCTTTCCTGGTTACACCAAGTACGCATCTCTCCATTGTTCTTTGAGTTGTCCGCAGTCTTTGTATGTCTTTTTTAGTTAAGGTCCATGTCTCTGCTCCATACGTAAGCACTGGCAGGATGCATTGATTAAACACTTTTCCTTTGAGACATAATGGCATACTGCTCTCAAAAATTGTACTGTTTCTTCCAAAAGCTCTCCATCCAAGTTTTATACGCCGATTAATTTCTTCATCAATGTGACTCTCACTTGATATCTGCTGCCCAAGATAAATGTAGGAATCGGTTGTCTCAAGCTTTTCTCCATCAATCGACAAATCTTCGTTTCTTGTAAAAGCATTGTACATCACTTTTGTCTTCTGAAAGTTCATTTTTAATCCCACTTCTTTACTCTTGTCAGCAAGTTACATATATATACACTCACGGCGAATGAAATTGGCGCAACTAGAAGAAAACATCCTACAACTGCAAAACTTTGCAAATATTAATAGCTAGAGTGCGTGCTAGTGCGCAAATGATCCACGTTTGGTGCGACTGCGCATGACCGCACAACCTGTGGTTTCGCTTCAAGCACGAACCGGCAGTCTTATAAACCGACGTGTAGTCGATGTCCCATGAATGCGAAAAGCACTGGCCGACGTAAGCAATAAAACAGAGTGACAAGAATGTCGGGTGGACACCAGATACGTCTATTTACGCAACTTACAGACTTTGAGAGAGGCCTGATCGTCGGGCTGAAAACCGCAGGGTGGTCTGCGCGCCGTCTAGCCCGCCACGTGGATCGTTCTGACCATACCGTATCACTGTGTTGGGAGCAGTGTACATCTGACGGCACTACCACACGGCGGAGCAGCTTCGAGCGGGCAAAGAGGACCACCGTTAGAGAGATCGACGGATCGTGCGCCAGGCACGAACGAATCCCACGGGGACCTTGTCCACTATACAGGCAAATGTAGCGGCTTCTGTCCAGCGCCACTCACTTGTGCTGCCATTAACACAGGAACATCGCCGGCTCCATGTGCAGTGGTGCCAAGTCAGAGCGACGTGGAACTACACAGACTGGCGACGTGGAACTACACAGACTGGCGAAGTGGAACTACACAGACTGGCGACGTGTGGTGTTTAACGATGAGTGCCACTTCGTTTTGGGGACAGATGATCGTGTCCGAGTGTAGAGGTCACCGGGTTAATGGCATAATCCCAACCTCACTATCGAGCACCACACCTTCCCCACTGCAGGTATCATGGTCTGGGGAGCCATTGCCAACGATAGCCGATCACCTCTAGTAGTGGTACGGGGATCATTGACGGGCCAGCGGTATGTGGATGAGATCCTATGGACCCATGTACTCACATTCCTGGCCGGGATTCCAGGTTTGCTACTCCAGCAGGATAATGCCCGCTCGCACACGATTCGGATTTCCCAGGACTGCCTGCGTCATTTAAAGACACTTTCATGGCCTGTTCACTCCCCCGGACATGTCCCCTATCGAGCATGTGTGGGACCAGTTGAAACGCAAACTGCCGCCATGCAGCACTATCCAGGATTTGGAGCACATCCTCCAACACGTATGGGCCTATCTGCCGCAGGACAACATCAGGCGTCTGTTCGCCTCCACGCCGGACCGTATTGCAGAATGTATCGCCGCGGTATTGAAGATGACCGGACTGCTTGCCACAGATCCTCTGTAATTGTCCTGTGTATCTGTGCCATCATGTGTATCATTTCGTCCATAAAATTTCTGTTCAATCCGATGTCTCGTTCTTGGTGCGCAGACTTCATTGTCCGTGAGTATATATATATATATATGTATAATGCACTTGCACTTTTGCTTATATATATATACACTATCTACCAACAAGTAATTAGACACCTGTGATAGCAAAGGAAAACGAAGTTTATTCACCTTCAATAGTTGGTGTAGCCTCCACGAGCGGCGATTACAGCTGCGACCCTCCGGGGCATATTCTCAACCTAGCGTTGTACGACGGCTAGCGGTATTTTTTCCCACTCGGCTTGGAGAAGACAGTTCAGTTCCTTCACCGATTTCGGGCGGTGGGGGCACTCCTTAAGTCGACGCTCGAACTAGTCCCAGAGGTGCTCGATAGGGTTAAGGTCCGGGCTCTGCGCAGGCCAGTCCATTCGATTAACCCCACTGTTACCATACCAAGCCATGGTGGACCTCGCAACATGACAGGTGGCATTGTCATCCTGAAAGTAACATGAGTCCACCCCGTAAAACTGCCACAACGTAGGAAGCGCATGGTCATCCAAAATGGTGCAGTAGGTCTCGGCGTTGAGTCTACCAGGAATTGCGACCAAGGTTCCCGTGCCATACCAGGAGAAACACTCCCATAGCATAATTCCACCGCCGCCGAACTTCACAGTTGGCACAATACATTCCGGCAGGAGGCGTTCTTCAGGCAGACGCCAAACCCAGACCCTGCCATCCGAACGGTAGAGGGTGAACCTTGATTCGTCGCTCCAGAGAACCTGTTTCCACTGTTCAACGGTCCACTGTCGACGTTCTTTGCACCACGTTAGCCTAGCAGCGCTATTGGACTTGGCGATCAAAGGCTTGTGGGTGGCAGCACGTCCATGATAACCAAGCAGATGGGTTTCCTTACGGATGATATTCATCGAAAGAACACTCCCGGATGCTTGTTGAAACTCCTCGCGGATGTAGCCCATCGGTTTGGTGCGTTTCTTCCGAATTTATCTGGCCAGCACCCGTCGGTATGTAACTCCCAGTTTTGTGGATCTGCCGGGTCGGGGAACATTCCGACAGTCACCTCTCATCTTCCACTTGCCAATCACGTAGGCCACTGTCGATTTTGGGTACTTCAACTCGCTGGATATGTCACGTATGGATCGGCCATTACTGTGATACCTGACAATTACACCTTTCTCGAAATCAGAGAGCTCCGAACTGCGTGGCATCTTGCATGCGACTGGTTGCGTTGTTGTTTCCCACACGATATTTAACGGCGGCGGCCGTGACGTGTATCAGGACCGCAGATATCGTCGATTGCAGGGGTGTCGAATTACTTGTTGGTAGATAGTGTATATATTGCGCTTTTGCATATATATATATATATATAAATGTACCTTTAGCTTTTATCGTGAACTTCAATGTCAGATCAAGATCACTAATGCCATCTTTGAATTATCTCAAACAACTTACGGCCAGTGTCATGACTTTGTCACTCTGCAAACAAATTGAAATAAAACTACAGAAAGTGAAACAAAAAGAGCGAATTTGTGAAAATTTGAATTTGAAACAAGGCCTGGCTGCGTTAACATGCTATTCAGGCCTCAACTTTGTCACCATCTTGACTAAACATCAACAAGAATGAAATCGTGAAACCGACAAGGCTTTAAATTGCAACCATCCTCCATCACCAGTAAACAAATAAGGCAGAAGAGTTAAAGGCTTCTGAGAAATAAAAACACATACATAAAAATTGAACTGGTGGTAATCAAGGGCAAATGCCTAGACCACATGCTAACATAACCAGGGCCGATCCTGTACTTTGGGATAGAATTCTGGGTTATTTATTGTCAGGTCACAAAAAACAATAAATTTATATTGCCAATAACAACTATTACTCATGCAAATTAAGTGACAATAAATTGATTTCTTTAACTAATGGTACTGCCCATTGAAACATGATCTTTGACGCATAAAAAGAAATAGCTGGTTCCTAAAATTTTGAAATATCTGAAACACAATGCTCTTGAAAATTCCACAGTTTCTTCCATAAGCATCGTTTGGCTTTTGTCATCCCTTTGAACAACCACTCCGATGTTGCCATATCTCGGAATAAAAATAATAAAGTTGCATTGTTCACTGCTAGGGGCAGCACATAGGCATTGACATATCCAACACCTATGCATCCCACTTCCCACCCATCGACTTAGATGTTGCGATCGCTCTGAATAAAAATTAATGCAGTTCCATCGTTCACCTCTAGGGGCAGCACATAAGCATCGACATATCCAACAGCTATGCATCCCCCTTCCCACCCACCCACTCAGATGTTGCCATCGCTCGGAATAAAAATATGTTGCCATCGCTCGGAATTAAAATTAATAAAATTCCGTCGTTCACCGCTAGGGGCAGCACATAAGCTTCCTTTGGTTGTTGTCATTGGCTGTTGTATCACCCACCCATTTGCGCATCCACTGCGATATTGCCATCTCTTGGAATAAAAATAACAAAGTTCCATCGTTCACCGCTAGGGGCAGCACATGGGCATCGACATATCCAACACATATGCATCCCCCTTCCCACCTGTCCACTCTGATGTTGCCATCGCAAGGAATAAAATTATGCTGCCATCGCTAGGAATAAAAATGAATGTAGTTCCATCGTTCACTGCTTGGGGCAGCATATAAGTATCGACGTATCCAACACCTATACATCCCCCTTCCATCCATCTACTCCGATGTTACCATCGCTCGGAATAAAAATTAATAAAGTTCCGTCGTTCACCGATAGGGACAGCATAAGTATCGTTTGGTTGTGGTCATTCCCTACTGTCACTCACCCAGTTGTGTATCCACTCCGATGTTGCTATCTCTCGGAATTAAAATAATAAAGTTCCATCGTTCACCGCCAGGGGCAGCGCATAGGCATCGACATATGCAACACCTATGCTTCCCCCTTTCCATCCATCCACTCAGATATTGTCATCGCTCGGAATAAATTTATGTCACCATCGCTCGGAATAAAAATTAGTGCAGTTCCATCTTTCACAGCTAGGGGCAGCATAAGCATCGCTTGGTTGTTGTCATCCTCTACTATCACCCACTCATTTGTGCATCCACTCCAAGGTTGCCATCTCTCG
Source organism: Macrothele yani (assembly GCA_039090855.1). Taxonomy (NCBI): domain Eukaryota; kingdom Metazoa; phylum Arthropoda; class Arachnida; order Araneae; family Macrothelidae; genus Macrothele; species Macrothele yani. The sequence continues at coordinate 72,189,774 of CM076996.1, read as the reverse complement.
GAATTAAAATAATAAAGTTCCATCGTTTACCGCTAGGGGCAGCACATATGCATCGACATATCGAATACCCATGCATCCCGCTTCCCACCCATCCACTCTGATGTTGCCATAGCTCGAAATAAAAATATGTTGCCCTCGCTCGAAATAAAAATTATTAAAGTTCCGTCGTTCACCGCTAGGGGCAGCACATAAGCATGGTTTGGTTGTTGTCATTCCCTTCTAACACCAGCGCATTTGTGCATTCACTCTGATGTTGCCATCTCGGAATAAAAATAATGAAGTTCCATCGTTCACCGCTAGGGGCAGCACATAAGCATCGACATATCCAACACCTATGCATCCCCTTCCCACACATCTACTCTGATGTTGCCATCGCTCGAAATAAAAATGAATAAAGTTCCGTTGTTCACTGCTAGGGGCAGCACATAAGCGTGGTTTGGTTGTTGTCATCCCATTCTATCGCCCACCTATTTGTGCACCCACTCTGATGTTGCCATCTCTCGGAATAGAAATAAAAAAGTTCCATCGTTCACCGCTAGAGGCAGCACATAAGCTTTGACATATCCAACACCTATGCATTCCCTTTCCCAGACATCCACATTAATGCTGCCATCGCTCGAAATAAAAATTAATAAAGTTCCGTCGTTCACCGCTAGGGGCAGCACATAAGCATGGTTTGGTTGTTGTTATTCCCTTCTATCACCAGCGCATTTGTGCATTCACTCTGATGTTGCCATCTCGGAATAAACATAATAAAGTTCCATCGTTCGCCGCTAAGAACAGCACATAAGCACCTACATATCCAACACTTATGCATCCCTATTCCAACCCATCCACTCAGATGTTGCCATCCTTGGAATAAAAATATGTATAACGAAGTGAATTTCTCCGTCATTTTTATCCGCGCCAGGATTCGAACTCGGGTCCACTCATTCCGGAATAAGTTGCTCTACCAATTGAGCTACGCGAACATTTTATTCTGATTCCTATCTGCCTTTATGTCGTGTGCTTCCTTCTGGCAGGTACGTCACATCTCCTGGTACGTTACATCATCTCCCCTTATTTTTTTTTTTTTTTTTTTTCGAAGTGCTGCTCTTATTTTTCCTATCTCGCGGTGTGGAAATAACATCACACCATTGCGAGATTGTGAACGGTCGGGTCATCCGGATAGTTCGGGCGCCATTATAACGAAGTGTATTTCTCCGTCATTTTTATCCGCGCCAGGATTCGAACTCGGGTCCACTCATTCCGGAATAAGTTGCTCTACCAATTGAGCTACGCGGACATTTTATTCTGATTCCTATCTGCCTTTATGTCGTGTGCTTCCTTCTGGCAGGTACATCACATCTCCTGGTACGTTACATATGTTGCTGTCGGTAGGAATAGAAATTAATAAAGCTCCATCGTTCCCCGCTAGGGGGAAGAACATCCATCGATTGGGTATTGTCATCCCCCTTCCCACCCACTCTGATGTTGCTATCGCTCGGAGTAAAGTTCCTCTACTTGTCGTACAATTATATTAGTCTATAAAATTGTCGGTGTTATGATTGTCGGCGTTTTGACCTGTCGGTGTTATGATCGTCGGTGTTTTGAACTGTCGGCGTTTTGAACTGTCGGTGTTTTGTACTAGATCCAGTCTCCCTATGTTTTTTTTTTTTTTTTGAATAACAAAGAACAGATAGAGATTCTTTTGAATAACAAAGAATCTGTAGAGATTCAAAAAACGTTCCAGAAACTGAGGCAAGGAAAGAAAAACGACGGAGTACGTAAATTCCAAGGATACGTTGAAAAATTTCTTCAAGAACTTGACAAAACAAAACAAAACCTTCACAAATACGTTTCAAAAGGCTACTGGGTCAATAAATACGGCTGATAATGCGGGCAGCACCCCTAGGAAACAGAAAAAGCTTCTACCAGGTCTGCAATTCTTAAAATTCTATGTAACTACAGAAAGTTACATACATAAATACATACATATCACTAAGCTGTTCTCTGAGATTCAGAGGTTAGCTCCAAAAAAAAAAAATACAAACTTCCAGATATTTTTACTTATTGTTGTCGTATCAAACTTCTCCATTTACAGCGATCTTGACATACAACTCGTGCTTCACTAATATCCATTACACGCCATACACAAGATCTTTTATACTTCATACTCAAAATCTTTTTCTCATGCAGACACTCTTGAATCTGATCCACCCATGCCTTCCTTGGCCTTCCTCTGCCTTTAATTCCCGCCACTTTGGCTGAAAAGATTTTCTTAGTAAGCATTTCATCACTCATTCTTTCAACATGGCCAAACCACCGAAGCATATTGGGCTCCACCTTGCTAACAACATTTTGCTTCACATCACACAGCTGCAATACATCTTCATTTCTCACACAATCATATCGTGTCTTGCCACAAACCCCACGTAAGTAACGCATTTCTCCAGCACACAAACGACTCCTATGTTTCTTCTGCAGTACCCAGGTTTCACTGCCATACATCAGAGTAGGAACAATTACAGTTTCATACACAGCCATGCGGGCCTCTCTAGAGAACCCATCATTCCTGTGAAAACCTCCCAGAGCAGCTATGACTTTCAAAGAAGAATTCACTCGCCTACTGATTTCACCATCCAATTTGTTCTCTCTGTCAAACATGCTTCCTAAATACACAAACTCACTCACCTGGTCAATCACAGTGCCATTTATGCTTACATTACATTCAGTGCTACCCGTTCCTCTCTCAAACACCATAACTTTGGGTTTTTCCTTATTTATACTCAGTTTGAATTTCATGCAAACTTCGTGCATCCGAGTCAACATACTCTGCAACTCACTTTTGCTTTCTGCCAACAGGACAGTGTCATCCGCATACAGCAATCTGCACACACGGATATCACCAAGACATAAACCACTATTATCGATTTTGGCATCACGCATGCATGCATACATAAATATATCGAACAGCCATGGTGACATTACACAACCTTGCCTAACTCCTGCACCAATAGAAAACCATTTTGATAAAACACCATTCACTCGCACACAAGCTCTACTACCAGCATACATGGCTTTTACCCTATTAAGTAGCTTCCCAGTAACACCATATTCATTCAATACCTTCCACAAAAGTGGCTTATTCACTCTGTCGCAAGCTTTCTCTAAATCTATGAAGGCAGCAAAAACTTTCTTCCCAACAGCCAGATACTTTTCAATCATCGTGCGTAATGCAAAAATCTGGTTAGTGCAGCCTTTACCAGGCATAAAACCACTCTAAACATCCCACACTTTCAATGATGTAAGACCCCGTACGTTTTCAATAATAACCTTACCAAACACTTTCCCTGGCACACTCAGTAGGCTAATACCACGATAGTCCTTGCATTAAGTCTGATCACCTTTTCTCTTATACAAGGGAACAATGATAGCATCCTTCCAATCCCGAGGGACCATTCCTAACTCCCAGCACAACTGGCAAATTTCAGTTAACCAGTCAATTATAGAGTCACCACCATATTTCAACATCTCTGCAGTTATGCCATCAACTCCCAGAGCCTTACTATTCTGAAGAGATTTTAGAGCTTTACACACTTCTTCTCTTGAGATCCCTCCTGTGCTTTCATCCCTCATTGTGACATCATCTGCATTTGTCTTAGAATCATCTTTGCTTTCCTGATCTAATAACTCACAGAAGTATTCACCCCATCTGTCACTTAACTCATTGGGCTCCCATATCTTTTCCCCAATCTCATTCTTCACACAACTTAGAACTTTGTTTCCCCTATTTTTCCTGAGTCTCATGTATTTCCAGAAGGACTACCTATCTTTCCAAAAAGCCAGTTCATGGCTTTCCACTTTCTCCTTCCTATCTTTTGCCTTACTGTGGCGAACCAGCTTAGCAGCTTCATGCTTCTTACAGCGATATTCATTCACAGAGACTCTACCTTGCAACATCCCCAAATAGGCTTCCTACTTTTTCTTTACTGCCTCTTCAATCTCACTATTCCACCAAGCATCACCTCTATTGTTACCCACTATTGTGGTGCCACAGACCTCTTTAGCAGCAGTGACAACACAGTTCTAAAACATTCCCACTTCTTTTCTACATCCCTCTCACCAGACTTCAGATCCTTCAGTCGTTCTCTGAGTAAGTCAGATTACCGCTGATGATCTTCAAGGAGCCTATCAACCTTTATTCTTTCAATCCTGGGTTTCTTCCTATTCCTTTTCCTCCAACCAACATTAAGTTTCACTCGTGACACTACCAAGTAATGATCAGAACCAACATCTGCACCTCTCATCACACGGGTGTCAACAACTGAGTGTTTCAAACGCTGATCGTAGACAACAAAATCTATCACACTCTTTTGACCAAGAGTACGATTTTCCCAAGTATATGTGTGGATATACTTGTGGTTGAAAAATGTATTAGATACACACAAACCATTCTCAATGCAGAGTTCAATTAATCTTTCACCATTATCATTCACACAAGGATCATTAAACTTACCCAGAACATTGTCAGAAATTGCATTCTGCACACCTACTCTAGCATTGAAATCCCCTGCTATTATAACTTTTTCTTTAGCACCAAACTGGCTCAAAACAGCTTTTAGCTCATTCCAGAAATCTTCTTTCTTATCAGAAGGTTCCGAGTCACAAGGAGCATACACTACAACAATTACAATTCTCTGAAGTTTCACTTTCAAACGAATCCAGAGAATTCTCTCACTTACGCAACTATAGTGAATCAAGTTGTTCTTCATCTTTTCACTTAAAATCACACCTACACCAGCCTGTCCTCTCATATTATCCAATACTCCAGACCACACACTCACCGTGCCATTCACTTCTTCTACCCCAATTTCCTTCTTTTTGGTTTCACTTACACACAGCACATCCAGTCTATACTTATTCATCTCCTCAATCACCTCACTCATCTTGCCATTTATACCTCTAGTATTCCATACACCAATCTTACATTCACTCAGCCGAGATCTCTTTCTCATACGCCATTTAGAAAGCCCAGGTCGATTCCGTAGTGGACCGTCCTTCTCAAGTGTGGTAGGTCCACCATATCCCACACTTGAGTCATTCTTAATATTTCTTTTTAATCAGGTAAGTACATCAGTGTGGGGGATTAGCCCACAGCTTAGGGTTCCAGTTGGTCATTGAACCTAAGGATTCTGGAACAAAACCCAGTGAGTTGTTGTCTTTTCGCCAATGTCACACAGAACTAGCTTGCACCTCTCCAAAATTCACAGAGGCCCTAGTTGCTGTTGTGTGTGCCATTGTCACACGGAGCGCCCCGAGGAGGCAAACCCATCGCTCACTACGACCGCCCGCAACTACAGAAAGTTGGGACTCCAATATCGAGAATTTCCCTAAATTCCTGGATGTTCAAAGTATTACTGAAGAAAGACGAGGAAAAGCGTTGTGTGTGTAACATCTAGTTTATCTCCTAGGTTGCATACACTTTTGAAAATGGTAGTTCCTGCTGCACATCAAGAAGAGCTTTAGTACGATTAAAAACGTGCTGAAACGACACTTAAATTTTGTGTTTTCGATTTTGTAAAGCGTGGCGATGACTTTTTTTTCTAAATCGTAAACAACCTAAAGGTAAATCCGTTAATTCGATTTGGACAAGTTCCATTTTGCCATTCAGATACAATGTTGAATATTATGTTTCGAGATGCGTTCGTAAGCGAACTAAGAAGTAGAGGTATCTTAGATGGAGTGTTTGAAGAGGTTGATGTAGATTTAGAAAAGACAGTTTTCTTTTATTTGAGGGTCTAATGACCACCGCGAGCAACTCAACGGGCTACTGATTAAGCAGTCGCCCGTCCTTAATTAGGGGCTACTGGTACCAGGAAAGGAGGTCAGCCAGTGCCGTAAGACAAAATAGCCGAAGCCACAGTGTGTTCCTACATACAACAATATCAGAAACACAACTCTTGTGTTAGAAAACATACAGTGTCGGAAGAAAAAGAACAACTACCGAAGAAGAAATAAATCCGGGCTACTGCGGAGACGATTTTGGTAGAGGGCGGTGTCATTCAGTGTGAAGGGAGAAGAAAGTCGAAGTGAACTAAAGATGGAACATCAAATGTAAACAACGCCGGTGTTTTATTACGAATATATCTAGTGTGTGTGGTCATGTGAGTGTGTAAAATATATGTTAGATGTTTTTATTGTGTGTTGAGTGAATAATTGTGTCGACTTCGGAATTACTCGAATGATTAATTTGCTGTGTGAAGGATATCCAGCGGCGGCATCAAGGTCTTGTTGTCAGCTGGTTCTAGCATCCTCAACCTCCGGGATATACACGAGTCGAAGTTCATAATTGTAAGAAGTCTTTTTTCTTCAACCTTGTGCCGGCCTGATTTGAATGAACGAAGACATAACATACCGTATCTTTCATCTCCTTCCTTGAATTCCAAGGCACTCGATTGGTATTCTTGAATTTCCACTTCAAGAGTACCAAAATGAGAAAAGAGGAACCCGTTCTTATATACACTCAGTAGACAAAACATTAGGGATAGGGGTGATGGGCAGTTGACATGGCCATTCCCCACGCAGAGTGGAACAGACCCAAACCGAACACCGGCGATAAATAGGCGGACAGCAGAGCTTTCTAACAGTGTATCGCAATCGAGGAACATGGGTGAACGTGGATATCTGAACGACTATGATCGTGGACGCCTTGTTGGGGCAAAACAGATGGGTCTTTCTATCGCCCAAGTGGTAAGGACATAAAGGTTCCCGAGGGCAAACGTACAAAGGTGTACCACGAGTATAAAATCGATGGAAGTACCAGCACCCAAAGAGCAGGCGGTGCTCGACCACCTGCCATTTTTTTTTTTTTTTTAGGTTTAACGACCACCGTGAGCAACTCAATGGGCTATAAGCAGTCGCCCGTCCCTAATTTAGAGTCACTGGTTCCAGGGAAGGGAGAGAGCCAGTGCCGTAAGACAAACACAACATCCATGCCTCACCGGGATTCGAACCCGGACCCCTTCCGACGAATGATCAGAGGCCAACGCCTTAGACCACTGCGCCACCGGGGCGGCCCACCTGCCATTGATGACCTGGGTCGACGTAGACTATCCAGGCTCGTACGGACCCACCTCTCGGCATTAACTTCGCAAATCACACCCATGTTAAATGTCAGAGGCCCAAACAGGGTCAGTGAACGAACAGTACGGCGCACGTTGCATACCCTGGGCTACGGGAGCAGACGCCCTGCACGTGTGCCACTGTTGGCTTCTCGTCATCGGATACTACGCCTTGCCTAGTTCCAGGAACATCAAACCTGGACCTCTGCAGAGTGGCGCCGCTTCGGGTGGTCAGATGCATCCCGTTTTCAGTTGCGTCAAGTTGCCGGGAGGGTCCGGATGAGGCGTCGACAGCATGAGGCGATGAATCCGTCGTGCTAGATCGGCCCTGTTCAAGGCGGTGGTGGGACCTGTGTTGGTTTGTGGAGCTCCTCTTGGGACACATTGGGTCCCTTAGTGCGTCTGAAGAGGCACTTCGCCCATCCACGCTACCAGCATGTGCGCTGGCTGATCACCTACACGCTTTCCTGGCCTTCACGCCCACTGCGGTGATGGTCTGTTTCACAGGACAAGGCGCCGCCCCAACAGGCTGCAACCACCCAGACATGGCTCGAGGAACATTCATCTGAGTTGGAAACCGTCCATTGGCCCTTGAGGTTCCCTGTGGATCCAAGGATCCTGGCCGGACGTCTCGGGCCGACTTCTGAATAATGCTGCTACAACATGGTTGGCATTTTCTCCGGAAACCCTCCGGCATCTAATTGAGTCGACGCCTCGGGGGTGTACAGACTGGAGGGCCACCACGTTATTAAGTAGGTATCTCTTAAGTTTTGTCCATTGAATGTATTTCCATTTCAACTTCAGGAGTACCAAAATGAGAAAAGAGGAACCTGTTCTTGTACAAAGGTATCTCTTATGTTTTGTCCATTGAATGTACTTCCATTTCAAATTCAGGAGTACCAAAATGAGAAAGGAGGAACCCGTTCTTTATAATCAGTTTGGTTGTCCTCACATGGGACTGTGAACAACTGCATTGGAGTGATCTCGGTGGCGAAAGCTCTTGTTAGGAGTGTAAATAATCAGCGTGGCCCAGTTTGGTCGTCCTCACCTGGCCGTGTGGACCACTGCATCGGAGTGATTTCGGTGGCGAAAGCACGTGTAAGGAATGTAAATAATCAGCGTAGCTAAGTTTGGCTGTCCTCACCTGGGCCTGTGCACCAGTGCCTTGGAGTGATCTCGGTGGCGAAAACACATGCAAGGAGTGTAAATAATCAGCGTAGCTAAATTTGGTCGTCGTCACCTGGGCCTGTGGACTAGTGCATCGGAATGACCTCGGTGGCGAAAGCACGTGTAAGGAGTGTAAATAATCAGCGTAGCGAAGTTTATTCGTCCTCACCTGGGCTTGTGGACAAGTGCATCGGAGTGACCTCGGTGGCGAAAGCAGGTGTAAGGAGTGTAAATAATCAGCGTAGCTAAGTTTGGTCGTCCTCACCTGAACATGTGGACCACTGCAGCGGAGTGATCTCGGTGGCAAAAGCAGGTGTAAATAATCAGCGTAGCTAAGTCTGGTTTGCCTCACCTGGGTTTGTGGACCACTGCATCGGAGTGATCTCGATGGTGAAAGCACGTGTAGGAGTGTAAATATTAACTGTAGCTCAGTTTGGTCGTCCTGACCTGGGCCTGTGGTCCAGTGCATCGGAGTGATCTCGGTGGCGAAAGCAAGTGTAAGGAATGTAAATAATCAGCGTAGCTAAGTTTGGTCGTCTTCAACTGGATATGTGGATCACTGCAACGGAGTGATCTCGATGGCAAAAGCACGTGTAAGGAGTGTAAATATTAACCGTAGGTCAGTTTGGTCGTCCTGACCTGACCATGTGGACCACTGCATCGGAGTGATCTCGGTGGCAAAAGCACGTGTTAGGAGCGCAAATAATCAGCGCAGCTCAGTTTGGACGTCCGTATCTGAGCCGGTGGACCATTGCGGCGGAGTGATCTCGGTGGCGAAAGCACGTGTAAGGAGTGTAAATAATCAGTTTGGTCGTTCTCACCTGGGACTGTGGACCACTGCATCGGAGTGATCTCGGTGGCAAAAGCTCTTGTTAGGAGCGTAAAGAATCAGCGTGGCCCAGTTTGGTCCTCCTCACCTGTGCGTGTGGACCACTGCATCGGAGTGATCTCGGTGACGAAAGCACGTGTAAGAAGTGTAAATAATCAGCGTAGCTAAGTTTGGTCGTCCTTTCTTGAACATAGGGACCACTGCATGGGAGTGATCTCGGTGGCGAAATCACGTGTAAGAAGCGTAAATAATCAGTGTAGCTAAGTTTGGTTTTCCTCACCTGGGCCTGTGGACCAGTGCATTGGAAGTAATCTTGGTTGCCAAAGTACGTATAAGAAGTGTAAATAATCAGCGTAGCTAAGTTTGGACGTCCGTATCTGGGCCGATGGACCATTGCGTAGGAGTGATCTCGGTGGCGAAAGCACGTGTAAGGAGTGCAAATAATCAGTTTGGTCGTCCTCACCTGGGACTGTGAATCACTGCATCGGAATGATCTCTGTGGCAAAAGCTCTTGTTAGGAGTGTAAGTAATCAGCGTGTCCCAGTTTAGTCGTCTTCACCTGGGCGTGTGGACCACTGCATCGGAGTGGTCTCGGTGGCGAAAGCACGTGTGAGTAGTGTAAATAATCAGCTTAGCTAAATTTGGTCGTCGTCATCTGGGCCTGTGGACCAGTGCATTGGAATGACCTCGGTGGCAAAAGCACGTGTAAGGAGTGTAAATAATCAGCGTAGCGAACTTTTGTCGTCCTCAGCTGGGCGTGTGGACCACTGCATCGGGGTGATCTCGGTGGCAAAAGCACGTGTAAGAAGTGTAAATAATCAACGTAGCTAAGTTTGGTTGTCCTTATCTGGGTGTGTGGACCACTTCATCGGAGTGATCTCGGTGGCCAAAGCATGTGTAAATAATCAGCGTAGCGAAGTTTGGCCGGCCTCACCTGGGTGTGTGAACCACTGCATCGAAGTGATCTAGATGACGAAAGCACGTGTAAGGAGTGTAAATATTAACCGTAGCTCAGTTTGGTCGTCCTTACCTGAACATGTCGACCACTGCATCGGAGTGATCTGGGTGGCGAAAGTAGGTGTAAGGAGTGCAAATAATCAGCGTAGCTAAGTTTGGTCGTCCTCACCTGGGCCTGTGGACCAGTGCATCGGAGTGATCTCGGTAGCGAAAGCACATGTAAGGAGTGTAAATAATCAGCGTACCACAGTTTGGTGGTCCTCATTTGTGCGTGTGGACAATTGCATCGGAGTGATCTGAATTGCGAAAGCACGTATAAGGAATACAAATAATCAGCGTAGCAAAGTTTGGTCGTCCGACCTGGGCGTGTGGGCACCTGAATCGGAATGGTCACGGTGGCGAAAGAACGTGTAATAAGTGTAAATAATCAGTGTAGCAAAGTTTGGTCGTCCTCACCTGGGCGTGTGGACCACTGCATCGCGGGTGATCTCGGTGGCGAAAGTACATGTAAGGAATGTAAATAATCAACGTAGCTAATTTTGGTCGTCTTCACTGGGCTTGTGGACCACTCCATCGGAGTGATATTGTTCGCGAAAGCACGTGTAAGGGGTATAAATAATCAGCGTAGCTAAGTTTGGTCGCCATCACCTGGGCGTGTGGTCCAGTGCATCAGAGTGATTTCGGTGGCGAAAGCCCGTTTAAAGAGTGTAAATAATCAGCGTAGCTCAGTTTGGTCGTCCTCACCTGGGAGGGTGAACAACTGCGTCGGAGTGATCTTGGTGGCAAAAGCACGTGTAAGGAGAGTAAATAATAAGCGTAGCTCAGTTTGGTCGTCCTCACTTGGGCGTGTGGACCAGCGAATTGGAGTGATCTCGGTGCTGAAGGCACTTGTAAGGAGTATAAATAATCAGCGTAGCTCGGTTTGATCGTCCTCACCTGTGCGTGTGGACCACTGCATCGGAGTGATCTCGGTGGCAAAAGCACGTGTAAGGAGTGTAAATAATCAGCGTAGGTCAGTTTGATATTCCTCACCTGAACATGTGGACCACTACATCAGAGTGATCTCGCTGGCGAAAGCACGTGTAAGGTGTGCAAATAATCAGCGTAGTTAAGTTTGGTCGTCCTCATCTGGGCATGTGGACCACTGCATCCGGGTGATCTCAGTGGCGAAAACACGTCTAAGGAGTGTATTTAATCAGCATAGCCCCGTTTGGGCGTCCTCAGCTGGGCGTGTGAGCCACTGTATCGGAGTGATTTCGGTGGCGAAAGCACGTGTAAGGATTGTAAATAATCAGCGTACTATGTTTGGTAGTCCTCACCTGAACATGTGGACCACGGCATCAGATTGATATCGGTCGCGAGAGCACGTTTGAGCAGTGTAAATAATCAGCGTAGCTAAGTTTGGTCGTTCTCATCTGGGCGTGTGGATCACTGCATCGGGGTGATCTCGGTGGCGAAAGCACGTGTCAGAAGTGTAAATAATCAGCGTAGCTAAGTTTTTTTGTTTGCAGGTTTAACGACCATCGTGAGTCCTTATCTGGGCGTGTGGATTGTAGGTTTAACGACCACCGTGAGTCTTTATCTGGGTGTGTGAACGACTGCATCGGAGTGATCTCGGTGGCGAAAGCACGTGTAAGGAATGTAAATAAGCAGCGAAGCTAAGTTTGGTCGCCCTCATCTGGGCGTGTGCACCACTGCATCGGAGTGGTCTCCGTGGCAATAGCACGTGTAAGGAGTGTAAATAATGAGAGTACCTAAGTTTGGTCGTACTCATCTGGGCGTGTGGACCACTGCATCGGAGTGATCTCGGTGGGGAAAGCACATGTGAGGTGTGTAAATAATCAGCGTAGCTAAGTTTGGTCGTCCTCACCTGGACATGTGGACCACTGCATCGGAGTGATTGGCCACACAGTACTAAAAAGTTGAAATCGAACTGAGTACGAGAAAGAGGGCAAACGTAGTTAAGTAAAATATTGAGAAACTGCAAAAGTGGATCAAGAATTAAACAACTGTTATAAATGAATGTGGGAGGTCTCCCCAAAAGTAAGGTAGAAAGGACATCGGGGGACTGAAGCAGACCCCAACCTAGCAAGAAGTTCCGGGGTCGGAAGACGGTCCGACAGGTACCTCCACTGCAGTTCGCGTTCGGGGTGGGGGGAGGCCCAACGTTTTGCGTGGAGCCGATCAGATAGGACAGGCATCCAAATAATTTTTGGGCATTTGCAGCTCGATCTCCAGAATACTTCATGGAAAGTTCGGAAACTAGGTAACTCTTCCTCTGGCATTCATCATATTTCCCCGTAGCAAACGCAAACACAGTTCCAAGAGCGTCAAGTGCTGAAGGTCCAGTTAGACACTTTGTATGAGTCAGAAGTGGTTTCATCAAAGAATCTGGTGTTAACGTCTCATTTAAGCTCATTTCGAGCTGAGAGGTACTCGAAGGTGAAGATGTGACAGAAATCATGCTCCCTTCAGGAACAACACACTCATCTACAGCGGAATCAACGTTAGGAAGAGTCTGAGAGGAAAGAGTCGCACGAGAGCGCTTATTCTTCGGCTGCCTTGGAGACGGTCCACTTTGCTTGGCGGTAGGACCACTTGCATCCTTCTCTGTCTCCATCGGAACCTGAATCTCCCCAGTGTCTCTTGTGATAGGAGCTAGAGTAGCACTGTCAACAGAAATAGGAGGTTCATGTATGGTATTAACAGGAACCGGGTTAGCAGGAGGCTAAATGGACTCTTCCTGCGATTAATCTACTACTATCTGTTCAGCAATTAGAGAAGCAGACTGCTTTCTGGGTAATGCTGAAGAAGTAGCACTGCCAGTAGTAGTGGCAGAAGTAGGAAGTTGACTAATGGGTTGTAAAATTGGAAGAGCTAGTTGAGGCTTCTCAACTGAGGAACGTTTATTTGGGCCTTGTGGCAATAGATGGCCAGCAGCACGGCAGTAGTTACAATGTTCTTTAGAATAGATTCCAAATACATAAGTATGATTATCAAGTTTAACTGCACCCTGGTCCGGAAAAGCTTTCCTTTTCTTCTGTAGGGAAAACCACCCGAACTTGCCGTTTAAGACCGGTGACTAGTTTGTGAGGCAAATTCCGGGGGCATCCGAGACCCGTTGCACATATACAAGAACTTGGCACCACTGTGAAACCACAAGTGGTAGGGCCTCTTCAGGAACTTCCAACGGCACTCGATAAAATGTGATCAACATTGATCTGTGCACCAGACTGGAGGCAAAGAGTTCACGAGATTGAATAATGATACTCTGTTTTACGGCAATATTTGCATACTTCTGTTCAGAAAACAGGACAGATATTCCTCGAGGGCACCGCGTAACACCTTCAATTGCTTCTCTGGGAACAAGGTTTTTGATTGCAGCTAAATATTTTGGAATCGCCGTCTGCGGAAGGGCTTCGTACAACACAGTCCTGTTCTTTAAGGACACATGTTGTTTCCCCACATCTGAATCAGGAGCTATGTCAAAAAAAGCCACCGGCCGTCGTTGAGCCTTAGTTGAACTGATTTCAGAAGTAGAACGGGCAGGTGCAGTATTGGGGTTGAGTGCTTGTGCAAAACTCTTAAGAACAGATAGAGGGGACTGAAAACTCTGTCCGGAAACAGACGCAGATTAGTCAGAAATTGAAAGAGTCTTATCCATAACATACATGCTTTTTAACGTCACTCCTGAAACTGTACGTTTCCGCACAGGAGCAAAAGAAGATTCTTGTACTGCAGTAAAGGCCTTGTTATAGCTGCCTTCTGCCACTGACGTAAGCTCTTCGTTACTCGACTTTATGTAAAGGACCGAAGAGCTAGCTGAACTAACGACTATTGACGTGCCGCGAATAAGAAGAGTTTCCGGTTCAGAGCTCCGGCTGCCTTGGGGACTGGAAACCGCCATTTGCAATTTAGGTGAATGTAAACAATCACCGGGATGAATGAAAGAAAAGAGGAAATAATGCTCGAAAGGACATACAAGCGTCCACGAAGCTCACGAACGGAGGATATAGCACTCAGAAACAACTAAGGTTAGTCGTCCTCACCTGGACATGTGGACCACTGCATCGGAGTGATCTCGGTGGTTAGACGTGTTGTATCAAGATCCTGATTTTTATACTGTTTTGTGTTTTAATATTACTAGTAATAATGTTTAGACTAACCTCGAGGAATATCTGAACAGGACAGATGTTCCTCGCGGTGCCCTCGAGGAATATCTGTCCTGTTTTCTGAACAGAAATATGCAAATATTGCCGTAAAACAGAGTATCATTATTCAATCTCGTGAACTCTTCGCCTCCAATCTGGTGCACAGATCAATGTTGATCACATTTTATCGAGTGCCGTTGGAAGTTCCTGAAGAGGCCCTGCCACTTGTGGTTTCACAGTGGTGCCAAGTTCTTGGATATGTGCAACGGGTCTCGGATGCCCCCGGAATTTGCCTCACAAACAAGTCACCGGTCTTAAACGGCAAGTTCGGGTGGTTTTCCCTACAGAAGAAAAGGAAAACTTTTCCGGAGCAGGGTGCAGTTAAACTTGATAATCATACTTATGTATTTGGAATCTATTCTAAAGAACATTGTAACTACTGCCGTGCTGCTGGCCATCTATTGCCACAAGGCCCAAATAAACGTTCCTCAGTTGAGAAGCCTCAACTAGCTCTTCCAATTTTACAACCCATTAGTCAACTTCCTACTTCTGCCACTACTACTGGCAGTGCTACTTCTTCAGCATTACCCAGAAAGCAGTCTGCTTCTCTAATTGCTGAACAGATAGTAGTAGATTAATCGCAGGAAGAGTCCATTTAGCCTCCTGCTAACCCGGTTCCTGTTAATACCATACATGAACCTCCTATTTCTGTTGACAGTGCTACTCTAGCTCCTATCACAAGAGACACTGGGGAGATTCAGGTTCCGATGGAGACAGAGAAGGATGCAAGTGGTCCTACCGCCAAGCAAAGTGGACCGTCTCCAAGGCAGCCGAAGAATAAGCGCTCTCGTGCGACTCTTTCCTCTCAGACTCTTCCTAACGTTGATTCCGCTGTAGATGAGTGTGTTGTTCCTGAAGGGAGCATGATTTCTGCCACATCTTCACCTTCGAGTACCTCTCAGCTCGAAATGAGCTTAAATGAGACGTTAACACCAGATTCTTTGATGAAACCACTTCTGACTCATACAAAGTGTCTAACTGGACCTTTAGCACTTGACGCTCTTGGAACTGTGTTTGCGTTTGCTACGGGGAAATATGATAAATGCCAGAGGAAGAGTTACCTTTTTTCCGAACTTTCCATGAAGTATTCTGGAGATCGAGCTGCAAATGCCCAAAAATTATTTGGATGCCTGTCCTATCTGATCGGCTCCACGCAAAACGTTGGGCCTTCCCCCCCCCCTGAACGCGAACTGCAGTGGAGGTACCTGTCGGATCGTCTTCTGACCCCGGAACGTCTTGCTTGTTGGGGTCTGTTTCAGTCTCCCGATGTCCTTTCTGCCTTACTTTTGGGGAGACCTCCCACATTCATTTATAACAGTTGTTTAATTCTTGATCCACTTTTGCAGTTTCTCAATAAGTTACTTAACTACGTTTGCCCTCTTTCTCATACTCAGTTCGATTTCAACTTTTTAGTACCGTGTGGCCAATCTGTTCTCCATAAGCCCAGCATTTGTTCTTATTTATTTCTTTTAGCCAAATTAGTGATTTATCAATTCCGGCAGGAGCTCCAAGAAGTATCAGTTCTCCCATCGGTATGGGAAGCTGGTGCTTCCCTTTGTCACCGTTTTAGGGATTCCCTAACGATTAGCAGGAACTTTTCACTGTTTCACGGTCTGCGGACAGAAGGTTTGTTCAAAACACGTGGCCTCCTCTGACCCCTTGGTTCTTCTTCCACCGCGTTTCATGTAGGCTTTTGGTGTGATTTGTTTTCCACTGGCAAGGTTTCTTTTGTTTTGTCCCTTGCACAGCTGCTTCTCCGTCGGTTTTTGCTGCCTTGAGATGTTTTTGTCTGCTACGACCAGACTGATCCATCTCCGGGGTTTTTGTGACTGTTTAATGTACTATGAATTTCTGTAAAATGAATGTTTTTCTAAGTTAAATTTTCTCAAAGGTTTTTAATCAAATTCGTTGTTATTCAATTTGTGTTCACTGTGTATTTCATGATTTCAAGCTTCATTGTTTTATTGATAATTTTGAATTTTGTCTCCCGTCGGCTTGGTGCCACCAGTCGACAAACTTCAGTGTCATTTGGAGCTGTATGTCATATTTTTTAGTTATAAGTTTTTCCCCCATTGTTTGATGGCTCCATTGAGAATCTTTCCTTTAATTTGCAATACAGACCCTTTCATCCATTTGGTCTGCTTTGTCTGTGCTGTACTCTAATTTTGTGTTGATTCTGTTACGTCTTTGTTCATCGTGTCATTTTCAGTTCGTTGTTTGATATTGTGATTCCATGAACATATCCTTGTTAAGGGTTGGAGTGGAGACGTTTCCCCCTCGACAGTTTTGGATTGTCGAGTGTGTGAGGTCTCTTCCGGACGATCAGGATAAATGTTATAAAATGGATTTTTCCCTTTGCACGGTTGTGTATTAATAGTGTTTCATGAATGTTGTTTACTTGACTTTTGAGAATATTGGTTACGCATGTAATTTCAATTTTCACGTGTAGATCATATGCTGTTTGTTATGTTTATTGCTGTTACTGTTTTCTCATCGTGTCTCCCAGTGAGGCCAAAAGTACAGGATTTTTCCTGGCATGTTAATGTGTAAGTTTTAACCGGTCATTCATGCTGTCTGTTCAGATGATGATACGCGAAAATGATGAATGCATGTATGTTCAGTTGGGTTGCGTTCCAACTGGTGTAAGAGTCTTTCACATAAATTGACCTAGGGACGTTAGTCCACATGTTACTTTGACGGAAGTTCTTGGTACTGTGCAAATCTGTGTAGTAAATTTTTTACCGTAATTTTCTAGATGGATTTTCATGTTATTCATATGTTTATTTGGTTTAAGCAAATGTACTAGGTTTAGGATTACGGCGTACATATAGGCTCTGGAATGCCGGTGTCACTCGATGTTTCATCCTTTTCCCGTAAGTAGACACCTGCTGAGGAATTTATAATTTTAATTATTTATGAATTAAAGGTTTTCACATATGGATATTCTCACAGGTGTTTTGGGATCATTTTAATTTGTCTTGTCACCTAGTGAGTGGTTTTCTTTACCTGGGCAGAGTGCTCAGGATTTTTGTTTTATGTAAAACTTGTACGCAGAATGTCTTTGCTTTTCAATTATGGTTCATGAGCTTTATAATTGCAATTCTTGTGTGTACAGTTTTTTCCCGTCACAGTATTAAATGTTAGTATTAGGGTTCTTTTACAGAATTAATATGTTATATATAGATCTTATATGCTTTTGACATAAATGATGCACGTTTTTTCCTGCTCCTTTCCGGATTTCTTGCTTGTGTATTTTCAGACAATCGGCTTGTTGCCGTTGGTCAACGCACTACTTTAGATTACAGATTTTGTTGTGAAAATTTCGAATTATTTTCACCACATTTACCCCATGTTCTGTATTTATAAGTTACTGAATATATTTAAGATTTTGTGTCTTTAGTTTTACCTTAGTGTTTGGTCTTATGTCTATTACCGCTCAGCTCGAAGAGAGAGCGCTTTTATTGTTGTATATTTAATGCTTGTGCTTTATCATTTGCTTGTTAGATTACCTAATTTGGTGTTTAATTGCTCAAAATAGTATAACTATACTAAAAATCGGAAAATTCTTGGGGTAGATTAGAAATAAAAGTTTCCAAGCTTTCACACATCAACCAGATGGCTTTCTCAAGGAAGGTAGACAGCTAACTGTAAACTGGATAATAGAACGTTTCAATACTTTGAACGCGGTGACTTGACTAGACAATAAATGATTAGGAGCAAACTTGATATTTCGAAGAAACGAGGTCACGTTGGTTGGGCACGCGGTACAATGGTAGAGAACTCAGCATTATTTGAAGAACTGATTCTAAACACGTGGCAACTTCAGAGAAACGCTATCATTGCAAGCCTCGCAGCTGGTCAAGATTTCCAAGGTTTCGCGAATGGCGGTAGATTTGGGTGTGGAGTATGAAGCTAATTTCTTTACATCATTCCATATAGGATCGGCGGACTTTAACTTGACTTCTCTTGATAGGGCAGTGGTCATTTTCCCGTCTCTTGTATCCCTTTTATGTTCGCTGATACTAATTCCAAACGAACGTTTGGTCATTCCGATGTAGTATCGCCTGGAGCCGTCCGGGTATTTTAGTGGTATGGCATAAACACCTGCTTCATTAAGAAGAGGGGGCTTGTCAATATGTCTCTTAAGCATCGTGTATAAAGATGCCGGAGACCATATGCCGACACCGAAGTTCATCCTACTGAGCGCGTTTTTGAGTTGATAGGAAATATTTGGTATGTAGGGAATAGAGCCCAGGTATCGAAGTTGTGGCATAGAAATGTTATTAGCACTGCTGGTTCTGGCTTTCTCGATAAAGTTATGCATCTGGTTCGAAGCATATCCTGCCTCAGTGGCCAATTCGACGATGTTTCTTAGTTCGTATTGTTTAGAACGAACATCGGATGAGACAGCGAAGGCTCTTCTAATTCGAGAACGGAATAAGGCGGTCTTGTAAGCATCAGGGCAGAATGAACTGCGGAGCATCAGGTTGGGAACGGAGGTAGGTTTATAATAGACTTCCGTATGAAGGCGGTTGTCATGCGATTTGCTCACTGAGACGTCGAGATAAGGTAAGGTACCATTGTGTTCAAGCTCCATGGTGAAATTGATTGTAGGGTGTATATAATTTATTTTATCGAGGAAACACGGGAGAGTCTCCTTTCCGTGTGGCCATATGAAAAATACGTCGTCTGCATATCGTAGCCAGGTGGTAGGTCTTGGGGTGATGTTGGTGAATATATGTTGCTCAATGGGAAGAAGTATTGCTTCTGCAAGAACGGCTGAAAGCGAAGATCCCATCGGAGCGCCATTTACTTGCTTATAAATTTGCCCTCGGAAACTGAAGTAGCTAGAATTTGAGACCAAGTCCATTATTTTGAAGATACTGAGGCAAGACTCCTGAGAATAAGCCGATGAATTAGATATAGTCTCTTTCAATGTTCTGATGGCTTCCGGTACGGGAATCGATGGATAAAGAGAAACTATGTCGATACTGCCGATAATTTCGCGTTGTTGAACGGTGAGCTGCTTGATTTTCGTGATAAAATCTAGAGTGGAGGTTATTATAAAGTCCGAGTCCGGTAGATGATTAGTTAAGAATTTGGTTAGCGCTTTCTCTAAGTGGTACGTCGGTGCGGATCTTCTGGACACGATCGGTCTCAATGGATTGCCGAGTTTGTGGTGTTTAAGTCTGCCGAAGAGTTTTGGGATCTGAGGGTCAGGCGGTAGTTTGGCGGATTTCTTGAGATCATCTGGAATATCAGTTGACCTTGCAGTTCTTTTTACTTGTGCAATCCAAGAATTTAGAGGGTTCCTCCGTAAGATTATAGATCCAGAATCGGATATAAATTCTTCTAGTTTTTTATTATAATCCGCTGCGTCCATTATCGCTATCTGGCCGGATTTGTCCATTAGCGTCAGTATTATGGAGTGGTCATTTCTAAGGTTGGAAATAGTCCTTGGAATTTTGAAATTACTAAACGACTGCTTCTGATTGTACCACGATTTTAATTTAGAGCAACACAGTTGACGTAGTTCATTTTTGTTGTCTTCTGGAATTCGCAATATTATGGTCTCAAACTCAGAAACGACGCTTTTTGGGTTCGGTCTCGATCGGAAGCAGAACTTTGGTCCAAGTTCCAAAACTTTAGTTTCCTCTCGGGTGAGCGTTCGGTTAGAAATAATGACGAAGGGAATGGTGAAATCTTTAGGCTTAGGAGTCTGGGAAGACTTCAGGTAATCCAGTTTCTTGATGTGTCTCAATGAAAAGGAAGACTGGAGTCCTTCGACTAACATATCCACCCGGAGGGTAAGTTTGTTGAAGGTAAATAGGGTCGCAAAGACTATGCAAGTTCATATATAGGTGACAGCATCGGATCTCTAATGACATGACTTCCTTTCTTCTGAGGTTCATTATCCTTGACAAGGTCTGGCGTAGAAATTTGTCTTTTTTCTTCTCGAACCATTATCCTTTTACTGACGTCTTAAAATTAAGGAACTTTGGGATCAAGCCGAATGTCTTGCAAGCGGTTGGGAATTCGAAATGGGACCGTTCCTTTTCCAGTTTGAGTCTAAGCTGTCGAAATGACTTAAAGGTGTTCCACACTGCTCGGAGACTGCAACAAGTTCAAAAAGTAGGAACTGTACACCAAATTATACACCAAGTTATATCATCGAATTGGCCACTGAGGCAGGATATACTTCGAACCAGATGCATAACTTTATCGAGAAAGCCAGAACCAGCAGTGCTAATAACATTTCTATGCCGCAACTTCGATACCTGGGCTCTATTCCCTACATACCAAATATTTCCTATCAACTCAAAAACGCGCTCAGGAGGATGAACTTCGGTGTCGGCATAAGGTCTCCGGCATCTTTATACACGATACTTAAGAGACATATTGACAAGCCCCCACTTCTTAATGAAGCAGGTGTTTATGCCATACCACTAAAATACCCGGACGGCTCCAGGCGATACTACATCGAAATGACCAAACGTTCGTTTGGAATTAAAATCAGCGAACATAAAAGGGATACAAGAGACGGGAAAATGACCACTGCCCTATCAAGAGAAGTCAAGTTAAAGTCCGCCGATCCTATATGGAGTGATGTAAAGAAATTAGCTTCATACTCCACACCCAAATCTACCGCCATTCGCGAAACCTTGGAAATCTTGACCAGCTGCGAGGCTTGCAATGATAGCGTTTCTCTGGAGTTGCCACGTATTTGGAATCAGTTCTTCAAATAATGCTGAGTTCTCTACCATTGTACCGCGTGCCCAACCAACGTGACCTCGTTTCTTCGAAATATCAAGTTTGCTCCTAATCATTTATTGTCTAGTCAAGTCACCGCGTTCAAAGTATTGAAACGTTCTATTATCCAGTTTGCAGTTAGTTGTCTACCTTCCTTGAGAAAGCCATCTGGTTGATGTGCGAAAGCTTGGAAACTTTTATTTCTAATCTACGCCAAGAATTTTCGGATTTTTAGTATAGTTATACTATTTTGAGTATAATTTGGTGTACAGTTCCTACTTTTTGAACTTGGTGTTTAATTGGTTGTGCCCACTTTACTAGCATTTAAGCTAACAAAGTTGATAATAGTTTCAAGATCCTTTTGTTCCTTTTCGGGGCACCAC
Organism: Macrothele yani; assembly: GCA_039090855.1. Lineage (NCBI taxonomy): Eukaryota > Metazoa > Arthropoda > Arachnida > Araneae > Macrothelidae > Macrothele > Macrothele yani. Next base: position 72,168,374 of record CM076996.1, on the reverse strand, counting down.
TTGGGTAGTGTTGTGTTGCTATCAGGAGTGCTTTTATTGTTGTATATTTATTGCTTGTGTCTTATCTTTTGTTTGTTGGATTACTTAATTTGATGTTTAATTGTTTGTGCCCACTTTCCTTGTATATTTCCTACTCCTTTTCGTATTACTTGCTTGTGTATTTTCAGACAATTGACTTGTTGCCGTTGATCAATGCATTACTTTAGATTACAATTTTTGTTGAGTATTTCGAAGTGGTTTCATCACATTTACCTCATTTCCTGTATTTATAAGTTAATATATATTTAAGATTTTGTGTCTTTAGTTTTACTTCAGTGTTGGAGCCTTATGTCTATTACCTCGAGCTCGAAGAGAGAGCGCTTTTATTGTTGTATATTTAATACTTGTGTCTTATCATTTGCTTGTTGAATTACATTATTTGTTGTTTAAGCGGTTGTGGTGACTTTCCCTGTATTTAAGCTAACAAAGTTGCAAGATCTTTTGTTCCTTTTCGGGGCACCAACGGCGGGGTGTTGCGTTGCTGCCAGGGGTAGAGTACCCTGCTTAATTATTTTTTTGATTTCAGGACTATGGAACATGTACATATGGAATCTCTTTGTTTATTTTGTTTCTTATTATTGTGGGCTCCTTTAGATCTATGATTTCATGTATCATGAGCCTTTTGTTGTTCTTTGAATAAACTAGGCATGGAAACATGCCTACAGTTTTACCAGCACCTATAGGGAGTGTAAATAATCAGGGTAGCTAAGTTTGGTCGTCCTCACATGGGCGTGTGGACCACTGCATCGGAGTGATCTCGGTGGCGAAAGCACGTGTAAGGAGTGTAAATAATCAGCGTAGCTAAGTTTGGTCGTCCTCACCTGCACATGTGGAGCACTGCATCGGAGTGATATTGGTCGCGAAAGCACGTGTAAGGAGTGTAAATAATCAGCGTAACTAAGTTTGGTCGTCCTCATCTGGGCGTGTGGACCATTGCATCGGAGTTATCTCGGTGGCAAAAGCACGAGTAAGAAGTGTAAATAATGAGCGCACCTAAGATTGGTGGTCTTCCCGTGGCCGTGTGGACCACTGAATCGGAGTGATCTCGGTGGCGAAAGCACGTGTAAAGAGTGTAAATAATCAGCGTAGCTAAGTTTGATCGTCCTAACCTGGGTGTGTGGACCACTGCATCGGAGTGATCGTAGTGGCGAAAGCACGTGTAACGATCGAGAATGCCTGAGCGACGTCATCTGGAATACTACCATCCCACGGATACCTTTATCCGAGGTTTTATCATAGGAATACAGTCCTATGATAGTTGGTGCCTGCGTCTCATCACGATGAAACAGCTGTCGGTGGAACGTGGCGACAGTGGTTGAAGGAAGGTAGCTTGTGTCGCCGTAGTGGGACTGGTGAACGTAGGCGAACGACCGCATAGCCGCATTCTATGAGAAGCCGTAGCAGCTCCAAAATCCACAGAGGATGACATTCGACGAGGTGTATAGGCAGCTGTGGACATCCCCGTAACGACACGAACTGTGAATCGCAGATTGGCCTCTCGCCAACCATTGAAACGATTGTCGCTCACCCCAGCACAAGGTTGCAGTGGTATTGAACAATACATGTGTGAGTGTGGGTGGGCGGATGAATGGAACCATGTCGTATTTAGCAATGAGTCCCGCTTTGGTCTCAGCGCTCACGATCGCCGATTGAGAGTCTGTAGACGACACAGTCGCTGGGATGATACTGCTGCATTCGACGGCGTCATATGGCTCCTCACTCAACTTAGTGTTATGGTTTGAGGCGCTGTCAATTTCAACAATCGTGCACTGCACGTGCTCCTAGTAGGTACAATGACCACGATACGTCGATGAGGTAGTGCAGCCTTTTTTGTTGTATATCCGTGGCATCCCTGATGCGAGATAACTCTCGTCCGCACACTGCCAGTATCAGTGCCTACTAGTTGTCCACGTGCTTTCCTGGCTCCACCGCGATCCCCAGACTTCTTGATAGAGAACGGGCAGACGTCATCGGCAGACAACTTATCGCCTCTTCACGACCTCCTCGCAATGTCGATGCATTGTAGGCACATCTTTAGTGATACCTCAGGAAAACATCCAGGATCCTTCCCACTCGATGCCGAGCCATGCTGCCAAATGCATTGGGTTGGAAAGAAAGTAATGGACAATGACGAGGTACCTGACGTCGAAGCTCCGGACGCGGCACATATTGGCCACTGAGATTACGCAGCACACTGGCATGGCATTAGATAGTTGAGCAGAAAACAAATCGCATGAATGCATGTGTTTCCTTGCTTACGTATGAGCAAGTTGAACCGTTCTTGGACCGAATTGTGAGAGGTGGCGAGAAATGGTCTGGTATGGTAATATCAGCGCCAGGAAACAGTGGTTGGGTCCAAAACAGAAGCCCACGATGACCCCTAAAGCCGGCTTACACCCACGTAAGGTCATGCTATCTGTTTGGTGGAATATGCCGGGTGTCGTGATTTTTGAGCTGCTGCCGCACAACAGCACTATCACCGCTGATGTGTACTGAAGTCAGCTCGACGATCTGCACGCATCGCTCACGTTGAAACGACCAGAACTGCTGAACCGTAAGTGCATCCTCCTATAGATGGATGAAGCGACACCTCACACGGCGCCGGTGACCTATCACAAGATCAGGGAACTGGGCTGGTGGGACCTGCTGCCGCACCTATCCTATTCCCCTGACATTGTCCCCAGAGAATACCACCTTTTCCGGTCGTTGCAGCATTTTCTGGATGGACAGCGGTTCACCAACCGGGACGAAGTGGCGTTGGCAACTTTCTAACTTCTTTATGTCCAAAACGCCGCAATTCTACAGAGACGGTATCCAACAACTACCCAGACGATGGGAGCAGGCCATGGAAAACGTTGGAAAATGCATTTTGGACTGTTTTGTACTTGTATATACGGTAATTAGCACTTTTCTTTTGCCTTGCATTTGCAGACGTTACTTTCGTTCCAACCTAATATAGCCCAGTGTGGCGGTCATACGAGAAACTAACGCAGACCACATTATACTGTCTCTTCGCCCATTGCATCTACGTAATCCCTCAGAAATTGAATCACTTTTTTCCCCATCGACTTGTCTACATGTTGGTAAATTTCGGTTTATTTCGTGCATTCCTTCATGGTGTGGCATTTTCTGTGTCGAGCAGTGTATGTAACCTTGTGGTTGGAAAATTATAACAAGATTCCTACTGGAGTATTAAAAATATCGGAGGCATAGTAATAGAATAATATGCAAAACAAATACTGAAAGAACCAAACTATTCATGCTAAAATGAAGGTTAATAAAAATAATTCCAAAGTCAACATTTGGCAAAAATACGGAACATCTGATGTTAAGTGATTCGACAGTTAATTGAAAATAAACACAACTCACATTGAACTACGTATATATGAAAGCTTTAATTAATTAAAGGGAAAGTGCCCTTTGGCTTATTGTGACTTTTGTGCCAATAAAGGTCAATCAATTAAAGGGAAATGCAATTTTTCCACTAAACAAACTAAAGAATCCTCAGCAAAAATCGTCGGGATATTCTGGAAGCTCAAGAGTTCGGAGAAAAATATTTTTGATAGATATTGCATACATGTCCCAATAACGGAAAACACAAAAGCTTAAGTCTCTTCAGTCCACCGGAAGGAAACTACTTTTGAGATCAAGACTGAATAGGATGAAAGCCCATATGGAGCCCAATATGAAGCCTCTGAAGACAGAGCGTTATTTTTTTCTACATGCTGCATCAAAATAATACCTGAGAACAGGAGCTGTGCTACAATAATCCTGGTCATAGAGAATATTTAGAGCCACGTCGCTATTGGATACCTTCGTATCATTCACAATATCTTCCTAAAAGAGTTATATCCCTTGAAAGAAACGTTGGATACGCTTCTCTCACGGCAACAGTCTTGATATTGTACCACAGGCGATGCACATATAATACGAAAAATAATGCGAAATTCGAAAAAATAAAATCTCCGTTGGATGTTACTTTTTTATACTATGAGATTTTTTTTTAATTCGTGCAAACATCAGCAATGATCAATGCTTTGGAATCCTTCCAGTAATGCTACTAAAACATTGACTTACAAGTTAATCATTCGAAACACCCACATTTAATGTTTGAGTTTACAAAAACAAAATATAGGTATGAGGTGAGGAAGGCGTCTACGTGGTTTTGAAGATTTCTTACATTACTGTAAAAAATATTTTTCAGTAGATGTCGAAGGGATAAAATTTGATACACTGCTGGCCACCCAAAATGCAACACCAAGAAGGACACGAGATAGCAAAGCCAGATTTACTGGACACATAACAACAGATACAAAGATGAAACGATTGAGCTTACAGGCCCGCGAGACTTGCAGAACACGTAGACATCAATAGTTCATGTGGCCCCCATGGCTGGCAATAACGGCCGCTACACGCCGCGGCATCGAACGAAAGAGGCTTTGGATGTGGGCATGGGGTATGTCGGTCCAGGCTGCTTCCACACGTTGCCACAGTTCATCAGGCGTAGCCGCGGGTGGTGCTTGCCGGGCCACTCGGTTGCCGATCAGCGACCAGACGTGTTTGATGGGCTACATATAGGGAGAACAGGCACGCCACGGCAGCAGTGACACCTGGTGGGCCGTTAAGAATTGTTGCACGATGCGTGCAACGTGCGGGCGCGCATTGTTCTGTTGAAACGTGGCCGCTGGAAGGTCCTGCAGGTAAGAGAGGACTACAGGCTCCAAAACGTCGGAGATGGTGCGGTGGTTGTTGAGTGTACCGGCGATACGTACCAGAGGGGTGCGGGTGTCATATCCAATTTCGCCCAAACCATAACGCCAGGCGACGGACCGGTATGGCTATGCATAATGAAGGCGTCATACAGTTTCACGCCGCGGTGCCGCCACACGCGGATATGACCATCGTGGTGTTGCAGGCAGAAGCGGGATTCGTCGGAGAAGACAATGTCGTGCCATTTCGTGGTCCAGGTGCGGCGTTCAACGGCTCACTGCCGCTGCACTCGTCTGTGGTGTAACGTCAATGGTAATCGGAGCAATGGGCGCCGTGCGACAAGTCCCCGCTCCTGCAGACGACGTCGAACGGTACGTGTTGACACAGGTTGTTGTGCAACACACCCTAATTCCTACGCTAACGTTCATGATGTGGCGGTGCGAGCCGTCAATGCCCACCACAGAACATGCCGGTCCTCTGGTTCGGTGGTGTGCCGCGGCTGCGGCAATCACTCACGTCGGTCCGTCCGTCTCTCCTGCACCCACCGAATCCATACTCGCCTTACTGTGGCTGGATGTCGTCCCACACAGGCGCCAATGTCTCGGTACGATAAACCGCTGTCGCGATAAGCCACTAATCGTTCTCGGTCGAACTCTGAAACGTGCTGGAATAACTGCCGTATTCTGCGACGAGGCATCAGGAAGCTTCCCACACACAGATCCGGCTGCACAACACACTTCCACTACTTACACCCTGCCTTCTGTGAACCCTTCTTATAGTGCTTCTCGGTGGCGTGATGATTTGCATATGCTCTGCAATGCCAATCGTTTGCATGTCCTCTCGCGGGCGAAGCATGCTGCGAATTTCAGGCCAATCGGATGCTTCCTTCTTGGTGTTGCAATTTGGGTGGCCAGCAGTGTATATTAGGTGTACAAATAAGTTTTAATGCGTTTTAAGACAACGCAACATGTAATTCTAGAGAAAACAATAATACCTTTAGGAATCAAAATATGTGTCATCATTATCTATCACCTTCCGCCATCGGTCGGGCAGCTGACGGATTCCATCCATTAAGAATACTTCATCGTGTGACGCGATGAAGTCATCAACCATTTTTGCACTTCGTCACATGTCCGGAACCATACAGCAGACAAACCATGTTACATCGATCGGAACAAATGATAGTCTGAAGGGGCTATGTCGGGACTATACGCCGGGTGCTCCAAAACTCCCCAGCCAAGCGTCAATAACGTTTCCTTGACCGATTTCGCGACATGCGGCCTAGCGTTGTTATACAGTTATTTCACGGGACGCAATCCTTTGCCTGTGAATGGTCGTTTCCGACAGATTTCCTGGTTCAATCGCAGTAATTGTTGCTTGTAGCGATCAGCAGTAACAGTTTGACTCTGTTCCAATAGTTCATAATAGAACACACCCTACATATCCCACCAGATGCACAGCAGAACTTTCTTGGAGTGAATACTGCGTTTTGGTGTCGAAGTCGTTGCTTCATCGGGGTCTACCCAGTGTTTTTTGAGTTTGGGATTGTCGTACTATATTCACTTTTCGTCACCCGTAATGATTTTCCGCAGGAAAGAATTTATGTGTTGTTTATTCAACAGATTCAAACACTTCATGACATGTTCATCCTTGTTCCTTTGGCTCAGGTCATGTGACACCCATTTTCCTTCCTTCTGAATCTTTTCCATTGCGCGTAAACGATTGAAAATGGTTTGTTGAGTTACCCCTAGTTGTTCAGCTAGTTTTTTGCATTTGAGACGAATCTTCATCCAGCAATGCTTGCAGTTCCTCATATGCAACCTTCTGCGGGGCGCCGCTATATTCTCGATCGCTAACATCAAAATCACCTACTTTAAACCATCTAAACCAAACTTCGCACGTGCTTTCCGATACAATATTCTCCCCCAGAACAGAACAGATCGATACACATGCTTTTGCACCACTTTTTCCTTGATAAAATTCGTAACGAATGCAGTGTCGTATAAATGCAGTATCCCTTGCCATCTTTCACCTACCGACGTGCAAGTGCATTTGACTGTTGGGAAAACTTCTGTGTCACATTTTATACTCTGGACCAATTACGGTCACATGACAACAACGCGGGGGAATGTCGTTTATGTAAATTAGTGGTATACGTCACACAAAAACGCTTTAAAACTTATTTGTACACCTAATACAACATTTAACGTTATACTCATTTTGCTGACGTTATTGCAATTCTTAAAGTAATTGTTAACAGTTGTCAGGTGCAAAAAGGTAACTTTCAGAGTACAGTAAAAAGGGAGATCAGTGATGAACTTATAAGTTACTAGCAGCTATGCCCGTTCTCCGAACTGTGATTCTATAAAATCGTTTTTTTTTGTGCATAAAATTAAAGAAAGGGGAAAGTAATTAAGGGAAAGAAAAATAATTTAAGATGTGCAACTGCTTTACGATTTAGAGCAGGGTCGTGACGTCATTGCATATGGTTTGACGTAAAACAGTAGCAGGCTTTGGCACCCTTTAATTTTAAATCAAAATTTCATGCAATGTTTATAGCATTTCAACGTTTCTGGCGTAATTATCTTTAAACCTATCATCACTTTAAAAGTAAAGCTTTACCACCCTTTTGAAGTTTTTGGTTTTTCAGACTTTTCCAGGTATAAAAGTGGTAGAAAAACTCAAGCAAATAATATTCCAAAGTGGCCATTTTGATTTTTTTTTTTTGGTTTTCGGACTTTTCTAAGTCCCGGAACTTAAGACCTATCAGTATTTTGAACAGTAAAGCTAAGCCACCGTTTTCGAATATTTTGGTTTTCAGACTTTTCTAGATATAGGAAGTATTAGAAAAATTCAAGCAGACAATATTCCAAAGCCGCCTGTGAGCATCGTTGTGGCAAAGAAGTAGATGGAACAAAGGGAGAGTGCACGTTGCAGTCACGTGGCGAGGCCGAAGAGGATAGCCTCAGGGCGAATCAGAGCTTTACGCCGGGCGCTCTACAGGTTTGGGAAGAAACTCAATCGGCGCAACATAAAACCGTGGACGAAGAACAGCCCCAGGCGGGACGCGGTTTATAGGGAGACACAGGGAGAGCCGTCGGAGACCTACTTGTCGGACACCAAAGCTTTCATCATGGAGCAGAAAAATGACCCGTCTTTGAGAAAAACGAGGGAGTGGGCAAAAATAAAGAAAGGAGGTTATGTGATATGGGACAACATGATATATCACGAAGAAAAGGTACAGGATCAGGATACTTTACAACTTGTAGTACCGGAAACCAGAAAGGAGCAAATTTTAATTTGCTTACGATTCAGTTTTTGGAGCACACTTGGGAGCCATGGAAACCCAAGAACGAATCGTGTACTCTTTTTATTGACCCACGTTGATGAAGGAAGTAAGGAAGTACTGTAATTCGTACACTGCATGTCAGTTAAGGCGCCCGATCACAAAAAGGGATGAAATACCGATTCAACCGGTGAGGAGGCCAAAACTTCCGTTTCAGGTAGTGAATGTGGATTTGATTGGGCCTATCGAACCCTCTTCAAGTAAAGGGCATAGGTGGGTGTTAGCGTTAGTTGACCAGCATTCGAGGTGGCCTGGGTGCGTATGCTTAACGTCAATCACATCTAAGAGCACGTCGTCTGAGGCGCTCTTAAAAATGTTCCAGCGGACAGGTATACCAGAAGTGAAAGCTATGGATAGGGACACGAATTTCGTGGCATCTTTAACTCAGGAAATGTTACGACGTTTAGGATCTACCCCACGGTTTTCAACGCCGAATCATCCGGCCAGTAACGGGCTCGTGGAACGCTTGAATAAAGTCCTCAAGGACATGCTGCATCACATTATCTGAGAGGAGCCTAGGCAGTGGCACAAAGCCATCTTGCTATGGGGGTATCCGGACGTTCCCAATGCTACGCCCGGCGTAGCCCCATTCAAATTGCTGTACGGAAGGGAACCTGTGTGTCCGTTGGCGGTTTTGAAGAAATATTGGGCTGGAGAATGCGAGTTGCCGGTGGGAATTTCAGTTCCGGCTGCTCAATATTTACAGGACTTAAAGGAACGGATGGAGAAGACCGCGGAACAGGTGGAGGAGTTTGCAACGGAACAGCAGCAGCAATATACGGAGTACCACAACCGTAATCTTAGGCAGGCCGCCCCGGTGGCGCAGTGGTCTAAGGCGTTGGCCTCTGATCATTCGTCCGTAAGGGGTCCGGGTTCGAATCCCGGTCTGGCATGGATGTTGTGTTTGTCTTACGGCACTGGCTCTCTCCCTTCCCTGGAACCAGTGACCCTAAATTAGGGACGGGCGACTGCTTATAGCCCATTGAGTTGCTCACGGTGGTCGTTAAACCTCCAATCAAAAAAAAAAAAATCTTAGGCAGAAATCCTACGCGATGGGAGATCAGGTCATCGTTCTGATACCTGACTCCCAGAACAAGCTGTACGCGCGGTGGAGGGCTCCGTTAGAGTAAGAGAAAGGAGGGGCACCCATAGATACATTATTGAGACGGGCGGAGAAGGCAGGTGCACGCTGGGAAGCTGCGGGAATTTAGACTTAGGGTAGGAGTTGTGAAAGTGATATTCGAGGCTGATGAAAATTTTGCGAAAATCACAGACATGCCAATGCATGACGCAAAGAGGAAGGAAATAACCCAGGAGGATATTTGCGTGAAAAATGATGTCATCTCCTCGGAGAAGGTGAAAGAGTTGCAGGAAATAGTGGGAAGATTTGATACGTTTTTCTCAGGGAGAGTAGGAGAAATCACCGTGGGGTGCCACAAAATTACTCTCAAACCGGAGAGCGTACTGAAGACGCAGCACCGATATAAGCTGCCGCAGTACATGCAAAACGCGGTGGAGGCACAGATCGAAGAACTGTGGCAGAACGGAATGATAGAAGAATGCAGTAAGGAGTTCAGCCACCCGATCGTGTGCGTGGCTAAGAGGACAGGGGAAGTGGGCATGTGCATAGACTTCAGATATTAAATGCACATACAGTCCCAGACGCCTTCCCTATGTCTCAAGTACCCGATCTACTAGCTAAGGTAGGAGCAGCTAAATTTATATCTACTTAAGATATGCTGAAAGGATATTATGAGATACCGTTGGACGTAGACAGTCGCCGATATACGGCTTTTGCAACCTGCCGTGGGCTATACCAATGGAAGGTGATGCCGTTTGGATTGATAGGGTCCGAGGTCACTTTTCAGCGGGCTATGAACAAGGTGCTTACGCCGCACCAAGACTACGCTGTCGCGTATTTGGAAAACGTCGCCTTCTTTTAACAGTCCTGGGAGGAGCACTTGGAACATCTCGAACCAAAAAGGAAGTCAGAAGCTTCATAGGTCTAGTTAGCTACTATAGAGACTATGTGCCGAGATTGGCAGAATAGAGAAGCCTCTGACTGATCTCACGGCAAAGAAGGCACAGGACAAAGTTTGTTGGACGGCAGAGCTGGAGTGTGCTTTCCAGCAGTTAAAGGATAAATTATGCCAGACCCCAGTGTTATACTCTTCCAATTTTGACAAACCTTTTTTATTGCATACCGACACCAGCGCTTTCGCGGTAGCGTGTTGTTTAAGTCAGAGTGAAGGGGAAGGCCAGATTCGACCGGTGGCGTATTCCAGTAGGAAGTTAAGTGACACGCAGACATGGTGGGCCGCGAGCCATAAAAAGGCATATGCTGTTGTCTGGGGGTTGCAGAAATTAGAAGGGTGGATCTTCGGACACAAGATTGAGGTGATGTCGGATCATAATCCATTCACATTCCTCACTAAATCAACCTCTCAGAGTTCGAAACTGCAACGCTGGATTTTAGCAATCTCACAATTTAATTTATGTTTATTTTTATTATTATTTTTTTTTAATTGGAGGTTTAACGACCACCGTGAGCAACTCAATGGGCTATAAGCAGTCGCCCGTCCCTAATTTAGGGTCACTGGTTCCAGGGAAGGGAGAGAGCCAGTGCCGTAAGACAAACACAACATCCATGCCTCACCGGGATTCGAACCCGGACCCCGTTTGGACGAATGATCAGAGGCCATCGCTTAGACCACTGCGCCACCGGGGCGGCTTTGGTTTTAGGACTTTTCTAGATACCCAGAATTTAAGACCTATCAGCATGTTGAAAAGCAACGCTAAGCCACCCTTTTGAAATTTTGGTTTTCTGACGTTTTTTTTTTTTTTTGAGTCTAGCGACCACTATGAGCAACTCAGTGGGCTATAAGCAATCGCCCGTCCCTAATTTAGGACCACTGATTGCAGGGAAGGGAGAGAGCCAGTGCCGTAAGACAAACACAACGTCCATGCCTCACCGGGATTCGAACCCGGACCCTTCACGGACGAATGATCATAAGCCATCACTTAGACTACTGCGCCACCGTTTTAAGGTGTAAAAGTGGTAGAAACAATTCAAGCAGATAATATTCCAAAGCCGCCATTTTGATTTTTGTTTTGGTTTTCAGACTTTTCTAGGTATCTGGAACTTAAGACATATCAGCATTTTGAACAGTAAAGCTAAGCCACCTTTTTGAATTTTTTGGTTTTCAGACTTTTCTAGATATAGAAGGGGTAGAAAAATTCAAGCAGACAATATTCCAAAGCCGCCATTTTTATTTTTTGGTTTTCGTACTTTTCTAACTACACAGACCTTAAGGCCTATCAGCATGCCAATTTCAAGATCTCTAGGTCATTTAGTGGTCGAACAATTCGCAAAAAATTCAAGCAGACAATGTTTCAAAGCTGACATTTTGATTTTTTTGGTTTTCGAACTTTTTCTGGGTACATGGACCTTAAGGCCTATCAACACGCTAATTTTCAGATCTCTAGGTCATTTAGAAGTGGTCGAACAATCCGCGAAACATTCAAGCAATGTTCCAGAGCCGCCATTTTGTTTTATTGGTTTTCGGACTTTTCTAGGTATTCGGGCTTTAAGACCGGTCAGCAAACCAATTTCTAGATCTCTAGGTCATTTAGAAGTCCGAACAATTCACGAAAAATTCAAGCCGGCAGTGTTCCAAAGCCGCCATTTTGGTTTTCGGACTTCTCTAGGCATCCGGACCTTAAGACCTATCATCATAACAATTTCTAGATCTCTAAGTCTTTTAGAAATGGTGGACAATTTGCAAAAAAATTCAAGCAGACAGTGTTCCAAAGCTACAGGAATGCGTGGTGCCTTTACATCTTCAATACCTTTACATTTTCAATACCTTTCCCTTCTTCCCTGTCCCATTCCGCTTCTCCCCTTTTTACTTCCTTGTATTTATACCATAAGAAAGTACAGCGATCGGTCAGACTTCGGATTCGCACATGACTAGATTAATTAATGTCAGAATTATAATAATTTTCCCACTGCAATATCCCTACCTCAACGTCTTTAACAACAGTAGAAAAAAGGAGTTCCAAGGACAGCCAAGTGAGAACGGATTTAGAGCCTAACTCTACCTTCAAATAAACATGGGACGTTAATTCCGCAAATTATGCAGTTTTTCTGTTGCATTCTGAATTCATTTTATTGGAAAAGAATTATAGAATATTCGCAATTAAATAAAACAAAAATAAATTTTGCTACCGGAACGCATGACGGCTGGAAAAAAATGTACCGGAACACCGTTACAGGACGTTCCGGCCCCACTACACCACTAGGTATACGGACGTTATGACCTATAGGCATACCAATTTTCAGATCTCTAAGTCATTTAGAAGTGGTCGAACAATTTGCTGACGGAAACACTAGCATTTTCCCATTTTGCTTCATATACACTCATTGTCATAAAAATCTACGCACCAAGAAGGAAGAGTTGGATTGAAATGAGATTTTAGTAGTGAGATGGTACATACCAAGGACAAAAGTGATTACAATATCACAGCATCAGGACGATTTCCCGCTGACACACGGTACACATTCCGGTCAGCATTAGTACCGCGTCAGACCGCTTCGTGCTCGGATACATGCGGTGATACGGTCTGACATGGAGTCAAAGGGACGCCGTATGTTATCCTAGGACAGATTGGCCCACAATTCTTGCAACTGGCGCTCTAAATCACGAACATAGGGACATGAAGAAAGCTGGCGTTCCATCTGGTCCCACACGTGCTCGATGGGCGAGAGATCAGGCAATCTGGCAGGCCACGGAAGCGTCGGAGCATGACGTAGGCAGTCTTGGGAAACCCGAGCCATGTGTGGACGGGCGTTATCTTGTTGGAAAATGACTCCGGGACGCCCCGCCAGGAAAGGCAGCACATGGGGCAGCAGGATCTCCTGTACATAGCGCTGGGCTGTCAACGTCCCTTGGATTACTGTGAAGGAAGTCCGGCTGTCATACGCGATGGCTCCCCAGACCATCACGACTGCAGATCGGGACGTGTTCCTCTGTACAGTGAGGTTGGGATTGTAGCGCTCACCTGCAGTCCTTCACACTCTGACTCGGTGGTCGTCGGGTCCCATACAAAGCGGGATTCGTCGCTGAACACTATACGTCGCCAGTCTTTAGCATTCCACGTTGCTCGCTGCTGACACCACTACAATCGACGCCGACGATGGTCAGGTGTTAATGGCAGAAAACATAAGGGCAACCGGGAGTGTGATTCGCCTATGCCAGGCGTCTGGGAATGGTTCTGACGGACACAGGATTCCCTTGTACAGCCTACACATGTCTCTGGATATTGGACAAGGACGTCGTTGCATCTATGCGTGCCGCTCTCACGATCCCACGGCCTCTCAGCTGGTGGTCTGTCTGGGTCGTCCGGAGCCAATCCGCCGTGTCCGGGTGCTTTCCCGTGTCCATTGCTCTCAACACGATCGGACCGTACTGTCCGACCGGCCCCAATGGCGGCCGATTCGGCGCGCCGGCCACCCTGCCTCTTTCATCCCGACGATACGACTTCATTCAAAACTCCGTCAGTTGCCTGTACGCACATCTATGGCGGCTCCTCTGCATGTCTATCGCTCAGGGATATCACCTGACTCTTACCGTGCATTTCGGCACGCATGTGCAGTCCCTTGCGCGGCGCCTTATAAGCCCGAAGGATTGCGATTGCTGCGCCGGTCTTGGACGCGCGGGCATGCGGAATCGCACGAAACTTTAATCAGTTGCATGTCTGCCATCCTTGTAGCTATTCGCCGAGTTTCGCGCTAATCGCACGGTTTTTTCTTGGTGCGCGGATTTTTATGACAATGAGTGTATATAGATAAAGCTGAATTTTGAAATTATCACGAAGAAGAAATATTTTCACGTTGTTGACGTGATATTGGCCGAACGTACTTCGTCCGAACGAAGAATGTTTGAATTTCAGTTCAGAAGCAAACTCTCATGGGAAAAGTTGGGTTTGGTTGCCGTTTTGTTCGCTCTACTTTTATCTTTTTTTCTTCTCGAAATTCATCAGTTTATTGATTGAAGATGGTTTTTCCTCTCAGAGATTTTGAACAGACAGAGCATTTTAAAATCTTGCTATGTTAGCTACAGAAATGAGATTACTTCTGTCTCCTACCAATAAAATAAGTTATTTTTTTTTGCTGCATCAATAGTCTGGAATTTCTATGCTTTTTACGTTTACATGAAAGTTATATTTGAATATCGAGGCGATTTCGAAGATATTTCCGTTGTGCCGCAAGAACGTATGGTGCCGAGTCACTGTTTTACAATTGGAAGGGTGTTTTTCTTCATTTACCTTTCTCTCTGGTGTCTGTTTGTAATCGTTCAAGCATGAACTTTGAAGAAAATACGTTGTTCATACATTTATATAAGCAAACATTCCTTTAGAAATAACAACAGCAACATGAACTTTAAAGTAATAACGTTATTTGTTGAAGTTGGACTGAAGAGCACGTTCTTAAACAATTTAACTTTTTTATTTATGTCTTCATGAGAGAGTTACTTCATTTAATATTTTGGGGTTGTATAGATGCGAAGCAAATGACACGTTCAAGAATCCCAAGCACGCAACTACAGGTTCGCAGCGAACGAATCAAATATGTATGCACTGAACAAGGACGTTTCTTTTCGAAATTGTGCAGACTACAAGGACAGTGCTTTTGGTGTGGAAGAATGGGGAAGTATGTGTGTGTGTGTGTGTGTGTGTGTGTGTGTGTGTGTGATTTAGCGATCTGCCATGCGGAAATCTTTTTAAAACAGTTTCAATAAACTGCATCAAAAGTAAGTATTTTAATTTTTATTCTGTTTGCACCTATAGATATTTTTATACATATGTGCTTATGGAACAAGCATTGTGCATTATAAATCAGTGACTAATCTTCTATTTAAAACCAATGCATTATTGTGTGCAATTCTATTTCTTCATTTAATTCTGTATTACATCATTCCTATCAGTTGCATTTTTTAGTAGTACTCATGCAATATGCAGCCAGTCCAGTCTTTTAATAAGAAATTTCATCGGCACGTGGTTATATCTCAGAAAATCAATGGCTCCTGCGCGCAGTCATTTCATGATCAATATACAGGGTGATCCATTTAAACCAGTACCCTGAAAAAACCTTACATTTTTGCAAGGGATCGCGCAAGGAACTTCTTTTTTCAATAGAAGCAGCAACTCCTGGAGAATGAAAACCGCCACCGTGAAGAAGATTGTTAACCGTAACTGTAACTCATCTCGTGATTTGTTTGTTGTTGCGTTGTCATTCACTTGCGTGCATTCGGAAACATGCAGTACTCTGTTCCAGAGCGTGTTTATCTAGTGAAATCGTATTGGGTAACCAATTCTGTCGTCGAAACGCAACGAGCATTTCGAAGAGAGTTTGGAGTTCGAAAAGTGCCAAGCAAGTCAAAAATTCTATCGATAGCAAAAAAACTGGAGCAAACCGGTTCTCTTCTCAGCGGTAGCGGTAGACATCACCCTCCAATGCCCCAAACGCGTGTGGACGATGTTCGGCAACGTTTACTTTAATCTCCGTCACGAAATCATTGCGCAGATTAAGCCAACAGACAGGATATTCATACGGAACTTGTCAAAGGGCAGCAAAAATAGTGCACGTAATCCTTCAGCTGCAGGAACCGGACAAGGGAAAGAGAGTAAGTTACTGCAAATGGTTTCAAAATTTTCTTAATTTGCGATCTGATATTCTCTCCATCACATGGTTTACGGATGAAGTCTGGTTTCATCTGTCAGGCTACGTCAATTCGCAAAACAGCAGATACTGGGCTGCCGAAAACCCTCACGTTATGTGTGAAACACCGATGCATTCACAAAAAGTTGGTGTATGGTGTGCGGTTTCGTCTACGAAAATTATTGGCCCCATTTTTTTCTCTGAGACTGTCAACACTAACGTTTATTGCCGCATATTCAATGAATTTGTGGAACAACTTGATGACATTGAATTGACAGAGGGCTACTTTCAGCAGGATGGCGCTACGTGTCACACATCGAAAGTCTCAATGGAACTCATAACCAGCTTCTTTGATGACAGATTAATTTCAAAAAACGTATGTCCTCCCCGATCTCCGGACTTAACTTCCCCTGACTTTTTTTTATGGGGCTACTTAAAGGATAGAGTTTACAAAACCCATCCAAAAACATTGGATGCATTGCGTGAAACAATCACGACTGAAATTGGTAATGTTACTGCTCGTACTCTACATGAGACATCGCTGAATATGGTGCGGCGTGTTCAACTGTGTTTACAAGAAAATGGAGGACAATTCCAAAATTTGCTTTGATAAAATGATTCTCCAATACCACATGTATAAGTCTCAACTCACTGTATGGTTTTGTTGTTATTTATAAAAGAGTTATAAGTAAATCACATGGTACTGGTTCAAATGGATCACCCTAATAGATTCGTTTCTGTGTAAAATTACTACAGCCCTTTTTCGTCATACCTTATTTTTTAATTATAACGCCGCTCTGATCATAATACCAAGTTGATAAAAAATATAAAAAGTGACTTATACTTAAATGGTATCTCGGGTTTGAAGGATTTTGTCAATTAATAATACGTAAAAGAAAATATGCAAAAGTACAATCTCGTGAAAGTGGGTCCATTGTGTCTTTTGCGAGATTTTCTGAAACTACGTTTGTTTTATGTGGTTGTCAATAAGTAGTTAAGCGAGAAGAAACACAATAGATACGATCGCGTATTATTTTGAGAGGCTTGTTTTGAAATCACGTTTTTATAAATGGTTGCTAATAAACAGGAAAGAAATACAAGGGCCACAGTTGGGTAAAATTCTACAAGTTGGACCATTGTGCTTTTGTTAAGAAGTTTTCTGCAATCACGCTATTTTTTAAAGTTCTCACTTGAGTTTCCCACCGAAGCTCCACACAGTCTTTGATGGCTGATTTTCAAATCGCGTCTCTTGAGGAATTATTAGTCACATAATGTCAGACTCAATGGCTGATACTTATTTCTGGTTTTCAATAGAATCACCCATCATTTAAGGGGAAATATATTTTGAAAATTTTAGACCATTGTCTATTTGAAAAAAAAAGGTGTAGTTGTATCAAATGATTATTCAACTGTATGTCTAATGGTGCAAGAAGCTCGATGCACTTCAGTAAATATTAGACCATCGTCTGTCTGAAGCTGCTGGTTTATTCAACAATCTTTTGGCTTGACAATCTCGCGAAAGTGTTCTCTGAATTCTCCTACGTTGCATGCTTTGTGTTTAAATGTGTTGATTTTATTTCGGTCAGTTTAAGTAAGCTTGCATATGGTGTGGTTACGGGAATGACATTCTTCAGTATTCACTATCACTGACCAATCTTAGACACGAACAAGCTGAGTGTTATGCGAAGTTTAATTACTTGATTTAATTTTCAACTCCACGTTTACTATTTTCTATTCATTAAAAACCTGAATATGTAAGGTAAGGACATTTCTTTGGTTTGCTCGTTTAATAAGAGATTGTATGAACTAGCTGCCAATGATAAGTAAAAACAAGACCTCAGTGTACAGGTGAGTAAAAATGCTGGAACCTCAGTATCTACACGTACCATTCGCAGAAAACATCATTCCATGGGGTACGGTGGTCGTGCGGCTGCTCATAAGCCTTTCTTATCCACTCGGAATGTTACTCGTCGTTTAGCATGGTGTAAAGAACATTTATCTTGTACCGTAGATCAATGGAAACGGGTCCTATGAACTGACGAATCCAGATACACGATCCATTAGTCTGATGGCCGTGTGTGGGTATAGCAGCAGCCGGGGGAACGCTATTTACCACAGTTTACTGCTCCTACGGTCAAGTTTGAAGCTGGAAGTGTACTCATGTGGGGGTGGTTTTTGTGGTATGGTCCCGGCCCATTGGTTATCGTGGACAAACCTGTTAACCAGCACGTCTACCTCGATATTCTGGACAATTATGCCCTACCAACTTTGTGGCAATACTATGAAACCGAGCCTTGTTGGAACCAGCAAGATAATGCACCAAGCCATAAAGCAAGGACTGTTACGGCGTGGTTTGATAATAATTTCTTATCGTGTGTGGACTGGCCAGCATAGTGTTGATCTGAATCCCATAGAGCACCTATGGAATTGATTAGAGAGCCGCATAAGAAGTTTGGAACGAAGTCTTACTACTAAGCAGCAGTTAGCGGCAGCATTATGTACTGAATGGAAGCGGCGCATACCTTTCGCTGTGTTTCAAAACCTTGTCGAAAGCATGCCTCGAAGGGTCAGTGCATGCATTAAGGCCAAAGGTGGTTTCAGAATCGCTTTAATGTAACTAAAACAGAGGAGACGAGCAACATGCAATCGTCTCAAAGAAAAAAAGAACAGGAATCATACAAACTGATAAAAGGGATGCTATATACAATGAATGAGCAATGACAAATGTACAACGTGATGCAAACAGAGCAATGCTTGAGGAAGAACAAAATGATCACAGGCGGGGCACCGCAGTGAGAAAGAATATCAGAAAGTTAATGCAGAGTCTTAACTCACCGTGAGATATAACGGACTTGGTGTAACAGCAAACCATGGGGTCAGTGGTGAGCACGTAGCATAGAAGGAGCTTTCACGGCATGCGGAGATGGAAGACTCATACTCCAGCTGCAAGCGGGAGAGGAGGCGATTGTGGAAATGTCCGAGTAGGGCAGAACTGACTTGAATGGAAGACGCAGGAGGAGGTAGACTGCGGAGTTGCTTGTAATACACGTAGATGACGTGTTTCACCAACACAAACACGTAAGAACACACTGGTGGAAGGAACACAAGAGGATGATCACAGAGGAGAAGATGCTGGTATGCTGCAAAAGTGAGGTCGACGGTGCAGGAGAGACGAGCAATGGAGAACGCCAGATGTAGGAGAGGTAATACCACAGGGCAGTAAAGGTAGACGTGCGGGACGTCCACCTCCTGCGCGCAGAAGGAGCAAAGAGGGGAAGCGAGAAGTGTCATGCGGTGGAGAAGGGATGGAACGGGGAGCGGTTATCAAGGTAGAGTAAATGGGCATTGAGTTAAAACGGGGACAAAAGAGGGGAGCGGGTAGCAGCCCAGACAGTAGAAACAGTAGCAAGAGGGACACTGTGAATAAGGAGAGGTGAAGGGGAAGCAGAAAAGGAGAGAAACCGATAGAAAGATTTAGTGGAGAACCAGAACAGAGGAAGAGACAGGTCAGAGACACGCAGAAAGAAGAGGAGTGGTAGCGGAGCAGAAAGTACAGAGACAAGGCCATAAGGAGTTGCGAGATCAGGAAACTGGAAACGATAGCACAGCAGAGAGAGTCGTAGACGTAGCGAGCTGAAGGAGAGGAGAGAATATCAGACGGAAGGCTGGAAAAAGAGCGCCAGGAGAGGTCAGGGTTAGTAAGGTCGCGGACCGTTACTACCCCAGCACGAAGCCAGGAGAAGAAAGCGAAGCAGGGAAGATGAGGGAGACGAAGTAGCGAGGAGAAGAAGAGAGGTTCAGAGAGAAGGTCGAGAGTAGAAGAAGAAGGGGAGCGAATAAGATGGAGAGAACGCACGAAAGCGAGGGCCTCAGAATAGGCAAGAGGTAGTTTGGAGGGAACAGAAGGAAAGCAATCCATTAGTACGAGAGAGGAGAAAGCAAAATGAGGGTTGCGCGGGGAGGTAAGGACGTTGCGCACAACGACGGCCGACGGAACAAGAGCAGTAAAAAGACGGAGGAACATGACGATGCGGCTGGCTCGACAGTAGAGCTGAACATCAATGAGCCCAATTCCACCACGAGCTGGAGGAAAACAGAGCTTGGTGACGGCGACCCAGTGATGACCGGACTACATGACACGGGTGAGGCAACTGGTGATTTCTCGGAGGCAGTAAAGTTTTCTCGGAGGCGTGAGGCAATCCAGGAGTACTGACACAGAGAAATAAGATCGGTACGTGCAAGGTTGGTTCGTTGATAAAACGACGTGCAGAATTGGGCACGGCGCCACAAGGCAGCTGCTTGAATGAGACGTGGGCGATGCGCACTACGGGTGGCTGTTGAAGAAGCATGAGGCGAGCTGAAAAACACCATTAGGAAGCGCTGAGCCGACGAGGACCAGGCGGTCCCCCACGCGGAGTCTGTACGGCCAGACCACGCACCGCACCGCAGTCCAGTGTATTTGGCGGCATTGAGTTCTGCAGCAGAGCAGGAGGCATAGGTATCAAAAAGATGACGGAGCTGAGAGGACTGAGAATCGGCACGGATGCACACGGTGATATTATTAGCGTAAGCGATGCAGGAGATAGAGTGGTGCCGAGTGCTTGAACTGGTGTTGTTAAAGATGCCTGAAGGGAGTGCTCCACGGAGCGCAGGAACGGCTCCACTGCGATAGCGAAGAGTTGGCCTGATAACGGGCAGCCTTGTCGCACACCACGGCAAAAGGGGATGGCCGCAGTGAGAAAGGAGGCCGTCTAACGTGGAAAAACGGTGTCCCGGTAGAGAGAGTAAAGGAGAGAAACAAAGGAGGGAGGAAAACCAAAGCTGAGAAGAGTGTTAGAAAGATAAGTATGGGAAATATTATCAAAAGCGGAGCGAAGATCAAGAGTAAAAAGGGCAAGAGGCTCAGAGCGTACATTAGCAAGGTGAAGAAGGTCGCGGAGAAACAGAACATTACAAGAGATAGAACGGCGGGGAACGGTGTAAGTCTGATTAGGGGAAAGAATGTACGGCAGAATAGAGTTAAGCCGGCGGGAGAGAAATTTAGTGTAGAGTTTGTAGTCTAAGTTAAAGAGGGAGATAGGACGCCAATTCCCCAAGTCAAGAGGGTCTCCTTTCTTGGGATAAAGAACAATACGTGAATCTGTGAAACTCCTCGGGAGAGTAGAACAGTGAAAAGCAGCAGTTGGATCACAGAGGGAAAAAGGCAAGAGCGCGGAGAAGAAAGTACGGTAGAAGAGCAAAGGGAGGCAGTCCGGACCCGGAGCAGCGTGAGGGTTAAGAGAAGAAAAAGAATCGGAGAGCTCACAAGAAGTAGGAGGGAGAAGAAGAGAGGCAGAAAGATGGGGCGGGGGTGGGGGGTGAGGGAGATTGGAGAGAAGATGAGCAGAAGCAGAGGAGGAAGGTGGAGGAGTTTCACAGAATTTATCGGCGAAAAACCGGCGTACCTGAGAGCAAATAACATCTGGATCGGAGGTAATGCTGCCAGACGGAAGACGAAGGTGACGGAGCGAAGTAGAGGCACAGCAATCTGACTCCATAGATGTGAGGAAGTCGTATGAGCAATCCGCTGGGTTGAAATGTTGTAAATGAAGGCGGATGAGGGCTTGCTGTGCGAGGGGTTCCAATAGGGCCTTGAGCTCAGGTTGGTATACAGGGAAGCGCGGATCAGCTAAACTGATGAGGGATAGCTTCTGTCGAGCATGATCGAGTTGCATCAATCGAAGAGTATTCGCTGTATAAGAGACCTGGCGGATGTGGAGAATGAGCTGTTGTTTGGTCGCCAACCAATACAAAAGAGCACAGGGAGCAGCTGCATCCCCTCACGACGGGCATCGAGGAAAGGCACGGATGGAAGAACAGAACTCGGAATCACCAAGCAGGGTAGTATCAAAGGTCCATGGGCCGACTGTTCGAGAAGACGGCGACGCGGCGAACACTGTCAGAGTCCCCACGCAGTGGTCGGAGGACGCTCTGGGGTGATTGAGAGAATATGTTACTGCCGGAAGGAGCGATCGCGAAGCATAATAGCGATCTAAGCGAGGAGTCAGGGGAGCTAGCGTCCCAGATGAACGCCAGGTGTGGGAGGCGTCCGCAGGATGAAGATGCCGGTGGACGTCAACTAGAGAAAAATCCGAGACAAGGTCTTGGAGGAGGACGACTAGGTCCGTGCTGCGCTCACGAGACACTGGCAGGCGGTCAAGAGACGGGTTGAGAGTGCAGTTGAAATCACCCCCGAGAAGCACTCGATCAGAGGAAGGAACCTGAAAGAGGGCTCCACGGAGGCTCGTGAACAGCAGGGATAGGTGCGTAGAGGAACATGGTACGTAGATGTTGAAGACATGAAAACGAACTCCAGCTAGAGTGAAAGAGATTTGCTGTAGAAGATCTCGGCAGAGATTGCGGACGGAGAGTGAAGATAGGGTGGTTCGAAACTGAGGACGAACACCAATAGCGAGACCACCGAGCACAGAGTAACGGAAAGCATGGTGAAAGGTGAAGTCCCAAGTGCTCCATCTATGAAAAAGTGTCGAGGAGTGGCAGTTCGTCTCTTGCAGAAGGGCTAAGTCGGACCCAAGGGGCGAGAGATCTTCCAGAAGGAGAGCGTTTGTGAGGGGGTTAGCAACCCTCCTACAATTCAGAGTGGCGACCTTGAATGGGTAAGTCCGACGTCGGATGAAGGGCGGCTTTGGCAGCTTTCTGTAATGTGTCGAGGCGATTGATAATACCGCGACACCACAAGACGTAGTCGGGTTGCTTGGCATGATGCAGGTGGAACTTGTGGATGGAGGTTGCTTGGTCGAAGACCTCGGAGAGAACTGCTTCAAACTGCTGTAAATAGATGAGAGAAGCCTCCCGACTTGTTTTATGAGTGAGAAACTCATAAAGATCTTCAAAGGAGACAGGTTCTGAAGGAAGCATTGGGAAGCAGAGTCGAGAAATCTTCAAACGTCGGTAGAGGACCCTTGGACTTTGAAGAGGAAGAACGTGAACGGGACTGGGGAGACTTGGAGCTTGCTAGACGGGTGAAACGATGGAGGCGGCCAGTCGGAGAAGGTGACTTCTTTTTCTTCCGGGCCTCGGTACTGGCAGTAGAGCGACGTTTGCCGTGGATCGATTACACACGAGATGTAGAATTAGAGGAAAGGTCCACCTCATCGCCGGGAGCAAAAGTGCCGATGGTGAATGACGCTAGAAGATCAGCCGTGATGTCTTCTGATGGAGAGAGAAGGAGGAGTCAAGCGGAGAAAAATGCGACAGAGTGGAAAAAGCAACGCCGGAAGACGCGCTTTGATCGAAGACTTTAATCAGATTTTCGGCAGAACTGGGCCCAGGAGGTGCAGGTGCAGGAGGAGGCATGGCAGCAGAAACGGAGGAAGAGGTAGAATGCTGCCTTGGAGCTGCAGGAGTCAGTGGCGCTGCATGGGGCAATGAGCCTGCTGAAGACGGTAAGCCCAATGAGCCTGCTGAAGACGGTAGGCGGCGCTCGTTACCACAACGAACATTAAGGAACCGTGGAAACTTTATGAGCAGTTCTACGGAAGCCACAGATATGTTTATCATCGGGGTCAGAGGGGAAGAGGAGAGAGTCTTCTCTGGGCCGACTACTCTGCCGCATCGACTAAGTGCAGCACACAGCATATTATTGGAGATCTCCGGAGGTACCGGATGTAGACAGACCAGAACCGGACGCCGGGCGATGGATTCAGCTAAGAGGTGACGATCGCCAATTGATAGGTCCCGAGACAAGACAAGCTCGGCATATTCTTTCTTCGAAAAATAAACAATCACAGTTCGTGGCTTACGGGTGAGGTGGGTGATGGCACCTGAAGGAAGCATCTTCTTGAGAGCGGAGCTGTACTGCTTCAAAGGAGTGTTGCGAAGCGCATCAAAACAAACCCCCAACTCGAGGGTCGAATGAAGACGTTGACCAGCAGGAGAGTTCTCGGTAATGTCTATTAAGATGGTATCACCGTTGAGAGTAACGTAAGAATCCATATGGAGCAGACGGGACGAGGAGGAAGCCGGTGGAACACCAGAGGGAGCCGTATAATACGTGCGTGCAGAAGTGTCCCCTCTGGAAGGCACTGACGTAGCATGAGGCAATGTACTAGAAGCAGAGGCAGTAGAAACTGTTGAGGGCAGAGTAGCCATGCCATCAGAGACGTCCATGAACTCATCATCGTCAGCAGAGGCCAGTGACGTCACATCCACGCTTTCAAGAGCAGAGTCGGAGACCCGGGTAGGAGAAGAAGAGGTGCAAATGACAGGAGGAAGATGAAGAGGCTCTCCACTAGCAAGCGAAGATGATTGGTAGGCTGCGACTGACGTTGGAGGGGCGACGCGAAGAGCTGCAGCGATGCGAGAAGGAACAGCGCCCTCATCGGAAGATGCCATAATCAATGGCAAGTGTTAACGAAGGAAACGACCAGCTCGGTCTGGAAATTAAAACACTGATAATGAAAAACAATAAGCACTCACCAACTCGTGAGGGACCTTAAACGCAAGCACAGACCTTTAACTTTGGAACTCACACAGAAGAACAACGATGGGAAACACAAAACACGTACGTAAAGCACTGAAACACGGAGCTCGTGAAGACTCGTGTAGGCCAAAGGTGGACCGACACTGCACTAATGTATGCCAATAAATGCTATGTTGTGTTTCTCTTTTAGGTGTCCGGTGACTTTGGTTGATATAGTGCATATCCGAATGACAAAGCGATCCTTGGACACTAGATGTAAGGAACACGTACGAAGTGTCAACCAGGACATGTAGAATACAGCCCTCGCCAGAGAAGTCATGCATTGCTCGGCCACTCCTGTATGGAATAGTGTTAGAATTGCCCCTTACACGAATTTTAAAGAGACAGCCATCAGGCAAACAGTCGAAATTCTATCCAGCAAACCGGCATGCAATGATATGGTCTCTACTGAACTACCAATGGTCTGGCATGCATTATTAAAAGATAGAAACACATTCGCGGAGCACTGTATAATTGGGTGATAAAAATTCATGTAATATGTTCTTGGTGTCACCCACGTTATTTTCAAAAATCATCTTCGTTCTTTACATGTTCCAATTCCTTACATTTTTATGTCTACCATTGCCTTAAAAAAGCTTCCCAATGGAGTGCGAAAGCTTGGCGAATCGTTGTGCTGACTACACCACAAAAATAAACGGATTTAATACGCTGTATGCGTTTCATTTCAAACTTATGCACCCACCACAAGTCATCCTGAAGAAGAAATTGAAGAATTTTATGAGGAAATTCGTCATCTAAATAATAAAGGTAAGCAGCACTTAAAGATAATTATGGGAGATTTCAATGCAAAAATAGGGCAACGACAACAGAATGAAACTTCAGTAGGTAAATTCGGTCACGGCAACAGAAACCAGCGTGGAAATACTCTCGTTGAGTTTGCAGAGGCAGAAGGATTTTTCATCTTGAACTCCTTTTTCAAGAAAAAGCCACACAGGAAATGGACATGGAGACATCCAATTGGGACGACAAGTGAAATTGATTTTATTATGTGTAACAAAAAATTCGTCATCGAAGACTGCAGTGTGTTGAACAAGTTCAACACAGGTAGTGACCATAGATTGGTGAGATGTAAGATGCACCTCAACACTAAACTGGAACGTGGCAAGCTCATAAGACAAACAAAATGTATTGACATAACCAACCTTAAAAAACACCATAATACTTTCAAGTTGGAACTGAAGAACAGATTCTCTGCTTTAGAAGGCCTAACATCGGACGAAGTGAATATTTCGGAAGTTAACAGAAAAGTAACCAAAGCTCTAATGGAAACAGCAACAAAATTAGCTGGGTCTAAGAACAAGTTGCATGTGAACAAATTATCAGGAAAAACCAAAATGTTGATGCAAAAAAGAAGAGAGATGAGGACAACTAAAGAAGATGTGACTTCCAAAGTGGAATATATAGAGCTATGCAAGACAACACGAAAAAGTATCACTGAAGACGTAAGGAAATTCAACTGTGAGCTAGTGAGGAAAGCAATTGAAAACAACCAAAGCCTTAAGATAGCAAAGGGACATCTCAGTAAGGGAAGAAAACAGATTATGGCTCTGAGAAAAGAAGATGGTTCTATAACAAGAAATAGAGGCGAAATTTTGACAAGAGTGAAAGATTTCTACTCCAAATTATATGAAAGGGATGATACATGCACTCCAGACATCATGAAAGGTACCAGAGTTCTTCCAGTCCTCCCAGCAGAAGTTGCTCATGCAATCAAGAACATGAAGCGGGGGAAAGCTCCAGGAGAAGATGGAATTACTATAGACATCATACAAGAAGCAAGTGGAGAAATTGAAACAGTACTCGCCCAAATTTTCACTCGATGCCTTAATGAAGGGAAGATTCCTGAGGATTGGAACAATGCTACAATGATCCTGCTACATAAAAAAGGTGACATTGAGGATCTCAGGAACTACAGACCTATCAGCCTCCTATCAGTGGTTTATAAAATCTTCACTAAAGTTCTTTCACACCGCTTGAAGGTAACACTGGACATGGCTCAACCGAGAGAACAAGCTGGATTCAAAAGTGGCTACAGCACAATAGATCATATCCACGTATTGAGAGAACTAATTGAAAGAGCGAGGGAATATGAACTTCCATTGTGCATGGCTTTTATCGATTATGAAAAAGCCTTTGATTCGGTGAAACCATCAGCAGTTACCACGGCTCTGAAATCCTGCGGTATTGAAGATGCATACATTAATATTATTAATAACATCTATGAAAATGCAAGTGCAAAGATTCGGCTGTTTGAAAATACAACACACATAAAAATTGGAAAGGGAGTGAGACAAGGTGACACCATATCTCCGAAGCTCTTTAATGCCACATTGGAAAATGTCTTTCAATCACTGAACTGGGAAAACAAAGGGATAAAGATTAATGGAGATTATCTAACCCACCTTCGTTTTGCTGATGACGTAGTCATTTTTGCAACTACCCCATCAGAGCTGCAGAGTATGATCCAGGAACTTGCTGACAAGAGTAAAGAAGTGGGATTAAAAATGAACTTTCAGAAGACAAAAGTGATGTTCAATGCTTTTACAAGAAATGAAGATTTATCGATTGATGGAGAAAAACTGGAGATAACAGATACGTATGTTTATCTTGGACAGCAGATATCAAGTGAGGGTCACATTGATGAAGAAATTAATCGGCGTACAAAACTTGCCTGGAGAGCTTTTGGAAGAAACAGCATAATTTTCAAGAGCAATATGCCATTATGTCTTAAAAGAAAAGTGTTTGATCAATGCATCCTTCCAGTGCTTACGTATGGTGCAGAGACGTGGACCTTAACTAAAAGAGACATACAAAGGCTGCAGACAACTCAAAGAAGCATGGAGAGGTGCATGCTTGGTATAACCAGGAGAGATAAGAAGAGGAACTCGTGGATCCGAAAAATGACGAGAGTGGAAGACATCATGATCAGAGTTAAATCCCTGAAATGGCAATGGGCTGGACATACTGCCAGAAGGACAGACCATAGATGGACAGCCGAAATTTTAGATTGGATTCCAAGGGACAGGAAAAGACCCAGAAAAAGACCACATGGGAGATGGGTGGATGAAATTCGTAAATATGCGGGAGTGACATGGAGGAGACTGGCACAAGACAGACCGTTGTGGAGGAAACTTGGGGAGACCTTCGTCCAGCAGTGGATTGATAATGGTTGACAATGATGATGATGATGATGCGTTTCATGATCACGAAATCCGAGATATGCATCCAGAAGTTATACATCAAACGTTAGACGGAAAGAAATGTTTTTGGTTACACCACACCTTTTTTGGCGTTTTTATTCACGCTTTCGAACCGTAGGTTGAAGAAGCGTATATGCTCCAGCTTTGTTGTTCTGTCTGTCTGTCCGCACGATAACTCACCTAAAAATGGTTCGATGTCGACGAAAATTTCGTATGTGGTAGGGGAGAACCTGGGAACGAACCCTGTTGAAAATGGGCGAAATGGGGTCAAAGGTCAGGACATAGGAGCAGGATTCATTCCATCGCCCTTATGCGTCATAACTTACGTAAAAAATCTTCGATTGCGACAAAACTTCATCATGTTGTTCCGGAGGTATACTGAACCAGTTCTGTTGAATATCATCGAAATGAGGTAAAAGGTCAGGGCACACAAGCGAAATTTATTCCACAGCCATTATCCTCATAAGTTGAGTAAAAAGTTAGTAAAATCATGCAATGCATTGATTATGATACGCTTTCCAACATACGAGAAATCGCGCGCAGACAAACCCTCCTCCCTACCCTGACCGTTGATTCGTTCAATATACCTCCGGAACACCATACTAAAGTTTTGCCGTAATAGAAGCATTTTTACTCAAGTTATTACTCAAATTATTAGGATAATGGCTGTGGAATAAATCTCGCTCCTGTGCCCTAACATTTGATCCCATTTCGATGATATTAAACAGAATTGGTTCAGTATACCACCGGAAAAACATCCTAAAGGTTTGTCGCAATAGAAGAAATTTTGGTCAAGTTATGAGAATAATGGCTGTGGAATAAATCTCGTTCCTGTACCCTGACCTTTGACCCCATTTGGATGATATTCAAACCCAGTTCGGAATATCTCCGGAACAACATGATAAAGTTTTGTCGCAATCGACGCATTTTTACGTACACTGTAAAAAATTGCCGTGAATTCTCGGTGTTTCAACTGTATTAAAACGGTTTACGGACCGTAAGCACGCCAAGGGCGACGAACCGTACATTTTCGGTAGATAAACTACATGTTCACGGTGTTTAAACTGTTTTAACCATTACGGTATGATACCTGTTTTTTTACGTGCTGTCGAATGGCAACGGACTGGTCGCGGACGCCATGTTGGTATGAAGCGATGGACGTCTCTCTACATAAAGTAAGGATTCTATGTTACTGATTTATAGAAGCACCGCAGCATTTATTTTCGGTAAGTATTTTTTTGTTTTGTGTAAGTCACAGTGCATTATGATGAGAATGTTAGTATTAAGTGGTTTTGGTAACAATTGAAACAAGTTTGATTTTTTATTTCATGTATTTCGTTCAAATTATTTGTTAGGCCGAACAAGTTAAGTAAACGAATGCAGTTGCTAACTAATTTTCCTCGCTTGTCCTGTGACTAGGGTGACAACTAGTTTTGGAGAACAAGGTACAAATTGTATAATGGTCAATTTCACCCAGACCACGTTGGTGCCAGGAAATTTTTATTTAGCATTCGCAATCGCAGATGCTAAAAATTCTAACACCATGCTCCTGCTTCCTACATTTTTTTTTTCAGTGCCAGACAGCTTTTTTTGGAATTTGGGCTACTGAAGATTTTGTGGCCCCTATTTCTGGTCACAAGTGCTTGTAAAATACGAATGTCCTATAGACTATACGATAGATATGTATGTCTTGTACATATGTTGGATACCTATTTTCTTTATATATGTATGTTAAGGCTTTGTAAAATACATCTTATGTGTTTGCAGACATAAGGAAATGTATTATTTTTAATATTTATTCCTAAAGAAATGCAAACATTGAATCAAGTATAGATAACAAAAATTTGAAATGAATGCACAAAAACAGAAGTTCACACATAGTTCAGGAGTTTGTCTTTAAAATGTCTGTTTAAAGATGTTGAAACATTTTTTTCTACAAACTAACACATTGAAGAAATCTCATGTGAGCAGTGTGTATACCTCATCTGTGGTAAGATGGAAATTTATCAGAACCATTCAATTTCTTAAAAATTAGTTGAAATATATCAATACACAGGTATTTGTGTAGTAAAAACTGCCAGTGTTTTCTGTAAAATTATAAAAAAAATAACAGAAATATCACTCAACTGATGCCCAACGCACAACTCGAGGCGCGTCGCGTAAACTTAATAGCAGTACCAATATCTGTTTGTTTTATTTATAAAATGAGTACCCCAAAAGGTGTATTTCAATGCAAACACAATTGCACGTAGAAAGTTTTACAAACAGGTCACTGATGCTAGGCAGTAATTACATTAGAACTGCTTCGTGAGCTAAGAAAAACCCCTCAAAAAATCTCTTCAGGTGTACTGTGTAAGAAATAAACATTGCTAGTATACCCCAAAATCTCAAGTGTCCACATATCTTACAAAAATTTTATACTAAAGAAAATTCAAACATTGAATCAAGTGTAGACAACATAAATTAAAAATGAATGCACAAAAACAAAAGTTTGCCGCCCCGGTTGTGCAGTGGTCTAAGCGATGACCTCTGATCATTCGTCCGAAAGGGGTCTGGGTTCGAATCCCGGTGAGGCATGGATGTTGTGTTTGTCTTACGGCACTGGCTCTTTCCCTTCCCTGGAACCAGAGACCCTAAATTAGCAACGGGCGACTGCTTATAGCCCATTGAGTTGCTCACGGTGGTCGTTAAACCTTCAATCAAAAAAAAAAAAACCTCCAATAAAAAAAAAAGTTCAGGCGTCCGAAGAAATGAAACAAAGACTTTGGTCAAAGTGGCAAAGGAGAAACTAAAATACAAGGCACAATGTATACGAGATTCAGAACATGGAACTTTGAAATGAGGCGTGCATGTTTAGGTTCCTGCAGCAAGCACTGTGCATACATTTTTATTGGCCAATTGATGAGGAGAGGGCACAAGCACAGTCAGCGTTTTGTCTTTCCCAACAATACAAAGACAAAATAGCTCCCGCAGCCCCTTCCTACAGCTTTCCCGGTCTTTCATTATGACATCCCTTTTCCGTCCTCTTCACTTCGTGCAAATCCTGGACTGAAATTTTTTTCCGAGAGAGTTCCTTTTCCAATTATATAGCCCCTCTCCAGCACAATTACCCTGCAGATTATTTTTCAAATTGAACGGCTGCAAAAAAATTTTTTTATTTTTTTTTTTTAAATCGTTTATTCGTGGCTTATACAATGCAAATTGCCGTACATGTTTTTCAGTGAGAAATTTACCTTTATTTTCATTTTTACGATATGATCATAAATATGCCTTTGTACATTTGTCTCCTCAAAAATTATTAAATTTAAATTTGCTAATTGTTTTGGCCATATTTTTCTTTTTGCATAGCGTACTAAGTGTCTGTAGTTCCTATTCCAACCTCTAAAGTTTTCTGTCACTCAGTTTTAATACAAAACTACGATATTTCCTATTCCCTAATTGTTTTGAGCTGTATATATATAGTAATAAAGTCAACCACAGATAAATTGTAATCCTAATACAGAACCCAAAATAACACCCTGAATTCCTGATAAGAGAATTTTTTTCCAAAGACCAAACCTGCCCCCCGCATTAAAAAAGGCAAAATCCTATAAAAAAAATTTGCAGCGTGTTAGTGAAAACACCAAATATAAATATAATCACCTGGTAATTTCTAAACCTTACTTTACCATGGACTTCAATCAAGATGGCTGATGCCATATTTGATATATCTCAAGGGGCCTCTGTCCCTCATTGTCAGTTTGTCACTATAAATGAATTGAAACAAATCTCCGAGAATTTACATCATGAAAGGGTGAATCGGTGAAAATTTTAATCACAATGTAACATTCAGGCCTCTTGTGTCGCCATTCTGATTGAATATCAGCAATGAAGTCACATCACCAGTGAAACATTATCTCCATCAGTGCTAAATAAATGAGGTAGGAGACAAGTTTCTAGAAATGAAAATCTTATTTTTTTGAAAAACTGGAAAAACAAGAGGTACATACAGGTACCGGATTTATTTAAAAATAGAAAGTAGTCATGACTACTCTTTTTTGTGCAAAGTACATCACAACTTGCATTTCCTTTGACATCTTGGAGTCGAATTTTTCACGATTACAATACTTTCTCATGCTAATGTATGAAAAAGGAAAAAGTATTTTTCACATAAAAAAAAAGAACTAGGAACTCTCATAAAATTGCAGGTCCTGTTCATGTGGTGCTCCACAGAGCTGCACACATAAAATCTTTACTGTTTCTACCGGTTTTCAAAATCTTTTGGATTCAAAAGTCTTAGTTTCTTATTTCCTTCTCAACAAATAAAATTCTTGTTTTTATTCTGTTGCATTTATTTGCTACAAAAATGTATATATACAGGGTGTCCAAAAATTATTGGACACATAACAAAATTATATAAAACAAAACATTAAACAGATAGAAATAAACTGACTGTATTAACTTACAATGTAACTGCACAAGTTAATAAATTTCGATGCGAGATCCCTTGGTTGCTCGTAGTACGTCTAAGCGATACTCAATTTCATGCCATGTATTGTCAAGCATCTGAGGAGTTATGGAATTAAACAGCAGCTGTTATACGCTACTTTAGTTTCTGCAAATCAGTACAAGGCGTCTGATAGACACGATCCTAATCCCACATGAAATAATCCAATGGAGTTATATCTGGAGAGCGAGGAGGCCACAGAATGGGACCACCACGGCCAATCTATCTGTTGGGGAAAAGGCTCATTTAGGCACTTATGTATAAATGTTGACCAATGCGGAGTCGTACCGTCTTGTTGGAAAATGACATCATATCTTTTGATCTGGGAATAGCGAAAGTTTCTATCATATCCAAGTAAATGTCATCATTTGTTTTTCGCAGAAGGAAGGGCCAATCACTTCTCTTTTTGATAGGGCGCACCACACGTTAACTTTTGGAGAATCACGTTCTAGTTCAATAGCAGCATGAGGCAGTTCACTACCCCATATCCTACAGTTGTGACAATTCACAATACATGAAATGTGGATTCATCACTGAAAAATGACAGTACTGAGAAAGTTTTCGTTGTTTTTCACTCAATTTAGCATAACCACAGCGAAATCGTTTCGCAGAGTGTGATCATTTACATGCATCTTTTGCACTATTTGGATTTTATAAGCATAAAACTTTAATTTCTTGTGCAAGATATCGTGAACTGTCGATTTCGGAATGCACAGTTCTATGCTTGCTTTACGAATGGATTTCCTGGAGCTTCGTCGGAAACTTCCATTAACTTGGTTAACCGTCTCACCGCTGATGCTAGGCCAACCGGCTCCTCCACGAGGTTCCACATTGCTAGAACTGTTTTATCCATCGCTTAATTGAATTCATTGATGGAGGATTACAACCATACTCTAAATGGTACTGTCTTTTAACTTTAATGACAGACTTTAATTTCGCAAGCCATAACACACACATCGCCTTGTGCTGTACGGATGACATTACTACCGACTGCGCATTTCTCATACATTCCTCATCAGGCCACACCTAGTGCCATCTATCGGATTCTGGGAATAACAATTCTGCAAAACAAAAATATAGAAACCGTGTTTGTAATACGTGACATAGAAAAACCGACAATGCTCAGTTTTTTTTTTTACATAATTTTGTAATGTATCCAATAATTCTGGGACACCCTGTATATTGCTTAAGACAACAGTGCTGACAATTACGGAGGATCTTTTTGCGGACATATTTTTTGTATTGTAAATAATTTTGGTAATGAATCTTTGTTCTGCATGCTAAATTGGTTGAATTTTTAAAAAATATGTAAAAGAATTTAGTTTCAGAGGCATCAAAGCCTTTGGCAATTAGTGTCAGTTATTGTTTATTTTTGATACATGAAATTTTACATTCAATACATAAAACAGTAATTCCTTCTGTTTTTCTTAGGAATATCTCATATTATAAAACATTTTGCATAAAAGTGCATACTTAGTACTTAACATCATGTTTGAGTGTGTCAATTGCAACTATGTTTCTTTATCTTTAAAGAAATATGTTCACCACATGAGCATTCATAGAAATGTAAATAATTTTAGATTTCAGTGTGGGGTGCGTGGTTGCTCCAAGACATTTGGCTCTTACTATGGCTTTAATACTCATGTCTCGCGATACCACCGTGGATTGCGTATTTTACAACTTTGCAATTCAGAAGTGGATTTAAAGTGCAACCCAAGATTGTGTCATAAGGCATTTAATAGAGTTTCTGATTTAATATCACACATTAAGTCACATCTAACCTCCGGGGGCTTTATTAGATGCTGTTTTAAGGGGTGTGCCAAAACATTTAAAGTCAAATCTTCATTTTCATCCCATTTATCTAGATATCATCTGAATCCCAGTACAAAATTCCTATCTCCACAGTTTCTTAATTCTGAGCCAGTTGCCCTGACCCTGAGAGTTGACAGTACTGTGGAACTAGTCACTTCTGACGTAAGTGAACAACTTAATCAGTCAGACAGCCATATCTCTGAAGAACTCACACTGAAAAATATTGCTCTTTTTTGCTTGCTTTTGGAATCAAATTGCCTAATCCCATCTAAAACAGTACAGTTGATAACGGAAGAGATATTATTTACTGATTCAGGAGGATTCCTTTTTCACACAGAGTTTCACTGATAAATTGAGGTGAATTAGTAAATATATCTGAAGATGAAAAAAAAAACAGTTGTAAAATATGTCCATGACTCAAAATTTTTAAAATCTGCATTCGATACTGAATCGGGACTTCTTAAATCTATCTATTTAAGACAACAATATTTTGAAAAAAGCATGAAATTTGTCAAACCCATTGAAATTTGCATGGGTCGCGATGAGATAAATCGCTTGCGTTACTGCCACTACATTCCAATTAAAAAAACTCTTTTTAATCTGCTCCACGATAAGTCTGCAAAGGATCAAGTAGATCATCCACTGAAAAATGAAGTAGCAGATCGAATGAGTGATTTTACTGACGGTAGCGTGTTTCAGCAATGCCAAGCAGATGGATCAATAAAAATCCTTCAGCTTATCCTTTTTCAGGATGCGTTTGAGGTTGTTAACCCGTTAGGTTCTTCACAAAATAAACATAAATTTCTCGGATTTTATTTCACATTAGGAAACATCTACCCTCAGTATAGGTCATCAGTTCACCAAATGCAGCTTCTTTTACTGTGCTGTGAAAAAGATTTAAAATTGTTTGGCCAAAAAGTAGTATTTAGGCAATTGATTGGTGACCTTAAAGAAATTGAGAATGGATTTAATGTGGATGGTGTATGTTATGTAGGGAGGGTTTTTTGTATTACTGCTGACAATTTTGGAGCACATTTTATTGGTGGATTTAACCAGAATTTCTCAACTTCAGAATATATGTGCCGTTATTGTCTAATGCAAAGAGATACTTGGAAGAGTTCAGAGTATCCATATTTGAGTGCTTCATCACGAACTGTTGAAAATTATGATGCATCTGCTTCGCAATTAGCCATGGGTAGCCAAGGAATCATTTTCCCGTCTCTGTTCAATGAGTTGCAGTACTTTCATGTTTGTCTTCCTGGGCTCCCTCCTTGTGTGGGTCATGACTTGTTTGAAGGGGTTTGTGACTATGATTTGTCACTTTACCTAAATTACTTTGTTCAGAAAGGCTGGCTTACGTATACTTTATTAAATGATCTAATACGTAGCTTTTCATTTTCTGAGCATGATGATTCTTGCAGGCCTGCTGTGTTTCACCCAAAAAGCAAAAGATTAAATGGCAGTGCTTGTCAGAACTGGGCCTTACTTCGCTTTTTGCCAACCCTTCTGTACTCTAAGATAGATACTGATGATTCTGTATGGAAACTAGTTGCTACACTCAGAGAAATTGTGGAATTTGCCTGTGCACCTAGCATAAGTCATTCACAAATTGCATATTTCAAAATCATAATTGAAGAGTACTTGAAGGAAGGTTGCTTTTGCAGATGTGCCTCTTCGACCAAAGCACCACTTCCTTCTGCACTATCCTGAGTTAACGATGAAATTTGTACCACTTATTCGTCTTTGGACATTGCGCTTTGAGAGTAAACATTCATATTTCAAAAGAGTTGCCCGAAGATGTCAGAACTTCAAAAACCTCACTGATACACTGTCAAACAAACATCAGTTATTGCAAGCTTATCTTCTAAATGGCTCACTTTTTGCTGAAAGGGTTCAGTTTGAAGACAGTCAAACTTTCATTATTGAGTTGTACTCCATTCAAATACAAAGGGCAATAAAAGAATCAGAATATCAACCTCTGCACATTTCAAACAAAGTGAAAATTTTTGGTACTCTCTGTACTGTAGGCCAGTTTTTGAACGTAAAGAACAAAGATAATGATTGTGTCTTTGGAGAAATACTGTTCATATTAGAAGATAAAAACAAGGAGGGAGGGTCGTTGGTGCTCAGATAGGGGTTTGCACATTTGTAAAAGTACAGACAGAGTTTTGTGTGTGAATGACAAAAAATTAGGTGATTTCTACCCTTTATCATGCTACAGTTGTGGTAATAAAAAGTTATTGCTTTGAAACATAAGTTTTTAAATGGTTTAGCAACAGCAATAAAGCACTAGATAATGCATATTTTATCAGCTATTTGTACACTGCCATTATTGCTACTGACACAGCTGAATATTGGTTCCAGGAGTGCAAAATGGTCAGTAGAAGTAAATTATTTTCATCTTGTTCAGTAATTTTTTTAATTAGTCAGTAAAGTTATCCCATGAGGCATTTAAATTCCTAAAAGACAGTGAGAAATGCTGCTGTGGATATGTGTGGAAGAATCTTTATCTAAAAATTATGATTCAATTCACAAGTGAAAAATTGTGGTTATAACTGGAAGAATCCACGACAGAAACTGAACTGATATTTTTTTTTATATGTTAACTTAGATTAATTATATTCTTTAAATAAAACATGCTTATACATGATGTTGATTATTGTGTTGCTTTTTAAGAAATGGAGCAAGTTCGTGAATTTGTCACAAAAACAATACAACTGGATGAAAGCAAGACTGAAGAAGTTATTCTGGCACTAACTGATGCTGGAGTCTCGAAGTATAAGGACATTGAATATGTTGAAGAATCAGATTTAAAAGAATGTTTGAAGCCAGTACAGTCAAGAAAACTACTGAGAGCATTTAAAAAAACTGGTAAGAATTTATTTTTGCCCTATTTCACTTTTCATGAGGTTTATATGTACACTATGGTGCAAAGGTTAAGTTACAAATAAAAAAAATGTGATATCTCAAAAACAGTTGGATGTATTGTAATATGAAAGTTTGTACAAATGTAACCTGTAAAACAACACATAATACAGGGCTGGAAAAATAAGCTCCAGATTTAGGAACCAGCTCCAAAATTTAGGAGTCAGGTGAAACAAAAGCAAATTTCAGGGTATTCATGCACAAGCATAATTCATGGTGATGATGTGGGAACAAAGACTAATAATAATAATACAGTATAAGTGTATTGAGCACTGCCTATTACCCAAACTACTTATTGCTAAATGAAATTCGAATTTAGTCTGTAAATCTCGGGGTTCTATAGTTTTGATAAAAATCTAAACATAAACCAGTAGTCCACTGAAGCTGATAAATCAAATTTATCCAGTGGTGGTCCATTCATGCGGATCATCATTAGGTTATACAAACTGTTAATTTCCATATTTGATCTGAATTTGTTTTTTTTATTAAATTCGTCAAACTGAACCCTTGTTTGCAGCACACTGTCTATGGCCATCAGTTTTGGAAAAAAACAACCGGAAATTGCTCCTTGTGGGTCAGAACTTTTTCTAGCAGCTTGTGAAATTTCATTCCTTGCCTGATAACCTTAATTGAATTCTTACCACTCACCTAGCAGACTGAGTCACTACTCAGTCTTCCAAGAGATTCATGAGATCCAAGCTGTTTATGGAAGTGTTTACCCAGTGTTGCAATGTTCTCCT
Organism: Macrothele yani; assembly: GCA_039090855.1. Lineage (NCBI taxonomy): Eukaryota > Metazoa > Arthropoda > Arachnida > Araneae > Macrothelidae > Macrothele > Macrothele yani. The sequence continues at coordinate 72,130,854 of CM076996.1, read as the reverse complement.
TCCTAAAGTTTTTTTAAGTTATTTCCTGTTGGACACTAAAATGTGTCGAAGACCTTTGTACACCTGTGAATGCTTCTAGACAGTCCTAGGAACCATTCCTCTAGCAGCTGCACTTCTTGATGTATTCCTGTAAGTGTGTTATTATTAACAAAATTATTTTCATGAGTGCCAGATACATCCTTCATTATCTGAGGTGTTGAAATTGCATTATTAACATGAAGTTTCACTGCACTAATGATGAGTTCTTCCTTTTGAAATATGAGGGACAAATTCTTAAATACAGGCAGGAAATTTCTTCCTTTTGAAATATGAGGGACACATTTTTAAATACAGGCAGAACCCCCAAACCAAGTCTCAGAGGAGAATTGGTGAGGGTCGTTGCAGATGATGTTTGCAGATGTACCCTACAAACCCCTCCAAAAAATAGTCCAGGAGTTTGCAAAATCATGTGTACAGACGTACAATGCCTCTTTAGCCGACAATATCAATGGGATCATTCTCGGATCTGGCTATGATTCCCTAGCTCAGCAACTTCTGAACAGGGTTGAGAACATGTGCAGGCTACATAAAAAAATGCCAGTTAGGAAAAGGAAGGTCTCTTGTAATGAAGAGGAAGAAAACACACCTGGTTCCCGTCCTAGCCCAAAGATAGATAGTTATGGATGCATCAACTGGGCACCTAACTGGCCTCACAATGAGACTACAGAGTCCCTTCAGTTTAAAAAAAACCCAGCTCACTGAGGGAGATGAAAAACTAATTGAGCTAATCAGTGACACCTTTTACTTACAGCGCCTTGACATAAATAGTGGAACAAGCCTGGTGAAATTAGTTGAAGACTGGCCACAGTTGTTTTCGGGTGTTGGTCTTTTGCAACACTTTCGATTACTAACAGGCATTGATATATACAGCCAATTCTGCAAGTCGGTTGAAGATCGAAAGGCCAAACTTTTGACTTATTTTCGTGCTCAGAAAAAGACAAATTTACTGCAGCTATTTGCAGAAGCCGATGTGCGAAATGGCAATCAAGTCATTTTGCTAATTGCAGCAGTTGCTGCATATTTTGATGAAGATGTAAACTTTTTTCTGGCAGTTTCTGAGGTAATTTTGAATTTATTCTATTGATTTCTTTAAACTTTATAAAACACAATGATCATTGCAATTACAACCAACATAATTGTATGAAATTTTAGCTTTTTTACAGAGAAACCATATATTTGGAATATTTTCTTTAGTAGAGAAATGTAGTGTAAATTTTATAATTGATGATCAGTATATCTCTGAATATTGGCATTACCCTCATATCTACTTGAATATTGTGATTTCAATAATTTGGATATAGTCAGCTGGTATACTATCACTATGTTTTAACAACCATTTCATTGATAATTGGCTACACATCAAATGATACTGTTGTATAAGTATGAAGATCTACTAGCAGATTTTCAATAGTTTAATGTGCTATATCAGTAAGATGGGTCATTTGAGGGGGTGGGGGAGTGCGTCTCAAAAAAGTTTTGAAAGGGTGAAACAGTCTGTAGTACACTTATCTATTATTTTTCAAACATTGACCTACTTACACCAAATATATGAATTTCTGCTAACATCTATTTTTTGAAGAGTGCCCCACATCTATTTGGATATTACTTTTACAGATGTCTGGTGTGGATTTTTTTATGGACCTACAGATAAAATATGTTGGTCCACAGTTGTTGTTTTTTAACTCTCTTGTAGACTTAAGTGGTTTTCCATTTACATGTGTGCACGTTGTGGAGATTTCCAACAAATTTGTTGCCCACCCTTTCATCTACAGATATCTCCCACCTTTATTTTGGGAAATACTGACCCTTGCATGCAGGATGCAGGAGTAACAGAAGATGCCTTTGCGGGTAAGAAGTGGATCTAAAATTAAAATCTGACCTTTTGTTATCTGTGATCACAGATCATAATTTTTCGCCTACAACCGTGTTCTCTTCTTAAGAGTTACTGGAGGTGTTTTTGGCGTAAATTAGCTTACTCAATGCAAATGGCCTTGAGCGTGGGTGGTGTAATTCAGGGAGCAGGATCATGGAAAACCTTACCTGATTCGCTTGCAAATTCAGCCAACATAGAAGGCAACACGCAGCATTTTTAATGTTAAATTATGCGTTTTCTTGGCCGTTACAGTTTTATCAATAGTAAAAGGAAGTTAAAAAAAATATCAGCTAGCTTAACTTTCTGATTGCTGGTATTCTGATCTAATGTTGGCAAAGTGATAAAGATATGGGAAGCTGTAGAGTGAAGGGCTGGGTATAACACAATATTCTTTGGCTGATAAGTCATATTAATGTTTTTAATTTACAAATAATTAGCAAAAATATTAATTTCTCCCAAGTTTTGCAGGTTTATCATGGCAAACGCAAGGGTGAGGGTGCAGCCACCTATACTATATATATAAACAGTCTAGATGGAATAATATGCGCAAAATGAGCATACTTCACCCCCCAACCCCCCCAAAAAAGCTACATCAGTCCTCAACATGCTGTATGTTTTAATGTTGGTTCCTTTTCTTATTTGTAGAATTTTATAGCATCACTAAAATGAAGTGCAACAATATTTTATCAGTATCTTGATTTCGTGATGCAAAAGTAATTGATTTTTTTTTCAGGTGCTCAATCCTCACTGTCCTCCTAATGAAGCAGTAACATCTCCATTTCTAGCTGTAAAAGGTAACACTATGATTTCCCTCTTGAATATTTTGAATTTTATTCAAACTGCTTATGGTTTTATCATACCATAAAATTTTGTTTTCTTAGAATATGATGACACCACACGTCATATTCAGGGTATTGGCAAATATGCACTTCCAGTTTGTATGTTAAGGGAAATGCACAGTAGCCTAAAAAAAGCCTCATCTGCAATAACCCACGTTTTCTATATCATGGTTTAGCAAATATTGTACATTTTCATACTGTTGTGTATTAGAAGAATAAACTGTCTTTTAATGGTGTTAACTCATAAATTTTGAAGTAAATTACCTGCACTATTTTTAAATGTTTTGATTGCTGTGGTGAATAGCTATGTACCTTCCCCTTTGTAGAGAGGTGAGAACAATTATGTAGACATAAAGCTTGTTAAATGAGTTTTCTTTTCCCTGTGCATCAACCTTTAAGTCGTTGCTTTCGCAAGGGAAACCAGCTATGAAAGCTGGTGTTGACTTTACCACTGTGGTACATCCGAGTTTCAACTTCAAATCTTTGTTCCTCTTTTGGGCAGAGGATTAACTTGGAACAGACTATTGACTAAGATTAACTAGTCCAGTAGTTTGCTGCTAAGGAAAAGGGATTGCAAATAAAAGGTATTCATGATGAAAAAGTAAAGGAACTATAAAGTTGTTAAATACATGAATTTCCATCAATATAGGCTAATACATTGTTATTCTCTAAAGATTTCTGGAAGAACTAGCAAATGTTCCTAATTTTCCATTGGAACTCCTTACATATGTAAAGAAATTAAGAAAATGTTTTGTGTAAGATCGTGATTTTTATTTCTAAGATTTTTTTTTTTCATTTTCCGCCAACAATAAATTATTGATATGAAGATCTTCTTTGTGCTGATTCATAAAAGTGGAGTGTTTGGCAATCAGTGACATATTGAAAAAGTTCTGCACAATTTTAACCTTTATATCTTATTGTGGGTCTATATTACAGTGTATTCTGTCCATTTGTTGCATGTGGGGAAAATCGGAAGGGCAACTCTCGATATTTGCTTCGGAGTGTGCTTCCGCATAGAGAAAACATGTGGAAGCACACTTCCAAACTATCTAATGTTTTGCCCTTTGAGTGTATGTACACACTGTGTGTGAGAGAGAGATGTACTGTTAAAATAGATACCTTTCTAGTAACCATGCTGAGCCACGTGTCTTAATAATGCATACATTTTTTTCACCTTTTGGCTGAATTCAGCCTTTTTTAACATTGTTTTGGTTATTATTTATATTGTTACAAAACTGAAGTTTTTTTGTTTTTTTGGGGGGGGGGGTACCCTGTTATAAAAGCAATTGAACTGTACGTACAACTTGAAACCAAAGAGAACTAATTTTTGTTTTCTTTAAAGAAAAAGTTTTTCTGAATCATCCTCTTTCCTACTATTTGTATTACAGTATTAATTTATTGCACTTTTGTGAAAATCAGGCTCTTATAAGAATCACTTCAAAATTTTTAGTAATTTGGACTTCCTGATGCTGCCATAGATAGCTCTCTGAAAACATCAATAAACTTTTTTAATTCTGAAAATGTGTGACTGCTCAACCTACTGAAAATGTGATTTTGATTTTTCTGCTACAGTCCTGTGGCAGTGTCATTGTTGGACTTATTATTATAAGGTTGACTGATATAATAGTTCCCCAAGAAGCATTTTCAGTGCGTCTTGCCAAATCTGATGTTGCACTGGTTATTTAATTGCTCTAACAAAGTTCCAACAGCCTGTGAGACAACACAGTGTGACTTGGTCAGGAAAAAAGTTAATTTTTTTGTAGTTGTAATTAATAAAATCATTTTATATTGGCTTATACAGGATGATTGCATATTCTGATGTGCTTAGTAATTATAATGTTCAATGCTTTTTTCCCCTCGCATCGCTAAAAAATTCAGCCTTTATTTTTTCATTGGTCAGTCTCGTGTCTGTTTCATGCGGCAAAATGCCGAACATTTTCAAAGCTTGTGAAAATATTCTTCAAGTATTGCCAGCCATACCACCTCCAAAATTGTCCAAATTTTGCTTAGGTTCATGGCCAAATGGACCCGTGCATTTTCAAAGCTTGAAAATGCACGGATCTTTTAGAGAAATAAAAAGCTGCAGTTCTAAGAGTGACATACTTCTTCACTTATCATTGTTAGCTGAATGTTTCTGCTTTGAAAGTTTGTGCCATGCTTTTGTTAAAATTCTGCCTAACCAATTGTTAGTATCATATTTGGTTTTCACACTCTTAACAGTACAATGTTTTGATTTTTTAAGTATTTGCTTTATTTCACTTGTATGTATATTGTCCTCTGCATTTCTTTATAATACTGTATTTTTTTAATTATTGTATTCTTACATTCATGCAAGTAAAAATGTCATACCCAGACATGCCAGCCTTCAAAATCTGAAAATCGGGAGATTATTACAGCTCGTAAAATCACATGAGCGCTGTTTTTATCGATATTTTCCAGAAGTATTATTGGTCCACTAAAAGTTCTGGAGAACAAAACAAAAATTAAACTAAAAGCAATACCCATTTTATTGCATTGTTAGTTTTTGTATTGTAAATGTATACACACTCCAGATATTTTTTTTCCTAACTTAGATAAAGATCATGTAATCGGTGTCCATTACGTATAGTTATTGGGGGGGGGGGGGTGCAGTTTAAAAACATTCAAGCTCTTCGTATTCCTAAGGGTTGTGGTCTGTTTTTGGTTTTGGAAATTACACTCTTCATTACGCTCCTCCCTTCCACGAATCATCCAACTCCCTACTGAAATAGGTTTTTCGGGTACGTAGATTCTGGAAGATAATAAAAACGTAAAATGGCCCGCATGCTATAGTCTTCTTTAGGTTGTGCGCGACGGCAAAAACAACAAAAAGCATCGTACTAACATCGCCTTTCGTTACAAGGCAAGGCCAAATTTTGTCGTTAAGTGAATTCGCCGGATTTCTTGAGGCGAAGGGTGGAAAGACTGAACTGCAAGAAGGCAGGGCAGCTGCCATCTGTCAATTAATTATGGACCCTCCCCGGCATTCCTAGTGCCAGAGCAGGTCAGCTCTTTGCTGAAGGTGTCATATGACAATCGGGCTAGGGGAAATTTTTTTAAAGCAAATTTTTTTGGTCGGAAGCTAGCGCTTAGACCACTGCGCTGCGCCACCTGGGAAGCTTTCTTTTTCCAGATAGGAGGAGAGGACAAATACAAAACTAATGACTGCAATTGTCGCCTTGCTTTGACGCAGAAAGAAAATTATTTCACAGGCGATTCAAAATCATGGTGATTGATGGAATGCTGACCATCCTAATGGCTAATTCTCGGTGAAAATCAGGAGAATTTGACATTCATCCGGAGAGATGACACATCTGCATACCCCATATGAACTGAATTCAACTTGATATGATTTTAAATTTCCATGCCTGAGCACTCTCAGGCAGTAATTTTTGCAAAGTTATTGCTATTATCAGGGGTGAAAGAGTTCCGCCTTTTTGGAAGTCATTTGGGAGTTCCCAAGATCGGCAGTTAATAAATGAGTAGTGAATTAATTATTTTGCAGATGGTTGGTTGGGTTTGACCTAACCAGCCACTTCGGAGATTTATAAAAATGAAAAGTATTTTTTTTTACATGTCCATGATTTGACCCTTTTTTCCCCCACTACTTAAGTCCATCTTATTTTGTTCTGAAGTTGTTGGAAGCGAGCCCTGCTTCTGCAGTGAGTGTTAGCATTATTAAAGTTACTAGCAAAAATCTTAACTAAATTTAATGACAGTAATACAAAGATCCTGATGTCTAACAGGACAGGGGTATCTTGGTTACACCATTTTATAATTGCTGTTTGATGCAGTACAAAAGTTAAAACTGCATAATTACTATTGTTAAATTTGTTAATTTTACATAAAATTTTAGGAATTTAATATATATATATATATTATTTTTTTAGGTTCCTCTGTTCTAAACCCAGAGAACTTCATGTTAATAATTGACAGAATGTGTGTCAATAGTGTGCAAAATTCAATAAAAGCAGTGTGCATGCTGTTTTCTGCCTATTTTGTGTTTAATATTCACTACCCCTTTGAGGCAAAAGTGACATTGGAATTTTTGCAAAGGTTAGTATAGGAACTTTTGGATAAAACTTTGATTTTATTGAAGTTTTTTTCTCTCTCCAATGTTAACAAAGTGTATAAAATATATTTTTTGCATCTATAATTGTGTATGTATTGCATGATATACAAAAAATAGTGACATGTCCTTTATTGGGAATATAAACCTATTTTTTTTAAACAAAGTATAATACTAAAATAATTTTGGTCTTTTCATCTGTTCTAACCCTAAGCCTCCACTTTACCGAGGAAAATAAGTAGTCTCTCTTTCTTGAGGACTGGGTGTAAAAATAAATTGTGTCCACCTATTTACTAGAAGGGATCTGCTGCTTTTCCTGGATTTTTGCAGTTGGTATCAGTCTCAGAATATAGACGTGCATGCGTATGCCATACACGGATAGTTTCCAAATTATTAGCAGCTTTTGCAGATAGTTTTTGCTTGTAGATTTAAAAATGTTATTTGCAGCAATTAAAACACTTAAGGCTTTACTCAGATTAATATATTTACTTCTATCTGAACGATAAATTTTCACATCTTCCGATAGTGACTTCTTTTGGTTTTACAGACTTTTCTGGCCTCTTGATTTTATCAAGGCCTGTTCTCAATATATAGGAACTGTAACAAAAGTTTCATTTACACAGAAAGACTATAAATTATATTGCCAGGTTCCTCTTGCAGTTGCTAGTTATGAAATTAAAGTCTTTTCCTTATGTATTTTATAAGTCTACTATTTTTGAATTAAGTTGAAAATGCTATTTATAATTTTTGAAAGTTCATTAACGGAACTGCTTTTCTAGATATAAAAACTTTAATTAGTCTTGTTTTTATGAGGTTCATAGTGTTTTGGCTTTAAGGTCCATTTTACACACATTTCTGCGCATTCAGTCTTAATATACTTTTGTCCTGTCTAGAATCTGTAATGTTCTAATAATTATTTGTCATATTAATTTTGCTTTAAATTATCTTATTCTATTGTTATGATTCATGGGTTTTCAGCAAGTTTTCTGTTTCAATGGTTGTGCATGCAGATACATTTAATTTTTATACAGCTCTGCTAGGTATTAGGAATCTGCTCAGTCCATGAAGGCACCAGTCTTTTATTTTCAGTTGCCCTCTAGTAATTCCACCTGCCTTGCTAATTTTCAGACCTGGCCATTGTGACAACAATTTTTTTTGGTGTTCTTCATTTTCTTGAGTTGACTGCAAATTTTTACCACTACACTTGCCAAATATTATGAACATTGTATTGTATAACCAGTATTCTTATTTTGGGATAAAAACAGTATTCAAATTGATCAAATCCTTTCCATTATTGATGGTCTTCAGGATTTCTCACTACACAAATAATTTAGTTTTTGTAATAATTTAAAATCTAACTAGTAGTGTGCTGTAAAGATACATATTATTTTTGTATATATATTGTTACTTTTTTAGAAGCCAGAATTTTTATGATGTATTTCATTGTGTTAGTTTCTCACTTTAATCACAGGTGCTTTGTATGTATAAATCCTGTATGTGGATCAAAGGTAGAAAGGAAGAAAGGGAAGAAGCTTTATTCTGAAGTCAATCCAAAAATTGCAAAGTTATGGCACAAAGTAAAAGACCGCAACAGTAGTCCTAAATCTAAGAAACAAATTACTTTTTGCCTGAGCACATTGGAAAATATCTGTTGGTAATTTGTTTCTAGTTCTCTGCATATGCAACATTTATTTTTTTTAAATACTACTGCTTCGCCGGAGTCTTCAAGCCAACTGCTATACACCAGTATCTCTGTAGTTTTGACATCTGTTTGTTATACTTGCAAACAACGTGCACTTTGGCTTTCTGACTCCTTCCAATTTAAACACCTACAGTGAACTGCAATTGTCACACCAGAAGTTGTAGGGACAAAAATGAAAAATGTGTTACTTTGTGCTGTCATGTAGAAATCAACTGTGTTTAGTAGTCCTTTGGAAAAATCCGAGGAAGCTTTAACAATTTGCTCATCCAGATTTTCAATGGCATGAATATTTTGCACATGACTTACAAGTTAAGTCATTCACCCCAGTGATCTACGTCAGTAAAACTGCATAATGCATATTGTTTCTTAGATTAAAATGATTCGACAGAACTCATTATAAGCAAGTTTGGTGGTATTTGTATTTTGACCATTATGGTAGACTAAGAGTGGCGTTCTAGGGATGACTACATTTGAAATCTTTACATAAATGTACACTGATCAGCCACAACATTAAAACTACCTTTTCGTGACTGTATTCCCTAGTGGAGATGGCACCTTTCAACAAGACTTGAAATAAAGGATGTAATCCATGTCACACTGCAAAGAAAGTTCAGGAATGGTTCCAAGAACATAACTGGAATTCCCTTTAATGCCATAGGCCCCAAATTCACTGGACATGAATCCTATTGAGCATTTGTATTTTCAGTTGGAGGAAGGGGTATGAGCAGCATCACCCGCGTAATTTACAGGAAGTGTGGGATCTGTTGCAGTCATGATACCAAGAGATGGCTACCAACATCTCATTGAATCTGTCTCATCAGGTGAAGACACATTGTATTAGGTAGGTGGTTTTAATGTTTTGGCTGATTGGTGTATATATTATACGGTATTTTTGAGAGTTTTACGAATTATGAAAGCAAAAGCTCAAACACATTATAGATCGTGAAAAACACATGCAATTTTGCAAACATTTTTGAATAAAAAAACTGTCTTTGCACCATATTTATTTAATGGGCTTTGCCGTGTTTTTTCTTAAAACAGCGGTTCAAGTCCGCCCCAAAAATTGGCTAAAGCCCTAATTAGACCAAAAAAAACATATTAAGAAAAGGTCATTAAACCAAATCTAAAAAACGGTGGCTAAATATTTTTGAAAAAAACTACAAAAAACTTTGCACCGTGTTTATTTAACAGGCTTTGCCATGTTTTTCTTTAAAATACGGTTTATCTATCGTATGAAATTTACAGTTGCTCTACCGTATTAGGCCACATTTTCTGGTAGTTTGACCGTTTTTTATTTTCCGGTCATTAGGCCGTTAATGAACATCACAGTAAGGTACTGTAAAATTACGGTACTGTAAAGAAAAAACGGTCTTTACACCAGATTTATTTAACAGGGTTTGCCATGTTTTTTCTTTAAGATACGGTTTATCTACCGTATTAAATTTACGGTTGATCTACTGTGTTAGGCCACATTTTCTGGCAGTTTGACCGTTTTTTATTTCCCGGTCATTAGACCGTTAATGAACATTACAGTATGGTACTGTACACTTACGGTTTATTGACCGGCCACTCAGCTGCCGGTGTATCTACCGTAATTTGACCATGAAATTTTTTACAGTGTAAGTTACGTCGCATAAGGGCGATGGAATGGATCCCGCTCCCATGTCCTGACCTTTGACCCAATTTCGACCATTTTCAATAAGCTTTGTTCCTAGGTTTTCCCGTACCGCATACTAAACTTTCATCGAAATCGAACCATTTCTACGCAAGTTATCGTGCGGACAGGCAGGCAGACAGACAGTCGGACAAAGCTGGAGCACATACGCTTCTTCAACCTACTATTGGAAAGCGTAAAAAAGAATTGCTGTATTCTGTCGTTTTATCACCAATTAAATACACACACCACCACCATATGAATTATTTCAAACCCCGTCATTAAGAAACATATGGGCCGCACCGGCGGCGCAGTGGTCATTCGCCCTAGTTGGGTTCGAATTCCGGTGAGGCATTGACGTTTGTCTTTCGGCACTGGCTCTCAATATGTTACTTGTGCAACACTGGTTATCTGTGTACATTGGTCATTTAGCATAATGTAAAATCCATGTTTGGTGATACTTGTTCACAATGTTTTACATGATCAACACTATCTATATCTGTGCGAATTGATCATTTGGCATGCTGTCAACAATGTATAATTTGTTGATGTGTAATTGCTGTCTCCTGTTTGTGTCTGCCTTGTATGTTTTTGTACCAACAGGTCCAATAAATCATTTAAAAAATAAAACCAACAAAAAAAAAATGGATCATATGGTATTTTATAATGGTCAGCCCAATTTTTTTTCTGTTTTTGCTGACGTTTTCAGTCTTTATGAACATAACCTTTGCGAACTTCGCAAAGATACCTTATAAAAGCAGTACAATAAAAAAAAGAATCACTATTACGAAACTTTCTTATTGGCATATTTTTTCAACAGCATGTAATTCAATCTCATGTGTTCTTCGTGTTTGTTCCGGAATGACAGTTGAAATTTTGTAGTTTAAAATGACTTCTGATTCAGCCCTGGCGATACTAAATAAAACGAAATCGCACGTAAAACATGAAGCGAAAAGCGAATAATTGGAAGCTGTATAAAAGCAAAGTTTCTGCTCCAGTTAAACAAAACATTTTTGTTAAGAACCAAAGATATACACCAATAGCTAAGACCCATGTGCTAACATTATGTTAAGAACTCGGAAACAAAACAAAAAAAAATTAAAAAACCTTTTTCAAAGCCATATTCTAGTTTACCCTAAACTTCATTAGCAGAATTTTGTGAACAATATCGTACATGTTTTCCAGCTATCAGAGTGCACTTTTTCCAGTGCACTTGCGTATTGGTACTACTTTAGCTATTGCCTTTTAATCAATTTTCAGACCTGTTAATATTTTGTTTTGTTTGGAGGTTTAACGACCACCGTGAGCAACTCAATGGGCTATAAGCAGTCGCCCGTCCCTCATTTAGGGTAGCTGGTTCCAGAGAAGGGAGAGAGCCAGTGCCATAAGACAAACACAACATCCATGCCTCACCGGGATCCGAACCCGGGCCCCTTTCGGACGAATGATCAGAGGCCACTTATTAAAGGTCCACATTTGACTTATTAAAGGTCCACATTTGATATTTAAAGGTTCACTTATTAAAGGTCCACATTTGATATTTATGCCATTGTTCAAATTTCCGTTTATTATTCTAAATTTATTAAATGTTATTTTATGCTTAAGCTTTGGAACACACACTCACAAGTAAAATAAATACGAAGAGAGAGAGAGAGAGAGCAGGGGGAGGGAGAGAGAGAGGGGGAGAGAGGGAAGGAGAGAGAGAGAGAGGAGAGGAGAGAGAGAGAGAGAGGAGAGAGGCAGAGAGAGAGGGAGGGAGAGAGAGAGGGAGGGAGAGAGAGAGAGAGAGAGAGAGAGAGAGAGAGAGAGAGAGAGAGAGAGAGAGAGAGAGAGAGAGAGAGAAAAGAAGAGAAGCAAAAGAAAAGTTTAGCTTCAGTAATGGGCGGCCTTTGAGTTTTCAGCTTTTCTTTGCCTTTTAGATTTCTGTTCACAGTGTTGAATTAGTTGCATCATTGAAAGATATCATACATCAAATTGCAGGAAATAAACAATGAAACCGTTTTTCGCTTTTATGTGTTTTGTAATCTAAGATTATCACAGAACTTATTTCGCATTTTCAATTTTGTAAACAGCTTATTCTATAAATAGTTTTAATAGTTTTCATACACTTTGAATGTGCAGACAGTCGGACATGCAACACAAGCTCACAGTGCCATAAAATACACTAAGTGCACCGTTAGCAAGACTACAATATAGGACATTTGTAAGAATAACAGCAAAACTTTTGTCCTGGAAGGAAGAGAAGCTTGAAATCACTTGCGTTTTTACTTTTTTTCCATGTGCTTCAGTTTTTTGATGAGAAATTAAATAAATGCAGAAATAACACTAATCAGTGGTTCAAAAAATTGGGTTCAAAATAATAAAAGTGGCTGTAGCAGATGGGTACATCTGGGAAGCCGAATGAATTCCTCAGATCTTCACGGAGGTGAATCCATATTTCCAAATGTGCGATTCACCTCAGTTCTGCGAAGATGGTAATAAGACTTTTTGGCCAATTGTGCTGACAGGTTGCATCAAGGACTCTAAACCGTGAATGAAAAACATGACGCATTCCACCATTCCTTCATGCTCATCATTCTGTGAGTATATACCGTGATGATATCTTTGTTTCATGTGGTTTTTGATGAAAGAGTACTTTTATGACTTTAGAGCCACCAAAAGGACGAATATTCAGAAGCACTGGCTTCTATAACAAATCGATTGAGCTTAGCCTGGCTTGAGTCCCTGATGAGCTTAGGTAGTGCGCCTGTCCTCTTCCCTTCCCAGACGACTGGAGGGTTATGATCAGCGTCATAGGACAACAAGTTCGGTCCATCCACTGCCCCAGGGGACTTCACATTGCCACACATGCACATGCAGGCCGCTAACACCCTCTGCCACCAATACAGAGAAGCGTACAGAAGGGCTCATCAGATAACATGCTCTTCCTCCACAATTCCAGTGTGGATTTGCGCAGCCTTTCCCTTTTATTTTTCAAAAGCTACAACGTATTTACACATTCTTTGCACAGTGCTACGTGTGCGATGGATTGCTTGTTCCCACATCAGGAGCATTGTACGCATTTCATTGCACCATCTGTGAAGACCGTAAATTTATCAACCGCATCTTTAAGTTGTCCAAAAGCTACGAATCCATTTACTCTCTTGGTGGCAATTTTTGCAAGCATTGTTATTTCTTTAATAGCATAAAAATTTACAAAAACCACAAGAGTAACTTACTGGTTTACAACAGCACATTTCGGACGCGCGAAGACCGTCACGCCTCGTCGGAAGCTGGTTAGAACTTATCTTCATCTAGTTTAGGAGTGAATCATGTGTGGCATTATTAGCTAAACACAGCTTCATCCCAAGATATCTTGCACGAGATATCCGTTATATCATTTCATTATGCTTCGTTAATTTGTATAAGCACTATGGAATATAAAGTGTACGGAGACACTAATGAAATGGTCGGTGGTCATGATAAATGTGGTGGAAGGTTGGTAAAGATATTAGTGGAATCTGTGAAAAATATTTTCTGGTCTTCGCTTTTTCTCGGAGTGGAAGGAGACCCAGAAAAATGTTCTGATAAAACTCTATTTTTTACGACGACTTTTTACACTGAAATTCCAGTTTATTAGGTACACCTACCTAGTAGCATGTCGCACCGTCCTTGGCCAGCAAACAGCTCGAATTCGTCAGGGCATGGATCATACCAGATACTGGAAGCGTCTGCAGGAAAGTTGTACCATGCATAAGTGAATGAGCCACGCAGTTACTGCATATTGGACAGCAGCACAGTCTCATAACGAACAGTCCGTTCCATTGCATCCCATAGATGTTCGATGGGACTCAAATCTGGGAGGAATGCAGGCAACCAAAGCAAGAAAAACTTGGCGGGCGTGTTCCTGGAATCATTCGGTGACGACACGAGTCTTGTGAGCGGGTTCGTTATTCTTCTGAACGTATTTATGCATTTATGCTTGAGGATGAACCGTAGCCATGAAGGGATGAATTTGGTTGGCAAGTATGTTCGCATACGCCACGGCGTTCAAGTGTCCTTTGATGGGTATCAGGGGGACTAGTATGTGCAAGGAAAACATTCCTCACACCAGGGTATCCCTGTCTCCGGCATGTACTGTTGATCCCAGAGAGGATAGCTTCATGAGTTCATGTTGCTTGTGCCAAACCCGAATCCTACCATTCGCATTAGGCAGCAGGAACTTTGGTTCGTCCGTCAAGGTTACCTTTTTTCAGCTCTCAACGGTCTAGTGTGAATGCTCTTGCACCCACTGGAGGCATGTTTTCGTGTTCTGCGCTGACAACATTGTCGTTGGCTGATGCAGCCCTTTCGCGACATGGTCTAATACGTGGTTCAGTCAGTCGGAAACGACCCTCGGCCAACCAATGTCAAATTCTGAAAAGATTTGCCAGGCTATGGAGCGTCTGTTCGTTTGCACGTTTCTCGCCAATCGCTTTTGACCCCTTTTATCCACCAGCTGCTTTCGTTTACAGGGTTGACTAATTTTGAAGTTTTGTCATATCATTCATTTCAACCTTGCTGCGGCTATGCGTGAAAAGCTCAGGAGAACTGCTGTTTGGGAGATGCTCGAAACGGTACGCCGGGCGAAAATTATCGTACCATGTTCAAATTCTTTCAGATCACTAGTTTTGCCCATTCCGATCCTCAATAGAACTCTAAGTGATGCCCAAGAAGGTGATTAGCCTGATTGATACCGCACATCGCGCCCATTTGCTGTATTACATGAGCCATTTATGTAACGAGGGCAGGTGTACCTAATAAAGTGGCATCTCAGTGTACACCCAAACAGTTTTTGCGAGTTTTGTTTCTTTCCATTTTGGTTTTCTAGAAGAGCATTACTTATTGCAACAGGTAGTCATATTTTTTATTTCGGTAAAGAGCGTTTCACAGTCATTCTCTTAGTGAAGTGCATGGACTTCTGAGTTCAGAAATGTGCTCTCTACGGATTGTTTTTATTATCCGTTAGGTTATTCCCATGGAAGGAGATAATTATGATTTCGGACATCGAGGGATTTTTAAATTTGCAAAATCAACCAACAGACATGTAGCGCGAATGGCAAGATATGCTCTGAGACTGTTTGTAAAACTACAGCACAAATCCTCATGGAATGTTGACAAGTAAAACATCTACTGTGAAAGCAAAAAAAAAAAAAAAATTCTTCTGACATACCAGAGAATCTAACAGCTACTGGTAGTAAATTTGCATTTTTAAATCCTTTAACCGGCTGAAGCGAATTTACTCGGGTAAAATAAAATGGGCTGAAATCAGCTCCAACGAATATATTCTGCCTAAGAAGTGGGCCGACTGCGGCTGGAACGAGTGAACCTGTGCATCAGGAACTTTTGCTTCTCCTCTTAGCTTTGTTATCTAAAGAGGTCATTTAGGAGGATGATTGACTCTAAGCTTTTCGGACTGATTAATTGCTAAACGGACTATAACAGTGGCGACGAACTTAAGAAAAGAGAGATATTTTTTGCGTCACTAGTTGGCACTGGGTCAAAACAAGTGAGCCAAAAATCTTTCTCCTTTCTCAAGTTCGTCGCCATTGTTGTAGTCCGTTTAGCAATTAATCAGTCCCAAAGGTTTTAGTGTCAATCTTCTTCCTAAATGACCTGTTTAGATAACAAATCTAAGGTAAGAAGCAAAAGTTCCTGATGTACAGGTTCACTCGTTCCAGCTGCGTTCGATCAACTTACAATATATTCGTTCGAGCTGATTTCAGCCCATTTTTTATACCCGAGTAAATTTGTTCCAGCCGGTTAAAGGGTTTTAATTAGCAAATTTACTACCAGTACCTGTTAGATCCTCTGATATATCAGTAGAAATTTTTGTTTTGCCTTCACAGTAGATTTTTTACTTGTCAACATGGCAAAATCCCTGTTGGAGGGATAATTTTCTTGCCGGGGAACCTGTTCCACTCATGCCGCAAAATCGAGTTCCATTCGCGCCGAAAAAGGCGAGCATCTCCCGTTCTCAACACAAAACCGTGATTACCAAAGTTAAGTGGAAATTACACAAGAAGGTGAACTTTGGTAACCACATTTGCAATGAGTAGTAGGCTTCACTGTAAAACTTCTGATATAAGGAATGAAGTGCGTAACAATTTTGCAGATTTACATGGGAGATCTTCTGGCAATTGCTGTGCAAATCGGGAAAGATACGTAGTAGATAGAGTACAACTGATATCCCTATACGGATTTTGACGACTTGAGCGCCCCTGGTGGATACGAGAGGAGGTATTCAGAAACAAAACTTCCAATTTCAGACACTTCTTCCGATTGGGAAATCCTAACACAAATCCCAAACAGGAATCATTGTGGTAAAAAAAACCAGAACCTCTGGGTGGTACCGAAATATAACACTAAATTCCAATTTTCGATGAGCTTGCCTTTTAAAAAAAGGTGGAAACTGGAACAATGACAGTCGGTGAACCGCGTAAGTAAAAAATAAAAATTACACTTCTCCGCAACTCATTGCTTAAAAAAATTATAAGAACTTGGGAAACATTGGGAGGGTCAGTCTGGGAAAGACAACAGCATCTCTAGCGGGGAATTACGGAACTAAAAGGTAAAATTGCACATTACGGCAAGACGCACTGCGAAAAAAAGGTTGAAAATCTGAAAATAGTGAGAGCTTTTGTATGGGAACAAGTACAACGCCAATGGTGGATAATTGAGGAATTAGGAAATAAAAATTTTAAACAATCTGCAAATTGGAATAATGAGAGTCGGGTATCTACCATACGGCCTCTGGTTGAGAATGGCGTAACTAAGAAATAAAAAATTACAGTTCTCCGCAGCTCTGTGTGAAAAAAAAAAAAAGAAAAAAAAAAGGGACATGACAAACATTGGAAGGGTCGGTGTGGGAACGGCAACAACGCCCCTAGTGCAGAATCACAGAACTAAAATTAAAATTCCAAATAACGGCAAAACATGCAGCGAAAAAGATGTTGAAATTATGGAAATTTGAGAGTGTCTTTCGGGAACGATTACCGCGCCAAAAATGGTGGACAGTTAAGGAATTACGAAACATAAGGTTAAATTATTCGGCAGCTCTTTGTGCGACAAACTTTTCTAACTCGAGAAATAAAGAATTAGAAGCCGCGCCTGTGTTGGAATAACAACAACGCCTCTTTGTAAAAGTCGCAGAACTAAGACATAAAATTTCAAACTACGGCAACTCGTGCTGCAAAGAAAAAAAAACAGTTGGAACTATGGAAATAGTGAGAGTATATCAGTCTTGGACGATTTCCACACTCCATGGTGGAGAATTGCATAACTAAGAAATAAAACAAAAAAAAATCGTATTGTAAGAAAGTTTTAAAATCTAAAAATGATGTGTAGTCAGTCTGGAAACGACAGTAACGCCCCCAGTGGGGAACCAAATTACCAAATTACCGAAACATTTACTGGGGGAAAATTGAAATTCTGAAAATAGTAGGAGTATCCGTCTGAAACGATTACAGCAGAGGTAGTAAAGATTTGCGGTACTAAGAAATGAAAATTGCCACCTTCGGCAACACTTTGTATGGGAAAAACTTTGGAGCTCGGGAAAAAGTAACAGACAGCCTGGTAATGACTACAGCGATCCTGGTGGAGAATCTCAGGTCAGAGAAATAAAATTTCAAATTACCGAAACTCGTACTATGAAAAAACATTTGAAACACTGAATAACAGCGCCCGTGGTGGAGAACGCCGGTATTAGGAAATGAAATTATACTATTCGAGAGCGCTTTCTTCGTAAAACAGACTTTCTTTGTTGCAACTGGGCAAATAAAGGGAGCTGCTGTCTGCAAACGATTACAACGCCTCTGGTGAAAATCGCGGAACTAAAAATTAAATTTCCAAGCTAGAGGAACCCGTACTTCGAAAAAAAACCCCAACTGAAACTATATAAATAGTGAGATTGCCAATCTGAGAATGACTACAGTAGCCCTGGTAGAGAATCGCCCAAGAAATAAAATTTCGAAGTACGGAAACACGGAAACGTCGCAATATAAGGATATTTTTTCCGACGGAGAATCTGTTATGCCCAGGCAACAAAATCGAGCTGCTTTCGCCGGAGAAATGTCGAATACCTCCCGTAATCAAATATATACCTTGATTCCCAAAGTTAAGGGGAAGTTACATAAGTAGTACTGCATTTGCAATGAGCAGGATTCTCTGTAAAACTTCCGAGTTAAACAGTGAAGTATGCATCAGTTTTGCAGATTTACATGGGAGATTTTTTGGCGTTAATTGTCCAAATCGGGAAAAATACCTAGCAGATAGAGTCCAATTTGTTCCTTTAAGAATCTTGACTACTCGAGCGACCCCTGTGGATACGAGTGGGAGTATTCGGTAACAAATCTTTCAGCACTTTTAGACTCCTCTTCTTAAAAGAAAATCCTAACGCCGAACCCAATGAGGAATCAATGTAGAACAAACCCAGCACCTCTGGATGGGAAAGGCGGAAATATAACATGAACTTTTTATTTTCGACGAGTCTTCCTCTCCAAAAATCTAGAAAAGACCTAAGCGCACCTGGTGGAAAATCCTGTAACTAAGGGAAAAATTTGACTTTTTCGGAGCTCCTTGTGACAGAAAACAAAACAAAACAAATAAACAAACAAAAAAACCCCCTGCAACTTGGAAAACATTGGGAGAGTCAATTTGGGAACATCAACAGCTCCTCTATTGCGGAATCACTGAAATAAAAAGTAAAATTCTAAATTAGGGCTGGAGATACTGCGGGAAAAATGCAATTCTGGAAATGCATGGTTGTATCATCAGTCTGGGAACGACTATAGCACTAATGGTGGAAAATTGTGTAACTGGAAAATAAAATTACGCTATTCGGCAGATCATTCAGCGAAAAACTTTTACAACTCGGGGAAATGATAGAATCCGTCTAGGAAAGATAGCAACATTCCTTGTGGAAAATCACGGAACTAAGATATGAAATGCCAAATTACAGCACCTCGTACCACGAAAAAAATGAAATATTTGGAAATAACGAGACCATCACTTTGCAAACGACTACAGCGCCCCTGACGGAGAATCTCGAAACTTAAAAATAAAAGTACAAAAACTTGTACTATAAAAAACATTGTACTGAGAAAAACAATTGAAACTTTGGAAATGGTGGGAGCTTCAGTCAGGGAAAGACTAAAGCGCGCCTAATGTTACACTGCGGAACTAGCAAATAAAAATTACACTATTCGGAAGCTTTTTGTGCAAAAAAGCTTTGCAACTCGGAAAATAACATAAGAATCAGTGTGGAACGATTACAACGCCTCTGAAGGAAAATCTCGGAACTAAGACATACAATTCCAAACTACGGCAAATCGTATTGCGGGAAAAAAAAATTAAATTCTGGCATTAGTGAGAGAGTCAATCTGGGAATAAATGCAGTGCCCCCTTTTGGAGAATCGCCGAATTTGGAAATAAAAAAACAACAACACATTACCTGCAGCGCTTTGTGCGAAAAACAATTGCAACTCGGGAAGTAATAGAAGATCCTGTCTGCGAACGCCTATAACACCCATGGTGAAAAATCGCGGGATAAAGAAATAAAACTCGAAACTGTGGCAACTTGTACTACAAAAAAAAAAAAAAAAAAAATTTAAACTCTAAACCGAATGGGAGTGTCTGTCGGGGAATGACTACAACTATCCTGGTGGAAAATAATGAAAACAAAAAATAAAATTGCAAATTCTGTCAACACTTTGTCCGAAAAAAACTGAAAACTCATGAGAAAATAGACAATGTGTAACAATAGAAACACACTTCACCGCCTTTCAGCCATTTCAGAAGATTTCTAACACATGTACCGCAGCATATGTGTGGGGCCTATGCTTTGTCCTGGTCCCTGATTTTGCATCAGAAACAAAGCTCATACGCATTTTCACTATCGTAGTGATGACCTTTTTCTGGTTTGCAAACATCACCTCCCCGCAAATATAACAAAAGTCATTTGGACTATTGACACAGTTAGGAGACATCACTACTGCTGGATTTATACTGCAGAGATTACTTGTGTACACCGAAGAGCCATTACATTATGACCACCCCCAGCCTATAGAGAAATGACCGCATCTGGAAACCGAACGGTGGCGCATGTGAAGTTCACAGAGCAGTACATATGCAACCAAGGACCGGCTTTTGGCTAGTAGAGTGTTCGGAGTCAGAATGGGAAAAGCTGCCGATTTGTCGGAGTTTGATAAAGGTCAAATTGTGATGGCTTGGCACCTCGGGACTACGATCTCGGAAACGGCGCGGCTCGTGTATTGTTCACGCGTCGTTGTAGTGACTACGTATCAAAAGTAGCGCACAGATGGCCAAACGACGAATGGTCGTCCAGCCGTGTGTCGTCTGCAGGTCATTGATGCCATAGGGGAGCGGAGACTGTCGCGCATTGTTCACAGAGACCACAGGGTCACAGTACGACAAATCACCTGCAGCTACAACAGTGGTGATTATGGCAATGTGTCATAGCACACAGTTTATTGCAGCCTCCTGCGCATGTTGCTTGCGTAGCCGAAAACTCAACTGGGTCCCCATGCTCACTGCACGTCATCGCCAGACAACGAATGAAATAGGCCCAAGATAATCAAGATTGGACCGTGGATGATTGGAAGAAAGTGACCTGGTCTGACGAATCAAGATTCCTGGTGCATCACGTAAACGGCTAAGCGCGGATACGCCGATTACCAACGAAGGCTATGGCACCTGGATGCACTGTTGGGCGGAAACAGGCCAAGGGGCGGTGGTGTTATGCTGTGGGCGATGTTTTCTTGGGACACTTTAGTCCCCATTATCCCAATAGCACAATCCCTGACAGCTGTCAAGTATCTGAACATCGTTGCTAACCAAGTTCACCCATTCATGTCAACTGTGTTACCTGCTGGTGGTGGCCATTACCAACAGCATAATGTGCCGCGCCACGCTGCAAGAATCGTCAAGGAGTGGTTCGAAGGACATGCTGGTGACTTTCTGTTGAAGCCCTGGCCTCCAGATTCACCTGACATGAACCCAATCGAACATTTGTGGCTCGACTTGGAAAAGCGGGTTCGCGCTAAATCACCACCACTCCGAAATATGCGGGAACTGGATGACCTGCTGTTGACATTATGGTACCAGATACCCCAAGATACCTATAGCCACCTCATCGAATCGATGCGTCCCCGAATGACTTCTGTTTTGCGGGCTAAAGGGGGTCTTAGAGTTTATTAGGCAGGTGATCAAAATGTAGTGGCCCATCGGTGCATATGACGCAGCAGTAAATGTTTGTGTTGCCCAGGAACGTGCACAAACACTTGCTAACCTTACGAGACTTCAGTTTATACTAATGATTGCCTCATCTTTCGTCAGCGATGTCATGACTCAACTGCATTGCATTAGGCAATGATACAATAGCTCCTGGGGGTGCTGTGTATTATAGACTGATGCAATATGACGCAATATGTTGCGGACTAAGTCTCTCCTAAACAAGAGTTCGATAGATTTTATTGTCATTTTTGTTCAGCACAATAAAATTAGTATAGATTCGCTATATTCATTTCAGAGGCAAATTGTGTGTTTTGTCCAGAGCAATTTACCTTTGATTTAAAAGTGTTTTCAGCATGCCAGAAGAGCTAGTTTCAGAATAACTGGCCCAGGACAAATGTGTGGCCTCAAGATGACTGATATTTGGTGCCTCATATCCTAATATTTTACCCTTATCCCGACATTCTAATTTATTAATGAGAAGAACTAAAATGTCGTCATCATCGATATTTAAATCCCATTGGACAATAAATAATGTCTTTCGTACAAAAAAGAGAAACAAATGGGAAAAATTTCTCCCCTTAGTTCTTTTTTTTTTTGATTGGAGGTTTAACGACCACTGTAGCAACTCAATGGGCTATAAGCAGTCGCCCGTCCCTAATTTAGGGTCACTGGTTCCAGGGAAGGGAGAGAGTCAGTGCCGTAAGACAAACACAACATCCATGCCTCACCGGGATTCGAACCCGGACCCCTTTCGGACGAATGATCAGAGGCCATCGCTTAGACTACTACGCCACCGGGGCGGCCTTCTTAGTTCAGAAACATAATGAGCTGTGTTATGCTGTATATCTCAGTGCAATAATCGTTTGCTCATTGGGAGCTTATAATGAGAGAAATATGCACATCTTCCGACTTCTTGAAATTAAGGTATTCTACTCAAGCCTAATCTGCAAACTCCTGGTCTTGGACGTAATACGCTGGTGTAGGATATGTACACTAAATACACAGTGGTGCCCAAAATTGTGAGCATTTTCTGAAACATTCATGTTTTGCGACTTCTCAAGTGGCTTATAAGAAATGTTATGTTTCACTGGATGCAAATGTTTATGTCAATTTAATATTTAATAAAAAAAAAGAATGAAACTATCTGCAGTACAAAAAAGTCATGCTGTGATCATGATAAATCTACATTACAAATAGATAAAATGATATCATATACTTACGATTGCAATATACTATCAATATTTAGTAGCATAGCCTTCATGTTTAAAACAGCAGCACAGCGACGTCTCATTGAACCAACAAGTGTTTGAAGCTCTGTCTTTGGTGTTATGTGGTACCACGAAACAATTATAGCCTCAACTTGCCTTTTATTTGATGGATGCATCATTCGTACAAGGTTTCTTAAACGGGACCACAAATTTTCTATCGGGTTCAGGTTAGGGCTGTTTCCTGGCCAGGTCAACAATGTAACTGCCTTTGTTGTGAACCACTGTTTGTACTGTGTGGCAGGGAGCTGAATCTGCTGAAAAAATGGGCATTGTTGGGAAAGAGATCCCTGATGGAAGGTAGCACTTTTGGTTTCAGAATTTCAGAATCGTGTCAAAATATTTTCTTGCGTTCAGCGTGATGTCGATTACACGAAGGCAGCCAACACCGTCTGCTGCCTATACATGTCCAAATCATAACGCTTGTTGGGTGCTTTACATCTGCCTCCATGCAGTAAGGATACAGCTCTTCTCCCGCTCAGCGTTTCCCATCTTTTCGCGTATCACTACCAAATAAGGATATCTGTTTTCATCCCAAATAACTTGCTTCCACTGATCTCCTGTACATTCAATATGTTCTTTTACACACTGTAGTCATTTCTTGCGCTGCAGTAGGTTCAGATATGGCTTTTTTCTCGAAATCCTACCTCTTAGTGCCATGTCTGATAGTCTTCTTATCGTTTTTGAACTAACAGAAACACCAGTTGCACGTAGTTCACTTCTGATGGCCTCAGACGAGATTCTTTTGCCCTGTCCAATCATAACGCTTGTTGGGTGCTTTACATCTGCCTCCATGCAGTAAGGATACAGCTCTTCTCCCGCTCAGCGTTTCCCATCTTTTCGCGTATCACTACCAAATAAGCCTTGTTATTCTTGTGTCATCAACAGATTTTCTGCATTTTTTTGCCCTTTTCCTACTTTGGTTCACAGTGACTTTGTTTTCTGATAATGTAAACCCAACTTTCGTACTCCAGATGTCGTCACTGTCCCACCTACTTGCCCTCCGATTTCAGCATAGGAAACACCCGATCCACGTAATACAACAAACCTGCTTCTTTTCGTGGGTGTCCAATCAACTCTTTTCTTTGGTGCCATTGCTCTATTTATTATCTACACTTTAAATGTAAAGAAATATTAAAAGTATGCACGTTAACTCCAATTGCGCTTCACTTACACCGATAACAGTCTTTCTTTTACAGAACAAAAAGCAAAACCGACTTTCCCCAACTCGGCACACATGATATATCACAGCTACTGACATTTGATTGGTCCTAGAACAAGAACTGTGATTAGCCAGTAGGGTATGCACTCACATTCCGCTTCTTAACTGAATCACACCTGCGTTTCTTTTTTAGAATAAAGTAAGCATAGCTTTTTCGTAATGCAGATATTTGAATTCGATTTTTTTATTCAATTCAGCATTTTATTCTTTTTCAATTAATATATAAATATTTGCATTTAGTGAAACATAACGTTTCCTATAAGCCTGCAAATATGCAAAACATGAAAATTTGAAAAAGTGTCCATAATTTTGGCCATCTCTGTCAAAAATAACGAAGCACCCCGAGAAAATCTTTCGGTCCTGATGAAACTCCGCGTGCAAGTACTTCACAGCCGAATATGCAAATGATTGAAAAATAACAACCAATGACTAAATAGAGGCGCGCCATAGCACACGGGAACCACGCATCATGGATGGTATATCAAGAGCAAATCTCTCACGCAGGGTTGTTTGTGACACCAGATTGCGGTTGCACTCCACGGACTGTGAAGATGCGTATACACACTACGAGCAGTTCAGCGAGTTTGAGAGTGTACCTATAATTTGGCTGAGAGAAGCCGGATGGTCAAGTCGGAGCGACGGTGCAATCAGACTTTGTTGGAGCTAATGGGTCGAGGAGGGCACAACCCAGCGGCACGCGGACAGCGGATGGCCGAGGGCGACGAAAAAACTCAAGGATTGTGCGATTGTGATAGTCGCACAAAAGAAACGAATTCTTCGTTCTCAACCATCCGTGGCCATATTGCGTCGTCTACAGGTACGAAAGTTCCCATCCGGACCGTTTCCAGACGACTTGCGGCATGACGACTGCATCCGAGGAGGTCACTCTTGCGCCTACCACTGACCAGCGAGCATCTCCAGCTCCGGTTGCAGTAGTGTCGGGCCCGATCAACGTGGGATAGTGTCCAGTGGCATCGTGTTGTCTTCAGTGATGATTCACGCTTTGCACTTGGCGCCGATGACCAGTGCACGTTTGTCTAGAGAGAGCCGGCCAGCGTACGGATCCTGCCGTGTGCCGTTCCACTGAACACTGCTCGCACACTGGGAGTGACTGACTGTTTTGTTAGCCATTTCCTACGATAGCCGGGTATCCTTGGTAGTCCTCCGATCACCCTAACGGCTCAACGGTACGTCGAACACATTCTACGACCTGTTGCGTTGCCATTCCTGTCGCAGCATCTCCGAAAAAGTTTTCAACAGGATGATACCCAGCCGTACACGTCACGGCTCTCCCAGGCCTACCTCCGTAATGTAGTCACCCTTTCATGGCCAGCCCGATTGCTCCGACCTTACACAGAACGAACATGTTTGGGACATGATGGAACTATACTTACGCCCATCCCGGAATGTCGGCGAACTGGCCCACAATTTGGACACCATCTGCGATGCTATGCCTCAGGACAGTATTCGTGATCTGTATGCGTCTATGCCACGTCCGGTAACCGCGTGTATTCGGGGAAGAGGTGGCGTTACAACGTACTGGCTTGTTTTACTCGTGCGACTGTTTTATTCGAATGAATGGCACAATTGTTCTGGCATTGCAATTATTTATTTTTCTATGCATGTACATTGCACATACCGATCTCGTTTGGATGATTCCTTCTGCGTGCTTCGTTCTTCCTTTTCTTTCTTTTGTTTTTCGCAAAGAGTGTATATGGATTTATTTAATATAGCACAACTAATTCCGGTTTCCCTACATTTTGCAAGGCGAAAATAAAATTTCGTGAAAAAAATTTAATCAAATTCATTTAAATTCTGCTGTATTTTTTTTCAACATATATTTCTTATTGAGTTCTGTGTTAGGATTTCTCTCTTAGGAAAAAGTGTCCAAAATTCGAAGATTTGTTTCTGAATACCTCCTCTCGTATCCGCCAGAGGATCTCGAGTTGTCAAAAACCTTATAGGTTGAACTCTATTTGCTACGTATCCTTCCCGATGTGGACAGCCAACGCCAGAAACTCTCCAATGCAAATCTGCAAAACTGATACGCACTTAAAGCAAATGTGGTACTACATTTACAATTGCAAATGTGGTACTGCGTAAGTAATTTCCACTTAACTTTGGGAATTAAGGTATTTATTTGAGAATGGGAGGTGCTCGACTTTTCCCCTGCGAAAGGAGCTCGATTTTCCTGCCTCAGCACAACGGATTCTTCGGCGGAAAAAAATTCCTTATATTGCTACGTTCCCGTGTTGCGGTACTTCGAAATTTTATTTAGTGGGCGATTTTCCACCAGGGCTATTGTAGTCATTTCAAGATTGGAAATCTCGCTATTTATATAGTTTCAATTTTTTTTTTGAAATACGAGTTCCTCTAGCTTGAAATTTTAACTTTTAGTTCCGCGATTTCCCACCAGGGACGTTGTAATCGTTTCCAGACAGCAGCTACCTTTATTTCCCTAGTTGCAATTGTTTTGCACACGAAGCGCTGCTGAATAGTATAATTTCATTTCCTAGATCCAGATTTCCCCGCGGGCGCTGTTATCGTTGCCAGACTGATACTCCAACTATTTCCAGTGTTTCAAATGCTTTTTCTTTTGTAGTACGAATATCGGTAACTTGGAATTTTATTTCTTAGTCCTGGAATTCTGAGCCAGGGTCGCTGTAGTCGTTTCCAGACTGTCTGCTACTTTTTCTCGA
Organism: Macrothele yani; assembly: GCA_039090855.1. Lineage (NCBI taxonomy): Eukaryota > Metazoa > Arthropoda > Arachnida > Araneae > Macrothelidae > Macrothele > Macrothele yani. Next base: position 72,104,203 of record CM076996.1, on the reverse strand, counting down.
GCTTCAAATTTTTTCCATACAAAATGTTGCCGAAGATGGTAATTTTCATTTCTTAGCTCCCCGATTCTCCACTAGGTACGCTATAGTTGACACTCCGACTATTTCCTGAATTTCAATTTTTTTGCGCAGAATGAAATTTATTTTTTGCAGTACGAGTTTTGTAGTTTTATTTCTTAGTTACGTAATTCTCCACCAGGCAGTGTGGAAGCCGTGCGAGACTGATACTGCCACAATTTCCGGAGTTTCCATTTTACTTTCGCGGTACGAGTTGACGTAGTTTGGAATTTTATGTCTTAGTTTTGGGAATTTCTCCCAGAATCGGTGCATTAGTTCGCAGCTTGACATATTCACTATTGCCAGATTTTTTCATTATTTTTTTCTCAAATCCAGTTGAACACGGTTTTATTTTTTCCCGATTGCAGTGATTCTCCACTAGGGCCACTGTAGTCGTCCCCAGACTACACCCATTATTTCCAAATTTTCTTGATTTTTTTGCACAGAACGAATTGCACACGATTGCAATTTTATTTTTTGGCTCTGCGATTTTCCACCAGGAATTCTGAGTCACTCCCAGACTGACACTCACTCTTTCAAAGTTTCAATTTTTTTAAAATACATTTTTTAGGGTGCGAGTTTTTGTAGTTATATTTTTTAATTCACGAATTTTTCCTTATGGTCGCTGTAGTCCTCCCCAGACTGCCAATGATACTGTATACAGAGTTTCAATTTTTTTCGTAGTAAGAGTTCCTCTAGCTTGGAATTTTTATGCTTAATTCCACGCTTTTCCACCAGGGGCGTTGTAATCGTTCACGACAGCGTGTGCCTTTATTTCCCCAGTTGCAATTGTTTTACGCACAAAGCGCTGCTGAATAGTATAATTTCATTTCCTAGATCCGGACCCCCCCCCACACACGGGCGCTGTTATCGTTGCCAGACTGATATTCCAACTATTTCCAGTGTTTCAAATGCTTTTTTGTAGCCCGAGTTTCGGTAGCTTGGAATTTTATACCCTAACCCAGCGATTCTTCGCCAGTGTCGCTGTAGTCGTTACCAGACTGTCTGCTACCCTTTCCCGAGCTCCAAATGTTTTCCCAACAAAGTGTTGTCGAAGATGGTAATTTTCATTTCTTAGCTACGCAAAAATTTAAACTCCGGAAATAGTGTATCTTTAATACACCCACACTATTTCCGGAGTTTAAATTTTTTCCGAAGATTAAAAATCAATTTTTTTACAGTATGAGTTTTGCAGTTTTATTTCTCAGTTCCGCGATTCTCCACCAGGCTCGCTCTAGTTGTTCTAAGACTGACTTTCACTATTTCAAATTTTTTTTCGCAGTGTGAGTTGCCGTAGTTTGGAATTTTATTTCTTAGTTTCGCAATTTCCCACCAGAATCATTGTAGTCGCCCCAAACTGCTTCTCCAAATATTGCCTAAGTTGCAAAGGTTTCCGCACAAAGAGCTACCAAATAATGTAATTTGTATTCCCTAGTTTCGCGGTTCTCCACTAGGGGCCCTGTAATCGTTTCCAGACGAATGCTCCTACTGTTTCAGAGTTTCAAACTTTTTTTCTCAGTACATTTCCGTAATTTAGAATTTTATGTTGTTAGTTCCGCGATTCCCAGTTCCGGCGTTGTTGTCCTTTCCAGATTGACCACCCATTGTTTCTAGATTTTTAATTTTTTTTCATAGCACAATTCTTTGTAGTTTTATTTCTAAGTTACGCCATTCCCCACCGTGGGGTGTGGAAATCGTCCGATACTCTCACTATTTTCAGAGTTTCAATTATTTTTTTCACAGCACGAGTTGCCGCAGTTTAGAATTTTATGTCTTAGTTCTGTGACTTTCACGAAGAGGCGTTGTTGTCGCACCCACACATTATTTTTCTCAAATCCAGTTGATTTACCGAGTTGTAAAAGTTCTCCAATTTATTTACCGAGTTGTAAAAGTTTGTCGCACAAAGAGCTACCGAATAGTGTAATTTTTATTTCGTAATTTCCCAACTGTCCACCATTGGCGCTGTAATCGTTCCCAGAAAGATACTCTCAATTTCCACAATTTCAACCACTTTTTCGCGGTATGTGCTGCCGTTATTTAGAATTTTAATTTTAGTTCCGTGATTCCACACTACGGCGCTGTTGCCGTTCCTGGACTGACCCTTCCAATGTTTTCCATGTCCCCCCCTTTTTTTTTTCACGAAGAGCTCAGTAGAACTATACTTTTCTATTTCGTAGTTACACGATTCTCCACCAGAGGCAGTATGGTCATTCACCGGCTCTCAATAATCCAAATTGCAGATTCCTAAAATTTTTTATTTCATAATTCCTCAACTGTCCACCATTGGTGCTGTAATCGTTCCCAGACGGACACTCTCACTATTTCTAGAATTTCAACCTTTGTTTCGCAGTACGTGTTGCCGTAATTTGGAATTTTACTTTTTAGTTCCGTGATTCCTCACTAGAGGCGCTGTTGTCGTTCCCAGACTGATCCACCCAATATTTCCCAAGTTCTAATTTTTTTGACAAAGAGACGCGGAGAAGTGTAATTTTTATTTCTTAGTTACGCGATTCTCCACCAGGAGCAACATGGTCGTTCTCCGACTGTCATTGCTCGAGTTTCCACATTTTTTAAAAGGCAGGCTCATCGAAAATTGGAATTTTGTGTTATACAGTATTTCGGTCTTTCTCCCCAAGGGATTCTGGGTTTGTTTCCACAATGATTCCTTTTTGGGTACTGCGTTAGGATTTCCCCATCGGAAGAATTGTCTAAATTTAGAAGATTTGTTTCTGAATACCTCCTCTCGTATCCACCAGGGGCACTCGAGTTGTCGAGAACCTTATAGGGGTGCCAGTTGAACTGCAGAGCTACAACGAACAGCCCATCATCATTATTAGAAGCGAAAACGTCAGATTCTGAAATTCCACACAAGTTGGGGTAACAGGATAAATTCGTACGGAAGGAGTTTGTTGTGTTCTCGGCAAAAGTCCCGAGTTTCTACCGCACGAGTGGAACGGATTCTACGTCGCGAAGAGTTATCTCTCCGACAGGGATTTTGTAGTCAGCAAATAATTTGAATGAATGTCAAGATACAAATCACTGTTAACTGCTGTCACACTAACATGCACTTCTTGAACTCTTCTTAGAAAGAAACAACTAGTGATTACGATACCTGAGACGTGCAAGAAGTTTCTGTTGACAAAATGTAAAGCACTGGATGCTTTCAAATCGTTATTCAAAAAACGGCAAAAATACTTCTGTCAGGAAATATGACTTTTCTCTTGTAAATAAAATTCACGGTTTTTTGGATATTTTATGTAATCCTAGTAAACATATGGCATCTCCATTTGGATTGTTACTAACATCGATGTAATTTTCTACAGTGTAATATTTTCACCAGTGAAAATACTATCATATTTCAGTCAATGGTGCCAAGTTTCAAGATAAATATGCGCCATATCATCGTACCGGAAAACAGAATGAAATAAGACCCATTCAGTTATCGAATATAAATTCTTTCGAAGTTTTGTCCAACACACTCTCTAAAGAACAGGCGTTTGCTAAAATAAAGACTGATTTCAGAAAGTACTCATCGTGACATGACGGAGCCAGTTCCAAAAGCTGCAGAATGTTTTTGCCCTTCGAACACGAATACATGTTTCAAAAATGGAAATGAACACTTGCCGAAATAAAATGTTTTACTAAACATGTAAAACGTTCTAGAGGTAATGAATTAAGTACTGAAATATAGAAATATAAGAATTTTTCACATGCTTTTTGCCAAGGAGAGTACTAAAATGAAAAAAAGACCCCTCAAGGAAAACTTTCATGATATAACAAAATAAATACAAGTCTGTGTCTGAGTTTGACAAAAGCAATTTTGGGATTCATACAAGCTTAATACACTGAACTTTTGTCCTAATTTGTTTTGTTTTTTCTTGTATTATTACAAAGAAATATTCTTCGAAATAACTCGTTACGTAAGGGAAAAAACTACAAGCTTAATACAGCTAACATAACTTTTCTTGTGCCTCTTATCAACACTTCCCGTTTCTACAAGACTTCGCTAGATACTGCTTAGGGTTTGACTGAGTGTTGATAATATCATATCCTGAATGAATACACGATTTCCTCTTCCATCCTTTCATACTTTCGTAAACAGGGACATCAAACACAAAAAGGATCTAGTATATTGTCGACATGTTTCGATCTTTTAAAACTCCTTTTTCATTTATTAGAAAACGCCAGTTCCATCTCATACTTTACTAAATGGTGAACAGTTAATTATCAACCTGTGAAAATTGCAAGATTGATAATGTTTCCTATAGAAATGTCATCATTTGTTGGAGGAATCAGGTTTCCTAAAGTGTACTGAGAAAAAAGAAGGGGTGTGATTTCGTTGTGTCTTCCTCTATAACTCAGTATTCTATTGTAATTTGTCCATTTAACCTCGTGTTATATTAAATTTCTACAGGGGTTGGACAGAATAATGCGAACACCTAGTAAAAGAAGCTTTTACGTACTTAATAGGGTGTGAGACCACCTTTGGCATTCAAAACCACCTCAATCCTCCTTGGAATGCATGCATATAAATCCTGGATGGTGGTTAGTGGGATGTTACACCATTCTTAATGCAGAAACTGCTCCACGTCCTTGAGACATGCAGGAGGAGGATAACGGGATCTTACTCCGTTTTCCAACACAGACCACAGTGGCTCAATGATGTTTAAGTCTGGTGAATGGGGAGGCCAAGGAAGGTGTTAAAGTTCGTCCTCATGTTCCTCAAACCATGATTGGATATTCCGAGATCTCTGAATTGGGGTGTTATCATCTTGACAGATACAAAAAACAATGCCTGAGCCATTAGATGGACTTGGTTGGCCAACATGGTTTCTTACGCCCTGCCAGTCATTCGTCCTTTCAAGGTGATTAGGGAACCTGCTGAAAACAACGTTATGACCGTCCAGAGCATAATAGAACCACCAACATGCTGCGCTGTTGGAATCAGACAGTCTGAATTGTACGCTTCTGACTGAGTTCTCCACACGTAAACAAGTCCTGCGGTGGCGAATAGTGTGAATGTGGATTCACCCGATTGCATTACACACGCTTCTATGCATCGGCAGTCCACGTCACGTTCTATGCTCCTGGCACCACTGCCGTCGCTGTTGTGCGTTCACCCGGGTCGCCAGAGGTTTTGCAATAGCAGCTATGCCATGAATCATCCCTTGTTTATGCAGTTCCCTGCGCACTGTTTTCGTTGATACTGGGGTCTGGAGATGCAGATTAAGCTCCGCACTAATTTTCGGCGCCGTGATCTTCTTACTACGGGTAACAATGCTCTTTAATTCTCTCCTGTCTCTATCAATCAGGGTCGTTTTTTGGCAGCTCTTGTGTTTCGCAGACGCGGTTTGGCCACGAACACGGTATGCTGTCATGACGCTAGACACAGTAGCTCTCGATACCCCCACTACCCTGGCGACTGTTGTCAAGGAGACACCAATTAGGCGGCTACCAACAATTAGCCCTCTTTCAAGGTCCGTTAGGTCGCTCATTTCGTCGTCATCTTGAAAGAAATTTTGCAACAAGACACTTTAAGTGCGCTTAAACAGGACCTTGATGTTCTATTACGACCAAAAAGTGGTGTATGCCTTTGCGTATTGCGACGTACGCAGCTACATTAAGAGTCACGTCTTTGAGCAGATGTTTACATTATTCTGTCCAACCCCTGTATCTCTTTCTATTATCTCTGATGAAGTTTGAAAGAAGCTGGTCCAATCCAATAGCTATTCTATGCTTTAATGTTTGTTTTTCCAGTTTAGGTTTTTTTTAAGTATTTGCCTGTTCTGAAAGCGTATTTCCCAAAATTCTTTCTCATGGTCAAATTTCAGGTAAAAGCACAGGTGGGAATCATTTATCGGAAATGGGAGCACAATATTTTATTTAACATAAGGGATACTCATATGTTAGGAGGCACAAGAAATATAATTTTAACAGAAAATACAAGAAATAAACAAATCAAAGCTTCTATAGGGTTAATTTTAATGCGCTTCAGAAGAACAATGCGTATCAGTCCCATAAAACAAGAGTTTTTCCCTTACGTAAAGAGTTATTTCGAAGAAGCTCATTTGTTATTTATTACTCTTTTGTTCTTTGAACGTACGACGGAAAAAATTGTAGATTTTTGCGCCCTCATGAAAAACAGATACATTTAGTATCAATAAAAAATTATTTTATATTTCAATGCACACATGGCAGAAGCACATGAAATTTGGTTTTGAAGAAAAGAAAAACGTGGAACATTGCAGTTCAAAGAACCAGATTAACGGCAAATGAAAAGATCATGTTTTTTTAGTTTCTTCACTTGGATTTTCAATTTACATCATTTTAAAACTCAGATAAGTAGAATGACATCTATTTCATATTCGTTAATTCATGAATATTTTGAGTCTTTGTACTATTTTCTTTGTAATTAATTATGCATACATTAGATAGCTTAGAAATCCTGCCCTTTGTTGCACTTAAGAGTTTGATGAACTTTAGCTGTCATGGAAGATTTGCATTTTAGAAATAAATCATGTGTATTTGATAAGTTATATTACTTTTCCTTGACATGTGAACAACATACTTTGTGTGTGTTCAAATTATGTACCATAAAAAATTCTAGGAGGCTTATTTAGTTTCTGAATTCCTTTTAAATCTTTAAGCAGTTTTTGAATCTCGCTCCTTTCATTTCCATATGCATACATGATGAACTACTTTCAAACTACAAAGAATGACATAGCTCTAAGGATAGATAAAGAGCTTTTTGCAGATGTTTCGGAAAGTTCTGAGAAAAAGTGAGTATCCATTAATGTCTTGTGCAGCTTATACAACTTTATAGGATAAAATAAAGTTGCCAGTTTTTCCAAATGAAAAAGCAGAAGCACATGCATTAATAAAACATGCGTAGTTGTTATCATCAATGCTGACACGCTGCCTCCTTAAACATTTATCGATAACAAGAGGTAAAAGTTAATACAGAGAAGGATAAATTACCTTAGTTTTTAAAACCTGGCTTGTACATCATTTACAATGATCGTTTTTGCATCATCTTGTGCTGTCTTTTTTATTTCTGAAATAACTTGTCAGTACTCTTAAGCATAATAAAATGTATTTCTCCTCAGCACTTTTATATCAGTACGTTCTAATGCCATTTCTATTACTACTGACAGTCCCTTTTAAAAGGAAGGCAAGAGCGGTTTTATTGGCTTCTTTTTATTAGTAAATCTTTTGCTATGTGTGCTGGGCATCCAATTAAGTTACCCATTCCAGATCAAATCTCCAAATTTATGCATTGATTCATTTATTTGCTTTTTCTTTAAAACTTGCTCTCTGACCGTGTTGTCGGCATCTGTTTGTCGTTCTATAAAATTTGCCTTCTGTTCAGCTGTTGCTTTTTCTGTTGTGCATCGGTAGCTCAATTTTTATCCCGATAGTTTATTTCGCTAAAATAAGTTCCCATTCCTATTAAATTTTTTTCATACATGTTCTGTTTTATACAACTGTTATTCTGAAGAATGTCAGAGGTAACAAGAAATTAATTATTATTTCTCGTTACCTCCGGCATCCAGAGGAGCCACTTTCACTCTACTTTGTGAGCTTTCTCTCTTTTTGACTTTCTCTCGATACTATTGCATTTGGTTTTGGCTCCCTTTTCTCAGGACAAAACGTCTGTTCTGAGAATGCATGACTAATGCTTATTTCGTTAGAATATAGTATATGGAAAGAAGAGACGAAGGCGCTAAATCAACATGGTTACCTCTCAAAGCAAAATTTTTTGGCAATGCTTGGTGGTAATTCCGAAAAGGAAAACATTTCATTACCTTTAGAACGTGAAATTTAGGGAGTATCAAAATATTCCTGTTTCTAACTTTTATTTGTAATGCCTCCAAAAACTTATCGATTTGATTAGGAACAGATTCCGAGAAACGAATTTCATTGGGTCCAAACTTTTTGACGTGCCTGCCGGGCTGATTAAAATCTTGACCCACTGTAGGTAAGTGCTAATGACTATTTTTGAACTCTCGTAGGCGTATCTTTTTCAGTGGCATGATGCAAAAAAAATACTGCAATAGGTTTATGTTTAACAACATCGGGAATAAACCATGGAAGGTTCAAACGAAGTTGTCTTCTCTGATGGATGACGTTTTCTTCTACATCCAGTGGACGGGCAGAGCCGTGTAAGGCGAACAGATGTGTAGAGAATAGTACACGATGCTTTTGAACTCACGGGTATGCTGCGGCATACCAGTGGATGCCTTCCTGGTGCTTGTGGATTCCGTGCTTCTCGTATGGCAGCAGTGGTGGAGGCTCACAGAAGTCCTACTCAATACTAAATAGGTAATCATGATGTTTTGTTCCTACAATGTGTTATTCTTAATTAGCAGTTAATGATGTGTTGTAGAACTATTAAAAAGAAATTCAAGGAGCGTAAAAATGTTTGTCATACATTTTCAAAAACCCTTCATTTTTGCAGTCAAGTTAAATGCATTTGATATGCTGATTACTTGCGTTAAACAGTCAGACTATTTTGGGTTGGTCTTGCTCTTTCCAAACAAAAAAAAAAAGGTTCTTGATCATTACAGTTATTTTTTATTATCGTTAATTATTGTAAATTTGATTAAAGTGAAAATATATTCCGTATGATATAGGTACATATAAATCACTGAAATTGTTCCAATGAAAGTAATCTGCCTTTCAAATCCATATATTCTGTCTTACGGATGTACAAAGATATACACCGATGAGCCATTACGTTTTAATCGCCCCCAGCCTAGAGAAATGAGCGCGCCTATAAATCGAACGGTGGTGCAGGTGAAGATCACAAAGCAGTATATACATGTATATACAACCCGAGGACCGGCTTCCCGTTAGTAGAGTGTTTGAAGTCAGAATCGGAAAAGCGGTCTATTAATTGGAGTTTGATAAAGGACAAATTGTGATGGCACATCGCCTCGGAAATGGCGCGGTTTGTGGGTTGTTCACGTGCCGGTACAGTGAGTACGTATCAAAAGTTGTGCACAGATGGCCAAACGACGAACCGTCGTTCAGCTGTGTGTCGTCCGCAACTCATTGATGCCAGAAGAGAGCGGAGACTGTGACGCATTGTTCACAGCGACCACAGAGCCACAGTGCGACGAATCACCCGCAGCTACAACAGTGATGATCAGGGCAATATGTCACAGCACACAGTTCATCGCAGCCTTCTGCGCAAGGGCCTGCGTAGCCGAAGATCCAGCCGGATCCCCTTGCTCACTGCACATCATCGCTAACAACGCATGAAATGGGCACAAGATGATCGAGATTGGACCGTGGATTATTGGAAGAAAATGGTCTGGTCTGACGAATAAAGATTCTTGGTGCATCACGTAGACGGCCGAACGCGGATACGCCGATTACTAACGGAGGCTATGGCACCTGGATACACTATTGGGCATAAACAGGACGGCGGCGGAGGTGTTATGCTATGGGCGATGTTTCCTTGGGATACCTTAGGCCCCATTATTCCAGTAGCACAATCCATGGCAGCTGTCAAGCATCTGAACATCGTTGCAGACCAAATTCACCCATTCATGGCAACTGTGTTTCCTGCTGGTGATGGCCATTACCAACAGCAGAATGTGCCACGCCACACTGCCAGAATCGTCAAGCAGTGGTTCGAGGAACATGCTGGTGACTTTCTGTTAATGCCCTGGCCTCCAAATTTACCTGACATGAACCCAATCGAACATTTGTGGTTCCACTTGGAAAAACGGGTTCGCGCTGCATAACCACCACCCGAAATGTACGAGAACTGGAGGAACTTCTGTTGACATTATGGTACCAGATACCCCAGGATACCGACACCAAATCGAATCGATGTCCCCCGAGTGGCCGCTGTTTTGCGCGCAAAGGTCCTACAGCTTATTCGGTAGGTGGTCATAATGTAATGGCTCATCGGTGTATAAATAACCGAAACGTTTCCAACGTGTGTAACCTGTTTTATAGGTATATTCCGTGTGAGCTACAGGTAAAGGCATACATATAATGAAAAGAATATTCAGGATCTATGTTATTTTTTGTTGGCATGAGTATATTCAATATCATGTACATGTAAATGAATAAAAATAAGTACTACAGCTTCTCATTGTGTGCGCAATCAGTAACTTTAACGGGGTATCGGATATAACTACTTTATTAATAAATAAATATATTGATCCTTCTTTCTGAAACCAAAGGCACTACTGATTCTTGAAAGCGCAACACCAGGAAAAACTTTTACGATCTGATTGAAACTCTCAAGATGCTGCAGAAGGGATAAAGTAGGACGCACAGGACAAGTTCCCATAGTCGATTTGCTGAAATTGTGGCAGTATAGTAGTGGTACTAACTGAGTATGCCCGTCGCAGCAGAAGAGACCCTACGTACAGCTGACGGACTTGGAGCGAGGCTCATGTGTTGGACTGTGGGAAGGCGGACTTGACTTCCGTGATATCATTGCTCGTGTTGGACAAAACGCGAGTCCAGTGATGCGAATACGGTGTCAGTGGGAAGAGGAAGGTCTGACGCATGAGGGGTCTGGAACTATGACGGACGAAAGCAGTTTAAGCCATCCCTCAACTCCACCGTATGGCGTTGGAGAAGCAAACAGCCACGTTTCCCGAGAGTTAGCGCAAAGGTGGAGGTCTGTATCACATCAAGTGTTGTTTTAAAGCTTTGTCCGAAGCCATTTGTTTCAGAGAGACCTCGAGCTTGCCGTCCGTTGCTTCGACTTCCCATGCTTCAACTTCCTTTGACCTTAACGCACAGATGTCAACGGATGAAATGGGGCCAAGAACGCAGACACTGCAGTGATGAATGTCAGCGCGTAGTGTTTCTTGACGAGTCGCGGTTCAACCTAATGATACATGGTGGAGGTATTCTTTGTACGACACCTTTGTGAACGGATACTGGAGGCATGCATTATGCACCGTGATATGGAACCGACACCGGGTGTTCTGGTGTGGTTCTGCTGGGTTCCGTTCTCGCCCTATTCATTGAAGAAATCATGAGCAACCAGTAGTACATCGCAGATGTTGTGGAGGCTGAAGCGCTGCCATTCGTGCAGACGGTATCCTGCACCATCTTTAAAAAAGACAATGCCTTACCAAATGTAGCCCGGAATGTCTTATAGCTTCTGGATGCCCGACGTGTCCCACACCTTCCATGGCAAAAGCGTTTCCCTTTTTCGTTACCCATCGGTCTTTGGGTATGAATCGAGACAGCATGGAATGTCCTTCAGCATTGCAATATTCAGAACTTGTTCCAGTAAATGCCACGCTCTGTACTAGCTGTTATCGCCTGGGTACACAAGGTACTGGGTAGTGTATGCTCTACATTACTTATAGGTCTGTAATTCTGATCACTTACGTCTTGTGTCATAAGTACCGTACCTCATAAATCTCATTACAATATCTCAGGTCTTTCTTGGTGACGCATTTTCAAAAAGCTGGAGTGTAACATGACGTTACACTGTATTATCCTTGTTGGAAATTTGCTTTGAATGGGATCTGCTGGTAGCAAGGGTTTGCAACCAAGTTCGAATCCTGTCGCGGCAGAAAGTTACTTCGAATTGTTTTAAACCGTTTATTACTACATTAGCTGTAAAGCCCGTTGAGATAAGAATACAACGGGTTCTAGAAATCACTTACTGTTATTCAAGCGTTTATTATTATCTTTTGCGGAGCCATCGTAAATAATGAGTGTGCATTGAAACATACGCTTGATATGCTTCATTGTTCATACATAGAAATACAAAATACAGAAGACATGGACGTAAGGGACGTGGACTCCCTTTTGCGTGCTATGCCTCTGCAATATGAACATTTCTCATCCGCTGAGGTTCAGCTTTACTATGTTGCGGCGGCATTTACTTCGACGATCACGCAAACGTCGAATATCAGCCAGAATTCCTTTCAACTGCCCCGCATTTTTGTCTATTTTTTCTGGCATATTCGGCATTGCGGCTGTTAACTTCTTGTCTTTCGACTGCAGTATGTTGTTGCCACCTTGCTCGATCGAAATCGGCTTCGCGGCGTTTAGCTTTAATCTCTTCATGTAATGAAAGAGGTAACTTTCTTTTTTGATGAGGCATAGGTGAGGTTTAAAACAACTGTCAAGTTCACGTAGGACAGTAACATTCCTTTTAGTCTTAGTCAGCGCCAGTAAAGTAAAACATCTTACAACCTACGGTTGTGTGCTTCCACTTCCATCGCACCAGATAAACAACTCTAACTTCGAACGAAAGAAAAGGTGTAAACAAAACTTTAAACAGGAACGGTTACGGATAACACAGTGAAAACACCGGAATATAATTGTTCGTCTTCTTCTGTTAAACAACGTACGTAGTTGTTTATTTATGGTTAAAAAGTGATCGACGTTGTCGCAAGTATAGCAAGATATTTTTCTTTTTCTTTCAGAAAAAAAAAATGTCATTATTAATCTCAAGGAAAACAGACAGAGATGGATTTATCACTTGATACAACCAGCCCCCTCCCAACAAAACAACAATAAACAAACGAAAAAACCCCATCAGCCACGCAGGCGTGAACTTTTTGTGGTGCCCCGTTGGCTCCGGCTTCTGGCTGTTCGGCTGAGTTAGACCGGATGACGCATGGGTGTTTTTTTATGGCACTGACTGTCTTCTTTCCCGGAAAATGTGGCCCTAAATTACGGACGGGTACATTGCTTATAGTTCTTAGATTTGTTTACGGTGGCCATTAACCACCTCCACGAAGGATTTTTTGATGCACACTCAAAAAAGAGAGCTGCATCACGAGCGCAAACTTTTGATTAAAACACTAAGTTGTTAAATAAATGTAAATTCTTGATATAAAATAGAGCTGTTATACAGATGCAAGCATACAGAGTAAGTGATACTCGGATATGATCTTTGAAGAAAAGAGAAAACAACTACTCGTTAAAAATTTTTGAATTACGGCCATTACATTGAAATCTGTAACGGAAATATCGGAACACATTGCTTTGCAATTTTTTATTATTTGTTAAATCTTTTATAGCTATATTTTTGTTGCTATAATATTTCAGCATGTTACTCTACATAAATGTATTTGTCATTTTCTCGAATGCCCGTTTGTTTCCTTGGTTTGTTTCCTTGATACCTCAAGGGCGATTTCCGGAATCAAGCCCGGCGTTTTTTTTTAAATTTCCTCGAGACGCTTTCACGTTAACAATTTATTATGTCGGAATTCTGAAGAAACAGTCTTATATATTAACTTTTTTTATACTGAAGCTTTATGAATGGCATTCTCTCCATTATTGATGTCAAGAAATAATATTCACCGGAAGAAAATCTTGAAAAGTTCGGTTGTTTAGAAGAATGTTTGAAGTTTGTAAGTACAACATGAAGATAAAATGGATTTTCTAAACGTAACTATTTGCAAAGAAGAAATTAAAATTCCAGCTCGGTTATGTAAAATGTCGACGGACACGAACATCTCATTAGATTACTACCCATATCGTTTTTGTTGTATGAAATAAATGCAGCATGTCGGTTCATTGATAAAGGAAATATATTTCGCTAGAGTGAAGAGCTGAAAAATATTGGCAATCTCAGCGGTCCGCTCTCCCTCTAGCGGCAAAAGGAAGAATTACTGTAGTACGGGTGACGTTTTCGGCTCAATGCTTGGCTGTTGGTAGATCGCTCATTACGTTCAGTTGTCGTAGTTTGGTGTATTTTTGCATTCATTCTGGAATTAGAGAGTTGTATAATGGAGAATTCCGTGAAGAAGAACAAATCATATTGTTGTGTCCCGCAATGTCGTTCCCAAGTTTTCAGCTATGTTTTTCACAAGTTAGTATAAACGTTTGTGCCTTGCGTTTGAAATCCTTCCAGTGAAATGCTACTAACTTAGTAACGTCTTTGAATGAATAATAAACAAGGCAGCATGTTTTTATTGCATAGTAGTAATTAAAAAATCCGCATTTCTACATAATCTTGAAAACAAATAATTGCTGTTATCCGTATAAATTTAAACTTCATTATGGAACAAGATTTGCAATGTTCTGTCAACAGTCATCGGTTCAAAAACGCAGAACCCAATGATGATCAACAATTACCAATTCACAAACACTTTTAGGAACAGAATGTTCAAAAATTACAAATGTTATTGTTGACAGTATTGAAAATGGGTCCTGGGAAACGTCAAGTGAAACGAAATGTCAGCTTTTAATAGTAATCCGGATTAGAACACCACTGTCGGTATTACTATATCACTTGCCTGAAAATGTAAAAATAAAAATTACCTGTTACAGTAAAGCATTACTGCTACACAGTGCTTACACGTTCCACTTCTGCCCGCTTTACAAGAGCACTCAAATGACTTTATAGAAATTTCACTGTTACTTGTATCTAAAACACCGTTGATGGAGTGAGGCGACGACGTTATTGCCGTGGACTGAATGCAGTGCGAAACTATGAGAATTTCTCTTCCATCTTAATTCCACAAGAAATTATATGGCCTACATTAACAATCACTTCCCCTTCTTTAATGCATCTTGAATTTTTGGAAGCGTCCACAAATTTCATTATTTCAAGGATTGAAAGCGACAAACCAGCCATTCTAACATTCGACTTTATGGAAACACGTGCGACGTTTCCCGTACTAGAGAAGTTTGTTTACGTTTGCGCAGCGCCCCCTATAGTTCGTTGAGGTTCCCAATTGCACAAAACGGAAATAGAAGAGATTCTTTCAGAAATTAATTAACTAGCTACAGTTATTAAACGAGAAAGATGGCATAGAATTCTCCGTAGTATAAGTTCGTTTTCTGAATCAGAAGTATGTGTGGTAATATAAAACATAATTACCACCGAACCTTCATTGGCATGTGAAATTTTATAACTAAGGTTTTACTGTAACAAACACAGTCTGCTCGTCATAGGGAAAGAAGAACGATGCAAAAAGACATTTTTAAATACGAAAAAACTACTTGAAATTCAGTAAAATGGTGTCTTCGAACAGAAATATCCATTTGCCTCCCATCCAGATACCTGAAAAAATGTTATTTACAAACGGATTTGTCAGAAGCAAAATTTTTTTTCGATAGGTCTTTCTAAAACGGAAATACGGACGCTAGTAGAAATAAATACTTGCACTTTAAAAAACCAAACACTGTGCATCATTTATAGATCTACATACGTAATGTATGCAAATAATTTTAAAAGATTTATATACACCGATGAGCCATTACATTATGACCACCGCCAGCCTAGAGAAATTAGTGCGCCTGGAGATCGAACGGTGGCGCAGGTTAAGTTTTCTTTTTTTCTTTTGATTGGAGCTTTAACGACCACCATGAGCAACTCGGTGGGCTATAAGCAGTCGCCCGTCCCTAATTTAGGGCCATTGGTTCCAGAGAAGGGAGAGAGCAATACACAACGTAAGACATACACAACATCCATGCCTCACCGGGATTCAAACCCGGACCCATTTGGGACGAATGCTCATAAGCCATTGCTTAGACCACTGCGCCACCAGGGCGGCACAGGTGAACAGGTGAAGTTCACAAAGCAGTATAAATACAACACGAGCACTGACCTTTGGTTATTAGGGTGTTCGGAGTCAGAATGGCAGAAGCTGCCGATTTATCGGTGTTTGATAAAAGACAAATTGTGATGGCGCATCACCTCGGAAACGGCACGGCTTGTGTATCGTTCGCGTGTCGTTGTAGTTAATACGTATTAGAGTGGTGTACAGATGGCCAAATGACGAACCGTCGTCCAGTCGTGTGTCGTCCGCAGCTCATTGATGCCAGAGGAGAGCGGAGACTGCCGCGCATTGTTCACAGCGACCGCAGGGCCACAGTGCGACAAATCAGCCGCAGCTACAACAGTGATGATCAGGGCAATGTGTCATAGCGCACAGTTTAACGCAGCCTTCTGCGCATGGATCTGCGTAGCCTAAGACCAAGCCGGATCCCCTTGCTCACTGCACATCCTCGCTAACAACGCATGAAATGGGCACAAGATGATCGAGATTGGACCGTGGATTATTGGAAGAAAATGGTCTGGTCTGACGAATAAAGATTCTTGGTGCATCACGTAGACGGCCGAACGCGGATACGCCGTTTACTAACGGTGGCTATGGCACCTGCATACACTATTGGGCATAAACAGGACGGCGGCGGAGGTGTTATGCTATGGGCGATGTTTCCTTGGGATACCTTAGGCCCCATTATTCCAGTAGCACAATCCATGGCAGCTGTCAAGCATCTGAACATCGTTGCAGACCAAATTCACCCATTCATGGCAACTGTGTTTCCTGCTGGTGATGGCCATTACCAACAGCAGAATGTGCCACGCCACACTGCCAGAATCGTCAAGCAGTGGTTCGAGGAACATGCTGGTGACTTTCTGTTAATGCCCTGGCCTCCAAATTTACCTGACATGAACCCAATCGAACATTTGTGGTTCCACTTGGAAAAACGGGTTCGCGCTACATAACCACCACCCGAAATGTACGAGAACTGGAGGAACTTCTGTTGACATTATGGTACCAGATACCCCAGGATACCGACACCAAATCGAATCGATGTCCCCCGAGTGGCCGCTGTTTTGCGCGCAAAGGTCCTACAGCTTATTCGGTAGGTGGTCATAATGTAATGGCTCATCGGTGTATAAATAACCGAAACGTTTCCAACGTGTGTAACCTGTTTTATAGGTATATTCCGTGTGAGCTACAGGTAAAGGCATACATATAATGAAAAGAATATTCAGGATCTATGTTATTTTTTGTTGGCATGAGTATATTCAATATCATGTACATGTAAATGAATAAAAATAAGTACTACAGCTTCTCATTGTGTGCGCAATCAGTAACTTTAACGGGGTATCGGATATAACTACTTTATTAATAAATAAATATATTGATCCTTCTTTCTGAAACCAAAGGCACTACTGATTCTTGAAAGCGCAACACCAGGAAAAACTTTTACGATCTGATTGAAACTCTCAAGATGCTGCAGAAGGGATAAAGTAGGACGCACAGGACAAGTTCCCATAGTCGATTTGCTGAAATTGTGGCAGTATAGTAGTGGTACTAACTGAGTATGCCCGTCGCAGCAGAAGAGACCCTACGTACAGCTGACGGACTTGGAGCGAGGCTCATGTGTTGGACTGTGGGAAGGCGGACTTGACTTCCGTGATATCATTGCTCGTGTTGGACAAAACGCGAGTCCAGTGATGCGAATACGGTGTCAGTGGGAAGAGGAAGGTCTGACGCATGAGGGGTCTGGAACTATGACGGACGAAAGCAGTTTAAGCCATCCCTCAACTCCACCGTATGGCGTTGGAGAAGCAAACAGCCACGTTTCCCGAGAGTTAGCGCAAAGGTGGAGGTCTGTATCACATCAAGTGTTGTTTTAAAGCTTTGTCCGAAGCCATTTGTTTCAGAGAGACCTCGAGCTTGCCGTCCGTTGCTTCGACTTCCCATGCTTCAACTTCCTTTGACCTTAACGCACAGATGTCAACGGATGAAATGGGGCCAAGAACGCAGACACTGCAGTGATGAATGTCAGCGCGTAGTGTCTCTTGACGAGTCGCGGTTCAACCTAATGATACATGGTGGAGGTATTCTTTGTACGACACCTTTGTGAACGGATACTGGAGGCATGCATTATGCACCGTGATATGGAACCGACACCGGGTGTTGTGGTGTGGTTCTGCTGGGTTCCGTTCTCACCCTATTCATTGAAGAAATCATGAGCAACCAGTAGTACATCGCAGATGTTGTGGAGGCTGAAGCGCTGCCATTCGTGCAGACGGTATCCTGCACCATCTTTAAAAAAGACAATGCCTTACCAAATGTAGCCCGGAATGTCTTATAGCTTCTGGATGCCCGACGTGTCCCACACCTTCCATGGCAAAAGCGTTTCCCTTTTTCGTTACCCATCGGTCTTTATGTATGAATCGAGACAGCATGGAATGTCCTTCAGCATTGCAATATTCAGAACTTGTTCCAGTAAATGCCACGCTCTGTACTAGCTGTTATCGCCTGGGTACACAAGGTACTGGGTAGTGTATGCTCTACATTACTTATAGGTCTGTAATTCTGATCACTTACGTCTTGTGTCATAAGTACCGTACCTCATAAATCTCATTACAATATCTCAGGTCTTTCTTGGTGACGCATTTTCAAAAAGCTGGAGTGTAACATGACGTTACACTGTATTATCCTTGTTGGAAATTTGCTTTGAATGGGATCTGCTGGTAGCAAGGGTTTGCAACCAAGTTCGAATCCTGTCGCGGCAGAAAGTTACTTCGAATTGTTTTAAACCGTTTATTACTACATTAGCTGTAAAGCCCGTTGAGATAAGAATACAACGGGTTCTAGAAATCACTTACTGTTATTCAAGCGTTTATTATTATCTTTTGCGGAGCCATCGTAAATAATGAGTGTGCATTGAAACATACGCTTGATATGCTTCATTGTTCATACATAGAAATACAAAATACAGAAGACATGGACGTGGGACGTGGACTCCCTTTTGCGTGCTATGCCTCTGCAATATGAACATTTCTCATCCGCTGAGGTTCAGCTTTACTATGTTGCGGCGGCATTTACTTCGACGATCACGCAAACGTCGAATATCAGCCAGAATTCCTTTCAACTGCCCCGCATTTTTGTCTATTTTTTCTGGCATATTCGGCATTGCGGCTGTTAACTTCTTGTCTTTCGACTGCAGTATGTTGTTGCCACCTTGCTCGATCGAAATCGGCTTCGCGGCGTTTAGCTTTAATCTCTTCATGTAATGAAAGAGGTAACTTTCTTTTTTGATGAGGCATAGGTGAGGTTTAAAACAACTGTCAAGTTCACGTAGGACAGTAACATTCCTTTTAGTCTTAGTCAGCGCCAGTAAAGTAAAACATCTTACAACCTACGGTTGTGTGCTTCCACTTCCATCGCACCAGATAAACAACTCTAACTTCGAACGAAAGAAAAGGTGTAAACAAAACTTTAAACAGGAACGGTTACGGATAACACAGTGAAAACACCGGAATATAATTGTTCGTCTTCTTCTGTTAAACAACGTACGTAGTTGTTTATTTATGGTTAAAAAGTGATCGACGTTGTCGCAAGTATAGCAAGATATTTTTTTCTTTTTCTTTCAGAAAAAAAAATGTCATTATTAATCTCAAGGAAAACAGACAGAGATGGATTTATCACTTGATACAACCAGCCCCCCTCCCAACAAAACAACAATAAACAAACGAAAAAACCCCATCAGCCACGCAGGCGTGAACTTTTTGTGGTGCCCCGTTGGCTCCGGCTTCTGGCTGTTCGGCTGAGTTAGACCGGATGACGCATGGGTGTTTTTTTATGGCACTGACTGTCTTCTTTCCCGGAAAATGTGGCCCTAAATTACGGACGGGTACATTGCTTATAGTTCTTAGATTTGTTTACGGTGGTCATTAACTACCTCCACGAAGGATTTTTTGATGCACACTCAAAAAGAGAGCTGCATCACGAGCGCAAACTTTTGATTAAAACACTAAGTTGTTAAATAAATGTAAATTCTTGATATAAAATAGAGCTGTTATACAGATGCAAGCATACAGAGTAAGTGATACTCGGATATGATCTTTGAAGAAAAGAGAAAACAACTACTCGTTAAAAATTTTTGAATTACGGCCATTACATTGAAATCTGTAACGGAAATATCGGAACACATTGCTTTGCAATTTTTTATTATTTGTTAAATCTTTTATAGCTATATTTTTGTTGCTATAATATTTCAGCATGTTACTCTACATAAATGTATTTGTCATTTTCTCGAATGCCCGTTTGTTTTCTTGGTTTGTTTCCTTGATACCTCAAGGGCGATTTCCGGAATCAAGCTCGGCGTTTTTTTAAATTTCCTCGAGACGCTTTCACGTTAACAATTTATTATGTCGGAATTCTGAAGAAACAGTCTTATATATTAACTTTTTTATACTGAAGCTTTATGAATGGCATTCTCTCCATTATTGATGTCAAGAAATAATATTCACCGGAAGAAAATCTTGAAAAGTTCGGTTGTTTAGAAGAATGTTTGAAGTTTGTAAGTACAACTTGAAGATAAAATTGATTTTCTAAACGTAACTATTTGCAAAGAAGAAATTAAAATTCCAGCTCGGTTATGTAAAATGTCGACGGACACGAACATCTCATTAGATTACTACCCATATCGTTTTTGTTGTGTGAAATAAATGCAGCATGTCGGTTCATTGATAAAGGAAATATATTTCGCTAGAGTGAAGAGCTGAAAAATATTGGCAATCTCAGCGGTCCGCTCTCCCTCTAGCGGCAAAAGGAAGAATTACTGTAGTACGGGTGACGTTTTCGGCTCAATGCTTGGCTGTTGGTAGATCGCTCATTACGTTCAGTTGTCGTAGTTTGGTGTATTTTTGCATTCATTCTGGAATTAGAGAGTTGTATAATGGAGAATTCCGTGAAGAAGAACAAATCATATTGTTGTGTCCCGCAATGTCGTTCCCAAGTTTTCAGCTATGTTTTTCACAAGTTAGTATAAACGTTTGTGCCTTGCGTTTGAAATCCTTCCAGTGAAATGCTACTAACTTAGTAACGTCTTTGAATGAATAATAAACAAGGCAGCATGTTTTTATTGCATAATAGTAATTAAAAAATCCGCATTTCTACATAATCTTGAAAACAAATAATTGCTGTTATCCGTATAAATTTAAACTTCATTATGGAACAAGATTTGCAATGTTCTGTCAACAGTCATCGGTTCAAAAACGCAGAACCCAATGATGATCAACAATTACCAATTCACAAACACTTTTAGGAACAGAATGTTCAAAAATTACAAATGTTATTGTTGACAGTATTGAAAATGGGTCCTGGGAAACGTCAAGTGAAACGAAATGTCAGCTTTTAATAGTAATCCGGATTAGAACACCACTGTCGGTATTACTATATCACTTGCCTGAAAATGTAAAAATAAAAATTACCTGTTACAGTAAAGCATTACTGCTACACAGTGCTTACACGTTCCACTTCTGCCCGCTTTACAAGAGCACTCAAATGACTTTATAGAAATTTCACTGTTACTTGTATCTAAAACACCGTTGATGGAGTGAGGCGACGACGTTATTGCCGTGGACTGAATGCAGTGCGAAACTATGAGAATTTCTCTTCCATCTTAATTCCACAAGAAATTATATGGCCTACATTAACAATCACTTCCCCTTCTTTAATGCATCTTGAATTTTTGGAAGCGTCCACAAATTTCATTATTTCAAGGATTGAAAGCGACAAACCAGCCATTCTAACATTCGACTTTATGGAAACACGTGCGACGTTTCCCGTACTAGAGAAGTTTGTTTACGTTTGCGCAGCGCCCCCTATAGTTCGTTGAGGTTCCCAATTGCACAAAACGGAAATAGAAGAGATTCTTTCAGAAATTAATTAACTAGCTACAGTTATTAAACGAGAAAGATGGCATAGAATTCTCCGTAGTATAAGTTCGTTTTCTGAATCAGAAGTATGTGTGGTAATATAAAACATAATTACCACCGAACCTTCATTGGCATGTGAAATTTTATAACTAAGGTTTTACTGTAACAAACACAGTCTGCTCGTCATAGGGAAAGAAGAACGATGCAAAAAGACATTTTTAAATACGAAAAAACTACTTGAAATTCAGTAAAATGGTGTCTTCGAACAGAAATATCCATTTGCCTCCCATCCAGATACCTGAAAAAATGTTATTTACAAACGGATTTGTCAGAAGCAAAATTTTTTTTCGATAGGTCTTTCTAAAACGGAAATACGGACGCTAGTAGAAATAAATACTTGCACTTTAAAAAACCAAACACTGTGCATCATTTATAGATCTACATACGTAATGTATGCAAATAATTTTAAAAGATTTATATACACCGATGAGCCATTACATTATGACCACCGCCAGCCTAGAGAAATTAGTGCGCCTGGAGATCGAACGGTGGCGCAGGTTAAGTTTTCTTTTTTTCTTTTGATTGGAGCTTTAACGACCACCATGAGCAACTCGGTGTGCTATAAGCAGTCGCCCGTCCCTAATTTAGGGCCATTGGTTCCAGAGAAGGGAGAGAGCAATACACAACGTAAGACATACACAACATCCATGCCTCACCGGGATTCAAACCCGGACCCATTTGGGACGAATGCTCATAAGCCATTGCTTAGACCACTGCGCCACCAGGGCGGCACAGGTGAACAGGTGAAGTTCACAAAGCAGTATAAATACAACACGAGCACTGACTTTTGGTTATTAGGGTGTTCGGAGTCAGAATGGCAGAAGCTGCCGATTTATCGGTGTTTGATAAAAGACAAATTGTGATGGCGCATCACCTCGGAAACGGCACGGCTTGTGTATCGTTCGCGTGTCGTTGTAGTTAATACGTATTAGAAGTGGTGTACAGATGGCCAAATGACGAACCGTCGTCCAGTCGTGTGTCGTCCGCAGCTCATTGATGCCAGAGGAGAGCGGAGACTGCCGCGCATTGTTCACAGCGACCGCAGGGCCACAGTGCGACAAATCAGCCGCAGCTACAACAGTGATGATCAGGGCAATGTGTCATAGCGCACAGTTTAACGCAGCCTTCTGCGCATGGATCTGCGTAGCCTAAGACCAAGCCGGATCCCCTTGCTCACTGCACATCCTCGCTAACAACGCATGAAATGGGCACAAGATGATCGAGATTGGACCGTGGATTATTGGAAGAAAATGGTCTGGTCTGACGAATAAAGATTCTTGGTGCATCACGTAGACGGCCGAACGCGGATACGCCGTTTACTAACGGTGGCTATGGCACCTGCATACACTATTGGGCATAAACAGGACGGCGGCGGAGGTGTTATGCTATGGGCGATGTTTCCTTGGGATACCTTAGGCCCCATTATTCCAGTAGCACAATCCATGGCAGCTGTCAAGCATCTGAACATCGTTGCAGACCAAATTCACCCATTCATGGCAACTGTGTTTCCTGCTGGTGATGGCCATTACCAACAGCAGAATGTGCCACGCCACACTGCCAGAATCGTCAAGCAGTGGTTCGAGGAACATGCTGGTGACTTTCTGTTAATGCCCTGGCCTCCAAATTTACCTGACATGAACCCAATCGAACATTTGTGGTTCCACTTGGAAAAACGGGTTCGCGCTACATAACCACCACCCGAAATGTACGAGAACTGGAGGAACTTCTGTTGACATTATGGTACCAGATACCCCAGGATACCTATCGTGACCTCATCGAATCGATGTCCCCCGAGTGGCCGCTGTTTTGCGCGCAAAGGTCCTACAGCTTATTCGGTAGGTGGTCATAATGTAATGGCTCATCGGTGTATAAATAACCGAAACGTTTCCAACGTGTGTAACCTGTTTTATAGGTATATTCCGTGTGAGCTACAGGTAAAGGCATACATATAATGAAAAGAATATTCAGGATCTATGTTATTTTTTGTTGGCATGAGTATATTCAATATCATGTACATGTAAATGAATAAAAATAAGTACTACAGCTTCTCATTGTGTGCGCAATCAGTAACTTTAACGGGGTATCGGATATAACTACTTTATTAATAAATAAATATATTGATCCTTCTTTCTGAAACCAAAGGCACTACTGATTCTTGAAAGCGCAACACCAGGAAAAACTTTTACGATCTGATTGAAACTCTCAAGATGCTGCAGAAGGGATAAAGTAGGACGCACAGGACAAGTTCCCATAGTCGATTTGCTGAAATTGTGGCAGTATAGTAGTGGTACTAACTGAGTATGCCCGTCGCAGCAGAAGAGACCCTACGTACAGCTGACGGACTTGGAGCGAGGCTCATGTGTTGGACTGTGGGAAGGCGGACTTGACTTCCGTGATATCATTGCTCGTGTTGGACAAAACGCGAGTCCAGTGATGCGAATACGGTGTCAGTGGGAAGAGGAAGGTCTGACGCATGAGGGGTCTGGAACTATGACGGACGAAAGCAGTTTAAGCCATCCCTCAACTCCACCGTATGGCGTTGGAGAAGCAAACAGCCACGTTTCCCGAGAGTTAGCGCAAAGGTGGAGGTCTGTATCACATCAAGTGTTGTTTTAAAGCTTTGTCCGAAGCCATTTGTTTCAGAGAGACCTCGAGCTTGCCGTCCGTTGCTTCGACTTCCCATGCTTCAACTTCCTTTGACCTTAACGCACAGATGTCAACGGATGAAATGGGGCCAAGAACGCAGACACTGCAGTGATGAATGTCAGCGCGTAGTGTCTCTTGACGAGTCGCGGTTCAACCTAATGATACATGGTGGAGGTATTCTTTGTACGACACCTTTGTGAACGGATACTGGAGGCATGCATTATGCACCGTGATATGGAACCGACACCGGGTGTTGTGGTGTGGTTCTGCTGGGTTCCGTTCTCGCCCTATTCATTGAAGAAATCATGAGCAACCAGTAGTACATCGCAGATGTTGTGGAGGCTGAAGCGCTGCCATTCGTGCAGACGGTATCCTGCACCATCTTTAAAAAAGACAATGCCTTACCAAATGTAGCCCGGAATGTCTTATAGCTTCTGGATGCCCGACGTGTCCCACACCTTCCATGGCAAAAGCGTTTCCCTTTTTCGTTACCCATCGGTCTTTATGTATGAATCGAGACAGCATTTAATGTCCTTCAGCATTGCAATATTCAGAACTTGTTCCAGTAAATGCCACGCTCTGTACTAGCTGTTATCGCCTGGGTACACAAGGTACTGGGTAGTGTATGCTCTACATTACTTATAGGTCTGTAATTCTGATCACTTACGTCTTGTGTCATAAGTACCGTACCTCATAAATCTCATTACAATATCTCAGGTCTTTCTTGGTGACGCATTTTCAAAAGCTGGAGTGTAACATGACGTTACACTGTATTATCCTTGTTGGAAATTTGCTTTGAATGGGATCTGCTGGTAGCAAGGGTTTGCAACCAAGTTCGAATCCTGTCGCGGCAGAAAGTTACTTCGAATTGTTTTAAACCGTTTATTACTACATTAGCTGTAAAGCCCGTTGAGATAAAAACACAACGGGTTCTAGAAATCACTTACTGCTATTCAAGCGTTTATTATTATCTTTTGCGGAGCCATCGTAAATAATGAGTGTGCATTGAAACATACGCTTGATATGCTTCATTGTTCATACATAGAAATACAAAATACAGAAGACATGGACGTGGGACGTGGACTCCCTTTTGCGTGCTATGCCTCTGCAATATAAACATTTCTCATCCGCTGAGGTTCAGCTTCACTATGTTGCGGCGGCATTTACTTCGACGATCACGCAAACGTCGAATATCAGCCAGAATTCCTTTCAACTGCCCCGCATTTTTGTCTATTTTTTCTGGCATATTCGGCATTGCGGCTGTTAACTTCTTGTCTTTCGACTGCAGTATGTTGTTGCCACCTTGCTCGATCGAAATCGGCTTCGCGGCGTTTAGCTTCAATCTCTTCATGTAATGAAAGAGGTAACTTTCTTTTTTGATGCGGCATAGGTGAGGTTCAAAACAACTGTCAAGTTCACGTAGGACAGTAACATTCTTTTTAGTCTTAGTCAGCGCCAGTAAAGTAAAACATCTTACAACCTACGGTTGTGTGCTTCCACTTCCATCGCACCAGATAAACAACTCTAACTTCGAACGAAAGAAAAAGGTGTAAACAAAACATTAAACAGGAACGGTTACGGATAACACAGTGAGAACACCGGAATATAATTGTTCGTCTTCTTCTGTTAAACAACGTACGTAGTTGTTTATTTATGGTTAAAAAGTGATCGACGTTGTCGCAAGTATAGCAAGATATTTTTTTCTTTTTCTTTCAGAAAAAAATGTCATTATTAATCTCAAGGAAAACAGACAGAGATGGATTTATCGCTTGATACAACCAGCCCCCCCCCAACAAAACAACAAACGAAAAAACCCCATCTGCCACGCAGGCGTGAACTTTTGGTGGTGCCCCGTTGGCTCCGGCTTCTGGCTGTTCGGCTGAGTTAGACCGGATGACGCATGGGTGTTTTTTTATGGCACTGACTGTCTTCTTTCCCGGAAAATGTGGCCCTAAATTACGGACGGGTACATTGCTTATAGTTCTTAGATTTGTTTACGGTGGTCGTTAACCCTCCACGAAGGATTTTTTGATGCACACTCAAAACAGAGAGCTGCATCACGAGCGCAAACTTTTGATTAAAACACTAAGTTGTTAAATAAATGTAAATTCTTGATATAAAATAGAGCTGTTATACAGATGCAAGCATACAGAGTAAGTGATACTCGGATATGATCTTTGAAGAAAAGAGAAAACAACTACTCGTTAAAAATTTTTGAATTACGGCCATTACATTGAAATCTGTAACGGAAATATCGGAACACATTGCTTTGCAATTTTTTATTATTTGTTAAATCTTTTATAGCTATATTTTTGTTGCTATAATATTTCAGCATGTTACTCTACATAAATGTATTTGTCATTTTCTCGAATGCCCGTTTGTTTCCTTGGTTTGTTTCCTTGATACCTCAAGGGCGATTTCCGGAATCAAGCCCGGCGTTTTTTTTTAAATTTCCTCGAGACGCTTTCACGTTAACAATTTATTATGTCGGAATTCTGAAGAAACAGTCTTATATATTAACTTTTTTATACTGAAGCTTTATGAATGGCATTCTCTCCATTATTGATGTCAAGAAATAATATTCACCGGAAGAAAATCTTGAAAAGTTCGGTTGTTTAGAAGAATGTTTGAAGTTTGTAAGTACAACATGAAGATAAAATGGATTTTCTAAACGTAACTATTTGCAAAGAAGAAATTAAAATTCCAGCTCGGTTATGTAAAATGTCGACGGACACGAACATCTCATTAGATTACTACCCATATCGTTTTTGTTGTATGAAATAAATGCAGCATGTCGGTTCATTGATAAAGGAAATATATTTCGCTAGAGTGAAGAGCTGAAAAATATTGGCAATCTCAGCGGTCCGCTCTCCCTCTAGCGGCAAAAGGAAGAATTACTGTAGTACGGGTGACGTTTTCGGCTCAATGCTTGGCTGTTGGTAGATCGCTCATTACGTTCAGTTGTCGTAGTTTGGTGTATTTTTGCATTCATTCTGGAATTAGAGAGTTGTATAATGGAGAATTCCGTGAAGAAGAACAAATCATATTGTTGTGTCCCGCAATGTCGTTCCCAAGTTTTCAGCTATGTTTTTCACAAGTTAGTATAAACGTTTGTGCCTTGCGTTTGAAATCCTTCCAGTGAAATGCTACTAACTTAGTAACGTCTTTGAATGAATAATAAACAAGGCAGCATGTTTTTATTGCATAGTAGTAATTAAAAAATCCGCATTTATACATAATCTTGAAAACAAATAATTGCTGTTATCCGTATAAATTTAAACTTCATTATGGAACAAGATTTGCAATGTTCTGTCAACAGTCATCGGTTCAAAAACGCAGAACCCAATGATGATCAACAATTACCAATTCACAAACACTTTTAGGAACAGAATGTTCAAAAATTACAAATGTTATTGTTGACAGTATTGAAAATGGGCCCTGGGAAACGTCAAGTGAAACGAAATGTCAGCTTTTAATAGTAATCCGGATTAGAACACCACTGTCGGTATTACTATATCACTTGCCTGAAAATGTAAAAATAAAAATTACCTGTTACAGTAAAGCATTACTGCTACACAGTGCTTACACGTTCCACTTCTGCCCGCTTTACAAGAGCACTCAAATGACTTTATAGAAATTTCACTGTTACTTGTATCTAAAACACCGTTGATGGAGTGAGGCGACGACGTTATTGCCGTGGACTGAATGCAGTGCGAAACTATGAGAATTTCTCTTCCATCTTAATTCCACAAGAAATTATATGGCCTACATTAACAATCACTTCCCCTTCTTTAATGCATCTTGAATTTTTGGAAGCGTCCACAAATTTCATTATTTCAAGGATTGAAAGCGACAAACCAGCCATTCTAACATTCGACTTTATGGAAACACGTGCGACGTTTCCCGTACTAGAGAAGTTTGTTTACGGTTGCGCAGCGCCCCCTATAGTTCGTTGAGGTTCCCAATTGCACAAAACGGAAATAGAAGAGATTCTTTCAGAAATTAATTAACTAGCTACAGTTATTAAACGAGAAAGATGGCATAGAATTCTCCGTAGTATAAGTTCGTTTTCTGAATCAGAAGTATGTGTGGTAATATAAAACATAATTACCACCGAACCTTCATTGGCATGTGAAATTTTATAACTAAGGTTTTACTGTAACAAACACAGTCTGCTCGTCATAGGGAAAGAAGAACGATGCAAAAAGACATTTTTAAATACGAAAAAACTACTTGAAATTCAGTAAAATGGTGTCTTCGAACAGAAATATCCATTTGCCTCCCATCCAGATACCTGAAAAAATGTTATTTACAAACGGATTTGTCAGAAGCAAAATTTTTTTTCGATAGGTCTTTCTAAAACGGAAATACGGACGCTAGTAGAAATAAATACTTGCACTTTAAAAAACCAAACACTGTGCATCATTTATAGATCTACATACGTAATGTATGCAAATAATTTTAAAAGATTTATATACACCGATGAGCCATTACATTATGACCACCGCCAGCCTAGAGAAATTAGTGCGCCTGGAGATCGAACGGTGGCGCAGGTTAAGTTTTCTTTTTTTCTTTTGATTGGAGCTTTAACGACCACCATGAGCAACTCGGTGTGCTATAAGCAGTCGCCCGTCCCTAATTTAGGGCCATTGATTCCAGAGAAGGGAGAGAGCAATACACAACGTAAGACATACACAACATCCATGCCTCACCGGGATTCAAACCCGGACCCATTTGGGACGAATGCTCATAAGCCATTGCTTAGACCACTGCGCCACCAGGGCGGCACAGGTGAACAGGTGAAGTTCACAAAGCAGTATAAATACAACACGAGCACTGACTTTTGGTTATTAGGGTGTTCGGAGTCAGAATGGCAGAAGCTGCCGATTTATCGGTGTTTGATAAAAGACAAATTGTGATGGCGCATCACCTCGGAAACGGCACGGCTTGTGTATCGTTCGCGTGTCGTTGTAGTTAATACGTATTAGAGTGGTGTACAGATGGCCAAATGACGAACCGTCGTCCAGTCGTGTGTCGTCCGCAGCTCATTGATGCCAGAGGAGAGCGGAGACTGCCGCGCATTGTTCACAGCGACCGCAGGGCCACAGTGCGACAAATCAGCCGCAGCTACAACAGTGATGATCAGGGCAATGTGTCATAGCGCACAGTTTAACGCAGCCTTCTGCGCATGGATCTGCGTAGCCTAAGACCAAGCCGGATCCCCTTGCTCACTGCACATCCTCGCTAACAACGCATGAAATGGGCACAAGATGATCGAGATTGGACCGTGGATTATTGGAAGAAAATGGTCTGGTCTGACGAATAAAGATTCTTGGTGCATCACGTAGACGGCCGAACGCGGATACGCCGTTTACTAACGGTGGCTATGGCACCTGCATACACTATTGGGCATAAACAGGACGGCGGCGGAGGTGTTATGCTATGGGCGATGTTTCCTTGGGATACCTTAGGCCCCATTATTCCAGTAGCACAATCCATGGCAGCTGTCAAGCATCTGAACATCGTTGCAGACCAAATTCACCCATTCATGGCAACTGTGTTTCCTGCTGGTGATGGCCATTACCAACAGCAGAATGTGCCACGCCACACTGCCAGAATCGTCAAGCAGTGGTTCGAGGAACATGCTGGTGACTTTCTGTTAATGCCCTGGCCTCCAAATTTACCTGACATGAACCCAATCGAACATTTGTGGTTCCACTTGGAAAAACGGGTTCGCGCTACATAACCACCACCCGAAATGTACGAGAACTGGAGGAACTTCTGTTGACATTATGGTACCAGATACCCCAGGATACCGACACCAAATCGAATCGATGTCCCCCGAGTGGCCGCTGTTTTGCGCGCAAAGGTCCTACAGCTTATTCGGTAGGTGGTCATAATGTAATGGCTCATCGGTGTATAAATAACCGAAACGTTTCCAACGTGTGTAACCTGTTTTATAGGTATATTCCGTGTGAGCTACAGGTAAAGGCATACATATAATGAAAAGAATATTCAGGATCTATGTTATTTTTTGTTGGCATGAGTATATTCAATATCATGTACATGTAAATGAATAAAAATAAGTACTACAGCTTCTCATTGTGTGCGCAATCAGTAACTTTAACGGGGTATCGGATATAACTACTTTATTAATAAATAAATATATTGATCCTTCTTTCTGAAACCAAAGGCACTACTGATTCTTGAAAGCGCAACACCAGGAAAAACTTTTACGATCTGATTGAAACTCTCAAGATGCTGCAGAAGGGATAAAGTAGGACGCACAGGACAAGTTCCCATAGTCGATTTGCTGAAATTGTGGCAGTATAGTAGTGGTACTAACTGAGTATGCCCGTCGCAGCAGAAGAGACCCTACGTACAGCTGACGGACTTGGAGCGAGGCTCATGTGTTGGACTGTGGGAAGGCGGACTTGACTTCCGTGATATCATTGCTCGTGTTGGACAAAACGCGAGTCCAGTGATGCGAATACGGTGTCAGTGGGAAGAGGAAGGTCTGACGCATGAGGGGTCTGGAACTATGACGGACGAAAGCAGTTTAAGCCATCCCTCAACTCCACCGTATGGCGTTGGAGAAGCAAACAGCCACGTTTCCCGAGAGTTAGCGCAAAGGTGGAGGTCTGTATCACATCAAGTGTTGTTTTAAAGCTTTGTCCGAAGCCATTTGTTTCAGAGAGACCTCGAGCTTGCCGTCCGTTGCTTCGACTTCCCATGCTTCAACTTCCTTTGACCTTAACGCACAGATGTCAACGGATGAAATGGGGCCAAGAACGCAGACACTGCAGTGATGAATGTCAGCGCGTAGTGTCTCTTGACGAGTCGCGGTTCAACCTAATGATACATGGTGGAGGTATTCTTTGTACGACACCTTTGTGAACGGATACTGGAGGCATGCATTATGCACCGTGATATGGAACCGACACCGGGTGTTGTGGTGTGGTTCTGCTGGGTTCCGTTCTCGCCCTATTCATTGAAGAAATCATGAGCAACCAGTAGTACATCGCAGATGTTGTGGAGGCTGAAGCGCTGCCATTCGTGCAGACGGTATCCTGCACCATCTTTAAAAAAGACAATGCCTTACCAAATGTAGCCCGGAATGTCTTATAGCTTCTGGATGCCCGACGTGTCCCACACCTTCCATGGCAAAAGCGTTTCCCTTTTTCGTTACCCATCGGTCTTTATGTATGAATCGAGACAGCATTTAATGTCCTTCAGCATTGCAATATTCAGAACTTGTTCCAGTAAATGCCACGCTCTGTACTAGCTGTTATCGCCTGGGTACACAAGGTACTGGGTAGTGTATGCTCTACATTACTTATAGGTCTGTAATTCTGATCACTTACGTCTTGTGTCATAAGTACCGTACCTCATAAATCTCATTACAATATCTCAGGTCTTTCTTGGTGACGCATTTTCAAAAAGCTGGAGTGTAACATGACGTTACACTGTATTATCCTTGTTGGAAATTTGCTTTGAATGGGATCTGCTGGTAGCAAGGGTTTGCAACCAAGTTCGAATCCTGTCGCGGCAGAAAGTTACTTCGAATTGTTTTAAACCGTTTATTACTACATTAGCTGTAAAGCCCGTTGAGATAAAAACACAACGGGTTCTAGAAATCACTTACTGCTATTCAAGCGTTTATTATTATCTTTTGCGGAGCCATCGTAAATAATGAGTGTGCATTGAAACATACGCTTCATATGCTTCATTGTTCATACATAGAAATACAAAATACAGAAGACATGGACGTGGGACGTGGACTCCCTTTTGCGTGCTATGCCTCTGCAATATAAACATTTCTCATCCGCTGAGGTTCAGCTTCACTATGTTGCGGCGGCATTTACTTCGACGATCACGCAAACGTCGAATATCAGCCAGAATTCCTTTCAACTGCCCCGCATTTTTGTCTATTTTTTCTGGCATATTCGGCATTGCGGCTGTTAACTTCTTGTCTTTCGACTGCAGTATGTTGTTGCCACCTTGCTCGATCGAAATCGGCTTCGCGGCGTTTAGCTTCAATCTCTTCATGTAATGAAAGAGGTAACTTTCTTTTTTGATGCGGCATAGGTGAGGTTCAAAACAACTGTCAAGTTCACGTAGGACAGTAACATTCTTTTTAGTCTTAGTCAGCGCCAGTAAAGTAAAACATCTTACAACCTACGGTTGTGTGCTTCCACTTCCATCGCACCAGATAAACAACTCTAACTTCGAACGAAAGAAAAAGGTGTAAACAAAACATTAAACAGGAACGGTTACGGATAACACAGTGAGAACACCGGAATATAATTGTTCGTCTTCTTCTGTTAAACAACGTACGTAGTTGTTTATTTATGGTTAAAAAGTGATCGACGTTGTCGCAAGTATAGCAAGATATTTTTCTTTTTCTTTCAGAAAAAAATGTCATTATTAATCTCAAGGAAAACAGACAGAGATGGATTTATCGCTTGATACAACCAGCCCCCCCCCCCCCCCCAACAAAACAACAAACGAAAAAACCCCATCTGCCACGCAGGCGTGAACTTTTGGTGGTGCCCCGTTGGCTCCGGCTTCTGGCTGTTCGGCTGAGTTAGACCGGATGACGCATGGGTGTTTTTTTATGGCACTGACTGTCTTCTTTCCCGGAAAATGTGGCCCTAAATTACGGACGGGTACATTGCTTATAGTTCTTAGATTTGTTTACGGTGGTCGTTAACCCCCTCCACGAAGGATTTTTTGATGCACACTCAAAACAGAGAGCTGCATCACGAGCGCAAACTTTTGATTAAAACACTAAGTTGTTAAATAAATGTAAATTCTTGATATAAAATAGAGCTGTTATACAGATGCAAGCATACAGAGTAAGTGATACTCGGATATGATCTTTGAAGAAAAGAGAAAACAACTACTCGTTAAAAATTTTTGAATTACGGCCATTACATTGAAATCTGTAACGGAAATATCGGAACACATTGCTTTGCAATTTTTTATTATTTGTTAAATCTTTTATAGCTATATTTTTGTTGCTATAATATTTCAGCATGTTACTCTACATAAATGTATTTGTCATTTTCTCGAATGCCCGTTTGTTTCCTTGGTTTGTTTCCTTGATACCTCAAGGGCGATTTCCGGAATCAAGCCCGGCGTTTTTTTTTAAATTTCCTCGAGACGCTTTCACGTTAACAATTTATTATGTCGGAATTCTGAAGAAACAGTCTTATATATTAACTTTTTTATACTGAAGCTTTATGAATGGCATTCTCTCCATTATTGATGTCAAGAAATAATATTCACCGGAAGAAAATCTTGAAAAGTTCGGTTGTTTAGAAGAATGTTTGAAGTTTGTAAGTACAACATGAAGATAAAATGGATTTTCTAAACGTAACTATTTGCAAAGAAGAAATTAAAATTCCAGCTCGGTTATGTAAAATGTCGACGGACACGAACATCTCATTAGATTACTACCCATATCGTTTTTGTTGTATGAAATAAATGCAGCATGTCGGTTCATTGATAAAGGAAATATATTTCGCTAGAGTGAAGAGCTGAAAAATATTGGCAATCTCAGCGGTCCGCTCTCCCTCTAGCGGCAAAAGGAAGAATTACTGTAGTACGGGTGACGTTTTCGGCTCAATGCTTGGCTGTTGGTAGATCGCTCATTACGTTCAGTTGTCGTAGTTTGGTGTATTTTTGCATTCATTCTGGAATTAGAGAGTTGTATAATGGAGAATTCCGTGAAGAAGAACAAATCATATTGTTGTGTCCCGCAATGTCGTTCCCAAGTTTTCAGCTATGTTTTTCACAAGTTAGTATAAACGTTTGTGCCTTGCGTTTGAAATCCTTCCAGTGAAATGCTACTAACTTAGTAACGTCTTTGAATGAATAATAAACAAGGCAGCATGTTTTTATTGCATAGTAGTAATTAAAAAATCCGCATTTATACATAATCTTGAAAACAAATAATTGCTGTTATCCGTATAAATTTAAACTTCATTATGGAACAAGATTTGCAATGTTCTGTCAACAGTCATCGGTTCAAAAACGCAGAACCCAATGATGATCAACAATTACCAATTCACAAACACTTTTAGGAACAGAATGTTCAAAAATTACAAATGTTATTGTTGACAGTATTGAAAATGGGCCCTGGGAAACGTCAAGTGAAACGAAATGTCAGCTTTTAATAGTAATCCGGATTAGAACACCACTGTCGGTATTACTATATCACTTGCCTGAAAATGTAAAAATAAAAATTACCTGTTACAGTAAAGCATTACTGCTACACAGTGCTTACACGTTCCACTTCTGCCCGCTTTACAAGAGCACTCAAATGACTTTATAGAAATTTCACTGTTACTTGTATCTAAAACACCGTTGATGGAGTGAGGCGACGACGTTATTGCCGTGGACTGAATGCAGTGCGAAACTATGAGAATTTCTCTTCCATCTTAATTCCACAAGAAATTATATGGCCTACATTAACAATCACTTCCCCTTCTTTAATGCATCTTGAATTTTTGGAAGCGTCCACAAATTTCATTATTTCAAGGATTGAAAGCGACAAACCAGCCATTCTAACATTCGACTTTATGGAAACACGTGCGACGTTTCCCGTACTAGAGAAGTTTGTTTACGGTTGCGCAGCGCCCCCTATAGTTCGTTGAGGTTCCCAATTGCACAAAACGGAAATAGAAGAGATTCTTTCAGAAATTAATTAACTAGCTACAGTTATTAAACGAGAAAGATGGCATAGAATTCTCCGTAGTATAAGTTCGTTTTCTGAATCAGAAGTATGTGTGGTAATATAAAACATAATTACCACCGAACCTTCATTGGCATGTGAAATTTTATAACTAAGGTTTTACTGTAACAAACACAGTCTGCTCGTCATAGGGAAAGAAGAACGATGCAAAAAGACATTTTTAAATACGAAAAAACTACTTGAAATTCAGTAAAATGGTGTCTTCGAACAGAAATATCCATTTGCCTCCCATCCAGATACCTGAAAAAATGTTATTTACAAACGGATTTGTCAGAAGCAAAATTTTTTTTCGATAGGTCTTTCTAAAACGGAAATACGGACGCTAGTAGAAATAAATACTTGCACTTTAAAAAACCAAACACTGTGCATCATTTATAGATCTACATACGTAATGTATGCAAATAATTTTAAAAAGATTTATATACACCGATGAGCCATTACATTATGACCACCGCCAGCCTAGAGAAATTAGTGCGCCTGGAGATCGAACGGTGGCGCAGGTTAAGTTTTCTTTTTTTTTCTTTTGATTGGAGCTTTAACGACCACCATGAGCAACTCGGTGTGCTATAAGCAGTCGCCCGTCCCTAATTTAGGGCCATTGATTCCAGAGAAGGGAGAGAGCAATACACAACGTAAGACATACACAACATCCATGCCTCACCGGGATTCAAACCCGGACCCATTTGGGACGAATGCTCATAAGCCATTGCTTAGACCACTGCGCCACCAGGGCGGCACAGGTGAACAGGTGAAGTTCACAAAGCAGTATAAATACAACACGAGCACTGACTTTTGGTTATTAGGGTGTTCGGAGTCAGAATGGCAGAAGCTGCCGATTTATCGGTGTTTGATAAAAGACAAATTGTGATGGCGCATCACCTCGGAAACGGCACGGCTTGTGTATCGTTCGCGTGTCGTTGTAGTTAATACGTATTAGAGTGGTGTACAGATGGCCAAATGACGAACCGTCGTCCAGTCGTGTGTCGTCCGCAGCTCATTGATGCCAGAGGAGAGCGGAGACTGCCGCGCATTGTTCACAGCGACCGCAGGGCCACAGTGCGACAAATCAGCCGCAGCTACAACAGTGATGATCAGGGCAATGTGTCATAGCGCACAGTTTAACGCAGCCTTCTGCGCATGGATCTGCGTAGCCTAAGACCAAGCCGGATCCCCTTGCTCACTGCACATCCTCGCTAACAACGCATGAAATGGGCACAAGATGATCGAGATTGGACCGTGG
This sequence comes from Macrothele yani, assembly GCA_039090855.1. Taxonomy (NCBI): domain Eukaryota; kingdom Metazoa; phylum Arthropoda; class Arachnida; order Araneae; family Macrothelidae; genus Macrothele; species Macrothele yani. The sequence continues at coordinate 72,068,026 of CM076996.1, read as the reverse complement.
ATTATTGGAAGAAAATGGTCTGGTCTGACGAATAAAGATTCTTGGTGCATCACGTAGACGGCCGAACGCGGATACGCCGTTTACTAACGGTGGCTATGGCACCTGCATACACTATTGGGCATAAACAGGACGGCGGCGGAGGTGTTATGCTATGGGCGATGTTTCCTTGGGATACCTTAGGCCCCATTATTCCAGTAGCACAATCCATGGCAGCTGTCAAGCATCTGAACATCGTTGCAGACCAAATTCACCCATTCATGGCAACTGTGTTTCCTGCTGGTGATGGCCATTACCAACAGCAGAATGTGCCACGCCACACTGCCAGAATCGTCAAGCAGTGGTTCGAGGAACATGCTGGTGACTTTCTGTTAATGCCCTGGCCTCCAAATTTACCTGACATGAACCCAATCGAACATTTGTGGTTCCACTTGGAAAAACGGGTTCGCGCTACATAACCACCACCCGAAATGTACGAGAACTGGAGGAACTTCTGTTGACATTATGGTACCAGATACCCCAGGATACCGACACCAAATCGAATCGATGTCCCCCGAGTGGCCGCTGTTTTGCGCGCAAAGGTCCTACAGCTTATTCGGTAGGTGGTCATAATGTAATGGCTCATCGGTGTATAAATAACCGAAACGTTTCCAACGTGTGTAACCTGTTTTATAGGTATATTCCGTGTGAGCTACAGGTAAAGGCATACATATAATGAAAAGAATATTCAGGATCTATGTTATTTTTTGTTGGCATGAGTATATTCAATATCATGTACATGTAAATGAATAAAAATAAGTACTACAGCTTCTCATTGTGTGCGCAATCAGTAACTTTAACGGGGTATCGGATATAACTACTTTATTAATAAATAAATATATTGATCCTTCTTTCTGAAACCAAAGGCACTACTGATTCTTGAAAGCGCAACACCAGGAAAAACTTTTACGATCTGATTGAAACTCTCAAGATGCTGCAGAAGGGATAAAGTAGGACGCACAGGACAAGTTCCCATAGTCGATTTGCTGAAATTGTGGCAGTATAGTAGTGGTACTAACTGAGTATGCCCGTCGCAGCAGAAGAGACCCTACGTACAGCTGACGGACTTGGAGCGAGGCTCATGTGTTGGACTGTGGGAAGGCGGACTTGACTTCCGTGATATCATTGCTCGTGTTGGACAAAACGCGAGTCCAGTGATGCGAATACGGTGTCAGTGGGAAGAGGAAGGTCTGACGCATGAGGGGTCTGGAACTATGACGGACGAAAGCAGTTTAAGCCATCCCTCAACTCCACCGTATGGCGTTGGAGAAGCAAACAGCCACGTTTCCCGAGAGTTAGCGCAAAGGTGGAGGTCTGTATCACATCAAGTGTTGTTTTAAAGCTTTGTCCGAAGCCATTTGTTTCAGAGAGACCTCGAGCTTGCCGTCCGTTGCTTCGACTTCCCATGCTTCAACTTCCTTTGACCTTAACGCACAGATGTCAACGGATGAAATGGGGCCAAGAACGCAGACACTGCAGTGATGAATGTCAGCGCGTAGTGTCTCTTGACGAGTCGCGGTTCAACCTAATGATACATGGTGGAGGTATTCTTTGTACGACACCTTTGTGAACGGATACTGGAGGCATGCATTATGCACCGTGATATGGAACCGACACCGGGTGTTGTGGTGTGGTTCTGCTGGGTTCCGTTCTCGCCCTATTCATTGAAGAAATCATGAGCAACCAGTAGTACATCGCAGATGTTGTGGAGGCTGAAGCGCTGCCATTCGTGCAGACGGTATCCTGCACCATCTTTAAAAAAGACAATGCCTTACCAAATGTAGCCCGGAATGTCTTATAGCTTCTGGATGCCCGACGTGTCCCACACCTTCCATGGCAAAAGCGTTTCCCTTTTTCGTTACCCATCGGTCTTTATGTATGAATCGAGACAGCATTTAATGTCCTTCAGCATTGCAATATTCAGAACTTGTTCCAGTAAATGCCACGCTCTGTACTAGCTGTTATCGCCTGGGTACACAAGGTACTGGGTAGTGTATGCTCTACATTACTTATAGGTCTGTAATTCTGATCACTTACGTCTTGTGTCATAAGTACCGTACCTCATAAATCTCATTACAATATCTCAGGTCTTTCTTGGTGACGCATTTTCAAAAAGCTGGAGTGTAACATGACGTTACACTGTATTATCCTTGTTGGAAATTTGCTTTGAATGGGATCTGCTGGTAGCAAGGGTTTGCAACCAAGTTCGAATCCTGTCGCGGCAGAAAGTTACTTCGAATTGTTTTAAACCGTTTATTACTACATTAGCTGTAAAGCCCGTTGAGATAAAAACACAACGGGTTCTAGAAATCACTTACTGCTATTCAAGCGTTTATTATTATCTTTTGCGGAGCCATCGTAAATAATGAGTGTGCATTGAAACATACGCTTCATATGCTTCATTGTTCATACATAGAAATACAAAATACAGAAGACATGGACGTGGGACGTGGACTCCCTTTTGCGTGCTATGCCTCTGCAATATAAACATTTCTCATCCGCTGAGGTTCAGCTTCACTATGTTGCGGCGGCATTTACTTCGACGATCACGCAAACGTCGAATATCAGCCAGAATTCCTTTCAACTGCCCCGCATTTTTGTCTATTTTTTCTGGCATATTCGGCATTGCGGCTGTTAACTTCTTGTCTTTCGACTGCAGTATGTTGTTGCCACCTTGCTCGATCGAAATCGGCTTCGCGGCGTTTAGCTTCAATCTCTTCATGTAATGAAAGAGGTAACTTTCTTTTTTGATGCGGCATAGGTGAGGTTCAAAACAACTGTCAAGTTCACGTAGGACAGTAACATTCTTTTTAGTCTTAGTCAGCGCCAGTAAAGTAAAACATCTTACAACCTACGGTTGTGTGCTTCCACTTCCATCGCACCAGATAAACAACTCTAACTTCGAACGAAAGAAAAAGGTGTAAACAAAACATTAAACAGGAACGGTTACGGATAACACAGTGAGAACACCGGAATATAATTGTTCGTCTTCTTCTGTTAAACAACGTACGTAGTTGTTTATTTATGGTTAAAAAGTGATCGACGTTGTCGCAAGTATAGCAAGATATTTTTTCTTTTTCTTTCAGAAAAAAAATGTCATTATTAATCTCAAGGAAAACAGACAGAGATGGATTTATCGCTTGATACAACCAGCCCCCCCAACAAAACAACAATAAACGAAAAAACCCCATCTGCCACGCAGGCGTGAACTTTTGGTGGTGCCCCGTTGGCTCCGGCTTCTGGCTGTTCGGCTGAGTTAGACCGGATGACGCATGGGTGTTTTTTTATGGCACTGACTGTCTTCTTTCCCGGAAAATGTGGCCCTAAATTACGGACGGGTACATTGCTTATAGTTCTTAGATTTGTTTACGGTGGTCGTTAACCCCCTCCACGAAGGATTTTTTGATGCACACTCAAAACAGAGAGCTGCATCACGAGCGCAAACTTTTGATTAAAACACTAAGTTGTTAAATAAATGTAAATTCTTGATATAAAATAGAGCTGTTATACAGATGCAAGCATACAGAGTAAGTGATACTCGGATATGATCTTTGAAGAAAAGAGAAAACAACTACTCGTTAAAAATTTTTGAATTACGGCCATTACATTGAAATCTGTAACGGAAATATCGGAACACATTGCTTTGCAATTTTTTATTATTTGTTAAATCTTTTATAGCTATATTTTTGTTGCTATAATATTTCAGCATGTTACTCTACATAAATGTATTTGTCATTTTCTCGAATGCCCGTTTGTTTCCTTGGTTTGTTTCCTTGATACCTCAAGGGCGATTTCCGGAATCAAGCCCGGCGTTTTTTTAAATTTCCTCGAGACGCTTTCACGTTAACAATTTATTATGTCGGAATTCTGAAGAAACAGTCTTATATATTAACTTTTTTATACTGAAGCTTTATGAATGGCATTCTCTCCATTATTGATGTCAAGAAATAATATTCACCGGAAGAAAATCTTGAAAAGTTCGGTTGTTTAGAAGAATGTTTGAAGTTTGTAAGTACAACATGAAGATAAAATGGATTTTCTAAACGTAACTATTTGCAAAGAAGAAATTAAAATTCCAGCTCGGTTATGTAAAATGTCGACGGACACGAACATCTCATTAGATTACTACCCATATCGTTTTTGTTGTATGAAATAAATGCAGCATGTCGGTTCATTGATAAAGGAAATATATTTCGCTAGAGTGAAGAGCTGAAAAATATTGGCAATCTCAGCGGTCCGCTCTCCCTCTAGCGGCAAAAGGAAGAATTACTGTAGTACGGGTGACGTTTTCGGCTCAATGCTTGGCTGTTGGTAGATCGCTCATTACGTTCAGTTGTCGTAGTTTGGTGTATTTTTGCATTCATTCTGGAATTAGAGAGTTGTATAATGGAGAATTCCGTGAAGAAGAACAAATCATATTGTTGTGTCCCGCAATGTCGTTCCCAAGTTTTCAGCTATGTTTTTCACAAGTTAGTATAAACGTTTGTGCCTTGCGTTTGAAATCCTTCCAGTGAAATGCTACTAACTTAGTAACGTCTTTGAATGAATAATAAACAAGGCAGCATGTTTTTATTGCATAGTAGTAATTAAAAAATCCGCATTTATACATAATCTTGAAAACAAATAATTGCTGTTATCCGTATAAATTTAAACTTCATTATGGAACAAGATTTGCAATGTTCTGTCAACAGTCATCGGTTCAAAAACGCAGAACCCAATGATGATCAACAATTACCAATTCACAAACACTTTTAGGAACAGAATGTTCAAAAATTACAAATGTTATTGTTGACAGTATTGAAAATGGGCCCTGGGAAACGTCAAGTGAAACGAAATGTCAGCTTTTAATAGTAATCCGGATTAGAACACCACTGTCGGTATTACTATATCACTTGCCTGAAAATGTAAAAATAAAAATTACCTGTTACAGTAAAGCATTACTGCTACACAGTGCTTACACGTTCCACTTCTGCCCGCTTTACAAGAGCACTCAAATGACTTTATAGAAATTTCACTGTTACTTGTATCTAAAACACCGTTGATGGAGTGAGGCGACGACGTTATTGCCGTGGACTGAATGCAGTGCGAAACTATGAGAATTTCTCTTCCATCTTAATTCCACAAGAAATTATATGGCCTACATTAACAATCACTTCCCCTTCTTTAATGCATCTTGAATTTTTGGAAGCGTCCACAAATTTCATTATTTCAAGGATTGAAAGCGACAAACCAGCCATTCTAACATTCGACTTTATGGAAACACGTGCGACGTTTCCCGTACTAGAGAAGTTTGTTTACGGTTGCGCAGCGCCCCTATAGTTCGTTGAGGTTCCCAATTGCACAAAACGGAAATAGAAGAGATTCTTTCAGAAATTAATTAACTAGCTACAGTTATTAAACGAGAAAGATGGCATAGAATTCTCCGTAGTATAAGTTCGTTTTCTGAATCAGAAGTATGTGTGGTAATATAAAACATAATTACCACCGAACCTTCATTGGCATGTGAAATTTTATAACTAAGGTTTTACTGTAACAAACACAGTCTGCTCGTCATAGGGAAAGAAGAACGATGCAAAAAGACATTTTTAAATACGAAAAAACTACTTGAAATTCAGTAAAATGGTGTCTTCGAACAGAAATATCCATTTGCCTCCCATCCAGATACCTGAAAAAATGTTATTTACAAACGGATTTGTCAGAAGCAAAATTTTTTTTCGATAGGTCTTTCTAAAACGGAAATACGGACGCTAGTAGAAATAAATACTTGCACTTTAAAAAACCAAACACTGTGCATCATTTATAGATCTACATACGTAATGTATGCAAATAATTTTAAAAGATTTATATACACCGATGAGCCATTACATTATGACCACCGCCAGCCTAGAGAAATTAGTGCGCCTGGAGATCGAACGGTGGCGCAGGTTAAGTTTTCTTTTTTCTTTTGATTGGAGCTTTAACGACCACCATGAGCAACTCGGTGTGCTATAAGCAGTCGCCCGTCCCTAATTTAGGGCCATTGATTCCAGAGAAGGGAGAGAGCAATACACAACGTAAGACATACACAACATCCATGCCTCACCGGGATTCAAACCCGGACCCATTTGGGACGAATGCTCATAAGCCATTGCTTAGACCACTGCGCCACCAGGGCGGCACAGGTGAACAGGTGAAGTTCACAAAGCAGTATAAATACAACACGAGCACTGACTTTTGGTTATTAGGGTGTTCGGAGTCAGAATGGCAGAAGCTGCCGATTTATCGGTGTTTGATAAAAGACAAATTGTGATGGCGCATCACCTCGGAAACGGCACGGCTTGTGTATCGTTCGCGTGTCGTTGTAGTTAATACGTATTAGAGTGGTGTACAGATGGCCAAATGACGAACCGTCGTCCAGTCGTGTGTCGTCCGCAGCTCATTGATGCCAGAGGAGAGCGGAGACTGCCGCGCATTGTTCACAGCGACCGCAGGGCCACAGTGCGACAAATCAGCCGCAGCTACAACAGTGATGATCAGGGCAATGTGTCATAGCGCACAGTTTAACGCAGCCTTCTGCGCATGGATCTGCGTAGCCTAAGACCAAGCCGGATCCCCTTGCTCACTGCACATCCTCGCTAACAACGCATGAAATGGGCACAAGATGATCGAGATTGGACCGTGGATTATTGGAAGAAAATGGTCTGGTCTGACGAATAAAGATTCTTGGTGCATCACGTAGACGGCCGAACGCGGATACGCCGTTTACTAACGGTGGCTATGGCACCTGCATACACTATTGGGCATAAACAGGACGGCGGCGGAGGTGTTATGCTATGGGCGATGTTTCCTTGGGATACCTTAGGCCCCATTATTCCAGTAGCACAATCCATGGCAGCTGTCAAGCATCTGAACATCGTTGCAGACCAAATTCACCCATTCATGGCAACTGTGTTTCCTGCTGGTGATGGCCATTACCAACAGCAGAATGTGCCACGCCACACTGCCAGAATCGTCAAGCAGTGGTTCGAGGAACATGCTGGTGACTTTCTGTTAATGCCCTGGCCTCCAAATTTACCTGACATGAACCCAATCGAACATTTGTGGTTCCACTTGGAAAAACGGGTTCGCGCTACATAACCACCACCCGAAATGTACGAGAACTGGAGGAACTTCTGTTGACATTATGGTACCAGATACCCCAGGATACCGACACCAAATCGAATCGATGTCCCCCGAGTGGCCGCTGTTTTGCGCGCAAAGGTCCTACAGCTTATTCGGTAGGTGGTCATAATGTAATGGCTCATCGGTGTATAAATAACCGAAACGTTTCCAACGTGTGTAACCTGTTTTATAGGTATATTCCGTGTGAGCTACAGGTAAAGGCATACATATAATGAAAAGAATATTCAGGATCTATGTTATTTTTTGTTGGCATGAGTATATTCAATATCATGTACATGTAAATGAATAAAAATAAGTACTACAGCTTCTCATTGTGTGCGCAATCAGTAACTTTAACGGGGTATCGGATATAACTACTTTATTAATAAATAAATATATTGATCCTTCTTTCTGAAACCAAAGGCACTACTGATTCTTGAAAGCGCCACACCAGGAAAAACTTTTACGATCTGATTGAAACTCTCAAGATGCTGCAGAAGGGATAAAGTAGGACGCACAGGACAAGTTCCCATAGTCGATTTGCTGAAATTGTGGCAGTATAGTAGTGGTACTAACTGAGTATGCCCGTCGCAGCAGAAGAGACCCTACGTACAGCTGACGGACTTGGAGCGAGGCTCATGTGTTGGACTGTGGGAAGGCGGACTTGACTTCCGTGATATCATTGCTCGTGTTGGACAAAACGCGAGTCCAGTGATGCGAATACGGTGTTAGTGGGAAGAGGAAGGTCTGACGCATGAGGGGTCTGGAACTATGACGGACGAAAGCAGTTTAAGCCATCCCTCAACTCCACCGTATGGCGTTGGAGAAGCAAACAGCCACGTTTCCCGAGAGTTAGCGCAAAGGTGGAGGTCTGTATCACATCAAGTGTTGTTTTAAAAGCTTTGTCCGAAGCCATTTGTTTCAGAGAGACCTCGAGCTTGCCGTCCGTTGCTTCGACTTCCCATGCTTCAACTTCCTTTGACCTTAACGCACAGATGTCAACGGATGAAATGGGGCCAAGAACGCAGACACTGCAGTGATGAATGTCAGCGCGTAGTGTTTCTTGACGAGTCGCGGTTCAACCTAATGATACATGGTGGAGGTATTCTTTGTACGACACCTTGGTGAACGGATACTGGAGGCATGCATTATGCACCGTGATATGGAACCGACACCGGGTGTTCTGGTGTGGTTCTGCTGGGTTCCGTTCTCGCCCTATTCATTGAAGAAATCATGAGCAACCAGTAGTACATCGCAGATGTTGTGGAGGCTGAAGCGCTGCCATTCGTGCAGACGGTATCCTGCACCATCTTTAAAAAAGACAATGCCTTACCAAATGTAGCCCGGAATGTCTTATAGCTTCTGGATGCCCGACGTGTCCCACACCTTCCATGGCAAAAGCGTTTCCCTTTTTCGTTACCCATCGGTCTTTATGTATGAATCGAGACAGCATTTAAGGTCCTTCAGCATTGCAATATTCAGAACTTGTTCCAGTAAATGCCACGCTCTGTACTAGCTGTTATCGCCTGGGTACACAAGGTACTGGGTAGTGTATGCTCTACATTACTTATAGGTCTGTAATTCTGATCACTTACGTCTTGTGTCATAAGTACCGTACCTCATAAATCTCATTACAATATCTCAGGTCTTTCTTGGTGACGCATTTTCAAAAAGCTGGAGTGTAACATGACGTTACACTGTATTATCCTTGTTGGAAATTTGCTTTGAATGGGATCTGCTGGTAGCAAGGGTTTGCAACCAAGTTCGAATCCTGTCGCGGCAGAAAGTTACTTCGAATTGTTTTAAACCGTTTATTACTACATTAGCTGTAAAGCCCGTTGAGATAAAAACACAACGGGTTCTAGAAATCACTTACTGCTATTCAAGCGTTTATTATTATCTTTTGCGGAGCCATCGTAAATAATGAGTGTGCATTGAAACATACGCTTCATATGCTTCATTGTTCATACATAGAAATACAAAATACAGAAGACATGGACGTGGGACGTGGACTCCCTTTTGCGTGCTATGCCTCTGCAATATAAACATTTCTCATCCGCTGAGGTTCAGCTTCACTATGTTGCGGCGGCATTTACTTCGACGATCACGCAAACGTCGAATATCAGCCAGCATTCCTTTCAACTGCCCCGCATTTTTGTGTATTTTTTCTGGCATATTCGGCATTGCGGCTGTTAACTTCTTGTCTTTCGACTGCAGTATGTTGTTGCCACCTTGCTCGATCGAAATCGGCTTCGCGGCGTTTAGCTTCAATCTCTTCATGTAATGAAAGAGGTAACTTTCTTTTTTGATGCGGCATAGGTGAGGTTCAAAACAACTGTCAAGTTCACGTAGGACAGTAACATTCTTTTTAGTCTTAGTCAGCGCCAGTAAAGTAAAACATCTTACAACCTACGGTTGTGTGCTTCCACTTCCATCGCACCAGATAAACAACTCTAACTTCGAACGAAAGAAAAAGGTGTAAACAAAACATTAAACAGGAACGGTTACGGATAACACAGTGAGAACACCGGAATATAATTGTTCGTCTTCTTCTGTTAAACAACGTACGTAGTTGTTTATTTATGGTTAAAAAGTGATCGACGTTGTCGCAAGTATAGCAAGATATTTTTTTCTTTTTCTTTCAGAAAAAAAATGTCATTATTAATCTCAAGGAAAACAGACAGAGATGGATTTATCGCTTGATACAACCAGCCCCCCCCCCCAACAAAACAACAAACGAAAAAACCCCATCTGCCACGCAGGCGTGAACTTTTGGTGGTGCCCCGTTGGCTCCGGCTTCTGGCTGTTCGGCTGAGTTAGACCGGATGACGCATGGGTGTTTTTTTATGGCACTGACTGTCTTCTTTCCCGGAAAATGTGGCCCTAAATTACGGACGGGTACATTGCTTATAGTTCTTAGATTTGTTTACGGTGGTCGTTAACCCCCTCCACGAAGGATTTTTTGATGCACACTCAAAAAAGAGAGCTGCATCACGAGCGCAAACTTTTGATTAAAACACTAAGTTGTTAAATAAATGTAAATTCTTGATATAAAATAGAGCTGTTATACAGATGCAAGCATACAGAGTAAGTGATACTCGGATATGATCTTTGAAGAAAAGAGAAAACAACTACTCGTTAAAAATTTTTGAATTACGGCCATTACATTGAAATCTGTAACGGAAATATCGGAACACATTGCTTTGCAATTTTTTATTATTTGTTAAATCTTTTATAGCTATATTTTTGTTGCTATAATATTTCAGCATGTTACTCTACATAAATGTATTTGTCATTTTCTCGAATGCCCGTTTGTTTCCTTGGTTTGTTTCCTTGATACCTCAAGGGCGATTTCCGGAATCAAGCTCGGCGTTTTTTTTTAAATTTCCTCGAGACGCTTTCACGTTAACAATTTATTATGTCGGAATTCTGAAGAAACAGTCTTATATATTAACTTTTTTTATACTGAAGCTTTATGAATGGCATTCTCTCCATTATTGATGTCAAGAAATAATATTCACCGGAAGAAAATCTTGAAAAGTTCGGTTGTTTAGAAGAATGTTTGAAGTTTGTAAGTACAACATGAAGATAAAATGGATTTTCTAAACGTAACTATTTGCAAAGAAGAAATTAAAATTCCAGCTCGGTTATGTAAAATGTCGACGGACACGAACATCTCATTAGATTACTACCCATATCGTTTTTGTTGTATGAAATAAATGCAGCATGTCGGTTCATTGATAAAGGAAATATATTTCGCTTGAGTGAAGAGCTGAAAAATATTGGCAATCTCAGCGGTCCGCTCTCCCTCTAGCGGCAAAAGGAAGAATTACTGTAGTACGGGTGACGTTTTCGGCTCAATGCTTGGCTGTTGGTAGATCGCTCATTACGTTCAGTTGTCGTAGTTTGGTGTATTTTTGCATTCATTCTGGAATTAGAGAGTTGTATAATGGAGAATTCCGTGAAGAAGAACAAATCATATTGTTGTGTCCCGCAATGTCGTTCCCAAGTTTTCAGCTATGTTTTTCACAAGTTAGTATAAACGTTTGTGCCTTGCGTTTGAAATCCTTCCAGTGAAATGCTACTAACTTAGTAAAGTCTTTGAATGAATAATAAACAAGGCAGCATGTTTTTATTGCATAGTAGTAATTAAAAAATCCGCATTTCTACATAATCTTGAAAACAAATAATTGCTGTTATCCGTATAAATTTAAATTTCATTATGGAACAAGATTTGCAATGTTCTGTCAACAGTCATCGGTTCAAAAACGCAGAACCCAATGATGATCAACAATTACCAATTCACAAACACTTTTAGGAACAGAATGTTCAAAAATTACAAATGTTATTGTTGACAGTATTGAAAATGGGTCCTGGGAAACGTCAAGTGAAACGAAATGTCAGCTTTTAATAGTAATCCGGATTAGAACACCACTGTCGGTATTACTATATCACTTGCCTGAAAATGTAAAAATAAAAATTACCTGTTACAGTAAAGCATTACTGCTACACAGTGCTTACACGTTCCATTTCTGCCCGCTTTACAAGAGCACTCAAATGACTTTATAGAAATTTCACTGTTACTTGTATCTAAAACACCGTTGATGGAGTGAGGCGACGACGTTATTGCCGTGGACTGAATGCAGTGCGAAACTATGAGAATTTCTCTTCCATCTTAATTCCACAAGAAATTATATGGCCTACATTAACAATCACTTCCCCTTCTTTAATGCATCTTGAATTTTTGGAAGCGTCCACAAATTTCATTATTTCAAGGATTGAAAGCGACAAACCAGCCATTCTAACATTCGACTTTATGGAAACACGTGCGACGTTTCCCGTACTAGAGAAGTTTGTTTACGTTTGCGCAGCGCCCCCTATAGTTCGTTGAGGTTCCCAATTGCACAAAACGGAAATAGAAGAGATTCTTTCAGAAATTAATTAACTAGCTACAGTTATTAAACGAGAAAGATGGCATAGAATTCTCCGTAGTATAAGTTCGTTTTCTGAATCAGAAGTATGTGTGGTAATATAAAACATAATTACCACCGAACCTTCATTGGCATGTGAAATTTTATAACTAAGGTTTTACTGTAACAAACACAATCTGCTCGTCATAGGGAAAGAAGAACGATGCAAAAAGACATTTTTAAATACGAAAAAACTACTTGAAATTCAGTAAAATGGTGTCTTCGAACAGAAATATCCATTTGCCTCCCATCCAGATACCTGAAAAATGTTATTTACAAACGGATTTGTCAGAAGCAAAATTTTTTTTCGATAGGTCTTTCTAAAACGGAAATACGGACGCTAGTAGAAATAAATACTTGCACTTTAAAAAACCAAACACTGTGCATCATTTATAGATCTACATACGTAATGTATGCAAATAATTTTAAAATATTTATATACACCGATGAGCCATTACATTATGACCACCGCCAGCCTAGAGAAATTAGTGCGCCTGGAGATCGAACGGTGGCGCAGGTTAAGTTTTCTTTTTTCCTTTTGATTGGAGCTTTAACGACCACCATGAGCAACTCGGTGTGCTATAAGCAGTCGCCCGTCCCTAATTTAGGGCCATTGGTTCCAGAGAAGGGAGAGAGCAATACACAACGTAAGACATACACAACATCCATGCCTCACCGGGATTCAAACCCGGACCCATTTGGGACGAATGCTCATAAGCCATTGCTTAGACCACTGCGCCACCAGGGAGGCACAGGTGAACAGGTGAAGTTCACAAAGCAGTATAAATACAACACGAGCACTGACTTTTGGTTATTAGGGTGTTCGGAGTCAGAATGGCAGAAGCTGCCGATTTATCGGAGTTTGATAAAAGACAAATTGCGATGGCGCATCACCTCGGAAACGGCACGGCTTGTGTATCGTTCGCGTGTCGTTGTAGTTAATACGTATTAAAAGTGGTGTACAGATGGCCAAATGACGAACCGTCGTCCAGTCGTGTGTCGTCCGCAGCTCATTGATGCCAGAGGAGAGCGGAGACTGCCGCGCATTGTTCACAGCGACCGCAGGGCCACAGTGCGACAAATCAGCCGCAGCTACAACAGTGATGATCAGGGCAATGTGTCACAGCACACAGTTTATCGCAGCCTTCTGCGCATGGAGCCTAAGTCCAAGCCGGATCCCCTTACTCACTGGTCGTCATCGCCAACAACGCATCAAATGGGCACAAGCTCATCGAGATTGGACCGTGGATGATTGGTAGTAAGTGGCCAGCTCTGCCGAATCAAGATTCTTGGTGCATTACGTAGACGGCCGAGCGCAGATACGACGATTACCAACGGAAGTTATGGCACCTGGATGCACTATTGGGCATAAACAGGACGGCGGCGGCGGTGTTATGCTGTGGGCGATGTTTTCTTGGAATACATTAGGCCCCATTATTCCAGTAGAACAGTCCCTGACAGCTGTCAGGTATCTGAACATCGGTGCGGCCCAAGTTCAACCAATTATGGCAACCGTGTTCCCTGCTGGCGATGCCATTACCAACAGGATAATGCGCCATGCCACACTGCCAGAATCGTAAAAGAGTGGTTCGAGGAACATGCTGGTGACTTTCTGTTAAATCCCTGGCGTCCAAATTCACCTGACACGAACCCAATCGAACATTTGTGGCTTTACGTGGAAAAGCGGGTTCGCGCTACATCACCACCATCCCAAAATTTTCGGGAACTGGAAGACCTGCTGTTGACATTATGGTACCAAATACCCCAGGATACCTATCGTGACCTCATCAAATCAATACCAATCCCAGTGGCCGCTGTTTTGCGGGCTAAAGTGGGACCTACAGCTCGTTAGGTAGGTGGTCAGCATGTAATAACTGAACGGTGTACGTAATGTATGCAAATATTTTTGAAAGATTTACGTTCGTAATATATGTAAATCGTCTTCACAGTGACTGCTATGCTAAGCAGAAAAAATACTTTAATTGTTATTGTGACGCAGGGGGTCTGGGTTCAAGCATTTTGCCTGGCCGGCCTAATCTTTGCATTTCGTTTTCTCCTCAGAATGACAGACCTTATTAAAGATTGTCTCAGTGATAAACTAATATGAGGTTTTATAATTTATTATCATTACTGGTGATACAATGTATTGTATACATATTTTCATACTGTATGAGTTACATCCCACACCACAAAATCAACTTCACACTCTGTATCTCGGTGACATATCTTTCTCTCTTAGCAGCCTCCGAATGCCTCAGTGTCCTCGTCTTCCACGAACCCCCTTCCCCGCCCATTGTCCGGGCTCGGATCTTTGACAGCTCGTAACGAATGTCATTTCGAATCCACCTCCAGGTATGTGGGAGACTAACCAAACATCACGATGGAACTAAAAACAACTTTCTTGTAAAGTACGAACAAACATGGCGTACTTCAGGAAGAGTCTCGCAAAATGAAGGGCATTGTGTTTCATAAGAATAAACTGTCCGTTCTCGTACAAGGACAAAGGGCATTATACCGTTGTTACTGAAACACACGCACATGCACAAGCGCGCGCGCACACACACACACACCGATGAGCAATTACATTATGACCACCCACGTAATAAGCTGTAGGACCCCATTTAGCCCGTAAAACAGCTGCCACTCGGCGACGCATCGACTCAATGAGGTGGCGATAGGTATCCTGGGGTATCTGGTACCATAATATCAACAGCAGGTTCTCCAGTTCCCGTACATTTCGGGGTGGTGGTGATTTAGCGCGAACCCACTTTTCGACGTTGAGCCACAAATGTTCGATTGGGTTCATGCCAGGTGAACTTAGAGGCCAAGGCATTAACAGAAAGTCACCATGAAGCATGTTCCTCGAACCACTCCTTCACGATTCTGGCAGTGTGGCATGGCGCATTTTCCTGTTGGTAATGGCCATCACCAGCAAGGAACACGGTTGCCATGAATGGGTGAACTTGGTCAGCAACGTTATTCAGATACCTGACAGCCGCCAGGGATTGTGCTATTGGGGTAATGGGGCCTAAAGTGTCCCAAGAAAACATCGCCCACAGCATAACATCGCCGCCGCTGTCGTATCTCCGTCCAACAGTGCATCCAGGTACCATAGCCTCCGTTGGTAATCGGCGTATCCGAGTTCAGCCGTCTACGTGATGCACCAGGAATCTTGATTCTTCAGACCACGCCACTTTCGTCCAGTCATCCGAGTCCAGTCTTGGTGATCTTGTCCTCATTTCATACGTTGTTGGCGATGACGTGCCGTGAGCATGGAGACCCGGCTGGGTCTTCGGCTACGCAGGCCCATGCGCGAAGGCTGCGATGAACTGTGTGCTGGGGCACATTGCCCTGATCACCACTGTTGTAGCTGCGGCTGATTTGTCGCACTGTGGCTCTGCGGTAGCTGCGGCTAATTTGTCGCTCTGTGGCTCTGCGGTAGCTGTGAACAATGCGCGACATTCTCCGCTTCCCTCTGGCATCAATGAGCTGAGGACGACACAACGCTGGACGACGGTTCGTCGTTTGGCCATCTGTACACCAATTTTGATAGGTACTAACTACAACGGTACGTGAACAATTCAGAAGCCGTGCCGTTTTCGAGGCGCCGTGCCATCACAAATTTGTCCTTTATCAAACTCCGATAAATCGGCAGCTTTTCCCATTCTGACTTCAAACACTCTAATAACCGAAAGCCGGTCCTCGTGTTGTACATATACTGCTTGTAAACTTCAGCTACGCCACCGTTCGGTCTCCAGACGCGCTCATTTATCTAGGCTGGGGATGGTCATAATGGAATGGCTCATCGGTGTATTCATTACTGTAATGGAAATTTAAATAACAGATAAACTGAAAGAAATGCACAAATGCTAATTATATATTAACAGAGGCATCCCATCCACCGAGATCCTCATAGATATGTTGAAAGCAAAGCTATAACTACGGAAGCAAACGTGCATTTCCAAACCTAAACAGCGGAACGATGCACTATGGAAGAGCTAAAAGTGTACGCAAAACGTTTCCTCGAATACAAGCTTTCCAACACAAAGTAAATTTTTCAAAGCGGATCTAGAAATTTTGAGAAAATCAGTAGGGCATTTACTCCACTAGCTGAAGAACTGCGATTATTTACAATGCGAGTACACAATGCGCGCAAAATTCTTCATTGTGAATAGTATCTGGTACAAGAAGAATTTCCCCAACCAGATTTGTAGAATCGGCAGGGCATTTGCAAGCAGAAATAAGCACTCACAGCCTTAAGCGGAAGAACCGTGCGTTTTGAAAATTAAGAAATTATGTGCAAATCGCTCCTTATACTGCGGAAGCTAACACAAAACAAAACTATTTTTTCAGTTCGAACATTTTAAACAGATATATGGAGGAAAACCTAATAAAACTTTACTTGGTCTAGCAGAAAAATTGCGCATTGTTTGTAGAAGGAAATGGGAGAAAAATGTTCTTCATAGTCGGGAGTGTTCGACCAAGAAATGACATTTTCCACCGGATTTTTTTAAGGGGTGGTACTGTGGTAAATAGAAACACATCCTAATGCCCCAAAGAAGTAAAAATGTGCATTACGGAAATTTATAAATTATATGCAAAGCGTTTTTCACAGCGGATGCTATGTGATGAAAAAAGAAGTTTTCAAATACAACTTTTAGAAGAAAAGATAGCAAGAAAAAGCATATGCACCTTAACGTATGGCTCTAATTTCACCTTTCTTCTGAGTTTCTGTGTTCTTATGCAAATTTGGTTTCTTCTCGTTAAATATTTTCTAAGTTAACGCCACGGAGTTCCTTCCGATGAATTTGATGTCGACAATCCCGACATTTGGTCAAAGGGCAAAACTAGAGAGTTAAAAACACCTGAGATAAAAACTGAGTTGGAATCTCACATCAGCGACTCACGTGTAATGTTAATAGAACAGTATTTTATGTGCAATCTTAGATGACTGAGCAGTATTACACTGGCGGAAAGTGAAAAAAGAACACCAAGAAGGAATTGGCGGACGATCATGAGATTTACATATGTTAATGGGGTCGAGTTTATGTAGGTGGGATGTTAATTTTGGGACCAACCGGTGAATGCTTACGCCACAGCACGGCATAATATGCAAATTATCGTCGGCGGTATTAATGGAGTACGGCGAAGTGAATGTAATCAGTCGTCGGCGTACGGACACGTGCGAAGACCCTGAAGAAGCTGCAATGCCTGGACATGGAAGACGTGTACGATTTCAGCAATTATCGGACTTTGAGCGAGGTCGTCTAGTCAGACTCCGCGAGGCCGGGTGGTCGTATCGTCGTATTGCGGAGCGCATTGGACGGGAAGTATCGGTGGTGGTACGATGGTGGCGTAGATGGTCCGAGGAACATTCGCACACGAGAAGACGTGGAACCGGGAGTCACAGACGGACTGATGAGCGGACCGATCGACGCATAAGAAGAGTGGCGTTGTCAAGCAGAACATCCACTGCGACGCAAATCCGAGCTGCCGTTGCACCTGAGGTGACTGTGCGAACAATCCGCAACCGTCTACTGGATGCAGGACTACGTGCACGTTTGCCTCTGGCATGTGTACCTCTGACTCCAGCCCACCGTCAGGAACGGCTGCAGTGGTGTTGCCAACGTATGCACTGGAGAACGCAATGGCGATCTGTCGTGTTCAGCGATGAAAGCAGATTCTGCTTGGGAGCCTCCGATGGCCGTATGCGTGTTCCAATACGCACAGGGGAGCGTCTCCACCCTACTTGCATCCGCCAGCGACACACAGGGCTTACACCTGGTCTCCTGGTGTGGGGAGAGATCAGCTATCGCTCCCGTACAAAACTAGTGTTTGTACCGGGTACGTTAAACAGCACCTCCTACATCAACAACATCATTCAGCCCGTTGTTGTGCCATTTGTAAGGTCGGTCCATTGTGGTGTTTTCCAGCAAGATAACGCACGCCAACACACGGCACGTGCAACGCAACATGCACTTCAGGGTGTGAGACAACTTCCATGGACTACACGTTCACCGGATTTGTCCCCCATTGAGCACGTGTGGGATTTTATGGCACAACGACTTATCCGGTCTCCACGGCCAGCCACGACCTTCCCTGATTTACGCGTCCAGGTTGAGGATGCTTGGAACTCAATAACCCAAACTTACATCCAACATCTGTACGACAGACTCCATGCCAGAATTGCACAGTGTGACGCAGTTCATGGCGGTTCAACCTCGCACTAACCATGTTACACGGAAATGTTATTTTTCAGTTTACCATCAAATACAGCTGTATTTGCCATAATGTTTTGATCACGTTATCCTCTGTATTCCGTTATTATGCTGTATAAATTTCGTTGGTATCAGACGTCTCCTTCTTGGTGTTCTTTTTTCACTTTCCGCCAGTGTATATGTACAAAGTTAATTGAGCAGTATTATATGTACAAAATTAATTGAGCAGTATTATATGTTTACAAAGTTAATTGAGCAGTAATCATGTTGATAGAGCGATTCACGAATTATTTTCGTAGCGAGTTGTATTCATGCAGATAGTAGAGCGACATTCAATATTACGAGCGATTCTTATTTTTAAAAGGCTGTTTTGATATTCAGTTCTATTGAACGTACATAGCAGGTGCCTGATTTCCGAGTAAAGAAGTGATATGAAAACCTGAAAACCTGTAAGTAGAATTTGTATTTACTGAGTTCTGGCCATATTAATGAAGTCATATTTATTCGTTAAGTTAAGATTTTCAGCTGCGACAAACGACTGAGACGCAATCGGGGTTCAACCAAAAGCTCTAAGCTTGAAGATAAGTTTAGTTAAAATTAACGTGAGAGTTCAATTTAAAAATCTTATTAAACAATACACGCCTTCTTGCGGAAAACCTGTGAACCTTTTTGAGCAGAAAATACGCATTTGTCTTCTATATATTAAATGGTATCTGACAAAAAGATAATTTCTTCAATTGAGCATTTAGAAACTTAAATACAACTTCAGATGTAATGAAAAATTAGGAACTACATGCGACATACGATCAGACAAAACAATAGACGCGCCTAAAAGCAAGAGTCCCATCGTAATGAAACTTACATGAACGTGCATTATGGAGGAAGACATAGAGAAGTGATTACAATATCACAGCAGTAGGAATTATTATTTCAGAAAATTCGTAGCATAATTGTTACAGATTAGTTCCTCATAAAGCTATCTCTGGCTGCGATGCACGCTGATATACGGCGTTTAATAGAGCCACACAAAACTCTGATGTTATCATAAAATAGATTGTGCCAAGACTCCTGTAAGTGCTGCACAATATCCCCCATATTCCGTGATGATCGCAGATGACGACCTAGAATGTGCCAGGACATTCTCCATTGGACATAGATCTTCAGATCTGGTTAACCAAGCGAGGGTTGCAAAACTACGGAGGCACTCCTTGCAGAAGTGAGTGGTATGTGGCTAGACATCATCCTGCTGCCAAATAGCCTCTTGCAGCGTAACAAGAAAGGAAAACGACGGTTTGTAGGATCTTTTGAACTTATCGCCATGCTGTTAACGTAATTGATATCACGACTAGGGATGTCCAATTGTCAGATTGTATGGTTCTCCGAATAATAACACCACCAGTGATAGCCGCGTGAACCTACATAACTGAGTCCTGATTTTAGTGCTCCCTAGTTCTCCTTCATGTACGAATGTCTTTCGATCCAAGGATGAAGTGAGATTCGCCACCGAAAACGATGCAACTCCGCTGGGAGGCCGACTATGGTTCCCTAGCACGACACCATTCCAGAAAGACCTGCCGACTTTGGGTAGTTAATAGAAGACGTCGTAAGAGGCAACGAGAACGAAGCTCAGACTTTGCAAGACATCTTGCAATACTGTGCGATGATACACGATGCAGCATAAAGGCTACTTCATCTCTTTGGATGGTGGATAGAGAAGCAGTCGAAGAGGTTCAGGCTTATCGGCCTATGAGACAATTCTCTTGCCCAGGTGTCAGCCTGTGCCGAACAGAACCTCCTGAAGTACCAACTATTGGTAACATCGTATTACTTCTGTATCACATGCTCAGATGTTCAAGGACTAGTCTACACTACCAACCTGCTTTCCGCAGTCCTACAATGCTGCCCATCTCAAATGTGCTCAATTGTTTGTAGGATCTTTGAGAGCTTGGTGGGGGCACACTCAGCGGAAACTGAAGTGAACACATGTGATAACTCAGCCAGAATGTTCACAGTGAGAGTCTGTCAACCCTTATCTAGAACACTGGGTGCACGATTCAAATGCCAGTTGCGAACGATCAGGAGGTGAGAGACGATACTTTAGTTATTTGCATGCCTGGCCAAGAGGTATTTGCGTATAGGCTATCACGTTTTCAGGATGATTTTCTCAGGAGCGTCGGCGTTAAGGGTGTATCTTTTGCGATGACCACTATCCAACACTAAGAAGACTTTTCGAATCGGACTTTTAGAAGCAGAGATATCGAGAAAAATACATTACACGCTTACACTAGGTCCCTATTACAAAAGCTGTGCATTCTATGAACGAGAAACCGTACGCAAATTACCTTTGTTATCTTCGGGGTAAAAGACATCCAAATGATGAACGGAATGTTTCAACCAGATCTTTAGGAGCAATAAAATGGGAAATATTGGGTTAGAAAGAGAGCAATGTCTCCAAACGCCAGGCAACGGAAAAGTGCTAATTGCCATATAGACAAGTACACATCAGTTCAATATGTAGTCGTCATCGTTTGCTACAACCTGCTCCCGTTGTCTGGGCAGCTGTTGGACGCCGTCTCTGTAGAATAGTGGCGGCTTGGACACGAAGAAGTGAGTAAGTGCGCGTTCGACATCGTCCCGGTTGACGAACCTCTGTCCGTCCAGGAAATGCTGCAACGACCGGAAAATATAGTAGTCGTTTGGGACAGTGTCCGGGGAATAGCGTGGGAGCGGCAGCAGTTCCCAGCCCATATTCCTGATCTTGTGACAGGTCACCCGTGCTGTGTGAAGTCTCGTTCCATCCTGCTGTTGGAGGACATCCTTGCGGTTTAGCAGTGTTGGTCGTTTCGGCGTCAGCAATGAGTGCAGATCGTCAAGCGGACGGCAATACACATCGGCTGTGATAGCAGTGTTGTGCTGCAGCAGTTAAAAATGCACGACACCCCGCATGTACTACAAACAGGCAGCAGGATCTGATGTGGGTGTGAGCTGGCTTTTGAGGCCGGCATAGGCTTCTTCTGTTTGTGGTCCGACCACTGTTTCCGGGGGCTGACGTTGTCATACAGGACCCATTTCTCGTCACCTGTGTGACGTTCCTGCACCGCAGGACGCACAGGAGATAAAGGCAGATAGCAGCGAGAGCATACGTCTGCGTAGCTCAGTGGGGAGAGCGACTTACTTATTCCGTAATGAGGGGATCCGGGTTCGATGGCCGGCGTGGACAGAAATGACGGAGAAATTTACTTCGTTATATTGGCGCCCGAACTTCAAGAATGACCTGGCCGCTAAAGTTCTCGCAATGGTGTGATGTTCTTTCCACACCGCGAGACAGGAAAAATAAGAGAATCCCTTCTTCAGCGCTTCGAAAAATAAAAGTGTGTGATGTTACGTTCCACACACCAAATTGACCAGGATTTCTCCAATGTACGTTCTTCAGCGGATAACTGCCTACAGCGACACATGGTCCCGACTGACCCGTGGGCCACGCCCCCGGCTCTCCTTCGGGGGGGGGGATGTGACGTGCCTGCGGCGCAGGACGCGCATGAGATGAAGGCAGATAGCAGAGAGAGCATACGTCCGTGTAGCTCACTTGGGAGGGCGACTTATTCCGGAATGAGGGGACCCGGGTTCGATGCCCGGCGTGGACAGAAATGACGGAAAAATTTGCTTCGTTATACCTGTAACAATGTTGTCGTTCTAGAACGGTCCAACGTGGTCACGTGCAAGCAGTGAAACGCATGCACGCATGCGATTTGCTTTCTGTTCAAGTGAGAGTTAATGGGGTACTCACACTCTCTTCTTGTGCACCTTCCCAAGTTGACGCAGGGGGGTGATAATGCTCGTGTGGTAGTCTCCAGCTGTTCGGCTAACTCCCACGTGGTCACACATAGCTCGGTCTCAACTAAGATCTTCAGCATATCCATATACTCAGCTGCGGGCCTTCCGACTTTGGGACAGTCTGACAGATCAAATTTTTTCTCTCGAAATCGTTCAAACCAACAACAGCTCTGGCGATGTAATATGACACTGGGGTACACAATGTTAATGTTCCTTACAGAACTTTCGGGGGTTCTACCGTGACGAAATTCATACAACATACAACGGCGGATGTGTTCTTTGTCCACTTCAATGTTGGCTATCGCTTATTCTCTTTGCCTTTTAACGGCTAAGTGCAACTGACTTAAGCCATATACATGCTGATGTCATGCCGGGGTGCTGCGCAATCTCATTGGCCAATGTGCGCCGTGGCTGGGGTATCGACTTCGGGTACATCGTCATCGGACATTACTTTCTTTCCAACCCAATATATTATGAATTCAATAGTATCTGCATTTACGTCTTCTAGTGGCAAGGTCGTGCATTGGAAGAAATTCAACAAAAGTTGTGGGTCTTCGTTCTCACCATTGTACAAACAATTATTGTGGGTCTTTGTTCTCACCATTCTACAAAATGTTGTAGGTCTTCATCCTCACCATTCTGCAAAAAGTTGTGGGTCTTCGTTCACCCAGTGCAAAGGGATTTTTCAAATAGGACTAATAGGTGCAAAGATATGGTGTCTACAGACTGACAGACATAGTAATTCTTCGAGCATAAGCGAGTAATTTGTTTAAATATTGTGTACAACTATTGAATTAAAAATAAAAATAAAAGTTTACACGGAAAAGGTATAAAACTGTCCTAAATAATTCCGGTAGTGTTTCATTTGAATTATTCCAAAAATTGATAAAAAGTTTGAAATAAGATTTGCACATTTTAACAGTGAAATAAATAAAGCCCCACAGTTAAACAATATGATATTGGAATCCCATTTAAAGTAAGAGTCGTTTTCAACACTGAAAGCATCTGTAGATATCCACTCTCTCTTACGTGGGTCAGCAATAGATTGTCCACTTAAAATTCGTTTGACAGATCATAAATCGGCAGTTAAAAATATATCGAGTAAAACTGGATTGGATGGAGATAATGGGCACAAAATTAACTGGGATTCACTTAAAATTGTTGGCCAGCTGCATAAAAAGAATATCAGAAGCAGAAGGCGAAAACAAAGAGAAGGACTTCATCTTCAGCGAGCATACCTATTGGTTGTTATTGGAAAGGTGGGTTTCGTGTGGCTAACCGGATAAACTGCGGTGACAGTGAGTTGCAGTGATGTGAAGCTGAAGAAGATAAGTGATTTTTCATAAATCATCCATTGTTCCTAAACTGCTTTAGTTAAAAAATCCTACGTACACATATAAAAAAAATCTTGTTGAAATTTTATTTGAGTTGAATTTTGCAGCCACAAGTTCGTTGATGATTAGAATTAAATTATTTTTATTATTCTTTGCTTCTGTTTACTACACAAAAGACATCCCGACAGAAGAAAAATTAGGTTGATGAAAACTACATCGTTAGAGCAAATGCATATGCAAAGCAGATTCGTTGATAATAATATAATAAAACCTAGGTACGATTATGGTTTTTGTTTCATCATGAATCGCAAGAAAATGAAAAACTCGTGAAAGAAAGAGAATGAACTTTTGTTCGTTTTAGCTAATTTAAAGAAAGTAAAATAGAAGGCCTGTAGAGGTGGAAACTAAAGTATTTAATTATGTAGAGAAGAGTCATCATCATGCAAAGTAATATTCCGGAATATGAAGCCACTGGGACGATGCTCTCGATGTATTTGGCGAAAACATTGTGATGAAATCGAAACAGATTTAAACCAATTTGTGTATCGGTAGAGAATATTCATCTGCAAGGTGAATAAAAGCTTCTGTCATCAGTCTAAAGACGTATTTTATATACTCTTAAAGAGATGAAATGCCGTTATGTTTTATTATTGCAAAATTAGAGACAAAAGTAATAACTTGAGATGGGTTCGTTAAAAACTCACCATCTCTCTTGAGTTTTCAAAGCTTATTGCATTTTTACATATAAAAAACAAAGACAATCGAATCAAAATTTTTCTTAAAAAACGAAATATCTCTAGGGATAGCAGCTGTGAAATCAGGAATACTAGAATAGAAAAGTGGAATAATAATGTACAGTCTGCGTTCGTAATAAGTTCCCTTTTATTCGGAAAGCAATTTTATTGTGAAAATCCTCTAAATACGTGGCGTCATTTCAAAAGAGAGAGAGGAAGCGTTAAATAAGAGTGGTGATGATTTCAAGAGATATTTGACTTACGTCATGTGTGCCAAATCAAATGAAACAAATTTATAGCGATTTCATTATTTTCAGATGCTACGTTAGAAAAACTGCTGTGAGAATAACAAATATGCTGTAGCCTTTCGGTAAATATTTTCAAGATATTATGAAGTGCAGGAAATGTGATACTCGTTGCGAAATTATGTGGTGATTTAAATTTCAGGGCATCGCAAATTTTTAACTCTGCTTAAGATTCTACGTTCGTTCATCTGGTGATCAAAAAAGCATCTTAAAATTGGAAAGGCACCAACTACGAGGAAAGGATTTGAAAATTAAATTCATCCGACATGATTTCCATGAACATCAATTGGAATATTAGTATGACTGGGTGGAAGAGTTGTTGCTTTAGGTATTAAAATAATTTTTAGTGATTTGCGTACCCTGTACGGCAATTTGCATTTGGTAGCAGTAATAATCTGTGGATTGCATGATCTTTCAAAAGAGAGAGAGAGAGAAAGCGTTAACTGAGAGTGGTGGTGATTTCACCATATCTTTGACTTACGCCATGTATACCAAATCAAATGAAATTTTTTCTTTTCAAAGACCTGAATTGTTTTAATGCAATAAGCATCTGACTTTGCAAGCAGCGGAGGAATACTGTGGAAATGATATTAAAATTAAATTATCGTAACTTATTTTCATCAGAAACATTCTTATTTTTAAATAATGTTTCAACAATTTTTGATATTTGCGTTTGATAATGTAAATGCTGTTTTTTGTAACTGTTCAAGCCTGTGTTGCTATGTCAATTGCGTGGGTGCTGTTATTTTTGTAAGAAAAGCTCCTGAAATGTTTTTTAAGGAAAGACACCTGATTTTTCGTGGCATATCTCGTTGTAGAACATTTTACAAAACATAGGATCAGCTGAAGAAATTCGGAGCACATATCGTAAATTTTACGTAAACTTTCAAAACGAAACAGAAATACACTGTGTATTTGGATACCGCTATATAATCAGTTAAACACGAATTTGCATTACCGAACACTCACTAGCTGTGTGTAGTAGGAGCTGTTTGCTGTATAATGGAGAGCGTTAGCACACCTGTAAGACAGCATTGGAAGCGACTAGCAGCAGCTCGGACCTGAACTGACGGACTTTGAAAGGAGCAGGGTAGTTGGATGCCACCAGGGGAAGCATTCAGTGCGTAGCATTGCCGATCTTCTGGGGTCACCCAAATCCATTTTCATTGATAGAAAGCACGTGGTGCTACCATAGCGTAGTCTGAGAGGCAGCCCAAACTGAGTGAATGTGCTAAACGAAACATAGTGAGAAATGTGAAGACGGCACGTACTCCCTCTACCACAGACCTTCCGGCGACGTTGCAAAACCCATTTGCAACAGAAAAGTTCTTCGGGAACAATTTGCCCACGGTTACCAGGCTAAGTCAGCTGCTCACAAGCCTTACTTCATTGAAGGCAATGCCAGACAACGATTGCAGTGGTGCCTTGTTCGCCATTCGCGGACAGCAGAAGAGTGAAAAGGGGTCGTGTGGAATGAAGAAGTACGCTGCTCTTTCTTTCGTTTAGGTGGACCTATTTGGGTATGACGTTTACCCGGGAAACGCTGCCAAGCGGATTGCATTTTCCCTACAGTCAACTTTGGAGGGGATCTGTGATGTGGTGATGTTTCTGCTGGAAAAGACTCTATCATTTGGTTATTGTGCCTTCTAGCCTACCGGCAGCCAGATACGAAGGCATTTTGAACGATTCCATACTATCTACTTGTGGCAGTGTTTCGGCACAGATCTTTACCTTTTCAGCAAGATCGAGCACCTTACAACATTGCAAGGCTTGTCAGGGCCTGGTTTGAGGAGCAAGATGTCCAAGTGTTCTATAAGCCGGCCAAAATCCCCGATCTACCCTGGTGTCTAAAATTAACGATACAAATTGAAGACGAAAGTAATTATTCGTACGAAACGGTAATAGGTATCACAAATGCTGTCTGCGTACGATAAATAAAATCATTAAAAGTTTTCAAAGTAAAACCAAATTTATTTACAAATTAAAATAATTTAAAAGCAAGAACTTTCGGGGCTCTCATGGCCCCATCATCAAGATAAGTGTCGTAGGAATGCAGAATCAATCGTTATAAAGTACAAGTCCCCATCATTCATTTCACCAGTTCGTCTCAAGGAGATGTCAGATAACAAAAGTTAAAGTTACAGTTCAAAAAAAGGAACTACGTAGGTTCTTCAACATCTGGTTCTCCGGAGGGAGCGACTACAATAAACATGTTTATTGTATGCCATTGATTCAACAGGTAAACAATGGTACCAACATGTTCTACATTGGATCAACACTTCGGACATTAAACATACGTCTGACTGAACACAAATATGCACTCCGATCAGGTTCATCTAACACGGCCTTAACAGCAGCTGTGTGACGTACCTGCCAGCAGGACGCACACGACATAAAGGCAGATAGCAATCAGAATGAACGTCTGCATAGCTCAGTTGGTAGAGCGACTTGTTCCGGAATAAGCGGACTCGGGTTCGAATCCCGGCGTAGACCAGAAATGACGGAGAAATTTACTTCGTTACAATGGCGTCCGAACTATCCGGATGACCCGACCGTTCAAAATCTCGCATTGGTGTGATGTTATTTCCACACCGCGAGATAGGAAAAATAAGAGAATCCCTTCTCCAGCGCTTCGAAAAATAAAAGTGTGTGACGTTGCATTCCACACACCAGATTGATAGGGAATTCTGAAGTGCACGTTCTTCAGTGGATGGCTGCCTGCAACGATTCATGGTCACGGCTGACCCGTGGGCCATGCCGCCGGCCCTCTTTCGGGGAGGGGGAGGGGGCGATATTACGTACCTGCCAGCAGGACGCACACGACATAAAGGCAGGTAGCAGTCAGAATGAACGTCTGCGTAGCCCAGTTGGTAAAACGACTTGTTCCGGAATAAGCGGACTCGGGTTCGATTCCCGGCGTAGACCAAAAATGACGGAGAAATTTACTTCGTTATAGCTGTTAATCAAGAGGGTTACGTGCCTGACTGGAATAACGCAAAAATCTTAAACTCAACTATTAACAAACGGAATGCCCTTTTCACTGAAAGCCTCTATATTATTAAATTTGGTGACTCCTGCTGTAACTTAGACCTCCCGGCCTATGTTCCGAGCCAGTGGAGACGGCTGGTCGCCCCTCCGGACAACCAGGTGTTGACGAATCTACGTAGTTCCTTTTTTTGAACTGTAACTTTAACTTTTGTTATCTGGCATCTCCTTGAGATGAACTGGTGAAATGAATGATGGGTACTTGTACTTTATAATGATTGACTCTGCATTCCTACGGCACTTAACCTGATGATGGGGCCATGAGAGCCCCGAAAGTTCTTGCTTTTAAATTATTTTATTTTGTAAATAAATTTGGTTTTACTTTGCAAACTTTTAATGATTTTATTTATCGTACGCAGACAGCATTTGTGATACCTATTATTAACGATACAAGCTAAAATCCACGCAAAGATTAATGGCAGTTGGTAAGGACATACACATATACACTGCTGGCCACCCGAAATGCAGCACCAAGAAGGACACGAGATTGCAAGGCCAGATTTACTGGACACATAACAACAGATACAAAGATGAAACGATTGAGCTTACAGACCCGTGCGACTTGCGGAACACGCAGACATCAATAGTTCGTGTGGCCCCAAGGCTGGCAATAACGGCCGCTACACGCCGCGGCATCGAACGAAAGAGGCTTTGGATGTGGGCATGGGGTATGTCGGTCCAGGCTGCTTCCACACGTTGCCACAGTTCATCAGGCGTAGTCGCGGGTGGTGTTTGCTGGGCAACTCGGTTGCCAATCAGCGACCAGACGTGTTCGATGGGCGACATGTCGGGAGAACAGGCGGGCCATGGCAGCAGTGACACCTGGTGGGCCACGAAAAATTGTTGCACGATGCGTGCTACGTGTGGGCGCGCGTTGTCTTGTTGAAACGTGGCCGCTGGCAGGTCCTGCAAGCAAGGGAGGACTATAGGCTACAAACGTCGGAAATGTAGCGGTGGCTGTTGAGTGTACCGGCTATGCGTACCAGAGGGTGCGGGTGTCATATCCAATTGCGTCCCAAACCATAACGCCAGGCGATGGACCGGTATGGTGATGCATAATGCAGCCGTCATACAGTCTCTCGCCGCGGTGTCATCACACGCGGATCCGACAATCGTGGTGTTGCAGGCAGAAGCGGGATTCGTCGGAGAAGACAATGTCATGCCGTTCCGTAGTCCAAGTGCAGCGTTCAACGGCCCACTGCCGCAGCACTCGCCCGCGGTGTAACGTCAATGGTAATCGGAGCAATGTGCGCCGTGCGACAAGTCATCGCTCCTGCAGACGACGTCGAACGGTACGTGCTGACACAGGTTGTTGCGCAACACACCCCAATTCCTGCGCTAACGTTCGTGATGTGGTGGTGCGAGCCGTCAATGCCCGCCGCACAACATGCCGGTCCTCTCGTTCAGTGGTGTGCCGCGGCTGCAGCAATCGCCCACGTGGGTCTCTCCGTCCCTCCTGCACCCACCGCATCCATACTCGCCTCACTGTGGCTGGATGTCGTCCCGCACGGGCGTCGATGTCTCGGTACGATAAACCGCTGTCGCGATACACCACCATTCGTCCTCTATCGAACTCTGAAACGTGCTGGAATGACTGCCGTATTCTGCGAGCAGGCATCGGGAAGCTTTCCACGCACAGGTCTGGCAGCACAACACACGTCTTTTACTTACACCACGCCTTCTGTGTACCCTTCTTATAGTGCTTCTCGGTGGCGTGCCGGGCGCACATAATTTGCATATGCCCTGCAATGCTAATCGTTTGCATGTCCCAAACGATTGGCATTGCAGGGCATATGCAAATTATGTGCGCCCGGCACGCCACCGAGAAGCACTTTAAGAAGGGTGCTTAGAAGGGTGGGTGTAAGTAGTGGAAGTGTGTGTTTGCTGCCGGACCTGTACGTCGGAAGCTTCCTGATGCCTCGTCGCAGAATACGGCAGTCATTCCAGCACGTTTCGGAGTTCGACAGAATCGCGACAGTGGTTTATCGTAGCGGGACATCGGCGCCCGTGATGTACGACATCCAGCCACAGCGAGGCGAGTATGGATTCGGTGGGTGCAGGAGGGACGGACGGACCGACGTGAGTAACTACCGCAGCCGCGGCACACTACCGAACGTGAGGGCCGGCATGTTGTGCGGCGGGTATTGACGGCACGCACCGCCACATCACGAACGTTTGCGCAGGAATTAGGATGAGTTGCGCAACAACCTGCGTCAGCACGTACCATTCGACGTCGTCTGCAGGAGCGGGGACTTGTCGCACGGCGCCCATTGCTCCTGTTACCATTGACGTTACACCACCGGCAAGTGCGGCGGCAGTGGGCCGTTGAACGCCGCACCTAGACCACGGAATGGCACGACATTGTCTTCTCCGACGAATCCTGCTTCTGCCTGCAACAACACGATGGTCGGATCCGCGTGTGGCGGCACCGAGACCAGAGACTGTATGACGCCTGCATTATGCATCGCCATACCGATCCGTCGCCTGGATTTATGGTTTAGGGCGCAATTGGATATGACACCCGCACCCTCTGGTACGCATTGTCGGTACACTCAACAGCCACCGCTACATTTCCGACGTTTTGGAGCCTATAGTCCTCCCTTACCTGCAGGACCTACCAGCTGCCACGTTTCAACAGGACAATGCGCGCCCGCACGTGGAACGCATCGTGCAATTATTCTTCACGCCCCCCCCAGGTGTCACTGCTGCCGTGGCCCGCCTGTTCTGCCGATATGTCGCCCATCTAAAACTTCTGGTCGCTGATCGGCAACCGAGTGGCCCAGCAAGCACCACCCGCGGCTCTGTCTGATGAACTGTGGCAACGTGTGGAAGCAGCCTGGACCGACATACCCCATGCCCACATCCAAAGCCTCTTTCGTTCGATGCCGCGGCGTATAGCGGCCGTTATTGCCAGCCATGGGGACCACACGAACTATTGATGTCTGCGTGTTCCGCAAGTCGCACGGGTCTGTAAGCTCAATGGTTTCATCTTTGTATCTATTGTTATGTGTCCAGTAAATCTGGCTTTGCAATCTCGTGCCCTTCTTGGTGTTGCATTTTGGGTGGCCAGCAGTGTATATAACGCAGCAACCGACAACAGAAACAGAATGTCATTGCCTGATGAGGAGAAGCATGCGCAGAACAGCACGTCCGTCTAAAGGTGATGCAGGAAGTGGCGCTGAGTTTGAGAGACTAAAAGTGAGTGTGATTATCCCGAACAGCAATACAGCTCTCTCAACGATCCCTTATGATGTTTTAAAAACCATGAATGAGAGTTTGGGGCAATAAGTGCCACTTCTTCACCAAGGATCGTCAGAGTTCCGGGTGGGTTGTGGGAGTGGGCTGCCGGCTGGCAATTGCTCCTCCCAGGGCATCCCAGACATGCTCTATCGGGCTCTGGTCCGAAGATCTCTCGGGCCACTCCATCCTGTGAATAACCTCACTCTCTAGGTATTCGTCGATTAGCCACACCTACGGGGACGGGCATTATCGTCCATAAAAAGAAACTGGGGCCTAACAGCTCTCCTGAAAAGCCGTACATAGAGCTCTAGGATGTCATCCCTGTAGCGTGCAGCAGTCATAGTGCCTCTTGGAAACACGTGCACAGCATGATGTCAGCCAAAACCAGGA
The DNA here is from genome assembly GCA_039090855.1 of Macrothele yani. Lineage (NCBI taxonomy): Eukaryota > Metazoa > Arthropoda > Arachnida > Araneae > Macrothelidae > Macrothele > Macrothele yani. The sequence goes on along the minus strand of CM076996.1, from coordinate 72,036,780 downwards.
GTCCCCCACTACCGTTGAGGTCAATTTTCCTTATATGAGAGTGAAGATTTCTGCTGGTTTCTCGCTATCTCCAAATATGCACAAGTCAAGAATCCGTGTTTTGGCTGTACCGCGGCTCGTGACTGAAGAAAGCACAGGCCCGTTGATCAGGGTTCTGAGGCTAGTTGCCGGGCCCAATTCAGGCAGACCCTTCTGTGCGATGCTGTGAGTGGGCTGCACACCATTGGTCTTCCTGTATACAGACCTCTTACGCGCAGTCTTATGTAAACTGTTTGCATCGAAATCACGGTTCCTGTAGCAGATGAGAGCTTTTGAGAGCTTTGCCTGGCTGTCGACTCCCAATGCTGGCGAGTTGTTAGAGACAAATACCGGTCGTCTTGACTTGTTGCTGCTGGTGGGCGACTTGGTCCCGATCTTCTAGTAATTGTTCGAGTTTCCTGGAACTGTCTCTAGAGATTGAAAACCTCTTTCTTCGACACATTCAGCTATCTTGCTACCTCAGCTTGCGATTGCCCTACTTCTAATCTACCGATCGGTCTCCAACGGAAAGTGTCTTTTAAGTGATGGTGCAGAGCCATTCTTCCACTAACGGTCGAACTCAAGTTTCAATTACCGCACCCCACTCAAAACAAAATTCATCAAAGTCGCGTACCTGCCAGCTCGATGACGTACGATCGTCATTTGCATATTTCCATGGGAGCTAGAGCACAACGTTGCTTGGCTAAGTCGACTTAGCGTTTCCTCTAGCACATATCTGAAAAATCTTTTCCATTAGTCGCCTTGTTTTGGACACATTCTCGAATTTGCATTTGTCACGCTAATTTTAGACACCAGTGTAAATCCAATAAAACATCTGTGGAGGAAATGAAACTCCGAATACGATCTCGGACTGTACGTCTTTCATCTATGGCAGCTCTGGTAGAAGGTTTGCGGGAGGAATGGAGGAAAATTCTGGTACAGACGTACTAGCATCTCGTGGAAAGCATGCATGGAAGGATCAATCCAGTCATAACGACCAAAGGTGGGCAGACTGTTTACTGATTTCGGTTAATAAATGCTCTTGTTCTTGTGAAAAACCACTTGGAAGAGAGTGACAACTTGAAGTACTGGGAGTCCATCTACTCCGGTGAATCATGCGCGTATTTCGGTGGGAAGCGATAAAGAAGGCGAATCAATATGTGCTTTGAACTTGACGACCGGATTGTTCCTGTACTTTGAACTAGATGGCCGGATTGTTTCTGTGCTTTGAACTTGACGACCGGATTGTTCCTGTACTTTGAACTAGACGGCCGGATTGTTTCTGTGCTTTGAACTTGACGACCGGATTGTTCCGGTGCTTTCCTGGTGTATTGTAGGTGAAGTAATAGTACCAAAAGCCTTCTTTTTTCCGGTATTTCACCACAGCTGAGCTCGGAGGATGTGTTAGTGAAACTGCGGACGAGGGATGTCGCTCCTGGGATGTTGCAGGAGAGGGTTTGAGCTAGAGTAGCCCGAGATTTCAAAGCACGGAGACCAGCAGCATAAATATTTTTAGGAGTGAACGGACAGCCAGCCATGATATCCAGCATATCCTTCTTAGTTTGCATGGCGACTGTTCCTGTGACAGTTACCACAGAAGCATAAGAGCGTCAGCCAGTCGTAACCAGAACGATTATGCTTCTAGCTTCAGTATATGATATATTTTCTGCTGTCTTGATGCGTTGAAAATCATTTTTCTCAACCCACCTACGACACTCCTTTGATAACGCCGCACGAGCAACCTCGCAAGTGACGCAGTACTTGATGTCAGAAACATAGGCTTGAAATACCCGATTCGTCGCACCTCCGTGCTGCACCGATGAGCACCCCGGCAGTACTAATGGGAATGCCCGTAGCTCTGGAATTGTAACGTACCAGGAGATGTGACGTACCTGCCAGAAGGACGCACACGACATGAAGGCAGATAGGAATCAGAATAAAATGTCCGCGTAGCTTAATTGGTAGAGCAACTTATTCCGGAATGAGTGGACCCGGGTTCGAACCCCGGCGCGGATAAAAATGACGGAGAAATTCACTTCGTTATAATGGCGCCCGAACTATCCGGATGACCCGACCGTTCAAAAAATCTCGCATTGGTGTGATGTTATTTCCACACCGCGAGATAGGAAAAATCAGAGAATCCCTTCTCCAGTGCTTCGAAAAATAAATGTGTGTGACGTTGCATTCCACACACCAGATTGACTGGGAGTTCTCAAGTGCACGTTCAACAGTGGTTGTCTGCCTGCAGCGATTCATGGTCACGGCTGATCCGTGGGCCATGCCCCCGGCCCTCTTTCGGGGGGGGAGATGTGACGTACCTGCCAGCAGGACGCACATGACATAAAGGCAGATAGGAATCAGAATACATGTCTGCGTAGCTTAATTGGTAGAGCAACTTATTCCGGAATGAGTGGACCCGGGTTCGAACCCCGGCGCTGATAAAAATGACGGAGAAATTCACTTCGTTATAATGGCGCCCGAACTATCCGGATGACCCGACCGTTCAAAATCTCGCATTGGTGTGATGTTATTTCCACACCGCGAGATAGGAAAAATAAGAGAATCCTTTCTCCAGCACCTCGAAAGAAAAAAAAATAATAATAAGGGGGAGATGATGTAACGTACCAGGAGATGTGACGTACCTGCCAGAAGGACGCACACGACATAAAGGCAGATAGGAATCAGAATAAAATGTCCGCGTAGCTTAATTGGTAGAGCAACTTATTCCGGAATGAGTGGACCCGGGTTCGAACCCCGGCGCGGATAAAAATGACGGAGAAATTCACTTCGTTATAGAATTTAAAGAACCGCAGCTAGTTGGGAACGTACGGTTGTACCTCTAACCGAAGGTAACCTGTCAGAAGAAACTGTGGACTTGTTTGTCTATCAAGTGCCAGATTCATGTTTTGGAATGGGACAATCTTTCCACCCCGCTTAAACAGGATACCGCGGACGTCAACGACACATTGCCCTCCAAATTCTTCAAGCTGTTTTGCTTCCATGCAGATTGAGAAAATCACCTGAAAACACGACACCTCGTGATGAATTGCGGCGTTCATGTACAGTCACTTAAGCCGGGATTGATCAAATCTCGGTAGTCTGTAACGGCAAAGAGTTATGTTTAGGATTCGAAGGTTCTACCAATACACCGGAAGTCTGGAGCTCCTTTACACTTCTCAGAGAAGAAACCAAAAATCTGAGGATCTTCAAGAAAGTGTATAATAAAGAATAGAGCAGCAGACGATTCAGGAGTCAATTTCTTAGATTAAGAACTGAGCTCTTCATCACGTGGCCGTTTAGGCTTAGCATCTTTTTTTTTATTGAGTGTTTAACGACCACCGTGGGCAACTTAGTGGGCTATAAGTAGTCGCCCGTCCCTAATTTAGGGCCACTGACTCCAGAAAAGTGAGAGAGCCAGTGTAAGAGAAGCACAACATCCATGCCTCACCGAGATTTGAACCCGGATCCGTCTCGGACGAATTATCAGAAGCCATCGCTTAGGACACTACGCCACCGTGGCGGTAGATTTAGCATCATGAGAAAAATAATTGGATGCCATGAAAAAGAAAACAATTCCTCAGAAGATCTTTCTGCCAATCTCGCAGTTCAACAGGAAAGACCTCGAGGGCCGCAGGCTCTGGAGGACACAGGGCACGGCCAGACAGCGTGCAGACACCGAGATATTTATCGTAGGGGTTTAGACCCATAGGGAAGGTGTAGACAGAACTACCTATGTCACATTGGACTTTTGTGCGGCGTATCAGAAACGAAGTTGTATTGCATTGAACCTATAGAGGCTTGGATACGACAGAGGGTATATGGGCCAGGGAAGAAGGAATGCTAGATTGAAAGTGCAAGTAGACACATTTTACACAAGCTGCGCGTCTTAACCACTGAGCCAGGAAGTGTTAGGAGTTGCACACACCTTCAACGAAAAACTAATTGCATGATGATGAATTTCTGTTCTTTTTTTCTTCATTAATGCGAGTGATTTAGTCATTTTATTTTCTGTTGGAGTTAGTATTTTTTGAATACGCTTGTAATAATTTTATTTTTTCTGTAGGAGAACTTATCCCAAATTAAGTATATTTTTTCAACGTGATATTTCGAAGCAACAGAATGCTTTGGAACTTGAGATTTTTTTAACTGACAGTAACTTCTTTAAGAAAAGGTTAAATGTACTGTTTTATACTATTATTTTACAAAACTTCTAAACATAAATTTTCTCTTGATAGCTACATAGCTTTTGTTTTAAGGATTCCACAGACTGATACGCAGACATCGTACAATCACCTGTACAGTAATTTAAATAACCGGTTTCTTACGGTAACACAATATACAATAGCTGGTGCATAAAATGCGGGAGAGAAGAAAAAATATCCTGCTCCACAAAACCAAATTTCATGGGACATGCTATCCACAATATGAGATCTCGCTACAGATCTTCAAAATCAGTATTTTTGACAGACGATTGAAATTTAACAGTTATTCAAACCTCAAGTTATCCCGTGAATCTCTCCTATTACCGAAATGTTTTCGTTATATAGATAGGGAAAAAGTGAATGGAGTTTTTCCGTTAATACACAAAAGGAATTGGGGAAAGGTTTCTGGAAAATCAAAATTTTCTTGACGTTCGAAAAATTTGTGAAATTCAGGTTTCTTTCCGTCAATTCTCGGAAAAGGTTGTATCAGAAATATGCTTCGTTAATTCACGAAAGGAATCACTGAAACTGACTCGTGAATTTCAGAAAGTGTTTGACAGTCTAACACAGTGAACAATGAAATCAAATTTCAAACTTTCAATCGCGAGTGATATGTCAAATTCGAAACAATGATTGCAGAAACGTAGTCAAAATCTTCCAGTAGAAATAGGTCGGAACTGTTTATAGCAAGTAGTAACAGACGGAATGCTGTGGTATGAAACGTAAACAAACCTGCCGGGAACTGCGGAGGAAGGATACACGTAACGCTTTGGAAGTCTAATTCATGAAACAGAAAGATCAAATTCGTTCTTTTAAAGCTAGCGCGTTATGTAGAATTCGAAACAATGGTTAAAGTGACCTAGTCAAAACCTTCCAGAAAAAATAGCGTAAGATTGTATATAGTGCGTAGTTACACGAGGGGAGCAGCGGTCCGAAACGCAAAGAAACCCGCGGACCACTTCGGCGGAAGGGCACACTTCGAAAGTCTAACACAGTAAATTGCAAGATCAAATTTCGAATAGTAAATCGTGCGCGTTATGTCCAATTCGAAAGAGTGGTTGAAGGAACCTAGTCAAAATCTTCCCGCAAAAATCGCCTGGAATTGTAGTGCGTGGTAACACTCGGAGAGCCGCGGTCTAAAACGTTAACAAACCCACCTGTAACTGCGGAGAAATCATACGTGATATGTCAAATTCGAAAAATGACTTTGGAAGTGCATCCGAAAAGATTTCGGCGCAACTTATCTGTACCGTCCCTTCTATTGTGCCGTAGGTTGTCCCTTGTATTGTGTCCTGCATAGGTTTGTAGTATTAGTCTGCCTCGATAAGGCCGCTCGTAAATGTGTGAAAGTTTGGCCCATATCCTGCACCTATAAAAACAAGCGGTTTATTTAATGGCTTTTATCACATTTAGCATCAGGTTCTCGTAATTTACGCTGATTTCAAAGGGGTCTCTTTATGTTAATGTAAAAAATTCATGAAATAATATTTGGCGGTAGTTTAGCAAAATGTGTTGTTGCGTGACAATGAAATTAACTATTGTTGCGTCACTTCAAGGGACAGTATGCCGCACGATCAAATTTCAACAATGGTAAAACACTTTAAAAACTAATAAGGTAAATAAGTTAATTAAAAATCAATAAATTCGAATTTCAGAAAAAGCCCCAACAAAACGCTCCGAGCTACCTTATGCTCCTTAGCCACCGTGTGCTTAACAAATTTCAAGTCTCCGCGCACAATAAATGTAGGCGACTGACATTGTGAAAACACAAGTTTGACCGCGACGGCAGTGAAGCCGTGTCACCTTACTCCGGAGTAAGTCGCTCTCCCAACTGAGCTACGCGGACAGAATGTCTCGCTGCAGATTTGTCGTCTTGACACATGTTTTCACCTCTGTAGTACGTCACAACATACAGACAGACACGATAATTTTGTTAATAAAGATCCAGGAGCAGAAATTTTTAATTAGCAAAGAATAATTACTTAGAGGATATTATACAAAAAAAGAAAAGAAAAACGCTTCTTTCACAACAAGGCTTTTCTTTTACCATTTCAACAGCAGCACGGGAATTTTGACTGGAATGCAATGAAAAACATTTAATCGATCAGGTGAAAATTTAAAATTCCCGGATTTGTCAAAACTTCAGTGGAATCCATACTATATTATATATACAGTACACGTTTGTTTTTCTCTATCAGACTTTTTAGGGTATTTTAAGATTACTGCAATGCCAAAGTGAAATCAGCCCTAATGTCCACATATATGTTTCTGTCCAATGCTTAAGTTGAAATCAATACTCCAACTCAAGACGAAGGTACTTTCAAATTTAATGTTACTGATTAGAATTGATTTCTTATGGTGAAAGCGTTCTCGAAGGTTGCTTCGGCGATTTCCCATGTTGTAGATGATAAGGAAGCTTTTGCTCTGTTTTAGAAAACTTGCATATTTCAGCGATCATTAAGTTCCTTTCTTCTTGGATCATGTATCGGAAAAGGCACACTCATGAAGAAAAATGCCGTTTGAAATGAAGTGTCTATAAAAAATGATTTATTATTTGGTGTGTTCATAAGTTCCACACGCTTTTGTAGGCTACAAAGAAAGGAGGAGAACACAACAAAAAACGGCACCTAGGATTTTACATAATTGGCATCATTCCGTATGACTTCTTTCAATCTTTTTATGACTCTAAATCTTCTGTGTTTTAGAGTAAAAAAGTCATGTAATGCCGTTTTCGCATCGTCTACATCATCGAAGGTTTGGAGAGCGAAGGCGTTCTGTAAAGACCAAAAAAGGTGGTAGTCCGTAGGTGCCAGGTCAGGGGAATACGTCGGGTACGGTAACACTTCCCAACTGGGTCTTTCTGGGTCCAGCAATTTTTGCCGAGTAATTAAAGCAGCACGATGTCTGGCGTTATCATGATGAAAGATCACGCCTTTGCAATTGACGAGTGTTGGCCGCTTCGATGCCAGTTGTTCTCGCAATCTGTCCATCTGTTCGCAGTAGAGGTCAGCATTTATCGTTCGGTTAGGTGCCAACACTTCCCAGTGGATTATTCCCTGGACATACCACCAAACACTCAACAAAACCTTTTGGGGATGCAGTCCCCTTTTTGAAGACGATGGAGCAGGCTTTTCACTTTGGCACACAGTCCGTCGACGCTTTACATTTCGGTAAAGTACCCATTTCTCATCACCCGTTAAAATTCGTCTCTAAAATGGTCCATTTCTGTGACGAGAAAGCAAAGAAACACAGGTACGGATTCTCTCCTTTCGTTGCTTTGCAGAAAGCTGGTGCTGAACCCAGTTATCGAACTTGGTGATGAACCCAAGCGCATGGCTTCCGTCTTTCGACTGTTGTTCTGTGTACCGGCAACGTTTCCTCTAATTCCTGAACGGATTGATGAGGGTCATTTGTTATGGCTTGGTGTACATCCTCGTAAGAAACCACGGATGGACGTCCAGGACGTGGTTGATCTTTACAGCTTCTGTCTCCGTCCCGGAATATCCGAAACCAACGGCGACATCAACTGCATTCTCCCCATACACTGGACAGATGTTGTCGCAAGCCGCGGCTGCAGTACTACCTTTATAGTACTCGTACAGTAAACAATGTCTAATGTGCTCCTTATCGCATGCCATGTTACACCGTCCGTGATTTCCGTTACTAATGACTTACTCGACAAACCTAATTCCTCTATATGCTCTACTGCACTACGCTTTATTGGCCGAAAATTCGGCATCGCAGCGTCATATGTGATGTAACTACTCCGATTGCAATTTGGATCGATTGCAAATACCGGTTGAACTTTTGCACGCACCCAATACATTTATGTTTTTAGATGAACACACAATAAAGTTTATGAAATACGTACTCAATCCCTGTCACTACCAAGATTGCAGTTATGTAAGCTCCATTTTTAATAATTTTTCAAAAATATAGCATTGGGATTAAAGTTTCTCCTATTTCACTTCTGGGTTCAACTGATCATTCCCTCATAATGGCTTATTTATGTTTCCTAAATCAAATATAATTTTCAGAGAAATAGTCTTAAAAACCTTTAGGCTGGTTGTGAATTTTTTCATTAAGTTGGCAGTTGGCTTTTCTTCCTATGAATCACCCATCTGCGCACAGGGTGATATGTGCATTACCTTCTTAATAGAAGCTTTCACTAAATTGTTTGACATTCATAACAGGATAGGCAACAAACGTTTTTTCGAGATTTACTCCGAAACAATGCTTAAAAATGCCTTTCTCATTCGAAAAACCAATTAATCGTCCGAACCTTAGTTACTTTTGCTCAACACTGCAGAAAACGCAATGCCGCCCCGGTGGCGCAGTGGTATAAGCGATAGTTTCTGATCATTTGTCCTAGATATGTCAGGGTTCGAATCCAGTGAGGCATGGATGTTGTGTTTGTCTTACGGCGCAAGCTCTGTACCTTCGCTGAAACCAATGGCCCTAAATTAGAGACGGGCGACTGCTTATAGCTCATTGAGTTACTCACGGTGGTCGTTAAACCTCCAATCCAGGGAAAAAATTGAAAAAGGAAATGCAACTACTGATTGCCACTCTTTGTCGCGGTGACATGTGTAACCTTAAATACGCGTATAGCTGATGTCACAAAATAGAAGCATTAAATGAAAACATGACGATATGAACTGGCGTGACAAAAGAACTATTCAATGAAAAGAAGAAACCAGAATTAAAAAGCAAAGCAAACATCAACTTTGCTATCTGTAGAAAACTTTGCTATCTGTAGAAAGCTAATATAGTGGCTGTTACTCTAAAACCTAAAACCGGGTTGTTTCCGAAGGTTACAGGGAGAGGAATTCTTTGAAGCTGAAGAGCACTTACACATATTAATTAATGTCAGTGGTGATTTAAAATCACAAATTTTGGTAATAAGCAATTATTCAAACAAACACCTGAAAATGATGGTATTTAGTTTTGCAAATATCGAAGTCAAAAATGGATTTTCTTGATTCGCAGCGCCGCCGTTAGCTTAACTTACTAAGTATAGATTCAGTGGTGAGTATTTACCGGCAATTTAAATTGATACTTATACGACGATTGCAGTTATCACTGTTTATTTCTCAAAAGTGCTGATGGTGGTCACCTATAGATTAGAATCAGAAGCAAGTACAGCACGAAGATGCTAGCATTTCATTTTTGAACCCTTACAGTCATTGGCTCGAAAGTGCTGTTTATCAGCTGTACAAAGGTTGGATTTGCACAAATACGTGTTTGATGCTGTACATGTAACTGGTATGTTCATAAACTTCACGCTTAATTCCGTGTAATCGTCTTGAACCCACATTCTAAATTTAGAAACAAATTCTTAAGAATGTTTTTTTCAAAGAAGTGTCAGTAAAGAATCAATGAATTACTTCTGGGTAGGAATGAGTTTACCAGATATTATTTCAGCATCGAATTCATGCCGCCCCGGTGGCTCAGTGGTCTAAGCGATGGCTTCTGACCATTCGTCCGAGATGGGTACGAGTTCGGATCCTGGTGAAGCAAGGAGGTGCTGTATTTGTCTTACGGCACTGGTTCTCCCAATTTCCTGGAACCAGTGGCCTAAACTAGGGACGGGCGACTGCTTTTAGTCCATCGTGCTGTTTACTGAAGTCGTTAAACCACCAAACAAAAACAACAACAACATCGAAGTGATTCTTTTTCAAGCTCAATACCCTGTTTCTACCAATGAAAACTTTAGATAAGGTGACTTAAAATATAGATTTTCATACCTTCACTAATTCATATTTTACCGTTCTTAGTAAATTATACCGCCTCGGAAACGCAGTGGTCGAAATGCTGGCTTCTGACCACTGGTCTGAGTGGAAACGGGCTGTTCGCCGTCCTGCTGCACTGGCTCTTTTTCTCCTCCCTGGAACCAGTATCCCCAAATTTCGGACGGGAGACTGCTTATATCCTATCGAGTGACTCGTGGTGGTCCGTTAAACCCTGAGACGAAAAAAATATTTTGGAGTAGGAAACATATTTAAATTTTCATTTTACGTTTTACTTAACAACAGTTCATCTTTCCTATTAAAAAATATAATTTTTTCATTAAGAACATTATTATCCCCACTTTGCAGTGAAGTATTAAGTATAAGATTATCAAAACGTCATTCAGTATTTTAGCTACACTTGCAATCCTACCAGTGTAACATTTGTGCTCTATTGTGCTTTTCCTTATTGAAACACAGCTCAAGTCGATTTCTCAGCTCGAAAAGAAGTTTCAAAACGTTCTACGCGACAGCCATCTTACTCACTGCAAAACAGTAAAGAAATGGTTCCTTCACGAAAGCTTGCGAACAACTTCGGTTTTACATAGGATCCTTTTTAAATATTTCACAACCTGCAGTCCTTTTCGGAGCTAGACCCTTATCTTTCGAAGTAAGAGCGTGCCTGTGATCACACAGTGTGTCCAAAACACCAGAAGATTTTCCGTGCATTAAAGCTTTAAGTCCTCTGTAGCTACATAATACAGAGCGTGCATATTCAGTGCATATTCCCACGCGGTTTGAGCTCTCTGAGAGATTTGCATTCACATAGCTGTCACTCATATGAAAACTCCTCTGCTTTGTTCGTTCCCGTACTTTCTTTGCAGAAGAGAAATCCGCATTTGTTTTACCATCTTTAAAAATTCAAACGTGAGTTATTAAATTAACATCCTTACTGCTATCTGTCGTTTCACCGATCTGAAAATGGCATGGAGTTTTTTCTTTTTTAACTGATTGTTTTTTTTTCTTTTCTTTTGTTACTTTTGTGTTTAACAACTCCCATGATCACCTGAAGTTATGAAGAAATGCTCATTCCTAATGTACAGCCAGTGGTTTCACGGAAGGGGAAAAGAGCCAGAGCAAAAAGGACCAACACATCTATGCCTTTCTCCGGGATTCGAACCTTGACCACATAATACAAGAAGTCAGAAGCCCCACGCCGAAACCATTAAACTACTGCCCGAGCAACTAATTGTTCGTTTAGAATCTCTTCTGTACATGTATGAGTGATTCTGCAGGGAATAGTGCCATTAGATACTCGAAAGCCTTTTTTTCTCAATATAACAATAACTACATCCGTAGCTACAAAAAGTATTAAAATCTTGCTAGTTTTTACCAGTAGGCGATTCTGTATGCAACTTGATAACAAGCCAGAAGTGATTTTGAAGTGATGGATGTACATTTACATAGACTGATGTTTTGATGATCAGTTTTACCTCTTCTTCGAATGAAACATTTCGAGATTTTTAGCAAGCCTGAATGACATGTTTTCAGATGTTTGCTCGGTTCATACTCTCAGAAGAGGGTGTTTTATGAAACACAGCATACTGAGACTATTGTTCTCCAATAACAAAAAGTATATGTGAAACCAAAATATGTGTAACTTTAATCACACTCTTTAGAAATGAGGTTACCGTTATCAGCATTGCTGATAGATTATTATTCTTTCTCTGTTCTGTTACCAGTCAATAAAACAAATATAAGGCAAACTTAACATCACAATAAATTACACATGACAACAAGCTAAAACACTAAATACATCCAAATAAACTTTAGTTGCCCCGCGCATCTTTCCAGGCCTCTAATAAATCAGTGAAATTGAGATGCACTCAATCCTCAGCATCCCTGTTTTTGTTCATCAGTGAAGAAGTGAAAACAGTCAGTTTGCAACGCCGGTTATTCATTATCAGGAGAAGTATTCCTTTCCCTTACGCTCATCTGAAAGCGAAAAAGATACTTACACGAAAACAGTGCATGGTGATAAAGGAGAAAGCTTCATTATACAAGTGTGAAATAACACATTTTTCTCCTCCCGTATGTACCTGAGCGAGAGGAACGCTGGACTACCAGAAATAATTAATTTTACTTAAAAAAGCAAAAACAAATTTGAAGATGTACAGTATTCAGCAGCTCTAAGCAGACCTCAAACTTAAGGAAAAATACAAAAAAATATGACACCCTTTAAATTGCTTACCATCCTTGTGATGTTGCGATCCCCATTTTGAGATCATCTGACGGTAGGTTTCCGCTTTCCCACCTTTGCTGCTTTCTTTTTCGAAACTCTTTTCACCATGTTGAAATACGAAGGTTGTACCGAAAGTAATGCAAAAGTGGGCATAACTTTATATTAACTGACAGAGGTCCTTCAAATTACACACGCTGATAGAGTAACTCTTCCTCTATAGCAACCCTTCTTCTTCATTGCAGGTGAATAATGGATTGCAAGCATAAGCAACGGGCCTTCATTGAGTTCTTGACGAAGAAAGGGTGCAGGCTGTCCGACATCCACAGAAGGCTACAAAATGTTTACGGAGATGACACCATTGACAAGAGCAATGTGTACAGATGGATATAGAAATTTAAAGAAGTGGAAACCAGCACATTAGCACTGAAGACAAACCACGCAGTGAGAGACCATCATCTGCAACCACTGACACGAATCTTCAGCGAGTGGATGAATTGATTCGCTCGAAGAGACAAGTCACAATCCGTGAGCTTATTGCAGAACTGGACTGTTTTCACAATGTCATACAGAAGATGGTGGAAGATTTAGAGTATAGAAAAGTGTGTGCAAATTGGGTACCTCGACAGTTCACACCCGATTTGAAGGAGAGAAGGGTGGAAGTCTGTTCTGATCTGCTGGAAGCGTTTGAAACCAATGAAGGCACGTTTTTTCCATCTGGTGATAGGGGATGAAACGTGGGCGTATCTTTGCGATCCTGAATCAAAGAAGCAATCCATTGAAGGGTGTCACACCTCTTCACCAAGGCTTAAGAAGTTCAAAAGCCAGCGGTCAACACTGAAAGTCATGGCGACTGTTTTTTGGGATGACAGGGGTGTCATTCTCCTTGATGTTCTGAAACGTGGCGGTACTGTGACCAGCGAGCGGTGCATTGAGGCACTCAAGAAGCTTAGAGAAGCCATAAGGAAGAACAAACCAAACAAGAATCTGAAAAGGATCCACATTCATCGTGACAATGCGAGACCACGCACATCTTTGGAAATAAATCAGGCGATCAGCAAATGAGACTGGTCGGTGGTCCCACATCCATCGTGCAGTTGAGATCTGGCGTCCTCCGACTTCCACTTGTTCGGTCCAATGAAGGACAGTCTCCGGTGACAATGGTTTGATGACACAGCCAAGGTGAAAGTGGTTGTGAAGAAGTGAGTACAGCAATCCACACCTGAATTTTTCCAAAGAGGATCCGAGGGTTGGGTTCAACGATGGCCCAAATGCATCGCTTGTGTTGGAGACTATGTTGAGTAGTACCTTTGTATAGAGAAAGAGTTACTCTACCAACATGTGCAATTTGGACGACCTCTGTCAATTAATAAAAAAAATTATGCCCACTTTTGCATTACTGTTGGTACAACCCTCATACTTTTGACCCTGTTTACCTTTTCTGCACAAATTTAAACAGAATTGGCAATGGAGTTTTTGGGGCAAAAGAAATTGCTTCCATAAAAATGGAATTTCTGGGTGCACTTGCTTTTGGAGAGCAGGCGATATTTATCGAACAGAAAAATATAAGATCACGACAGAGTTACTATTTGTCAACATAAGTTGTCATTAATTGTTCGACATACGCATTTGCCTGAACTTTTGGAATATGCCAGTTGCGCCTATATTTAAAAAAACCTCATGACAACACCTGCAAAACAGTGAGATGTCACTAGATGCAGTACGTCAAGTGGCTCCTTACATAATGTGAGATAAAGCGGGCCACCAAAACTGCGATACGGCAATGAGCTAAGTATATTGAACGACGTGCCGGTGGCGCAGTAGTCTAAGCGATTGCTTTTAAAAGCTTGTCCGAATGGGCAGTTTCGAGTCCTAAGTGAGAGATGGGGGATGTGCTTGTTTTATGGCACTTTTCATGGAACCAGTGGCCCAAAATTAAGGACAATCTACTCTTAACAGCCCCTGGAGTTGTTCATCGTAGTCGTTAACCCCTTCCTAAAAAACTTATCCGACAGGTTTATTTTGACTTAGAATGTTCTTCTTCAGTGAAATTTGTATGTGTGCTTCTATTAATTATTTCGACTAAAGTTCTCAAATTAATTTGCCTAATGAGCTTAAAAAACTGCCATATTTATATAGTTTGTTAGCTCTCGTATTCAAATTATTTTGCACGTGTTCATAAAGAATTCCTTAGTTATATTTACCAATAGATATGTGACTCTTGATTTGTTACACTGCTCGACAGAGAAAATGCCGCACCATGAATGAATGCATGAGGCGAACTTTACCCCTTATGTAGGCAAGTAAGTGGGAAATAAATGATTTAATTGTTGAGAGATTATACACTGGTCTCAAAAAGTAAGAGATATTGACGTTTCCAAGGAAAAACGTGCTGATTTGCAAATTTAGCGACTATTGGAGATCGGTTATCAGCATGGGTAACTACGTCGTATGTAAATTAGCATCACGTCAACACAGCATGTGGAGTGTGAGCTCCGATAAAAGTACCCTACCAGAAGTAAAAAACGGTTCGTTTCACCGCTTCGTACAGAAGTTTGTTGAATACATTGCCTTCAGTGTGGGATTAACATGAAATGATGTACAGACAGCGTTTAACCATCGACAACAGAAATAGGGATCTTGGCATCTTTCATGTAAGTGTACGGTAGATCGATGTGGTCGCTGCTTTAGGAGTTTCTCAAAGTGTAGGAAGTCGGCTACACACACAATTTCTACGGCATGCAAATGTTGCAGATCGAATCACGAGTGGTCTCCCGAGGATACCTACAAGAAGGTAAGATCGCTACCTGACAGTAAGCGCTCGAAGAACGCCTGGTATAATCAGTAGCCAACTCCGAGAATCACTTCGATCTGCTTCTTTGTCTTACAGTATGTACGCAAACGATACAAAAACGTCTTCACAGTACCGACTCAGATCAAAAAGTTTGCTCTGATGTATAGCATTGGCATCAGCTTACCGTTGTCTAAGATGCCCCTGGGTCCAACAGTACATGCAATGGAATATGGAGTGTCACCATGTACTTTTCACAGACGAATTCCGTTTTGTTCTTTATCATGATACTCCACGAGGACAGAGAACACGTGTGGAGGAGATCCGGCACACGAACGCAACAGCATTATGTGCAGTCCGTCCAACCTCGGCGGGCAGTTCTGGTCTGGGCATGAGTGTGTTTTGATGGCAGTACTCCCTTGTATGATTGTTAAGGCAACATCAATGCCTCAGGGTACCGAAATCAGATCGTTGTGTCCACTGTGACACTGTTTCACGCTGCTGTCAGACATGCATTCCGTTTTCTCGATGACAATGCAACCGATCACCTGTTTAGAGGGATCTTCAGATATTGAATCGTTACAGCTGCCATCGAGGTCTCCTGACCTTAATCCTATTGAGAACCTTTGAGACGCTTTACAGCGATGTTTGGATAATCACCTTCCATATCCCAGTACACTTGCAGCCTTCCGTAACGTGTTGCCTGTAATATGGGTCGAGCTGCCCCAGATACTCATCAATAATATCATTGCAAGTATGCCCCGTAGTTGTCAAGACGTTCTTCGACACAGAGGGGGGTGGGGTGTTACCGTGCACTGAAATCCAGAGGTATGGACATTCACCGAATTTACCATTTTGTCTATATTGCAGTGCTACCTTGTGTGCAGAAATGGCACAGTAAATTGTTTATGTAAACGTCCTGTTTATCGTGTGTGGTACGTGGCCTCACTTATGCTATGTCAGTCCATGTTACTTGAGTCAGATGCATACATCCTTCATTTCATGCAAGGTCCCTAATTTTTGTGAAATTTAGGGGCATTGAATGCGATGGGTGAGGAGACAGTGTAATATGACCTGAGTCAGTTGGCAGTATAACCATCATACTGGAATTTACATTCGGCAATAAGGCGTGGTGTCGGGTAGAAAAGACTCGGAATGGTGTCCTGAGGTATAGTTGACCTTGCATCTTTGACCTGTGTCCACAATTCGTGGAAATTGCGAGGAGGTCGTGCAGAGGCCTTACGTAGACTGCCAAAGACGTCCAAAGCGTTCTATGTTGGGAAGAAGTCTAGACACTTGGACATCTTGCAGGCATTTTCTGACGTTGGCAGTGTGCGGGCAGGCGTTATCTTGTTAAAACTGGACATCAGGTATACCAAAGAGATACAGCAACAAAACGTGTCGCAGAACTTTATCGACGTATGTTTGCGCTATCATTGTGCTCACTATGCGTACGAGCGCAGTGACTGGTTGTTGAAATTGATAGGGTCCAAAACCGTGTCACCAGAGAGATGCGTAGTATGACGCTCACGGATGGCAGCATAATCAGCCAGGTGACCACGTCGTCTCAATCGGCGATCGCCGAAGTTGAGACAAAAGCCGAATTCGTCGTTGAATACATGGTCCAATCCATCCTGCCATGCTTGTCTGGTACGACACCACTGCAAACTTTCAGTACTGATACAGAAGCGAGACTCGTCACTCAATACGACATGGTTCCATTCGTCCCACCATGCAAGTCTGGTACTACACCACTGCAACCTTTCGATGCTGAGACACAAGCGAGACTGGTAGCTGAATAGGGCATGGCACCATTCGTCCCTCCACGCATGCATAGAACGGCACAACTGCAACCTTTCGATGCTGAGACAGAAGCGAGACTCGTCGCTGAATACGACATTGTTTGATTTGTCCCTCCACGTATGTCTGATAACTCTACGTATGTCTGATGCTGAGACAGAAGCCAGACTCGTCATTGAATACGACATAGTTCCATTTGACCCTCCACGCATGACTGATACGACACCACTGCAACCTTTCGATGCTTACACAGAAGCAGAAATCGCCACTGAATACGACATAGCTTCATTCATCTTGCCATGCCTGTCTGGTATTCACCACTGCAACCTTTCGACTCTGAGACGGGAGCGAGAGACGTCGCTGAATACTACATGGTTCCATTCGACTCGAGACGTATGTCTGGTATGACACCACTGAAAGCTTTCCATGCTGAGACAGAAGCGAGACTCGTCGCTGAATACGACATAGTTCTATTCGTCGCGCCACACATGTCTGGTACTACACCACGGCAACTTTCCATGCTGAGACAGAAGCGAGACACGTCGCTGAATACGACATGGTTCCATTCTTCTCGACACGTATGTCTGATATTATACCACTGCAAGGTTTCGATGCTGAGACAAAAGCGAGACTCGTTGCAGAATACGACATGGTCCCATTCGTCCCTCCACAGATGTCTGGTACACATCACTGCAACTTTCGGTGCTGAGACAGAAGTGAAACTCATCGCAGAATACGACATGGTTCCATTCATCTCAAAACGTATATCTGTTACGATACCACTGCAAACTTTCGATGCTGAGATTGAAGAGACTCGCTGCAGGATACGACATGGTTCCATTTGTCCTTCCACACATGTCTGGTACGGCATGACTGCAACTTTCGGTGCTGAGACATAACTGAAACTCGTCGCTGAATACGACATGGTTGCATTCGTCCCACCACGCATGTCTGATACGACACCACTGCAACATTTCGATGCTGAGACAGAAGCGAGACTCGTCTCTGTAACGTACCAGGAGATGTGACGTACCTGCCAGAAGGACGCACACGACATAAAGGCAGATAGGAATCAGAATAAAACGTCCGCGTAGCTCAATTGGTAGAGCAACTTATTCCGGAATGAGGGGATCCGGGTTCGAATCCTGGCGTGGACAGAAATGACGGAGAAATTTACTTCGTTATAATGGCGCCTGAACTATCCGGATGACCCGACCGTTCAAAATCTCGCATTGGAGTGATGTTCTTTCCACACCTCAAGATAGCAAAAATAAGAGAATCCTTTCTCCAGCACTTCAAAAAAAAAAAAAAAAAAAAAAAAATAAGGGGGAGATGATGTAACGTACCAGGAGATGTCCCGCACGGGGATAACTGGTTTTCCAGTTATTTGGGGAGCGGCGCCCCCACGGCCCTAGCTGACCTTGTGACTGGTCAACATCTGATGTCATGCCACCGCTTGTTGTTTTATTTTGGTGCTGTTGGTGTTTGCAGGGACGGCTGTTCATCCAGCTGTTGGGGAGTCACGGCCCCACGATCCCGAGCTGGTCTTGTGTCTCGCTTTTTCGTTTTTATTTATTTTCTCCACTGGCTAGTTGCCCGTGTTGTATACTCTACCTAATCGCTACCACGCTATGTACTAACACCCCGGTCTTGTGGTTTTGTTACCCTCCACCACTAACTGTTTTATATTAACCGCTCAGTTCGTAGGTTGCTGAGATTCCGTTTAGGTTCCCTTCCAGGATTTGTCTTCTTTGGATTTCTTTTTTCCTTTTAGCTGGTTTGGGTGCTAGACCTACCTGCATGTTTGCCGCGTGCGGAGACCCGTGAGGCGGAAATGGGATGTCTGGCGGCTGAGGTCGCAGGAGACCGGAGCAGTGCCTCCTGTGTACCACACTCCTCTTCGACCCCGGCTTCGCTGTAAACGGGAGGCTAGAGACTAACCCACCTCTAGTCAGAAGTCTTGTACCAAGTTGTGTACAGGGCTTTAGCGGCTTTTTTGTCGTATAGCACGGCAGGGTAAGCCCGGGGGCTGTGGGATCATGCCAAAGGCGTTGGCATCACGGTACCCGGAGGCCGAAGTGTCCGCCGAGTGCGTGTGATCACAGCCAACGGACTATATCTGCAACGTATAAGCTCCAGAACTGTGTCCAGCGTCATTTTCGTGGCTTGCAGACCTCCAGTTTTCCCTTGTAGGGCTCGGTGGTGGGTGGAGTAGTCTGCAGACGAATCTTCCTCCTTTTTTCCATGGGTAAAAACAAAAACAAAAACTCCAAATTTAAGTCACCTGAGAAAATGATAGTTGCCAACGACTCTCCTTCGTCTTCTCAACCTACCAAGTCTCATAACCTTAAACGATGTTTAGACCTTGACCGGGACCAAGAATGTGGAACCTCTTCTTCGGCAGCTGTACCAGTCGCTCCGAAGCGTCGTCTCCCCTCGTTTGCTGTGAATAAGCATGCTACACACTTAGTTGTGGAATCCATCGATCCGAATGAGAGACTGTCCACCAGATCTCCCTTTTTCATTTCTAAAGCTTTGGACGCTGCGGTTGGCCCCTTGAAGTCTGTGAGGAAGCTTCGCTCTGGGGACCTGCTTGTCCAAACTTGCAGTGCTTCTCAGAGTAACACTTTTCTGCACCTCACTAGTCTTCAAGGCATTCCTGTCAAAGTGACACCTCACCCGTTTCTTAACACCTCTCGGGGTGTTATTTCGGAGTTTGATCTCTTGCCATGCAGTGAGGACGAATTGGTGACTGAACTTGCAGATCAAGGTGTTATTGCTGCACTTCGTATGATGTTCCGGCGCGATGGTTCTTTGATTAAGTCTAAAAATGTAATCTTGACTTTTAACTCCCCGAAAGTTCCGACCGAAATCAAGGCTGGCTACTTGGTCTGTGGAGTTCGCCCGTACATTCCCAGTCCTCTGCGCTGTTTCAGGTGCCAGAGGTACGGGCATTCACAACGTTCATGTAACAGTTCCGCTCGTTGCGCAAATTGTGGCTCCAGTGACCATGACGGGGAAGGTTGCACTTCTGCGGCCTGCTGTGTTAACTGTGGTGAGGCCCATGCAGCTTACTCCCGCAACTGTATGAAATGGAAGGACGAGATGGCGATCCAGCGCCTCAAGACCCTGGAAGGCCTCTCGTACCCTGCTGCCAAGGTCAAGTTGGGTATTCCCACCAACCGACAGCGTACTTTTGCCGCAGTAGTTCAGTCTCTGCCACAACCCGTGCAGCCATTTGTTCCGCGCCCTGTAGCTCTCGCCGCCCTTGCCAAGAGATCTACCGCTGAACAAGCGACACAGGTGGATTTCACCGAGCTCCAGCTTTTTCGTCCAGCTGCGTCTGCGCCTTCTCTTTTGAAGACGAGCGACTCTTCCAGTTCCCAGCAGAAAGCCTGCACGTGCGGAAGACCCGGCCCTATATCCGCAAAGGTGTGCAGTGTCCATCCAACATTCGCGGTCCAACTGACCAACATTGCAACTGTCTCAGACTCAGCGAGGTCCCCACCCTCAACCAACATTATAGAGGAACATTGGGGGAGGAGAGTGACAGTTCGTCCCCAACCTCAACCAACATTACAGAGGAACATAGGGGGGAGGAGAGTGACAGTTCGTCCCCACCCTCAACCAACATTACAGAGGAACGTAGGGGGGAGGAGAGTGACAGTTCGTCCCCCTCCTGGTGACTCATCCTATGTCTAGTTGTGTTCGATTTCGTGATGTGTTTTATCATTCTCATTCCTCAGTTTTACTTAATCGGCTTGTTTCTCATCATTGTACCATGTTTTTCATACTGTTTGTTTCATTGTCTTTTTTGGCCCTTCCTTCGTACTCATGGTTCGGTTTTACTTGGTCAGCCAGATTTGGGGATTTATGCCCCGTTTTTTAATTCTGTCTGTTTGTCTTGTGTCTGGCGCTCTTTGGCCAACCATGGCCATTGCGCCAATAAAATCTACTAACCAACCAACCAACCAAGTACCAGGAGATGTGACGTACCTGCCAGAAGGACGCACACGACATAAAGGCAGATAGGAATCAGAATAAAACGTCGTAGCTCAATTGGTAGAGCAACTTATTCCGGAATGAGGGGACCCGGGTTCGAATCCTGGCGCGGATAAAAATGACGGAGAAATTTACTTCGTTATATCTCTGAATACGATATGATTCCATTCGTCCCACCAATAATGTCTTCTACGTCACCATTGCAACCTTTCGATCCAGAGAGAGAAGCGCGACCCGTCACTGAATACGAATGGTTCCATTCGTCCCAGCACGCATGTCTGGTACGGCATGACTGAAACCTTTCGGTGCTGAGACAAAAATGGGACTCGGCGATGAATACGACATAGTTTCATTCGTCTCGACACGTATGTCTGATACGGCACCATCTTTCGATGCTGACAGAAAAGAGAGACTCGTCGCCGTATACGACATGGCTCCATTCGTTCCTCAACGCATGTCGGGTACGACATCACTGCAGCTTTTCGACGATGAGACAGAAACGAGACTCGTCGCTGAATGCGACATGGTTCAATTGTCCCACCACCCTGTCTGGACGACATCACTGCAACCTTTCGATGCTGTGACAGCAGCGAGAATCCACGCTGAATACGACATGGTTCTATTCGTTCTACCAGGCATGTCTAGTACGTCACCACTGCAACCTTTCGATGTTGAGAAAGACGCGAGACACGTCGCTGAATACGACATGGCTCCATTCGCCTCGACACGTATATCTGATATGATACCACAGCAAGTTTTCGATGCTGATACAAAAGCGAAACTCGCTGCAATATACGACATGGTTCCAGTCGTCCCTCACACATGTCTGACACCCAGCACTTCAACTTTCGGTGCTGAGACACTTGTCCCTAAATACGACATTGTTCCATTCGTCTCGACAAGTACGTCTGTTATGATACCACTGCAAGCTTTCGATGATGATACAGAAGCGAGACTCGTCGCTGAATACGACATGGTTCCATGTTTTCCACCACGCACGTCTGGTATGACACCCCTGCAATCTTTCGATGCTGATACAGAAGCGAGACTCGGCGCTGAGTACCACATGGTCCCATTCTACCCTCCACGCATTTCTGTTTCGTCCACCACTGGAACATTTCGATGCTGAGACAAAAGGGACACTGGTCGCTGAATACGACATGGTTCCGTTCGTCTCGAGAAGTAAGTCTGGTATGACACCACTGCAAGCTTTCGATGCTGAGAGAGAAGCGAGACTCGTCGCGGAATACGACATTGTTTGATTCGTCCCTCCACGTATGTCTGATATGATACCACTGCAAGCTTTTGATGCTGAGGCAGAAGCGAGAGTTCTTGCACAGCACGACATGGCTCCATTGGTGCCTCCACACATGTCTGATATGATACCACTGCAAACTTTTGATGTTGAGACAGGAGCGACACTTGTTGATGGATACGACATGGTTCCATTCGTCCCTCCAGATATGGCTGGTACGGCATCACTGCTACTTTTCGTGCTGAGATAGAAGTGAAACTCGTCGCTGAATACGACATGGTTCCATGTTTTCCACCACGCACGTCTGGTATGACACCCCTGCAATCTTTCGATGCTGATACAGAAGCGAGACTCGGCGCTGAGTACCACATGGTCCCATTCTACCCTCCACGCATTTCTGTTTCGTCCACCACTGGAACATTTCGATGCTGAGACAAAAGGGACACTGGTCGCTGAATACGACATGGTTCCGTTCGTCTCGAGAAGTAAGTCTGGTATGACACCACTGCAAGCTTTCAATGCTGAGAGAGAAGCGAGACTCGTCGCGGAATACGACATTGTTTGATTCGTCCCTCCACGTATGTCTGATATGATACCACTGCAAGCTTTTGATGCTGAGACAGAAGCGAGAGTTGTTGCACAACACGACATGGCTCCATTGGTGCCTCCACACATGTCTGATATGATACCACTGCAAACTTTTGATGTTGAGACAGGAGCGACACTTGTTGATGGATACGACATGGTTCCATTCGTCCCTCCAGATATGGCTGGTACGGCATCACTGCTACTTTTCGTGCTGAGATAGAAGTGAAACTCGTCGCTGAATACGACATGGTTCCATTCGTCCCACCACGCATGTCTGGTACGGCATGACTAAAACCTTTCGGTGCTGAGACAAAAATGGGACTCGGCGATGAATACGACATAGTTTCATTCGTCTCGACACGTATGTCTGATACGGCACCATCTTTCGATGCTGACAGAAAAGAGAGACTCGTCGCTGTATACGACATGGCTCCATTCGTTCCTCAACGCATGTCGGGTACGACATCACTGCAGCTTTTCGACGATGAGACAGAAACGAGACTCGTCGCTGAATGCGACATGGTTCAATTGTCCCACCACCCTGTCTGGACGACATTACTGCAACCTTTCGATGTTGTGACAGCAGCGAGAATCCACGCTGAATACGAATGGTTCTATTCGTTCTACCAGGCATGTCTAGTACGTCACCACTGCAACCTTTCAATGTTGAGAAAGACGCGAGACACGTCGCTGAATACGACATGGCTCCATTCGCCTCGACACGTATATCTGATATGATACCACAGCAAGTTTTCGATGCTGATACAAAAGCGAAACTCGTTGCAATATACGACATGGTTCCAGTCGTCCCTCACACATGTCTGACACCCAGCACTTCAACTTTCGGTGCTGAGACACTTGCCCCTAAATACCACATTGTTCCATTCGTCTCGACAAGTACGTCTGTTATGATACCACTGCAAGCTTTCGATGATGATACAGAAGCGAGACTCGTCGCTGAATACGACATGGTTCCATGTTTTCCACCACGCACGTCTGGTATGACACCCCTGCAATCTTTCGATGCTGATACAGAAGCGAGACTCGGCGCTGAGTACCACATGGTCCCATTCTACCCTCCACGCATTTCTGTTTCGTCCACCACTGGAACATTTCGATGCTGAGACAAAAGGGACACTGGTCGCTGAATACGACATGGTTCCGTTCGTCTCGAGAAGTAAGTCTGGTATGACACCACTGCAAGCTTTCGATGCTGAGAGAGAAGCGAGACTCGTCGCGGAATACGACATTGTTTGATTCGTCCCTCCACGTATGTCTGATATGATACCACTGCAAGCTTTTGATGCTGAGACAGAAGCGAGAGTTGTTGCACAACACGACATGGCTCCATTGGTGCCTCCACACATGTCTGATATGATACCACTGCAAACTTTTGATGTTGAGACAGGAGCGACACTTGTTGATGGATACGACATGGTTCCATTCGTCCCTCCAGATATGGCTGGTACGGCATCACTGCTACTTTTCGTGCTGAGATAGAAGTGAAACTCGTCGCTGAATACGACATGGTTCCATTCGTCCCACCACGCATGTCTGCTACTACACCACTGCAACATTTCGCTACTGAGACAGAAGCGAACCTCGTTGCTGAACAAGACATAGCCCTATTTCTTTCACCACGCATGCCTGGCACGACACCACTGCAACATTTTGATGCTGAGGCAGAAGGGAGACTCGTCGCTGAATACGACATGGTTCCATTCATCCTACCACACATGTATGGCATGAGAGTACTGCAACCTTTCGATGCTGAGACAGAAGGAAGAATCATCGCTGAATAGGGCATGGTTCGATTCGTCCCACCACGCATGTTTGGTATGACACCAGAGCAACCAATCCATGCTGAGACAGAAGAGGAATTCGTCGCTGAATACGACATGGTTCCATTCATCCCACTACGACTCTCTGGCACGACACCACTGCAACATTTCGAAGCTGTGACAGAAGCGAGACTCGTCGCTGGATACGACATGGTTCCATTTGTCCCACCATGTATATCTGGTACAACACCACTGCAACATTTCGATGCTGAGAGAGAAGCGGTACTCGTCACTGAACACGACATGGTGCCATTTGTGCCATTACTCATGTCTGGTACGACACCACTGCAACATTTCGATGCTGAGAAAAAAGCGAGGCTCGTCGCTGAGTAAGACATGGTTCCATTCATCCTGCCACGCATGTCTAGTACGTGACCACTGCACCCTTTCGACGCTGAGACAGAAGCGAGACTCGTCTCTGAATACCAGATGGTTCCATTGATCCCACCACGCCTGGTACAGCACCACTGCAACATTTTGATACTATGACTGAAGCAAAACTCGTCTCTGAATACGACATGGTTCCATTTGTACCAGCACGTATGCCTGGTACGACACCACAGAAAGATTTCGATGCTGAGAGAGAAGCAAGGCTCTCGCTTAACCCGACATAGTTCCATTCATCCCTCCACGCTTGTGTGGTACGACACCACTGCAACCTTTTGATGCTGAGACAGAAGGGAGAATCATCGCTGAATAGGACATGGTTCGATTCGTTCCACCATGCATGTTTGGTATGACACCAGAGCAACCAATCCATGCTGAGACAGAGGAGGAATTCGTCGCTGAATACGACGTGGTTCCATTCATCCCACTACGACTCTCTGGCACGACATCACTGCAATATTTCGAAGCTGTGACAGAAGCGAGACTCGTCGCTGGATACGACATGGTTCAATTTATCCCACATTGTATGTCTGGTACGACACCACTGCAACATTTCGATGCTGAGAGAGAAGCGATACTCGTCACTGAACACGACATGGTGCCATTTGTGCCATTACTCATGTCTGGTACGACACCACTGCAACATTTCGATGCTGAGAAAAAAGCGAGGCTCGTCGCTGAGTAAGACATGGTTCCATTCATCCTGCCACGCATGTCTAGTACGTGACCACTGCACCCTTTCGACGCTGAGACAGAAACGAGACTCGTCTCTGAATACCAGATGGTTCCATTAATCCCACCACGCCTGGTACAGAACCACTGCAACATTTTGATACTATGACTGAAGCAAAACTCGTCTCTGAATACGACATGGTTCCATTTGTACCAGCACGTATGCCTGGTACGACACCACAGAAAGATTTCGATGCTGAGAGAGAAGCAAGGCTCTCGCTTAACCCGACATAGTTCCATTCATCCCTCCACGCTTGTGTGGTACGACACCACTGCAACCTTTTGATGCTGAGACAGATGCGAGACTCGCCGCTGAATACGACATGCATCCATTCGTCTCATCACGCATATCTAGTATGACACCACTGCAACATTTCGATACAGAGAGAAAAGCGGAAGTCGTCGCTGAATACGACATGGTTCCATTCGTTCCTCCACACATGTCTGATATGGCACCACTGCAACCTTTCGATGCTAAGGCAGAATCGATATCTGTCGCTAAATACGACATGGTTCCATTCGTCCCTCCACACATGTCTGGTACGGCATCACTGCAACTTTCGGACCTGAGACTAAAGTGAAACTCGTCTCTGAATACGAGACGGTTCCATTCGTCCCTTCACGCATGTCTGGTACGGCACCACTCCAACCTTTCAGTGCTCCGACACTCGTCGCTGAATACGACACGATTCCATTCGTCCCTCGACACATGCCTGGTACGACACCACTGCAACACTTCGATGCCGCGTCAGAAACGAAACTCGTCGCTGAATACGACATGGTCTCATTGATCCTGCCTCGCAAGTCTGGTATGACACCACTGCAATCGTTTGACGCTGAGACAGAACGGAGACACCTCTCTGAATACGAGATGGTTGCATTCATCCCACCACCCCTGTGTAGTACAACACCACTGCAACCTTTCGATTCTGAGACTGAAGGAAGACTCATCGCTGAACACGAAATAGTTCAATTCATCCCACTACGACTCTCTGGTACGACACCACTGTAACCTTTCGATGCTGTGACAGAAGAGAGACCCGTCCCTGAATACGACATGGTTCCATTTGTCCTACCACGTATGTCTGGTACGACACCACTGCAACCTTTCGGTGCTGAGACAGAAGCGAAACCTGTCGCTGAACTCGACATGGTTCCATTCGTCCCACCACACATGTCTGGTACGGCATCACTGCAACCTTTCGATTCTTAGACATAAGAGAGACTCGGTGCTGAATACCACATTGTTCCATTCGACCCTCCACGCATGCCTGGTTCTTCCACCACTGTAAACGTTCGATGCTGAGACAGACGCGTGACTCGTGGCTGAATACGACATGGTTCCATTACTCCTTCACGCACATGTGGTACTGAACGAGTGCAACCTTTTGGTGCTGTTCTTACTTTTCACGTTTGAGTTCAATTTAGGTAATTAGAGGTATTAAAATGTAACTTCTTACCTCTTCCGTGAGTCCGTGCGAGGGCTCTTCAGCATCTTCTTTTACTTCTGTTCACAGGGTCAGATACACAATAAAATTCACTTATTCCAATGAGGGTTGCACACATTCAAGGTACTTAATGAGCATAATTTATTACAAAGTATTTTATGTGGAATTAGATAACAATACACACACACACACACACACACACACACACGAAAATTTCGTCATTTTGTCTTTCGTCATAAGTCTTTATATCAGTTCTCACATTAGGTCTCATATTAGCTCCGCCATCAGTTCTCACACGTCTTCACATGTCCACACTTTCCTCAAGTCTGGTGTTGGCCTCCTCCCTGTCGACGTAGTCCCAACAGATGCTGAGACAGAAGTGAGAATCGTCGCTGAATACGACATGGTTCCATTCATCTTGCCACACATGTCTGGCTCAATGCCACTACAACCGAGCGTGAAGACGGGCTGCGATGAATCGCAGCAATCGCGATGTGTACTGAGAGCGCAAACTATCATCAGCCAATTTGAAATTCACAGGCAATGTCGGTACGGGTATTTGCACAGCTGCCTGTACACCTTGTGGAATATCGTCCACTGTGGAGTGTGCAGCTCATACGGTTTTCCATCGAATAAAGCCAGCGAGGCTTTCGGATATCCGCCTCTGTTCACCAGTCCCAATACTTGCAGCAGTTCCACTAAGGTGACACACCTTATTATTACCTTCTTCTAACCACAGTCACCACATTCGGCAGACAGCTGTCGCTTTGCGAGGGTTTTCCGCTGCGATGCGGTTTAGGGACAAACCAGCCGCACGTGATTCTATGATGAAGCCTCTAATGAAGGTGTCCGTATGATGGTAGGGAGCCCGATGAAGTCGCTCAAGCATTTTCTCTCTTTGCACGTGCTTTCGCACCCGAGATCTCTCCGATGCAGTAGTTCCTCACGCCCAGACGAGGACAACCAAATTTAGCTACGCAAAGTCGTTTTACCCCTTTATTTTTCTCACCTATCACTTGATTGACTCTTAAGCGAAATGATTTACACAAACCAACTGCTGACACATGCCCATCAATTTGCATGGCGCTCCGCCAAATACTTCTTGGAGTGGGATTTTCTACTTATGACGAGCAACGAATTTTAATTAACTGAACGGAAACTGACGATAAGGTTTGTAAGTTCATTTCCACAAATGTCAAGAAGAATTTTATTCTCCCTCATAATTAGCATCTCTTGTACTTTTTTCAGGAACAGTTAAACATAAAATAGAAACCAAAACGATAAGATGCAGGAACTGCTATGGAAAGAAGGTTGCTGATAGAGGAAAGAAATTGAGTATATGACAAAAATAGATCTAGCCTGCATTAAGGAAAAATACCTCAGCTCATGAGACTTCTGCGATGATTTGTCAGCAAATTCCAGAGAGGAATCTAAAGAGCAATTGATATAACGCAGAATGCAAGCCACGTAATATGGAGTTTATAGGGAAGCTCTGGGAACAGATTTTATCACAATCCTTTGTTATACAGTGGGCCACAGCTGGAGTCTAAACCAGCGTTTTTTTATTTACAGATAACCACCGATTGATCGATTTGAACTAGGGCCATACTGTTGGTTTAAACGTGACTGAAAGAGTACGTATATAAAAATGAAAGACAGAAACTGACTTCATAACTTTGCTCAGAGGAAATGTCAAGTCCTTCGGAAGTTTATTTAAAGGGTAGGATAAGTAAGTTTTTTTTCTTATGAATAGGACGATCATAAGTAAGTTTCTGACCTGTTGGAAAGATTCTTAATAAAAACGGCAACAGGAATGAAAGACGTAAAACTAGTATTAACTCCCGTGGATAAATTTTAAATCAACAGGTGTTATAACTCGGCTACAAGCTTTAATATTTTCAATAGTGCGGAGATTTCTGCGATCGTACACTATAGTGAGAAATACAGTAACGTAAGCTTGCCGAAGCATGGAAGGTGAAAGGGTTTCTATTTCATTCAGAGTAAAGTTCTCGGCAAAAAAAGGAAGACGAGAAGATTAGCTCTTTCCTTAGGGATATAAATAGCAAACATTCCTGGCTTTTAGACAGATAGGGAAGCAATGGGAGAAAAACAAATATTTAAATATTTTGGGCAGCAACCATTACTTGCTAGATCTACTACGAAACTTTCAGCCACACAATCGAGTTTTCTTGCAGCGCTTACTCCCATTACCCCCAGAGGACGGGATGAATGAATTTTTTTTTCCAGCTTTCCAGGTGAACCTGGAGTAGAATTGTTCGATAATGGGGATAACAGTACAATTACTGTCCTCATTGCCGCCTGGACGTGGAGTGGCATGTGAACGGTTGAACCACCGAGTAAATGCATAGAAATAGCTATTTTGAACGATGGACACCTTCAAAAAGAATGGGTGCACCCTCTTGAGAGACATAAACGTCGATGAGTAATCAGCTATACTGTACGTTTTTCTCACCAGCGGTGCAAATGAATTTGATGATTAAGGGATTATCGCCTTGCTATCTGATCTCATCTTCCTCTTTTTTCGAATTTGGTAGTATGCCTTCGGGTGACTATTCCAGAAAAGAAAACCGGACTTGACTTTTGCGTTCTTATAATAGCTCAGCCAAAAGAGGCGAGCACGAGCAGTTCATCGAGCTTATCTGGACGCACAAAAAAAGAGATCCATCTATGTATAGTCTATATTGCATCGTGCCCTGCAGATTCAGTTTTAAAATTGCTGATGAATGGAATTATTAGATGACGATAATGTATACGTAGTTGAAACGTGTGATGATGGCTGGTTTGTGGGTACGTCTGTTGGAACAGGAATCTCAAGGATTTTTCTCGAAATTTTATGGAAAACGTATGATTCAGCATGTTCAGCTGAGAGAGTCTCTTCGAAATGCTAATATTAAAATAGCTTTGAGATGAAAACGTTATGCGAAAGTTGAAAAATTCAGTTGATAATTTTACTGCTGGCGTACATTTACCCACGAATGCTTCAGAACATATTTGGAACGCAGAAAGCAAACAAATTAAGGTGCATGTATGTTATTCTATACGCAGACATTTACAGCTGCTAATTTAGCCCTTCAAATATTAGGAAATCCTTTATTGTTTTTTATGATGAAGTAATTCATATCATGCATATGAGCGTTAAGCTAGTTGTAATGCCTCTGTGTCTGAAATATCTGCTGTAAAACACATTAAAACGTTTTCTGACTCATATTATTCAAAAGAAGGTAATGTATGATAACATTATATAATGCTTTTATGTTAAATTAATGAAATTCATTTCAACTATTAAAATAACTTGATCCGCACGATAATGTCTTGAGCAGTTATATATAAACTTTAACTTCAGTACTAGGTTATTGTTACCTTAGCTTGACTGTAGAACACAACAGGATTATAACTCCTTAGGCTTATCGTACGGAAACTTTCGTTGATTCGATTTCTTAAAACGTAATTGCTGAAAAGTCTCCTTAACTAGGCATATAATTACCTTTAATATATGATTTACGTTAATATTACAAACTTTTATTTAAACGGCACGTCATAAAGTACACTCGTTATAGAGCACACAATGCAACTTCACGTGGCTTAATCCACATTCACGAACACTGAATATTTTTGCTCTGAATAATTTAAAATAGGCATGTCGCTCGCTGATTAACCATATATCTACACTGACACACGGCTGACCAAGACAAGTGATGTACGGAAGCTCTTTTTAATATACAGTATCATCAACATGACTTCAGTAACATAACGTAAAGGTAATGACTTCAACATCATTTCAGTAACATTACGTACAGCCTGATACATTGATAACAAACTACCTGAGTTAAGATTGCTTCCCGATAACTAAAGTAACATTGCCTCTTGAAGAATGATTATCACATTGCTTCCCGAAGATACAACGCATTCGCTCTTATCTCTCGCTTTTGACTACGTAATTGTACTTTGACTTGTTGTCAGGGCTGTCAAACACAAATTCATCGAGAGAGAAAAAGTGGCGTTCAGATAAATAAAATACGTTTAAGGAGAATAAACTAAATTTACATAAGGAGACAAGAACTAAAAAGGAAAGTTAAATTAAAGTTGTAGTGAGAGAGTGTATGTCACAATTACCCATCTATTAATAAAATGCACAAAAATTGCATGGTGAAATTCAGGTTTGTGCATTTGAATTTAACGGAGATATGTATATTAACCTGTTAAATTCAAGAGAAATTTTAAAAATACAGAAGTTTCTTTTGCAACATGTTTAAATTTTTTATTACCACTCATAGATATTAGTGATGATGTAAGCTATTAAGCCCCCTAGTGACATTTTATATGAGGAAAAGTTTTTATAAGTCGCATTCACAAATACATATTGTAGAATCACTTTACCTTAGAGGTCTGTACACAAGTCGCATTAGGTGAGCCCGGCTCGGCTCAAGCCCGTGCGTTTAAGGTCCGACCCGTTTCAGATATTGAACTCTTGGCTCGGCGCGGCCCAGCCCTGCCCAGCCCTACCCTGCCTGTGATATGCAAATATTGTATTATTTTGTCTTTTTATTCTATTTTATTAAATGGTAGAAATTAAATAATGAAATGAGGCATTATTGAAAAGATTTAGTTGAATGTAGGTCTAAAAATATGTAAACTAAACTTTGGCAATTATCGAAAAATATAACCTTAAAAGATAGAGAAAAAAACAAACAAACTAAGCGTGTTCAAAATAAATTTTGAAATTATACGCACTTTAAAAAAAAGAAAAGCCTGCAGTTTACTTTGCGTGCACAGTGAGAGAAAAGTAAAAACAAATAAGATCTTCTATGAAATGCTTCCAACACCTAATCATATCACTAGTTAATTCATAAACTTAAAGTTTTAATAAGCCATAAACTTTAAGTTAATTCATAAACTTAAAGTTTTAGTGGCGCAGTGGTCTAAGGGATGGCATCTGATCATTCGTCCGAAAGGGGTCCGGGTTCAAATACCGGTGAGGCATGGATGTTGTGTTTGTCTTACGACACTGGCTCTCTCCCTTCCCTGGAACCAGTGGCCCTAAATTAGGGACGGGTGACTGCTTATAGCTCATTGACCCATTGAGTTGCTCACGGTGGTCGTTAAACCTCCAATAATAACAAAAAAAAAGATTAAACGATTACATTTTTTTATAAAAAATCCAAACAAACAAAGGTACATTAACATACCTGTCTGCAGCAGGAAACATTTTGTCTTATGAAGTATATAAACAGAAAATTTGGACGAGGAACTTGCTGCAGCAGGAACGCATTTATGTCACTTACGATATGATGCTCTAGATTTTGAACGGCCAGAGCTTAAAAAATTGTTGCATTTAAAGTTTTTCTGCACAAAATGGTTCGACTGAAGGTTTTCTGTATTGCCAAGCAGTTTAACATGTGCCTAAATGTCATTTTTTCCTGTGGCAGATTTTTCACGAAATTCTTCTGATTTCTTAAATTCCATGGTAAAAGAAATTGCATTTGGAGCTATGAGTACGTGAAGACATCGACAGGGATCTGCTGCGGATAAGTTTTCTGAGAGAAATGCCGCAGAAGCGTAATAAAATGTCCCTTTCTCCAAAATAGCAAGCCGGAAAACCACAAAGGTCAGTCCTTATATGATTAGGAATCGGAGAAACAATCGATATTGTCCCTATCTCTCTCTCTCTCTCTGTCACACACACAGACCACTCCACAGCAGACACCTACCATCCCCCACGCCACACAACACACACTCTCTCTCGGGATTGAATCTTTTTTGTTCTTAACAAGCCGCAAAGAGTTTTCACCCTCTTAATACCAACGGATGGTTAAAACACTGTGAGTGCCTCACCTTGCCTCTGTGTTACGTCCTGGGCTATGTCATAGAAGTAAGTGAAACCAACAAGACAGTTCAACAGACCAGGAAATCCGGAAACACGGCTTTTTTCTTTCTTTACCATTGCGATAAAAAATGGGTCGACTTGGCCCGGCCCGATCCGGTCGTAGGTGTTTGAGAAAAAGTCCGGCCGGCCTGTTGCTTTGTTTTCTAAACTAGAAAAGCTCGAACCGGCCCGTTGCTTTGTTTTCTAAACTAAAAAGCCCGAACCGGCCCGTGCAGACCTTTATACTACCTATCAAATTTTATTCCTGTTCCTGAGAGGTCCAAGGCATAGAGTTCTGGCTAATCACTAGACCTAGGCCCGGGTTCGAGTCCCGAATGATACAACGGTGGTGTGTTTGTCATTACGACGTTGGCTCTCTCCCTTCCTTGAATAAGTGGCTCCAAATTAGAGACGTGAGTTTGCTTCTAACCTCTAGAGTTGGCTGTCGTCATATCGCAATGCAAACAAATATATTACTAAAATCCTAAAATGTTTTAAGGCAGTGTTTTGCAGATTGTTTGCCGTAACAGCCACTTCAGCACTTAAACTGTTATACGTATAAGCCACTTAGAGCACTTAAACGGTTACCTATTGTTGAGATGTACGTCATAACCCATTACTTTGCATTAGCATGTCTTTTTAACAACGCAAAAGAAGACATTCTCTAAGCTGTATGTTTACCCACCGTTCAGTTTCAAATAATTTTAAAACTAACACTTTCCGACGTATGCATTTATTTAATCTACCTTTTGAGTTTCTGTCTTCTTTTGTAAATTTCGTTACTTCCGGGTTACACATTTTTCATTTGAATAGCACATTTCTTTCCAGATAATCTTTTACAATTTAAGAACACTGACAGTGAGTCACAGCAGAATAAAATATCGACGTTGAATGTGAATAGAGTGGAGTCGAGGAGTTGTAAAAAGATGTCTAGAGATTGCAATTGTATATATATAATATGTAAATTGTGCACACCTATTATATGTACATAATCAGTAAACGTTTGTCAGTAATCGGAAAACGTCGCGACGTAAGTCAGTTTGACCGCGGCCAGATAGTTGGTGCCCGGAAGGCAGGTGCCAGTATTTCGGAAACAGCCGCACTTGTTGGCTGCTCCCGTACTACTATATCAAAGGTGTACCAAGACTGGATTAACCATGCACAGACATCCAGCACATTGGTCAGCCACGTACGGTTGATCCGAGAGGTGAGCGTCGAGTGTCACGACTGGTAGCTCAGCAACGACGTGCAACACTCACCCAGCTCACCCACTGGTACAAGAGTGGTGCAGTTCGACCTACAGTATTTCCACAATCAACATGCGCCGTACCTTGCTTTTCCTGGGGTTCCACAACAGGAGACCAACGAGGGTACCCAAGATAACGCCCAGTCATCGCAAACAACGCCTCGCATGGGCCAATGAACGTTGGCAATGGACCCTCGTTGGTCTCCTGTCCCCAGACGACCGTCTGGAGGACTCATCACTCCAAACGGTCGTTTGGAGTGGTGAGCCCTGTTTCCTGCTGCACTACTGCTGATGGCCAGGTTCGCATATGGCGTAAAAAGCATGAAGTCCTATCCTCTGGTTGTACAGTTGCGGTTCAACAGGCCGGTGGAGGTGGTGTTCTGTCCTTGGGAGCTGTTTCCTGGCAGGCTCTAGGTCTATTGACTATCATCACACAAACACTGAATGGTGAACGCAGCAGGGATCTGTTAGCCGACCATTTCTATTCATATCTGCAGGAGGTTTACCCGGACCACAGTGCCATCTTTCAACAGAACAACGCACGGTGACATCGGGCTCGTATTACTACTGAGAGGTTGGAGGAACACGACAACGAATTCGCCACATTGTCTTGGTCCCCAAACTCCCTGACTGTAGCCCAAACATTTGTAGGATATGCTAGAATGGGATGTGAGAACTGCTGATCCACCTCCACCGAATGAACATGAACTGACATAGCTGCTGCAGCGTACATGCGTCAAGTTACGCATGGAGGATGTTCAACACCTTCTAGAATCTTCTCCTAGGCGTCTGCGAGCCGTGATTGCACAGAAAGGTATGTATATACAAGGAGAAGTCAGTAAATAAGTCACAAACAGACATAGGGTACCTAATAATGGTTTTTATTAGTTTCTAAAGGTGTAATTAGGTAGAAGCACAATCTAGCCTACTCATATTTCAACGTAGCAGACGCTAGGTATTGCTTGCCCATGCCCAGCTCAGATTGCAAATGGCGACTGTGCTCGAGGAGTGTACCACCGAAGAGCAGCGTGATTTTGTGCGTTTTCGTTGGGCAAAAGGACTTCCTGGAACGGATATTCATACATAAATGATTCCTGTTTTCGGTGAGAAATGTTTGTCGCGTAAAGTGGTACACAACTGGGTTGATAAATTCTCTAAAGGACGCTCAAATGTTGCTGATGAAGACTGACCTGGTCTTCCTGTTCAGATTGCGACAGAAGCAAATGTGAGGCAGCTGGAAGAGATGATTCTAGCTGACAGGCGAGTAACGATACACAGTGTAGCAACTGCAATAGGGAGTTCTCATGGTTTAGCCTACAGCATAATGCAAAATCGTTTGAATTACTGAAAAGCGTGCGTACGGTGGGTGCCTAGAGAACTGACTCAGGACCAAATGGGCCTGTCCTTGCAGCGTCTCTCTTAACACATGTGAAGGAGAAGACATGCTGCAACGTTGCTGGGGACGAATCATGGACGCATCACTACCAACTCGAATCAAAGCGTGCTTCAATGCAATGGAAACAACCCTCTTCACCTTCAACCAAGAAATTCCGAATTTCACCATCAGCAGAAAAGGGTTTGCTTACAATGCTTTCTGGGATTCTCAAGGAGGGGTGTTCGCTAATTTCCAGCAGCGATGTGAGAATGTGAATGCTTCATTGTACAGTGAAATTCTGTTAATGCTTCGGAATACAGTTCGAAGAAAAAACGCCCAGGACTACTGAGTAGAAGAGTACTGCTCCATCACTACAACCCAAGATCCCAGAGGACTCGATTAAATCAGCAGAAATTGAACAACTAGGCTGGGAACTTCTCGAACATCCGCCGTACAGCCACGATCTAGCTCCGAGCTATTTTCAGCTGTTTAGTCTGCGAAAAACTGTTTAGTCTGCTAAAGTTTTGCGTATGACGAAAATGTTGAACGTGAAGTGCGAATGTGACCGAGAAAGCAGACCCAACGCTTCTATGCCGCAGGTTTCGACTCACTGATAAACCGACGGGATATGTTTACAAATGTTGGCGGAAATTATGTTGAGAAATAAGGCTAAATGTAATAATAACGTAGATGTTAATCAAGTTCGTATCTCACTTACAAGGAACACCCCCGGGGTCGAACAAACAAAACCACACCAAACTTCCGTTATATGTCATTTACGTACCTCTGAATTCAATGGTGATATTCGTTTTTCTGTAAAACTCCGCAGTTGACCAGTAGAGGTCTCTGAAGATAGGTGCCACGTCGAAGCGTAAAGAGTGGATCTGCACGAAAATAATTATCACATACATAGGACTGTTGATATCCGTAATTTAATAACAAAGGGTGAGAGTGTGCAAGTGTCAAAAGATTAATTCATGTGAGGGCTGTCTATAAAATGACCAAGGCAACAACCATTGACGCAAAATGCACAACAATGAATAAATGCAGCATCGGTACACCCACAAAATGTACACGCACGAAGAACATTAGTGTTGAAAGCCACGTCGATGACACTTTTGAAATTCTACACAGGATCACCACAATGGTAGCCAGCTTTCCGCCATGCGTAACGAAGCATCGCTCTATAGATCTCCGCAGACAGTTCATTGTAGATCACAGAATGCATCTACAGAAGGAATATTCTGTCATGTAATTTTGGCTGCGGCATGTTGGTTCGTAGTTTATGTTGTCTGTAATCCTCTTTGCGTAAGTTTTATATTGTCTGAAAAAATGAATATCGAAGGGTTGAACATATTTTGCAGTTTTTGGTGGAATGATTTTTAAATGAGATTGTTTCCCCCGGAGGCCTCCTGAAGTATACGTTCATCCTTGTGTCCAGACCAGGAATCACAAAGTGCGAGCGACTTGTCAGACAGATGTATATTCAAAACTGACGCAAAAGAGTTTGAACCATTTTGTCTCACTAAGTACACAGACAAACAAGGCATGTGATACAAGCACCTCCACACTTTCGAGTGACGGATGACTCAACGGAGCCCTCTAGTGAGTTGCTGCGGAGTTTTACAGAAAAACGAATATCATCATTGAATTCGGAGGTACGTAAATGACCTATAACGGAAGGTTGGTGCGGTTTTGTTTGTTCGAACCAGGATGTGTTCCTTGTTAGTATTTTTAAAATTTATTTATTAACTTCCTCTTGTATTTGTACATATATGAAACGGTATAAATAACACCTGTTACTGAGCTCTGTTAATAAGTGTTATTCTGGTACTCCAGATAGGAAAGTCTTAAGCGAGTCTGACAAAGGCCTAGACGACTGGGTCAGAGCATTTCCGAGACTGCAAGGCTTGTGTGATGTACACGGTCAGCCGTTGTTAGTACACTGGCGTGCAAAAATTAAGGACGAGACGGTTTTTCGAATGTAACGTTGTGCAGAAGTGCTCCACATCGACTCAAATCATACCTTAAGATCCCCAAGATGTAAGCATATGGGACAAGTGACAAAAACCGTCCAAACAAGGAATCCAAAGGATACAAAGGCACTTTATTGAAAAGGTAGCTTCGAGCACAACTGGACAGAAGACAGAAACGTCCATGCGACAGGCGGCTGCCAAGAAAAATCCAGTCTTTAGTAGGGAATATGATCACACCTGACTGAGTTGAAGGATTTACAACGTCTGTCCATGCTGAGGACGAGGTTGTCAAGGAGCTGTTGAGGCATCGCGGACCATTCCTC
Source organism: Macrothele yani (assembly GCA_039090855.1). Classification (NCBI taxonomy): domain Eukaryota; kingdom Metazoa; phylum Arthropoda; class Arachnida; order Araneae; family Macrothelidae; genus Macrothele; species Macrothele yani. Next base: position 71,998,944 of record CM076996.1, on the reverse strand, counting down.
TTGTAGCGCCAATCGCAGCTGCGGAATCGTTGCTGGCGGCTGGTGACGGGCTGCCAAGCTTCTCCCGAGAAGGTCCCACACGTGTTCGCTTGGATTTAGGTCCGGGGACCTTGCGGGCCAATCCATGCGTTGAATATCTTCACTCTCCAACAGCTATGCGACAGCCACTGTACGATGAGGTGTAGTGTTGTCGTCCATGAAGAGGAACTCAGGACCCACAGCACCTCTAAACATACACACGTGAGGCAGGATAACCTCGGTACAATAGCGAACACCAGTGACTGAACCTCCTTGGAAGATGTGGAGGTCAGTACGGCTACCAAGCATGATAACGCCCGAAACGAGAGTTCCGCCACCTCCAAACCAGTCCCTTTCGATGATGTTGGAGGTGTGATTGCGTGTTCCCTGCTCTCTCCAGATGTGTATACGTCCAGAATCGCTCGTCAGACTAAATCGTCTCTCATCCGTAAAGAGGACTCGACCCCATTGCTGATGTGTCCAGTTCTTGTGTTCCTGGCACCACAGAAACCGCCGTCTCCGATGAGCAGGCTTTAATGACACATACCGTACTGGTCGTCGTGCAAATAGACCACCTTTGTGCAGCCTTCTGGCCACGGTAAAACGCGATAACGGACGTCCAGTTGTCTGTTGCATGTGCCTTGCGATTTCTCCCGTTGTCTGCCGTCTGTCTCTTCTCGCCTGTAGGACAATATACCGGTCGTCCGCCGCCGTGGTTGCTCGTGGACGACCACCGCTAAACTCTCGGACAGCTGTTCTTGTCGTTTGAAATGCTCTCCGAGCACGTGAAACGATGCTGTGAGCGATCCCGAACTCCTCGGCCACACTAGTCACACTTCGACCTTCTTCCAACTTCCCAATGACGCGACCTCGGGTAAAGTCATCCAGATGTCGTCTACTGGATTGCCTGTTGGCCATATCACACGGTGGCAGCAACTCGACGTCGTTCAAACCGATGTACACCGTGCAATAGCTTTCACCGAATTGCTGAGCGTACACCGCCCGTGTGCTTTATACCCTTCCGACACTCCCCCTCCTACGTCATGCTGCATATATGCGGATGCCCTACCGTACCGGAGCCTAGTCTATCTCCTGAGTGGTATTTCGGTCCCTTCTGCCTGCTCGTTTCGCTGTTATGCTAATTTCTCCTCTTCGTCCTTAATTTTTGCACACCAGTGTACTTTCAAAAAGTGGTCCCAATAGTTAAAACCACTCACAGCCGGCAAGGTATGGGACGACCACGGCTCATCGATGCTAGATGTGAAAGAATGCTGGTAAGAGGATAGCCCTCTTTCATGTGTCTCAACGCACAGTACTTATAACCCTGCTGAAATTAAATTAGAGCTGCGTAACCATAGTCCGCTACGAGGGGCCACGTTAACCTTGGTTCACCGTCGAAAGCGCCTACAATGGATACGCGCGCATCAAAACTGGACCTTGAATAATTAGATGAAGGTCATCTAGCTCGATAAATATCGTTTCCTGTTGCACCAGGTGAATGGTAGGGTACGCGTGCGTCGTTTACTTGGGGAAGTATTGGAAACCAGGATGCACCGTGGGACGATGTCCAACGTATCGCACCAGAACAAATTCTGTAAGTGGCCACTCTTTCCTGCAGACACCTGGAAACCCGGCGCTCCATGTTTGCGAAAGTCTCAATTAGTTCAGCGTGGTTGATGTATCAACTGCAGCAGTGATGTTCGTTTTCATTTGCTAGAATGTGCGTGGTTTATTGCCATAGACCTTTCCCTTCAACATGCCTCACAAGAAGTCTGGGGGACTGAGATCTGGAGACCTTGGCAGCCATATTCATTTACAGATTATGCAATTGTCGAAGAAGCTGGTTTCAACTGACACTGACATTTTGGATGTGCGATAAGTCTCCCAGTCTTGCTGGAAGTAGTCACGTTGTAACTCAGTATTTTCCAACTGATTAATAAATGTGTCGCTAATCTCGTAGTACACGTCTATGTTCACCCTGGTTTCAGAGAATATAGGCCCTATGAAGCGTGTGCGAGACACTGTTCACCATACTCTAATCTTGAAGAAATGAATCGCGTGTGGATTCGCTTCGCAACACAAGCGCATATTCTGCAAATTGGCGTACCCAGACAGGTGGAACCACGCTTCGTGTGAGAAAAACGTTATGTCCAGGATGTCATCGTTTTAAGCCACTAATATATTAAACCAGTTGCAGTATGACACCATTTTTGTGAAACCAGTCTCCTGCAGTTCCTGCAATACGGACACTCAATACGGGCGAATGCTGTCCTTTTTGCTGCCTCATGGCAAGTCGAAGGTGCCAATTTCTTGGGACAGTCGCCGAAAGGACTTGCTCGGTGAGTTAAGCAACCTGTTACGCACGTCCTGCATTGTTTCCTCGGTCATTGCGGGACGGCCGCCCCCTTGTACATTCACCAACGTGCCTTTGTCTCCCGTTTTTTCACCATCTTCTGTATCGCCCTTTATGACCGCGCTGCAACATTAAACTGTTTTCTGAAATTCGAGCGCGTAACCTTGAATGAACCCGTAGTCCAATATGATTTAACCAAGAACACATTATGCTCAATCGTGTACATGTTTACCGCATCACGACCGGCCACAAACTGAGCTTATCAGGATGTAGGGAACGCAGTGTCGTAAGTTTGCGACGGTTTTTATGGTGAGCGCAATGCGGTGCAACGCAGGCGAGACATGCCGGACTCGTGTTGCATTTAACGTATCTTTATCCATATCGGTACTGCTCCCATATTTGTAGTAAACAATAACACGGGGACTCCTACGATATAGCAGCTGTGCGTACTAACATATGCAAATCATGTAACACATTTAAATGGACACGAACTCGCGGACGGTAGGTAGTTTAGTGCGAAAATGGGAAAAGGAAGTGACCTAACAGAGTTTGAAAAAGGAATGATTGTTGGCAAAAGAATGAAGGGTGGTAACATTGCAGAAACGGCCTATATTGTGGGATATTCAGTTGTTAAAGATTTTCAGGAATAGAAGGAGCCGGCAAGACCTGCAGTAATCGGAGTAATAATGGACACCCACTGAACATTGACGGCCGTGGGTAGCGAAGTCTATCCCGACTAATACGATCCAACAGACGGGCCACGGTGAAACAACTGGCCAGACCATTTAAGGCAGGCACATTGAGGAGCGTATCGCAGACCACAGTCCAACGAACTATGCTGTCCATGGGTCTCCGGAGTGGCCGTCCACTCAAGGTACCCATACTGATGGCCTGACATCGACGATTAGAGCGTGAATTTGCATCTGACAGGAAGCATTGGACCGTCGAATAGTGGAAGAAATTTGCTTTTTTAGAGGGATCATGTCTTCTGCTTTATTATGGAGATGGTCGATGGAGAGTGCGGCGAAGCATTGCTCACATAAATCATCCAGACAAGATGCTTGAAAAGAATCAGGCAGGAGATGGCAGTGTGCTCGTATGGCGCATGTTTTTCTGGGAATCATTGGGAGCACTCACCTACGTCGATTGTACGATGAACGCTTCAGGCTACTTATGCATTGTGGTTGATCACGTGCTTCCATTTATGATGACTGTTTACCTCGATGGTATGGGTTGATTTCAGCAAGATAATGCCCCTTGCCATGTAGATGTGTATGTGGGTGTGCCAGAATGGTTTGAGGAGCATTCCAGTGAATTTAGGTTACTATCCTGGCCACCGTACTCACCGGTTTCAATCCCATTGAGCATCTGTAGGACTATCTTGACCAACAGGTTCGACGTATGGATCTAACACCGATGACCCCTGATGATCTGCGAAAAGCTCTGGTGTCTGCATGCATCCCTACAGAAGCGTTCAGAGGCCTAATTGAATCAATGCCACGACGTATATCTGCGGTAGTGATAGCACGAAGAAGTCATACCTCATACCAACAGGTGGTAATAATTTAATCACTGAACTGTGTATATAGGATCGAGGAATCCATATCATTGTCATAAAATCGATAGCTGTATTAATACCAGAGAGATTATATTTTGGCGGTGGATTATATTGATGTCCCTTTGAACCGTCCGTAAATGGAACAATAAAGGCAATGGTAAAGGCTAATTCTTTTACCCTGGGCTTTGATATTCTTATTCAAGTTGTTTTTACAGAAGTAAAATATATGCTGAACTAAGTTCTTCACGAATATTAGTTAAACACATAAATAATCACTTAAAACTCAAAGCTATTGTGAACTAAAACTTCCTATAAACTCCTGCTGACCATGCAAAGCACTTTTAGTTTCTGGGTTTAACGGACGCTGTGAATAATTCTATGGTCTATAAGCAGTCACCCGTCCTTGATTTGGAGCTACTGGTTCCAGGGAAGTAGTAGAGCCAGAGGGCATAAGACATGTGCACCATCCATGCCTCATCCGGGACTCCATCCTAGGTCCTCTAGGTCTAACGGTCATAAGTCAGCTCTTAGACTGTTGCGACACCGGGACGTCAAAGTTTTGTCTGCATTTTATATCTACGCAGCCATTACTGATTATACAAATAGGATTATCAAGGTCAACAAATAAAAATTCACTAAAAACGGAAGGTTCGAAAGTCCGTATACGACACAATTAACTTCTAACACTGAACAAACATTAGTGACTAATACGTTGGCGTAGGGCGCAGATTTCACACTCTTTTTATTGGTAATCAGTAGCATAGAAAGCCACGTTTTATGTGTACTTCCGATGTATGTGATATTTTTCTGTTGCGCTTGTAGATAAATGCCTTTGAAGCGTATAATAAGCAATTTAGCAAAATTCAATCAAGCGCTCACATTTTAATGAGGGCATGGGTTTACGATTTGTTACGTGCACAGCAATTTGATAGCATGATCCATAAGGTATATTAAATTGATAGAATATTACGTTAATCTGTTTCACGTACTGAATTCATTGTTCATTTGATATACATGTTTTGTATCTCAGTGTGAAATTTATATCTGCGTTTACAATCAAACAAATGTTACAAAATGAGTAAAACTTCTGAAACTGGAATATTTTAGGCGCTTTTACATACTTTATCTCAGTTTATCAAAATTTAGGAAGAAATAATATACTTAAACGATAATTTTACAATCCTTTGAGGCCGTATTGCATAGTTAAGAAAGTTCCGCAAAATTCAATTCGTCCTGAATAATCTTAGTTGTAAGTTACCAAAAGGTGCGAGAAAAACTCTTTATTTTTCGAAATGTTATTCATCTCAGTAAATATGTATTACATCATTATTTTTACATCTATCTGTCTGATTCAGTACGTAAAGATTTCTTATGCAAATCCATTTTCGTGACACGCGTCACGTTCTTATAATAGCAGCAACATGATAGTTATTTCTTTAAAATATAGATACATAATTTTAGAATTCTGAAATTATTCCGAAACCTGGTAAATATATAAACAAACATCCTTTGGTGTATATTTCAAAGCATAGTAGCAAATGTATGTGACGGATGACTGAATTCCTTTTGCGACGTGCAAAAATCTTTGGAATCCAAAGCTGTTATAAAAAGATCGAGAACATTACAAAAAACGCATAAAGCTATTGAATTCGGAGGTCATGCTACTCTCCCCGAGGTATGGATCTCGCAGCCGTAAATAACAACTTTTGACGACACAACTTCGAAACCCAAGATCTTTCAATATTACACTCTTAAAGCACTGAAAAACATTCTTAGTCATGTTTATGCTACGAAGAATCCTTATAACAACTAAAACATATTCAATCTTGTTCTACAAATGTTGCATATGTTCCAGTTTGTTTGCTTCGTGGTTATTTACCACATTGTTAACATCAGTGATCCGCTATAACGATGCTCCGTCAGATGTAAGAAAGAGAGATTAGTAAATATTAGTTAAAGGTAAGGGTGACTACATTTTGTATATTATGACATATACTGTATTGACAAAAGTCACCGCGCACCTGAAAGAAAAGCACAGCGTAGTATTGATTGACATACATTAGTACGGTGTCGGTCCATCTTTGGCCTTAATGAATGCACTGACCCTTTGAAACATGCTTTCGACAAGGTTTTGGAACACAGCGATAGGTATGGGCTTCCATTAAGTACATAATGCTGCTGCTAACTGTTGCTTAGTAGTAGGCCTTGGTTCCAAACTTCTTATGCGGAGCTCTAATTCATCCAATGGGTGTTCTATGGGATTAAGATCAGGGTTCTGTGCTGGCCAGTCCACACACGATACGTGATTATCATCAAACCACGCCGTAACAGTCCTTGCTTTATGTTGCTAGCATGACGTGTGTTCCCGAGCTCTGTGTTCGTGTGCCTCAAGTACCTTTCCTGGAAGTTCTACCGATTATCTTTTGTGTGTGCCTTGAAGTTAAAGGTTTGGTTTTTCTTGTAACCTATCTCACGAGTTGGTGAGTGCACGTTTCTTTATTGTATCCTGGTTTTGATTTCCTGACCGAGCTGGTCGAACTTTGAGTTGGCCCTCGCCATTAATGATGGTGGCTGCAGATGAGGGCGCTGCTCCCGCCTCCATAGCTAAGGCTTCTCCCATCTCCTTATCATCCTCTGTCGAAGTCGACCAATCACATTTGCTCGATGGTGGTGCATTTCTTAGTCCTCCTCCTGTACACTATGCCTCTTATTTTGCTACTCAGGTATCCGATCCTACTCTCACAAGTGGTGACGATGCGTCGCTTCCCTCCGATGTCGAGGATGACATCATGGACGTGTCAGATGGCGCTGCTCCTCTGCCTTCAGGTGTTCATTCCGCCTCTTCTTTGGGCAAGGTGTCCAATGCTACTCCGCTATCTTCCCGGGGAGGAGCTTCATCCCACTCTTATTCTTTTGCAGCATCTGGTACTCCCAAGGCTTCAACATCGTACCCTTTGGATTCATACGTCACGCTATCTGAGGATGCACTTTTCCTAGATAAACTCGAGGATTCTCCTGCTGCTCAGAGCCTCCACAGGACCCTAGATTCAGGGGTTTGCTTCGATTCTCTGCCCAACACTCAATTGAAAAAGTATAGCATAGTTCTGAAGAAGATTCTTCCCTGGTGTTGTCACCCATCTAACCCGCAAGCCGCGGACTGTGATGGTTTACTTCTCAAAGAAAGAATTTGCCGAGCTCGTTCTGACGCAGGAGCTCATTCTCGGCGATCATCATCTCCTAGCCGAACCGGTTGCTCAGCGTCCTATTCTGGCCTCTCTCTATCCAGTGCCCCCGGAGATTTCAGATGACATGCTTCAGATGCGCTCAGTCGTTGCGGCCGAGTGGTCGGTCCTCTGACCACTCTTTCTTCAACTCCCAACGACCCCGACGACAAGCATATCGGCAGTTTTTGCAGAAGCACCCGTATTGTTTTTTCCGTCCGAGGAGCATCTTCTCAAGTTTCCGCGGTTCCTCCAGGTTCGATGTAGACGTCGTCGAATAGAGCTGCTCACCTTTCAACACTGTTCTCAATGCAAAGGATACGGTCGTCAGCGTGCCCAGTGCCCCCATGCTGTGTCACCGACCACTGCTGCATCGGAATCGCTTCAGACCTCTTCAACAACTTCTACTAGAGCGCCCATTCCTGGGCCTGTGACCCCAGAGCTCAGTTCCACACAAAAGTCGACTAAAGCCTTCGATCAACGCGTGTCTTCCGATGCTAATCTGTTAACAAATCAGGATTTTCCAGCACTCTCTTCACTCCCTCTATGTGATTCTCATTGATTCTACAGACGTAGCTCTGCCTGAATCATACTGTGCATATTGTCAGTACACATCTCAGTGTATATACCATTGCTTTTAGCAGTTTATATCGTATCTTTCCTTTGAGACGATACCATGTTGCACGTAACCTTTTTCCGTTATGGTACAATAAAGCGATTTTGAAACCTTGCTTTATGGCTCGGTGCATTATCCTGCTGGTACCAACAAGGCTCGGTTCCACAATATTGCCACAGAGTTGGTTGGGCATAATTACCCAGAATATCGAGGTCAACGTGCTGGTTAACAGGTATGCCAACGGTAACCACTGGGCCGGGACCATACTACGAAAAACACCCCCACAGAAGTGCGCTGCCAGCTCCAAACTTTACCATAGGAACAGTACACTGTGGTAAATAGCGTTCCCCCAGCTGTCACCATACCCACACACGGCCATCAGACTGACGGATCGTGTATCTGGATTCATCAGCCCATAGGACCCATTTCCATTGATCTACGGTCCACGATAAATGTTCTTTACACCATGCTAAACCACGAGTAGCATTCCGAGTGGAGATGAAAGGCTTATGAGCAGCCGCACGACCACAGTAACCCATGGAATGAAGTTCTCTGCGAACGGTACGTGCTCATACCGAAGTTCCACCATTTTTACTCACCTGTACACTGAGGTCTTGTGCAGTACTCTGTCGATTAGCTGTAACGACTCTCCTAAGGCTTCGACGTGTTCTATCACTGCTTTGCTTTCGTCTGCTGGTACGTTTTGCTGCTTCAAGCACTCCACGTGTCTTCTACTTATTCAGTACATCCAAAACAGTTGATTTGGGTATGTTTAAACGCCTCTCAGTTTCTCTTATGGACAACCCCTAATATAAAACCCAAAAATCTTTCCTTTCTCAAAGTCAGTTTTCTCCCGCCGCAACATTTTCACTCAACCTCACTGTGCGATATGATCGCGGTCAGCTGCAGGCTTGTTTTTATACCGTTTGCAGCTGTACCGCGCATCTTAACAACACAGCGGATCCGTTCATTTGCTTTTGAAGGGGTGCCCGGTGACTTTTGTCAATATAGTGCAAGCTGTTTTAATCAACAGAGGCGTGGTCTGCACATTTTCTTTTATACTGGTACTGGGTAACAGAAAAAAAAACTTTTGTCAGTAGGGGCTCATTCACAGAAGCGCATGAGCATGTGCTCTACCCACCATTTTTCAGGAAATTTTGTTAGGTTGATGAAAAAAATTTACGAATAAGAAAAACTTCTGTGAGTGAGAAGATTACATTGAACACATATTGAATTGATATGTAGTTATGTGTTCTGAAAAGCACAGTGAAAACATCTTGCGTTTCCTTGCAGTTAAACATTCAAAGTTTTCCACCTACAGCTAAGTGCAACTTTGAATTGTGTCTCTCGTGAACATAATCTCCCGTGGCCCAGCTCATGGTTATATGAGCATGCGCTCAGCTGGTAGCTAGCAGCGCTTTGTAAACAAGCAACAGAGCACACTTTTACCAATCCCATTCTCGTTTTTCAACCAGAGAAAAAGACAATTGCTCGTTGCTGTGTCTTCAGTTAGTTACTAGATTATTTTAATCCCACTTTTCTGTTTCATCGGTGGAACAGCGTCAATGAAAACTTAATGTTCTTACATAAATAATGAAATATAAGAAGTTAAATGTTCGCCTTCTTAATCAATGGCTACTGCTGATTATTTACTAAAACATCCGTTCTCGCACTCATTGGAACGGAAATTGGAAATTAAAAGACTGTGTAGACCTACGCTAGATCTTAAATAACAGCAAAAGTTTGAAGATAAAAATGCAGAGCTAATCATGAAATTCAGTTTTGAAACATATATTTCACAACTCGTGCAAAAGATTTTCGACATTTTGCCGACAAAGTCCGAAGCATGACGTGGTGTCCACTGCCCACAAGGATAATGTACTGATTTGGCTGTACTATGGCAAACGTAAGACAGCAGCTAGATTCCAGTTATAGGTAGCAAATTCAACAGTAAAACGAAAAAGTAAAAAACAATCGACATGTATTGTCACGTCTTATAAACTGTATCCGTTTTTGTGGCGCATTTGAACTTCCTCTGCGAGGACATGATGAATTGGACTTCATGTCCAAAGCCAGATTCTTTTTTCAGGCATCATGTTTCTTAAGGTACTTTAAATACAATAGTGAAGCATATAAAATATTAATACAGGGAGTCTCTTTACAACTTTGCACATTTATTACGGACACCCTGCACTATGTAAGTTCCTGGCGTTTGTTGTATAATATACTGTAAATATCAAAGTTTTAATTGACATTATCGGTTTTTGTTATTGGTTCCTGACTGACGTAGCATGTGCTGTTCTATGAAAATGTGGTTCCCACGAGAGAGAGAGAGGGCAATGCGTCGCTTGGCTCATCGAAACAAAATTCAATACACAAACGCAACGACATTTGCGAACTAAATATCGGAAAACCCGATCATCTAGTCCTAGTATACACCAATGGCACCAGAAATTCATGGAGACTGGGTCCGTGTTGGATCAAGATCGTAGTGGGCGCTCACGAAAATCGAATGAAGACATCGAACGTGTACGTGATTCATTTTCACGAAGACCGAAGAAGTCCATTCGATCCGATGCCAGAGAACTACAAATGCCCCGGTTCATAGTACACAGGGTGCTGCATAGGCATCTACGCTTATACAGGGTGATCCATTTAAACCAGTACCATGTGATTTACTTATAACTTTTTTATAAATAACAACAAAATCATACAGTAAGTTGAGAATTATACATGTAGTATTGGAGAATCATTTTATCAAAGCAAATGTTGGAATTGTCCTCCATTTTCTTGTAAACACAGTTGAACACGCCGCACCATATTCAGTGATGTCTCATGTAGAGTACGAGCAGTAACATTGCCAATTTCAGTCGTGATTGTTTCACGCAAAGCATCCAATGTTTTTGGATGGGTTTTGTGAACTCTATCTTTTAAGTAGCCCCATAAAAAAAAGTCAGGGGAAGTTAAGTCCGGAGATCGGGGAGGCCATATGTTTTTTTAAATTAATCTGTCATCAAAGAAGCTGGTTATGAGTACCATTGAGACTTTCGATGTGTGACACGTAGCGCCATCCTGCTGAAAGTAGCCCTCTGTCAATTCAATGTCATCAAGTTGTTCCCCAAATTCATTGAATATGCGGCAATAAACGTTAGTGTTGACAGTCTCAGAGAAAAAATGGGGCCAATAATTTTCGTAGACGAAACCGCACACCATACACCAACCTTTTGTGAATGCATCCGTGTTTCACACATAACGTGTGGGTTTTCGGCAGCCCAGTATCTGCTGTTTTGCGAATTGACGTAGCCTGACAGATGAAACCAGGCTTCATCCGTAAACCATGTGATGGAGAGCATATCAGATCGTAAATTAAGAAAATGTTGAAACCATTTGCAATAACTTACTCTCTTTCCCTTGTCCGGTTTCTGCAGCTGATGGATTACGTGCACTTTAAATGGTCGAATATTCGTTTCCCTTTGACAAGTTCTGTATGAATATCCTGTCTGTTGGCTTAATCTGCGCAACGATTTCGTCGGAGATTGAAGTAAACGTTGCCGAACATCGTCCACACGCGTTTGGGGCATCGGAGGGTGATGTCTACCGCTACCGCTGAGAAGAGAACCGGTTTGCACCGGTTGTTTTGCCATCAACAGAATTGTTGACTTGCTTGGCACTTTTCGAACTCCAAACTCTCTTCGAAATGCTCGTTGCGTTTTGATGACAGAATTGGTTACCCAATACGATTTCACTAAATAAACACGCTCTAGAACAGAGTACTGCATGTTTCCGAATGCACGCAAGTGAATGACAACGCAACAACAAACAAATCACGAGCTGAGTTACAGTTACGGTTAACAATCTTCTTCACGGTGGCGGTTTTTATTCTCCAGTTGCTGCTCCTATTGAAAAAAGAAGTTCCTTGCGCGATCCCTTGCAAAAATGTAAGGTTTTTTCACGGTACTATTTTAAATGGATCACCCTGTACAAAGTGCAACTGTTACAAGCACCTGAGGTGAAGGATAGACCACGACGAAAATAATTCGCAGTAACGATGCTGGATAGACTGAGTGAAGATCCTGAGTTTCTCACACATGTTTGTATTACGGATGAAGCAACTTTTCATGTCTTTGGGCAGTTAAACACACACAATGTCAGAATTTGGGGGTCTGAAAATCCTCATGCGTTTATGGAACTTGCGAGAGACAGTCTTAAAGTGAACATGTGGTGCGGTGTTGTGAATAACCCAGTTCTTGGACCATTTTTCTTCAGTGAGAAAACAGTGACGGCAGATGTTTACCTGGATGTTTTGAGTGTGTATGTTGTGCCACAGTTGGAGGACCTTCAACCAAGCGTGATATTCCAACAGGACGGTGCGCCACCACATTGGGGACGGCATGTTCGGGACTTTTTAAGCAAAACATTCCCTGGGCGGTGGATTGGACGGAATGGTCCAATTGCATGGCCACCCCGTTCCCCCGACGTCACACCTCAAAACTTTTTCGTATGGGGATATGTCAAAGATATCGTGCATCGGACAAAGGTGCAGGACATCGGTGACCTGAAATCGAGGATCAACAATGCCATTTCGACCATTACTGAGGACATGCTGCAGCGCACATGTTTGGAACTGGAGGTTCGGCTAGATGTTCTATGCGCAACAAATAGGGAGCATATTGAGCTTTTGTAATGAGGTAGAAAGAACTTTAATCTTTGTTCTTACTTATGTGCTCAATCACATTTGTCTATCTCATACAGTGTATCCGTAATAAATGTGCAATGTTGTAAAGAGACTTTGTCGACACCCTGTATATCAGTTCTCGTTTCATGTGCTCTACCTGCTTGCTAAATCACGAGCCGCTACTGGCTTTACCACTTACCGTATTGAAAGCACTGCTTAACTGCCGTAACGGAGCTTCATATTATGTAACAAGAAAGGCAGATGACACCAAATTCTCGGGTGCAGCGAGCACGTCTTTTGCATTCTTTGCAACACGATAAATACATTTCAAAGCAGATTTTTAGGAAAAGAAAACACACACACAAATTCAACGGGGTTTCCACAAACGGTAAAATATCTACAAGTAGAAATAATTACTGTATTTACGCTCACTAACAAGTGAAATGTGTGCCGCGAAAAATAAAGAAACGTGCACAAAATATTTCTCATAGCGAAAGTTATCCAAAGCGAAAGTGATTTGTAAAATCAAACATATGGAATAACAGATACGGAGGAATACGTGATATAATTTTGCGCCCCTTAGCGGGAAAGCTGTACATCACCTGTGTGACGTACTACAGAGGTGAAAACATGTGTCAAGACGGCAAATCTGCAGCGAGACATTCTGTCCGCGTAGCTCAGTTGGGAGAGCGATTCACTCCGGAGAGAGGGGGCATGAGTTCGATGCCGTCGCGGACAAACTTGTGTTTTCACATTGGCTCCCGATTGCGGAAAATTGATCCACTGGCCGTTAGGTTCTTCGAAAAATGTGTGATGTTTGTTCCACACATTGTTTGGAATTGATGAAAAATTCCTACTTCGCTTCAAAGAAAAAACAACAACAAGAAAGATGACCCCGAATTTTCGGGTGCAATAAGCACGTCTTTTGAATCCGTTCTGATGCAAATTAAATTTATCAAAGCTATTCATAGTCAATGGAACCGGTATGGAAAACAATAGATCTGACGAAAGAAAGAAGATTTTCAATCGGGTTTTTAATCCCTCAGATATTGCTGGAAACGGAATCGTGAGCTTACGAACTCTTAGAAACAGAGGTATCGACAAAAATAAGATGTGACTTTGCGTCCCCTGGTGGGAAAACCATGCATTATTTTAGGAAGAAAGTATTCTCAAAAGGTTTATCCATATAAGCGGTATCGGTCCAAGAGAAAAAAATTAGTCGAGTTTTCAGGAGCCCAGATTTTGCAACAAATACTTCACAAGCAGAAATTAACACTTATGACCCCTGGTGGCTAAACCATTCTTTACCAAACATTAGAAATTATGTGAAAAATATTTTTCATCAGGTCTCGAATGCGATACAGGAAGAATTTCTCAAATCAGAGCTTTCGGAGCAGAAATAACGCAGAAAACGCGATTTACCTTTGTGCCCCCTAGCGGAAAGTCTATGATTCACCTGAAAATTTTGAATTTATAGGAAAAACATTTCGCATTGGAAACACTATCCAACAAAGAAAGAATTTTTCAAATCGTACTCTTAGAAGTAGAGATATTGACAAAAATAAGATATACGTTTACGCCCCTGGCGTAGAAAATATGCATTTTTTCAAAAAGAAAAGTTTCCTAAAATGTTTGTCGATATAATTAGTATCGGTCAACAAACGACTTTTTTTCAATCGAGATTTTAGAAGCTCACATTTTGCTGCAAATACAACAGAAGCGGAAATTAAGACTTACGCCACCTGGTGGCCAAACAATTTCTTACAAAAATTAGAAAATATGTGCAAACGATTTCCCATCAGGAGCTGTATACGGTACAGAAAGAATTTTTCAAATCGGAGATTTAGTAGCAGAGATATAAGGGGAAACGCAATTTACATTTACGCCCCTAGCGGAAAGTCTATGAATTACTTGAAAATTTTAAAATTATATGAACCACATGTCACACTAAAAACACTATCTAACAAAGAAGGAATTTTTCAAATCGGACTCCTAGAAGTAGAGATATTGACAAAAATAAGATATACATCTACGCCCCTGGCGTAGAAACCATGCACTATTTTAAGAAGAAAATGTTTCTAAAAGGTTTGTCCACACGAGTAATATCGGTCAACAAACGACGTTTTTTTCAATCGAAAATTTAGAAGCTCATATTTTGTTGCAAATACAACAGAAGCGGAAATTAAGATTTACGCCCCCTGGTGGCCAAACTATTTTTTTAGAAAAATTAGAAATTATGTGCAAACGATTTCCCATCAGGAGCTGTATCCGGTGCAGAAAGAATTTTTCAAATCGAAGGTTTAGAAGCAGAGATATAGGGGGAAACGCAATTTACTGCTACGTCCCCTAGCGGAAAGTCTATGAATTATTTGAAAAGTTTGAAATTATATGAAAAACATGTCACACGGAAAACACAATCCAACAAAAAAGGAATTTTTCAATACGGACTCCTAGAAGTAGAGATATTGACAAAAATAAGATGTACATCTACGCCCCCTGGCGGAGAAACTGTGAAATATTTTAAGAAAAAATATTCCGAAAAGGTTTATCGATGTGAGTGGCATCAGTCCCCGAAAGAATTTTTTCAATCAATATTTTAGAAGCTCCGATTTTATGATAAATACATCAGAAGCAAAAATTAACACTTACGCCCCCTGGTGGCCGAAGTATTCTTTACCAAAAATTTGAAATTATATGCAGAAGATTTTGCACCAGGAGATGTATCCGCTGAAGAAAAAATTTTTCAAATCGGAGTTTTAGAAGAAGAGTGATTCTGGAAAATGTAATTTACTTTTACGCCCCCTAGCGGAAAATCTATGCGTAATTTGAAAAAGTAACTATATCTAAAATACTCTTCGACATAGATGGAATCGAAAAATAAAATATTTTTTTCAATCGGATGTTCAGAAGCAAATATGTGGAATAAAATGTATTTTTGAATTCGACATGATCTGCATTTACGCCCTCTACCGGCGAAATTGTACATCGTAAAAAAACAACCGAAATAAAGGATCATGATTTGCATATTTCAAGCTTCCCAATGCAAAAAGAATTTTTCAAATCGGACTAATAGTTGCAGAGATACCGTGGGTACAGACGGACTGACGGACGGACAAACCGATAACAGAAGCACGATGTTTTTTACAAAAGACGTGCTAAAAAAGAGGGAGATGGTGTGACGTACTACAGAGGTGAAAACATGTGTCAAGACGATAAATCTGCAACGAGACATTCTGTCCGCGTAGCCCAGTTGGGAGAGCGAATTACTCCGGAGTGAGAGGACACGAAAAAACTTGTGTTTTCACACCTGAAAAATATCGGTGCAAAATACTTTTCACTATCAAGAGTATCCTAACAAAAAAGGACTTTTAGAATAGGTGGTACATTTTGAAATAGAAGTTTAAGCTGACGCTCCATTTCGAAAAAATTGTGAACAATTGAAAAGTAGAAATATACTCAAAGTTATCTTCATAGCAAAAGCTACCCGAAGGAAATTTGTTTTTTCAAATGCAACTTCTAAAAGCACAGATAGCGGTATAAAAGTTTTCACTTATATGCTTCTAGCGGGAAAACTTATTAGTATTTAAAGAAGATAATGTTCCCAATCTTTACCGCAGCGAATGTCATACAGTAAAATAATAATGTTTTTTTTTTTTTTTTTGATTGGAGGTTTAACGACCACCGTGAGCAACTCAATGGGCTATAAGCAGTCGCCCGTCCCTAATTTAGGGTCACTGGTTCCAGGGAAGGGAGAGAGCCAGTGCCGTAAGACAAACACAACATCCATGCCACACCGGGATTCGAACCCGAACCCCGTTCGGACGAATGAGCAGAGGCAACTGCGCCACCGGGGTGGCATAATGTCTTCAGTAGGATATTTAGAAGAACAGACACAGTTGCAAATAGAAATATAAACTAAATCCACCTAGCTTCAGAACAATGCACCATAAAAATCTAAGAGTTGAAGAGTTCATGCAAAATATTTAAGCATCCGGTGTTAAATATTTGTTTGTCCAAATCGGACATTTAGAGGCAGAGATATCGAGAAAAATTGATTTTAGATTTGCGCCTCCCAAAGGGTAAACTGTAGGTCTATATTATTTTGGGCAAAATACGCGCAAAAATATTTTTGTATTTAGTCGGTAAAGAATTTTTTCAATCGGGTGTTTAGACTGAAAAATATTGTGTAAACACGTCATAAACGGAAACATGCACTTACGACCGAGGGGGAAAAATGGAGCATTAGGAAAGATAAGAAATTATGAACAACTAGAAACGCTATGAAAGGATTTTTCAAATCAGACAATTAGAAATGGTGATACCGAGAAAATAGGATATACACTATATTATCAAAAGTATTCGGACACTACCACATATTTGCATAAGTGCAAAGAACGGTTGCACAGGAAGGTGTGCTGTGAATGGGAAGGTACGTACATACAGCTGAGATGTTCTATCGTTTTATCAGTAACTTTGTAGTGGGGTTTAACCACCGCCGTGCCGCCCCGGTGGCGCAGTGGTCTAAGCCATGGCTTCTGATCATTCGTTCAAGTTGGGCCCGGGTTCGAATCCCGGTGAAGCATGGATGTTGTGTTTGTCTTACTCTCTTCCTTCCCTGGAACCAGTGACCCTAAATGAGGGAAGGGGACTGCTTATAGCCCACTGAGTTGCTCACGGTGGTCATTAAACCTTAAATAAATAAAAAAAAAGAAACGACCGCCGTAAGCAACTCAAAGGGCTATAAGGAGTCACTCGTCCCTAAATTAGGGTCACTAGTTCCAGGGAAGGGAGACAACCAGTGCCGTAAAACAAACACAACATCCACGACCGACCGGGATTCCAACTCGCACCATATTTCGAATGAATGGTCATAATCCAGCGCTTAGACCACTGCGACACCGAGGCGGCATCTCTGCTTCAAAGAGTCCACTTTGAAAATTTTGTTTTGTTGGAAAGCGATTCTGGGGCGAAATTCATTGAAATTTTTCATGCGTAAATTTCGTTTCCCCGATATCACTGCTTCTGAAACTCCGATTTGAAAAATTCTTCCTGTATCGGATACAGCTCCTGGTGGGAAATGTTTTGTTTTGTTTTGCTTTAATTTTTGATAAAGAATGGTTTGGCCAACAGGAGGTAAGCGCTTCTTTCTGATTCTGATGTGCTTGCAGCAAAATCTAAGCTTCTGAAATGTCGATTGAAAAAATTCTTTGGTGGACTGATACCGCTCACCTTGGAAAACCTTTTTCAGAATACGTTGTACTTAAAATAATGCATAGTTTTTCCGCCAGGGCATAGATGAATATCTTATTTTTCTCGAGAGAATTTTTCAAATTGGACTTCTAAGAGTCTGTGCTATTAGAGGGCGTAAGTTTACGTTTTAGTTTGCAGCAGTATCTGCTGGACTAAACACCCGATTGAAAAAATTCTTTTTCTGTCAGATACTACTAATTAAGAAAATTCTTTGTGTGTATTTTCTTAACAAAATGCGTAATATCGCCGCTAGGGGCACCAATGTTTAATCTGTTTTTATCAATATCTTCGCTTCTACATCTGCGATTTAAAACATTCTTTCAACACCGGATGCCATTTACCTTGTGGAACACTTTAGTTTTGTATTTGAGGAGTTTTATAGTTCATATTTCTGTTGCTAGGCGGTGTTTTTGTACTTCAATTTGCCGCTGTATCTCCGCTACTAATAACCCTATTGAGAAATTTTAATTTTCCAGTCGCTACAATAAAGATGTGAAGCATTATTCTCTTTAAGTAACGCACAGCTTTTCCTCTATGTGGCGTAAAGATCAAAAACTTTTTCTGTTTATCTCTGCTTTGGGAGACTTATGATGTGTGACACATCATAAGTCTCCCGAAGCAGAGATCACACATCCAAGCATTCTTGTCTCCAAGAATGATTCCTTAAAATTTTCCTCTCATTTAAATATTTTCCTGAATTTCATTTTTTGAGGCGAACTAAGCAACACGAAAAACATTTTTTTTCACTTTCTTAAACATTCGTTCAAGGATTTCAGTGGAAATTGTGTAGTTATAGTTTTTTTACGTGTACTGTATATGTGTGTGTCTTTGGAACGAGAGTTAGAAAGAATTTGAACATATGTAAATGGCTTAAAATTACTTTTAGTATGTGTAAAACTAGAACATGTGTAAACTAAATTATCGACTTCATTTTAAAAACTAAATTTTATATTTATATATATATATATATATATATATATATATATATATATATATATATATATATGTGGCAATTATGAACATTGGAATCGTAAAGTGAACTCGTGCATAATAAATTAAAATTAAGTTAAGCTTACATTATGACTGAGATTAAATAGTGTGTGGTCAGAAGCATTTATTGGTACAAAAGTTTGTGACGTCCAGGTGTGTTAGCAAGACACAACAAAATTTGGTATAGAATCGTGCATTATGTCGGTAGAATGATTTTGTTAAGGAAATTAATTATTCCCCCCCCCCCGAATTCTGAAATTTCTTATTCAGCAATTTGTAAAGAAAATGATGTGAAAATGTTTGTATTCTTGAGTCTCGAGAAATGTTAATTGTGTACCTGATGTAAATTTTATGGAATATTAGGATCCCCGGGATTTGCACCATTTCGTTTTTTTTTTCACTAGACAGCGAGTCGCCAAACCCATAGATAAGAATTTCGCTTCCTGTAAGCCCAGAAATTCCTTAGGAAGAGGCCACCTTGCAAAAACTTGAATACAATAAATTCCCCAGGGCATAGCAGGTTGAATTTCAAGAATTTTTGCAAAGTCATGGTCAAGCGGACGCCAACAGGTTCTTCATCCCACACCACACTCCTCGTAAACACCTTCCCTCAAGTTATAGAGAGCATGAGAGATGACTTTCAGCCAATAGCGTAGCTGAAAACCATAGCGTCCTTTTTGACGCATGCGCGAAAGGTGTTGGTGAAAGTTTGGTCAGAGGAGAGAGAATTCACTCTCACTCACTTTAGTACTGTTGACTGTGTGGTCAACATCATACATACTTTTCTGCTTTTGTTCGTCCACACTTATTCCCTGGTTCTGGTGAAAGGAAAATCCTGCACTTAAAATTTTCTTTTAACAATGCTGCTGCTTGGAAGGAAAAGTCCCTGCTCCATTGCTCGATGTTGGAAGCCAGAAGTGTGAAACTTCAACCGCTGCTATCCCAATTCAGCCAAAATATTACAATTCTGAAGGTGACGCCGAAATCCGACGGCATGACAAGTAGACCAAGAATGCTCCACTGAGGTCCTTTCCCTTCCGGGAAGCTGACAACTGCAAATGGCAGTAGTTAACTCACCGACCCTCATCACAAAGGAATTTCTTGCATACAAGAAGGTAAACTTTGCTAGAATATTATTTTTCGGCCACCAGTATCACGATATTCTTTGATTCTCTTGATTCAGAAACAAAAAAACTCGGACTTGCTCTACCTTCAGCCCAAGTAGCGGATGATTATACGCAAAGGAAAGAAAAAACAGGTTATCCTGAAAAAATGGGGTGTTTTCCTCTGAATCCCACACAGCACTGTGATATAAATTGCTCAAAAGTAAATTTTTCTTTTGTTGAGGGGTGCATTATTGAGTCTTAACTTCTACGTGTCTTGATGAATCTTTCATAAAAGATTTTTTTTTTCTCGTTCTGGTTCATAGTAGAGCTGTGTTAAGGTAATATGTTGGTTAAAGCAAATGCAAGTAAATTTAAGAGGAATTAGAAAAAGAGGGGGAGTAAAAATGGTTTGAAGTAAACCAATCAACAACAACAACAACAAAAAAAACTTCGGAGACAGGGGTAATGCATTACACTCTGAAAACCACATAGTATTCATTTTATGCTTGGCCAAAGTGTATTATTCTTTTGTATTATGCATGATGTTTTGTGAATGTACCAAAAAAGGAAATATCAAGTGTTGATCATATAATTTGTTTTCTAAGCAAACGATAATGAATCACACTGAATTTTGAATAATAAATGAATTACAAATTGAAATGTTGAAAATTTGCAATATTAGACAAAACTAAAAATTGTATAACTAATTTAGAAATATACACCCAACAAAATTGAAATTGGACTCTAAAACTTATTTTGGGCATTCGTGGGTGCTTTGTAAATGAAAAACAAAAGATAAAAAAATCTGTAAAAATCTCAAAAAATTCTGATCAGGCGAGAGGACTCCTCATGAACAATAAATGCAACTGATAGTCAGTTTTTACACCTAAAAATTTGAGTCATCTTTATTACTTGTTTATGTGTGTTCAGTGAATCCAAAGTATTGATAGGTAAATCTTGTGTAATTTTTTTTGTCAAGCTCATAAATCACCTCTGCACTTGGCAGAGTTCAAGGATCTGAGCCTGGAAAGATTTAATTAACATATACTTTGACAACGTAAATTTTACTGTTTGTGCATAAATCTTTCTTTTGTTCTTCCACTAATTATTTTTTCATACATCACGTGCCATATTGTTCCACATTATTTGATACAAGTGTATTTACATTATAACACATTGTCATAGTGACCGAGGTTCAAATTAGAACAAAATTACTTTATATCACTTATTTCAAAAGTGATTTCTTAAAATAGCTTTTGCCATGAAGAATACTTTTCGCCTGTTTTCAAATTTTTTATTTGGCAAAATTCTTCCACTAGAAGGCGTAGAGTTGCATCATGTTTTCCTCTAAATTTCATCTTTTAATTGTTCGATTTTAAAATCTCTTTGTCTCTGATACTTCTTTCTGCTATGAGAAACTTTTTGTGCGCGAGTAGGTAGCTGTTTCTACACTGGTGTGCAAAAATTAAAGACGAAGAGGAGAAATTAGCATACGAGCGGAACGAGCAAGAAAAACGGACCGAAAGACCACACGGTAGGGCATGCGCATATATGCAGCATGACGTAGGGGGGGTCGGAAGGGTATAAAGCACACGGGCGGTGTACGCTCAGCCATTCGGTGAAAGCTATTGCACGGTGTACATCGGTTTGAACGACGTCGAGTTGCTGCCACCGTGTGATACGGCCAACAGGCAATCCAGTAGACGACATCTGGATGACTTTACCCGAGGTCGCGTCATTGGGAAGTTGGAAGAAGGTCGAAGTGTGACTAGTGTGGCCGAGGAGTTCGGGATCGCTCACAGCATCGTTTCACGAGCTCGGTGAGCATTTCAAACGACAAGAACAGCTGTCCGAGAGTTTAGCAGTGGTCGTCCACGAGCAACCACGGTGGCGGACGACCGGTATATTGTCCTAAAGACGAGAAGAGACAGCGGGAGAAATCGCAAGGCACATGCAACAGACAACTGGACGTCCGTTATCGCGTTTTACCGTGGCCAGGAGGCTACACAAAGGTTGTCTATTTGCACGACGACCAGTACGGTGTGTGCGATTAACGCCTGCTCATCGGAGACGGTGGTTTCTCTGGTGCCAGGAACACAAGAACTGGAAACATCAGCAATGGGGTCGAGTTCTCTTTACGGATGAGAGCCGATTTAGTCTGACGAGCGATTCTGGACGTATACACATCTGGAGAGAGCAGGGAACACGAAATCACACCTCCAACATAATCGAAAGGGACCGGTTTGGAGGTGGCGGAGTTCTCGTTTAGGGCGGTATCATGTTCGGTAGCCGTACTGACCTCCACATCTTCCAAGGAGGTTCAGTCACTGGTGACTGCTATTGTACCGAGGTTCTCCTGCCTCACGTGCGTATGTTTAGAGGTGCTGTGGTTCCTGAGTTCCTCTTCATGGACGACAACGCTACACCTCATCGTACAGTGGCTGTCGCAGAGCTGCTGGAGAGTGAAGATATTCAACGCATGGATTGGCCCGCAAGTTCCCCGGACCTAAATCCAATCGAACACGTGTGGGACCTTCTCGGGAGACGCTTGGCAGCACGTCATCCGCCGCCAGCAACGATTCCGTAGCTGAGATTGGCGCTACAAGAGGAATGGGCCGCGATGCCTCACCAGCTCCTTGACAACATCGTTCTCAGCATGGACAGACGTTGTAAATCCTGCAACGCAGGCAGGAGTGATCATATTCCCTACTAAAAACTGGATTTTTCTTGGCAGCCGCCTGTCACATGGACGTTTCTGTCTTCTTTCCAGTTGCGCTTGAAGCTAACTTTTCAATAAAGTGCCTTTGTATCTTTTGGATTCCTTGTTTGGACGGTTTTGCTCACTTGTTCCATATTCTTACATTTTGGGGATCTTACGGTATGATTTGAGTTGATGTGGAGCATTTCTGCACGACGTTACATTCGAAAAACCGTCTCGTCCTTAATTTTTGCACGCCATTGTATTTCTGGATGTTTTATTGATTGTAGAAATCCGGCTGAATTAATTTCTTACCGGCTCGATTGACTTTGAATAACTTTGATAAATTTTATTCGCCTTGGAAAGGATTTAAAAGACGTACTCATTACAACCGAAAATTCGGTGTCATCTTTCTTGTTCACTATGGTTATAAAAGGTGCGCTGTACGAAACCGGAGCGTCTACGACAATATTAAAATAATCCATGACATCACTTACCTAAAGAATCGCGATTATGATGGTAACAGCTGTACGAAGGAAACACAATTTCTTGAATCCGAGAAACTGAAGTTGAAATATTCTGGACGCCAACTAACGGGAAAACAGTGCATCTGAAAAATAAGGAACTATATGTGTAATATTGAACATACTGACAGCTAGTATGTTAAAATTATGTTTTCCGTCCGCCAATTAAAACTAAAGATATATTTGGATAGAAAATAAATTTCTGCATAAAAAACGCTGGAAAACTTGGCAAAATTTCTGTTTTGGTTACAGCAATGAAACACAAAAATAATTTATCATGTTTCACTTTTAAAAATATATAGAGGTAGATAAAGTATTACGCTATCAAGAGAAAAAATCGGAAGAGTTCCCCGGTACTCTTTGTGATTTATGCTATGCATCTTTTGCTAAGATCTTTGTGGGTGTGAAATAAACCGAGTGATTCGAGAGTATACATTTATTTAAGAACAACCCCTTGCATTTCTTCGCGCCACTCTCGTTTACACCGACCGGTACATACCAAGTGGAATTAAATCATAACAACAAACAATAATGTTTACTAATTCCTCACATTGAGCAGTACTTAGGTAGGTGGATAAATGAAGGTTATTGTCGTAAAGACAAAGAAAGAGGTTATGTGAGTCATAAAAGTAAATATTTACTAAACTCTGGCAGCAGTAAGTATTTCGACTGTTTAGTTTTTCAAAAACAGCATTAATTTTTATTATATATTGAGCAGGTTTTGACGAACTTAAGAAAGACCCTGATGCCGATGAAATGTGATGTAGCTACGTAAGTCAAACTAAAATTTAAACCTCAAGATACAACGACCGTTCCATAAAAACTGAGAATAAAGTCACACAAAAGGGAGTAATGTAGGTACAGCAAAATATCTGTTATTCTTTCTCTAAGTATCTTCCCTCGGATGATATGCAACGGTCACATCGTTCAGTCCACTTTGTAAAGCATGTGGCGAAGGCATTTTGTGGAAGCTGCTTTACTGACCCCTGTACAGCTTGAATAACGTCGGCATCTGTGTTGAATGTTACCCCGCCACGGAACTTCTCCTTCATTGTCGGAAGCAACCAGATATCGCACGGAGCGAGGTCTGGACTGTAGGTAGGCTGTGTCATGATTTCAATACTGCATTCGTAAGAAGCTGTTGAACACATGTGGGCTGGCGTTATCATGATGCAGGGTACACTTGCCCACCAGTTCAGGTCACTTAATCGACATGTGTCGTCGCAGGCGCTTCAAGACTGAAATATAAAGATCAGCATTGACAGCAATTTGTGGAGGAACGACATGCTGGTAGATTACATTTTTATGATCAAAGGAAATTATCATTATCACTTTCCCAGCTCATTTGGCTTGACGGACTTTTTTCGGCGGAGGCGAGCCTGTGTGTTTCCAGAAACTCGTTGGGCGCTCCGTGAGGGGATAAAAACAGTAGACCCATGTCTCATCGGCAGTTATTACTGTGTTTAGAAAGTTTGGATCCTTTGCAATCATCTGTTTTCACTCATGACACACCTGAACTATGGCTAACAATTGTTCTCTCTCCAGGTGATGAGGTGCCCATCTGGAACACGCACGATGCAGCAGTAATTTGTTGCGTAGAATGCGGAAAACCGACGTTTTTGAAATATTAGTTGATGCCGCTATGTCTTCACATATCATTCGTCGATCTTCTTGTAGGATTGCCCAAACAGTGTTAACATTATGCTCCGTAACAACACTTTCAGGTCGACCATGCCTAGGAGCGAGTTCTGCCGACAAACGCCCTTTTTTGGAAACATGGTGCCATCAAAGAACCGTTGACTCACCCAAACATTTATGTTTGTAAGCATTTTTCATTAAATCAACTGTTTCTGGTGCCGTTTAACCCAAACGTTAGAATTTTATTATCGCACAACGCCTTTCACTTCTTAACTCTGAATCACTCACCTCCATAGCTGTATGGCGAAATGCAGCCGTACCTTAAACAACTGCTCAATAACAAAACCAGAACCGTCTGCCACGGTTAATAACTGTTACCGTAGATACTCCCTTAATTCAGTTAGTCGTCTGCGTGGTTATTTTCCCTATTCGCACTGTTGCCAACTTAAAAAAAATACTTTCAGTTTTTATGGAACGGCCTTTGTAGAAAGAAAAGCTGAATCGCAAGTATGTTAGTGAGGGGGATTGGTAACTTTTGGTCAAGGATAACTACAGGTTTCGCCCCACCGTGCTATACATAATTTTAAGGCTCTGGTTAATAACAGGTACCTCTTGGGGGCTCGCGAGGAAGCCAAATTTCGCTACGACGCGCCGTTTTCATAGCATCAAAACTGCATTTTTGTAATGGCTTTCATAACATTTAGCATCAGGTTCTTGCAATTTACGCAGATTGCAATGAGATATTTTTACGTTTATGTAAAACGTGATAAAACAATGTTCGGCCATAGTTTAGTAAAATATATTGTTGAGTAACCATGAAATTAACTTTTGTTGCGTGACTTCATGGGACAGCATTAAAAAATTAGATTTCAATAATGGTTTTGATACTTCCCTAACCAATTTTCGTTACATTGAAATTTTTTACTTAAAATTAGCTTTACTACTGTCGGGAAAGATGCATACAATCAAAATCTGCGGTTTTGAAAAATTAAAAAATCTGTGGATAATATTGTATGAGAATACCGAGAATCTATAAAAGAATATCTCGAACCAGCAATTACAAGCGGAAATATTATCTATCTGAAAATCTAGATTTTCCACAAGTGGCACAAAAATTTGAATCGTGAAAGCTGGGAGATGTTGAGAAAATATTTGTGGATGCGTTGTGCACTGAACACATGATTGCGGAACATGTAGGAAAACATCATAATCCAGATCAACTGAAAGACAGAAGAACACATGTAAAAGGCTTAGTGGAGAGCATCAGTGGCTTTCACCATGAAGGCACGAACATGCCAGGTACACAAGGCGAAGAAGATGAACGTGAGAGAGTCAATCATTATTTCACATAAAAGTCGGTAAATAGTTCGGTGAGTTAGGGAAATTGTGCGTGCGACAGCTTGAAAGAGTCAGAAAACTACACCCTTGAGGAGGTTCACCAGGATCACGAAGTCGCGGAAAACTGTGAAGGAACTTCCAGAAACGACGTCGTGAAACAGGAGTACCGTCTTCAGAGTCACCGGTAAAATCTCTATTGTCCTCATCTATTGAGGAGACTAGGGTGTGTAGTGTCTCCATTATTGCTCAAGAAATTTATGGATGCATGCATGATCCCAAAACGCAAAAAAGAATTTCTAGATGGAACTATTAAAAGCGCAGGTATGAGGCCAATTACAATATATTTTTGCGCTAGCTAGCCAAAAAATAGTTATTTCATCATGCAAAGAAAGTATTGCTCATAATTTCACCTAACAAGTGAAGAAAATAATATTTTAAGTCCTGTTAAGTGGAGACATTGTACAAAATGTAAAAAATCCGTTTTCGACTTCTAGAATGAACATTGCATAAAAAAGGGAAGCAAATATCGAAATCATTATTCTGATTAAACGAACCATCGGAAGTAAAGATATACTTTTTGGCACCCAATCAGTATACACTGGTGCTCAAAATGGAACGATTATTTATGAATTTGAACATAACTCCAAGTAATTATTAAGAAATTCAATAATATTTGGTAAAGATGTTTAACATTGCTTATGTGACTCAGGCAGATAATTGCATGTGGTAATATGGAACGATATATAAAGTCTTTTGCGTAAGACATGTGTTATCGTAAAATAGAGTATGATCACCCCTGATAGTCATGCAGCTCAAGCAGTGACTCCTCATACTTTTCATAAGGGTATTGATGGGATTTTGAGGGATTAATGACCAGTCTTCAACAAAGGCTGTTCTGAGCTCTTGAAGTGTTCTGGAAGGGGCTGGTGAGCTCCAGTGCGTCTTCTTAGAGCATCCATACATGCTTAGTGGGCCGCCTCGGTGGCGCAGTGGTCTAAGCTATGGCTTCTGATCATTCGTCCGATAGGGGTCCGGGTTCGAATCCTGGTAAGGCATGGATGTGGTTTTTGTCTTACGGCGCTGGTTCTCTCCCTTCCATGGAACCAGTGACCCTAAATTAGGCACGGGGACTGCTTATAGCCCATTGAGTTGCTCACGGTGTTCATTAAATCTCCAATTCGTCGACCCAAGCTCGATGAGGTTGAGCATTGTTGTCCATTAGAATAAGATCTGGACCCACTGCTCCTTTGAATGGCCCTAAAATATGGGTTAAAGATCTCGTCTCTGTACCTCAGGGCAGTAACAGAGCGACTGTGAAAGATGTGTAGGTCTATGCGCCCGTTCGTCATGATTCCTTCCCAGACCCTCACTATACCGCCACCAGAGTGGTCACTTTTTCTAATGTTAGAAGAACTGTTGAGGGTCTCTGGTTCTCTCCAGATGCGAATAGGAAGCAAATCTTTACTTCAGCTGAATCGCAATTCATCTGTGAAATGTTACATCGAAATTTCGCGTTTTTGTATACTATATTCACTCATTGATCTGGACTATCTGGACTCTGTGCTGTTGGTGACTTCAGGCTAAAGGAGGTCGCCGGGCAGCTGAAGTTAAAGCGGCACAAATGAATGGTCTTCTTGCATTACGAATTCTTCTGCAAACAGTATGCCTTGAAACCTTCGTTCCTCTACCTGCTTCAAGCTCTAAAGAGAATTTTATACCAGATATATCTCCGTTTCGTCTGGCAGTTGGACTCATATAGCAATCGCTTTCAGCAGTTGTAGTTTCTGGACGGTCTTGCCCTGTTAGGGAAAAATATCTGCTGTCGGTTGAAACTGTCTTCAGAGTCTTGACAGGACATTTTGTGGAACGTTTAATGTCCTGGAAACTCCGTCTGGTACTGACCTTCTTTCAACCTACCAATCGCTCTTCACCGCTGAAAATCATCTACACAATGTCTTTGTGACCGAATCAACTCAACGTGTCTCTAAAGTGAAAGCAACAGTTGCCTAGAACAGCTACAAGATGCGTTTTGACTTTCCCCTCTTTTTAATGCAATCATAATATTCCGGCTTACCTACGGCAAAAGTAAATGTGAGATAGTCTGCAGGGTAGCGACATTTACGTGTTCGCCAATTTTCGCAGCATTATTTTACACACATCTGCAGCGATGTGTGTTTTTGTAGATTATCCTTTAATTTTGAACACCAGTGCAGATGCGGTAAAGATATATGCCCAGACGCACGGACTGAATGATACCCTAAGCCACTGCATTCTTCTCACTTCTTTCGGAATAAAGATATGTACTGAGAAAAGGACGCGCATGTCTGAAGGATGGATGGGCTAAGGATGTGATATCCCTTTGCCCATCCATTCTTCAGTGAACCCGAAATGTTTGTTCCTGCAGGTAGGATCTTAAAAATATTTCTACTTCCGATAGCTGAGATGAAGAGAATGACGATTCTGGCACTTTCTTTCAAAGGCGCAAACTTCTAGCAGAGTACGGTAAACCAATTTTGTATTTTGTAAAATTTTCGAAGTTTTAGAAGTTGGCCTAGAAAAATTCTTTTTTATTTTGTTCCGGATTTGACGACTACGAAGAGCAACTCTAAGGACTGTAAGCAGTCGTCTGTCCCTAATTTGGAGCCATTAGTTTCAGGAAAGGAAGAGAGCAAGAACCTAAAGGCAAGCGCACCACCCACGCCTCATCCGGGACTTTAGACGGGGCATAACGTGGACGATTGGTCAAAGACCAACCGCACCTTTCACCACTCGGTGTCCCGGGTAGCGAATTTTTTTTTTTTTGTACTGGATAACTAAAGTTACGAACAGAGCGTTCTGTCACTTTTTCCCGAATAAATGTGCACTTCTACGAGCTGGAGTGTATTAGAATTTATGTCGTCTCTCAGAAAACACAATTATTTTACACAGAGTACATCAAAATGTCCGATTTGAAAAAATATTTTTTCATCCGATAATACAGTCGTATAAAATATTGCAAGTTAAAATTATTTGAGTTGTTTTGGCAGATGTTCCACATATTTGCGGTCTTATTGCAAATACGATTTTTGTTTTGCTCTATCTCGCAATTTTTTTTTCACAAAATGATGTAGCACTTTGGGAATGGTATCCACGAAGTAATAAGTTGTAAAATATAAAATACGTAGAAAAAATAATAGTAAGCTTTGAAAGTACACCGATCAAATTTAAAACATTTGTACGTATCTATTGTTCTTATATCTAGTGAGTTTCAGACTTCTTGTACATTTCTGTTTATTCCTTCAGAACTGCGCTCCTCTAACACTTCCCTTTACATATTTCTTGTGGCGGCTCTCTGTGCAGCAGAAGTCGCCCATAAGTATTTTAGTGTTGTATCATTGTACATTACAAGAATAAAAGTAGCAGTCATTACTGTGATCTTTTGGTTCCCTCCACGCAATTACCATACAAAACGAATGGAATTTATCTTAACTTTTGTCCATAACCGCAGTTCTTCAACACAAACAGCACAGATCTTACGAGGATCCCATGACTTGTCCTTGTCCTTAAGTTTTCCCTAAAGTATGCATTGTAAGCATTTGTTACAAAGTCTGTGGTCTACTTCTGCTGCATTTTAATGAAAATCGTTCAACAAATATAACAGAAACTTTGCCCACAGTTAACACGCCCTCGTGTAGCCTGTGTCCCAGAAACTTCCATTCACTAAATTAAAACCAAAAACCAAAACCAAATTAAACCAATACATGGACAACTAAGAGACAACTGTTCAGTACATGTTTGATCCCTGCTTTCATTTGTTTTGAGCCCTGATATCCCTTCTCCACTCTCAGTACTTCTTCCTCCTTTCTTCTAGTGTCACCTGTTTTATATTCACACATGTTACAAAACGAAAGTGGAAACATTTTTAAGTAGACGATCGGACAGAAGCAGAAACTCATAAAATCTTTTTTTTTTTTTAAATTTCATTTTGGGCAAAAACTGTGCGTGACAGATAAATTCGAGCATCATTTTTGAAATCAACTCATTGAAATTAATAAGAAATGGGGCAAAAATATCAAACAATAAAACTCTTGTAGACTTGTGTAATTATTATAATAACAATTGCCCATGTAAATACACTGACGAGCCATTACATTATGACCACCTACCTAACAAGCTGTAGGACCATCTTTAGCCCGCAAAACAGCGGCCACTCGGCGCAAGGCATCGATCGATGAGGTGCCGAT
This sequence comes from Macrothele yani, assembly GCA_039090855.1. NCBI lineage: Eukaryota > Metazoa > Arthropoda > Arachnida > Araneae > Macrothelidae > Macrothele > Macrothele yani. Next base: position 71,968,736 of record CM076996.1, on the reverse strand, counting down.
AGGCATCCTGGGGTATCTGGTACCATAATGTCCACAACAGGTCCTCCAGTTCCCGTACATTTCGGGGTGGTGGTGATTTAGCAAGAACCAGTTTTTCCAAGCTGAACCACAAATGCTTGATTGGGTTCATGTCAAGTGAATTTGGAGGCCAGAGTATTAAAACCGAAAGTCACCAGCATGTTCCTCGAACAACTCCTTGGCGATTCTGGCAGTGTGGCATGGTGCATTATCCTGTTGGTAACGGCCACCACCAGCAGGGAACACAGTTGCCATGAATGGGTGAACTTGGTCCGCAACGATATTCAGATACCTGACAGCAGTCAGGGATTGTGCTATTGGAATAATGAGGCCTAAAGTGTGCCAAGAAAACATCGCCAACAGCATAACACCGTCGCCGCCGGCCTGTTTCAACCCAACAGTGCATCCAGGTGCCATAGCCTCCGTTGGTAATCGGCGTATCCGCGCTCTGCCGTCTACGTGATGAACCAGGAATCTTGATCCGCCAGACCAGATCATTTCCTTCCAATCATCCACACGGTCCAATCTCGATGATCTTAAGCCCATTTCATGCGTTGTTGGCGATGACGTGCAGTGAGCATGGGGACCCAGCTGTGTCTTCGGCCACGGAGATCAATGCGCAGAAAGCTGCGATGAATTGTGTGCTGTGACACATTGCTCTGATCACCACTGTTGTAGCTGTGGGTGATTTGTCGCACTGTGGCCCTGTGGTCTCTCTGAACAATGCGCGACAGTCTCAGCCCCCTCTGGCGTCACTGAGCTGCGGACGACACACGGCTGGACGACGGTTCGTTGTTTAGGCATCTATGCACCACTTTTGATACGTAACCACTACAGCGGCAGGTGAACAACGCACAAGCCACGCCGTTTCTGAGATCGCAGTTCCAAGGCGCCGTGCCATTACAATTTGTCCTTTATCAAACTCCGATAAATTGGCAGCTTTTCCCATTCTGACTCCGAACACTACGAACCGAAAGCCGGTCCTCGGGTTGTATATATACTGCTCTGTGAACTTCACCTGTTCCACCGTTCGGTCTTCAGGCGCGCTCACTTCTCTAGGCTGGGGATGGTCATAATGGAATGGCTCATCTGTGTATTTTGACCACAACTTTTCCAGGAATGGTGGTGGGGGTGATTTAGATTTCTCGTTGAACAATATTTTGTTTGGTAACTGTCGTGTTGGAATTTTTTTAAACCGGTCAGCTGTACGTTTGACCAACATTATCTACACACTTTCTGATTCTCCAAATATTGAGTTTTGCCGCTGAGCGGCGCAACAGTGTATTACGTTCAAAATCTATATTTCTGAAAGTTCTACCTGAAAAAGACATGCGACGTACAGGTACAGTAACCGCGGTGAAATATTCTAGTGCATTTTCCAGTTTTTCTGATTCAAACTTTTCCCGAAAGATGTGGTCATTGCACCTGAGAATTTGGGGACATGCGTTGTCTTTTGAAATTATTTTGGTCGCTCAGGAGGCCGAGTGGTATGAGGAGATAAACTCTGACTATTAGTTCGAGATTGGCTAAAATTCCAGTTCCGGATAAGGTAGGAGTGGTGTGCCTGTCCGCTGGTATTGGCTTTGTCCCTTCCCTGGAATCAGTGACTTTAAATTAGAGACGGGCGACTAGTTAAAGCTCTATAAGTTGTTCATGGCGGTCGTTTAACATCATGGTGGTCATTGTGTCTTTAAATTAAAAACAAATGGACACAAATTCCCCTGTATCATGTGCATTTAATTCAAGCATGGCTGTCAAACCGCATTTATTTCCCTATGAATATATATCTATCATTAAACCATGTCATTCAGAAATCATGATATTCTAAGGAAACGGGTTTTGCAACATTTTTCAAAATTCAGAAATATATTTTTTTTTCTGGACCTGTCAAGAAGATTTTTTCAAAATTCAGAAATATATTTTTTTTCTGGACCTTTGAAAAACACATTTCGAAAAACACAGTTCACGTTGTTTTCGGAGCTGCCTACATTATTTGCGAATTTTTTTCGAAGAAAATGCCGTGGAATCTGTTTTTAGATAATACGAAGGTTTCTGAGTAATTTAAATGATTTAACATCCGATTAGTTTTATAAAAACAAATGCTGTTTGAGCGTCATGTATGAATGGAATAAATGCACGACTTGCAGGACGATTTTAAATCAAAAGCAGTTTCAAGATAGCTGGAAGCATGCGATGTCATAAAGAACAGTGAATTTCGAGGGATAGGAAATTAGCCTTTTGCTGCAAGTAATCAATATTTTCAAACACCTTGTGCTTTGTATCTGAAAGCTTATATGTGAATACAGCTCTGACATCTTGTTGAACCCTTGGGATCTGCAGATCACAGTGTGTGCCCGACTGCGAGAGCTGAGGCAAGAATTTGAATAAATCATTAAAATTTATAACCAAAGCTTGTCTAAGAGAAGGTTTATTATGAGATAATCGCAGCTGTTAGCAATAATGCACAGCAGCTCCTTATATTATTTTAAAGGAATACAACCCTTCTTTATCAAACTAAGAAAATATTTTAAAAGATTTGTGAGAGAATTATCTAAATTATTTACTCAGTTCTTCTGATACGGGTTACATTTTAATCTGAGATCAGCTTATGCACAGCGGGAGAAAACGACGATTGTTTACTCTCTTATTACTAATTCTTTCCATGCTGTCTACTTAATGCACTTGATTCAATATTTTACTAAAAGAGTGCTGCGATAAATTTAGAAACACTTTTAAACTTAGGCTAGTGATTTTATTACCGATTCACTTCCGTGCGTGGATAATATTTTGACTTGTTTGCCAGCTGTTTAGTAAGCAAGGTTTTACAGTATTACTCCCGTTTTATAAAACTTACACACAAAAAGAAATCAGTATATCAGGCTTTTATATTCTTTTCAGAACAATTAACTATTATTTCTTTGTGACGTTCCCTTCCATCATATTTGTTGTGAGGTCCGAGGTAAAGCAAATACTTAATGATAAAATCCCGGAAAAAGTTCATGAGATACCCAAAGTTTTTGCACCATGTCTCTTCTCTCGGCTGCCATCAATCTTCATGAATCATTCTTCGCTTGTTGTCCAGGTTCACATGTGGGGTCGTAAGGAAGCAAACACTAGATTAGTTTTTCTTTGTGGAGTAGTTTTTGAGTTCAGTGAGATAATATGCAAGAATATGAAGGAATTGGGAAAATAAAATGCAAATCAGTTATGGAAAAAATGTGTTCCAGCAGCTTGTATGACAATGACATTAATGAGCAAACAACGTCGTATGCTGCAATAATGGCTACTTTTTACAAATTTTCTATTAAAATTTCCATTACATAGAATTATTGATTTTTAGGAAATTAAATATTCCCTTAATCAGATACCTATAGCACCTTTAGAACATATATGTATTAAATGATACCATTTCAAATTTCATTAAGAATTCTTAGTCTGATATTTTAAAACAGAAATAATTAGATTAATTTTCTAAAATGACACTGGTCTTATAATACACTGAACCACACTAGAAATTCAAGTCAATGACTGTATTCTGTCTTATATGTTCCATTAGCGTGAGTTGGAAAAGAGCCTTGCAGAATATACGGCACCCACTTTATTGAAGGATGCATTCTATTGTTACGTAAATTCTTAAATTGTTACACAGCACCTACTTGTTTCCGAAAAAAGTGTCAGGACCAGACTTACAACATAAATAGCAAGTCTAATGATATTCAGCACTACAGGCCACAAAAGAGATTTTTTGAACTCTCAGTCAAAGCAAAGGGCAAGTGTGATTTGGACGTTTTCAGTTGTTATCAACAGTTCCTGTAAATAATATTAAAATTTAGAAGGTTTCACGTTCCCATTGAAACTTCGGGAAAATTACAAGACATCTGATGTAATACTCGTATGTATGTACACACACATGTACAAAAGTTAAGAAACAAGTGGAAATGGAGTGGAAAAACAAAGGCGTTTTATTCACTTCGAAGAAGTTTACAGGGCTAAGTAACGTATAACGTATAGCACTGAAAAAAATACGAGTATAACAATGTGATTCACACTAACACGTGAGTAAAGAAGCGCATAAACGGAAAGTGCCGAAAATGGGTGGCACAATGACAACATACAATTAATAGGGAGTGTGATTATCTCTGGCAGTAATAGAGGTCCAACAGCGTTGCTCCATACCCAGAATGAAATGATTCAATAAATCCTGGGAGAGAATTACACATTCTTGCTGCAGAGCGGATTACAGCTGCTGAAGGTTACCAAAAGGGATGGAGGATTGCGATTGGCGATAATCTAACGGAGTATTCTACGAGTGCTCTAGGGTTAAGATGACGATTTTAATGGAGCAACAGAGCCAGGATTTGAAACTTCGTGGCCGTTTCGTACAATGCAAAAACATTCAATGGACGTTTCGAAACACGTGCAGCATACATGAACCGATTCCCCATGCAATGACATCTTACACGATCTGCAATATCGACAACTTTTGGAGATCAAAATGTGCAAATTAGCGACAGAACAGAACACAATGCAAAAAAGCGTTTTGTTTTCCTAAAGCCCAATTAATAAATAAACGCAGAACCATATTCTTTTCAATTGGCATCTTTTTGTTTGGGAGTTAAATGACTACTGTGAGCAACTCGATGGGATATAAGTAGTCTCCCGTCCCTAATTTCGGGCAACTAGTTCCACGGAAGGGAAAGAGCCAGTGCCGTAAGACAAACCAAACATCCATGCCTCACAAGAATTCGAACCCAGACGAATAATCAGAAGCCATTCGTCTGAGATAACTGCTCCACTTGGGCGGCCAATTGGCATTTCATAAGCATTTGCTTTATTACTCTGTGGATATGAAAACGACTAAAGCCTCCTTTGTAGCACAGTGGTACGAAGCGTTGGCTTCTAATCATTCAGATGAGATGGGTCCGAATTCGAATCGCCACCCCGGTGGCGCAGTGATCTAAGCGATGTCGTCTGATCATTCGTTCGAGATGCGTCCGGGTTCGAATCCCGGTGAGGTATGGATGTTGTGTTTGTCTTACGGCATGGCTCTCACCCTTCCCTGGAACCAGTGGCCCTAAATTAGGGACGGGCGACTGTTTATAGCCCACTCTCTTGCTCACGGTGGTCCTTAAACTCACAATCACAAAAAAAAAAAAAAAAAAAAAAAGCAATCCCCGTGAAGTATGGATGTATGGATGTTGTTTTTATCTTACGGTATTGGCTCTCTCCCTTCCCTGGAACCAGTGGCCCTAAATTAGGAACGGGCTACTGCCCATAGCTCATTGAGTTGCTCACTGTGATCGTTATACCCCTAAAAAGTGTCTTCTTTCGGCTATTGCTGTTTTTTTTGTTTTTTTTTTTGATTGGAGGTTTAACGACCACCGTGAGCAACTCAATGGGCTATAAGCAGTCGCCCGTCCCTAATTTAGGGTCACTGGTTCCAGGGAAGGGAGAGAGCCAGTGCCGTAAGACAAACACAACATCCATGCCTCACCGGGATTCGAACCCGGACCCCTTTCGGACGAATGATCAGAGGCCAACGCCTTAGACCACTGCGCCACCGGGGCGGCGGCTATTGCTGTGCTGTTGCAAGATTCACAGGGGCACAGATAATGCTACATTATTTTGTTCTTTGATATTTATGTGTATGTCAAAGATGACGTAATTATTCTGTTGTTTCTTTTGTCTGCCGGCCTGTGGATGTTGCATCTCCGTTGATAGAAGCAATGGCACAAAATTCTTTCTACCTCTGCACGAAAATCGTAGTGACGCTTACAGCAAATGTAAGCGTGACTATGATTTTTCAAATATTTTTTGTATTCTCTATATCTCAGTGTTCTTGGTAGAGCGTGTAAGTTTAGATCTGCGTTTGCAACGATGCCTTTTCTTCTAGGGGTGACCGGCTGAAATAATTCACTTAAAGTCTAACAGACCTGGTTAAGAGTAAGCATGCATTTTTCAGTTTTTGCTTTTTCGGGAGTGTAACGAAAATGTACGTTTGTGCTTGTCACGGCATCGTCCACAGTAGAAAACAAATTGAAAAGCAAATATTCCTCCGTTGTGCAAAGGAAAAGATTAACATTTTGACATTCACTTTTTCTTAGTAGAAAATTTTGTGTTTTGTGACTGAAAATCATGGCACCGTTGCGAAGAGCATGTGGTTGCGCTGCTGTCACATTAACAAATACGAATGAAAGTCTAGTCAAGTGAACGATAATGTCTTAGTACGGGTATCTCTGCTATGCAGCTAGACAGTTCCGAAGTAGATACACGCAGTTAGAACGCCTATAAATATGTCTATAATATCCGTTATCTTGTAAATAATACAAAAAATTCGAAATAAATGTGCTAGATTGATATGAGAAATAATTATTTAGTAATATAATTGACTTTAATTTAATCTACTGAATATTTTATCTCCTAGCAACCACTTCACTAGTTCATAAAATCGTTCTTCTACTGTTAAAGCGAAAGTTTCATGTAGTTTTAGAATGTTGTGGAACTTTCAAAATTTTTACTCTGTTTCTTAAAGATTGCTTTTCATATGCGAGACTTCGTAATCCCTAAGATTTCTGTTGGCTGTGAATGAGGGGTTTCGTTTTCATATCAGCATATCAAAGCCCTCGTTGAAACACAAGTAAAATTTGATAAAGTGTCGGATTTAGTTTCCTGTGAAGTCTTCAAGAACACTTCCTTCCCAAATTTTGTATTTCTTTCTGAAATCTACAAAACTGGCTGACGTTATTGACAGTATAGAAAAATAAAAACATTCCTCTGTATTTACGGTACAATACGTCTTTCTGTTTCACTAAAGAACATATAACGTAATATCTTTTTCGTGAGCAAGATTGGGTTTACGTTGTCTAAACCATGACTAAGGAATGTTGAAATAAATAAGAATACGATGCAATAGTTCCTAATTAAGCTTTTACGACTAGGCGAAACACAAACAGAAGCCAGACTTACGATAACGCTTTTATTGGTCCAGCACGAATTTCAGCAGAACTCCACAATATAAGACAGCAGATATCAGATTACATTTATCTAATTGAACGTCTACACCCACACATCCACATGAGCAACTGTCGTATCGTCCTTTTTAGCTATCGTTCTTATCACAGTCTCATACGTCACTTTCTCTCTGACCTCAAATGTGTTGCCAACAATATTCTCGTGAGAGAGAGAAGATGTCACGTTAAGTTTTGAAGTAAAAAGGAGAACAAATTCAAATTTACGTAGGAAAAGGAACTAAAAATGAAAGTTATATTAGAACATACGCTGCAAACATTTTATGGAATTCATAGAATCCACAATGGTACTCATTTACAGCTGAGACAATATTTCACGTTAAATGACATATTCATGCAGACATAGTACACCAAAGTTTCACTTCTCTTATGGCATTCTTGGAGCTCTGATGATTATTAATTGATTTCAACCCAATATCTCTTGATATGGAACTGAAAATACTGAAGAGTTTAATTAAAACCGAAATTTTCTGTTCAATCTTCAGAATCATACTGCTAAACGAATCTGGATTACTTATTATTTTCAATAGCTTTTTGCAATTCTCTTGAATCAGTTTTGCAGTCTTGATTTGAAGATAAAGTGAACATAACGAAGCATTCTTTTGCGGATGTCTACTTAATTTCTTTTGTAAGTGCTATAAAAATATTTTTTCCGAAAAGTAATTAACTTTTTGCGACAATTGCAAATGAATGTCTATTTGCATAACATTTTTGTTCTTTTTAACAAAATCCAGAGCATACATTTGTTTCTCTTACACTTTTATATGTGAAGATTTTAATCAAATAGTATGTCGTGCAAAGGGATGAACGCATACGATGAATAATAATAGACGTGAAATCTAAGATGTTGGCTGTTTATTTTATTCTTCGTTTCTCTATATTTCTTTACGAAATGAAAAAATTCTTAAAAGACGAAGCTTAGCTTTCGTTGAATACTACCTTCATGTATTTACTGTCGACAAACTTTACTTTCATTTGGGTTTCAACTAAGAAATGCTCGAAATGCGAATAGAAGCAAGGTTTCCTTCAAACGATAGTGGAGGTAATGATATCAGAAATCGCCTGGGGAATAAAAACTATTCTACGGCAAAGGCGTTTTTCAAGAAAAATGTTTCAGCTCTGCTTCAATAATGTAGTTATAGAAAAAATCATTATACTCATTTTACAAGAAAAGTGTTTAAAATCTTAACAGTGTCCAAATGAAAATGGTAAAAATGTACCTCTCCTCCAATGTCAATATTTCTCTAAAGTTGTTTTTGTAACTAAGATTCCTTATCCTAAGCCATCAGATAAATAAACGAAATGTTAGAATCTTGAGTCAATACTTTTTCCTTTAAATTCGCACTTCTTTCAGTCTTTAAACAAAACCTTTCAAAGGAATCCACGAATACGACAAAATAATAGAGATATAACAAATGAAAAAAATGAAAAAAAAACCCCACAGGAAACCACTGAATTACGCCAAAAATGTAGATCTTAAACAGCAGAAGGTAATTAATTAAATGATCGAGCTTGGTTGAAGGCAAAGTACAATATGAACACCACTGAGCGAATGATAAAGCAGAACTTCGTTTTAACGTTCTCCCAAGGACCGCAACATACATGTGAATCAGTCCAAATGCTGTTTTAGACAAGGCTGACTCAGATCAGAATTCAAGGAAGTGGCGAAAGCGCAAAAAATAATAATACAAAAATTCTTTCTTTGAATGCTATGTTCACTAGCGGTTAAACTGTTACAGTTTTGAAAAAAAAAAAAAAAAAAAAAAAAACACCTTAAGTATATGTGTGTTTTAAGGATAGTTAAAGAGTTCTACATAAAACTGTATGAAGTGGATGCTGCACCTGTTTCAAGCATAAAGAGTGCATATACAGGCTCTACTGCACCGAAGAGCCGAAACATTATGACCACCTGCCTGATATGCGGTTGATCCTCCACGATCCGCCAAACTGCTCTTGCCCGGTGAGGCAAGGACGATACAAGATTTCTAAAGGTGTCTTGTGGAATGTAGCACCAACACGTTATCAGCAGATACTTTTACTCTTCCAATTAAGTGGTTGATCGGATTTGCTAGTCCAACACAAACGAGAGATGTTCGATCCGCGAACCGTCATCAAACAATCCGGGCAGTGTGACATGGCGCATCTGGGCAGAAGGCACTACTGAGGGGGAACAATCTTGCCATGAAAGGATCTACCTAATCTGCAAGGATGTTTAGGTAGGTGGTAGACGTCATAGTTTCCTGTACATGAATGACTGGACACTAAGTTTCCCAGTAGAACATTGTCCAAAGCATTACTCTTCCTCTAAAGGCTTGTTTTCGTCCCGGGGTGGATCCTGGTCACGAAACTTCCCTTGGTAAACGACGCGCACGTACCCGGCCGTTTGCATGGTGCAACAGAAAACGAGATTCAACGGACCAGACGGCTTTCTTCCAATCATTTAAGGTCCAGTTTTGATGTTTACATGACCGGAATTCGCATTGGCACCCGGAGCTGCCTGCGGCTCCCCAGCGCCATTTCAACAAGGTTCGATATACTGTGTGTTGTGACACATTACTTCCATCACCAGCATTTGAATTACCGGCGAATTACGGCACAGCATCTCTTCTTCTGGATCATACCATACGTGATAGATTTCGCTTACCCTCTAGCATCGATGAGACGTGGGCGGCCCACACTTTGCTGGAGGTTCGTGGTTTTTACCTCATCGGACCACTTTTTGAAAGCACTAATCACGATTGACCATGAGCATTCCACAAGCCTTGTCTCTCAAAAATTGCTTGTCTGGCTATTACAATTTAGCCTTTGCCAAACTCGCTTAAGTCCGCTGTCTTTCCCACCTGAAGAACAAGAATAACACTGTTTAATACAGTTCAGTATCAGGTGTTATTTATACCGTTTCATGAACTTTCACACCCGCCGTCCTTTACCTGCAAATAATTCAATTTGCATAAAGAGCCGGTCATAATGTTTTTGCTCTTGGATGTATATCAGTAGAAGTTACCTATGTAATTAATTTTGTTAAGAAATGTGAGTTGGCCATGCAATTAATTTTGTTAAGAAACGTGAGTTACCCATGCAGTTAATTTTGTTAAGAAACATGAGTTGCCCATGCAATCAATTTTGTTAAGAAACACGAGTTGCTCATGGAATTAATTTTGTTAAGAAACATGAGTTGCTCCATTGAATTTAATTTTGTTAAGAAACATGAGTTGCCCATGCAACTAATTTTGTTTAGAGCAAGAAAGGAGGAAGAGCTCCACAGAGGTAGATAAATTTATGTGGATATCGTGGAGGAAACCGCCGAGAAATAGAAACTACGCTCTCCCAGGTTTTCATTAGGTGGCTCAATAATGGGAGGAGTCCGAAGGCTGGAACAATGCTACAGTGATCCGGCTACATGAAAAACGGGTCCTCGAAGACTTCAGAAATGAGATTCTCGAGGAAAATGAGATCCTACTTCCCAGAGGATCTCAGGAACTAGTGACCTATCAGCTTCCTATCAGTTGTTTATAATTTCTTCACTAAGGTACTATAATGAATTCAACTTTTTTCTTCTAAATTATAATGAATTCGGCTTCTTCTAATAAGCTTATAATGCTTGTTGTTTTAATTATATCATGAATAAACTTTCCTGCTAATAGTGTAGTAATAATAATAATGAACAAGCTTTTAACTGCTAGTAATGTTGTAGTAGTAATTAAGATGAATAAAGTCTTATGCTGGTTGTTAATAATAACAACTAATGAAATAAACCTAACAGCCAGACAGAGGTCTGACAAAACTATGAACTGAGAAAGACGTACTTACTAAGACAATCTTTTATTAGGCAAACTTCTGTTATTTATCCACACTCACTTCATCGGTCACACAACTACTCGATATCTGGCTCTCACATAAACGAAGATCTCTTTACACACGAAACAAAGCTCTCACCATACAACAACAGCTCTCTGACACATAAACAACAGCTCTCTCTACGCACATCAACAAAAAGCTCTCTTCATACAACAACAGCTCCCTCGCACATAAACAACCGATCTCCCTGGTATCGTTGAACGCGCCTATTTATACCGGCTACCACCACGTCATGACTTACACTCATTGCCAGATCTCATTCAGCGGGAGAAATAACATCTCGTTCAGTAAGAAGATAATTTACATAGTAAAATAAATAAACCAGAGATAGTAAAAATCAAAAGGAAAGTGAATCTAGAGTATACGTTACATCATCTCCCCCTTAATTTTTTTTTTTGTTTTTCGAAAAACCTATCAATTTTGGAGTGTAAGTCTTACACTTCGTTGACTGACGTTTATCGACCTCGTTTTTGTTGTTGTTTTGGTGGCAGCAGTATGTACAATATCAAACTTGGCATGACAAAATCAAGAAATCTGTATTCGTCTGTGAAACACTTTGTATACTTGAACAAAAACAAACCTGCATCGGCATACCTTCCTTTTATTCTGCCTAGCAGGAATCACATTTTTAATTTCAAATTACGTTCTCATATTATCGTTGAATACACACCAACTGTATCAGCAGCGAAGATTGCCTGTAGCTACCTAACAGTAACAATTTTTATTATTTTACCCCTAAGCACATAGATATATAAAAAAAATTTGGATTAGTAGATGGACATAGAAGAAATATAAAAAAAAACACATATATACACAAAAAAGAATGCATAGGCCCACACGAAAAAAGAAATTCTGACACGCCAACTGGTCGTGCAGGAAAAACAACAAACGGAGAAAAGAACCTGTCCACGAGAACTTACTTATCTCGAGGACGCATAAAAACTCTAGTACGATAACATTTTCCAGGCCTAATCGGACTGGTAAATTCAGGTGGCGTAGATCTCTTTAAGGACGTGACTGGATCATCTGTAGTCTGTCGGTCAAGAAATCCCGGCGGCTGACAGGAACGGTCAGGAACGGCTGATGTCCGTCGGTCAGGAACGGCTGAAGTCTGTCGGTCCGGAAATCCCTGCGGCTGACAGGAACGGGCTCCCCCAGGCTTTTGATATGTAGTCCCTTTGTGCTGTGGCCCGTGGTGTCCTTCCAGCATTCTTTTGGACGGACGTGGCTTCGGCCACATCGTTTGTTTTCGCTTTCTCCCTCGTGGCATGAGAGTAGAAGCAGGCATCGGCCCTGTTTGCCCTGAGCGTAGGTTCCAGGGGCGAAACCCGGGCGGATGCAAGGATCTCTGCCTTCGTCTCTGTTGCGGCGAAGCAGATTGGGGAGACAAGTTACGTTTTCGACCAGCTTTTGGTGTTACTGGACGGTTTGTAATTGGTGTTTGACGTTTAGGAATCGTCGAACTATTGTCCATAACTGATAAATCAGAAATATCTGAAGACTCTGAGTCGCTGCTGTAAATTAGTGGTCGTGCAGGGCGATGTTTATTTCTGCCTGTAGGAATACTCTCTGACGAGGTATTCAAGGAAATAGGAGCTTGTGTTGGTGCAGAGTTATCAGGAAACGGTGCAGCAATAGTCTTGGCAATGGTTGGAGGGAAAGGAACGATACTAGTATTTGAAGAACTTGATTCGAGCCTTGGTCTCATGGGAGAATCAGGTTGCATGTTTGGAAACCCGTCTTGAGGAGGGGAGGGTGAAGAAAAAATCACTGGAGATTTTTCAAAAATGTTTGTTGGTTCGTCCAAAATTTCTGGAGGTTGATCGTGAGATATAGACTCTTGAGTCTGTGGAACAGAAGGTTGAGTAGGGTTGATTATAAAATAGATATTTCGTTCATGATACTTGCGACACTGAGCAACGTGTACGTATTGAAATTGATTGTCAGGTTTTTCAAGAATAATGTTATTTTCAAACACATTTGCCACCCGATATGGACCTTCGTAGCTGGGGCAAATTTCTTCACTAAAGTACGAGAAACAGAAGACTGGAAGTGCGTTTCTACGAGAGTGAGATCTCCAACGACAAGATCTGGTTCCCTACGCCTAGTATTATAGTATCTTGCTTGAGCCGCTTGTGCTCCTAGCATTGCAACACGAGCTTTTTCAGCCATGATTCGTACTGATTGAGGAGTTGGTCGCTGGTTTAGTTCGTCGATAATCCCCGTTAAATTTTCAAAAGGGGTCTTGATTTTGCGACCCAGAAAAAGTTCTGCAGGAGTAATTTTAGTAGATTCGTGAACAGACGAGCGGAGGGCGAACGAAAAAAACTCAAGGTGGTCATTCCATCGCTCGTGATGATCCATGACAAATGTAGCATTCATTTTCACTAGCGTGCGGTTTACTCGTTCCGCAGGATTACTCTGGGGATGATATGGGGAAATGAATTTATGCTTAATGTGTAGTCTCGCACACATTCTTTCAAAAATGTCAGAAATAAATTGAGGACCATTATCCGAAACTACTTTATTAGGTGCACCATATCTAGAGAATACTTCATTAATTAATACATTACAAATAACTTCTGCAGTAGCGGCTTTAATGGGAAAAACTTCAACCCATTTAGAAAAATTATCAGTTAATACTAAAACGTAACGAGCTTTGTTTTTAACAGATAAAGGATAAGGTCCCAATAAATCTATTGAAATAATGTCAAAAACATGAGAACTTGAACTAGATTTCAAGTGACCGGCCGGTCTTACATTACGGTAATTATTAATCTGACACAAGTGTCATGATTGAACGTATGCGAGCACACTTTGGTACATGCCAGGCCAATAGGCAATATCCCGCAATTTACAACGGGTCTTGCGAATACGTAAATGGCCTGTAAGAGGTTTGTCATGAAATTCGTTTAAAAGAGCCATTCTAAGGGTTCGCGGAATACATGGGCGAAACTCTGCCCTAGTAGTCCTAGATTTCGTATAGTAAAGAAGACCCTCTATGACTTCAAAATGCTGTGATCTCCCAGCCAGAGAAGGGTCACTGTGTAGGGGCGAACCCGCAAGCAAAAAAGTATAGATATCCCCCAAATCAGGATCATTTACTAATTCTGCCATTATCTGCTCTCTGGATGTTATATCAGCTATTAGAAGTAAAGGCTGACATCCAGGAGTAGTTTCTGTGGGGACCCCACTACTCGGAACGCGAGACAATGCGTCCGGTAATTGATTCTTATGACCTGGCTGATACGAAATTGTGATATTGCTCTGTTGTAACTCCAGAGCCCACTTCATAAGTCTTTGAGAGAGATGCTTAGCAGAATTCAAATACTGAAGGGCAGAATGATCCGTAATTATGTTAACTGTCAATTCGTTAAGATAACATTGAAATTTGTCAAGAGCGTACACAACAGCAAGACATTCACGTTCCGTAGCTGAATAATTGCGTTCAGCTTTGGCTAAAGTACGAGACGCAAAAGCTATTGGATGCCCAGCTTGTGACAAAACGCAACCAAGACCAACTCCGGATGCGTCAGTATAAATATCAAATTCCTTAGCATGATCCGGGAAAGCCAACACAGGAGGCTGAGTCAACGCAGACTTCAATGTTTCAAATGCAGCGTTAGCCTCAGGTGTCCAAACAAACTTCTTGTATTTACGTTTCAAAGCATACAATGGCTCACAGATTGTAGCATAAGCGGGGACGAACTGCTGATACCATCCGATCATTCCCAGAAAGCGTGATAGTTCTTTTGCTGTTTTATGCCGAGGAAAGTCAAAAATAGGCCTAATTTTTTCATTATCCGTAAATAAGCCATGGGGAGTGATTTTCAACCCCAGATATACAATCTCGTCCCTCGCTATCTGGCATTTACTAGGTTTTAACGTCAAGCCAGCATTGTATATGAGTTGGAACACCTGTTTGAGCAGAGAAAGGTGCTGGTCAAAAGTCTCGGATGTAATAATAATGTCATCCAAATATACATGCACATGGGGACCCAGAACAGGTCTGAGAACCGTATCCATAAGCTTGTGGAAAGTAGCAGGTGCAGAAGCTAATCCAAAGGGCATACGTAGGTACTCATAAGCCCCAAAAGGAGTCACAAAGCCTGTTTTATCGACAGAGTCCGGATGTACCGCCACCTGCCAATATCCACTCGCCAAATCCAAAGTGGACATCCATTTAGTTGATGACAGGTCATGCAAAATATGTGACATGACAGGTAGTGGATAATTGATCGTTCTCGTGACTTGGTTGAGCTTGCGGAAATCTGTCACGAAACGAAATTCATTGGGTTGTTTCTTTGGAACCAAAAAGGCAGGAGCAGCCCAGGCGCTTGTTGATTCCCTTATTATGCCCTGTTTAATCATCTCAGAAATTTGACGTTGCATTTCCTGTTTCTTATGGGGAGCACAAGGGTAAGGTTTCGTCGCTATCGGTTTCGAACCATCAGTGTCAATGACATGATAAACCACCTGTGTGAAACCAGGTTGATCAGAAAATAAACCAGGGCTTTCCTGCAAAAGTAGAGAAAGCTGGTTTCGTTGCCTCTCATTCAATTGGTTACTCAATAACAAACTCGTTATATCTATAGGAACCGTAGGAATCACTTCGATAGGTTCCGGAAAGGAAATCACATGTTGTACGAAATTCAGAGTAACTTGAAACGTATTAATAAAGTTCATTCCCATTAGACATTTAACAGGTAGTTCGTCTATAAGCAGGAAAAAATGCGTAAAACGAGCCTTTCCCAGCCCTAAAGATAATGTGACAGTTCCTGTGATACTGAAGATTTCGTTATTTGCACCTCGCAAATACTGCGTCGCAGGCTGAACGTGTATTGCAGGAAAATTGTCAGTGCAAAACTTCGTATTTAGGGCTGATATTTCAGAACCAGTGTCGAACTTTGTCTCGACAATAATATCTTCAATTGTCAAGAACACATCAGGCAACTGAGGAGTTTGGACAGTCACTAATACTGTTTTAGGGTCAGAATGCTTGGTATCAGGAAGCAGGACCGACCCTTGGTCTACTTCCTTTGGAAGTTTAAAGGATTCCTGGTTGGATTATCATGCGGTCTGAAACCTCGGCCCTGCCGGATATCGGGAAAATTTTCACGATGAGGAAAACTGCGTGAAAACTGCTGCGGGAACTCCTCATGTCTGTTGACATTTTCATTTCCATTACTTCTTCCCTCAGCACGGGCAGAAAAATTATTGCCTTGAGCATGAAAACGTTCCGAATTCTGCGGATTGGAACGGGGTCGAGCATACTGTGCATTTGTACGGTATCCAGAAGATTGATTAGAAACAAGCGGTTGGTGTACCACTCTTCTATGCGGTGGAACGTATGAAGCTTGGGCGTGCACTTGTGTACGCTCGTGTTGAAAGTTATTAGGCCTATTATGCCGCTGAGGGTTTTCGTAATAAGCCTCGCGGGGTGCCCGAGCATGGTGAGTTGAACCATGTTTGCCGTGTCGCTCTTCATACGTTCGTATGAGGCGAAGGCATTCATGAATTGTAGCAGGGTGTCGAACCTCAAGAAAATCCTGTAGAAATGGATCGAGCTGCTGCAATAGGGTGTCCAACATGTTGACATGACTGGCATGTGGATCCCATAAGTTATATAAGCGTGTTGTTTCCAAAGCAAATGCAACAGGGCTATCGTTGGGTCCTTGCTGACGAGAAAAAAGTTGTTGTGCAAGGCTAGCTCGACTGAGGCCAAAAGGAAAGACCTCCAAAAATTCTGCTCGGAAATTCTCATAATGAGAATCCGGGTTCGACACTCTCCACTGCCGATACCAGGTCTTAGCGGTATAATTCAAGCAAGTGCCTGCTATTTGTACTTTGCAGTCTTGAGGAATATTGTAGAGATCAAAATGATCTTCCAAATCTTCGAGAAATTTTAAGGACCCCTCCAAACCATTGAAAAGAATTGTTCCTGCATGCGGCACGAAATGGGCAAGCATTCTGCTTCGCTGAGAGGATTGAACTCCCTCAGGTACGACCCGTGACTCAGAGTGATAGGAAGCTGGTGAATTACGAAATTGTTAAGAATGCCTGGGTACATGTAGATCACTTATATCAAAGTGAGCCCCACGGGCTTCTTGCAGATGGTCGAAATTAATCCCATCACCATCGAAATTTGATTTAGGGTAAGAAATTGAAGTTGTCTCAGGTAAGGAAGACATGGGTAATAATTGTCAAGATCTCGTGTTCGAGAAAAGTTCGGGCGCCAATTATAATGAATTCAACTTTTTCTTCTAAATTATAATGAATTCGGCTTCTTCTAATAAGCTTATAATGCTTGTTGTTTTAATTATATCATGAATAAACTTTCCTGCTAGTAGTGTAGTAATAATAATAATGAACAAGCTTTTAACTGCTAGTAATGTTGTAGTAGTAATTAAGATGAATAAAGTCTTATGCTGGATGTTAATAATAACAACTAATGAAATAAACCTAACAGCCAGACAGAGGTCTGACAAAACTATGAACTGTGACAGACGTACTTACTAAGACAATCTTTTATTAGGCAAACTTCTGTTATTTTTCCACACTCACTTCATCAGTCACACAACTACTCGATATCTGGCTCTCACATAAACGAAGATCTCTTTACACACGAAACAAAGCTCTCACCATACAACAACAGCTCTCTGACACATAAACAACAGCTCTCTCTACGCACATCAACAAAAAGCTCTCTTCATACAACAGCAGCTCCCTCGCACATAAACAACCGCTCTCCCTGGTATCGTTGAACGCGCCTATTTATACTGGCTACCACCGCGTCATGACTTACACTCATTGCCAGATCTCATTCAGCGGGAGAAATAACATCTCGTTCAGTAAGAAGATAATTTACATAGTAAAATAAATAAACCATATCATCATCATCATCATTGTCAACCATTATCAATCCACTGCTGGACGAAGGTCTCCCCAAGTTTCCTCCACAACGGTCTGTCTTGTGCCAGTCTCCTCCATGTCACTCCCGCATATTTACGAATTTCATCCACCCATCTCCCATGTGGTCTTTTTCTGGGTCTTTTCCTGTCCCTTGGAATCCAATCTAAAATTTCGGCTGTCCATCTATGGTCTGTCCTTCTGGCAGTATGTCCAGCCCATTGCCATTTCAGGGATTTAACTCTGATCATGATGTCTTCCACTCTCGTCATTTTTCGGATCCACGAGTTCCTCTTCTTATCTCTCCTGGTTATACCAAGCATGCACCTCTCCATGCTACTTTGAGTTGTCTGCAGCCTTTGTATGTCTCTTTTAGTTAAGGTCCACGTCTCTGCACCATACGTGAGCACTGGAAGGATGCATTGATCAAACACTTTTCTTTTAAGACATAATGGCATATTGCTCTTGAAAATTATGCTGTTTCTTCCAAAAGCTCTCCAGGCAAGTTTTGTACGCCGATTAATTTCTTCATCAATGTGACCCTCACTTGATATCTGCTGTCCAAGATAAACATACGTATCTGTTATCTCCAGTTTTTCTCCATCAATCGATAAATCTTCATTTCTTGTAAAAGCATTGAACATCACTTTTGTCTTCTGAAAGTTCCTTTTTAATCCCATCCCACTTTTTTACTCTTGTCAGCAAGTTCCTGGATCATACTCTGCAGCTCTGATGGGGTAGTTGCAAAAATGACTACGTCATCAGCAAAACGAAGGTGGGTTAGATAATCTCCATTAATCTTTATCCCTTTGTTTTCCCAGTTCAGTGATTGAAAGACATTTTCCAATGTGGCATTAAAGAGCTTTGGAGATATGGTGTCACCTTGTCTCACTCCCTTTCCAATTTTTATGTGTGTTGTATTTTCAAACAGCCGAATCTTTGCACTTGCATTTTCATAGATGTTATTAATAATACTAATGTATGCATCTTCAATACCGCAGGATTTCAGAGCCGTGGTAACTGCTGATGGTTTCACCGAATCAAAGGCTTTTTCATAATCGATAAAAGCCATGCACAATGGAAGTTCATATTCCCTCGCTCTTTCAATTAGTTCTCTCAGTACGTGGATATGATCTATTGTGCTGTAGCCACTCCTGAATCCAGCTTGTTCTCTCGGTTGAGCCATGTCCAGTGTTACCTTCAAGCGGTGTGAAAGAACTTTAGTGAAGATTTTATAAACCACTGACAGGAGGCTGATAGGTCTGTAGTTCCTGAGATCCTCAATGTCACCTTTTTTATGTAGCAGGATCATTGTAGCATTGTTCCAATCCTCAGGAATCTTCCCTTCATTAAGGCATTGAGTGAAAATTTGGGCGAGTACTGTTTCAATTTCTCCACTTGCTTCTTGTATGATGTCTATAGTAATTCCATCTTCTCCTGGAGCTTTCCCCCGCTTCATGTTCTTGATTGCATGAGCAACTTCTGCTGGGAGGACTGGAAGAACTCTGGTACCTTTCATGATGTCTGGAGTACATGTATCATCCCTTTCATATAATTTGGAGTAGAAATCTTTCACTCTTGTCAAAATGTCGCCTCTATTTCTTGTTATAGAACCATCTTCTTTTCTCAGAGCCATAATCTGTTTTCTTCCCTTACTGAGATGTCCCTTTGCTATCTTTAGGCTTTGGTTGTTTTCAATTGCTTTCCTCACTAGCTCACAGTTGAATTTCCTTACGTCTTCAGTGATACTTTTTCGTGCTGTCTTGCATAGCTCTATATATTCCACTTTGGAAGTCACATCTTCTTTAGTTGTCCTCATCTCTCTTCTTTTTTGCATCAACATTTTGGTTTTTCCTGATAACTTGTTTACATGCAACCTGTTCTTAGACCCAGCTAATTTTGTTGCTGTTTCCATAAGAGCTTTGGTTACTTTTCTGTTAACTTCAGAAATATCCACTTCTTCCGATGTTAGGCCTTCTAAAGCAGAGAATCTGTTCTTCAGTTCCAACTTGAAAGTATTATGGTGTTTTTTAAGGTTGGTTATGTCAATACATTTTGTTTGTCTTATGAGCTTGCCACGTTCCAGTTTAGTGTTGAGGTGCATCTTACATCTCACCAATCTATGGTCACTACCTGTGTTGAACTTGTTCAGCACACTGCAGTCTTCGATGACGAATTTTTTGTTACACATAATAAAATCAATTTCACTTGTCGTCCCAATTGGATGTCTCCATATATGTTTATTTATTACATAGTAATAAATAAACCAGAGATAGTAAAAATCAAAAGGAAAGTGAATCTAGAGTATACGTTACAGTACAGTCACATCACTTTAAGGAAACACTAAAAGTGACTCACCCAACAGAACAACCTGGGTTCAGGATTGGCTACAGCATTATGGAACATATCCAGGTACTGACAGAACTAATTGAAAGAGCGAATGAATATTTATTGGCGCTAACTACATGTGGATTTTACTGGTTGCGAAAAGGATTGTGATTCCATGAATCCATCAACAATCAAAAAAGTTTTGAAATCCTGAGGTACTAAAGATGCGCTCGTTAATATTGTTGATAATATCTACGAAGGTGTAAGTGTTTGACTGGGACACAACGCGTATAAATACTGGAAAGGGAGTGAGACACACCCAGTGAAAGTCATAAGCTTTTAGTAACTATTGTGAAATACGAGGAACACGGATAAGTTTTGTGTGTGGTGCTTCTAAAATTATTGTCTCTAGCTATTGACGAAGTTCAAAAGCTATTATTGACGAAGTTCAAAAGCTATTATTGACGAAGTTCAATAACTGGCTACACAAAAATGGTTTGTTTTTATGCGAGTGAGACAGACAGTACTAGGAAAAGAGTAATTGGAGACCTAGAAAGCCTTTATTGCCTTTTTCTAAAAACACGTTACGTGATTCATTAGTTGATCACACACCACTGTGTTTTATAGAACTACACGTGCAACTGAGTTTAGTGCAGTAGTTTGTTAAAGCGTTGGATTTAAAAAGTGATCAACTTAAACACACTTGTAAGAAATTCCCATCTATTACATATGAAAAGCTTAAGAACGCCTCAAATTTGAAAATTAATGAAGCAAAAACTGTTTAAGTTAGCAATGAACGGTTAAACAAATGTGAGAAAGCTTAAAACTGTAATTGAAAATTGTTGGGAAACAAAAGAGGCACAAACTACAAAATTATTGACGAAGTTCAAAAACTAAAACAAACAAACAAAAAACTCGACTGAAACATGAATTTGAAATTTAATTTTTGAATTCGCACACTGTATATGTGGATGTTCATATTATTTAAAAAAACATTTTTTAAAAGACATTATTAATATGAATTAATTTTTATATGGTGAGAATACGATATAGTATATAAAAATTAATTCATTAATATGAATTAATTTTTATATACTATATCGTATTATCAGTTTTATTTCAAGTGTTTTTTTTTGATTGGAGGTTTAACGACCACCGTGAGCAACTCAATGGGCTATAAGCAGTCGCCCGTCCCTAATTTAGGGTCACTGGTTCCAGGGATGGGAGAGAGCCAGTGCCGTAAGACAAACACAACATCCATGCCTCACCGGGATTCGAACCCGGACCCCTTCGGACGAACGATCAGAGGCCAACGCCTTAGACCACTGCGCCACCGGGGCGGCTTATTTCAAGTGCGCAGTAAGTGATTAAAATTACTGGAAAATGTGTTAAAATTAAAAAAAAAAATTAAAAATTCTGACGTGATACAGAAAATGAATTGCATCTTTGAAATAAGCAAGCAAAAACGATTAGGAATTATCCATTACTTTTAAAAAGATTAGAAAACTGCTTTTAAAATGTTGACCAGTTCAACAGAATCAAATACGTGCATTCTAAGCTATTATATGTGAGTAAACGAAACAAATATTTGCACTAATAAATATAGTTTTCCATATTTAGAACTCTGAAATTATAGTTTGTTCTATATGGGAATCAAAACGGTACTTTCATTAGTTTCCATGGATGAAAACAACTATGATGTCGAATGCATTATCAATACCGGCAAGAAGGAGTTTGTGAATTTCGTTCGCTTTCTTTCTAAAGACCAATACATTCAATCAAGGTTATTTTCGATATCAACAATGTTTTACAGCGTCGATGATATTTCATGTACATATGTAACATCATCAACCATCATCAGTCCACTGATGGATGAAGATCTCCCCAAATGTTTTTCAGAACTCTCTCTCTCTCTCGAGAAATTCTCATCCATGTACCTCCGGCATGCTTCTGAATTTCCTCCACTCATACTCCACGTGGTTTTCTGGCGTTTTTCTGCCTCTTTTCATCTAATCTAGCATTTCGATTGTCTAACGGTAGACAGTTATTCCAGCAACACAGTAGTTCCAGCTGCCTGAGTGGATATGTATCAGCATTTTTCTGAGATGGCATCAAGACGCTGCAAGCATCAAGCAAACGCATTTTCCTATATCTGTGGCCTGCTTATGAAGACAAAAGCAAAACAGTACTCGATGAAAGCGTCTACTAAGATGTGTGAGGCCTACAAGGCATGTTTCGGCATGCCTGTTGGGGATCAAGATAAACCCTAGGCACCTTATTTCACCTGAGAGCACTGCAACAAAACTCTGGAAGGTAAGATCGACAATTGAGAGAAACCCATACTACCCCAACCGAAAAGATCTCAATGACTTTATCAGAGATATTGGTCTTACCATGTACAATGCTGAGATTTTGACGTCTTGGCTCAAGCGGTGGAACTAGTTGATGGGAGATAAGAGGAAGCACCACCAAGCTTTTTCAGCTTCTATACCCGTCAGGTTGGGCTCTGCTTCTGTTACAATGTGAGAGGTGTGTTAGAATAAATTGCAATAGTCTGTAACCCGAACAAGTGACGCCTCTTCGTTGACAACTCACCCAGAAGAGTGAAAGCCGTGCTACTTCATAACGGGAACAAGTACCCGTCTTTTACCCCGCCTCACTCAGTGCAGCTCAAAGAGGATTACAACAGCATCAAGAGCTTGTTTGACGCATTGAGGTATGATGAGTAGTACAGCCTGAAGTTTATCGGAGACGTCAAGACGGTGGCATTCCTAATGAATCTCCAAGGCTGTTTTACAAGTTTTTTCTTTGCCTTTGGGACAGCAGGAAAACCACAGGCGAGACTGGAAACAGCGAACCGAGTTTTCTGTGGGTGAAGAACAACGTCCTGTGGGAGTCACTGATGAATCCCCGAAAGGTGCTGATGTCCCCATACACATGAAATTTGGCCTTATAAAACAATTTGTCCTAGCTGTTGAAAAGGAGCCGGCAGCCTTCAAGTACCTGAAAGACGTCTTCCCTTAGCTGTCTGGGACAAAGGTGAAAGTCAGTGTTTTCGGTCGACCACAGATAAGGAAGATCCTGCAGTGCAAGAAATTCACCAATATGCTCACTACAAAGGAAAAGACGCCTTGGAACAGATTTGTCGCAGTATTTAGGGACTTTCTGGGCACTCACAAGGTCTAAAACTACACTGTTAAAAATTTCAGTTCAACGTTTCCCCCATAATATGGTTTAATTGAATGAGTTTCACCAAAAATCGGTTATTTCAAAATTAAGGAAGCAGACACTTAAACCAAAGTTGGGTGGAACCCGCAGCAACAGTGTTTTTTTTTAGCGATTTGGTTCAACCATGATTCAACCTCTCAACCAATAGCACGGCTGGAAATAATTTTCAATGGCGGAGATAGCCGGAGAATAGCAATTAGCAACTAACAGTGGCGTAGCCAGATGGAGGGGGGGGGTTCGGGGTTAGAACCACTCCCTTGAGGGGAGACTGAGCACGAATTTAAAGCGATATATACGTGTATACGAGGCTTTCACCAATGGAACCCCTCCCCCTTAAGAAATTTCTAGCTACACTCTGGCAATGACCGCCACCGCGACCGTTCCAAATGAGCCAGCCATTCGTTTGTGAATAATGGCGGATCCTACACCACACACTTTGCTGTGTGTGAAGAAAACGTGAGTCGATACTTTTTAAAATTACGTTTATTATAATAATAAAAATAACGACATCGGCTACTCATGTTTGTTATTAGGCTCACGAACTGGTACATGTATGTTAGAGCAAACCAAAATGGCACAAGCAAAAGCATGCGATTTGAAATAAAGCCTCGTTTTAATCGTTACGTTTGGGAACAGCGTTAGTTCGCTGAATTTTGATAGGGTTATCTCATAACAAACCACTTAATGCTGGTCGAATAGCTTTGCCACGGGAAAATCAATGTAGTGGGTTGTATTGTTAATGATTCCTTTGACTGGGGTGGGTACAGTATTCTAAGCATATGTTATACTATCAAATGTGATAAGTGTTTTACTTTTCTGTGCAAGCCAGGTATATACTTGCTTTACTTTTCTTGGTTGTGGCGTACGTCGCTCTTAATCTCTTTGGGGCTTTGGGAAGAAGACACTATGTAATTTTTTGAACATGTAAAATAATATTTTTGAATGTTTCTTACATTAGAAAAAATGCTTTAAATTTTTTCATTAACTTTTATTTTGTTCTGGTGGATTACAAAAACTTCCATTTTTCGTCAAAGAACCTCCGCTTCCCCGAAAAAAATTCAATGTACGCCCCTGTATTCAGTCCTGACTGAATCCTACAGGCACTTATCAACTTGTTATCCTGAGATTGGGGAGGCATTCACTTCTGCTTTATAGAACAGCAGCTAGATTTGACAGCTTTCTTTTCTTTTTTTTTTTTTTTTTTTTTTTTATTGGAGGTTTAACGACCACCGTGAGCAACTCAATGGGCTATAAGCAGTCGCCCGTCCCTAATTTAGGGTCACTGGTTCCAGGGAAGGGAGAGAGCCAGTGCCGAAAGACAAACACAACATCCATGCCTCACCGGGATTCGAACCCGGACCCCTTCGGACGAATGATCAGAGGCCAACGCCTTACAGCTTTCTTTTCCTTTTCTTTTTTGTTTATTTCGCATTCTGAATTTGTCTACGTAAAACAACTGCGCGAAGGCACCACAATTTGTGATGTACGTCGCTTTTAATATTTTTGGGAAAAAGACACTATGTAATTTTTTGAACATGTAAAATACAGGGTGTTTCAGAAAATTTGATATCATTTGAAATGTAAATATCTGAGTAACTAAATCGTCTAGGCAAATGAAACTAAACAGGCTTAGTGTTGAGCAAAATAAAATTTATTTGTCAAAATTTGAATGAAAAATTCAAAGTTATGTGGTTTCATGAACGATTTCACAAGTTTTCAATATGCACCGTCTGTGACACAGCACATGTTAAGTCGGTAGTCCAGCTTCTGCCAAACACAATGCAGCTTGTTCCTGATGTGCTTAGTAGCGGAAGAGATGATTGTGCAGTTTCGGGAAACATTTCTGCG
The DNA here is from genome assembly GCA_039090855.1 of Macrothele yani. Lineage (NCBI taxonomy): Eukaryota > Metazoa > Arthropoda > Arachnida > Araneae > Macrothelidae > Macrothele > Macrothele yani. Next base: position 71,943,519 of record CM076996.1, on the reverse strand, counting down.
AAGCCCCAGGAAATCCATAAGAAGAGCAAGTCTGTAAACCCGGATTCCTCCAACGACAGTTTGGCGTATCGCAAGGGAACGCTTTCGAATGACACCCTACAAGCAAAAGCGTAAGCAAATCTGTGTCAGAAAAACTTGAAAAAGACGAGTTTGAAAATCGTCGTTTTCAGCGAGGAAACCACATTTCATACGGATGGCAAAATCAACAAGCATATTGTTCTCATTTGAGGCGAAGAAAATCCCCTTGCCACATTTGAGCACATGAGGGACATGCTGCATTGTGCTTCGCAGGAGTGTGACAGGGACATGCTGCATCGTGCTTGCAGGTGTGTAGCAGTGTCACAGGCCATTTTGAAAACTTGTGAAATCACTGTGAATTTAACTCTTGCCGATAACTACATACATGTGTCATGGCGAAAATTTTAACCTCTGGTGAATTTCGGAAAGACCTGATCAATCTTTCTGTTGGTTTATCGGAGATTAATTAATGCAAAAATTTTCTCCCATGACATACGTTAGAAGAAAATTCCTGGTTGAAAGGCAGGGGAATTCATGCGCAAAATTCGCTTGTCTTAATCACAACCAGGAAAACAAAATTTCATGTTGGAGAAAGAAAAAAAAAGAGAAAAAAGAATAATATTTGATTTAACTGACTTTGGGCTTTTGAAAATAATTATTTTATCTGTTCTTTTATCGCGATAGGAAAAGGCGAGTAGGTGTGCAGCTCAGAGAATCAAAATTAATTTTAGTTTAACAAACATCACGGAACGAGAGAAAAAGAAAATTAAAATGAGTGATTTTCTGCAAAGCAAGAATTCGCCATTTTTGCGTTCCTGTTTCCAAACGTCGTGGAAAAGTCACCCAAAAGTGTAACATCTTTTCGTCTTTTGGGGTAAGGAATTCAGCAACAGAATCTATTTTTAGACCTCAGGGTCAAAAGCCTGGGTCCCCTACGTGTTGAAGGTCAAGTTCATCTTCCCCTAGCCGACCAGAGGATGCACGTGCTGGTAACATTTTTTTTCGTGGAGAGTGTTGGACGCTGCAACGATGCCTGAGTGAAGGTCAGAGTGTCACCCCTGGCTTGCGTGGGAGTGAAATTCCGTTGGGAAGCCGTGAGTTGCTAGGCTGAAGTTTCGACCAATGGGAGGGGTCAGCGGTTTCAAGCACCCCAGAGTTTTATCCGTTGAGAGAAGTCACTTTTGTTCTGGTCCTCTGGCTGGCCGTCAGAGAAAGAGGGGACGGCGGAGTTTTTTTTTCTCCTCGCCTTTTGGCGGGAGAGAACCACAGAAAAAAAAAAGAGTTTTTTTTCATGGCAGCATTTTGCTGACCACCAGTCCACCACAATGGGACACTCTGGCTCTGGTATTCGTATTTGCATTCGAGGGGTTGACGATGTAGCACGCCGATAAAGAAGCCTCCCGCCGTCCGGAAACTTCGCCCTGGAGAGAACTTAGCCGAGGAAGGCAAGACATGCCTTCTCCCTTATGGAAATCCCGGAAAGAGTGGGCCCAGGTTCTACAGCGTCCTCATTCGGTTGCTACTCCGAAAAGGAGGCCTGCTTCAAAGGCCGAAGGAAAGAAGCAAAAAAAATAAAAAATAAATAAATAAATAAATAAATAAATAAAGGTTCCATCTCATCCCGAGGTTTCGAAAATGGTTACCTCGGCTATTAACCGTTTAAGGAAGGGAACTGGGAGGAAGAAAAGAAAGAAATACTAACGAGACTGTGGTTGTGCCAGGACTGTAAGCTGTGGTGAAAAAAAAAAAAGGAAAAAAAGAACGCCAGCTCGAAGGTAATGTTTTAGTCCATATCTTTCTGTATTGATATATAACATCCCACGCAGGGTACCTAAACTTCGAGCTGAGCATAAGAAACAAAAAGAAAAAGAGCACGTTTTTTTTTTGCCTCTGATTATGGCTGTGTTGTCATTCAGTTTTCAAAATTACAATTTATTAGTTCCTCAGGTATGAGTTCAGAAAAAAGAAAGAAAAAAAGAGAGGGGAGTTGAAAATGCTTTCATTTATGTTTTTTTTTGTGTTGTCATGTCTGGTATTTTAGCAACTTCCCAGGCCAGTAAATTTTGATGTATCAGAAAAATTTAGTTTAATGTTTGGGCACAGTAAATTTTGGTGCATCGATAATAGTTTAGTTGGGCATGTGATAATTGAAAAGCAGTGTTATTGTGATGTCGTGGGTGATAAAATAATAGTAAACATTTCTCTCTAGTCCTTTACAGCGTTGAGTTATTTTTTTTGAGTGAAGATAAATTATGGGATGATTTATATTGGAATTTTGGGAACATATTATAGTGTGATGAAATTGGAAACCTAAAGTGCTGTTTACATTCTTGGAGTGTTGAGTGTCGAAATTGAGATGGTAGGAGTGTTAATTGAGGACCAGTATTTTACATGCTCCAGATGAGTGTTAATCTCCCATTGGAAAGGGGTGATCTTAGGGCAAGCCGGGAACTTGTCCTAGGGCAGAGGGCTCTGAGTAGGGAATTTTCACCAGGATGCGATATGTGCAGAATAGAAGTTAAAGTATTTTTTGTTCTCAAGTTTAGTATTTCACAAAAAGGATGAACATCATGGGTTGAGAAGACACACTTTTAGCTCACCAGTTCCAGTATTAATTGTTCTTTTCTTTGGCCTAAATTTTCTGGTTTTTACTATAAGGTTAAAAGTCTAAATGTAATTTTAATTTTCAATAAGGTGAAAATATTTAGTGGGTTATGTAAATGGTCAGTGTTATTGTCTGAAGTGGACCTGCGCATTGCCATGGTGCAGAAGAATTTCCTTGCTAGTGATTTTTCCTGGGATATATGTAGAGAGAGATAAGTGAATTTTCCTGGGATATATGTGGATATAGAGATAAGTGAATTTTCCTGGGATATATGTGGATATAGAGATAAGTGAATTTTCCTGGGATATATGTGGATAGAGATAAGTGAATTTTCCTGGGATACATGTGGATATTGTGATTTAGGATTTCTTGGGATATATATAGAGAGAGATAAGTGAATTTTCCTGGGATGCATGTGGATATTGTGATTTTGGATTTCTTGGGATTTAGAGAGATAAGTGAATTTTTCCTGGGATATAGTTGTGTTGGTTCTGGGCCGGATGTTCCTGGAGTATTTAGGGTTGAAGTACGACAGGCTCTTGCAGGCGTGGTTGATCAAGGTGGGATCATGCATTGGTTCGAAAAGGGAGATCCTCGAGGACGTGGTTTTTTGGGGAAAACTTGTCTTCAAACCCCCCAGTAGTTTCGCTGCTCACGGAGATATGTACTGCCAGCGAGGGTCGGTCGAACGTTGCTTCAAGAAATGTGGTGAGATCATGTTAGAGGAAATTCTGTGCCTGATGATGATGTGTCGCACTTGAGGATTTTTTTTTCCTTTCCTTTTGCATAGGCTGAAATTGGATTCACGACCCAATTTCACGCCTTCAGCCTGACTGGTATTTTCTTCCTGTGTTGGTTCTCAAAACCCAGGGTAGTGTCTGAACTGAGAGTATTTGCCTCACCGCTACCTCAGTAATTCACTGCAGGTGTTAAATTTAAGTTTGTTTGGTGATTTAAAGTATCTAAATTTATTTGTTTATGATTTGCTGTAGTGTTAGGGAGGTAAATTCTAAATTCTGGTTGTTGGTGTTAGTGAACTTGATATTTAGTTTGGAAATTTAGTTAATTGGTATTTTGAGCTTTTGTTTACAGTATAGAGTTATTAAGTATCTTTAACTATTATGTGAAGTGCAGAGTGAGGTGATTTTTATGAGCAAGCTAGTGCAAGAAGATTGTTTGAATTTCTGAATTATGGTGATGTTATGAATAGTGATAATTTTTAAGATTAGTTAGTGAGGTTTCTTTATAAGTAAAGTAGGTTCATTCAGGGTAGTTCTATAGGTTATGTAATGTTTATTAATGCTTGTGCTCAGTGTAAATTCTGTTTTGAGGATAATTTACTTGGGTTGTTTACTTGCTGATAGTAGATTTGTTAAAGTATAATTTGTGGCTCTTAAAATAACTGTAAATTTAAATTGAAGTCTTCGAAGCTGGTCTGGGAGATTGCGGAGTTTGCTAAGATTGTTTAGGTGCTGTAAATTTTAATCAATAAGTGTAAAATTGTAAATTTGTCATTGAGCTAACTAGGTGAGAGAGAAGAGAGTACGTTTCAAAAGAACAGAACTTGTCCACCTTGTGGAATTAAAAATAATCCAGTATCTTTTTTTTTTGTGTAAGCTATGTGAATCATGGTATAATTTTGGATGCATGCCTCGTGTTCAAACCAACTGTGTTGAAATATGTAAAGTTGTGTTGTTCATAGGGCCAGTGGCCAAAGAGAAATGGAAAAGAAATTGAGATTCTGTTTTTATACTGCTGTGTTTTAGCAAACAACAAAAAGGAAATGCCATCGGATTGTCCACTAAATGACCTTATTAAGTTTTTAAAGAAAAATAATAAATACAGGCAGTAGCCTTTCAAAAAAAGTTCAAAATTAGTGCAGTGTGAAAATTTTTGTGTGCTGTTGTCTTCCATGACTTGGTCCCATGTACCCCACCTTAGCTTGACTAAGGCTATCGATCCGAATCCTGGTATTATAAGGTATTTCATAACTGCAATTTTTGTCCTATCCTTTTAAATTGACTTTCACCGCCTCCACAAGTTGTTATTGAACGAGTACATTTTATCGTATGACTTATAGTGACACATTTTCATACACATGCAACAATATCCACTTATTTTTGCTCTTTCAGATGACTCAACTCTGCGTGAACACAAACAACGCAAACTTTCCAATAACTTCTTGTGGAATGTAAATTTTAGATGCATTTTTTGTTTAGGATGTTCATGGCCTTTTCTAGTACTTAGAAAATATTTTTGTTTCGAAATGCATCCACCCATCTCCCAAATTTAACTTTTCTATAATTTCCATATTAAATTGCAATACCAGCATAAATATAGTAACGCTTTTAATAAAATAGCATCAATTCAATCTACTCAAAATAAATTATTTTTTTTTCTCACCATAACACATGTAAAACTACCGAAATGACACGATAACTATTTTAACTCCAATGTTAAAATATTTAATATATACATTTAAAAAGATGATATAATAAAATATGTTTACACATGAGATCTTTCGGTACCCAAAATGGGTACCATCTTCAGATGCTGTTAAAATTAACCAAACGAACGTGACAAGCACTGTGATATTTATATAAGACACACAGTCGTAATGACGTAACTAGTATGAAATGGGCTTAACCAATGAGAGTGGGACAACATTTGTTACTGGTCAAACATAATAGTAATAGGTTACGTCTATTGATTTATTATTACCTAACCCGACAAACCCAAGTATGTTTTCCACGGTATAGGTATAAATTCTGGTAAATTATCATTACATGCTGTATTCCCATATTTCATAATATAAAAACTCTCAACAAATCTTAAAGTTGATCTAGATTTTGGTGTGTTGAGAATTTTAATCTCATCCCAGGTAGGAAGGTAATTCTACACCAGAATTTATGGCCTACAGTAGGCTCCTTATTTTTTTTTTTTTTTTTTTTGATTGGAGGTTTAACGACCACCGTGAGCAACTCAATGGGCTATAAGCAGTCGCCCGTCCCTAATTTAGGGTCACTGGTTCCAGGGAAGGGAGAGAGCCAGTGCCGTAAGACAAACACAACACCCATGCCTGACCGGGATTCGAACCCGGACCCCTTACGGACGAATGATCAGAGGCCAGCGCCTTAGACCACTGCGCCACCGGGGCGGCACAGTAGGCTCCAACAAAGTTTCTGAGATAAGGCACGTACAGTCTGAGGATTGCAGCATTTTTCAAATTCTCAGCCAATGGAAGCAAGCTAATATTTTCAGGGTTATGTAAACAAAGTATGTTTTATTAAAGCATTGAAATTAAAATTATGTACCAAAGCATAACCTTGGTTTTCAAGTCGTGCTAAAGCTGTGGTTGTATCTATTTTTAACATCATATTTATGTTCTTCTAAACTAGCTGATATTGAACGAAATATGGAGCCTATGTACTTTTTTTGTTGTTCATTTTCTTCTATGCTGTTAAGAGGGATAATATATACACCATGTTTCATATCAAAAGGCACAGGGTCTCTGTCTTTCAGAAGTAAATATCGTTTTCATGGAATCTCTGTCTTTCAGATGTCATATCGTTTTCATGGAATAGCACAATTTCGGTACATAGGGAGGAGAACCAATGTATTTTCTTTGTTTCGGTTCATATATAGATGTAAACGTTGTAGTCCTGTTCCTTACTATCCTATGTATGGTTTCATCTGGATATTCATGATTACGGGTGATACACTGCTGGACAATTGCTAAGGACGGATCATAAACGGCTATATAGCGCATAAAAAAGTAAGTGTGTTGGAAGCCAAGTGAAATAAAATAATGTCAGAATGCCAGGACATTACAAGAAAGACAATTTATTGTGCTCTGAAATCCAGAAGGCTTTGGAACGTGTTCAAGTGACAAACAGGCCATTTTGTGCAGAATACGTAAACGTGAAAAAAATTCAATTACCGTCCGCAGGCGTTCCGGCGTAAGATGTCAATACGGGATATGTCCACCATGGAGGGCGATGCAAGATTCCACACGTCGTGTCATGCTTTGCACAACATTATCAAGCAGCTGTTGGGGTAATTTATCCCATTCCTCTGTCAGTGCACGGATGAGGGTGTCCTTGTTTATTGGAGGGCATTGGCGACCAGCAAGACTCCTCCCCAAAGCATCCCACACATTTTCAATGGGATTCAGATCTGGAGAACGTGCTGGTCATACGAGGCGTTGAATATCCTCGCTCTCAAGACACTCCTGGACAGCGACTGTTCGATGACATGTTGCGTTGTCGTCCATGAAAATGAATCTATCACCGACAGCACCACGGAACATGCAAACATGAGGTAGCAGAACATCATTAATGTATCGTTGGCCAGTCATAGTCCCAATTGGAAGCACATAGAGGGACGTACGGCCATTGATCATGATGCCAGCCCATACCATGACACTACATGCCGGATATCGGTCCCTTTCCTGTATGTTTGCTGGACAATATGCAGTACTACTATCACGCCTGATCAGTTGTCGTCGACAATCAGACGATAGACTGTATCTCTTCTCATCTGAGAAGAGGACAGCAGACCAGTCGTTATCAGTCCAATTGCGATGTTGATGGCACCATTGCAAACGGGCGGTACGGTGACGTCTGGACAATGGGATGCACACAACAGGACGGCGGGCGTATAGTCCTCCTTCATGCAAACGTCTGGCGACAGTTTTTCGGGAGATCCGCTTGCCAGTAGCAGCCGTAAACTGATTTGCTACCTCACTAGCTGTGCTGCGCCGGTGTCTTTTTGTTGATAGCACTATGTACCGATCTTCTGCAGGTGTCGTACTGCGAACACGACTTCCCTCGTGACGTTTGCTACACTCTCTATTTGTTTGAAATGATTTCCAAAGGCTTGAAACAACACTGTGGCTGACGTCGAACTCCCTGGCAACATCTGTTATTTTTTGCCCTTCTTCAATCTTGCCAATAATACGGCCACGCGTAAAATCATCTAGGTGATGTCGGGAAGACATACTGAAAATTGCAAGTTCGTCAATTGATTCTTTCCCTTTCAACTTTGCGTTTGAACAACAACGGTCAATACGCGTCAAATCCTTTATATCTCTTATCAGCGCTATGACGTCACGAACAAGTTCGGCAATCCAAAATTTGCATACGCACAACTCGTCTTACTGTATCCCGCACTTATGCTAATTTCCACATTTTCCTGCCTTCTATTTTATGGTTGCTATCTTTGCTATTGTCATCCGTCCTTAGCAATTGTCCGGCAGTGTATTATAAATGGTATCCATTTCTTGCTTTTGAAGAGCTGTGGTGGACGAATGAGTGAAAGCTTTTCTTATAAGAAAAGATGTCGATGATTCTTTGTAGCTCCATGGGTGTGCTGATGCCCAAGGTATCAGTATCGTATCTGATTCTTGTTTTCTATATACCGAATGATTAATAGTTGATTTAGATGGGTTTCTAGTGAGCATGATATCTAGAAATGGTAAATTATAATTACTTTTATATTCTGCAGTACACTGTAGTGTTAAATACGTTTGATAACGCAGATACAAATGTTGATAGGTATTCCAAAGGATGGTTCCAGAGTACCAAAATATCATCTACATATCTGAGATATAATATAGGTATGTAACTAGTTGACTGAAGAACTTTGTTTTCAGATTCTTGCAAGCAGAGTTCTGCAATGGTTGGGGAAAGGGGAGATCCCATTGGTGCCCTTCACATTGCTGATATATTATCACATCGAATTTAAAGTAAGATCTCTTGTAAACTAGAGATAGTGCTTGTAATACAGATTCCACCCCAGGAAATGGGGTGCCCAATGTCAAAAGAGAGGATTTTATGATGTCATGCATCTGTTGTACTGGAACACTCGGGAACAGAGATACAACATCTAAGGAAAGCAAGGTAAAGGGTTGTGTAATTGGAGAAATTGATTTAATTTGATCCAGTACTTGAGTGAAATTGGTTACAGAAAAAGTTGAGTTATTAATGAGAGGTCGAAAATATTGAGCTAAGGCTTTTTCCAGTGGGCGGGTGGGATGCTATGTTGAGCAGCAACTAATAATCCAAGGGGGTGTCCAGTCTTATGTAACTTTAGTTTTTCAAATAATTCTGGGACTCTAGGTCCTGATGGGTTAAAAAATTTTGAAGTTAATGGAAGTGGGAAGTAGTGGATGACTTTTTAATCTGTTAACAGCTGTAATTGTAGCAGGATAGCGTACCTAAAGTTTGCGTACCCACAGGATAAATACAAAGACTTCAATATTGTGCTTCAACTAGAGAAAATTGTTGGAACCTTTCCACCTGCAATTAAACAACAGACCAGGTATGAACTTTTAAAAACTTTGAACTCTAAGAACTATGGTATTCATAATGAAGAAACTTTAAACAATAGAGAAAAAATCAAACAGTTAAAAACATTACACAACCCTGAAGAACTTTCGGTATTTTCTGCGGACCAGTCCCCACAAATAGTTATTATGAATAGAGGTTAATTTGTTGGCCATCAAATTAAATGCTTACTATAAAGAAATGGTTGGTTTTGAAGAGATTGTTAGAAACATGCATTTCGTTAGGAAAAATTCTTAGAAAATATCGAGTCTCTCTTTTTCACTAATCACAAGATATTAAGAACAAAAAATAAGAATATAATCAAAGTGAAATGAGGGGGGAAATAAACAACAACAACAAAAAAAGAATATGTAGCTTGGTAAGTAAATTTCAAAATTCTGAAAATCACGAAGCATTATCATCCGTGCTTAAAACAATCATTTTTGGACTGCAATCAAATTGAATGGTGAAGTTTGGTTTTGTGAAGCAGCAAAATACTGGATGGTACAAAAGAAAAGATTAATTTAGTGGTTTTATCTCGGTTACCAGTGAATTCAACTCCAGTTAGAAATCAAAGGGTAATTAATATTTTTTAAAAATGAAACTTTCTATTGAATCCATACCACACTGTGTTATCCCTGAAGACCCAGTCCCTGCTACAATTACAGCTGTTAACAGATTAAAAAAATCATTCGCTGCTTCCCACTTCCATTAACTTCAAAATTATTTAACCCATCAGGACCTAGAATCCAATAATTATTTGGAAAACCAAAGTTACATAAGACTGGACACCTCCTTAGATTATTAGTTGCTGCTCAACATAGCATCCCACCCGCCCACTGGAAAAAGCCTTAGCTCAATATTTTCGACCTCTCGTTAATAACTCAACTTTTTCGGTTACCAATTCCACTCAAGTACTGGATCGAATTAAATCAATTTCTCCAATTACACAACTCTTTACCATGCTTTCCTTAGATGTTGTATCTCTGTTCCCGAGTGTTCCAGTACAACAGGTACACGAATCCTCTCTTTTGGTACCCACTTTGGGTACCGAAAGATCTCGTGTGTACACATTTTATTATATCATCTTTTCAAATGTATGTATTAAATATTTTACACTGGAGTTAAATAGTTATTGTGTCATTTCGGTAGTTTTGCATGTATGTACTTGTGAAATCGTTCATGAAATCCACATACCTTTGAGTTTCTCATTGAAATTTTGATGAATAAATATTATTTTGCTCAATATCAAGCCTGTTTAGTTTTATTTGCGTAGACTATTTAGTTAGATATTTACATCTCAAATGATATAAACTTTTCTGAAACACCCTGTAATATTTTTTAATGTTTAATTTGTGACGTACGTTGCTTTTAATCGCTTTGAAGCTTTGGGAAGAAGACACCATGTCAGACACTATGTAATTTTTTGAACATGTAAAATAATAATTTTGAATGTTTAATTTGTGACGTACATCGTTCTTAAGCTCCTTGGAGTAGGCTTAAGCCCCCTCCGTGGGTGCGCCAATGATTTGCATGGTTGAATACAAAGGTTAGCTATGTAGTACAGATATGTACAGACATATTCTTTTATTTATGTTATATTAATGAAGAGGAAATAGTCAAACAGCTTATGAACTTGCATCTGAGTACATTGTGTGTATAACAGTGGTTCTCAAACTTTTTTCTTAAAGCACCCCTTGGGAATATTTTAGCCGAAAAAACTGCTACCGCTTGTGTATTAGGGAGATACCTTATTACTAAATCAAAAGTTTATTCCACTGCATTTATGTGTGTATGTATGTGGGTATAAAAATACAAATACACGTATATTTGCAAAAATTGCATACATTGATGTTACAGAAATTGCATGAATGGCTAGAAAAATAAAATAAAACTGATAAAGTCTCATTTAGTACCAATGAGATGTATGAGCTTTGCAAAGTTCATCAATATTTGGAGTTATCTATAGAAACATGCGACTCAAAACATTTTCTATATTAGGTTCGTAGCCCTTTCAGCAGGCAATCAGTCAAAGAGAACTGTCGCCAATTTTATCCTCCTAACGAGCACTTTGAATAACAAGGCTAATAACAAATGCCTCCTAATCATCCCCTAAATGATTGCTTAAGATAAACTCTTTCTGATATGCAGGCCCAATCGTTTCAGCATTATTTGGCCTACTTTTGAGACGGCGAACCAGGGTTGGGGTTTTAGTGATTTTAACATGAGCATTTAAAACTGGTTTAAACCGTGAAAAACTGTCAGAAACATATAACATGCTTCTAAACAATTTGCAAGCATTAATAGATATATGAAATAGTAAGAAACTTGCCTTCAAGCAAACTGCGATATTCGTCTTTATTTTTATAATTATTTTATTACAATTATTAAGAGTGGAAAAGTGTCAAAAAATTTTATTCGTTAAGATTTTTGTTTTGTACAGAATTGATTTCATTGATCTAAAATTATGCAACTGCCAATGAATTGCAGAACCAGTAGTCTGGTTCATTTTTCCCTCGTAGCATCCGATAGCACATTTGTTGACACCTAAATGATTCCTGAGCTTAAAGTGTATACATCCATAGAAAAAGCTTTCAACTGAAGCTGAGCTGGCAGGACTTGGCAGCAAAAGTATTGCTAGTTCAGGGGCAGGCTCAGTTGTAAAGCCATTAAATTTAGAAATTCATTTCTACCAAATCATGGGATTCGTACGGATGAATAAAGTCTGGGTAAATGTGTACCTTAGCGTCCTAAATTATTTCAACGGAAAAATTTAACTGTATGGGAAAAGTGCGACGTACAATTTTTTAAGCATGCAAAAAAATGGGGAAAGGCGCAAAAATATAGTATTTGTAGAGAACAGGAAATAATTTCATTGAAGTATTTACCTGGGAGTGCGATGGTTTGGAAGAGTACGTGCGGTAGGCCTAGGACAACAGAACGGTGAGAGCGTCAAGGTGTAAGCCGGTGAATGGAAGCTTCGTTGAGAAGGGCAAGTTACAGGCGGAAGAATACAACAGGAAGTGGTTGAGCAGTACGTAGTCATACAAGCGTCTTGTAGGAATACATTGAAGGAAAGAGGTCAGCTTTATGCAGCATTGTTAGTGGTGTTAGTAGCTTTTTCAACAGCGTTAGTAGCTTTTTCCAACGTCATGAGTCTCCATACCTCATTTCGGATTTCGTTAGGATTTAAAATTTCATTTTCCGGCACAATATGACAACAAGCTCTTGGGCTCCCTGCCATACTACGATTTTTGAATTAAAGAAACTCCTTCATTTTCAAAAAGACCCGTTTCAGGAGAGAAAAATGTGAGCTACGATGTACGGAATAAAAGCACTAATACAAATGAATTGGTTGAACAAATCTACTACCCTGTACATCTTCAAAACCATAATCAAAACTTGCCATTCAACCGGAACCTAAAGTTCATACAAGGCACTTCTGTGGTACATGAAAACATTTACATTTCTTTGCATTCGGAAACATTGTGAAACTAATAATGACATTTCACACATTTCTTTCTCAAAAATTAATAAAACATCTGAACTACTTCTTTCTACTTGCATACAAGTACACGATGCATCACACTCCTCTGAAAAATATCCGCCACTCTTGTATTCTTCCGTGCATTCACTACCAACTGTTACTCCCTTCCGACGCACGGAAACTTGATGTCGTGTCCGTTAGCATCGCTTCACCCTCGCGCACGAACTGCTGCAAACCATCGTACTGACAGGTAAATACTTCGGAAAAATTCTTTCCTTTTATCTAAAAGTTCTATTTTTTTCGCACCTTTCCCCATTATTTTGCATGCTTAAAAAATGTACGTCGCACTTTTCCCACACAGTTAAATTTTTCCGACGACATAATTTAGGACGCTAAAGTACACGTTAACCAAAGTCGGTATCCCTTCTTGGGATGGTAGAATTTCTGTTTTATTTTCAGATTGACAATGTTTCCACACTAGTGTGTTGCAGTTACAGTGGCAAGCCATTTTGCGGATTGTTGTGGAGACAGACTTAAAATGCTATTTTGCTTGGTTAACAAAATATGTGAAGGATATCATACTCTGCTCTTTAGGTCCCAAAAAAAAAAAAAAAATGCCCCCGCCCCCAATAAACTTCTGGAGGGAAAAGTCTTGCTTGAGATTGAGATCAAGTGATTCGAGGTCCTTGTATGCTCTAACTCCTGAAAAAAAAAACAACAAAAGGACTGAGGATACCTAAATACTACCAAAAGGTGAAAGAGATCATACACTACATTTTTTTTGCAAGAAAAGCCTCAACACCCCCCCCCTCAAATAAACTCTTTGAGGGGGCCCTTGCAGGTGAAAAGCCTTGAAAATGAAATCAAGTGATCCAAGGTGCTGGTGTGGTTCTCAATCTCCTGGAAAAAACGAATGGTTACCTAAATACTGCTAAAAAGTGAAGGTGATCATACAACACTACATTTTTGGCCCAAAAAAAGTATACCCCCCCCCCCCCAACATCCCTGGAGGTAGCATGGAGCAAGAAAAAACTTAAAATAAATAATGCAAGCGGTAAATAACACGATCGCTTTACTTAAAAATAGAAATGATCCTGAAATACAAGAAACAGAGATTTGGGTGTTAAATACCATGTAGAAAAGGCTGCTAAAAAACCCCAACGCTGAAATATAACTAGACACTAAAGAGCAAAAAAATACTAAGTGAAAAACTACAAAACTAAGTAAGAACGATTAATAATGTAATTGCTTTAGTCAAAATGGAAATGATGCTGACGTATAAGAAATGTTGATTTAGGTGATAAATACCATGTTGAAAAGGCTGCAAAAATAAAAATAAAAACCAACACTGAAATCTCCACATGGATTCAGCGAGATATGAATCCGTTCCTCTTTGTTTTTTATTTCGCCATTTGCATGAACTCCACCATCTCGGTGATGATGACCCATGCATTGGGCACCCCACTATGAACCCTCTTTTTCATGATGTTTATCCTTAGTGATATCATATTACCATCAATATGGGTGCACTGATGCCCTACCAAGCGGTGGTTCGTTTACTAGCAAGAGGGAGGGACAGCATCGTGTTTCCTCAATATGTATACACACACTGGTAGCTTTAAAATAACTATATATCACTCTTCTTAAAATAACTATATAACCAAAAGGGGAAGATTAGCATATAGATTCTCAAATTTGTAGCTATTTATATCTATGGGACTGAGGCTAAGCACTGCAAAAATCGCTTAGGAATTGTTAATAATCAGGGCTTGAAAAATACCGTGCCTGAGATGCCCGGGGCATATAAATTATTAGGTAAAGCTGGTTGTATGTGTGTGCCACGAAAAATTTATCTTTTAAGATAACAAATCAGAACCCTCACTTTTTTTACATATTTTGCATTTTCGTTTTAAGGGTCTGTACTCAAAATGTTCAGTGCATAAAGTGCGTGATGATGCTGAGATTAGTATTTGAGAAATGTAGTAATCTGCCATGCATGGCATGCCATGTTCCTTTTGTGGAAGTTTTCACTCATTGTCAGTAAACACAGGCTGCTAGTTCCATCAGAGGCATGCATTCAGTCACTGGCTTTAAACAACATTTGAAGCAAAATTATATATGCTTCCAATTTCTGGACCTAGAGCATAATTAATTAAAGAAGGGATATTCTTCTGTGCTTGGCACTCCGTAACAATAATAAAACTTCCAGTGATTGGCAGTGAAAAGCAGCATGACATGAGATGACTGTCCTTTTTTCCTTGTAGTAGAAAATTCTATTCTGAACTTTATTTTAAAATTTAATTGCCCAGTCTGGGCAACTAGAGTTTTTGTTTACCAGCCTAGGCCAATGATTCACATGCCCCGGGCATCTCGGGCATGATACCCTGATATATATAAGTAAAAATATGTACAGTACATGATTTCATACGTATAATAGATTAATTAAAACATTTCTTTCTTTATTACTACTTTAGCAAAAACTTCCCTTTACAAAAAAAATTACCTTTGCTTGTCTCTATGGGCACTATTTCACAATTACAGCATTGCAATCTTATGCATAACGAAAATTTCTGTAGTACATACTAACTTTTCAATTAAAATTTCGTAATGTTTTAAGGAAATTATATTGCTGCAGAATTTTTTCTGTCCCCCTTGAATTTTGTTATAACGAGCTTCTACTGTTACTCTTTTTTTTTTACTGAATCTGGTAAAAACTGGCCATGAAAATGACAGGAAACTATATCATGTACAGTTTCTTTTCTTTGTAACGTAATAAATGTTAAATGAAAAAAAAATCGATTGCGTTCTAAATTTCTGTGAGTGAAATCTTTACCTGTGTCACTTTAAACAGGACTTGAAAAATATCTGAAATATCACATGCCCAGCTGGGTATGTACACAAATTATTTACGTACCCAGATAGTAAAACTTGAATGCCCAGGAAAATTCATATTTTAAGATAAATCAGAAGCCAATTCTTTTTTAAGTTAAAAGATAGGATTTTTTTTTACATGTTTTGCATTTCTGTTATAAGATGATAGTGCACAAATTGGTACAAAATGATACGATGAAATTGTTTTTTGAGAAATTTAGGGATTCTGCCGTGTTCCTTTCATCGAAGTTTTTTTTCCCATTGCCACTAAACACATGATTTGTACATCAATGAAAAATTGTTTCACTATCTTCAGGTATTCCCAAGATATTATAAATACAACTACACTGACGGAACTAAAAAATCCCAACACCAAGAAGGGGTTGTGTTAGATAAACGACAGTTGGTAGGCGGTGAGAGTACATCTGTAAGATGACGTCTATGCAAATTTCGCGCTCGGCGCATACGTGTGGCGCTAGTAGCGTCACTCGGAACATGCAAAGCAGGTTTGCTGTAAATACGCGCTGTAACATTCGTGAGCGTTAGTTATCGTTGAGATTCGACGTAGTGTGTTGATGTTAGTCAAGAATGCCTTTAAGAAGACGAAGAAGCCATTATCAACAGCTCACGGAGTTTGAACGAGGTCGTGTAATAGAGCTACGAGAAGGTGGATTTTCGTTCCGCAATATTGCAGAACGACTTGGCAGGAATATAGCCACTGTGCATGATTGTTGGCAGCGGTGGAAAAGAGAAGGTACTGCCTCAAGAAGACCGGGTTGCGGCCGGCCACGTGGCACTACTGAGAGGGAAGACCGCCGTGTACGGCGTATAGCCGTGGCGCATCGTACCGCGTCTGCGGCAGCAATTCGAGCTG
This sequence comes from Macrothele yani, assembly GCA_039090855.1. Lineage (NCBI taxonomy): Eukaryota > Metazoa > Arthropoda > Arachnida > Araneae > Macrothelidae > Macrothele > Macrothele yani. The sequence continues at coordinate 71,927,338 of CM076996.1, read as the reverse complement.
CAGTTGCCACCACAGTGACACAACGAACTGTTACAAATCGGTTACTTGAAGGACAGCTCCGAGCCAGACGCCCTGTAGCGTGCATTCCACTTACTCCAAACCACTGCCGTTTGCGACGTCAGTGGTGTCAAGCTGGAGCTCATTGGAGGACGGAGTGGAGATCTGTTGTGTTTTCTGATGAAAGCCGGTTCTGCCTGGGTGCCAGTGATGGCCGTGTGTTGGTTAGAAGTAGGCCAGGTAAGCGCCTGCAAAAAACCTGTCTGCGGCCGAGACACACTGGACCTACACCTGGAGTTATGGTCTGGGGAGCAATTTGCTATGACAGCAGGAGCACTCTCGTGGTTATCCCACGCACCCTGACGGCACAGTTGTACGTCGGTCTGGTGATTTAACCTGTTGTGCTGCCATTCATGAACAGCATTCCAGGGGGTGTTTTCCAACAGGATAACGCTCGCCCGCATACCGCTGTTGTAGCCCAACATGCTCTACAGAGTGTCGACATGTGTCCGTGGCCTGCTAGATCACCAGATCTTTCACCAATCGAGCACGTATGGGACATCATTGGACGACAACTCCAGCGCCACCCCCAACCAGCATTAACCGTCCCTGTATTGACCGACCAAGTGCAACAGGCATGGAACTCCATCCCACAAACTGACATCCATCACCTGTACGACACAATGCATGAACGTTTGCGTGCTTGCATTCAACATTCTGGCAGTTGCACCGGTTATTAATGTAGCAGTATTTCACATTTAAAATGGCTCTTCTCGCGCTTACAATAAGCTGTGATCTTGAAACCTTAATCGATTAAATATGTTACCTATACAAATGTATTGCCGCCATTTCATTCCTCTTCAACTATTTTTTCGTGGTGTTAGGATTTTTTTCCGTCAGTGTATTTAATAGCATTGCAAAAGGTTTTTGTGTTCCGAAATGGTTTCCTTGTGGCAACACACCAAGGGAAGGACCACGTTAATCACTGAAGTCATTTCTAAAACATCCCATACAGGAAAATTTAATATTTTAGAAATATTGATGATATTCGTTAATGTTCTAGAATGATTCATTCAGAATCAGGGTCTAAGCAAGCGTTTCTTCTCTGGGTGGGGGGTCTGAGATTTGAAATGATGCCCCATCAAGTTCAAGCTTCCACTTCTATTCAAGTTTTTTTCTTTCTGATATCTCAATTATGGGGAAACAGTATCATCTTTCAAAAGCAGCACTTCCAGTTTTTGACATAATTTTACTAAAAATGTGAAAAGTAGGTAAATATCCAAAAATTAGAAATAAGAAACGACCGTAAAAGTTGAGGAAACACTGACAACACAGTGCTCAGTAGAATGTAAAATGAAATAGCACACAAGGTAGTGAATGTAAAAACAAGAAAAGCCTCACTCAACCTTATGTGAAATGTAGTACTAGTCAAAACCTTTATGAAAACCCAACTTAAACACCATTGTGGATTGAATACCCTATAGATGCAATGCACTTGGATACCAGTTCGTAGATCTGTTTGTCATGAATATAACGTGTAATGTCATGAATATAAGGTGTAATGTCATGAATATAACGTGTAAATATAAGAATATGCCTGTATGTGTCTTTACTACATAACTGTCCTTTGTATTCATTTATGCAAATACTGTATTAGTACATGTGCAAATTAAAATGTCTAAAAGGAACAATGTATTGTTCAACCAACTGTGTACAGAGTTCGTAAAGCCTAATGTCAAACAAATCTGTGTGTAACTGATGCCATTATTTATCAAATTGTAATAAACCTAATTTTAAGATATGAAAATATCATTACTCACATTTAAAACTGAATTGATTGGTAATAAACCAAGCATCAAACACTTTCACACTAACACACTTCCACAAAAAACATGCATTTACCTGCACACTCTTGCACAAAAAATGTGCATTTACTGTTAAAAGTCTTGTGACTACTTGCCATAAGGCTGAATATGGTCAAACTATAAATACAGGGATTGCTCTGAAATTCAAATGAGCAAGGTCAAACTTTTTAATTTCAGATTACAACTTAACTGAAAACTGTATTCAGTTAATTAAGCCTGTAAAATTCAGTCTTAGCTGAATTCAGTCAAACTGTATTTTTAAGGAATTGCTCTGCAAATTACGGCTTTACTGAAAACGGTCAAATTTTATTTTTACATGTAGTACTATGGTTTAACTGAAAATGGTGAAATTGTATTTTTACGGGCATTGCCCTTCATATTACGGGTTTAGTATTTACGGTTGAGATCTTTCTCTTACTGGCTTTCACAAAATCGGGCCAGGCCGTAATTTTACGGGCAATGGTCGGGCCCTAGCTGCCGGGCGCTGCTCGTAATTTAAAGGCGAAATTTTTAACAGTGTGTAAGGGTAAGTTTACTTGTTAAACTATTTGTTTTTTTTTAAGTGACCCCTGCATGTTTTAAAATGTGATGTTTTAAGTATATTTCAAGCACTTATACAGAACGGTAGATCACAAACCCTAAGCCTTATTTGTTATTAGAAAAGGTATGCCCACAGTTTAGTCTTTTTGTTTATTTTTTCAAATCTTATGATTGCAATAGTTATTTTATAGCCTAAACTTATTACATAATTTTTTTAAACAATTTGTCAAATACCTGTATTCCATAATTTTTCGACTGCCATCTGGCAACTCCCCCATTCCCTCAAAAAATTGCAAGCAATGACCTATTTGCAGTGTTAAAATTACAAATAAATCGGCTACAAGCACAGCGAACCGCTCGAATTTCCAAATCACTGGTCCGCCAAAAAAAAAAAAAAAACCAAAAAAAAAAAAAAAAAAACCAGTACACATTTACAGTATATGTAGAAAATAAGGTATCATTTTTATTGGAGTATATCGCAAATTTAGAACAATGTGTGCGTGTACACATGAAGATATTTCTAATAAATAAAACAAAATATGGTACGCAGTGGGAGAAATTTGGAAAAAAAATGTGACCAGTGTATACCAAAAGTTGGTAGTTCCTTTATTTTTATTGGTCCAGAAATCGCACAAAATATACTAATACATACTTGCCAACTTTTACGGTTTATCTGTAAAATTTATGGATTTCTGCTTGATTTTACTGATTTATGGATATAGGTCTTTTTTTTACGGATTTTTTAATATTTCGATTGCTCAATCAAAATAATTGCAATGAAATTATCAATGAAAACTTAATCAGAATTATGTGCAATGATTGCTCAATTGCTAATCATTGCACATATTGCAATAAGAAAGGTCACACTAAAAATGAATGCTGGCATACTTACAACTAAATGTACCTATTTATTTTAAATATAATAGTATTTGATTTTATATTTGACAGTAGCTTACTTGCACATAATAAATCATTTGATATGATCTTTATTTACAGCCCATTTTATATAAATAAGGATCAGTACATGTTGTGAGGTTGAACTGAACATGTGCTGATCCTTATTTATATAAGATGTGCTGTAAATTAAGAGCATATCAAATGGAAAAAAATTCGGCGGTAGGTTGAACCATAAGTTGGTGCTAGGTTGAACAATAATTTGGTATTAAGTTGAACCATAATTTGGTCCAACCTAACGGCAAATTATGGTAAAGGGTGAACCATAATTTGGTATTAAGTTGAACCATAATTTGGTTCAACCTAACGTTAAATTACGCTAAAGGTTGAACCATACTTTGGCGTAAAGGTTGAACCACTACTTGTTATAAAGGTTGCCCCAAATTATGGTTGTAGCTAATTTTTTCCTTACTTAGTCCATATTTTGGTGCAACCTTTCACCAAATTTTTAACAGTGCATGTGGAGATAGTTGAGACTCTGGTGAAGCTAAATGGCCTGCATGCTGTCCCTCAAAGTCCCCATATCCTTGATACTCATCTTGATAAATTCAAGAAGAACATGGGAGTATACTTGGAGGAGTAAGGCGAGCATTTTCACCAGGATATACTGGACTTGGAGCTTTGCTACCAAGGACAGTTCTCGTTATAACGAGAATGTGATGGGAGACTAAATTTGCGGGCTGATTCGTGAAAGCGATTTACAGTATAGTCGTAAATATTGAAAAAACAATTCACTTCTACATCTTTTGTGGTCAGTTTTGAATAACTGTAGTATAAATACATGTTAAATTTCATTCATATGTTGTTGGTTTTCTTTTAAGTGAACGAAAAGACGCAAATTTGCCTTTTCCTCATTAGAAATAGGTAAATTTCAAAATATCACTGTCCTGGTCACAAAAGCAAAGTTTGTGGGGAATAATAGCCATTTTCTGTACATTGTAGGTATAAACAAACAGGAAATAAGAGTTACTACCCAGGAAAAAAATTGTGCTACACAGTGTCTTCTAAACTCGGTCTGTCATGTTGCACAAGTATTCTGCTTCATTAATGTATGGCAGTCCATAGTTAAAAGTCTGCCAAATATTCTGTTCGGTGGATGGCATGTCGAAATATTTGAAATCCACCTTATAAACTATGGAAAATTTGCTGAAAAGATGGTGTAGCATTACAAGAAAGAACAACCCAGGTTGCTCCGAATGTGGTGACCTAGACATGAGTGAGAAAACGAACTATTTATTACTAGTTGTAAATGAATTTATGGCAATTCTATTCATAGTGTACTGTGGAAATAACTTTTTTACGGGTCTTATAGAGGTTATTATTCAAAAAAGTTGGTGGTCAAATTTTCGAGCTTAGTTCATCATCAGGACTACGTCCCTGGAGTAGTTGTGTTTCTTAAATTTCCGCGAGTTTCGAAGAAGGTGGGACAAAATTAGCTCTTTTACACTTCTTAAGAAATAATAGTTGTGACTTACATTTGTCGCTTTTGCACTTACTCCTTTCGATCTTTCTGATGTTTCGCCATATATCCAGCCCGTATGCGTGTTTTGTACTACTCCAGGGACGTAGTCCTGATGATCAACCAGGCTTTAGTTCGAAAATTTGACCACCAACGTTTTTGAATAATAACCTCTATAAGACCCCTAAAAAAGTTATTTCCACAGTAAACTATTTATTACGTTGGTGGACACCAACTCTGAACAAATCAGAGAATCACGGAAACTGGCGAAGCAACAGCGATTCCCGATTATTTATTTCAAGAATACAATTCGTTCATTTCCCATAAGTCTAATGGTTACTCTTAATCCAATATACACTCATCGTCAAAAAATAGTTGCACCCAGAAGGACGTGTCGGATTGCAAGCTATTCGGGAGGAAGGTAAAGGTTACCAGGAACAATAAATGATTAAACATTGAGACTGATATTTATTGAGGTACACGCCAATAAGTAGTGTCTCTCAGTATGGCGTCGGGTCGCCATGTTTGCTCACACAGCATGCTAGAGGTCTCGGCACGGTGTTGTACAGGTTTCTAATGGGGTCCTGCGATAAGCCCTTCCAATAGCATCCCACACATTTTCAATCGGCGATAAGTCTGGCAATGCGGCTGACCATGGCAGAGTTTTTTTAAATATCATCATTTAAATATGGGGATGCTTGCTGTAATGATGATTTCCCATATACCATCCATGAACCATGGAAGACAATAATTGGGAGGTCAGGAGTTGATGTGGTGGCACAGTCTGCTCGGGCACCTCCGAATGTGATTTGATTCTGATTACTGTGCTTCCATTGGTACGTCCTCTGACCTTGCGCAGAGCGATGATCACGTGTCATAACTTTTAATTAACTTGCTATAAATAACGAATTCCCTGTAACCAGCTGTTGTACAGCACCTGATGATGGACCAGATGCTGGTCAGAAAGATCTTATGCAATATTAATGTTTCGTAATAGATTTATATTTTATCTGCAAATAAAGTTTTTAACTTGATGATTTTAGCTTTATAAAGTTTTAAACCGTGCGGAGGACAGCGGCACTGTGTGTTTTGAATTCTCTATAGCTTTTTTGTTGCACAATATGCTTTGTCACTCCGAAATTTGTGCAGAGTAAATTAGTTTTGAACTGCTTTCTTTTCAGAGCAATAAGCATTTTGTTCAGTATATCCACTTGTAGGATTTCTGTTTTATCATTATATTATCAGCTCAATACAGTGAAGAGGGAGATTTCTTAGCCAGAATATCGCAAACCACTTTTTGCCTTTTTTTTACCAGTTTTCGCCCGAGTAACAGCTGGATCGCGATGTGACAAAGATGTCACGAGATGTCTGGTGCCACAAAGATCGAGGGACAACCTGTAGGATATCAGAAGGCAGTTTTTGTACCTTAACCTGGAACCATAGCACTTCGCCACTTATTAACTGAGACTCCCATTTCTAGTTTTTTGATGCTATGCATTTTTCCCCACAACAGTAACGTAAATCTCATGCATAAAACTTCGAAGCAACGGAAGTAGTCAAAACTATTGTTTTCTACTAGCTTCATGTGACGTCACACTTGACAACGGCGTGAGCCTAGAAACGCTCATAGCAACCAAACAGTAAACAAGACCCCCAGTAAAGTGTGTCCCAGTGAAGTTGCAGTTCCGATCGCATTATTGTTAACATAAATCAAACTTCCAGGAAATACACTGGCGGAAAGTGAAAAAAGAACACCAAGAAGGAACTGGCTGACGATCATGAAAATCAGCAGTTATCAGAATTTGAGCGAGGTCGCCTACGACGATACGACCACTCCGCGAGGCCGGGTGGTCGTATCGTCGTATTGCGGAGCGCATTGGACGAGAAGTATTGGTGGTGGTACGATGGTGGCGTAGATGGTCCGAAGAACATTCCCACACGAGAAGACGTGGAACCGGGATTCACAGACAGACTGATGAGCGGACCAATCGAAGCATAAGAAGAGTGGCGTTGTCAAGCAGAACATCCACTGCGACGCAAATCCGAGCTGCCGTTGCACCTGGGGTGACTGTGCGAACAATCCGCAACCGTCTACTGAATGCAGGACTACGTGCACGTGTGCCTCTGGCATGGGTACCTCTGACTCCAGCCCACCGTCAGGAACGGCTGCGTGGTGTCGCCAACGTCTGCACTGGAGAACGCAATGGCGATCTGTCGGGTTCAGCGATGAAAGCAGATTCAGCTTGGGAGCCTCCGATAGCCGTATGCGTGTTCGCAGACGCACAGGGGAGCGTCTCCACCCTTCTTGCATCCGCCAGCAACACACAGAGCCTACACCTGGTCTCCTGGTGTGGGGAGCGATCAGCTATCACTCCTGTACACAACTAGTGTTTGTACCGGGTACGTTAAACAGCACCTCCTACATCAACAACATCATTCAGCCTGTTGTTGTGCCATTTGTAAGGTTGGTCCATTGTGCTGTTTTCCAGCAAGATGACGCACGCCCACACATGGCACGTGCAACGCAACATGCACTTCAGGGTGTGAGACAACTTCCATGGCCTTCCCGTTCACCGGATTTGTCCCCCATTGAGCACGTGTGAGATTTTATGGGACAACGACTTATCCGGTCTCCACGGCCAGCCACAACCATCCCCGATTTACGCGTCCAGGTTGAGGATGCTTGGAACTCAATATCCCAAACTTACATCCAACATCTGTACGACAGACTCCATGCCAGAATTGCATAGTGTGACGCAGTTCATGGCGGTTCAACCTCGTACTAACTATGTTACATGGAAATGCTATTTTTCAGTTTACCAGCAAATACAGCTGTATTTTGCCATAATGCTTTGATCACGTTATCCTCTGTATTCCGTTATTATGCTGTGTAAATTTCATTGGTATCAGACGTCTCCTTCTTGGTGTTCTTTTTTCACTTTCCGCCAGTGTAGATTTTAAAACAAATATCTGATCTGCTCACTTCGCCATTCGCCTGCCTAGCGCGGTACTGCTGATGAGAGTGGATATTCGTTCAATAGGTGGAAGCCAGTACTTATTAGGGATTATGCTTCATATTGAATGTAAAAACACTGGTCCGCACTGGCTTTGATTTTGAAGCTATGCATCTTTCCCGACATCAGTAAAACAAATCGCAAGTAAAAAGTTTCGGTGTGACGGAAACCGGTAACGCAGTAGTCAAAACCACTGTTGAAATCTGATTTTTGAATACTGTCGCAGGAAGTGACGCAAGAATAGTTAATTTCATTGCTACTCAACAACATATTTCAATAAACTATCCCTGAGCATTATCTCATCAGGTTTTACATAAACGTAAGAATAACTCATTGGAATCTGCGCATATTAGGAGAACCACATGTTAAATATGCTAAAAGCCATTATAAACATGCATTTTTGATGCTATGAAAACGGTGCGTCGTAGCGAAATTTGGATTCCTCTCGACCCCTCAAGGGGGATGGGGGGCTACCCGAGAGCTTTAAAAGGACGTACAACACGATGAAGTGTAACCTGTTGATATCCTAGACCAAAAGTTACCAATCCTCTTCACTAAGACACTTGCGATTCAGCTTTTCTTTCTATCTCGAGGTCATGTCTTATCTTGCGCATGTGCAAATGGATTTTCGTAGTTACATCACATTTCATCGGTGTCCGGGTCGTTTCTTAAGTTCTTATAAGTCTGAATAATAATAATAATATAATAATAATAATAATAATAATAATAATAATAATAATAAAGGCCACGGAAGTCCTAGTGGACAGCGTAAGCAGCAACCAACCAAGTGGTCGCAGGTTCAATGCCACCTAAAGACATCGCCAGCCGCCGTGGACTTCGACTTGAGATATTCTTCCTTAAAATAGGGCGTCGAAACAGTTTCAGGAATATATGTCGCCATGTAGCGCTAACAACATCTGTCAAAAAGATAAAATATCCACTATTTAAGAACCTGCATACTGAAAACTCTCAACTGCACCAGGATGAAATTAAGAAAGAGATTAATACATACTGCATCGAGTGTGGTGCACGATAAACTCACTCGCATTCAAGCCTTAGTTTGCCGCCCCGGTGGCGCAGTGGCCTAAGCGATGGCCTCTGATCATTCGTCAGAAAGGGGTCCGGGTTCGAATCCCGGTGAGGCATAGATGTTGTGTCTGTCTTACTGCACTGGCTCTTTCTTTCCCTGGAACCAGTGACCCTAAATTAGGGACAGGCGACTGCTTATAGCCTATTGAGTTGCTCACAGTGGTCGTTAAACCTCCAATCAAAAAAAAAAAAAAGCCGTAGTTTGAAGGGCCCGTTCGACAAATAATTAACCATTTGTGGAGGGAAGGAATGGCACATTATGACGAAGAAGTCTTGTCTTACTTCTACGTTATTTTAAAACATCAACATACTAAGAAATAGTTCCTAAATGAAAGAAACCTTAACGGCCAGACGAAACATGTAAATAACAGAAGTCACACTTACGGAAAAAGATGCTTTATTCATTATGTAGCAAACACAACGTAGCACAGCATATTGCACTAAACTCTCCACACACAACACAACGCTCTTTTCAATAATCAGTTTACAACCCAACGCTCCTTTCAATAAGCAGTTTACAACCCAACGCTCGCCGCCCCAGTGGCGCAGTGGTCTGAGCGATGGCCTCTGATCATTCGTCCGAAAGGGGTCCGGGTTCGATCCCGGTGAGGCATGGCTGTTGTGTTTGTCTTACGGCACTGGCTCTCTCCCTTCCCTGGAGCCAGTGACCCTAATTAAGGGACGGGCGACTGCTTATAGCCCATTGAGTTGCTCACGGTGGTCGTTAAACCTCCAATCCAAAAAAAAAAAAAAAAAAAATCCAACCCAACGCTCTCAAGCAATAGATAAGTCGTCGTTTTTCTCTTGTTCTTATCAAAACTCAGGCATACCGTTCATTAAACCTCAATTGTGTTGCCAAACGTATTCGTTTGAGATAAAAGATATTACGTTGAGAGTGAAGAATAACAGAATAAACTCAAGATTTACACAGGGAAAGAAACTAAAAAGGAAAGTTAATTTAGAATACACGTCACAACGTAGCGTTGCCACTCTCATGGCTATCACAAGAAATAGTCAACAATTGGCCGGAGGTGCTTCTGGGGATACTAAGCCCAAGACTAAGCCGGGCTGAAGTACAGGCCAACGCATGAGATGGAGTCTAGAAATAAACATGTGCATCATACGAACATCAGTGGTCGAAGTGGCACACAACTACTGCCGGTATGTGTCGACCATAGATCCACATAGTATAAATAGGAGGTTTCGAAAGAAATACATATCATTCCACAAAATTATTTATTTTTTGGTATTAAAAATTAATGTATATAAAATTAAACAAATTAGCGTAATAATTAAAAAAAAACCTTTGATTGAAGGGTCTGTGGTCTCTTTCAGCTTCAGCTTAATTTCCAACATTAATTAAATTGCAGTTTCTGGATTATTGGACCACTGCACAAATAAATCAATAAATTAAATTCAGAACATATTTTTTTACCTTTTTTTTTTTTTTTTTTTTTTTTTTTTTAACAGAAAGCGCCTTTTTAGCATCTTTACGCTCTTTTTCTAACTTCCCATTCTTTAACCAAGATTTTAAATTGAAAGCCATTCTGCTTCAGTATGTTAAGGTGGTTCCACCTAAAACCTCTGCTTTATGTTTCCAAAGGTAAAACTTCTGTACATATTTTCTTTGCAATTAATGTGTTCCTAAAGGTGAAAATTTGCACATCGATAAAATTAACTTTAAGTTATAGCATGGAATATTTAATACTTGCTAAAACATAACCATAATTATGTTAAAAATCAATCATTTTTCTTTCAGTAATGTTCAGACCTGTTAATAGATGGCACGACCTGTACATTGATGACGTCATTAGACAAACAAATGTTGGATTGCTTAATTATGGTTATGTTTTAGCAAGCATTAAGTATCCCATGCTATAACTTAAAGTTAGTTTTATCGATGTGCAAATTTTCATCCTTGGGAATATACTAATTGCGAAGAAAATATGTACAGAAGTTTTACCATTGGAAACAAAAGGCAGAGATTTTAGGTGGAACCACCTTAAGTGCTCTGCTGCTACACTAAAACTGAAATGATAGATATGCGCGCATTCAAAGGATGATCATCAGCTTTGAATCCTGCAACTAATCTAGCAGCAGGTCAAACAAAAGTCAAATTCCTTGCAAATGCCGTTTTCAGTCAGCAAACTCAACAGGCGGATTAAGCTGGGCCCATTAAAGTAGGGACTAGAGAGAACAGAGAAGTGTTGCTATGGAGAGAGAAAATCAGATTTGCAATTTAATTCCCTTATTACACTTTTATATAACCCCACGCGACACCCCACCCATAATGGTAAGCAATCCAGAGAGTCCTGTCCTGTGCTGAAAATGGGTTTTCACTGGGGCTTAGAAAATATCTGAAAAGTCAGAATTCCGTGTAGTCCCTCTGTTGAGATACCCTCCTTGTCACGCCTGAGGTTATCGTCACGCCGAATAAGCCTTATATGTTTCCTTTCTCCGCAAATGAAAAACTAAATGAAGTGTTCTTCCTGAGAGATGAACTGTTTCACTTTCCACCCCCAACCCTTTTCGTATTAACAAGAATTCTGACACCATACTTCTGCTTCCTATGTCTTTTCAGTCCCAGCTGCTAATCATTTATCAATTTTATCCGTTGAAAACGTCATTTGCCGATTTTTGCGTTAAAATGTATGCTTTCATCCTAATTTCTTTACGTAGTTTGTGACGGGTTTATAATTTATTTCATACCGGGATGGTAAATAATGTTTTTTTAACTGCCGGTATGCTCACTTTCATTTTTGTTAACTACCGGTATGCCATACCGGCCCACTTCGAACACTGACGAACATACTACGAAGTGACTAAAATAGAGACAGAAATTAAAATGTACAGGAAGAGACTGTATAACAAATAGCAAAAGCAATACCCAGACATTAAAGTCAGCGAACAACAGCTAGTGGATCAGAGACGGACCATTTTCGGGAAGATGATGATACCATCTGCCGTCCTGAAAGCCATCAAGCAAGAACTGGGTGAACAACCACAGAGTAGTGAGCAGCATGCTGCAGAAGAGAATACAATGTTTGATAACAAACATGAGACAGTGTCAGAAGAACGGACCGAACAAAGCCAGGGGGTGCCATCAGCGGTTGCCAACAGATTTAGGACAGCCGCCCTAGAGTTCAAAGGAATGGACCCTACCATGAGACATGGAATACCGAGGCAAAGACCTAACACAGATCTATTGGAAAGGACACAACACATCAAGAAGTCTGTGATACTAGCCTACCTAGATAAAAATGGCACTACGTTAGAATCCGTCCACACAACTGTGTACTGTTCCGTAGTTGCAGCCACAAGACTAAACGGAAAAATCATCATCATTCAGGAGGAGCAAAGGACTAAGAAGTCCATACTTCCAGCGTGGCAAAGAAGATTATAGAGTCGAGTTGATGAACTGCGGAAGAAAATCGGCCAAGTCACACAGTCGTGGGTGCCCATAACTTAGTTTTTAGAAGGGGCAAAAATAGAAACTGTAAACAAAAATAGCATAAACAAACATATGTAAACTTCACGGGGCCATCTTTATCCTATAACCATTTTTACCACACACGCCTAGATTAATTTAATTGAAAACCAGACGACCCAAAAACTGCATAAAAAAGACTTATAGATAAAATTCGACATCATGTTGGGACAGTAAATTTTTTGTTTGTTCTTCTAAGACTTGCGCCTTTCGACCACTTGTGTTCTATGCACCACAGACATCCAAAGGTCATTCAATTGTTCATCAAGAAAGAAAAAATACATCCTCAAGACAAAGTTCTGGAAAAACCTTGCCAAACTCTTTATTCAGTAGCAAATGGCCTTCGTACAGGATAAGTTTTTCGTTTCTTCGTCTTTCACACTGCCCTGCACTGTACACAGGTATGCTGTGTTCTAACACACAGTGGCAAATTTCAATATTATTATTTTCTACGGCGAATTCCCAATGTGTTTACTAAACGCACACACGCTTCCAAAAGTTTAACATAAAAATTATCAATCAGAATTAATGTTATGGAGGAAATCTTCTTAATGCCTCCCAAGAAGTGAAAGGACAGTCAGAGAGGGCAAGTGTCCCCTCTTGCTCCTCCCTATGGGCGCCCATGCACACAGTACATGAAGGGAAATGGGTCCAAGAAGCTGGTAGGAAAAATAAAGCGCATCCTGAAAAGTGCGAAAGTTCACACCAAGTTCGAAGAAAACCAGCAAATGGAAAATACTTGGACACGTTGAAATAAAGTCTACTAGCTTCTAACAAGAGACTAAGACGATACAAAGAGACAACACAGCGACATATAGAAAATAGCACATTCGAAAACAATTAGAAAAGCTTCTATTGTAACATTACTAAGAAAGACATCAAAGTCTAAGGGCCACCAGAACGTGAAGCGGTAGAAAAATTGTGGGATAACCTCTGGGCGAGGAATACGAATCGCAACAGCAGAGCCTCTTGGATACAGCGAGAAAAAAGGTGCGCGAGCCAATATCAGGAAATGGTCGACTGGAAGATCACAGCAGATGACATTCAGGAAGCCATAGCTAAGACACACAGCTCGAAGAAAATAGGTGTCGATAACATCCACAACTATAGGTACAAGAGGTTCACCTGTAATATACAAACATCTGGCAGATCAACTGACCAACATGATCCAAAATCCAGCCCTCAACCCGGATTTTCACACCCAAGTAGTAACGATACTGAAGGTTAGAGACGAGGACACAAAACATACAGCCAAATATTGACAAATAGCGTGTCTACCTACGCTGTATAAGACCCTAACAGCGTGCATCGCCAATAAGATAATGAGGCACATAGTAGGACAAGTACGAGTAATTATGGTAGAATAGCAAAAGAATGCAAGGAACAGCTTACCATTGACGCTGTTGTAATGGAGTAAGCTTTCAAGACGCATAGCAACATACGAACAGCGTATATCAATTACCGTATTGCCTAAGAATCCATACCGCACAGCTGGCTGATAGAAGCCCTCGAGATTTACAGAGTAAGCCCATTAGTCATCAACTTTCTTAAGGCGGCCATGACAGGGTGGAAGACAACCGTCAAAGTCGAGAACATCACGACCAAGCCCACTAACATCACGAGAGACATCTTCCAGGGAGATTCATTTACCCCACCATGGATCTGTCTAGCACTCCACCCGCTATCAATCATGCTGAACGAAATCAAGTAAGGGCTTCTAATCAAGTGCAATGAAACCAAGAAACAACTCTCCCACCTCATGCACATGGACGACATCAAGCTAAACACATCATCGCAGAACCAACTCCAACAGCTAATCCGGATCATCGAAGTGCTTCAGCGATGACATCGGGATGGAATTCGATCTAGAGAAATGCAAGATACATGGTACGAACCGTCCGTCGAAATTACAATTCATGTAGCTACCAATTGAAGGCCGGAGAGGAGATCACAGCTATGGAGGTAGGATAAACCTATACGTACGTTGGTATGCTTCAGGCCCAGTCCTGGATCAAACAGAAATCAAAAATAATGTAGCCGCCAAATACAACCAGAGGTTGAAGGGGCTAACGAAGACCAAGCTCAACGATCGCAACATCACCAGGACTATCAACACATACGCAGTTCCAGTCCTCACGTATTCCTTTGGGATCATAAAGTGGACCACCACAGAGTTAGAAGAAATAAAGCCCAACACGAAGAACCCTCGTTAAACGTCGCCGACACCACTCGAAGTTAGCAGTACAAAGGCTAGCCATTAGACGGGAAGAAAAAGGACGAGGAATGTTTAATCTCCTGAAGCACCAAGTCGAAGAAATCAGCAACTTCAGAAAATACTTCCATGAGAGCAAGCGATAAACCAGAGCGACAAGAAATACACAGCCCTAGACGTCTCTACCCAGAACATCGAGATTAGAGCTAGGGAGCCAGAAGAAGAAACTTGCGGCAAGAAAGTTCTACATGGAAGACACTACAACGATCTACAATCCAATCATGTGGATAAGCCTGCTTCCAAAGATCAAGTTGTAAGCACTAGAAACTATCGGAAGCATATCCTAAAGGACACGTCAGTAGAAAGTGGCAGATGTCAGCAATGCCATCAAGCTCCAGAGACCACCAAACATATCATATCCGGGTGCTGAATCTTCATACAAACAGAGTACACGAACAGGCACAATCAAGTCGCCAAGATCCCCCATCTGAAATTGGCAAGAAAGCACCACCTCATTACAAATGAGCCTGCCCCCTATTACAAGTATGAGCCAACAACCCTCTTCGAGAACAACACCCACAAGATGTGCTGGAACAGATCTATCAGAACAGATAAGACCATCCCCCACAATCGGCCCGACATCGTTCTGGTTGACAAGGAGAAAAGTCAACATACCTCACTGACATAACCGTTCCCAACACGTACAACATCCAGAAGACGCACGGAGAGAAGCTGTCAAAGTATAACGATTTAAGATACGAAGTCAAGGAAATGTGGCATATGAAGAACGTCACTACCGTCCGCATAGTAATATCAGCCACAGAGTTGTTCCTAGGATCATTCGCAGCTCTACACAAACACTAGACCTTCAGCCTAACACCTACATAGAAGTACAGAATGTAGCTATCCTGAACACTTGTAGGATAGTAAGGAAGTTCTTGGACAACTAAAAAAATATATATATGCCTCTTCTCAGATTCGGTACTTCGTGCCCGTCCCTAAAGGAAGAGAAAAAAACATCGCCCCGGGAACGAAAAGAAAAATATCGCCCCAGGAAGGGGTGGAATCATCTTTATAATTAAAATAATAAATATTATTTTTGAAACACTAAACACTCCAAATACTTACTATTGCCGCCGTCATCGTTTAGTAAATATTACTTTTATGACTCACATACCTTCTTTCATTGATTCACACCCTTTCCTTGGAGTGACAGACTTAATTTTTACGACAATAAATTCATTAATCCATCTACCTGAGTGCCGCTCAATGACAAGAATTAGTGAATCCTATTGTTTGTTGTTATGATTTAATTCCACTTGGTATGTACTGGACTGCGGCTCGGTGTGACGCGAAGAAATGCAATGTGTTGTACATAAACTCCCTAAACACTTGTCTTATTTCACACCCACAGAGATCTTGGTATGCGAAATATGAATAGCACAAATTATCCACAAAGAGTACCTGGGTACTCTCTCGATTTTGAAATAATATTTCTTACAAGAGGGCCGAAATTTCTGAAAAATGGAATTGATTTTGTAAAAGGATTTCTACCTTTCAGGGCAAAAATCTGAAGCCCAACGCATTCAAAAAATATTTTTATTTGTTGTCTCATAAAGGTTATATCCTGTCCTTTTAAAATTTGTGCGATGGTTGAGTGGTCTGAGGAGCTGGCTTCTGGCCATTCGTCCGAGATGGACGAAGGTTTGAGCCTCATGCATAGGCCTCATCAGAGGCTCGAACCTTGGTCATTCACTCTGTTCTCTCCCTGGGGTCAGATGTCTCAAATTAGGGACACGTTATTGCTGATAGCTCTATTCCGGGATTTAATGATCTCATGGCGATCGCTAAGTCCCTGAATGAAAGAAAAGTCACTCAACATAATAAAAAGGAAATATTTGCATTTGTTCTTCGAAAAGGCACATGGATATAAAAGATAAAATTTTGAATACATTTTTGTGAAAATCTGCTTTAAGAGCAAGTTTTGGAACTCGAAACGTTACCGGAAGATTCTGCATTTAGTACAGGCCATTGATGAATTTCTTTAAGACAGAGCAGTGTTTATCAATTTAATTTGATCACGGACCTTTTCAAACTCTGGAAAAGACTCCGAAATACCTAAAGGTAGGCCTACTAGAAAGTATGCAGAAATAGGCTGCAGAAATAGGCTATAAAAAAGTAAGGAAAATGAGAAAAAAATCCTAAACAAGAGCGTGAGATCAACATTTTGCTTTATAAAAATAATAACATTTGAAGTGGAGAAAAAAGGAAATTCAAAACCGGAATTAATTATGTTATCATTTTTAATGTGAAGAGTTTGGTTTCTTCTCCTTTGGAAGATTCTATTTATATTTTTTTAACCCATGTCGGTAGCGCCATTTTGTCGATTTTATATTTAGTGTTTGTTGCTGCATAATTCGAAAACCCAGTATAGCACCAGTACACAGGGTGACGAAGGGCAACAATTCTTGAATTGCTCTTTTTGACGAAACTCAGTTCTTTACATGAGTCACAACAAATGTTATTAAAGAAACCTCTTCAGAGTTTTCATTTATTAACTGTTTGAAGTGATTTCCTTGAGGTTTCTGTATTCTAGCACAGGAAGCTCAAATAGCTTTTCTGTTTTAGTTGATGGATCTGGAACCCAGCAGTTAGAGTTACCATGTATTGATGGAAAATTATTGTTAAGAGTTGCGGATAAATTGAAAAATAAAAATGATCTGCGATTTTGCTGCAAATTGTTTCTGCAAGTTCGCATCCGTTATCTTTAAAAAAAATCGTTGAAGATTGGGAATCAGCAGAAATGTTTTGATCGTACGGATAAAATCCAAAATTGTATGTAGATTCGTGACAAGGTCTGATTTTACTTTTCGCATTGTAGAGATTCACACCCTTTCCTTGCAGTGACAGATTTAATTTTCTTACATAACAATGCTTTTCAGACGTACTTCATTATGCAAATGTGAAATTTTCGACAGCAACAAACAATTTCTTAGCCGACAATGTAGTGTTATGACTAAGCAAATATGTCTGTTGAAATCTCTTGTAATTCGAACAATCTAATAAGGACGTTTTCTTTCGATAGCCACCTGACTCCCGAACGTTTTTGCAGGGCATTTTTCTGAAAATATAGACACTATAGGATCAAAGGTATTAGGGCACCTCTTTTGAGTAGTGGATTATATACTGGATTATACTGGACTTGCCCTGTACCTGTATGACCCATACAGGCACAGAAAGACGCACGTGGCCTGACAAGCATCACAGACAAGCATTAACCGTAGAATGGGCAGTACGGCAGAGCTCCCTGATTTTCAACGTGGCACGGTCATAAGATGCCATCTTAGCAACATGTCAGTTCGGGAAATTTCTGTCTTTCTGCAGCTGCCCCGATTAATATAAGTGATGTTATTGTGAACTGTAAACGCCAAGAAGCAACGACAGCGCAATCGCGAAATCGTAGGCTACGTGAAATGACAGAGAGGGACCGCCGAGTGCTGAAAGGAAGGGTACGACAACATTGCCTGTTCTCGGTTACAACATTCACCACCGAGTTCAAAATGCCTCTGGAATCAATGCGTGCCCATAATGTTTACTCGAGAGCTGAAGGGAATGGGTTTCCATATATGAACAGCCTCACATCTGCAAGTTCAACGCCAAGATTCTTTCGAAATGGTGTAAAGCTTTGTGTTAGTAGACTCTGGAGCAGTGGAAAAATGTTCTTTGGACTGATGAATCACACTTCTCCATCTGTCAGTCCGACGGATTACTCTGGTTGTAGATTATGTCAGGCGAACGTTACCTGCTCGACTGTATTCTGACAAATGTGAAGTTTGGTGTAGGAGGCACCCTACACTGGAGCTGTTTTCGTGGTTTGAGCTGAAACTCCTAGTTTCAGCGTCCGGTAGTCATAACGCTGCGGCCTATAATTTCGTTCCTGGTACTTCTAACATTATGGCAACAGTTCGGTGAAGGTTCTTCCCTTTAACAACAGAATAATGCCTTCATCCTCAAAACGAGGTTTGTGCAAGAATGGTTTGATGATATGGGTGTGGAAGAGCTTGACTGGCCTGCACAGAGCCTCGATTTCAACCTCCCCTTTGGGATGAATTGGAACGTAGACTGAGGGCTAGTACGAACCGCCCGACATCAGTGACATACTTGACTAATGCTCTTTTGGTAAAATGGAAGGCACTTCCCTCAGCAACGTGCCAAAATCTAGTAGTAAACCTTCCCAGCAGAGTGTAATCTGTGACAGCAGCAAAGGGTGGACCAACTCGATATTAATTCCTTTCCTATTACAGGGATTTTGTGGACGAACAAATGTTCTGATACTTTTGAGCAGACAGAGTATTTCGTCATACAGAAATGAAAAGCATTTCCAATATAATTAAAAAAAATTCTTAAAATTAATTGCTATGCTTTAATCTTAAAACTTTACAATGTGATTTTCTAGCGGAACAATTATTTTCAATATACGGAACTCCGGATTTCAGAGAAAACCGTCTGGGAAACACTGATATGGAAACTAAACTATCTGCATCACCTTTACAGCGAAAAATTATGCACGTCTTGAAACTTTTATTACAACTTCATCACACAGTCATTATAAGGTCTGTGACGTGCCTGCCCAGCAGGACGCACACGATATAAAGGCAGATAGCAGCGATAACGAACGTCCGCGTAACTCAATTGGTAGAGCGACTTATTCCGGAATGAGGGGACCCGGGTTCGAGCCCCGGCGTGGACAAAAATGACGGAGAAATTTACTTCGTTATAGGTCATACCTTCGCAATGAATGCCTACGTATTTAATTAACAGTTAATAGATAATTGTGACTGGTAACAGGAGCGGATCTAATTAATTTACCTTCGTTTCTGATCAAAACCCGATGCATATTTTCGGTAATGTTTGCGTACATAACTAGAATTGATCTTCATCTCAGTCTTTCTTGACTGCGTTTTATTGAAAGTTAGTATACTTTAAACGTGCTGTTATATGAATCTAATATAGATGCATGCATCCCATAGATTCAAGAAATGTATTTTTATTTGTTCTGTAGCTGACATTTGAAAAACCGAAATACTGTGTATTAGCATTTCCAAACAGAAATTTACCGCTAAATATACACTCTGGAAAAAAAAATTCACACGAGGTAGCAATGCAGTGATTTGCATGCAAATAGTTACGTACAGATACCCAAATAATTTCACTACCGAACCAATCCAGAAAAAGCTGAAGTTGTTATAACAGCATGAATTTCGTGATCTGTGAGTAAGTGCCACAAATCGTTCAAAAAGGGACTTTTGAAGAAAACCATCTCAGATAGAATGCCGATAACCCGTAAGACCCGTGATTATCATCAGCTAACGTACTTCGAAAGAGGACGAATTATTACTCTGTTTGAAGCCTGCTGGTCGATATATAGGCCACTACAATGCCACAGTCCATCATTGCTGTACACGGTGTATGAAAAAAGACACGTAAAGCAGTCGGGTTGGCAGCTGTCAGCCTAACAGAATACAGGAAGATAATTCTGTTTCGTCCCACGAGAGGCCGTTACAAAACCGATAGCCTCGCTCTCAGCAATGAGAAGAGCGGTGATAATAAATAATAAATACACAGTTGACGTGGATTAGGAACATCAAATAGAAGTCATCGCTCTTTCCACGTTTATAAGTGAGTCACGGAAAAATTCTAATCGGCCGCCACCGGGAATCGAACCCAGGGTCTTCAGAGTTACGTGCCGGATATGCTTCCACTACACCGTAACGGCCTCTAAATTCTCCAGACTCACATACGACAAACTGCCAAACCACCTGGCAGGTTACTTTTTGGAGCCCCGCACAATGCAGGGGATTCACCAAAGATGAACAGCAGCAACTGAACAAATAACTAGAAGGCGAATGAATAATAAATACACCGTTGACGTGGATTAGGAACATCAACTATAAGTCATCTGTCTTTCCACGTTTATAAGTGAGTAACGGAAAAATTCTCATCGACCGCCACCGGGAATCGAACCCGGGTCTTCTAGTTACGCGCCGGGCATGCCTCCACTTCACCACAGCGGCCTTTCAACGTGCCAGGTGGTTTGGCAGTTAGTCGTATATGAGTCTGTAGAATTTCGAGGCAGCTGAGGTGCAGTGGAAGCATGTCCGGCGCGTAACTGGGAGACCCTGGGTTCGATTCCCGGTGGCGGTCGATGAGAATTTTTCCGTGACTCACTTATAAACGTGGAAAGAGCGATGACTTCTATTTGATGTTCCTAATTCACGTCAACTGTGTATTTATTATTCATTCGGCTTCCAGTTATTTGTTCAGTTGCTGCTGTTCATCTTTGGCGAATCCCCAGCATTGTGCGGGGCTCCAAAGAAGCAACCTGCTATGTGGTTTGGCAGTTTGTCTTATGTGAGTCTTAAGAATTTCTAGACCACTGCGGTGCAGTGGAAGCATGTCCGGCGCGTAACTGGAAGATCCTGGGTTCGATTCCCGGTGGCGGCCAATGAGAACTTTTCCGGGACTCACTTATAAACGTGGAAAGAGCGATGCCTTTTATTTGATGAAGAGCGGTGATGCTCATCAGTCATCCAGTCACACGACAAACTATTTCAAACCGTCCAACGGAAATAGTCATACACGCACTGCCTCCATCGCGTTGCTTGCCACTGACTTTTACACACCGTCGTCAGCGCTTGGGATGGTGCTGCTGCTCCAGATGAACATCAATTGAGGAACGGCGTCATGTGGTGCACGGCGATGAATCCCGCTTCTGCATCCAACCAGATACTTGCCGAACGCACGGGTGGCGCCGATGTCATCAGATCAACAGTCCAGAGAGTGTCATCGAACGGCACCTCTCCCGAACAGCGTTAGGGAGATATATTCTACGATGCGCGCCCTAATTTAGTCTTTATTACAGGAGCCGTTACGGCTCATCGTTATGCGGAAGAAATCCTCAAACCCATTGCAATACTGTTCGTGTCAGGGCTAAACAACGCATTGTTTCAGCACGACAATGCCAGCCCTCATACTGCGAATGCATCGAGGCAATGTCTACAAAGTGTGAACATGCTGCCTTCCCTGCCCGATTCTCAGATTTGTCTACCGCAGAGCGGGTCTGGGACATACTGGGACTATACCATGCGACTCTGCATCAACCACCTCCGAAATATATGCTCTGCGACAGCATCTCGACGTAGCGTGATTTTTATTAACGCAGCTGTATAAGAAATTTACAAAACTCTATTCTATGGAGAACGGCAGAATCAGGGAGGAACTACGTCATACCAAATAAGCCCTGTAAGAAGGCTTTGTGGTAAAATAGTCAACTTTTAAGATGCCAGGTGCTATCTTTTTTACAATATATGGGTATGGTGAATAAGATTGGTAGATTTTGGTTTCACCCACATCACGTTTATGAGGATATATTTCAGGTATCCGCACAGGGTAACTGGGTACACATTACATTCCAAAATGCATGAAAACATACTTTGCATTCAGAGCACTGAAACCATAAAATAACGTTATTCACACAGCTTTGTGACTTTAAAATGCTTTTAACAATGGCAAGAGTAGAGTGATTGCTGTTGGTGACTGAGCCCCAAACCACGGATTTTGCAATTAGATTTTATAGCTGATCATAAGGTATGATGCACCGTATGTTTAAACAAGGCAGTCTTGCGTGGTCCAGGTGGATACTATTTACCTCTATTGTGTCCACAAATGACATAAAGAGATTTGTGCAGCATCTGTGAGCTTCCAAATTGTACTATGCTTGCCGCTATAAATCTTTTTTTGTCGGTTAACATCAAATATTGTTCAGAATGACTATTCTTAGGTATCTATTTAACGAATCTTAGGAACACCTGCGGCACAGGTGAAGTAGCATGACATTATGCATAAAGACCACGCTAGACTATCATCTTCTTGTAACCTTTCGAAGAATTTAGCGATCATAGCCAGCAGTTAATATTTTTATTTTATAACCTCAGTGACATGACGATGGTGTCAAGGTTTTCTCATAAAAACTGCAGTTAACAATTTTTAGCATTTCTGTATCCAGCTTCAATAAGCAATTATTCTCAGTGAAGAGCATCTGTGTTCACATGGCTTGTTAATGTGATTCCGCCAAAATGGCAAAGATATAACTATCGGCTGGAAAACAATGGCGAAAGCGTTACTTCCTCTCCATATGCTACACCCACTTTGCCGTTCTTCCGCAAAGATGTATTCAAAATGTTAAAAGCAGCTATTCCTGAAAAGTTTGGAGTCTGATTAACGAAGTACAAAGTGCAATAGTTTCTTATTAACAAAGTACAATAGACGCATTTGTTGTGTAGTTTTCTGAATGCCATGATGACAGCATCTCTAACGCAATGTGACTGACCTCATAGAAAGGGAGGAAACAAAATATCGGAATAAACAAGAAATTATGCTTAACCGATATCTCGAAACCAGTTTTATGGCTGATCATAAGGCATGCTCAGCTCTCGACGAAAATAGACTTTCACGATCATCAGCAGTGCGGCGGTAGATGACGCTGAACAATATGTACGTTTGTGGATCTGACATAGGCTTGATTTTGTTTTAAATCGAATCACAATGTGTAGTTTATAACGTTAGTTTTAAAATTTATCTGATGAAAGTATGAAAATTGACATTCCAGAGAAAGAAAATTGCTGGACTGAGACGAGAGATTTCCATCATCAACATAGAGATTTTCATGACATGCAAATATGAAAGAAGAACACTTAAATGACAGCGCATATCTTTCGAAACATTTCTTGGTAATCAGATTTTACAGCCATTTTAATTTAACTTTGAAGAGGAAGTTTCCAGTTTTAATCAAAACAGAACAATAAATTTCGAAGAAGAACACAACAGAGAAATCAAAATATATTTACTTTATGAAAATATATCTGATGAAAGTATGAAAATATGTTAACGTACTTAGAATATATAATGCACTATCTTTAATGTTATGAACATATTTATAAAGAAAACGCAAAACTTATCAATAACATGTTCTTGCAGCATTTTACTCGATAACATATTTTGTGAAAACATAAATGGAAATTACGCAGGCATCAGTCAATAGAGTGAGAAAAATCGCATGAGAACGTCATTTTGATATTTACGTTGGAAGTGAATTACTTACGATAAAGTGTGGATTTCTGAAATTATTCAGACCCAAGTTTTCGTTTTTGAAAGAAGTAATTATTTTCGCTTTCGTTATAGTTTCTTTCATTACTGAATTTCGACTGAAGTCTTGTTGAAGTTATTGAAAATAAAATTGTGTAAGCTTATGGTTTACAAAATTTTATTTTCAATAACTTCAAATAATTGTGACAAACTAAGTTGTATTACCTTAATATATATATGTGGTTGTTTTCTCTTTCCTGAAGGTGCAATGTGCTGGCTACAGACGTTAAAAATAGAATTAAGTTTTCGATCTACTGTAGAATATCAGTGTTACTTATTGCGTTTTCCTATTTTCTGATGATAAAATGTTGGAGTACAGTGCATTTACTATGAGAGGCAGGTAAGTAAATACAGTCCTCCGGAAAGTGAAAATAAAATGCACTGTCTTCTATTTTCTAGACTAAGAGTTCTCAACCAGGAGGAAATTTTAGGGTTTCAAGGGGAAAAAAGGACCATGGAATCAAACTATTGGAATGGAATACTGATCACACATTAAATTAAAAATAAAGATAAATATTTCATTTTTTTTGTGGAAATATTCCATTTATAGTTATATTGGACGTTTTCTTGTTTTTTACTCATAGACTTTCGAGCCCATCATGAATATCAAACGAGAGGGTACGATGATTCATATATTCAAAATGGATTACCATCCATCATCATCAAAGGAGAAGAAAGGCCTCAATGTGTTATTTTTTACAAAGCTTTGTCAAATAATTCTATGAAACCAACGAAGTTGAAGCAACATTCGCAGAATATTGATCCTCAGCGCAAAGACAAGGACAAAAGCTTTTTGAACGTCATGGGGATTGTCTTGAAAAGATGAAGCTAGATTCAAAAGGGGCATTCCAAGAAATGAACCACAAGGTCACTGAAGTTTCTTATATTGCATCACTGGAGATAGCAATGCAGAAAGAACCACACACAATTGGGAAACTTTGATCAAACTCTGCACTCTCAAAATGGTGGAAACTGCGTTGGGAAATGGATGCGAGAAAATATTTGCAGCAGTTTCACTATCAAACAGCACTGTTCAAAGGACAATCAGCGACATGCCATTGACATCAAGGAACAAGTTGTGAAGGAGATCAAGTCTGTAGCATTTGGCTTATTTTCTATTCAATTTGATAAATCGTCTAATGTGGCATCGTGTTCATAGTTGATGATGTTTGCAAGATATGTTCACTCAGGTTCATTTAAAGAGAAGTTTCTCTTTTGTTCTCCTCTTGAAACATCTACCAAGGCCTCAGATATCTTGGGAAAGGTTTCATCTTTCCTTGAATTAGAAATCATTTCTGGGAAAATGTCTGTGGGTGCTGTTTAAATGTAGCACGCGCTGTGTTGCTGTGTTGGGGGCAAAATCTTAATTTCAAGTTAGTGTGAAAAAGCGAGCTTAAAAAAAAAAAAAAAAAAAAAAGGGAAGGCGTTCATTGTTCATTCTGTGATCGATCGCCAGACACTGGCTTCAAAACCAGCACTTCCAGTTCCACTAGAAAGGTTTTGGAACAAACAATTCAAATTGTGAATTTTGTTAAAGGAGGAGCTCTCAACTCAAAAAATTTCAAGCAGTTATGTATTGACATGGACGAAGGCAATCATTTGCTTCTTCTTTTCCACACAAATGCTCGATGGTTTTCAAGACGAAATGTAAGTGAGCAAGTATTTGAGCTTAGAGATGAGCTCAAATTATTTCTTGAAGCTCAGGGTAGGATGGAAGTTTTTTACCTGGTTGGCTGATGAGGAATGAGGCATGCGATTGGCCTATTTGGTGGACATTTTTGTGCAACAGAATAAACTGAATCTTCAGATGCAAGGATGGAACACGAACATTATACAACTTATACAATTCACTGATTCCTTGGAAGCTATCATGAGCAAGCTGGAAAATTGTCAGAAAAAGGTCAAGAGAAAAGATGTTGCAATGTTTGAGAAACTGTCATTAGTTCTTATTGCTGGTAGTGATGACTAAGTGCTTCCAGAATTTGCAAAAAAAAAAAAAAAAATGAAATTTTGCACCCTTTGACAGCACTGGAAAATGAACTCATCTGATATTTTCCTGAACTCAGTGATGAGGAGTTGGATTTAGCGCGAAATCCATTAAAATTGTCAGTTGAAAATGTTCCTGATATTGCTAAGATGAATTTCTGTAGCTGAAGGCTGATTCGGGAGCAAAACGTTATGTTCGATGAGAAATCACTCACAGATTTTTGGCCCTTGATATGCGATTTCTACCCAAAAGTGGCAGAAAGAGCTATCCATGCATTGCTTCCATTCGAGTCGACTTATCTTTGTGAGTCAGGCTTTTAACTCTACGGCAAGTGAAAACGAAGTAAATTGTAGGTTGAAAATGACCTGCGTTGTGCCCTTTCAAGCACTACTTCGCGTAGTCAAGAATTGGCGATGAAAAAGCAATCATAAGCTTCTCATTGACTGTAATCTTTATCAGAATAAACTTAATTAAAATAGCCTGGTATTATATTGAACCTTTTGTTTATTGAAGTAGGCTTCTTCAGTTAAGTCTGTTAAAAGTTAAGGAATTAGTTATGAAGTTAGAACAAGAATAATGACACCGAATTTTCGGTTGTAATGAGCACATCCTTTGAATCCTTTCCGACACTAATAAAATTTATGAAAGGGATTCGTAGTTAATGGAGCAGGTTAGAAAAAATCAACAGGGTTTCTACAATCGATAAAACACCCAGAAACAGAAACAGCTACTTACTTCCACCAGCGGCTAAAAAGTATGTTACAAAAATTAGCAAATAGAGCAAAAAATCTTTCTCATAGCAGAACGAAGTATCAGAGGCAAAGAGATTTTCAAATCGAACAGCGGAAAGAAGAAATATTGAAGGAAACACGATATAACTCTACGCCTTCTAGCTGAAGAAGTTTTCATACTGGAAAAGTTGAAAATCCGCGAAAAATAATCATGGAAAAAAAATATGCTGAGGAAAAAGGGCTTTTCAAATATGTCCCCGGAAGCAGAGGTAGTGAGAAAAAGGCTTTGATCCCTACGCCCCCTAGCGGGAAAGCTGTGCATTATTTAAAGAGCATAATGTTCCCCATATCTATCGTAGCGAATGGCATACAGTAAAAAGAAATTTCTCAATACCATTTTTTGGAGTTGACTGCCAACAAAAGTACATAAACAATACCTGGCGGCAGAACTGTGAACTGCAAAACTCCCCTAATACAAACCTAAAGTGTTGCACTTGGTAAATGGCGTCCGATTTTGAAATAATTTTTAAATCGCTCATTTAGAAGTAGAAATATATGTTTTTATTGATTGGAGGTTTAACGACCACCGTGATCACCTCGTTGGGCTATAAGCAGTCGCCCGTCCCTAATGTAGGGCCACTGACTCCAGGGAAGCTAGAAGAGAGTATTTCCCCTGGTGGCCAAACCAATCTATACCAAAAATTAGAAATTACACGCAAAACATAGTCCAATCAGGACTTTTACCTGAAGCAGGAAGAATTTATTTTTTAAATCTGAGTTAAACATGGCGCCCTAGCGGCGAAATTGTGTGTTATTTTGGGAAGAAAATACAATGAGTTTTCATAATAGTATCTGGCTGAAAAATAATTTTTTCTCTTGGGTATTTATTCCGGCAGGTATTGCTGTAAACGTAAACGTGAACTTGCGCCCTCTAGTGGCGCACTTGTGCTTTAAGAAAAAAATGAAATTATATCAGAAACATTTCGCACCGGAAGCACTCTCCAACAAAGAACGAGTTTTTCAAATCGGACTCTCAGAATCAGAGATATCGGCAGAAATAAGATATGCATTCACGTGACCTAGCGGAAAAACCATGCGTTATTTTAAGAAGATAGTAATCTGAAAAGGTTTTCCGAAGTTAGCGGTATCAGTCCACGAAGGAATTTTTTCACTTGAGTTTTCAGAAGCTCAGATTTTGCTGCAAAATACATCAGAAGCAGAAATAAACGTGTACTGTATTTCCCCTGGTGGCAAACCAATCTATACCAAAAATTAGAAATTACACGCAAAACATAGTCCAATCAGGACTTTTACCTGAAGCAGGAAGAATTTATTTTTTAAATCTGAGTTTTGGAAGCAGAGATATCGGGGAAAACGCAATTTACCTTTACGCCTCCTAGCGGAAAGTCTATGCATGACTTGAAAAATTTGAATTTATATGAGAAGCATTTCGCACCGGGAAAGCTCTCCAACAAAAAATAATTTTCCAATCGGACTGCTAGAAACAGAGATATTTAAGAATTTTTCAAATCGGACTCTTAGAAACGTATATATATATATATTCAAAATATGTATCTACGCCTCCTGGCGGAGAAACTATGCATTATTTTAAGAAGAAATATTCCGGAAAGATTTTTCGAGGTGAACGGGATTTCTCCACAAAGAATTTTTTCAGTCTGGTTTTTAGAAGCTCAGATTTTACTGTAAATACATCAGAAGCAGAAATTAACACTTACGTCCCCTGGTGGCCAAACCATACTTTACCAAATATCAAAAATTATATGCTAAACATTTCCCATTCGGGCTATGTATCCGGTGCAGGAAGAATATTTTAAATCGGAATTTCAGAAGCAGAGGCATCGGGAAAAACCCAATTAATCTTTACGCCGGCTATCGGAAAATACAGATGCTTAACCCGAAAAAGTGACTGTACCTAACCCAGTCTTCGACATAAATGGCATCGAAAGGAAAAATAATTTTTTTCAATCGGATATTTAGGAACAAAAGCATGGAATAAAATATACAGGGTGTTTATAAGTCCGGAACCACCCAAATATTCTTTAGACATTTCACAGCAAATGAAAGTAACCATATGCAATATACACTGAAGTACCAGAAAAACTGGTACACCAGTCTAATACTTGGTAGGTCCCCCCACAAGAGCGCAGGACTGCAAAAATACGACGGTGCATGGACTCCACTAGCTTACGGAAATATGCTGTAGGCAATGCACACCATACTTCCAGCAGAGTGTTCCACAATTCGGGTGTATTTCGAGGTCTCTGATTCCTGTGTTCGATAGCGTGTTCCATGGCATTCCAAATGTGTTCTATCACGTTCAGATCTGGGGACTTGGGTGGGAATGGCAACACCCCAAACTCAGATGAATGCTCCTCTAACCATAATGTAGCGTCCCGACACTTGTGTGGTGGTGCATTGTCTTGTTGGAATAGGCCCAACCCGTCCGCATGAATGCAGGACATGAACGGGTGTACCTCGTCAGAAAAGATGCGCACATAGCGTTGGCAGGTCACAGACGTTTGTAGACGTACCAGGGGTCTCCAGTGAGCTCAAGATAAACACACCCATCAGCCGGTACAGTTCCCTGTTGACAGACGGGATCCATGGCTACATGGGGTTTGCGCCACACATGAATCCTTCCATCTGCCAGACCCGATACAGTTGGATACGCGACTCGTCAGACCAGGCTACTTGTTTCCAGTCATCAAGTGTCCAGTGGCGGTGTTGCCCTGCCCAAGCGAGGCGCATAGCCCTGTGTCGTGCACCCATCAAGGGGGACTCGAGTTAGGCGTCGGCTTCCAAAGCCCATATCGTGTAGGGTACGTTGCACAGTCCGGACGCTGATGCTTGTTGAGGCTCCAGCATTGAGTTCCGATTATACCTGCGAGAGTGTTGCACGCCTATCGCGTAAAAGGATTCTTGACAGCCGACGATGATCACGTTCACCCAATGTCTTTTTACGGCCACCCTGGTATCGTAGGTTGGAGGTTTTGCCGGAATTCTTGTAGTCACGGTACACCCTTGCAATGGTCGTCCGTGAAAATCTGAACTTTGTTTCTACCTCTGAAATACAATGGTCCATCTCACGAGTGCCAACTATGACACCGCGCTGAAAATCGCTTAAATCGTTATTACTTGTCATTCTCATGCTGAAAACAGCTCTGACAGCTGGCAAGGATGTCTATCGCTTTATATACGCACTGGCGGACGCAACCGAGTACTTGCATAGGTGACGTTGCTATGTATTTTGCATAAGCTCATCTGTACCAGTTTTTCTGGCACTTCAGTGTACATTGTACCAAGTATTGCACCTGTGACACATTTTACCTCACTTGTCCGCCATCTTAGAATCCACCATCTTAGAATCCGCCATATTGGGTTCAACTTCAGTTTTTCAAATGGCAATAGGGTCATGTGACCACTCGAATTTATGCAAACGCTTCTCAGAAAAACAGTGGTACCTCTATCTTATACATATCTTTATTCGTTTTCAAGCATGTAACATGTTCACTTGGGGTACGTACCAAACCACGAAAAATTCTATCTTTATCCAGCTACACACACGTACAAACCTCACCAAGGTGCTTAATATGCTATCCTTGTTCAGCTGTACACACGGGCAAACCTAGCAATAGGAGCTCAATATGCTGTCCTTGTCCAGCTACACGCACGTGCAAACGTCGTTCCCATTCCATAGGAACACGGTTCAGGATGTCTGGTGTAATGCTGTCAGACACATCAGTAATGCGCGCCTTCAATTGTTGTAAATACTGCCAATCTCTGACGTTGGGCGCTTACACTACCTCTTTCGCATAACCCCACAGAAAGAAGTTCAGCACTTAAATCGGGGGAGCGTGCCGGCCACTCGACAGGCCCAACAATTAGGGAGTTGCTCATCCAGATACGCACGAACAGCTGCAGCGTAATGAGGAGGAGCACCATCCTGTTGGAAGAAGCAGCGGAAATCACCATCTTCATCTAACAACATTGAGAGGATGGACTCTTGCAACATGTGGAGGTAACTGTCACCAGTCAAACTGCCGACAATAAACAGTGGACAGACAATGCGCGTATCCCATATTCCACACCACACCATAACGTTTTGTGCACCTTGCATCTCAGATGGGTTCATCCAATATGGATTGGTGTCCGACCAGTGTCGAGTATTATGGCGATAAACCTCTCCATTCAGGTAGAAATTGTCCTCATCACTAAAGAGAATCTTTGATGCAAATGTTGAGTCAGATTGAAGTTGTTGCAGAGCCCACCCGCAAAATTGAAGACGACGATCAGGATCATTCTCACTCAAATGGTGTAACAGTTGCAGTTCGTGAAGATTACATTTGTTTTTTTTTTGAAAGGACACGCACAATGGAGCTTTGACTGGTGCCACATTCGTCTGCTAAACGTCGCGTGCTCTTCTGTGGGCTTTTTGGCAAGCGCCGCCAAAATAATGGTTGTTGACTCCTCATTTTTTGTTGTTTTGGGCCGACCTCTCTTTGGTTTCTCACACACACTGCCTGTTTGCCTGAATTTCTGGATTAGCCTCACCACTGCGCTATGCGCGATTGGCCGTCTTTCTAGGTGCCTGCGGTTGAAGTCAGTTGAAACATCCCTTGAACTCCGTCCACCACACTGCAGGATTATGTCAATATGCTCCGCTTTGGTCAATTCCATCACGTTTCACTGCAAAACAAAGTCGAAACATTCATGCGTAACATGCAAGAAATACACCAAACATCGATTAGTAACTTGCATTAACTTGAAAACTAATAAAGATATGTAAAACAATAATGGTACCACTGTTTTTCTAAGAAAATTTTACATAAATTTGAGTGGTCACATGACCCTATTGCCATTTGAAAAACTGAAGTTGAACCCAATATGGCGGATTCCAAGATGGCGGATGGGTGGGGTAGTAGTACGTGTCAGAGGTGCAATACTTGGTCCATTACTTTCATAGGTTGTCAAATGTCCAGAAAATGTATGAAAAATATATTTTCTAAAATTATAATATATGCAAAAATATTTAATAATATAATATAATATATGAAAAAATATTCAATAATATAATATATGAAAAAATTAATATTATATTAAAATATATGATATATTTTAACATAATATTAAAAAAATAATATTAGGTGTACAAATAATTTTTAAAGCGTTTTTCGTGTGACGTATACCGATAATTTACATATCCGACATTCCCCCGCGTTGTTGTCATGTGACCGTAACTGGTCCAGAGTATAAAATGTAATACAGAAGTTTGCCCAACAGTCAAACGCACTTGCATATCGGTAAATGAAAGATGGCTAGCGATACTGCATTTATTCGATAATGCATTCGTTATGAATTTCATCAAGGAAAAAAGCACTGCAAACTCATGTGCATCTATCTGCTCTGTTCTTGGGGGAGAATATTGTATGCAAAAGCACGTGTGAGTTTTGGTTTAGACGGTTTAAAGCAGGTGATTTTAATGTTAGCGATCGAGAACGTAGCGGCGATCGCTAACATCAAAATCACCTGCTGCAACCCTCAGAAGGTTGCGCATGAGGAACTGCAAGCATTGCTGGATGAAGATTCGTCTCAAATGGAAAAAAGAACTAGCTGAACAACTGAGAGTAACTCAACAAACCATCAACAATCGTTTAAGCGCAATGGGAAAGATTCAGAAGGAAGGAAAATAGGTGTCACATGACCTGAGCCAGAAGAACAAGGATGAGCGTGTCATGAAGTGTTTGAATCTGTTGAATAAACAACACAGAAAGTCTTTCCTGTGGAAAATCTTTACGGTTGATGAAAAGTGGATACGGTGCGACAATTTCAAACGCAAAAAAAAAACACTGGGTAGACCCCGGTGAAGCAACGACTTCGATACCGAAACGCAATATTCACTCCAAGAAAGTTCTGTGCATCTGGTGGGGTATGAAGGGTGTGCTCTATTATGAACTACTGGAAAAGGGTCAAACTCGTACTTCTGATCGCTACAAGCAACAATTGCTGCGGTTGGACTAGGAAATCTGTCGGGAACGTCCATTCACAGGCAAAGGATTGAGTCCCGTGAAATTACTGCATGACAACACTAGGCCGCATGTCGTGAAATCGGTTAAGGAAACGTTATTGACGCTTGGTTGGGGAGTTTTGGTGCACCCGGCTTATAGTCCCGACATAGCCCCTCCAGACTATCATTTGTTCTGATCGATGCAACATGGTTTGTCTGCTGTACGGTTCCGGACATGTGACGAAGTGTAAAAATGGGTTGACGACTTCATCGCGTCAAACGACGTAGTATTATTCATGGCTGGAATCCGTCCGCTGCCCGACCGATGGCGGAAGGTGATAGATAATGACGGCGCATATTTTGATTCGTAAAGGTATTGTTGTTTTCTCTCAAATTACATGTTGCGTTGTCTTAAAACGCTTTAAAACTTATTTATACACCTAATATATGAAAAATATACTAACCCTAAAACATCAAAACTTTCTGCGCTCCGATTCCTGTTCCGGAGGGCATTCACACACTCATCAAGTAGACGACTACGAAGACTAGAAATAAAAAAGACTAAAACGTAGCCTGTAGTTTTGGTTATACTGCTCGTACAGTGTTTGCCTTAATTCGAAAGTTTCAACAGTTAACAAGTACGTCTCTTGAACGAGAGACACGCCCTAAGAAATATGTAGGGGCAATGGACTTTCACCCTCACTGTACTAATATATTAAAAAAAGCATGTAAAAAACAAGAATTGAGCTTTGGGACAAAAACATATAATACATTCTCTAAAATTAGGAAGGATCGCGACCAAATGCATCATGATAAAAAGCATGGAGTATATGCCATCCTTTTAAGATCTTTAACTCCAGACCAAAACGATAAATTTTCCATAGGCTCTACAATGAGTACTGTTCATATAAGAAGGACTGAGCATATGTACGACATGAGAAAAAAATCACAATCCACAGCATTACCACGTCATGTGTCCAGTGGAACGCATTAACCCGAATAGGCTAGCGACACCTAAAAATAAGACTATGACTTTGGTGGTTGAGGCAATGTATATTTATATATTGATCTTGTATGTTGTAATGATGAAGCACCACACGAACTTCCTCAATCTTGGTAACCGTCACTTGAAAAGTTTTTATCACTGACCTATGTTACTAAATGTATGACACCAATTAATTTATCTTTACTTCCCCCCCCCCCAAAAAAAAACCTTAGTGTTGAGCGCTAATCTAATAGAGCCCACCGCAACACATTGGGCATGCGCGGGTGTAATGGATGTCGTCATTTTGAAATAAGTTATATAACTCATTGGGTGTTTGCTAAACGCCGCATATGTTCATTTCCTGATAATGCAGGCAAAGTGCCTTCGAAAGATCTCGAATTTTAATGTCATATTTTTAAAGTCTTTAACCTGTCATTTTTAAACATAGTGATTTAAGTGTAAAATATGCTTGGGGTCACGATTGTGTGAGTGTTTGACAAGTTTTGTTGGATCGTACATAAGACAGAGGATTTTTACGTCATTTCACTACAATTAGCACGAAATTTGCCTGATGTTTTTTCATATGCGTCAATTTATTAGTCCAGAAAATATTTGGGAGGTTCCGGAATTATGAATCACCTTGTATTTTGAATTCAAAATCCTCTGCATTTACACACTCTACCGGCGAAATTGTGCATCGTAAAAAACTGGACAGCAAGGATCATCATTCCTACATTTTAGTCTTCCCAATGCAAACAGAATTTTTCAAATCGTGATATGGTGTCCACAGGCAGACGGACAAAGTGATAACATTAGCATGATCTTTTTTTTTTTTTTGTAAAAGACATGCTGAAAATTACTTTTTTTCAAGTTTTAAAATCCATCAACATTTTCTATGGCTATTATGTTTGTAAACTTCCACTATAAAAATAATCAAAGTAAATGTATATGTACCAATATAGAAAAAAATAAGAAATTTTCAATAATATATGCTTATTATTTGGAATGAACCTTTTGAATTAATCTTGGAAAGGGGGAATGACATTCTGACAAATGGTGAAAAGATTGCATGGCGCAAAGAAGGTTGAGAACCATTATTCTAGACATTCAGAAAACTCTATTACGCTTTCCATAATTTCATCAACATCACTGCAGTGGTACCTGATTTAAAACGGAAGAAACTGATTCAGTTTTAAAGTGATGTTTACGGTTATCTTTTGGCTTCACTACTTCTTATGACATTCATTTAAATAGCCACATAGAACTATAAATTTTGTCTTACTGGATAGGTTTTATGCTTTGACTTAAGTTTGGCTTTTCACTGCAGATATTTTGTCAGTAATAACGCCATACAAATGCCTTCTACTTCCTGCACTTTAACATTTCTCCTTTTATTTTGTGTTTTTTTTTTTTTTTTGTGTACTTGAAGGTTTTTGGCGATGGGAAACACCACAGATAGGGATTTGAGAGCTCCAATAGAAAACAGCTTTTTTATATTTCTTATGCTTTTTCTCCATCAGCGTTTTTGAGTTATTTCTTTTCCTATAACGGATTGCTTCGCGTAAAGATTAAATTTCAACGAAGCAGATTTCACGACAGAATGATTTCATGTTTTTTTAATAATCTCCATTTTGATTGAATAATGTAATTTCTATTTCATGTCCGTAACTTTCACAATATCAGGGTCAGTCTGAAAGTGTGAAGCAAGAAATATCAGAAATTACAGACGTAGGTCCTGGAACAGCAGCTCTCTCTAGTTTTTTTTTATTATGAATTTAACGACCACCGTGAGCAACTCGATGGGCTAGAAAGCAGTCGCCTGTCCCTAATTTATGACTACTGGTTCCAGGGAGGGAGAGAGCCAGTGCCGCAAAACAAACACACAAAACATTCATGCCTCACCGAGATTCGAACTCGGACCCATCTCGAAAGAATTGTTAGAAGACAGCGCTTAAACCACTGCGCCACCGGGGCAGCAACCAATTCATTGATACGGATTTTTGTTTCATTAACTTTTATAACAAACTAACGAGAACATCGAGAAAGATATAAGGTATTGGAAAACGGGTACCTTTTTAATTACAGAGGGTGAGTCAAAAGTTTTGCGATATTTGGATCTTTTTTTATCTTCATACGTACCTCTACGACGAAAGCTAACTAGCATTCAAAGTATAGGCCAACGTGTTGCACCGTCTTTAGCCATCTGTCTTCCAGTTCTTCGATTTCGTGGCGGTACCAGTTCTTGTCCTTCGAGGCGAAGAACTCCTTCACCCCAGCTGCCACTTCCTCCTGGTTGTTGACGTGCCGTCCGCGAAGGAAGTGGGACATGGACCGGAACAAGTAATAATCCGAAGGGGCAAGGTCCGGAGTATATGCTGGGTATAGCATCATTTCGACGCGCTCAAGTTCTTGGAGTTTTGCTCGGGTTATTTGCGCGGTATAAGGATCAGCGTTGTCTTGCTGTTGGAGAGCGCGCTTTCTGTCCACCAGTGTTGGGTACTTCTCCTCCAAAACGGCATACATCCGCTCCAGCTGTTAAAACAGAAGAGGTTGGCATTGATGATCGAACCGTTAGGAACAAATTCGTATTGGAATATCCCCACGAAATTCCACCAGACACAGGGCATCACCTTGTGCTCGAAGCGCTCACGGCCGACCTGGTGGCGCAGTGGTCTAAGCGATGGCCTCTGATAATTCGTCCGAAAGGGGTCCGGAATCGAAACACGGTGAGGCATGGATGTTGTGTTTGTCTTACGGCACTGGTTCTCTTCAATCCCCGGAACCAGTGACCCTAAAAAAATTAGGGACGGGCGACTGCTTATAGCCCATTGAGCTGATCACGGTGGTCGTTAAACCTCCAATAGAAAAAAAGAAAAAAGCGCTCACGTTAGACAACAGGTTCTGGAAGCTGGCCCGGGCTCAACAACTGCCGTTGTGTGTTACAATTACAGAAATAGACCCACTTTTCATCGCACGTGACAATTCATCTGATGAAACGTACATCGCGCGGATTTTATATGAGTTTGATCCACACTTCCACAAGGCGGTTTGCTTCAGATGGCGTCAGTTCGTGGGGGACAATGCGGCAGCTCCTGTAGATCTTGCCGAGGTTCTGAAGTTGACGAACCACGGTGGCCTATGATATGCCCAGCTCGCCTGATAATCTTCGAGTGCTGGTTGTCGTATTTGCTTCTACGGCCTGGCGCACGGCCTGCGAATCCACGGTTCGCGACCTACTTATCCTTGGCTGATCTTTGAGGTTTTTGTCACTTGAGGGAAAATTTCTTGAACCATCTGGTTGCGGTGTTATGGTCCACGGAACCTTCCCCTTTTGCATGACAAATGTTTCGTACGTATTTCATGAGCATCGTTATGACCGAGTTCAAACTCGTAAAGTAAAAGTTCCGTAATTAGCCGGCTGTGGTTCTTAATCTTTTAGGCGTCCCAACCACAGGAAGAATGACGACATGCAATGCTGTTCACAGCAACGACTACCACTTTAAGTCCCTTTCGACTGACAGCAGTGCGCGACTTGAACTACACTGCTGGCCACCCGAAATGCAACACCAAGAAGGACACGAGATAGCAAAGCCAGATTTACTAGACACATAACAACAGATACAAAGATGAAACGATTGAGCTTACAGGCCCCTGCGACTTGCGGAACACGCAGACATCAATGGTTCGTAAGGCCCCCATAACTGGCAATAACGGCCGCTACACGCCGCGGCATAGAACGAAAGAGGCTTTCGATGTGGGCTTGGGGTATGTCGGTCCAGGCTGCTTCCACACGTTGCCACAGTTCTTCAGGGGTAGCCGCGAGTGGTGCTAGCGGGGCCACTCGGTTGCCGATCAGCGACCAGACGTGTTCAATGGGCGATATATCGGGAGAACAGACAGACCACGGCAGCAGTGACACCTGGTGGGCCGTGAAGAATTTTCTCGATGCGTGCCACGTGCGGGCGCGCATTGTCCTGTTGAGACGTAGCCGCTGGCAGGTCCTGCAGGTGAAGGAGGACTACAGGCTCCAAGACGTCGGAGATGTAGCGGTGGCAGTTGCGTGTACCGGCGATGCGTACCAGAGGGGTACGGGTGTCATATCCAATTGCGCCCCAAACCATAACGCCAGGCAACGGACCGGTATGGCGATGCATAATGCAGGCGTCGTGCAGTCTCTCGCCGCGGAGCCGCCACACGCGGATCCGACCATCGTGGTGTTGCAGGCTGAAGCAGGATTCGTCGGAGAATACAATGTCTTGCCATTCCGTAGTCCAGGTGCGGCGTTCAACGGCCCACTGCCGCCGCACTCGCCGGCGGTGTAACGACAATGGTAATCGGAACAATGGGCGCCGTGCGACAAGTCCTCGCTCCTGCAGACGACGTCGAACGGTACGTGAAGCCACAGGTTGTTGCGCAACACACCCTAATTCCTGCGCTAACGTTCGTGATGTGGCGGTGCGAGCCGTCAATGCCCGCCGCACAACATGCCGGTCCTCTCGTTCGGTGGTGTGCCGCGGCTGCGGCAATCACTCACTCACGTCCGTCCGTCCGTCCCTCCTGCACCCACCGAATCCATACTTGCCTCACTGTGGCTGGATGTCGTCCCACACTGGCGCCAATGTCTCGGTACGATAAACCGCTGTCGCGATAAGCCACTATTCTTCCTCTGTCGAACTCCGCGAAACGTGCTGGAATGACTGCCGTATTCTGCGACGAGGCATCAGGAAGCTTCCCACGCACAGGTCCGATAGCACAATACACTTCCACTACTTACACCCCGCCTTCTGTGCACCCTTGTTATAGTGCTTCTCGGTGGCGTGCCGGGCGCATATGATTTGCATATGCCCTGCAATGCTAATCGCTTGCATGTCCTCTCGCGGGCGACGCATGCTGCGACTTTCAGGCCAATCGGATGCTTCCTTCTTGGTGCTGCATTTTCGGTGACCAGCAGTGTATAACACTTGTCTGCGTAGATTTTGATGTTTCAAAATTGAAGTAAAGTTTTTAGGCTTAATTTTCTTGTTGATTTTAAAATATATTCCTTTTTTTATATCGTCTGAACTTTATAGCAACACTAATACGTATTTCAACAAAGTTAGTGAAAATATCTCATGATAAAAACAATGTTTTGCCAATAATTTCCATATTTATCCAATAGATGGCACAGTGTTTACTAACATGACTAGGTAACCTTGAGTTCTCCAGCAAGTTCTTCCACAGTTCCGTTTCTTTGTTAAAGCGGATCTGTTAACAAGTCAGTCTCTGTGTAGTTGTGTTATCAAGTGAAATGCTGAGCGTTTCGTTAATGATTGTCTGCAGAAATGTTTTTCCGTGAGTGTTTTAATAAGCCTGATACATTATGTTACGTATGCGAAAGCTATGTTGTACTTGAGAAATATTGCAGAGTTTGTAAAAAAGTGTACTTTGCCTATTTTAAAATTAAATTAGGTGATCCAGATGAACCATGGATGTCTCAAAAAGTATGCTGCTCTTGTGTTGAAGCTTTGAGATTTTGGAAAAGTAATAAGGAAACAGCAATGCCTTTGTAATTCTTATGGTATTGGAGAGAGCCTAAACATCATACAGTCGACTGTTGTTTTGGCTTGATAAAATTTCCCGACTACTACTGTGCAAAACGTAAAAAAGATATTGTTTACATTAATCTTCCCTCTTCAATTACACAAATGCCTCAGGGAAACGATGTTTCTATTCTTTCTCGGCCAACTAGATTGAAGAATAGAATGACATGGAACAATGAATCAGAAGAAGAATTTAAAGTCTACGTGCCAGAGGTTATTAAAATCGCTCCGTAATTGTTTACGTAGTCCGAAGTTAATGATATGAACTTACCGAAAGAAAATGCAGAACTTCTTTGTTCTCGACTGAAATCAAAAGATGTTTTATCACCAAGAACACAGTTTTCTTGGTACAGGCATCGTGAACGAGAGTTAGTTCAATATATT
Source organism: Macrothele yani (assembly GCA_039090855.1). Lineage (NCBI taxonomy): Eukaryota > Metazoa > Arthropoda > Arachnida > Araneae > Macrothelidae > Macrothele > Macrothele yani. The sequence goes on along the minus strand of CM076996.1, from coordinate 71,887,826 downwards.
TCTGAGGAAGAGTCCTTTGGTGTATTATTATAACATAGCAGGAAAAATGAAATATTTTTATGTTGTCTTTACCCCATTTGAATGACGTTTATTTGTTAACTATTCTAAGAAAAGCTTAAAAGGTGTTTCTTCACATAATGGTTTTTCTATACGCATCTTTCCCAGTGGAATATTCTGCGCATTGAAAGAAATCAATGAAAGTCTTAGCTTTTATAAATTTGGCTAAAATATGAAGAATACAGATAACGTTTTTGTGGTGATTTTAAAGAAATTTGCCTGTTACCTGGACAACAGGCCGACTACGCAGAAATGCCTTGATTTTTGTGTAAGTAGGACAGCCTGGCCAAAATCAAAAACACTGAAAAGTGAGGAATTGGACACCTGGAGTGGGTTATTGTCTGGTTCCAAAAACATATTACGTGAAGCATTAGTTGATCACACAACAGTGTTACTTCCTTCAAAGCACATGTACTGTAACTGGATTTAATAAGCAGTTTGTTAAAGCGCTTGATAGAGAAAGTGTTTGTTTTAAATACATTTGCACCAAATTCCCTCTATTATATATGTAAAGCTTAAAGAGCTCACTTTGTTTGGCCTTAAATTTGACTTGAAAATTGATGCGGCCAGAGAGTTTAAGTGAACGATGAATGTATGTGAGAAGCAAATACTGATAAACTCCAAATATGCAAAAATTAGAAAACTTTTGTTGAAGACATGTTGAAAAACTTAAAAACAATTCGGCTGCAACATTGGTCTGAAAATTCTTTTTTTTGAATTCGCCCATTGACTACTTCCCAGAAAATTTAGGAACGCACACCAATTTAGGCACCACTATTTTGTGCATTCGTCAGATTTCTCCAAAATAGGCGTCAATCATCCTTACATAGGTTAATAATTCCTGATCATAGATCATCAGTTAAAAATTGGTGAGCACAGTGGATAACTCAAGAAATGAAGCTGAAGAATTAGAGAATCTACTGTTTCCACAAGTTTTCGCTTTCTAAACTTCTCTGTCTCCCTTAGATGTTTCTTACGATTCCGATTATTCTGGAATTGATTTTCTTTCAGTTGATTTCAGCTGCCTGAACACAGGAAACGGCGCTCCAGTAGCTGGGTAATCAGAGTCACGGGTTGATGGCGAATTTCCCGACCTATAGCCTAGTTCCAGTCCTGAATAAAGCAGGAGTAGTGCGCCTGTCTTTCTTTCCTGGAGCTAGTAACTCCAAATGGGGGATGAGACACCCTATAGTTTCAGATGCTAATGAAAATCGCTAACGACTCTCCGCCAAGAAGGAAAAACAGGATATTGTGTTAACTGGACCCCAGACCCATTCAGAGTGTTGTATCTGATCTATTGACTGAAATTTAATACAGAGAGACTGCGTAATTTCGCAGTACTTTTTATTAGTCGGAATAGTTTTACTCCTGATGTTTGTTTCCCTGTTTTTGCAACATTTTTTACTAGTTTTCAGGTTTTATATTTTTGTCTGCTTCAGCAAGAGTTTCCACTTTTTCTTTCAGTGCCTCAACTGATATAATATAGAATATTCAAAGCAAACAGAATAAAAATTCTGAGTATGCTTGTACCACATTACTGTTCATCCATGTTTGCTTTTAGTAATCTATCGATTTCCCATGTATTATGAGGAATATTTCTTCCTTTATTGATACGTATAATGTACTCTTTTGCAAAAAAAAAGAAAAAAAAAAAAAAAAAAAAAAAAAGAAGCATCCCGAGAAAGTCGTTTGATCCTGATGAAACTAGCTCAGGGCCGAATATGCAAATGATAAAAAAATAACGCCCAACAACAAAATACTGGCCCGCCACAGCGCATGGGAAAAACGCATCAAAGACGGTATATCAAGACCGAAGCTTACACGCAGGGACAATTGTGACAACGGATTGCAGTTGCATTAAGCTTCACGTACTGTGAAAATGCCTCGACGTTGGATTCGTGCACAATACGAGCAGTTGAGCGAGTTTGCAAAAGGACGTATAATTGGACTGAGAGCGGCCGGTTGGTCAAGTCGCCGTATTGCCAGGAATTTGGGTCGGAGCAACGTGGCAATCGAACAGTGTTGGCGCTAATGCATCGAGGAGGGCACAACCCAGCGATACGCAGGCAGTGGACGGCCGAGGTCTACGTCAGGACGCGAGGATCGAGCGATCGTGAAAGCCCCACGAAAAGAACCAAATTCGTCGCTCTCAACCATGCGTGGCCATGTTACGTCGTCTACAGGTGCGGAAGTGGCCAACAGGATCGTTGCCAGATGACTTACGGCACGGTTACTGCATTCGAGGTGGCCACTCCGCCGCCTACCACTGACCAGCAAGCATCGCTTGCACCGGCTGCACTGGTGTAGGGCCGGATTAACATGGGGCAGTGTCCAGTAGAGTCGTGTTGTCTTCAATAATGAGTCACGGTTTGCACTTGATCCCGATGACCAGCGCACACGTGTCTGGTGAGGAGCCAGACAGCGCACAGATCCTGTCTTTACCAAAGATCGACACACGGCTATCACATTGGGAGTGACTGTCCGGGGAGCCATTTCCTACGATAGCGGGAAACCCTTGGCAGTCCTTCGTACTACCCTCACGATTCAACTGTACGTTGACGACATTCTACGACCTGTTGTGTTTTGCCATTCCTGTCTCAGCATCACCGAACAATTTGTCAACAAGATAATGCACTGCCACCGTAATTTCGACAGCCTTTAATGGCCATCCCGCTCACCCAGCCTCTCACCGATCGTACATGTTTGGGACATGATGGGACGTCGCCTACGCCCATCCTGGAATGTCGGCTAACTGACCGCCAATTGAACAACATCTGGCATACTATACCTTAGGACAGAATCCGTGAACTGTATGCGTCTATGCCACGCTGGGTAACCGCTTGTATCCGAGCCAGAGGTGGCGCTACAACGTATTGACTTGTTCCACGCGTGTAGCTGTTTTATCAGAATAAATGGTCTAATTGATCTAGAATTACAATCATTTCCTTTCCTACATATATACATTGCTCATAACAATTTTCATTTCGATTGGATGATCCCATCTGGGTGCTTCGTTTTTTTGGGCAAAGAATGTATTTCAGGATAACTTTAAACATTTTCTCAAGCAATGTTTTACCTTCAACAGTGATTTTCTCCAACTTTATGCGATGAGAGCACCATTTTTCTTTACACATACACACACACACACGCGCGCGCGCATCTTCATCATTGTCAACCATTACCAATCCACTGCTGGATGAAGGTCTCTCCAAGTTTCTTGCACAATTGTCTGCCTGTCTCCTCCATGTCACTCCGGCATGCTTTCGAATTTCACCCATCCATCTCCCATGGGGTCTTCTTCTGCCCCTCGTAATCGAGTCTAAAATTTCGGTTGTCCATCGGTGGTCCCTTCTTCTGGCAACATATCCAGCCCATTGCCATTTCAGTGATTTCACTCTGGTCATGATGTCGTCGACTCCTGTAATTTTCTTTATCCCCAAGTTCTTCTTCTTATCTTTCCTGGTTACACCAAGTATGCTTCTTTCCATGCTTCTTTGAGTTGTATGCAGTCTTTGTATGTCTTTTTTAGTTAAGGTCCATGTCTCTGCTCCATACGTAAGCACTGGCCGAATGCATTGATTAAATACACTTAAGACATAATCGCATACTGCTCTTAAAAATTGTACTGTTTCTTCCCAAAACCCCCCATCTAAGTTTTATACGCCGATTAATTTCTTCATCAATGTGACCCTCGCTTGACATCCTCTGCCCAAGATAAATGTAGGTATGGGTTGTCTCCAGCTTTTCCCCATCAATCGATACATCTTTATTTCTTGTAAAAGCATTGTACATCACTTTTGTCTTCTGAAAGTTCATTTTTAATCCCACTTCTGTACTCTTCTCAGAAAGTTCCTGGATCATACTCTAGAGCTCTGAAGGGGTAGTTGCAAAAATGACTACGTCATCCGCAAAACGAGTGTGAGTTAAATAACCTCCATTAACTTTTATCTCTTTGTTTTCCCAGTTCAATGATTGAAAGACATTTTGCAATGTGCCATTAAAGAGCTTGGGAGATACGGTGCCACCTTGTCTCACTCCCTTTCCATATTTTATTTGTGCTGTATCCTCAAATATCAGAACCTTTGCACTTGCATTTTCACAGATGTTATTAATAATGTTTATGTATGCATATTCAATACCGCAGGATTTCAAAGCCATTGTAACTTTTGATGGCTTCACGGAATCAAAGGCCTTTTCATAATAAATAAAAGCAAAACATAATGGGAGTTCATATTACCTTGGCATTTCAACTAGTTCTCTCAGTACATGGATATGATCTACAGTGCTGTAGCCACTCCATGATCCAGGTTGTTCTCTTGGTTGAGTCATGTCTAGTGTTACCTTCAAGCGATGTGAAAGAACCTTAGTGAAGATTTTATAAACCACCGATGAGAGGCTGATGGGCCTGTTTATCCTGAGATCCTCAACTTCACCTTTTATATGTAGCAGTATCATTGCAGCATTGTTCCAATCCTCAGGAATCTTCCCTTCGTTGAGACATCTGGTGAAAACTTGGGCGAGTGTAGTTTCAGTTTTTCCAGTTGCTTCTTGTATAATGTCCACAGTAATTCCATCTTCTACTGGAGCTCTTCCGCGTTTCATGTTCTTAATTGCATGTTAAACTTCTCCAGGGAGGACTGGAGAGGCTTTGGTGCTGGTACCTGTCGTAATGTCTGGAATAGATGTATCATCTATTTCATACAGTTTCGAGTAGAAATCTTCAACTCTTGTCAAAATTTCGCTTGTATTTCTTGTTACAGTACCATCTTTTTTTCTTAGTGCCATAATCTATTTTCTTCCTTTACCGAGGTGCCCCTATGCTCTCTTCAGGCTTTGGTTGCTTTCAATTGCTTTTCTCACTAGTTCACAATGGAATTTCCTTATACACTGCTGGACAATTGCTAAGGACGGATCATAAACGGCTATATAGCGCATAAAAAAGTAAGTGTGGTTGGATGCCAAGTGAAATAAAATAATGTCAGAATGCCAGGACATTACAAGAAAGACAATTTATTGTGTTCTGAAATCCAGAAGGCTTTGGAACGTGTTCAAGGGACAAACAGGTCATTTTGTGCAGAATACGTAAACGTGAAGAAAAAGCAATTACCGTCCGCAGGCGTTCCGGCGTAAGATGTCAATACGGGATATGGCCACCATGGAGGGCGATGCAAGATTCCACACGTCGTGTCATGCTTTGCACAACACTATCAAGCAGCTGTTGGGGTAATTTATCCCATTCCTCTGTCAGTGCACGGATGAGGGTGTCCTTGTTTATTGGAGGGCATTGGCGACCAGCAAGACTCCTCCCCAAAGCATCCCATACATTTTCAATAGGATTCAGATATGGAGAACGTGCTGGCCATACGAGGTGTTGAATATCCTAGCTCTCAAGACTCTCCTAGACAGCGACTGTTCGATGACATGTTGCGTTGTCGTCCATGAAAATGAATCTATCACCGACAGTACCACGGAACATGCGAACATGAGGTAGCAGAACATCATTAATGTATCGTTGGCCAGTCATAGTCCCAGTTGGAAGTACATAGAGGGACGTACGGCCATTGATCATGATGCCAGCCCATACCATGACACTACATGTCGGATATCGGTCCCTTTCCTGTATGTTTGCTGGACAATGTGCAGTACCACTATCACGCCAGATCAGTTTTCGTCGACAATCAGACGATAGACTGTATCTACTCTCATCTGAGAAGAGGACAGCAGACCAGTCGTTATCAGTCCAAATGCGATGTTGATGGCACCATTGCAAACGGGCGGTACGGTGACGTCTGGACAATGGGATGCACACAACAGGACTGCGGGCGTATAGTCCTCCTTCATGCAAACGTCTGGCGACAGTTTTTCGGGAGATCCGCTTGCCAGTAGCAGCCGTAAACTGATTTGCTACCTCACTAGTTATGCTGCGCCGGTGTCTTTTTGTTGATAGCACTATGTACCGATCTTCTGCAGGTGTCGTACTGCGAACACGACCTCCCCCGTGACGTTTGCTACACTATCCATTTGTTTGAAATGATTTCCAAAGCCTTGAAACAACACTGTGGCTGACGTCGAACTCCCTGGCAACATCTGTTATTTTTCGCCCTTCTTCAATCTTGCCAATAATACGGCCACGCGTAAAATCATCTAGGTGATGTCGGGAAGACATACTGCAAATTGCAAGTTCGTCAATTGATTCTTTCTCTTTCAACTTTGCGTTTGAACAACAACGGTCAATACACGTCAAATCCTTTATATCTCTTATCAGCGCTATGACGTCACGAACAAGTTCGGCAATCCAAGATTTGCATACGCACAACACGTCTTACTGTATCCCGCACTTATGCTAATTTCCACATTTTCCTGCCTTCCATTTTATGGTTGCTATCGTTGCTATTGTCATCCGTCCTTAGCAATTGTCCGGCAGTGTATCTTCAGTGATACGTTTCCGTACTGTCTTGCATAGGTCTATACAGGGTGCATAAGAAAGTCCCTTTAGCCTGAAATAACTTCCGAACGGAGAGAGGCACAGTTTTGCAAGTGAGGTAACGGTATAGTAAAGCGACTACGCCCGATCTAATGCAACCAATAGCAGCGCCCCTAGTGGCAAAATGCGGATGTTAATCATTGCAAATCGAAAACGAAAAGAGATAGAGCAAAATTTCCAATTACAAAGTTGTAGAGCATCAACTAATTAGTACAACACGACATTTGTTTTACACAGATAAGATAAATTGTCGCCTGAATACCCTAAACTGTCCGAAATTGATGCGCGACCTTTTGTGTGAATGTTTGAAAGGAACAGGCATAGGTATGAGCAAATACACACAATTTATTGCATAAATGCGTACTTATGTCAATACAGTTTGATGACGTCAGACAAAACCGAAACGAAAACAGGCAAACTGGCGCACAGTGATAAAAAGTTAATGTCGAGTATGTTTGAAGAGTTTGCCAATGCCCACGATGCACATTTGTATTCGTGAAAGTAACTCTGCATGCACATTCCTCAGCATGGAAGGTGTCCCACTATTGCAAGCATCTGTAACACGACGACGTAGATCCAGCAGACTTGTAGGCACCGTTGCATAGACCAGTCTTTTTACGTAACCTCAGAGGAAGAAATCCAACGGAGTGAGGTCCGGCGATCGTGGAGGCCATTCAACAGCATCACCATACCCGAAGATTCGTTGCCCAAACAATCTGTGAGAAAGCGTCGCACTGTTGCTGGCTGGTGTGCAGGGGCATCGTCATGTTGGAACCACAAGGAACGTAATGCGGACAGGGGAATGTCATCTAAAAAGTCAATTATGATATCCTGTAATAGTTGGAGGTATCTCTGTCCGTTGTCATTCGTCATAAATAAGCACCATCTCGCAATATTGGGAGTGAGCGAAGCTCGCCATTCTCACACAGCGTACGTAGACTTAAACTTCTGATCAAGGTACATCCTGCTACTGGTTTTTATATCGTAGGTACGGTACAACGTCAGAATTTGCATTTGCATACGGCTACATTTGCGAAATGTGAATATGCAGATTCGAATCGTCGCGCATCGATTTTGGACATTTTAGGGTATTCAGGGGACAATTTATCTTATCCGTGTAAAACAAATGTCTTTTTGTACTAATTAATTGATGCTCTACAACTTTGTAATTAGAAATGTTGCTCTATCACTTTTCGTTTTCGATTTGCAATGGCTAACTTCCGCATTTCGCTACTAAGGGCGTTGCTATTGGTTGCATTCGATTTGGAGTAGTAGCTTTATTATACCGTTATCTCATTTGCATAACTGTACCTCTCTCTGTTTGCAAGTTATTTCAGGATAAAGGGACTTCCCTGTGCACCCTGTATATTCCACGTTGGAAGTTACGTCTTTATTAGTCCTCATCTCCCTTCTCCAACATGTTTGTTTTTCCTGAAATTACCTTGATATGTAACTTGTTCTTAGTACCACCTATTTTTGTTGCTGATTCCATAAGAGCCCTGGTGAGTTCTCTGTTAACTTTAGAAATATCCACTTCTTTCGATGTTAGGCCTTCTAGCAATCAGATAGTTGCAATCAGATACCAGTAGTAGCAATCAGACACCCAGTAGCAATCAGATATCTGCCATCTTCTTTTATGTAAGCAACTGTAATGAGATGGCTTCGTAAACAGCTTACTGCATAGGATTCAGGCATATACAAAGCGTAGATAACAGTAGCATGGGAAATATTCGTGATTTAAGCTACTTTGGAAGAGGCATGCTAGTGGGCGCCAGGCGGGTAAGTGCAACATCTCAGACACGGCACACCTCGGCTATGCAAGAACAACTGTATCGAGGGTGTACAATGAGTGATGGACAGAAAAAAAAGTGCTGTGTACGGAGTTTCCAAGAAAGGGAGAGAAAAATGTGTGCTGTGTACAGAGAAGGCGCTATTACTGACAGAACTGCACGAAATGGTATTCTCACTTCAAGAAAGGAAAATTCGACCTCAAAGGCTCTCCGCGTTGGGGCAGACCTGCTCAGTTCATTGAGGAGGGATTGAATGAGCTCAACCATGAGGATCCGCTTCAATCCACTAGGAAATTGGCCCAGCAGATGGGATGATCTCATGATACCGTCGCCCGTCACCTTCACTCGATGGGTAAAGTCCAAAAACTCGGTGCATGGGTGCCACATTCTCTGAACGCAAGAGACAAACTAAAGCGCTCCACTATTGCCGCCAGTTTGCTCGCTCAATACCAGGCAATTCGTGGACACAAACAGAGATTTCTTTACCTCATCGTCACCGGTGATGAAAAATGGTGTCTCGATGTTAATATGAAGCTGAGGAAAGAATAGCTGAGGAAAGAATGGCTGAGTCCTCACAAGCAAGCAACACATCGAGCCATGGCCGAGATGCATCCACGCAAGACCATGATCTGCGTTTGGTGGGATTAGGAAGGTGTAATCCACTATGAATTGCTTGAAAAGAATACCACGACCAATACAAAGCTTTACGTTCAGCAAATGCACCGGCTCAACGAGGCAATTCAGCTGAAACAACCCAACCTGCGGCACGGTGTGATTCTTCAACACGAAAACTCTCGCCCCCACGTCGCTAATCTCACTAAAACTGCTATTCAAGATCTCGGTTGGGACTTTCTACCGCGCCCACCGCATTCGTCACCGCATGCGTCCTCAGATTATTACCTTTTCCAGTCGCTCTCCAACAGTCTGCGAGGTGTACCGTTTAACAACGACGTCGAGCTGAAACGGTGGCTCGATGACTTCTTCGAGGCAAAAGCCGAGGATTTCTACCGTTGAGGCATTGACAACCTAGTGGAAGGTTGACAAGAGATCGCGAACAATGTGGGAGAATATATTATTGTCTGATTTGTCAAACATTTTTCATGAAATATAAGGATTCCAATAATTGGAAAATAAACCAAACGAACTTATCTGACAACCCCAAAATACACGTCGATGGACGGGACATCTTATGGCGTCAACAGCACGAATCGACGAATCCCAGCTCCTAGCGTTATTTATTGAAGCTCATGGAGGCGGTCAAATGGTCTGGAGTCTATTTTCATGGCGGGAACTGGATTTCCTAATAGCTCTGGAATAGCATTTGGATGCCCGTAACTTCATTGCGGACTTGGCTCATGTGCATGGTGCTTCCTGATGGAGAGGGCCACTTCCGCAGCATAGTAAGCCATGCCATAATACTTGGATCGTCACACTGTGGTTCCAGGAACACGATAGGGACTACAAAGGGTTCAAATGTCATCCTCACTCACCAGGCCTTTACCCAATTGAACATCTGCGAGATGAGACTGAGAGAGCAATTCGTAACAGAAGTTCTCTTCTCGAGAACATTCTGCAATGGACGGACGTGATCACATACGCATGGCTGAACATATGAGTATAACGATATCTATACCATGATGAATCCATGCCACATCGAATCAAGGCTGTTTTTAATGTCAAGGGTGGCTCAAAACGTTATTAGGTAAGTGTTTCTAATATTAGGTATGCAACTTAATTCTCGGCCCCTAACCGCAAGCGATCATAGAACGTCGGCAAATGCAAATAGCTGTGTGCGATAATGGCTGACTGCAGCGCCACCCAACAGCTTTCCAGGCAACGGTAACCGCTCACAGTTGTAGTGACAGAAGGGAAGAAAGTTGACCGTGAAAGCAACGTCGTTCGAGAAGCAACATTTGAGGCACTGCCTCCTGTTCGCATTTCAGCTGAAAAAAAGTGCCGCGGAAGCCCAGCAAATGATCTGTGCTGCTTTGGGTAAAGCTGTTGTGTCCTACAGTACGTGTAAATAGTAGTTCCAGCGGTTTAAGTAGCGAAGTTTCCGTCTCCTTGATGCAGAACGTCCGGGACAGCCACAGAAAGTTGACGATGAGGAACTGAAACAACTGTTGGACGCGGATCCCTGTCGCACACAGTCAGAGCTTGCCCAGGAACTCGGCGTAACACGGCAAGCCATTGCAAAGCGCCTGCACAAACTTGGACGGATTCAGAAGGAAGGCCGTTGGGTGCCCCACCAACTCACAGATGCGAACCAGTCTAAGCGCTACGATGTTGCTGTGTCCTTGCTCTCCAGATTCAAGAAGAAGAATTTCCTCCACAAGATATTGACCTGTGATGAGAAGTGGATCCTCTACGATAATTCTAAGCCACGTAAATCGCTGGTTTATATGAGAAGTGGATCCTCTAACCGCCAATCACCAGTACCACCAAACTGAATATCCATGCCAGGAAGTTGTTGCTGTGCATATGGTGGGATCAACGCGGTGTCGTACACTATGAGTTGCTCAAACCTGGTGAAACGGTTAATGCTGAGTGTTATTGTCAGCAACTGATTCGTGTGAGTGACGCAATGGAGGCGAAAAGGCTATACACCGGCAATGGCAGAAGGTCGGTCCTGTTGCTTCAGGATAACGCGCGTCCTCACACCGCGAAAATGACTTTAAACACGATCACTGATCTGGGATGGGAGATTTTGTCCCACCCGGCGTATTCTCCAGACTTCGCTCCGTCGGATTATCACCTCTTTCGCTCCCTGCAACATCACCTGAGTGATACGCACTTCACTTCTATCGAGGAAGTCCACACAATTATTGATGACTTTATCAACTCTAAACAGCCCTCTTTTTTCCGTAGTGGCATTCGGCAGCTCCCTGACCGATGACTCAAATGTATCCAACACGACGGGGATTATTTTCCTGATAGGTAGGTATTTGATTTGCTATACTTTGCTATCAACGTGTCGTGCCTGTGGCCGAGAATTAAGGTGCACACCTAATAGCTTGCTACTTCCGTGAATAAACGTAAATAAATATGCGTGTTTGTTTACTACTTCTTTTACTAACATATAAACTTTTACACCACATATTTTTCCTTCATTGCCTCTGAAAACACGAGATTCACCATATCAAACTTCAAGGTTGCAGGAAGATATTCCTATGCCGGAATTTAGTATGTCTAAATCTCGATGCTAGCGGTTCTAAGTGATCGCTTAATATTTTTTAAGGCGTCCAGGTGGCCAAGTGTCCTGAGGCCCTGGTCTCACTCTTACTTGATGGGCTCGATTTCGAATTCGGGATGAGGCATGGGTGTTTTGCTTCTCTGGTGGCGCTCTCTTCTGTCCTTTGTCCTTTTCCCGGAACAACTAACTCTAAATTAGGGACGGACGACTGCTTATAGCCCTAAGAGTTGCTCACAGTGGTCTTTAAATTCCGAAAAACAAAACAAAACATAACAACAAACAAAGAATTCTCTCAGTACGACAGTCCTGCGATATTTGACTTTGAATGAGCTTTTTCACTCTCTACCACTCTTTCCCCTGCTTTCCTGGTTCTTCAGTCTCCCGGTTTCATATTTTATTAGAAAATGATGGTCTAGAGTTGGTATTGGCCACCCCGGTGGCTCAGTGGTCTAAGCGCTGGTTTGTGACCATTCGTCCGAGATGGGGGCGGGTTTGAATCCCGGTAAGACATGGTTGTAGTGTTTGTCCTACGGCATTGGCTCTCTCCCATCCGTGGAGCCAGTGACCCTAAATTAGGGATGGGCGCCTGCTTATAGGCAATTGAGTTGCTCACGCTAGTCGTTAAACCCACGATAATAATACAGAGGGTGAGTCGAAAGTTTTGCAATATTTGCATAAACGCATGTGCTGTGGTGGGTATGCCACGTGCTCAAACTAGTTCAAGTCGCGCATTGCACTCAGTCGAAAGGGATATAAAGTGGTAGTCGTTGCTGTGAACAGCATTGCATGTCGTCATTCTGTCTGTGGTTGGGACGCCTAAAAGATGAACAGTCAAAACCAGCTAATTAGTGAACTTTCGCTTCGCGAGTTTGAACTCTGCAATAACGATGCTCAAGCAACAGGAAACATTTATCATGCGAAAGTTGAAGGTTCCGTGGACCTCAGCATCGCAACCAGATGGTTCAAAAATTTTGCACAGGTGACAGAAACCTCGACGATCGGCCAAGGACAAGTAGGCCGCGAACCGTGGTTTCGGAGGTCGTGCGCCAGGCCATAGAAGCAAATACGACATCCTGCCCTAGGAGATTATCAGGCGAGCTGCACATATCACCGAAAACCGTGGTTTGTCACCTCCAGGACATAGGCAAGATCTACAGGAACTGCCGCATTGTTCCTCACGAACTGACGCCATCTGAAGCAAACCGCCTAGTCAAAGTGTGCACGAAACTCCTAGAAAACCCACGCGATGTACGTTTTATCAATATGATTGCTCCGTGCGATGAAAATTGGATCTATTTCCGTAATCCTAACACACAACGGCAGTGGTTGAGCATGGGCCAGCTTCCTGAACCTGTTGCCAAACGTGGGTGCTTCGAGCACACGGTGATGCTCCGAGTTTGGTGGAATTTCGAGGGGATAATTCATTACGAACTTGTTCCTGACGGTCGAACCGTCAACTCCAGCCTCTACTCTAAACAGCTGGGGCGGATGTATGCGGTTTTGGAGCAGAAGTACCCAGTACTGGTTAACAAAAGCACGTTTTCCTACCGGAGGACAACGCTCGGCCTCATTCGGCGCGAACGACCCGGAAAAAACTCCAGGGACTTGAGCGCATCAAACTTATGCCACACCCATCACATAGTCCGGAACTTGCCTCTTATGGTCCATGGCCCACTTCCTTTGCGGGAGACACTTCAACAACCAGGAGGAGGTGGCAGCTGTGGTGAAGGAGTTCTTCGGCTCGAAGGACAAGAATTGATACCGCCGTGGAATCGAAGAACTGGCAGAAAAATGGCTGAAGACGGTGCATCACGATAGCCTATACTTTGAATGCCAGTCAGTTTTCGTCGTAAAGGTACATATGAAGACATAAAATGGTCCAAATATTGCAAACATTTCGACTCGACCTCTGTATGTGTTAAACAAAGCACTTTTAGAATCGTGCCTAAAGACACAATTGTTTCATGTCCACAAATGAACATCGGATGATCAACGTTACTGGGTAGTTTGACTGTCCTGTTAGTATAGATGGAGTCGCCGCCCTATAATTAAGTGTCATTGAGTCCCATGTGGATCTATAATCCGGTATTCGAATCCGTTCAATAGCCATAATCCGAACTCTCTTTTTTACAGAGGGTGAGTTGAAAGTTTCGCAATGTTTGGATCACTTTATGTCGTCATACGTACCTTTACGACGAAAGCTGACTAGCATTGAAAGTATAGACCATCGTGCTCCACCATCTTTAGCTATCTGTCTGCCAGTTCTTCGATTCTGTGGCGGTGCCAGTTCTTGTCCTTCGAGGCGAAGAACTCCTTCACCCTAGCTGCCACTTCCTCCTGGTTGTTGAAGTGCCGCCCGCGAAGGAAGTGGGCCATGAACCGGAACAGGTAATATTCCGACGGGGCAAGGTGCGAACTATATGCTGGGTGTGGCGTGAGTTCGACGCGCTCAAGTTCTTGGAGTTTTGCTCGGGTCAATCGCGCGGTATGAGGCCGAGCGTTGTCTTGCTGTTGGAGAGCGAGCTTTTTGTTCACCAGTGCCCGCTACTTCTCCTCCAAAACGGCATACATCCGCTCCAGCTGTTAAAACAGTAGAGGTCTGCATTGATGGTCTGACCGGTAGGAACAAATTCTTAATGGATTATCACCTCGAAATTCCCCCAGACGCAGATTATCACCTTGTGTTCGAAGTGTCCCCGTTTGACAACAGGTTCATGAAGCGGGCCCGGCCGCAACCACTGTCGCCGTGAGTTAGGGTTAGAAAAATAGATCCACTTTTCATCGCACGCAACAATTCTCTTGATGAAACGTACATCGCGCGGGTTTTCTAGGAGTTTCGTGTACACTTCCACACGGCAGTTTGCTTCAGCTGGCGTCAGTTTGCGAGAGACAGTGCGGCAGCTCGTGTAGACGTTGCCGAGGTCCTGAAGGTGACAAACCACGGTGGTCTATGATATGCCCAGCTCGCCTGATAATCTCCAAGAGCGGGTTGTCGGATATGCTTCTACGGCCTGGCGCAAGGCCTCCGAATCCACGGTTCGCGGACTACCAGACCTTGGCTGATCGTCGAGGTTTCTGTCATCTGAGCGGAACTTCTTGAACCATCTGGTTGCTGTGCTGTGGTCCACGGAACCTTCCAAATTTCGCATGACAAATGTTTCCTGTTGCTTGAGCATCGTTTTGGCCGAGTTCAAACGCGTACAGCAAAAGTTCCCTAATTAGCCGGTTTGTGGCTGTTCATCTTTTAGGCGTCACCGTTTTTTTTATTGAAGGTTTAACGACCACCATGAGCAACTCAATGGGCTATGAGCAGTCGCTCGTCCCTAATTTACGGTCACTGTTTCCAGGAAAGGGAGAGATCCAGTGCCGTAAGACAAACGCAACATCCACGTCTCACCGGGATTCGAACCCGGACCCTTCGCGGACGAAGGGTTCATAAGGCAGCGCTTAGACCACTGCGCCACTGAGGCGGCCTTTTAGGCGTCCAAACCACAGACAGAACGACGACATGTAATACTGTTCACAGCAACGACTACCGGTTTATATATATCCCTTTCGACTAACTGTAGTGCGCGACTTATACTAGTTTAAGCACATGACATACCCGCCGCAGCACATGCGTTTGTGCAAAAATTACAAAACTTTCGAATTACCCTGTGTATGCACTTCAGAAAATTCTTAATCTTTCCGCTAAGGAGAGCAAAGGCATATCCTGTTTGTCGGCGTTGCATCTACTTCAAGCAGCAAGTTTCGAAAAAAAAAGTATTTTGGGGCCAAAGTTCTTTCACCATGGGAAAGATTCTGCGAACCCTTTTTTTTGATTTTCATATGCATAGTTCTAGTGATAACGGCATAAGTCTATATCTCTATGTGTAGCCGCATCTCCTCTTCCGGAAATTTGATTGAAAAACTTCTCTTTGCGCAGAATGCTATTAGCGGCGAAGAACATTTCGTCCACACTGTGTACTTCAAATGATGTATTTCTCCAAAATGAAGCGTAAAGACATACCCATTTTATCCCGCCATATCAGATTCTAGATTCCGATTTAAAAAAATTTCTTTCAAAACATGATATCTAAATCTGCACTGCTCATAAACTTTATTTCATGGTACACTAACACACACCGTCGCGGATTATTTCTGGTCATTGACCCTTAAGAAGGCTGCTTGCCATCATGTTGCGCTATTTCTGGATCATGAATCTGACTGCATCAGAGCTAAAGCTGTCTTCAGTCAACTTGCGCTTTTTAGAGTTCTAGCCGAAACACTACACAAACCAACTTTACCAAGATTCTGCACTACTTTATTTATTCGGCTGAAATTCCCATATTTGCATAATGCATATCATTTGTTTACTTGCTTGCAAAACTAACTGCATTTATTCAATATGAATTTGGAAACTTTTAATGGCACTTAAGCAAAAAGCGATCGCAAAGCATTTCGTAGTATATGTTGAATGACCGTTTAATGATACCATTTATTTATCTGTAGCGTTGAAATTTCAAAAAATGCACACACATACGGGGAGAGAGCGGAAGTCGAAGTGATATATTCAACAGAGCTAGGTTTAAGCGTGTCTTCTGTTCGTGTATTTCTAGGGGAAACTATCGGGATGTTTTTCTTTATGGGCCACCATTAGGAAAATAATGGTGGTGCGTTTGAAACATCTTTATGTAAAGCACGCCATTCTGCACGAGTAATAAGGTTCAATTCAATGCCTGCATGCCCATTAAATGCATTGTAAAACGAATATTTAAACTGTGCGCTAAATAAGGAGGTAAATAAATAAATAATAGCATGAAGATAGAGTTGGACAAGTTCAAATTTATTTCCTGGGGCACGCCACAGTTACATGTATTTAAAAAGTACCCATCTCAATTCTCTATTTCGTGTATTTTCCGGAAAGGTGATCTTGATTAAATATGTTGGATAATCGTGATAATTAGTATGGGGGCATTTAAAACTGACAGAAAGAAAGAATGCTTGAAGCATATATATTGTTGCTACATTCGTGATGAAATCTTATTTGCTACTAACATTACGAAAAAAAAACTGATAAAGTTGTAGTCTGATTATTCTAAAAAAAAAAATTGAGCAGATGTGTGAACGTGCATTTTTACTTTAGCAACTTTTTAACAATGCAATATCAACAAATGAAGCTTTCTAAAACTAAGTAAAAAAGAAAGTGAAAATCTAAAGTTTTCTTTATGTGTCAACGACAGCAGAGAGTGAAAGGGAACTGCAATTATAGAGAAACGCATTTGATAAATTTCCGTGCACATGTCAACTTTACAGTTTTGTCTGTGAAATATTTTCTAACCAGGAGATTTATTTAAAGTGAACCGAAAAATGCTCCTGTAAATATCGAGCGATGGTAGGGTTCCACAAATAACTGCGAACCAAACTGGAAGCGAAAACTAGACGCTAGTCATAGAAAGAAAAATAACTGACTCTTTCCACATTTCAAATTATTGAAATACGGAATCACGGAGAGAAAGAATTATGACTCGTACTACTCTATGTTGCATTACGCGGGTTAAAAGATTTTTGCACAAAACGGAATGTTAATGATCTGAAGAGGATAATTAACATTCCGTTTCTGCTAGAAGAAAAATATTAAAGTCTCAAATTAAGTAATCTTAAGATTTGTTAAGGTGTGTAATCAGCCATAAGTTATCTGTAAATCGAATATTTCGCAGACGTTTTTATTTTGTTATCTGGTGCTATATCAAACGAAATACAAACGTGTATTTGCACGATCTTGCATCGAATATGTGCATTAGAAACATGGGAATACGTGGATCATCATGCTCAGGATACAGCAGCTACGAGACGCAGATTCGTTTCTTCTTTTTTCTCAGTCCGACTTCTAAGAGTGTAGATAATATGCCAAATGCAATAGGCTCTAAACTCAAGGCAAGGGGGAAATTATTGCTTGGATACCATAAAACACTCGACGGAAAAAAAACCCGACTTCCACACACTCAGGGAAAATAGGCCTAACACCAATATGAATTTCACCAATTAGCTAGTAACGTAAACGTCACAGAACGGACAAGCAGTTGAATAGAAATACAAGTTTACCTACTGAAAATACTTACGACAATTTTATGCAATAGCTTTCTTCAATTTTCGATTTGAATTATAAGCGAATATATCGTGCAGATTAAAACAAAATATGCACCAAAGAGCCAAAACCTTATGACCATCTGTCTAACATGATCTTGGTCCTCCACGTGCTGCCGAGACACCCCTTACCAGGGGAGACATAAACGCTACAAGATTTCTAAAGGTGTCTTGTGGTATCTGGTAGCAACATGTTACCAGCAGATCCTTTAACTCTTGTACGTTACGAAGTTGAGCCACCGCAGATCGGATTTACTGTTCCAACACAAACCACAGATGATGTCTGGGGAATTTGGAGGATAGGGCAATACCTGGAAGGCTTCCTCCTGTTCTACAAATCATTCTCGAACAATCCCGGCAGTGTGGCATTATCCTTCAGAAAAAAGGCACCACTAGAGGGGAATACCGTTACCATGAAAGGATGTACCTAGTCTGCAATGTTGTTTAGGTAGGTGGTAGACGTCATAGTTTCCTGCACATGAATGACTGGACTGAAGGTTTCCCAGCATAACATTGCGCAGAGCATTACACTTCCTCTACCGGCTTGTTTTCGTTTCACGGTGCATCCTGGTTCCAACATTTTGTGACGTGCTTGCCCCGCAGAACGCGCACGACATAAAGGCAGATAGGAGCGAGAACGAACGCCTGCGTAGCTCAGTTGGTAGAGCGACTTGTTCGGAATAAGGGGACTCGGTTCTATCCCCGGCGTGTACCAAAAAATGACGGAGAAATTTACTTCGTTATAATGGCGCCCGAACTTCCCGGATGACCCGGCCGTTAAAGATCTCGCAGTGGTGTGATGTTCTTTCCTCACCGCGAGACAAGAGAATCCTTTCTTCAGCGCTTCGACAAATAAATGTGTGTGATGTTGCATTCCACACACCAGATTGACTGGGAGTTCTCAAGTGCACGTTCTACAGCGGATGGTTTCCTGCAACGATTCATGGTCACGGTTGACTCGTGGGCCATGCCCCCGGCCCTCTTTAGGGGGGATGTGACGTGCCTACCCCGCAGGACGCACACGACATAAAGGCAGATAGCAGCGAGAACGAACGTCTGCGTAGCTCAGTTGGTAGAGCGACTTGTTCCAGAATAAGTGGACTCGGGTTCGATCCCCGGCGTGGACGAAAAATGACGGAGAAATTTACGTCGTTATAACTTCCCCTGGAAAACGACGCACACATAACCGGCCGTCCACATAGCGCAACAGGAAACGAGATTCATCGGAGCAAAACGACCTTCTTCGAAGCATTGAAGGTCCAGTTTTGATTCTAGCTTGCCCATTGTAGGCGCTTTCGACGATGAACCGAGGTTAGCAGGGGTACTCGCAGAAGCCAGAAACTACGCATCCTCATTTTCATGAGGGTTAGATGTACTGTGTGTTGTGTCCCATTACTCCCGTCATCTGCATGCAAATTACCGGCAAGTTGGGCTACAATATTCCTTCTGTTGGCTTGTGCCATACATGGTAGCCTTCGCTTACCTGTAGCATCTATGAGCCGCGGTCGGCCCAAGGGCTAGAGAATAAGGAAGGGCTGGCTCATTCTTTTGTCTTGCGGTCTCAGTTTCGTGCTCGGACCGAGGGGCAATAATTGGGAGGCGCTGTAACGTCACTGCGAGGACACTCGGTGACCCCTGTGCCAACCCAGGGCACGAGTATGATGACCTTCGTAACATTCTAGTAGTTCTGTGCAGTCTATTTCTGTTGCTCTCCATTTATTTGTTTATTTATTTTATTTATTTATTTTGTAAAATTTCTGCTGTGCAATATTATAGAAAAGTAATATAATACTCAGTAACAATACAATATGTGCCACAGTCGTAAACTAATTGTACAAATAAAGTAAACAAAATACTGCCTGACAAGACCCTGATCCCCTCTAAATAAAAACAAAATATTCCAGTCCAGTCAAAACAACGAAAGTAATTTTACAATACTTTTTTTTTTTTTACGAGTCATAAACAGATAAATTCCAATATTCAATTTCCCGTCAAAAAATTCCTAGCACTCGCTTAAATACCGGATAACGTGCCTCTGATCTAATAATCAACGGTATAAACCACTACCATTTACTGGTAGTGGTTAAAGAACTACATAAACCACTACCATTTACTGGTAGTGGTTTATGTAGTTGTTTAATAAAGTCTGTTTTTTACTGATGTAAGTTTTATTTTAACTAAAATTCAGCGTCTGTTTTTTTAATTTCTTTTTTATTCAAAGTAATATGCAGTATGCCTTCATCCTGTGCTGTCGCTAATTGTACAAATACGCATAAGAAAACAAAGGAACGTGGCGTTATTTACCATGTTTTCCCTTCAAATGCTAATGTGATAAAAGAATGGATTGTTAAGTGTAAGCGTGCTGACAAGTTTAAAGTTGGAAGTGCAAGAATATGTAGTGATCATTTCCAAAATTCTGACTACAAAGATGACATGCGAAATCGCCTGCTTGGGCTTCCCGAAAAAAAAAATTCTGAAACCCACAACTGTTCCCAGTTTGAATTTACCGAATGAAAAATCAACACTACATGCAAGCCGAGAACATAGAATTAAGAGATATATCCGTATAAAGACATTGAATCGAACTCCGGAGCCAAGTCCTGAAAAGTTACACATCGATGACGTTGCTTGCAATTCTGACAATGGATATTCAACAGAAAAGTGTGCATCAGTTCAGTGCATGTCTTGCTCAGAGGTTAGAAGGCAGAACAAAATTCTTACCGAGAAGCTTGACATACTGAACGAGAAATATGTAGCTCGAGAAGCAAACACATAAATACTGTTCGAGTTTTGCGTCAAACAAATATCAGCATACGAAATAAGAGAGCAGAAATTGTGCTAATACGAAAAGCCCTGTCAAAAGCTAATATGAAAAATAAAATACTTGAACAGATGGAAATGAACCTCAGGAAAATTTTTACACCAACACACATAAAGTTCTTCGCAACACAATAGTTTTTTTTAACAAATGGACAGAAGAAGATATATCTAGAGGAATAGTAACTAGAGCTATTTCAAGAAAAGCTTACGAATTTTGGAAGTGTAAAATTGGCATTCCTTTGCCAAATGCTAGCACGTTAAAACGATGGTGTTCTAAGTTTAGTTGTCATCCCGGAATTCTGCATAATGGTTTGCTCCTTATGCGGAAAAATAGCGAAACCCTTTCCGAAAATGACAAAGTTTGCGTCTTAAGCTTTAATGAAGTACACGTTGATAGTAAAGTGTGTTACGATACAGGAATGGACCAGATTTTAAGTTCGTACTCAAAGATATGTTAGTTGTTTTGGCTAGAGGAATATTGTCTTCCTGGAAAAAACCCGTGTGTTTTTACTTTCAACGAACAATGAATACAAGGCTTCTGTTTGAAATAATTATAACCCTTGAAAAAAACAGGAATTATAGTAAAAGGGATTGTTTCAGATTTAGGCGGTTGTATGATCTTGTGGAAGGAACTATTAATTTCTTCCGAGAAATCATTTTTTAACCCTCCGCTGGACGATAGTTCTAAGATTTGGGTTTTTGCAGATCCTCCTCACTATTTAAAAAAATTACGCAATCATGGACTTGTCTTGCAGGACGGATCTGTGCTCCAAACTGGCATCATCAAAGAAGTTTTCGAGAAAGATTCTGGGGAGATAAAGTTGTGTCCTAAATTGCTGCCGTGTTATATAGCAATCAAAGGGAACGAAAAGCAAAGCAAAAACTTTCCGGAAACCGAAGCCTATCTCCACGTTAACTCCTATGATGCGCCCATTGCGAGAGAATTTTGCCATTATTCCATTTCCTGTGACATTGCCTTCAAAATTTCAAAAATTCTCAAAACTTTAATTTGAGGTGATTTTTAAACCGATAAACAAAATGAGATTTTTAGGATCAAAGGACTATGTTGAAGACAAAAAACTCGTAGAAAATTTATCAAATTCCAAGTGAATGTGGCACTTCGTATGTAGGACAGACCTGTAGACCCGTGCGTTTTCGATTGAAGGAGCACAAGACCTACATTCAAAACTGCGACCTAAAGAAGTCATCGATGGCTAAACACTGTTACGAAAAGGACCATAAATTTATCTTTGAAGAAGCAATACTAATTGACAAGCCAGATTCAACCACCAAACTTGATATTTTGGAAGCTTTCCAAAATTACACTGAAAAAAATAATCACATTGGTGTGCAAAAATTAAGGACGAAGAGGAGAAATTAGCATAACAGCGGAAAGAGCAGGCAGAACGGACCGAAAGACCACTCAGGAGATAGACTAGGGTCCGGTACGGTAGGGCATGTGCATATATGCAGCATGACGTGGGGGGGGTATCGGAAGGGTATAAAGCACACGGGCGGTGTACGCTCAGCAATTCGGTGAAAGCTATTGCACGGTGTACATCCGTTTGAACGACGTCGAGTTGCTGCCACCGTGTGATATGGCCAACAGGCAATCCAGTAGACGACATTTGGATGACTTTACCCGAGGTCGCGTCATTGGGAAGTTGGAAGAAGGTAGAAGTGTGACTAGTGTGGCCGAGGAGTTCGGGATCGCTCACAGCATCGTTTCACGAGTTTAGAGAACATTTCAAACGACAGGAACAGCTGTCCGAGAGTTTAGCAGTGGTCGTCCACGAGCAACCACGGCGGCGGACGACCGGTATATTGTCCTACAGGCGAGAAGAGACAGACGTCAGACAACGGGAGAAATCGCAAGGCACAACTGGACGTCCGTTATCGCGTTTTACCGTGGCCAGGAGGCTACACAAGGGTTGTCTATTTGCACGACGACCAGTACAGTGTGTGCCATTAACGCCTGCTCATCGGAGACGGCGGTTTCTGTGGTCCCAGGAACACACGAACTCGACACATCAGCAATATGGTCGAGTTCTCTTTACGGATCAGAGCCGATTTAGTCTGACGAGCGATTCTGGACGTATACACATGTGGAGAGAGCAGGGAACACGCAATCACACCTCCAACATCATCGAAGGGGACCAGTTTGGAGGTGGCGGAGTTCTCGTTTAGGGCGGTATCATGCATGGTAGTCGTACTGACCTCCACATCTTCCAAGGAGGTTCAGTCACTGGTATCCGTTATTGTACCGAGGTTCTCCTGCCTCACGTGCGTCTGCTTAGAGGTAATGTGAGTCCTGAGTTCCTCTTCATGGACGACAACGCCGCACCTCATCGTACAGTGGCTGTCGCAGAGCTATTGGAGAGTGAAGATATTTACCGCATGGATTGGCCCGCAAGGTCCCCGGACCTAAATCCAATCGAACACGTATGGGACCTTCTCGGGAGAAGCTTCGCAGCACGTCACTAGCCGCCAGCAACGATTCCGCAGCTGCGATTGGCGCTACAAGAGGAATGGGCCGCGATGCCTCACCAGCTCCTTGACAACCTCGTCCTCAGCATGGACAGACGTTGTAAATCCTGCAACGCAGTCAGGGGTGATCATATCCCCTATTAAAGACTGGATATTTCTTGGCAGCCGCCTGTCACATGGACGTTTCTGCCTTCTGTCCAGTTGTGCTCGAAGCTACATTTTCAATAAAGTGCCTTTGTATCCTTTGGATTCCTTGTTTGGACGGTTTTGCTCACTTGTCCCATATTATTACTTCTTGGGGATCTTATGGTATGATTTGAGTCGATGTGGAGCACTTCTGCACGACGTTACATTCTAAAAACCGGTTCGTCCTTAATTTTTGCACGCCAGTGTATATCAGAAGTCTTAGCAACTTGTTAATGGCATGACATCCACCCCATTTCTGTCAAGCGCGTGGAAGCATGTAACCAAAGCACGTGACGCTAAACACCATTTATGATGTCATATACAATGTGAACATTTACGTGCTATTCGTCCTGATGAAGCTAGATCAATACCCAGCAAAACCCTGGTCGGCTTGAAAAAATAAATATTTGTGACAAACTACGTTGTATTATCTTAATATATAAAGAATAACACTGATTAACAGAACTCAGTATTAGATGTCATGACCTTCAAACGCTCCGTTGTTTACCTGCAGTTTCTTCTACTTGGCATAAAGGCGCGCTGGTCATAATTTTTCGCTCTTCGGTGTACTTATGCCACCTGCCGAAAAATTTTGCTTCAAGAAAGGTTGAAAAGTGTGGGATCATCATTTTCACAGTTATAAATATTATACAGTAATATGCGAAAAATATTTTTCATGGTAAATAGTATTCGACAGAAATGAATTTTTTGGTGGACTATTAGAAATAGTTATATTGAATAACGTAAATATCTAGGAAATTAGCCATGCACATTAAAATCTTTTCGATGCAATATTGTGCATACCCTATCGCGGTGCCCAAATGGTCAGAGGCGGGGCCTTCTGACTAATTAATGCTCCGAGCAGGCCAGGGCCTCAGCCCCGAATGAGGCATGGGCGGTATGTATGCCCTATGGTAAGGGTTTTTATCATTACCTCTTTTGTTGGACCGACCGACACCTAATAGCCTCAGGTGCTCTCATGGGTCGTTACACCCGAAACAAAAAAAATGTCGGACCAACCGACTCCTGATAGCCTTAGGTGCTCTCAAGGGTCGTTAACACCTGAAACAAAAAAATGTCGGACCGACCGACTCCTGATAGCCTTAGGTGCTCTCAGGGGTCGTTAACACCCGAAACAAAAAAATGTGCATTGAAAGAGGAACTAAAGTTATGCATAAATCGTTTTCGTAGTTCAAGCTGTTAAACGGGATGTAAATTTTCAAATTCGCAAATGGTAGGTAGAGAGTAGGTGGTGAACATAGACAGACGGACGGACGTTTTACTAATAGCACGAATTTCGATTACATTCGGCGTTAGAAGACGTGGTGAAACTTGAAGAAGCTACTGAGCCCCACACGCTATCCAAAACAAAGATTACAAAATGAAAAATGGCTTGAATGATAAGAAAGTCGTATTTAGATCAAAATGAGAATCTTCTATTTTCTTTTCAAATGATGGGAAAATTTTTGTTCAATGGAACAAAAAGGGTAGGGAAAAGTAGTGGTGACGCCAAGGTATTTCTAGAAGTAGAGGTTGGAATATGAAATGGCAAGGCGAAGCAGAATCCTCCACTAGTAGGAGTGCCAATAATTGTAGATCGGATTTCTAAGATTTATTAAATGGAGAACAATGCATGAATGACAATACGTGGGCAGCGATATTAAAGCCTTTAATGGTAGATCCTTTTGTTTTGTACTAATATCACAGGAAGGATTAAATGCAAAACGATCTGAATGCGTAATCGGTGAAAGTCCATGTGCTTTAAAGGAGAACAGAAAAATATTTATTTATGATCTGATGTTCCAATAAAAAAGCTAAGGTGACGCCTTAGTACGTAGCGATGCTTCGTGTTTTAAGGACTGCTTACCGAG
The DNA here is from genome assembly GCA_039090855.1 of Macrothele yani. Classification (NCBI taxonomy): domain Eukaryota; kingdom Metazoa; phylum Arthropoda; class Arachnida; order Araneae; family Macrothelidae; genus Macrothele; species Macrothele yani. Next base: position 71,862,812 of record CM076996.1, on the reverse strand, counting down.
CAGATTTGTGCTGAAAGTGAAGATAATTCGAACTCAGCTCTCCAGAACGAATTGCATAACCAGAGTCACAAAGATCTAAATGTTGAATAAGCAGAATGAAAAAAATCCCAAAATGTATAAGCAGTTTTAAAATTAAGCATACAACTTTTTAGTCAGAACAAATTATGCAGAAATTTCTTCTCTAGCTCTGCTTAATGCATATAACGTCTTTATAAATAACAGTTACACGCTACAATTTTCGCAGCATTCTAAGATTTCGAGGACGCAGATTTAAGAATATTTGACACATATTTTAAGAATATTTGAAGGGAGCTAATGCTCGAGTTCATTTAATGTAGTTTGTGCATTTAGCATGGATTTAAGATCTAGTTTAAAACTGGACAAAATAAAATAAACATTACATAAACATTACTTTTCATTTCCGGCCGAAATGACTGTCTTCGAGCTCTGAGAAGTCTGCGAATCTACTTTCGTACCTTCTTATTTCTCTGGATTTCTTCAACTGTGCAGTAACGAATTCACACTACACCGTCTGACAATTGTTCTGCCTTGGCGTGGCCATGTTATTGAATTGAGGAAAATGAAGAATGCAGCTAGCAGATATGACATTCTGGTTTCCAGAAGCCGCCTTGCTGGCAGTGTGGTAGGAAGCGTAGGTTTCTAATCGCTTGCCCGAGATGGGTCTGAGCTCGAATCCCTAGTGAGGCAGGATGACGCGTTTGTCATACGGCGCTGGTTCTCCCTGGAACAAGTGGTCCCAAATTAGGGACTTGCGACTGTTTTCAGCGCATCGAGCTGCTCACAGCGTTTGTTAACACCTTCCTCCCTCCCCCCACCGAAGAAAAAATTCAGAAGAAAGTGTGAAATCTTCAAAACACTAAAGCTTCATGCGGATGTTTTAGAATAATAAAGTAAATTTTAACTTTAGGTAAAAGCACTGAACCATATTAACTTCTTTAGATAGACTACAATTTTGTAAACGTTTGCAAATGGTTGCGCATATTGGTGACCTGATAGAGCCTGTTAATAAATTTAGTCGTTTCCCTGCTTTCTCAAAATATTTCACGGTGCCACGGAAGGACCTCGAACTGTTGCTGAATTTGAATACTTTTATGCTTTGTAGCGTTTTTAGCACGTCTTTTGTAAAAAAAGATCGTGCTTATGTTACCGGTTTGTCCGTCCGTCCGTCCGTCCGTCTGTACCCACGCTATCTCTGCAACTATTAGTCCGATTTGAAAAATTCTTTTGCATTGGGAAGCTTGAAATATGCGAATGATGATCCTTTATCTTGTTTTTTTTTACGATGTACAATTTTGCCGTTAGAGGGCGTACATGCAGATGATGTCGAATTCAAAAATACGTTTTATTCCACATATTTGCTTCTAAACATCCGATTGAAAAACTTCTTTTATCCTTCGATTCCATTTATGTCGAAGAGTATTTTAGATATAGTTACTTTTACAAATTACGCATAGATTTTCCGCTAGGGGCGTAAAAGTAAATTACATTTTCCCCGATAACTCTTCTTCTAAAACTCCGATTTGAAAAGTTTTTGCTTCAGCGGATGCACCTCGTGAGGGAAACGTTTTTGCATATAATTTCTAATTTTTGGTAGAGAATACTTTAGCCACCAGGGGGCGTAAGTGTTAATTTTTGCTTCTGATGTATTTGCCATAAAATCTGAGCTTCTAAAATATCGATTGAAAAATTTTTTTCGTGGACCGATGCCACTCACATCGGTAAACCTTTTTGGAATATTTTCTTCGTAAAATATTTCACAGTTTCTCCGCCAGGGGGCGTAGATGTATATTTTATTTTTGCCAATATCTCTACTTCTAGGAGTCCGATTTGAAAAATTCCATCTTTGTCGGATAGTGTTTTTAGCGTGACACGTTTTCCATATAATTTCAAAGTTTTCAAGTGATTCATAGACTTTCCGCTAGGGGGCGTAGTGATAAATTGGGGTTTCCCCTATATCTCTGCTTCTGAATCTCCGATTTGAAAAATTCTTTCTGCACCGGATACAGCTCCTGATGGGAAATCGTTTGCACATAATTTATAATTTTTGTAAAAAAATAGTTTGGCCGCCAGGGGGCGTAGACCTTAATTTCCGCTTCGGATGTATTTGCAGCAAAATATGAGCTTTCAAATTTTCGATTGAAAAAAACGTCGTTTGTAGACCGATGGTACTCATGTCAAAAAAACTTTTAGAAACATTTTCTTCTTAAAATAATGCATGGTTTCTACGCCAGGGGGCGTAGATGTATATCTTATTTTTGTCAATATCTCTACTTCTAGGAGTCCGATTTGAAAAATTCCTTCTTTGATGGATAGTGTTTCCAGTGTGACATGTTTTTTTTTATATAATTTCAGAATTTTCAAGTAATTCGTAGACTTTCCGCTAGGAGGCGTAAAGGTAAATTTCTTCCCCCTACATCTCTGCTTCTAAATCTCCTATTTGAAAAATTCTTTCTGCACCGGATACAGCTCTTGATGAGAAATTCTTTGCACATGATTTACAATTTTTGTAAAAAATGGTTTGGCCACCAGGTGGCGTATGTCTTAATTTCCGCTTCTGTTGTATTTGCAGCAAAATATGAGATTCCAAAATCTCGATTGAAAAAAAAGTCGTTTGTTGACTGATACTACTCATATCGACAATCGTTTTAGTAGCATTTTCTTCTTGAAATAATGCATGGTTTCTACGCCAGGGGGCGTAGATATATATCATATTTTTGTCAATATCTCTACTTCTAGGAGACCGATTTGAAAAATTCTTTCTTTGTTGGATAGTGTTTCCGATGCGAAATGTTTTTCCTATAAATAAAAATTTTTCCAGTAAATCATAGACTTTCCGCTAAATGGGCACAAAGGTAAAGTGCGTTTTCCGCGTTATTTCTGCTCCTAAAATTCCGATTAGAAAAATTCTTCCTGTATCGCATACAAGACCTGATGGAAAATATTTTTCACATAATTTCTAATGTTTGGTAAAGAATGGTTTGGCCACCAGGGGGCATAAGTGTTAATTTCTGCTTCCGATGTATTTGTAGCAAAATCTGGGCTCCTTAAAACTCGACTAACTTTTTTTTTCTTGGACCGATACCGCTCCTATGGAAAAACCTTTTGGAATACTTTCTTCCTAAAATAATGCATGGTTTTCCCACCAGGGGACGTAAAGTACAACCTTATTTTTGTCGATATCTCGGTTTCTAAGAGTCTGATTTGAAAAATTCTTTCTATTTTAGAGAGCGTTACCGGTGTCAAATGTTTCTCATGTAAATTCATGTTTTTCTTAACGCACAAGTCTGCAACCATCACGATTCCGTTACAGCAATATCTGGAAAACTAAAAACCCGATTGAAAAACTTCTTTCTTCCGTCAGATACTATTGTTTTCCATACCGGTTCCATTGACTTTGAATAGCTTTGATAACTTTAATTTGCGTCAGAACGGATTCAAAAGACGTGCTTATTACACCCAAAAATTCGGTGTCATCTTTCTTGTTTCCTATTTGAAACGTGTATATATGGCCTACTTAATACTGCATATAATCAGTTCTTCTTATCCACGCATTTTAAGGGAAACAAGTCACTCAAATAAAGTTAAGGAAATTGTTACTTTCAGTTCTTCCTTTTGTTCTGTCAATATCTCATAAGCAATACACATGCAAAACTTGATTTATAACAGCATTAATATTTTGAAGCTAATTAACATAAGTTTATAAGCAGGAAATTTGATTAACAAACTACAACACTAAATACACTGCTGGCCACCCAAAATGCAACACCAAGAAGAAAGCATACGATTGGCCTGAAATTCGCAGCATGCGTCTCCCGCGAGCGGACATGCAAACGATTAGCATTGCATGGCATATGCAAATCATGTGCGCCCGGCACGCCACCGAGAAGCACGATAAGAAGGGTGCACAGAAGGCGGGGTGTAAGTAGTGGAAGTGTGTTGTGCTGCCGGACTTGTGCGTGGGAAGCTTCCTGATGCCTCGTCGCAGAATACGGCAGTCATTCCAGCACGTTTCGGAGTTCGACAAAGGACGAATAGTGGCTTATCACGACAGCGGTTTATCGTACCAATACATCGGCGCCCGTGTGGGACGACATTAAGCCACAGTGAGGCGCGTATGGATTCGGTGGGTGCAGGAGGGACGGACGGACCGAGGAGAGTGATTGCCGTTGCCGCGGCGCACCACCGAACGAGAGGACCGGCATGTTGTGCGGCGGGCATTGACGGCTCGCACCGCCACATCACGAACGTTAGCGCAGGTATTAGGGTGTGTTGCGCAACAACCTGTGTCAGCGCGTACCGTTCGACGTCGTCTGCAGGAGCGGGGACTTGTCGCACGGCGCCCATTGCTCCGATTACAATTGGCGTTACACCACCAGCAAGTGCGGCGGCAGTGCGCCGTTGAACGCCGCACCTAGACTACGGAATGGCACCACATTGTCTTCTCCGACGAATCTCGCTTCTGCCTGCAACGTCACGATGGTCGGATCCGCGTATGGCGGCACCGCGGCGAGAGACTGTATGACGCCTGCATTATGCATCGCCATACCGGTCCGTCGCCTGGCGTTATGGTTTGGGGCTCAATTGGATATGACACCCGCACCGCTTTGGTACGCATCGCCGATACACTCAACAGCCACGGCTACATCTCCGAAGTTTTGGAGCCTGCAGGACCTGCCAGCGGCCACGTTTCCACAGGACAATGCGCGCCCGCACGTGGCACGCATCGTGCAACAATTCTTCACGGCCCACTAGGTGTCACTACTGCCGTGGCCGCCTGTTCTTCCGATATGTCGCCCATCGAACACGCCTGGTCACTGATCGGCAACCGAGTGGCCCTGCAAGCACCACCCGCGGCTACGCCTGATGAACTGTGGCAACGTGTGGTAGCAGCCTGGACCGACATACCCCAAGCCCACACCCAAAGCCTCTTTCGTTTGATGCCGGGGCGTGTAGCGGTCGTTATTGCCAGCCATGGGTGCCACACGAACGTTTGATGTCTGCGTGTTCCGCAAGTCGCACGGGCCTGTAAGCTCAATCGTTTCATCTTTGTATCTGTTGTTATGTGTCTAAAAAAACTAAAAATGAAAGTTTAATTAAAGTACACGTCATAGCTTTTTAGAAGAACCATTGAAGCTACAAGTTAATTAGAATGATTGACATCATCATCAAACATCTCATTCTTCAGACGCCTTTGATGCTTCAGTTCGTTGGGAAATTTGTCAACTCTGATAGATTATTATAGAAGGTAACACATCAGTGCAACATATACCTGCAGTTTAGAGTGAGCTACTTCGTACAGCAAATTTGACAAATTTTGTTGACTGAGAGCAGATTGATATTCGAACGTTTACACATACTCGATTTAGATATTGCTGACACAAAGATTATCAGTTATACTGCATGCAATTTTTTGCATATGAAATATTAGAGCAGATTGATATTTGAACATTTCGCGTGTACAGAGCCAAAAAAATCTATCGTATATATGCATCATATAATTCTCTTCTTATGTAGCAAAGTAATTCTCTTCTACTCGTAGCAAAGTAAGTTGTTTTCTTCAAACGTTAATGTTATAACAACGATCACTGCATACACTCTTTCTTTTGCCATTGTAATCATAATACCGTTTCGTAAATATTTTGATGACAATGTAAACACATGGATTTTCGATATTGGTTGGTTGGTTGATTGGTTGATTGGAGGTTTAACGACCACCGTGAGCAACTCAAAGGGCTATAAGCAGTCGCCCGTCCCTAATTTAGGGTCACTGGTTCCAGGGAAGGGAGAGAGCCAGTGCCGTAAGACAAACACAACATCCATGCCTCACCGGGATTCGAACCCGGACCCCTTTCGGACGAATGATCAGAGGCCATCGCTTAGACCACTGCGCCACCGGGGCGGCGATTTTTCGATATTGCTAGGTTAGAAAGTAAAAAATGTGTTGAGAAAATGTGTAAATACTTGGATGCATGATTATTATTTATGACGCCTCGATTCTGCAATGATAAATGTATTTAAAATTGAACCAAATTTTAAATTTATATTGTCTTAGACAAAATAAGAAACGCAAATGCACAACAAAGAAACCAAGTCACAGACGTAAATGAAAAAATCGTCTACGTGTGTTTTTATTCTGGCCAAATACAAAGTGGCTTCATACAGCTGAATCCTACGAAAGTTTATGACTTTCAAGTCTTCATAACAATTAACCAGCTGAGTTTTCTCAAAGGTTTGTAGTAATTAAGCTGCAGTTGGCGTGCGATACTATTAGTAGGCCTAATGCCTTATTCGACTGTTGTGCAAATAAATGTAAAAAGAAAAGCGCAAAAAGGAGAAGTAGGATTTCAATGTGTAAAACTCCTAAAAAGGTACTGTACTTATTTCAGAATAACATTCCACGGAGAAGTCGCGCATCGTTAGTGAATGTATTGGTACTTTTCAGGGTTAATTTCTTACAGAAGGTTTCATGGGGCTGTAGATGAATTATGCTCTAAGTCAATGTACATTATCTACCAACAAGTAATTGGACACCCGTGATAGCAAAGGAAAACGAAGTTTATTCACCTTCAATAATTGGTGAAGCCTCCACGAGCGGCGATTACAGCTGCGACCCTCCGGGGCATACTCTCAACCAGGCATTGTACGACGGCTAGCGGTATTTTCTTCCACTCGGCTTGGAGAAGATAAGTCAGTTCCTTCACCGATCTCGGACGGTGGGGGCACCCTTAAGTCGACGCTAGAACTCGTCCCAGAGGTGCTCGATAGGGTTAAAGTACGGGCTATGCGCAGGCCAGTCCATTCGATTAACCCTACTGTCACCATACCAAGTCATGGTGGACCTCGCAACATGACAAGTGGCATTGTCATCCTGAAAGTAACATGGGTCCACCCCGTAAAACTTCCACAACGTAGGAAACGCATGGTTATCCAAATCGGTGCAGTAGGTCTCGGCGTGGAGTCTACCAGGAATTGCGACCGAGGATCCCGTGTCATACCAGGAGAAACACCCCATAGCATAATTCCTCCGCCGCCGAACTTCACAGTTGGCACAATACATTCCGGCAGGAGGCGTTCTCCAGGCAGACGCCAAACCCAGACCCTGTCATCTGAACGGTAGAGGGTGAACTTGATTCGTTGCTCCAGAGAACCTGTTTCCACTGTTCAACGGTCCACTGTCGACGTTCTTTGCACCACGTTAGCCAAGCAGCGCTATTGGACTTGGTGATCAAAGGCTTGTGGGCGGCAGCACGTCCATGATAACCGAGCAGATGGGCTTCCTTACGGATGGTACTAACGGATGCATGTTAAAACACCTCGCGGATGTGGCCTATCGATTTGGTGCGGTTCTTCCGAATTTCTCTGGCCAGCACCCGTCGGTCTCTAACTCCCAGTTTTGTGGGTCTGCCGGGTCGGGGCACATTCCGAGAGTCACCTCTCATCTTCCACTTGCCAATCACGTAGGCCACTGTCGATTTTTGGTACTTGAACTCGCTGGATATGTCACGTATGGATCGGCCGTTTCTGTGATACCCGACGATTACACCTTTCTCGAAATCAGAAAGCTCCGAACTGCGTGTCATCTTGCATGCGACTGATTGCGTTGTTGTTTCCCACACGATATTTAACGGCTGCGGCCGTGACGTGTATCAGGATCTCAGATATAGTCAATTGCAGGGGTGTCCAATTACTTGTTGGTAGATAGTGTATTATTGTGGAATGCGTAGAAACAGCTACCTCCGTCATGAAAAGTAGTCTTTAGCATTTAGAGGGAAAAGCAACAGAATTACTCCTCAGAATCATAATTTTTGTTTGCTCAGCAGTTAATCAGGCAAAATTGCTATTTACGACACATTTTTAAAGGTGCCGAACGCTTCGAAAATAGATGTGACATGAGAAAATACTCAATCAAGAGGCTCGCATTTTTCGGCCGCTGACTGTCCAACCTGAAAAATGTACCTCTCAGGAGGAGGGGTCGAGGTGGAGTGGAAAACGACTTCTCCTAATATTCTTAACACAGATACAATAAATTGATAATCGGGGAAATGCGAGAGGAGTGTACTTAAGCAGCCATAGGTGAAAAATTTCTTTCAAGTACGGACGAAAATGGGTGTGGGTGTGTGGGTGTGAGGGGGGGTATCAGTGTAAGAATAATGCTTGACAAAGGGACACAGAAATAGTGGCGTGTGATGCAAATTGACACCGTTCCTGTGTTCTCACGAAGACGATGTGAGTCGGCTACTCGACCTTACAGAGTAGTACACTGTTAAGTTGACTTGGAGTATAGTGGTTAGAGCAGCAGACTCTCAACTTGTACGTTACGAGTTCGAAACCAGACTTTGTGCTGAACCCCTGATACCCTGTGGGCCAACCCAGCTGACCCCAGGCAAGAAGCCTTGCTTTTAGCACGGTTCCTTGCCTGGGGAAAGTTGCCTTCACGCAACACCTACCTGGGTTTCCCAGACAGCGTCATCCCCACCCTCGCTCCCATACCCAATCCAATGTCCCCTTGGACCAAGGAAGCCAGGCCTAAACTCACCCTCGGGAGGTGTCCTTTCAAAAATGAGGAAAGCAATGACTAAAGGTTCCTCCGAAAAGTAACCCCGCACTTGCAATTTAAGAATCCCAGTAGTTAGGAAATGTGAAATCTCAAAATCGTGATAACTAAACGTGATCTGTTAAGTTCCTGAGTTGGTTCCAAGTCGTTTGATACAAAGAACTGAAATTTTTCAAAACGGGCAGCCGTTTAGAATAATCTTTTCATACAAAGGGTGAGTCAAAAGTTCTGCAATACTCGGATCACTTTATGTCTTCATACGTACCTTTACGACAAAAGCTGACTAGCATTCAAAGTGTTGCATCGTCTTTAGACATCTGTCTGCCAGTTCTTCGATTCTGCGGTGGTACCAGTTCTTGTCCTTCGAAGCGAAAAACTCCTTCACCCCAGCTGCCACCTCCTCCTAGTTGTTGAAGTGCTGCCCGCGAAGGATTTGGGCCATGGACTGGAACAAGTAATAATTCGAAGGGGAAAGGTCCGGATTGTATGCTGGGTGTGGCCAGGATGATTCGCGCGGTATGAGGCCCAGCGTTGTTGTCTTGCTGTTGGAGAGCGGCTTTCTGTTCACCAGTGCTGAGTACTTCTCCAAAACGGCATACATCCGCTCCAGTTGTTAAAACAGTAGAGGTTGGCGTTGATGGTCCGACAGTTAGGAACAAATTCGTAATGGATTATCCCCTCGAAATTCCACCAAACGCAGAGCATCACATTGTGCACGAAGCGCCCACGTTTGACAACAGGTTCAGGAAGCTGGCCGTGGCTCAACCACTGGCGTTGCGTGTTAGGATTGCGGAAATAGACCCCTTTTTTATCGCACGTAACAATTCTCTTGATGAAACGTACATCGCGCGAGTTTTCTTGGAGTTTCATGCACATTTCTACTTGGCAGTTTGCTTCAGCTGGCGTCAGTTCGTGAGGGACAATGCGGCCGCTCCTGTAGACCTTGCCGAGGTCCTGAAGGTGACGAACGACGGTTGTCTGCGATATGCCTAGCTCGCCTGATAATCTCCGAGGGATGGTTGTCGTATTTGCCTCTACGGCCTGGCGCACGTCCTCCGAACCCACGGTTAGCGGCCTACCTGACCTTGGCTGATCATCGAGGTTTCTGTCACCTGAGCGAAACTTCTTGAACCATCTGTTTGCGGTGCTGTGGTCTGCGGAACTTTTCCCTTTCGCATGACAAATGTTTGGTGTTGCTTGAGCATCATTATGGCCGAATTCAAACTCGTAAAGCAAAAGTTCCCTAATTAGCCGGTTTTTTTTTTTTTGATTGGAGGTTTAACGACCACCGTGAGCAACTCAATGGGCTATAAGCAGTCGCCCGTCCCTAATTTAAGGTCACTGGTTCCAGGGAAGGGAGAGAGCCAGTGCCGTAAGACAAACACAACATCCATGCCTCACCGGGATTCGAACCCGGACCCCTTACGGACGAATGATCAGAGGCCATCGCTTAGACCACTGCGCCACCGGGGTGGCAATTAGCCGGTTGTGGCTATTCATCTTATTTTTTTATTGGGGGTTTAACGACCACTGTGATCAACTCAATGGGATATAAGCAATTGCCGGTCCCTAATTTAAGGCCACTGGTTCCTGTGAAGGGATAGAACCAGAGCCGTAAGACAAACACACTATCCATGCCTCTCTCGATTTGAACCCGGACCCATCTCGGACGAATGGTCAGAAGCCATCGCTTAGATCACTGACAGAACGACCATATGCAATGCCGTTCACAGCGACGACTACCACTTGATATAACTTTTGACTGACTGCTGTGCGCGACTTGAACTAGTTTAATCACGTGACATACACGCCGCAGCACATGCGTTTATGCAAATATTGCAAAACGTTTAACTCGCTCTCTGTATTTCGGGGTTTGACGACCACCATGAACCACTCAGAGGGCTATAATAAGTCGCTAGTCTCTAATTTAGAGCTACTGGCTCTAGGAAAGCGACAAAGCCGTCGGAAACACCCACCATGCATGCCTTATGCGGGACTCGAACCCGTACCCCTCTAAGACGAAGCACCCTTACAGATCACTCAACTACCAGGACGGATGATTAATTTCGGGTTCCATGTGTACCTCATAAAGCGACGAAATAAATGATGTAAAAGGAGAATCTTAATGTTCTCCTGTCATGTCATCATCCTTTTTTATCGTTGTGGCAAAAAATTAAGCTCTCGCTAGGTATGTAGATTTTGTCGTAAAGACGTTTCGAGTCTTGAGAAAGCGACATACAAAACAAACAGAAACCCAGCTGACCCGTATCGTTGAAACTGGCGATATACACTCAATATACAAAATATTAGAGATACCTACCTAATAGCGTGTTGGTCCCCTCTAGCGCGAGTAACAGCCTGAATACGCCGACGCATCGCCTCCACCACATGCCGTAGGTGTTCCGGAGATTATGCCAGCCGTGCCTGTTGAAGCATTGTCCACAACTACTCCCGAGACGTCGGTCCAGGATCAATTGATCTGATGTTCAGCTCCACAGCATCTTAGAGAGCTTCATCAGGGTTTAAATTTGGGGATCTTGTGGACCACTGGATGGTTCCAAACTCAAATCAGTGTTCATCGAGCTATGCCTGGGTGGCTGCGGCTCGCTGGGAGGCGCATTGTCCTTCTGAAATAGATCATCGGCCGCAGGATGCGCGAAGGCCATGAAAGCGTGTAGGTGATCCGCCAGCACATGCTGGTAGCGCGTAGTGGCAAAGATCCTCTCCATACACACTAAGGGGCCTAATGTGTCCCATGAGAAGCCTCCTGAAAACCATCACAGAGCCACCTTCTTGAACAGAGCCAACCAGATATGAAGAGGCCATGGTCTCATGCTGTTGATGCCATACTCGCACTCTCCCGTTAGCTCAGCACAGCTGAAAACCGGATTCGTCTGACCACACGAAGCGGCGTCACTCTGCAGAGGTCACATTTTGATGTTCACTGCACCACCTGAGGTGTAATGTCCGATGACGAGCGATCGAGAGTGGCACACGGGTAGGGCGTCGGCCACCGTAGCCCAACGTATGCAACGTGTGTCGTACCATTCGCTTGCTGACGTTGCTTGAGCCTCCGACATTTAACCTGGATGTGGTTTGCACCGCTGTTGTCAAGTGGTCAGTCCCTACGAGCCTGGATAGTTTACGTCGACCCCTGTCATTAATGGCGTGTGGTCGGCTACCGATTGCTCTCTGCTCGCAGACGTACAAGCCGGTCGATAGTATACTCGCGGTACACCCTTGATACGGTTCCCCTCGGGAACCGTTGGGTTCTTATCACTCGAGTGATAGAAAGGCCCTTCTGTCTTGCGCCGACAATGTGTCACCGATCAAAGTCGCTCAGATCACCACGTTCACCCATGTTCATCGACTGCGATACCATGTTGGGAAGCCCTGATGTCGGCCTATTTATCGCCTACTTTTGGTGTGGGCCTGTTCAACCCTGCGCGCCTGCATACATATTTATTCCTTCGTGATGGTTTTATTATCAATAATTTGTCAATGTCTAGTGGGAAAAACCAAGTTCAGTTAAAAATCCTCAACAACACAGAAACACATGCAAAGCAACAAAATGTTTTTAAAAGTGTTGAAAAGTTTTCCCATTGATTCCCTTCAACACTTTAAATGTTGCTTTCGATCACAATATACACTATATTGACAAAAGTCACCGGACACCCCTTCAAAAGCAAACGAACGGATCCGCTGCGTTGTTAAGATGCGCGGTACAGCTGCAAACGGTGTAAAAACAAGCCTGCAGCTGACCGCGATCATAATGCACTGTGAGGTTAGGTGAAAATGTCGCGGCGGGAGAGAACTGACTTTGAGAAAGGAAAGATTGTTGGGTGTTATATTAGTGGGTTGTCCATAAGAGAAACCGAGAGACGTTAAACATATCCAAGTCAACTGTTTTGACGTACTGAAAAAGTGGAAGACACATGGCGTGCTTGAAGCAGCAAAACGTACCGGCAGACCAAAGAAAATCAGTAATAGGGGACGTCGAAGCCCCAGGAGTGTCGTTAAAGCTAATCGACGAAGTACTGCACAAGACCACAGTGTGCAAGGTGAATAAAAATGCAGAAACCTCGGATTGTACACTTACCATACGCAGAGAACTTCATTCCAAGGGTTACCGTGGTCGTGCAGCTGCTCATAGCCCTTTCATCTCTATTCGGAATGCTACTCGTCGTTTCGCATGGTGTAAACAACATTTAATGTGGACCGTAGATCAATGGAAACGGGTCCTATGGAGTGATGAATCAAGATGCACAATCCATAAGTCTGATGGCCGTGTGTGGGTATGTCGGCAGCCGGGGGAACGCTCTTTACCACAGTCTACTGTTCCTACGGTCAAGTTTGGAGCCGGCAGTGTACTCGTGTGTGTGTGTGTGTGTGTGGGGGGTGTTTTTCGTGGTATGGTCCCAGCCCATTGGTTATCGTGGACAAACCTGTTAACCAGCACGTCTACATCGATATTCTGGACAATTATGCCCTACTAACTCTGTGGCAATACTATAGAACCAAGCCTTGTTGGTACCAGCAGGATGATGCACCGAGCCATAAAGCCAGGACTATTACGGCGTGGTTGGACGATAATTCCGTATCGTGTGTGGACTGGCCAGAACAGAGCCCTGATCCTAATCCCATAGAAAACCCATGCCGCATAAGAAGTTTGGAACCAAATCCTACTACTAAGCAACAGTTAGCGGCAGCATTTTGTACTGAATGGAAGCGCATACCTATCGCTGTGTTCCAAAACTTTGTCGAAAGCATGTCTCAAACGGTCAGTGCATGCATTAAGGCCAAAGGTGGTTTCAAAATATTTTTATTCAAGGTAGAACACATTAAAATACAATCTATGATCGTCAAACGCTAAAATCTATTTACAAAATGTACAGCATAGTGCACAGATTGAAAAATAGAGAATGGGAAGCAATGCATACTGCTCATGAACAATGAATATAGACAAGCATGTCTGGGCTTCTACATACTCAAAAGAACATATTTGAAAAATTTGAACAACCTGTTACTCAAAAATGCATAACCGTGCTAATACACACTTAATTAAGAACACAAAGTAGGTATAATGAGACAACTCGTCTCTTGCAATACGGTACAATCTCTCTGAGAGTCTAAAACGACGTATTTACAAGGATTTATAATACAATGCGAATAAAAAAAACAAAAAATCTGGTAAACAATCAATTCAATAAAAAATTGAACTCAGGAGATGAACAAGCGTGGGCATCCTGAAGCAAATGAAACATAATTCTTGTTCAGCAATATTTTAAATCAATGTACATATCTACAGCACAGTGCAATCTATTTAGTGATCGAAAACAGCAATTTTCAAAAATGCGACACAATTCTATTATCAAGATGTATAAGTAAAATTAGAAAACACTCGATGAATAAAGCTTGAAACTACAATATTTACACTACTATTATTCAATGATAGGGGATTGACAACACAAAGCAACTCTGAATACATACGTACAGCATAAGAATAGAATTTTCACAAAGTATGATACTCATAAGTGTAACACATGCGATTGACAAACTTGTACAAAAAGATATAATAAAGTAATAATCATGAGACAACTCGTCTCTTGCAGGATGGTACAAAATATCATTAAATTTCACACAATGTATTTACAAGGATGTACCGCACAATGCAATTTAGACACTGGTATTAAGACAAATCAAAGAAAAGTTGAATCTCAGTAAAAGAATCAACATGGACATCATGAATGCTATAAAATATAATACTTGTTCAGCAATTATCTTAAATAATGTGCACATATTCAGCACTGTGCAAACACGTTATAAACCGAATTAGAATTAATTTACAAAATTGCGGTACTATATAATTGACAAAGTGGAGCACTAATACCACGAAAAAATACTCTTACGATTGATGAATAGAGTCTGCACGATTTTATTATACTATAGAAATTCTAACATTATTCAAAGTTAGGTGACGGCAACACATAGCGTCTCCTAACACAAGGAGCAGTACATTAGTTACTATTAACAATTAAGATATACATAATGTTCAGTGCAATGCATATGATAAACTGCAATTATTAAAAATTAAAGTGAGAAGCTTGAACGTCATGAAAAGGAAAATACAAAATGGGTGTCAAATAATTGTGTACACCCTTCATGCTAATTATCCAATAAAATAAGTGCGGTTAATTTCAGTGCTGAGCAAATATCTTAAAAACAAATCGTTGAGAATACAAGATCACTTCAAAATGTAGAAATTCAAATATCAGATCTACTGACCGTGATGCGCAATGACGCTGGTGGGCCGGTAAACCATGAGTCAGCCGGTGACCAGGTGGCAAAAAACTGGCTCTCCCGGCGCTGGTCTACTGCAAAGGAATGCTCCAGGCGAAGGCGAGATATCAGACGGTCGCGGAAGTGACTTAATAAAGCTGAAGAAGCTTCATGTACAGTCAGAGGAGCAGGCCTGTCTCGGCAACATTGGTGAAACACATAAATTACATGCTTCACCAAAACAAAAATAAAGGCACAGACTGATGGAAGCTTGATTGGGGGGGATCTTCAGGAGAAGAGTCCGATAAGCGTCAAAAGTCAGATCTGCTGTTCTGGAACGTTGAGCGATGGCAAATGCCAAGTTCAGTAGTGGTAATAATATCACACAATGTTGATAGGTATGGGAGACATCAGCCTCCTGAGCACAGAAAGGGCAAAGCGGGGAATTGAGAAGAGACATTCAGAAAAGGACAGATGGAACAGGAAGACGGCGGTGGAGAAAAAGCCAGTGAGTGTTAACTTCTAGAGGAGCAGAAAGAGGAGACAGGGTGCCGGACCAAACCGCTGTGGTGGAAGCGGGAGGAACGTCAGAAATGGGGAGAGGGGGAGAAGAGTGGGACGCAGAGAGAAACCGATAGAGAGCAGATAACGAGAGAGAAGAAATTGGAAGAGCTGAGCCAGAAGCAGGCAAGAATAAAGGAAAGGGAAGAGAAGAGAAAACCAAGGAGAGACCCGAGTGGGAAGCAAGGTCTGGAAACTGAGAAATGATATTTGAAAGACGAGTGTTGTGGACATCGTGAGATGAGGAAGAGAGGAGAAGAGAGGGAGGGAGCCTGGCGAAGGGTTCGCCAGGAAAGGTCGGGGTTAGTGAGGTCTCTAACTGTTACAACCCCTGCTCGGAGCCAGGAAGGATAGGCAAAGTACGGAAGATGAGAGGGATGTATAATTGAGGAATAAAAGAGAGGTTCTGAGAGTAGATCAGTAGTAGAAACAGGTGGGGAGCGAGAAAGAGGGAGGGAACGAAGGAATGTTAGAGCTTCGCGGTAAACAGGGGGAGTCGAATGTGGGTGAGGGGTCGGTGGTCCATTAGTAAAAAGGAGAGAAAGGAGAAGTTAGGGTTGCTCGGGGAAGCGATGACGTCCCGAGCTGCAACGGCAACCAGTACTGACGACGTGAAGAGTCGGAGAAAAGTTGTAATCCTGACGGCCTTGTAATACTCCTGTGTATCAGTGAGTCCAATGCCGTCGTGGTCTGGAGGAAGGCAAAACTTTGTAGCGCTAACCCAGTGGTGGCAGGTCCATATCACAGAGGTGAGACAACGGGTGATTTCATGTAGGCAGAGTTTTAGAGATTTTACACCAAGCCAGGAGTGTGTACACAAGGAGAGTAGATACGTTCGAGAAAGACGTGCTCGCCTGGAAAAATGATGAGCAGAATTGGGCTCTCTTCCACGAGGCAGTTGACCTGAGCAAACGTGGGTGGATGGCATTCCACGTTACGAGGGGGGCCGCTTGCAAGGAACCAAGATGTACCACAAGCAAGCGCTGTGAGATGGAAGACCAACTCGCTCCCCACGGGGTGTCTGCACGATGTGTCCATGAGCCACACCATAAGCCAGAGCTTTTAGAGGAGTTGAGCACAGCCCCTGAACACGAGGCGTAGGCTGCGAAGACATGTTGTAAGCAAGGAAACTGTGAGTCATGACGTATGCAGAGAGTAACGTCATCTGCATAAGCGACAGAGATAGTGGCATGATGTCTTGTACAGGCAGAAGGGGGTGGCAGAACTGCTTGAAAGGATTGGTGTACTGAGCGGAGAAATGGTTCGATTGCAATGGCGAATAGTTGTCCGGAGAGAGGGCAACCCTCTCTCCGGACAACTATTCGGCTGAAGGGGATGGGCGCTGTGAGAAAGGTGGGTAGCTTAACCTGGAGAACAGCGTCTTGATAAAGTGAAGTAAGAAGAGCAACAAAGGAGGGAGGAAAACCGAAATGAAGGAGAGTTGCTGAAAGATAGGAGTGAGAGATGTTATCAAAAGCAGAATGTTGGTCAAGGGAAAGGAGGGCGAGGGGTTCGGAGCGAGATCGGGCAAGATGTATAACATCGTTAAGTAGATGGATGTTATGAGAGAGTGAACGGCCGGGAACAGTATAGGTATGATTGGGAGAAAGGATGTGAGCAAGAATGGGATTAAGGCGTCGGGAAAGAAGTTTTGTGTAAAGTTTATAATCTAAATTTAAGAGGGAGATAGGGCGCCAATTCCCCAGGTTAAGCAGATAACCCTTCTTGAGGAATAAGACTACATGAGCTATTGTGAATCTCCTCGGTAACGGGGAGTTACTAAAAGCAGCAGAAAAAGCAGAGAAGAGAAACGGTAGTATGAGCGGTAGAAAAGTTTTATATAAGGGAAATGTGAGGCCGTCTGGACCCGAAGCGGCTCCAGAGTTCAAAGATGAAAACGTAGAAGATAGTTCAGAGCGTGTGGGAGGAAGAAGGAGGGAAGAGGCAAGATGGGCGGGAACTTGTGGTAGATTAGAAAGAAGAGAAGCCATAGCAGAAGAGGATGGCGGAGGAGGTTCACAGTACTTCTCAGTAAAGAGCTTTCGGACTTGGGAAAACAGAGTGATTGGATCATCAGACACCTCGCCAGATGGAAGGCGGAGGTGACGTAGTGAATTCGATGCTGTTCTTGTTTTTTCCATGGACTTTAGAAACTCATAATTGGATGCGTCCGGCGATAGATGGTGAAGCCTGAGACGTTGTAGTGCCTATTGAGCCAGAGGAAGTATGAGTGACCGCAATTTTTCTATATAGGGGTTGAAGAGAGGATCACTAAGGCTTAATATGGAGAGCATGGAGCGAACATGGTCGAGACGCATCATTTTGGAGTTTCTTTGCTTTGAAAGAAAGGGTGCGAACAAGGAGAACGAGTTGCTGTTTAATCTCCATTCATAAAGTTAGACCACAAGGCCCTGATTGAATTTGTGGTCGTCTTGCTTCTTGGAAAGTGCGGACTGAAGTACAAAAGTCTGGATTAAGAAGGAGAGTGTCATCAAATGTCCATGGACGAATCGTCCGGGGCTGTGCTAGAGCCGCTTGAACACTTATAACGACGGCACAATGGTCAAAAGAAGCTGTGGGAGTGATGGTGGATTCAGTAACAGCTGGAAGAAGAGTAAGTGATGCGTAGAACCTATCAAGACGAGCTGTCAACGGATTTTGATTATGCTGCGAGCGCCAAGTATGTCCTGTCGACAATGGATTAAAATGACGATGCACATCGATGAATGAGTTGTCGGATACAATTGACTGGAGGAGATTCACCAAGTTTCCGCGGCGTTCTCTAATGGAAGGAGAGCGATCTAGCGTAGGATTAAGAGTACAATTAAAATCCCCCCAATTAAGACATGATCTGTGGGAGGAATGCTAGATAGGGCACGACGAAGGCGAGTACAGATTATTGCCAAGTAGGTTGAAGAGCTTGGAATATAAATGTTGAAGATATGATAACATGTTGATGCAATGGTGAATGAAGCACACTATAATACATCTCGACATAGGTTTCGAATAGAAAGAGAAGTGATAATGGAGTTAAAAGTATGACGGATTCCAATAGCAAGACCGCTATGGAGTGATAATCGAAAGGCATGGTGAAACGTGTAGTTCCATTGGCGCCATCGTGAGAAAATCGTAGGGGAATGACAATTTGTCTCTTGTAGTAAGAGAATATCAGCTCCACGAGGAGTGAGGTCCTCATTTACCAAGGCATTGGAGAGTGGGGATGAGAATCCCCTACAGTTAAGTGATATAATCTTGAACACTTTAGTCTGCTAGTGTTTGCTGGAGATCCTTGACAACAGGAGGAAATGACTTAAGTCGATTGAAGTAGGTTTTAGCCCACGGATGTTCCTCGCGAAGGTAGGAGAGACATTGAGATAGGCTTTGTATCTGATCTAACACAAGAGGGAGAAACGATGCGTACTTTGTAAGTAATGCATGCGCTGTGGAGTAGTCTGTCTTGTGTGACAGGTATTGATGAAAATCATCAAATGAAATAGGCCCAGTAGGAACAGAGGCATCCTTAAGGTAATTGACTAGTTCATCAAAATTGGGGGAGACTCTTCATCAGCCTGAAAAGCAGAGGCAGCAGCTTTCGATGGTGAGTTTTGACGGGAGGCACCGCCAGCACGTGGTGAGGATCTAGGTGAATTAGAAGTCAGCCTCTTTGATTGTCGTCTTCAAGAGGATCCTCGGCGTTTCAACGGAGGTGCAGTCAAACTTTCATCACACCGTGACGTGTGGCCTGAAAATTCATCATTAGCAGGTTCATTGGTGTCGATGGTGAGGGCTGGGGAAAGACTCTCTGTAAGGGACTCTGAAGCAGAATGTCGTCGTAAGAGAATCGAACAACTGAGTGAGGGAAACTCTAGTTGCAAGTCCAGGGATGGAATATTCGAAGACGTGCGTTGACCAACCCCTGCAGTCGACGTTTTTGCAATGTTCGTCTCCGGAGTTTTTTGTGCAGTGGTTGAAGTAGTTGATCGGCTCGGAAGAGGGCCAGAAACTGTAAAAGTATTATTAGAAGCGTGTGATGCCAGATGTGGGCAATGCACATGTAAATGATTCTCCCCGTGACAATAAGTGCAGTGGAGGGAGGTGCTCACTTCAATTCGTCTCCGTTGCTGTCCGCAACGAACGTTGAGAATCTTTGGGCAGGCGAGCAAGTGTTCATCAGATGGAAAGAGTACTCTGGCACTTCGACGAAATCCTCCTATTGACTTATCGTCCGGATCTCTCAGTGCAGCTGAAAGAGAAGTCACGGGCCCAACAACCCGGCCGAACTTACTGAGAACAGTGCTCAGAGTAACGTCTGAGACTTCAGGTGGAACCGGGTAAAAGGTCACCTGAATGGGCAGTTGTGAGACAGGTTCTGGTAGTAGATGGACGTCTTTGAGGGATAAACCCTCTATCATGACAAGATCTGCATGCTCTTTAAGAGCAAAGTATACTAACACAGCTCGAGGTTTACGAGCCATATGAGTAATACTGGCTCCATCTGGAAGTAACTTTTTGAGAGCAATTTGTGTCGGGTAGTGCGTCAGAACACACTCCGAAGTCCATGGTAAAATGGAATTTTTTACCCTCTGGGGAATCTTCTGGAATATCAACTTTGGCAGTAGAGCCATCTACACTGACGTATGAGTCTGGTAGGACTTCTGCGACAAACTTGGAAAAAGCTTTTGCTCCAGTAAGGGCAGCAGAGTACGCCCGAGGAGCAGGGCTAGTGTGCAAGGGCTGCGACGCAGCGCGGTTGTCTAGAAGAGGCTGTTTGAACTGAGTTGAAGTGGAGGGTAAATTAGCAGCGCTGTCAGACACATCCATTTCTTTATCTACAACGAGAGTGGGTAGCGTCGAACTGACGTCACTGGCCATCGCAGGGCGTGTAGATTGAGCTGTAGACGAGGAGTCACGTGCCACCTCTAGTGGTCGAGTGACGTCTCCATCAAGCATTGTAGGTGATTGGTCTCGTATCGAGGAGGAAGAGGGAGGTAATGCTTCGCTGATATGGGCGTGGACATCGCTCTTATCAGCAGCTGCCGCCATTGTTAATGGCGAGGGCTACCTGAGAAATCGACCAGCTCGGTCGAGAATTCAAATGATGATAACAGAAAAAATAAACTACCAACCAACTTGGGAGATGTACCAAAACCCAGCACAAACCTTCAGCTTGAAGGAACACAAAAGGAAAATGACGAGCCACAAGATAAAACACACCAAATAGGCACAAAACACGGAGCTCAGAAAAGCGTGACTTAGGCCAAAGGTGGTTTCAAAATATCTTTATTCAAGGTAGAAATCAGGAGACGAACTAATAAGGACGTCTAAATACAAATAAAATACGATCAAAGATCGTTAAACTACTAAAACCTTTATAAAAATATACAGCATAGTGCACAAGTTGAAAAATGGAGCAAAATTACAGCTCGTGATAAATGAACAGCGACAAGCATGTCTGGGCATTTAGGAAGGATTTTAACAAAAAACCTTATTGCTCATAAGTGCATTGCTGTGCGATTAACAAACTTGTGCAAGAAAATATTGAGAGCTTCAGGAGACAACATTTCTCTTGAAAAAAAATACAATAAGACAGTAAGGTGTAACACATCATAGTTACAAGAATGTACAGTACAAAGCAATTGACAAACTGATCATAAGACAAATCAATGAAATGATGAATATCAGGAGAAGAACAAACTTGGACTTCCTGGTGTAAATATAATATATTACCTGTTCGGCAATATTCAAAAACAATGTACAGATATACAGCACAGTGTCAACATGTTACAAATCAAAATCGGACCATATACAGAAATGTAACACTATTCTGTTGACCAGATAGAAAATGTAAGTATAATAAGAAAACACACGATGAATAAAGCTTTAACATATTCTCACTATCCATATGTAGTAATAGAAGAATGATAGTACCAAGCATCACCTCACACAAAAGAACAAAATAGGTAAAATGTTTTTTCAAAATATATTACTCATGAGTACAACACCATGCAATTGACTAACTTGTGCAAAAATAAATACAGTAATAATCATTAGTCAACATGTCTCTTGAAAGAAGGTACGATATGACAGTGAGTTTTAACACAACATATTTACAAGGATGTACAGTACTATGCAATTTAAAAAACTGATTATCAGACAAATCATTGGAATGTTTAATAACAGGAAATAACTAAACTTGGACATTCTGATGCAAATAAGATGGATTACTTGTTCCGCAATATTTTGAAAACTATGTACAATTATACAGCACAGTGCAAACATGTTCGGGAAACAAAATAGAACAAAATTACAAAACACTACACTGCAGAAACAATTTCTATGTTTATACAGCACTATGCTAATGACTAACTGCAATATTTATACTCAAAATGTAAACTAAAGACGAACTAACTTGAACGTCAATGTAAGAAAAAAATACAAGATGAGTGTCACAAAAAACAATTTGCTGTGTAAACACGTACAGCCCTTTATAAAAAAAAAACCCATGCGGTAAATTTCCAAGCTGTGCAAAGATCTTGAAAACAGATTGTTGATATTTACATATGCATTTCTGATTCAAAAAGGTCAAATACCAAATCTGCCGACCGTCAGGTACAATGACTCTGGCGAGCTGGTAAACCATGAGGCAGCCGGTGACCAGGTGGCAAGGAACTGTCTCTCCCGACGCTGAGTAACTGCAACAGAATACTCTAGCCGAAGTCGAGATGTCAGACGGTCGCGGAAATGGCATAATAATGCCGTAGAAGCTTCATGCACAGTCAGAGGAGTAGTCAAATATCTGCAGCGTTGATGAAACACGTAGATTACATGCTTCGCTAAAATAAAAATATAGGCACAGACTGATGGGAGCTTGACTGGGGGATAGTTCTGTAGCAGAAGAGTCCGATATGCATCAAATGTAAGATCTGCTGTAATGGAACATTGGGCGATAGTAAATGCCAAGTTCAGCATTGGGAGTAATATAACACAGTGTTGATGGACATGGGAGACATCAGCCTCCCGAGCACAGAGAGGGCAAAGAGGGGAATCGAGAAGAGACATTCGGAAAAGAACGGAGGGAACAGGAAGACGGCGATTTAGGAAAAGCCAATGGGTATTAATTTCTAGAGGAGCAGAAAGAGGAGACAGGGCGGCTGACCACACCGTAGCAGTGGCAGCAGGGGGAACATCAGGAATGGGCAGAGGAGGAGAGGAATGGGACATAGAGAGGAACCGATAAAGAGCTGACACCGAGAGAGAAGAAATGGGATGAGCTGAGCCAGAAGTAAGCAAGAAAAGAGGAAATGGGAGAGAAGCAGAAGGAACAAAGGAAAGACCTGAGTGGGAAGCAAGATGAGGAAATTGAGAAATGATAGATGAAAGAATAGAGTCGTAGATGTCACGAGAGGAGGAGGAGAGGAGAAGAGAGGGAGGGAGGCTGGCGAAGGGTCGCCAAGAAAGGTCAGGGTTAGTGAGATCTTTAACTGTTACCACACCTGCTCGGAGCCAGGTAGGATAGGCAAAGTACGGAAGATGAGAGGGGTGAATAATCGAAGAATAAAAGAGGGGTTCAGCAAGGAGCTCAGTTGTGGAATCAGGTGGAGAACGAGAGAGAGGGAGGGAACGAAGGAAAGTTAGAGCTTCACGGTAAACAGGGGGAAGTCGAATGAGGGTGAGGGGTCGGTGGTCCATGAGTAGTAAGGAGAGAAAAGAAAAGTTAGGGTTGCTCGGGGAGGCGATGACGTCCCTAGCTAAAACGGCATCTGGTACTGGCGACGTGAAGAGACGGAGAAAAGTAGTAATTCTGACGGCCTTGTAGTACTCCTGTGTATCAAGGAGTCCGATGCCGCCGTGATCCGGAGGGAGGCAAAGCTTTGTGACACTGACCCAGTGGTGGCAGGTCCAAATCAGAGAAGTAAGACATAGGGTAATTTCATGAAGGCGGAGTTGTAGAGACTTGACACCAAGCCAAGAGTGTGTGCACAAGGAAATCAGGTAAGTTCGAGAGAGGCGAGCTCTCTGGAAGAATGATGAGCAGAACTGGGCTCTCCTCCAGGAGGCAGTTGACCTGAGCAAGCGTGGGTGAATAGCATTCCACGTGTAGAGGGGGGCAGCTTGCAAGGAACCAAGATGAACTCCAAGGAAGCGCTGTGAGATGGACGACCAACTTGCTCCCCAAGGGGTGTCTACACGATGTGCCCATGAGCCGCACCATAAACCAGTGCTTTTAGATGAGTTGAGCGCTGCACCGGAGCATGAGGCATAAGCTGCGAATAGACGTTGGAGACACGGAAACTGTGAGTCATGACGGATGCAGATGGTGACATCATCTGCGTATGCAACAGAGGTAGTGGCATGATGTCTTGTGCAGGCAGAGAGTGGTGGCAGAACTGCTTTAAAGGATTGGTGTACAGAGCGGAGGAAGGGTTCAATTGCGATTGCAAAGAGTTGTCCGGAGAGTGGGCAACCCTGCCGCACTCCCCGGCGGAAGGGAATAGGCGCTGTGAGAAAGGTGGGCAGCTTGACCTGGAGAACGGCGTCTTGATAGAGTGAGAAAAGAAGAGAGACGAAGGAAGGAGGAAAACCGAAGTGAAGGAGTGTGGCCGATAGATAGGAATGTGAGATATTATCAAAAGCGGATTGTTGGTCAAGAGAGAGAAGGGCGAGGGGTTCAGAGCGAGATCGGGCAAGATGGATTAGATCATTTAGTAGATGGATGTTATGAGAAAGTGAACGGCCGGGAACTGTGTAAGTTTGATTTGGGGAGAGAATGTGAGTGAGAATGGGGTTAAGGCGTTGGGAAAGAAGTTTAGTATAAAGTTTATAATCTAGATTTAAGAGGGAGATAGGGCGCCAATTCCCCAGGTCAAGGAGATCACCTTTCTTAGGGAATAGTACAACATATGCTACTGTGAATCGCCTTGGTAGAGGGGAGTGATTGAAAGCAGCAGAAAGTGCAGAAAAGAGAAATGGTAGAAGGAGAGGTAGAAAGGTTTTATAGAAGAGGAAAGTGAGGCCGTCCGGACCCGGTGCGGCCCTAGAGTTTAAAGAAGAAAACGTAGAGGATAGTTCAGAGAACGTGGGAGGAAGGAGGAGAGAAGAGGCAAGATGGGGAGGAACTTGTGGTAGGTTAGAAAGAAGTAATGCCAAAGCTGAAGAGGATGGCGGAGGAGATTCACAGAACTTCTCTGTATAGAACTTTCGGACCTGGGAACATAGAGTGAGTGGATCATCAGACACCTCTCCAGATGCGAGGCGAAGGTGCCGAAGTGAATTCGATGCTGTTCGTGTTTTTTCCATGGATGTAAGGAAATCGTAATTGGATGCGTCTGGCGATAGATGTTGTAGCCGGAGACGTCGTAGAGCTTGTTGAGCCAGAGGAAGGAGGATTGATCGCAGTTCTTCTTGATAGTGGCAGAAGAGAGGATCACTTAGGCTTAGGATGGAGAGCATGGAACGGACATGGTTGAGACGCATGTTTTGAAGCGTTTTTGCTTTAAAAGAAAGATTGCGAACGTGGAGAACGAGTTGCTGTTTAATGTCCAACCAAAAAGTCAGACCACAAGGAGCTGATTGAAGTTGAGGTCGTTTGTCCTCAAGGAAGGAGCGTACTGAAGTACAGAAGTCTGGATCTGTAAGAAGAGTGTCGTCAAGAGTCCATGGACGAATTGTACGGGGTTGTGCTGGAACTGCTTGAATAATAAGAACGATGGCACAATGGTCAGAAGAAGCTGTAGGAGTGATAATAGATTCTGTCACAGCTGTAAGCAGAGTAGATGAGGCGTAGTATCTGTCAAGGCTAGCTGTGTACGGATTTTGATTATGTTGCGAGCGCCAAGTATGTACAGTCGATGAAGGATGGAAGCGACGGTGAACATCAATGAATGAGTTGTCGGAGACCACTGACTGACGAAGATTCACCAAGTTAACACGGCGTTCTCTGGTGGAAGGAGATCGGTCCAGGGTAGGATTCAGAGTGCAATTGAAATCCCCTCCAATTAAAACATGATCTATGGGAGGAATGCGAGACAAGGCACGACGAAGGCGAGTAAAAAGTATTGTCAAGTGGGTTGAAGAGCTTGGAATATAAATATTAAATATATGATAAGATGTGGAAGCTATGCTGAATGATGCTCACTGTAATAGGTCTCGACATAAGTTTCGAACCGAAAAAGAGGTGATTATGGAGTTGAAAGTATGGCGGATACCTATAGCTAGACCACTATGGGATGATAGTTGGTAGGCGTGGTGAAATGTGTAGTTCCACTGGCGCCATCGTGAGAATATCGTAGTGGATTGGCAATTCGTCTCTTGTAGTAAGAGAAGATCAGCTCCTAACGGAGTGAGGTCTTCATGTACCAAGGCATTAGAAAATGGGGATGCAAATCCCCTGCAATTAAGAGATACAATCTTGAAGACTTTTTCCATTAATGCTTGCTGAAGAGCCTTCACAACAGGAGGAAATGATTTGAGTCGATTAAAATAGGTTTTAGCCCACGGATGTTCCTTGCGAAGGCGGGAGATGCATTGATTAAGGACTTGGATCTGATCATGCACTAGAGGGAGAAACGATGCATACTTTGTGAGTAAAGCATGCGTTGTGGAGTGGTCTGTCTTATGTGACAGGTATTGATGTAAATCTTCAAATGAAATCGGCCCAGTAGGAACCGAGCCATCCTTAAGGTATTCGACAAGATCCTCAAATTTAAGAGGAGGCTCTTCGTCGGCCTGGACAGAAGAGGTAGCAGCCTTTGATGGTGAATTCTTTCGAGAGGTACTACCAGTACGGGGAGAGGTGCGGGGTGATGCGGCAGTCGGCTTCTTCGGTGGGCGTCTTTGAGAAGAACCACGACGTTTCAGCGAAGGCTCAGTTGAGCTCTCATCAACTCGAGATTCGTGGCCAGAAAATCCGTCATCAGCAGATTTAGAAGTATCAATGATAAGGGCAGTGGAGAAACCCCCTGAAGGGGACTCCGCTACAGAATGACAACGCATGGGAAGCGAACAATTAAGTGAGGGAAAATCCAGTTGCTGGTCGAAGGATAAAGGGTCCGTAGACACGCGTTGACCAACTCCTGCAGTCGACTTTTGTGAAAGTTTCGATTCTGAAGCTTTCTGTGCAGTGGAAGAAGGTGTTGCTCGGCTCAGAAGAGGGCCAGAAGTTGTAGGAGAATTATTAGGAGCCTGTGATGCTAGATGTGGGCAATGCACACGTAAATGATTCTCTCCGTGGCAAAAAGTGCAGTGGAGGAAGGTAGTCACTTCAATTCAACTACGTTGCTGTCCACAACGAACGTTGAGCACCTTTGGGCAGGCGAGCAAATGTTCATCAGATGGAAAGATTACTCTTGCACTTCGGCGAAATCCTCCTATGGATTTATCGTCTGGATCTCTCGGCGCGGCTGAAAGAGTAGTAACTGGCCCAACAACTCGGCCGAACTTACTGAGTACAGTGCACAGCGCAATGTCTGACACCTCAGGTGGAACCGGATAAAATGTAACCTGGATTGGACGCTGAGAGACAGGTTCTGGTAGAAGATGGACGTCTTTGATTGACAAACCTTCTGTCAAGACAAGATCCGCATGCTCTTTAAGAGCAAAGTACACCAACACAGCTCGAGGTTTTCGAGCCATGTGAGTAATACTGGCTCCAGCTGGAAGTATCTGCTTGAGAGCCATACTATATTCTTTCAACTTTGTATCTGGGAGCGCATCAAAACACACTCCGAAGTCCATTCTAGAATAGAATTGTTTTCCCGCTGGGGAATCTTCGGGAATATCTATGGTGGCAGTAAGGCCATCAACAATGACGTACGAGTCTGGTAAGACTTCTGCAACAAACTTGGAAGGAGCTTTTGTTCCAGTAAGAGCGGCAGAGTATGCCCTAGGAGCAGGACTCGAGCGTGAGGGCTGCAACGCAACCGGCTGTTTGAACTGAGTTGAAGTAGAGGGTAAATTAGCAGCGCTGTCAGACACATCCATGTCTTCACTTAAAGCAACAGAGAGTTGCGCTGCACTGACGTCACTGGTCGAAGCAGGGCAAGAAGCTTGAGCTGTAGTTGAGGAGTCACTTTCCACTTCTAGTGGTTGGGTGACGTCACCTACAATCATTGGAGGAGATTGGTCTCGTGTCGAGGAGGAGGAGGAGGCGGCAGGAAATGCCTCGCTGATATGGGCGTGGACATCGCTCTTATCAGCAGCAGCCGCCGCCATTGTTAATGACGAGGGCTGCCTGAGAAATCGACCAGCTAGGTCGACAATTCAAATGATGATAACAGAAAAAATAAACTACTCACCAACTTGGGAGATGTATCAAAACAAAGCACGAACCTTCAGCTTGAAGGAACACGAAAGGAAAATGACGAACCACACGATAAAACACACTGAATAGGCACACAACACGGAGCTCAGAAAAACGTGACTTAGGCCAATGGTGGTTTCAAAATATCTTTATTCAAGGTAGAAATCAGGAGACGAACTAATAAGGACGTCTAAATACAAATAAAATACGATCAAAGATCGGTAAACTACTAAAACCTATATAAAAATATACAGCATAGTGCACAAGTTGAAAAATGGAGCAAAATTACAGCTCGTGATAAATGAACAGCGACAAGCATGTCTGGGCATTTAGGAAGGATTTTAACAAAAAAACTTATTGCTCATAAGTGCATTGCTGTGCGATTAACAAACTTGTTCAAGAAAATATTGAGAGCTTCAGGAGACAACATTTCTCTTGAAAAAAAAAATACAATAAGACAGTAAGGTGTAACACATCATAGTTACAAGAATGTACAGTACAAAGCAATTGACAAACTGATCATAAGACAAATCAATGAAATGATGAATATCAGGAGAAGAACAAACTTGGACTTCCTGGTGTAAATATAATATATTACCTGTTCGGCAATATTCAAAAACAATGTACAGATATACAGCACAGTGTCAACATGTTACAAATCAAAATCGGACCATATACAGAAATGTAACACTATTCTGTTGACCAGATAGAAAATGTAAGTATAATAAGAAAACACAGGATGAATAAGGCTTTAACATATTCTCACTATCCATATGTAGTAATAGAATAATGATAGTACCAAGCATCACCTCACACAAAAGAACAAAATAGGTAAAATGTTTTTCAAAATACATTACTCATGAGTACAACACCATGCAATTGACTAACTTGTGCAAAAATAAATACAGTAAGAATCATTAGTCAACATGTCTCTTGAAAGAAGGTACGATATGACAGTGAGTTTTAACACAACATATTTACAAGGATGTACAGTACTATGCAACTTAAAAAACTGATTATCAGACAAATCATTGGAATGTTTAATAACAGGAAATAACTAAACTTGGACATTCTGATGCAAATAAGATGGATTACTTGTTCCGCAATATTTTGAAAACTATGTACAATTATACAGCACAGTGCAAACATGTTCGGGAAACAAAATAGAACAAAATTACAAAAAACTACACTGCAGAAACAATTTCTATGTTTATACAGCACTATGCTAATGACTAACTGCAATATTTATACTCAAAATGTAAACTAAAGACGAACTAACTTGAACGTCAATGTAAGAAAAAAATACAAGATGAGTGTCACAAAAAACAATTTGCTGTGTAAACACGTACAGCCCTTTATAAAAAAAACCCATGCGGTAAATTTCCAAGCTGTGCAAAGATCTTGAAAACAGATTGTTGATATTTACATATGCATTTCTGATTCAAAAAGGTCAAATACCAAATCTGCCGACCGTCAGGTACAATGACGCTGGCGAGCTGGTAAACCATGAGGCAGCCGGTGACCAGGTGGCAAGGAACTGGCTCTCCCGACGCTGAGTAACTGCAACAGAATACTCTAGCCGAAGTCGAGATGTCAGACGGTCGCGGAAATGGCATAATAATGCCGTAGAAGCTTCATGCACAGTCAGAGGAGTAGTCAAATATCTGCAGCGTTGATGAAACACGTAGATTACATGCTTCGCTAAAATAAAAATATAGGCACAGACTGATGGGAGCTTGACTGGGGGATAGTTCTGTAGCAGAAGAGTCCGATATGCATCAAATGTAAGATCTGCTGTAATGGAACATTGGGCGATAGTAAATGCCAAGTTCAGCATTGGGAGTAATATAACACAGTGTTGATAGACATGGGAGACATCAGCCTCCCGAGCACAGAAAGGGCAAAGAGGGGAATCGAGAAGAGACATTCGGAAAAGAACGGAGGGAACAGGAAGGCGGCGATGGAGGAAAAGCCAATGGGTATTAATTTCTAGAGGAGCAGAAAGAGGAGACAGGGCGGCTGACCACACCGTAGCAGTGGCAGCAGGGGGAACATCAGGAATGGGCAGAGGAGGAGAGGAATGGGACATAGAGAGGAACCGATAAAGAGCTGACACCGAGAGAGAAGAAATGGGATGAGCTGAGCCAGAAGTAAGCAAGAAAAGAGGAAATGGGAGAGAAGCAGAAGGAACAAAGGAAAGACCTGAGTGGGAAGCAAGATGAGGAAATTGAGAAATGATAGATGAAAGAATAGAGTCGTAGATGTCACGAGAGGAGGAGGAGAGGAGAAGAGAGGGAGAGAGGCTGGCGAAGGGTCGCCAGGAAAGGTCAGGGTTAGTGAGATCTTTAACTGTTACCACACCTGCTCGGAGCCAGGTAGGATAGGCAAAGTACGGAAGATGAGAGGGGTGAATAATCGAAGAATAAAAGAGGGGTTCAGCAAGGAGCTCAGTTGTGGAATCAGGTGGAGAACGAGAAAGAGAGAGGGAACGAAGGAAAGTTAGAGCTTCACGGTAAACAGGGGGAAGTCGAATGAGGGTGAGGGGTCGGTGGTCCATGAGTAGTAAGGAGAGAAAAGAAAAGTAAGGGTTGCTCGGGGAGGCGATGACGTCCCTAGCTAAAACGGCATCTGGTACTGGCGACGTGAAGAGACGGAGAAAAGTAGTGATTCTGACGGCCTTGTAGTACTCCTGTGTATCAAGGAGTATGATGCCGCCGTGATCCGGAGGGAGGCAAAGCTTTGTGACACTGACCCAGTGGTGGCAGGTCCAAATCAGAGAAGTAAGACATCGGGTAATTTCATGAAGGCGGAGTTGTAGAGACTTGACACCAAGCCAAGAGTGTGTGCACAAGGAAATCAGGTAAGTTCGAGAGAGGCGAGCTCTCTGGAAGAATGATGAGCAGAACTGGGCTCTCCTCCAGGAGGCAGTTGACCTGAGCAAGCGTGGGTGAATAGCATTCCACGTGTAGAGGGGGCAGCTTGCAAGGAACCAAGATGAACTCCAAGGAAGCGCTGTGAGATGGACGACCAGCTTGCTCCCCAAGGGGTGTCTACACGATGTGCCCATGAGCCGCACCATAAACCAGTGCTTTTAGATGAGTTGAGCGCTGCACCGGAGCATGAGGCATAAGCTGCGAATAGACGTTGGAGACACGGAAACTGTGAGTCATGACGGATGCAGATGGTGACATCATCTGCGTATGCAACAGAGGTAGTGGCATGATGTCTTGTGCAGGCAGAGAGTGGTGGCAGAACTGCTTTAAAAGATTGGTGTACAGAGCGGAGGAAGGGTTCAATTGCGATTGCAAAGAGTTGTCCGGAGAGTGGGCAACCCTGCCGCACTCCCCGGCGAAAGGGAATAGGCGCTGTGAGAAAGGTGGGCAGCTTGACCTGGAGAACGGCGTCTTGATAGAGTGAGAAAAGAAGAGAGACGAAGGAAGGAGGAAAACCGAAGTGAAGGAGTGTAGCCGATAGATAGGAATGTGAGATATTATCAAAAGCGGATTGTTGGTCAAGAGAGAGAAGGGCGAGGGGTTCAGAGCGAGATCGGGCAAGATGGATTAGATCATTTAGTAGATGGATGTTATGAGAAAGTGAACGGCCGGGAACTGTGTAAGTTTGATTTGGGGAGAGAATGTGAGTGAGAATGGGGTTAAATCGTTGGGAAAGAAGTTTAGTATAAAGTTTATAATCTAGATTTAAGAGGGAGATAGGGCGCCAATTCCCCAGGTCAAGGAGATCACCTTTCTTAGGGAATAGTACAACATATGCTACTGTGAATCGCCTCGGTAGAGGGGAGTGATTGAAAGCAGCAGAAAGTGCAGAAAAGAGAAATGGTAGAAGGAGAGGTAGAAAGGTTTTATAGAAGAGGAAAGTGAGGCCGTCCGGACCCGGTGCGGCCCTAGAGTTTAAAGAAGAAAACGTAGAGGATAGTTCAGAGAACGTGGGAGGAAGGAGGAGAGAAGAGGCAAGATGGGGAGGAACTTGTGGTAGGTTAGAAAGAAGTGATGCCAAAACTGAAGAGGATGGCGGATAAGATTCACAGAACTTCTCTGTATAGAACTTTCGGACCTGGGAACATAGAGTGAGTGGATCATCAGACACCTCTCCAGATGCGAGGCGAAGGTGCCGAAGTGAATTCGATGCTGTTCGTGTTTTTTCCATGGATGTAAGGAAATCGTAATTGGATGCGTCTGGCGATAGATGTTGTAGCCGGAGACGTCGTAGAGCTTGTTGAGCCAGAGGAAGGAGGATTGATCGCAGTTCTTCTTGATAGTGGCAGAAGAGAGGATCACTTAGGCTTAGGATGGAGAGCATGGAACGGACATGGTTGAGACGCATGTTTTGAAGCGTTTTTGCTTTAAAAGAAAGATTGCGAACGTGGAGAACGAGTTGCTGTTTAATGTCCAACCAAAAAGTCAGACCACAAGGAGCTGATTGAAGTTGAGGTCGTTTGTCCTCAAGGAAGGAGCGTACTGAAGTACAGAAGTCTGGATCTGTAAGAAGAGTGTCGTCAAGAGTCCATGGACGAATTGTACGGGGTTGTGCTGGAACTGCTTGAATAATAAGAACGATGGCACAATGGTCAGAAGAAGATGTAGGAGTGATAATAGATTCTGTCACAGCTGTAAGCAGAGTAGATGAGGCGTAGTATCTGTGAAGGCGAGCTGTGTACGGATTTTGATTATGTTGCGAGCGCCAAGTATGTACAGTCGATGAAGGATGGAAGTGACGGTGAACATCAATGAATGAGTTGTCGGAGACCACTGACTGAAGAAGATTCACCAAGTTAACACGGCGTTCTCTGGTGGAAGGAGATCGGTCCAGGGTAGGATTCAGAGTGCAATTGAAATCCCCTCCAATTAAAACATGATCTATGGGAGGAATGCGAGACAAGGCACGACGAAGGCGAGTAAAAAGTATTGTCAAGTGGGTTGAAGAGCTTGGAATATAAATATTAAATATATGATTAGATGTGGAAGCTATGGTGAATGATGCACACTGTAATAGGTCTCGACATAAGTTTCGAACCGAAAAAGAGGTGATTATGGAGTTGAAAGTATGGCGGATACCTATAGCTAGACCACTATGGGATGATAGTTGGTAGGCGTGGTGAAATGTGTAGTTCCACTGGCGCCATCGTGAGAATATCGTAGTGGATTGGCAATTCGTCTCTTGTAGTAAGAGAAGATCAGCTCCTAACGGAGTGAGGTCTTCATGTACCAAGGCATTAGAAAATGGGGATGCAAATCCCCTGCAATTAAGAGATACAATCTTGAAGACTTTTTCCATTAATGCTTGCTGAAGAGCCTTCACAACAGGAGGAAATGATTTGAGTCGATTAAAATAGGTTTTAGCCCACGGATGTTCCTTGCGAAGGTGGGAGATGCATTGATTAAGGACTTGGATCTGATCATGCACTAGAGGGAGAAACGATGCATACTTTGAGAGTAAAGCATGCGTTGTGGAGTGGTCTGTCTTATGTGACAGGTATTGATGTAAATCTTCAAATGAAATCGGCCCAGCAGGAACCGAGCCATCCTTAAGGTATTCGACAAGATCCTCAAATTTAAGAGGAGGCTCTTCGTCGGCCTGGACAGAAGAGGTAGCAGCCTTTGATGGTGAATTCTTTCGAGAGGTACTACCAGTACGGGGAGAGGTGCGGGGTGATGCGGCAGTCGGCTTCTTCGGTGGGCGTCTTTGAGAAGAACCACGACGTTTCAGCGAAGGCTCAGTTGAGCTCTCATTAACTCGAGATTCGTGGCCAGAAGATCCGTCATCAGCAGATTTAGAAGTATCAATGATAAGGGCAGTGGAGAAACCCACTGAAGGGGACTCCGCTACAGAATGACGACTCATGGGAAGCGAACAATTAAGTGAGGGAAAATCCAGTTGCTGGTCGAAGGAGAAAGGGTCCGTAGACACCCGTTGACCAACTCCTGCAGTCGACTTTTGTGAAAGTTTCGATTCTGAAGCTTTCTGTGCAGTGGAAGAAGGTGTTGCTCGGCTCAGAAGAGGGCCAGAAGTTGTAGGAGAATTATCAGGAGCCTGTGATGCTAGATGTGGGCAATGCACACGTAAATGATTCTCTCCGTGGCAAAAAGTGCAGTGGAGGAAGGTAGTCACTTCAATTCTCCTACGTTGCTGTCCACAACGAACGTTGAGCACCTTTGGGCAGGCGAGCAAATGTTCATCAGATGGAAAGATCACTCTTGCACTTCGGCGAAATCCTCCTATGGATTTATCGTCTGGATCTCTCGGCGCGGCTGAAAGAGTAGTAACTGGCCCAACAACTCGGCCGAACTTACTGAGTACAGTGCACAGCGCAACGTCTGACACCTCAGGTGGAACCGGATAAAATGTAACCTGGATTGGACGCTGAGAGACAGGTTCTGGTAGAAGATGGACGTCTTTGAGGGACAAACCTTCTGTCAAGACAAGATCCGCATGCTCTTTAAGAGCAAAGTACACCAACACAGCTCGAGGTTTTCGAGCCATGTGAGTAATACTGGCTCCAGCTGGAAGTATCTGCTTGAGAGCCATACTATATTCTTTCAACTTTGTGTCTGGGAGCGCATCAAAACACACTCCGAAGTCCATTCTAGAATAGAATTGTTTTCCCGCTGGGGAATCTTCGGGAATATCTATGGTGGCAGTAAAGCCATCAACAATGACGTACGAGTCTGGTAAGACTTCTGCAACAAACTTGGAAGGAGCTTTTGTTCCAATAAGAGCGGCAGAGTATGCCCTAGGAGCAGGACTCGAGCGTGAGGGCTGCAACGCAACCGGCTGTTTGAACTGAGTTGAAGTAGAGGGTAAATTAGCAGCTCTGTCAGACACATCCATGTCTTCACTTAAAGCAATAGAGAGTTGCGCTGCACTGACGTCACTGGTCGAAGCAGGGCAAGAAGCTTGAGCTGTAGTTGAGGAGTCACTTTCCACTTCTAGTGGTTGGGTGACGTCACCTACAAGCATTGGAGGAGATTGGTCTCGTGTCGAGGAGGAGGAGGAGGCGGCAGGAAATGCCTCGCTGATATGGGCGTGGACATCGCTCTTATCAGCAGCAGCCGCCGCCATTGTTAATGACAAGGGCTGCCTGAGAAATCGACCAGCTAGGTCGACAATTCAAATGATGATAACAGAAAAAATAAACTACTCACCAACTTGGGAGATGTATCAAAACAAAGCACGAACCTTCAGCTTGAAGGAACACGAAAGGAAAATGACGAACCACACGATAAAACACACTGAATAGGCACACAACACGGAGCTCAGAAAAACGTGACTTATACCAAAGGTGGTTTCAAAATATCTTTATTCAAGGTAGAAATCAGGAGACGAACTAATAAGGACGTCTAAATACAAATAAAATACGATCAAAGATCGTTAAACTACTAAAACCTATATAAAAATATACAGCATAGTGCACAAGTTGAAAAATGGAGCAAAATTACAGCTCGTGATAAATGAACAGCGACAAGCATGTCTGGTCATTGAGGAAGGATTTTAACAAAAGAAAACTTATTGCTCATAAGTGCATTGCTGTGCGATTATCAAACTTGTTCAAGAAAATTGAGAGCTTCAGGAAACAACTATTCTCTTGAAAAAAAAAAAAAAAAAACAATAAGACAGTAAGGTGTAACACATCATAGTTACAAGAATGTACAGTACAAAGCAATTGACAAACTGATCATAAGACAAATCAATGAAATGATGAATATCAGGAGAAGAACAAACTTGGACTTCCTGGTGTAAATATAATATATTACCTGTTCGGCAATATTCAAAAACAATGGACAGATATACAGCACAGTGTCAACATGTTACAAATCAAAATCGGACCATATACAGAAATGTAACACTATTCTGTTGACCAGATAGAAAATGTAAGTATAATAAGAAAACACACGATGAATAAAGCTTTAACATATTCTCACTATCCATATGTAGTGATAGAAGAATGATAGTACCAAGCATCACCTTACACAAAAGAACAAAATGGGTAAAATGTTTTTCAAAATATATTACTCATGAGTACAACACCATGCAATTGACTAACCTGTGCAAAAATAAATACAGTAAGAATCATTAGTCAACATGTCTCTTGAAAGAAGGTACGATATGACAGTGAGTTTTAACACAACATATTTACAAGGATGTACAGTACTATGCAATTTAAAAAACTGATTATCAGACAAATCATTGGAATGTTTAATAACAGGAAATAACTAAACTTGGACATTCTGATGCAAATAAGATGGATTACTTGTTCCGCAATATTTTGAAAACTATGTACAATTATACAGCACAGTGCAAACATGTTCGGGAAACAAAATAGAACAAAATTACAAAAAACTACACTGCAGAAACAATATCTATGTTTATACAGCACTATGCTAATGACTAACTGCAATATTTATACTCAAAATGTAAACTAAAGACGAACTAACTTGAACGTCAATGTAGGAAAAAAATACAAGATGAGTGTCACAAAAACAATTTGCTGTGTAAACACGTACAGCCCTTTATAAAAAAACCCATGCGGTAAATTTCCAAGCTGTGCAAAGATCTTGAAAACAGATTGTTGATATTTACATATGCATTTCTGATTCAAAAGGTCAAATACCAAATCTGCCGACCGTCAGGTACAATGACACTGGCGAGCTGGTAAACCATGAGGCAGCCGGTGACCAGGTGGCAAGGAACTGGCTCTCCCGACGCTGAGTAACTGCAACAGAATACTCTAGCCGAAGTCGAGATGTCAGACGGTCGCGGAAATGGCATAATAATGCCGTAGAAGCTTCATGCACAGTCAGAGGAGTAGTCAAATATCTGCAGCGTTGATGAAACACGTAGATTACATGCTTCGCTAAAATAAAAATATAGGCACAGACTGATGGGAGCTTGACTGGGGGATAGTTCTGTAGCAGAAGAGTCCGATATGCATCAAATGTAAGATCTGCTGTAATGGAACATTGGGCGATAGTAAATGCCAAGTTCAGCATTGGGAGTAATATAACACAGTGTTGATAGACATGGGAGACATCAGCCTCCCGAGCACAGAAAGGGCAAAGAGGGGAATCGAGAAGAGACATTCGGAAAAGAACGGAGGGAACAGGAAGGCGGCGATGGAGGAAAAGCCAATGGGTATTAATTTCTAGAGGAGCAGAAAGAGGAGACAGGGCGGCTGACCACACCGTAGCAGTGGCAGCAGGGGGAACATCAGGAATGGGCAGAGGAGGAGAGGAATGGGACATAGAGAGGAACCGATAAAGAGCTGACACCGAGAGAGAAGAAATGGGATGAGCTGAGCCAGAAGTAAGCAAGAAAAGAGGAAATGGGAGAGAAGCAGAAGGAACAAAGGAAAGACCTGAGTGGGAAGCAAGATGAGAAAATTGAGAAATGATAGATGAAAGAATAGAGTCGTAGATGTCACGAGAGGAGGAGGAGAGGAGAAGAGAGGGAGGGAGGCTGGCGAAGGGTCGCCAGGAAAGGTCAGGGTTAGTGAGATCTTTAACTGTTACCACACCTGCTCGGAGCCAGGTAGGATAGGCAAAGTACGGAAGATGAGAGGGGTGAATAATCGAAGAATAAAAGAGGGGTTCAGCAAGGAGCTCAGTTGTGGAATCAGGTGGAGAACGAGAAAGAGGGAGGGAACGAAGGAAAGTTAGAGCTTCACGGTAAACAGGGGGAAGTCGAATGAGGGTGAGGGGTCAATGGTCCATGAGTAGTAAGGAGAGAAAAGAAAAGTAAGGGTTGCTCGGGGAGGCGATGACGTCCCTAGCTAAAACGGCATCTGGTACTGGCGACGTGAAGAGACGGAGAAAAGTAGTGATTCTGACGGCCTTGTAGTACTCCTGTGTATCAAGGAGTCCGATGCCGCCGTGATCCGGAGGGAGGCAAAGCTTTGTGACACTGACCCAGTGGTGGCAGGTCCAAATCAGAGAAGTAAGACATCGGGTAATTTCATGAAGGCGGAGTTGTAGAGACTTGACACCAAGCCAAGAGTGTGTGCACAAGGAAATCAGGTAAGTTCGAGAGAGGCGAGCTCTCTGGAAGAATGATGAGCAGAACTGGGCTCTCCTCCAGGAGGCAGTTGACCTGAGCAAGCGTGGGTGAATAGCATTCCACGTGTAGAGGGGGCAGCTTGCAAGGAACCAAGATGAACTCCAAGGAAGCGCTGTGAGATGGACGACCAGCTTGCTCCCCAAGGGGTGTCTACACGATGTGCCCATGAGCCGCACCATAAACCAGTGCTTTTAGATGAGTTGAGCGCTGCACCGGAGCATGAGGCATAAGCTGCGAATAGACGTTGGAGACACGGAAACTGTGAGTCATGACGGATGCAGATGGTGACATCATCTGCGTATGCAACAGAGGTAGTGGCATGATGTCTTGTGCAGGCAGAGAGTGGTGGCAGAACTGCTTTAAAAGATTGGTGTACAGAGCGGAGGAAGGGTTCAATTGCGATTGCAAAGAGTTGTCCGGAGAGTGGGCAACCCTGCCGCACTCCCCGGCGAAAGGGAATAGGCGCTGTGAGAAAGGTGGGCAGCTTGACCTGGAGAACGGCGTCTTGATAGAGTGAGAAAAGAAGAGAGACGAAGGAAGGAGGAAAACCGAAGTGAAGGAGTGTAGCCGATAGATAGGAATGTGAGATATTATCAAAAGCGGATTGTTGGTCAAGAGAGAGAAGGGCGAGGAGTTCAGAGCGAGATCGGGCAAGATGGATTAGATCATTTAGTAGATGGATGTTATGAGAAAGTGAACGGCCGGGAACTGTGTAAGTTTGATTTGGGGAGAGAATGTGAGTGAGAATGGGGTTAAATCGTTGGGAAAGAAGTTTAGTATAAAGTTTATAATCTAGATTTAAGAGGGAGATAGGGCGCCAATTCCCCAGGTCAAGGAGATCACCTTTCTTAGGGAATAGTACAACATATGCTACTGTGAATCGCCTCGGTAGAGGGGAGTGATTGAAAGCAGCAGAAAGTGCAGAAAAGAGAAATGGTAGAAGGAGAGGTAGAAAGGTTTTATAGAAGAGGAAAGTGAGGCCGTCCGGACCCGGTGCGGCCCTAGAGTTTAAAGAAGAAAACGTAGAGGATAGTTCAGAGAACGTGGGAGGAAGGAGGAGAGAAGAGGCAAGATGGGGAGGAACTTGTGGTAGGTTAGAAAGAAGTGATGCCAAAACTGAAGAGGATGGCGGATAAGATTCACAGAACTTCTCTGTATAGAACTTTCGGACCTGGGAACATAGAGTGAGTGGATCATCAGACACCTCTCCAGATGCGAGGCGAAGGTGCCGAAGTGAATTCGATGCTGTTCGTGTTTTTTCCATGGATGTAAGGAAATCGTAATTGGATGCGTCTGGCGATAGATGTTGTAGCCGGAGACGTCGTAGAGCTTGTTGAGCCAGAGGAAGGAGGATTGATCGCAGTTCTTCTTGATAGTGGCAGAAGAGAGGATCACTTAGGCTTAGGATGGAGAGCATGGAACGGACATGGTTGAGACGCATGTTTTGAAGCGTTTTTGCTTTAAAAGAAAGATTGCGAACGTGGAGAACGAGTTGCTGTTTAATGTCCAACCAAAAAGTCAGACCACAAGGAGCTGATTAAAGTTGAGGTCGTTTGTCCTCAAGGAAGGAGCGTACTGAAGTACAGAAGTCTGGATCTGTAAGAAGAGTGTCGTCAAGAGTCCATGGACGAATTGTACGGGGTTGTGCTGGAACTGCTTGAATAATAAGAACGATGGCACAATGGTCAGAAGAAGATGTAGGAGTGATAATAGATTCTGTCACAGCTGTAAGCAGAGTAGATGAGGCGTAGTATCTGTGAAGGCGAGCTGTGTACGGATTTTGATTATGTTGCGAGCGCCAAGTATGTACAGTCGATGAAGGATGGAAGTGACGGTGAACATCAATGAATGAGTTGTCGGAGACCACTGACTGAAGAAGATTCACCAAGTTAACACGGCGTTCCCTGGTGGAAGGAGATCGGTCCAGGGTAGGATTCAGAGTGCAATTGAAATCCCCTCCAATTAAAACATGATCTATGGGAGGAATGCG
This sequence comes from Macrothele yani, assembly GCA_039090855.1. Lineage (NCBI taxonomy): Eukaryota > Metazoa > Arthropoda > Arachnida > Araneae > Macrothelidae > Macrothele > Macrothele yani. Next base: position 71,823,041 of record CM076996.1, on the reverse strand, counting down.
AGACAAGGCACGACGAAGGCGAGTAAAAAGTATTGTCAAGTGGGTTGAAGAGCTTGGAATATAAATATTAAATATATGATTAGATGTGGAAGCTATGGTGAATGATGCACACTGTAATAGGTCTCGACATAAGTTTCGAACCGAAAAAGAGGTGATTATGGAGTTGAAAGTATGGCGGATACCTATAGCTAGACCACTATGGGATGATAGTTGGTAGGCGTGGTGAAATGTGTAGTTCCACTGGCGCCATCGTGAGAATATCGTAGTGGATTGGCAATTCGTCTCTTGTAGTAAGAGAAGATCAGCTCCTAACGGAGTGAGGTCTTCATGTACCAAGGCATTAGAAAATGGGGTTGCAAATCCCCTGCAATTAAGAGATACAATCTTGAAGACTTTTTTCCATTAATGCTTGCTGAAGAGCCTTCACAACAGGAGGAAATGATTTGAGTCGATTAAAATAGGTTTTAGCCCACGGATGTTCCTTGCGAAGGTGGGAGATGCATTGATTAAGGACTTGGATCTGATCATGCACTAGAGGGAGAAACGATGCATACTTTGAGAGTAAAGCATGCGTTGTGGAGTGGTCTGTCTTATGTGACAGGTATTGATGTAAATCTTCAAATGAAATCGGCCCAGCAGGAACCGAGCCATCCTTAAGGTATTCGACAAGATCCTCAAATTTAAGAGGAGGCTCTTCGTCGGCCTGGACAGAAGAGGTAGCAGCCTTTGATGGTGAATTCTTTCGAGAGGTACTACCAGTACGGGGAGAGGTGCGGGGTGATGCGGCAGTCGGCTTCTTCGGTGGGCGTCTTCGAGAAGAACCACGACGTTTCAGCGAAGGCTCAGTTGAGCTCTCATTAACTCGAGATTCGTGGCCAGAAGATCCGTCATCAGCAGATTTAGAAGTATCAATGATAAGGGCAGTGGAGAAACCCACTGAAGGGGACTCCGCTACAGAATGACGACTCATGGGAAGCGAACAATTAAGTGAGGGAAAATCCAGTTGCTGGTCGAAGGAGAAAGGGTCCGTAGACACGCGTTGACCAACTCCTGCAGTCGACTTTTGTGAAAGTTTCGATTCTGAAGCTTTCTGTGCAGTGGAAGAAGGTGTTGCTCGGCTCAGAAGAGGGCCAGAAGTTGTAGGAGAATTATCAGGAGCCTGTGATGCTAGATGTGGGCAATGCACACGTAAATGATTCTCTCCGTGGCAAAAAGTGCAGTGGAGGAAGGTAGTCACTTCAATTCTCCTACGTTGCTGTCCACAACGAACGTTGAGCACCTTTGGGCAGGCGAGCAAATGTTCATCAGATGGAAAGATCACTCTTGCACTTCGGCGAAATCCTCCTATGGATTTATCGTCTGGATCTCTCGGCGCGGCTGAAAGAGTAGTAACTGGCCCAACAACTCGGCCGAACTTACTGAGTACAGTGCACAGCGCAACGTCTGACACCTCAGGTGGAACCGGATAAAATGTAACCTGGATTGGACGCTGAGAGACAGGTTCTGGTAGAAGATGGACGTCTTTGAGGGACAAACCTTCTGTCAAGACAAGATCCGCATGCTCTTTAAGAGCAAAGTACACCAACACAGCTCGAGGTTTTCGAGCCATGTGAGTAATACTGGCTCCAGCTGGAAGTATCTGCTTGAGAGCCATACTATATTCTTTCAACTTTGTGTCTGGGAGCGCATCAAAACACACTCCGAAGTCCATTCTAGAATAGAATTGTTTTCCCGCTGGGGAATCTTCGGGAATATCTATGGTGGCAGTAAAGCCATCAACAATGACGTACGAGTCTGGTAAGACTTCTGCAACAAACTTGGAAGGAGCTTTTGTTCCAATAAGAGCGGCAGAGTATGCCCTAGGAGCAGGACTCGAGCGTGAGGGCTGCAACGCAACCGGCTGTTTGAACTGAGTTGAAGTAGAGGGTAAATTAGCAGCTCTGTCAGACACATCCATGTCTTCACTTAAAGCAACAGAGAGTTGCGCTGCACTGACGTCACTGGTCGAAGCAGGGCAAGAAGCTTGAGCTGTAGTTGAGGAGTCACTTTCCACTTCTAGTGGTTGGGTGACGTCACCTACAAGCATTGGAGGAGATTGGTCTCGTGTCGAGGAGGAGGAGGAGGCGGCAGGAAATGCCTCGCTGATATGGGCGTGGACATCGCTCTTATCAGCAGCAGCCGCCGCCATTGTTAATGACAAGGGCTGCCTGAGAAATCGACCAGCTAGGTCGACAATTCAAATGATGATAACAGAAAAAATAAACTACTCACCAACTTGGGAGATGTATCAAAACAAAGCACGAACCTTCAGCTTGAAGGAACACGAAAGGAAAATGACGAACCACACGATAAAACACACTGAATAGGCACACAACACGGAGCTCAGAAAAACGTGACTTAGGCCAAAGGTGGTTTCAAAATATCTTTATTCAAGGTAGAAATCAGGAGACGAACTAATAAGGACGTCTAAATACAAATAAAATACGATCAAAGATCGTTAAACTACTAAAACCTATATAAAAATATACAGCATAGTGCACAAGTTGAAAAATGGAGCAAAATTACAGCTCGTGATAAATGAACAGCGACAAGCATGTCTGGTCATTGAGGAAGGATTTTAACAAAAGAAAACTTATTGCTCATAAGTGCATTGCTGTGCGATTAACAAACCTTGTTCAAGAAAATTGAGAGCTTCAGGAGACAACTATTCTCTTGAAAAAAAAAAAAAAAAAACAATAAGACAGTAAGGTGTAACACATCATAGTTACAAGAATGTACAGTACAAAGCAATTGACAAACTGATCATAAGACAAATCAATGAAATGATGAATATCAGGAGAAGAACAAACTTGGACTTCCTGGTGTAAATATAATATATTACCTGTTCGGCAATATTCAAAAACAATGGACAGATATACAGCACAGTGTCAACATGTTACAAATCAAAATCGGACCATATACAGAAATGTAACACTATTCTGTTGACCAGATAGAAAATGTAAGTATAATAAGAAAACACACGATGAATAAAGCTTTAACATATTCTCACTATCCATATGTAGTGATAGAAGAATGATAGTACCAAGCATCACCTCACACAAAAGAACAAAATAGGTAAAATGTTTTTCAAAATATATTACTCATGAGTACAACACCATGCAATTGACTAACTTGTGCAAAAATAAATACAGTAAGAATCATTAGTCAACATGTCTCTTGAAAGAAGGTACGATATGACAGTGAGTTTTAACACAACATATTTACAAGGATGTACAGTACTATGCAATTTAAAAAACTGATTATCAGACAAATCATTGGAATGTTTAATAACAGGAAATAACTAAACTTGGACATTCTGATGCAAATAAGATGGATTACTTGTTCCGCAATATTTTGAAAACTATGTACAATTATACAGCACAGTGCAAACATGTTCGGGAAACAAAATAGAACAAAATTACAAAAAACTACACTGCAGAAACAATATCTATGTTTATACAGCACTATGCTAATGACTAACTGCAATATTTATACTCAAAATGTAAACTAAAGACGAACTAACTTGAACGTCAATGTAGGAAAAAAATACAAGATGAGTGTCACAAAAAAACAATTTGCTGTGTAAACACGTACAGCCCTTTATAAAAAAACCCATGCGGTAAATTTCCAAGCTGTGCAAAGATCTTGAAAACAGATTGTTGATATTTACATATGCATTTCTGATTCAAAAAGGTCAAATACCAAATCTGCCGACCGTCAGGTACAATGACGCTATCGAGCTGGTAAACCATGAGGCAGCCGGTGACCAGGTGGCAAGGAACTGGCTCTCCCGACGCTGAGTAACTGCAACAGAATACTCTAGCCGAAGTCGAGATGTCAGACGGTCGCGGAAATGGCAAAATAATGCCGTAGAAGCTTCATGCACAGTCAGAGGAGTAGTCAAATATCTGCAGCGTTGATGAAACACGTAGATTACATGCTTCGCTAAAATAAAAATATAGGCACAGACTGATGGGAGCTTGACTGGGGGATAGTTCTGTAGCAGAAGAGTCCGATATGCATCAAATGTAAGATCTGCTGTAATGGAACATTGGGCGATAGTAAATGCCAAGTTCAGCATTGGGAGTAATATAACACAGTGTTGATAGACATGGGAGACATCAGCCTCCCGAGCACAGAAAGGGCAAAGAGGGGAATCGAGAAGAGACATTCGGAAAAGAACGGAGGGAACAGGAAGGCGGCGATGGAGGAAAAGCCAATGGGTATTAATTTCTAGAGGAGCAGAAAGAGGAGACAGGGCGGCTGACCACACCGTAGCAGTGGCAGCAGGGGGAACATCAGGAATGGGCAGAGGAGGAGAAGAATGGGACATAGAGAGGAACCGATAAAGAGCTGACACCGAGAGAGAAGAAATGGGATGAGCTGAGCCAGAAGTAAGCAAGAAAAGAGGAAATGGGAGAGAAGCAGAAGGAACAAAGGAAAGACCTGAGTGGGAAGCAAGATGAGGAAATTGAGAAATGATAGATGAAAGAATAGAGTCGTAGATGTCACGAGAGGAGGAGGAGATGAGAAGAGAGGGAGGGAGGCTGGCGAAGGGTCGCCAAGAAAGGTCAGGGTTAGTGAGATCTTTAACTGTTACCACACCTGCTCGGAGCCAGGTAGGATAGGCAAAGTACGGAAGATGAGAGGGGTGAATAATCGAAGAATAAAAGAGGGGTTCAGCAAGGAGCTCAGTTGTGGAATCAGGTGGAGAACGAGAGAGAGGTAGGGAACGAAGGAAAGTTAGAGCTTCACGGTAAACAGGGGGAAGTCGAATGAGGGTGAGGGGTCGGTGGTCCATGAGTAGTAAGGAGAGAAAAGAAAAGTTAGGGTTGCTCGGGGAGTCGATGACGTCCCTAGCTAAAACGGCATCTGGTACTGGCGACGTGAAGAGACGGAGAAAAGTAGTGATTCTGACGGCCTTGTAGTACGCCTGTGTATCAAGGAGTCCGATGCCGCCGTGATCCGGAGGGAGGCAAAGCTTTGTGACACTGACCCAGTGGTGGCAGGTCCAAATCAGAGAAGTAAGACATCGGGTAATTTCATGAAGGCGGAGTTGTAGAGACTTGACACCAAGCCAAGAGTGTGTGCACAAGGAAATCAGGTAAGTTCGAGAGAGGCGAGCTCTCTGGAAGAATGATGAGCAGAACTGGGCTCTCCTCCAGGAGGCAGTTGACCTGAGCAAGCGTGGGTGAATAGCATTCCACGTGTAGAGGGGGCAGCTTGCAAGGAACCAAGATGAACTCCAAGGAAGCGCTGTGAGATGGACGACCAGCTTGCTCCCCAAGGGGTGTCTACACGATGTGCCCATGAGCCGCACCATAAACCATTGCTTTTAGATGAGTTGAGCGCTGCACCGGAGCATGAGGCATAAGCTGCGAATAGACGTTGGAGACACGGAAACTGTGAGTCATGACGGATGCAGATGGTGACATCATCTGCGTATGCAACAGAGGTAGTGGCATGATGTCTTGTGCAGGCAGAGAGTGGTGGCAGAACTGCTTCAAAAGATTGGTGTACAGAGCGGAGGAAGGGTTCAATTGCGATTGCAAAGAGTTGTCCGGAGAGTGGGCAACCCTGCCGCACTCCCCGGCGGAAGGGAATAGGCGCTGTGAGAAAGGTGGGCAGCTTGACCTGGAGAACCGCGTCTTGATAGAGTGAGAAAAGAAGAGAGACGAAGGAAGGAGGAAAACCGAAGTGAAGGAGTGTAGTCGATAGATAGGAATGTGAGATATTATCAAAAGCGGATTGTTGGTCAAGAGAGAGAAGGGCGAGGGGTTCAGAGCGAGATCGGGCAAGATGGATTAGATCATTTAGTAGATGGATGTTATGAGAAAGTGAACGGCCGGGAACTGTGTAAGTTTGATTTGGGGAGAGAATGTGAGTGAGAATGGGGTTAAGGCGTTGGGAAAGAAGTTTAGTATAAAGTTTATAATCTAGATTTAAGAGGGAGATAGGGCGCCAATTCCCCAGGTCAAGGAGATCACCTTTCTTAGGGAATAGTACAACATATGCTACTGTGAATCGCCTCGGTAGAGGGGAGTGATTGAAAGCAGCAGAAAGTGCAGAAAAGAGAAATGGTAGAAGGAGAGGTAGAAAGGTTTTATAGAAGAGGAAAGTGAGGCCGTCCGGACCCGGTGCGGCCCTAGAGTTTAAAGAAGAAAACGTAGAGGATAGTTCAGAGAACGTGGGAGGAAGGAGGAGAGAAGAGGCAAGATGGGGAGGAACTTGTGGTAGGTTAGAAAGAAGTGATGCCAAAGCTGAAGAGGATGGCGGAGGAGATTCACAGAACTTCTCTGTATAGAACTTTCGGACCTGGGAACATAGAGTGAGTGGATCATCAGACACCTCTCCAGATGCGAGGCGAAGGTGCCGAAGTGAATTCGATGCTGTTCGTGTTTTTTCCATGGATGTAAGGAAATCGTAATTGGATGCGTCTGCCGATAGATGTTGTAGCCGGAGACGTCGTAGAGCTTGTTGAGCCAGAGGAAGGAGGATTGATCGCAGTTCTTCTTGATAGTGGCAGAAGAGAGGATCACTTAGGCTTAGGATGGAGAGCATGGAACGGACATGGTTGAGACGCATGTTTTGAAGCGTTTTTGCTTTAAAAGAAAGATTGCGAACGTGGAGAACGAGTTGCTGTTTAATGTCCAACCAAAAAGTCAGACCACAAGGAGCTGATTAAAGTTGATGTCGTTTGTCCTTAAGGAAGGAGCGTACTGAAGTACAGAAGTCTGGATCTGTAAGAAGAGTGTCGTCAAGAGTCCATGGACGAATTGTACGGGGTTGTGCTGGAACTGCTTGAATAATAAGAACGATGGCACAATGGTCAGAAGAAGCTGTAGGAGTGATAATAGATTCTGTCACAGCTGTAAGCAGAGTAGATGAGGCGTAGTATCTGTGAAGGCGAGCTGTGTACGGATTTTGATTATGTTGCGAGCGCCAAGTATGTACAGTCGATGAAGGATGGAAGTGACGGTGAACATCAATGAATGAGTTGTCGGAGACCACTGACTGAAGAAGATTCACCAAGTTAACACGGCGTTCCCTGGTGGAAGGAGATCGGTCCAGGGTAGGATTCAGAGTGCAATTGAAATCCCCTCCAATTAAAACATGATCTATGGGAGGAATGCGAGACAAGGCACGACGAAGGCGAGTAAAAAGTATTGTCAAGTGGGTTGAAGAGCTTGGAATATAAATATTAAATATATGATAAGATGTAGAAGCTATGGTGAATGATGCACACTGTAATAGGTCTCGACATAAGTTTCGAACCGAAAAAGAGGTGATTATGGAGTTGAAAGTATGGCGGATACCTATAGCTAGACCACTATGGGATGATAGTTGGTAGGCGTGGTGAAATGTGTAGTTCCACTGGCGCCATCGTGAGAATATCGTAGTGGATTGGCAATTCGTCTCTTGTAGTAAGAGAAGATCAGCTCCTAACGGAGTGAGGTCTTCATGTACCAAGGCATTAGAAAATGGGGTTGCAAATCCCCTGCAATTAAGAGATACAATCTTGAAGACTTTTTTCCATTAATGCTTGCTGAAGAGCCTTCACAACAGGAGGAAATGATTTGAGTCGATTAAAATAGGTTTTAGCCCACGGATGTTCCTTGCGAAGGTGGGAGATGCATTGATTAAGGACTTGGATCTGATCATGCACTAGAGGGAGAAACGATGCATACTTTGAGAGTAAAGCATGCGTTGTGGAGTGGTCTGTCTTATGTGACAGGTATTGATGTAAATCTTCAAATGAAATCGGCCCAGTAGGAACCGAGCCATCCTTAAGGTATTCGACAAGATCCTCAAATTTAAGAGGAGGCTCTTCGTCGGCCTGGACAGAAGAGGTAGCAGCCTTTGATGGCGAATTCTTTCGAGAGGTACTACCAGTACGGGGAGAGGTGCGGGGTGATGCGGCAGTCGGCTTCTTCGGTGGGCGTCTTCGAGAAGAACCACGACGTTTCAGCGAAGGCTCAGTTGAGCTCTCATTAACTCGAGATTCGTGGCCAGAAGATCCGTCATCAGCAGATTTAGAAGTATCAATGTTAAGCGCAGTGGAGAAACCCCTGAAGGGGACTCCGCTACAGAATGACGACTCATGGGAAGCGAACAATTAAGTGAGGGAAAATCCAGTTGCTGGTCGAAGGAGAAAGGGTCCGTAGACACGCGTTGACCAACTCCTGCAGTCGACTTTTGTGAAAGTTTCGATTCTGAAGCTTTCTGTGCAGTGGAAGAAGGTGTTGCTCGGCTCAGAAGAGGGCCAGAAGTTGTAGGAGAATTATTAGGAGCCTGTGATGCTAGATGTGGGCAATGCACACGTAAATGATTCTCTCCGTGGCAAAAAGTGCAGTGGAGGAAGGTAGTCACTTCAATTCTCCTACGTTGCTGTCCACAACGAACGTTGAGCACCTTTGGGCAGGCGAGCAAATGTTCATCAGATGGAAAGATCACTCTTGCACTTCGGCGAAATCCTCCTATGGATTTATCGTCTGGATCTCTCGGCGCGGCTGAAAGAGTAGTAACTGGCCCAACAACTCGGCCGAACTTACTGAGTACAGTGCACAGCGCAACGTCTGACACCTCAGGTGGAACCGGATAAAATGTAACCTGGATTGGACGCTGAGAGACATGTTCTGGTAGAAGATGGACGTCTTTGAGGGACAAGCCTTCTGTCAAGACAAGATCCGCATGCTCTTTAAGAGGAAAGTACACCAACACAGCTCGAGGTTTTCGAGCCATGTGAGTAATACTGGCTCCAGCTGGAAGTATCTGCTTGAGAGCCATACTATATTCTTTCAACTTTGTGTCTGGGAGCGCATCAAAACACACTCCGAAGTCCATTCTAGAATAGAATTGTTTTCCCGCTGGGGAATCTTCGGGAATATCTATGGTGGCAGTAAGGCCATCAACAATGACGTACGAGTCTGGTAAGACTTCTGCAACAAACTTGGAAGGAGCTTTTGTTCCAGTAAGAGCGGCAGAGTATGCCCTAGGAGCAGGGCTCGAGCGTGAGGGCTGCAACGCAACCTGCTGTTTGAACAGAGTGGAAGTAGAGGGTAAATTAGCAGCGCTGTCAGACACATCCATGTCTTCACTTAAAGCAACAGAGAGTTGCGCTGCACTGACGTCACTGGTCGAAGCAGGGCAAGAAGCTTGAGCTGTAGTTGAGGAGTCACTTTCCACTTCTAGTGGTTGGGTGACGTCACCTACAAGCATTGGAGGAGATTGGTCTCGTGTCGAGGAGGAGGAGGAGGCGGCAGGAAATGCCTCGCTGATATGGGCGTGGACATCGCTCTTATCAGCAGCAGCCGCCGCCATTGTTAATGACGAGGGCTGCCTGAGAAATCGACCAGCTAGGTCGACAATTCAAATGATGATAACAGAAAAAATAAACTACTCACCAACTTGGGAGATGTATCAAAACAAAGCACGAACCTTCAGCTTGAAGGAACACGAAAGGAAAATGACGAACCACACGATAAAACACACTAAATAGGCACACAACACGGAGCTCAGAAAAACGTGACTTAGGCCAAAGGTGGTTTCAAAATATCTTTATTCAAGGTAGAAATCAGGAGACGAACTAATAAGGACGTCTAAATACAAATAAAATACGATCAAAGATCGTTAAACTACTAAAACCTATGTAAAAATATACAGCATAGTGCACAAGTTGAAAAAATGGAGCAAAATTACAGCTCGTGATAAATGAACAGCGACAAGCATGTCTGTGCATTGAGGAAGGAATTTAACAAAAAAACTTATTGCTCATAAGTGCATTGCTGTGCGATTAACAAACCTGTTCAAGAAAATTGAGAGCTTCAGGAGACAACATTTCTCTTGCAAAAAAAAAAAAAAATACAATAAGACAGTAAGGTGTAACACATCATAGTTACAAGAATGTACAGTACAAAGCAATTGACAAACTGATCATAAGACAAATCAATGAAATGATGAATATCAGGAGAAGAACAAACTTGGACTTCCTGGTGTAAATATAATATATTACCTGTTCGGCAATATTCAAAAACAATGTACAGATATACAGCACAGTGTCAACATGTTACAAATCAAAATCGGACCATATACAGAAATGTAACACTATTCTGTTGACCAGATAGAAAATGTAAGTATAATAAGAAAACACACGATGAATAAAGCTTTAACATATTCTCACTATCCATATGTAGTGATAGAAGAATGATAGTACCAAGCATCACCTCACACAAAAGAACAAAATAGGTAAAATGTTTTTCAAAATATATTACTCATGAGTACAACACCATGCAATTGACTAACTTGTGCAAAAATAAATACAGTAAGAATCATTAGTCAACATGTCTCTTGAAAGAAGGTACGATATGACAGTGAGTTTTAACACAACATATTTACAAGGATTTACAGTACTATGCAATTTAAAAAACTGATTATCAGACAAATCATTGGAATGTTTAATAACAGGAAATAACTAAACTTGGACATTCTGATGCAAATAAGATGGATTACTTGTTCCGCAATATTTTGAAAACTATGTACAATTATACAGCACAGTGCAAACATGCTCGGGAAACAAAATAGAACAAAATTACAAAAAACTACACTGCAGAAACAATATCTATGTTTATACAGCACTATGCTAATGACTAACTGCAATATTTATACTCAAAATGTAAACTAAAGACGAACTAACTTGAACGTCAATGTAGGAAAAAAAAAATACAAGATGAGTGTCACAAAAAACAATTTGCTGTGTAAACACGTACAGCCCTTTATAAAAAAAACCCATGCGGTAAATTTCCAAGCTGTGCAAAGATCTTGAAAACAGATTGTTGATATTTACATATGCATTTCTGATTCAAAAAGGTCAAATACCAAATCTGCCGACCGTCAGGTACAATGACGCTATCGAGCTGGTAAACCATGAGGCAGCCGGTGACCAGGTGGCAAGGAACTGGCTCTCCCGACGCTGAGTAACTGCAACAGAATACTCTAGCCGAAGTCATAAGTGCGATTAACAAACTTGTTCAAGAAAATTGAGAGCTTCAGGTGACAACATTTCTCTTGAAAAAAAAAAAAAAAAAAATACAATAAGACAGTAAGGTGTAACACATCATAGTTACAAGAATGTACAGTACAAAGCAATTGACAAACTGATCATAAGACAAATCAATGAAATGATGAATATCAGGAGAAGAACAAACTTGGACTTCCTGGTGTAAATATAATATATTACCTGTTCGGCAATATTCAAAAACAATGTACAGATATACAGCACAGTGTCAACATGTTACAAATCAAAATCGGACCATATACAGAAATGTAACACTATTCTGTTGACCAGATAGAAAATGTAAGTATAATAAGAAAACACACGATGAAGAAAGCTTTAACATATTCTCACTATCCATATGTAGTGATAGAAGAATGATAGTACCAAGCATCACCTCACACAAAAGAACAAAATAGGTAAAATGTTTTTCAAAATATATTACTCATGAGTACAACACCATGCAATTGACTAACTTGTGCAAAAATAAATACAGTAAGAATCATTAGTCAACATGTCTCTTGAAAGAAGGTACGATATGACAGTGAGTTTTAACACAACATATTTACAAGGATGTACAGTACTATGCAATTTAAAAAACTGATTATCAGACAAATCATTGGAATGTTTAATAACAGGAAATGACTAAACATGGACATTCTGATGCAAATAAGATGGATTACTTGTTCCGCAATATTTTGAAAACTATGTACAATTATACAGCACAGTGCAAACATGTTCGGGAAACAAAATAGAACAAAATTACAAAAAACTACACTGCAGAAACAATATCTATGTTTATACAGCACTATGCTAATGACTAACTGCAATATTTATACGCAAAATGTAAACTAAAGACAAACTAACTTGAACGTCAATGTAGGAAAAAAAAAAAAAAAAAAGATGAGTGTCACAAAAAACAATTTGCTGTGTAAACACGTACAGCCCTTTATAAAAAAACCCATGCGGTAAATTTCCAAGCCGTGCAAAGATCTTGAAAACGGATTGTTGATATTTACATATGCATTGCTGATTCAAAAAGGTCAAATACCAAATCTGCCGACCGTCAGGTACAATGACGCTGGCGAGCTGGTAAACCATGAGGCAGCCGGTGACCAGGTGGCAAGGAACTGGCTCTCCCGACGCTGAGTAACTGCAACAGAATACTCTAGCCGAAGTCATAAGTGCGATTAACAAACTTGTTCAAGAAAATTGAGAGCTTCAGGTGACAGGTGAAACTTGTTCAAGAAAATTGAGAGCTTCAGGTCAAACTTGTTCAAGAAAATTGAGAGCTTCAGGTGAAAATTGAGAGCTTCAAGTTCAGCATTGGGAGTAATATAACACAGTGTTGATAGACATGAGAGACATCAGCCTCCCGAGCACAGAAAGGGCAAAGAGGGGAATCGAGAAGAGACATTCGGAAAAGAACGGAGGGAACAGGAAGGCGGCGATGGAGGAAAAGCCAATGGGTATTAATTTCTAGAGGAGCAGAAAGAGGAGACAGGGCGGCTGACCACACCGTAGCAGTGGCAGCAGGGGGAACATCAGGAATGGGGAGAGGAGGAGAAGAATGGGACATAGAGAGGAACCGATAAAGAGCTGGCACCGAGAGAGAAGAAATGGGATGAGCTGAGCCAGAAGTAAGCAAGAAAAGAGGAAATGGGAGAGAAGCAGAAGGAACAAAGGAAAGACCTGAGTGGGAAGCAAGATGAGGAAATTGAGAAATGATAGATGAAAGAATAGAGTCGTATATGTCACGAGAGGAGGAGGAGAGGAGAAGAGAGGGAGGGAGACTGGCGAAGGGTCGCCAAGAAAGGTCAGGGTTAGTGAGATCTTTAACTGTTACCACACCTGCTCGGAGCCAGGTAGGATAGGCAAAGTACGGAAGATGAGAGGGGTGAATAATCGAAGAATAAAAGAGGGGTTCAGCAAGGAGCTCAGTTGTGGAATCAGGTGGAGAACGAGAGAGAGGGAGGGAACGAAGGAAAGTTAGAGCTTCACGGTAAGCCGGGGGAAGTCGAATGAGGGTGAGGGGTCGGTGGTCCATGAGTAGTAAGGAGAGAAAAGAAAAGTTAGGGTTGCTCGGGGAGGCGATGACGTCCCTAGCTAAAACGGCATCTGGTACTGGCGACGTGAAGAGACGGAGAAAAGTAGTGATTCTGACGGCCTTGTAGTACTCCTGTGTATCAAGGAGTCCGATGCCGCCGTGATCCGGAGGGAGGCAAAGCTTTGTGACACTGACCCAGTGGTGGCAGGTCCAAATCAGAGAAGTAAGACAACGGGTAATTTCATGAAGGCGGAGTTGTAGAGACTTGACACCAAGCCAAGAGTGTGTGCACAAGGAAATCAGGTAAGTTCGAGAGAGGCGAGCTCTCTGGAAGAATGATGAGCAGAACTGGGCTCTCCTCCAGGAGGCAGTTGACCTGAGCAAGCGTGGGTGAATAGCATTCCACGTGTAGAGGGGGGCAGCTTGCAAGGAACCAAGATGAACTCCAAGGAAGCGCTGTGTGATGGACGACCAGCTTGCTCCCCAAGGGGTGTCTACACGATGTGCCCATGAGCCGCACCATAAACCAGTGCTTTTAGATGAGTTGAGCGCTGCACCGGAGCATGAGGCATAAGCTGCGAATAGACGTTGGAGACACGGAAACTGTGAGTCATGACGGATGCAGATGGTGACATCATCTGCGTATGCAACAGAGGTAGTGGCATGATGTCTTGTGCAGGCAGAGAGTGGTGGCAGAACTGCTGTAAAAGATTGGTGTACAGAGCGGAGGAAGGGTTCAATTGCGATTGCAAAGAGTTGTCCGGAGAGTGGGCAACCCTGCCGCACTCCCCGGCGGAAGGGAATAGGCACTGTGAGAAAGGTGGGCAGCTTGACCTGGAGAACGGCGTCTTGATAGAGTGAGAAAAGAAGAGAGACGAAGGAAGGAGGAAAACCGAAGTGAAGGAGTGTAGCCGATAGATAGGAATGTGAGATATTATCAAAAGCGGATTGTTGGTCAAGAGAGAGAAGGGCGAGGGGTTCAGAGCGAGATCGGGCAAGATGGATTAGATCATTTAGTAGATGGATGTTATGAGAAAGTGAACGGTCGGGAACTGTGTAAGTTTGATTTGGGGAGAGAATGTGAGTGAGAATGGGGTTAAGGCGTTGGGAAAGAAGTTTAGTATAAAGTTTATAATCTAGATTTAAGAGGGAGATAGGGCGCCAATTCCCCAGGTCAAGGAGATCCCCTTTCTTAGGGAATAGTACAACATATGCTACTGTGAATCGCCTCGGTAGAGGGGAGTGATTGAAAGCAGCAGAAAGTGCAGAAAAGAGAAATGGTAGAAGGAGAGGTAAAAAGGTTTTATAGAAGAGGAAAGTGAGGCCGTCCGGACCCGGTGCGGCCCTAGAGTTTAAAGAAGAAAACGTAGAGGATAGTTCAGAGAACGTGGGAGGAAGGAGGAGAGAAGAGGCAAGATGGGGAGGAACTTGTGGTAGGTTAGAAAGAAGTGATGCCAAAGCTGAAGAGGATGGCGGAGGAGATTCACAGAACTTCTCTGTATAGAACTTTCGGACCTGGGAACATAGAGTGAGTGGATCATCAGACACCTCTCCAGATGCGAGGCGAAGGTGCCGAAGTGAATTCGATGCTGTTCGTGTTTTTTCCATGGATGTAAGGAAATCGTAATTGGATGCGTCTGGCGATAGATGTTGTAGCCGGAGACGTCGTAGAGCTTGTTGAGCCAGAGGAAGGAGGATTGATCGCAGTTCTTCTTGATAGTGGCAGAAGAGAGGATCACTTAGGCTTAGGATGGAGAACATGGAACGGACATGGTTGAGACGCATGTTTTGAAGCGTTTTTGCTTTAAAAGAAAGATTGCGAACGTGGAGAACGAGTTGCTGTTTAATGTCCAACCAAAAAGTCAGACCACAAGGAGCTGATTGAAGTTGAGGTCGTTTGTCCTCAAGGAAGGAGCGTACTGAAGTACAGAAGTCTGGATCTGTAAGAAGAGTGTCGTCAAGAGTGCATGGACGAATTGTACGGGGTTGTGCTGGAACTGCTTGAATAATAAGAACGATGGCACAATGGTCAGAAGAAGCTGTAGGAGTGATAATAGATTCTGTCACAGCTGTAAGCAGAGTAGATGAGGCATAGTATCTGTCAAGGCGAGCTGTGTACGGATTTTGATTATGTTGCGAGCGCCAAGTATGTACAGTCGATGAAGGATGGAAATGACGGTGAACATCAATGAATGAGTTGTCGGAGACCACTGACTGAAGAAGATTCACCAAGTTAACACGGCGTTCTCTGGTGGAAGGAGATCGGTCCAGGGTAGGATTCAGAGTGCAATTGAAATCCCCTCCAATTAAAACATGATCTGTGGGAGGAATGCGAGACAAGGCACGACGAAGGCGAGTAAAAAGTATTGTCAAGTGGGTTGAAGAGCTTGGAATATAAATATTAAATATATGATAAGATGTGGAAGCTATGGTGAATGATGCACACTGTAATAGGTCTCGACATAAGTTTCGAACCGAAAAAGAGGTGATTATGGAGTTGAAAGTATGGCGGATACCTATAGCTAGACCACTATGGGATGATAGTTGGTAGGCGTGGTGAAATGTGTAGTTCCACTGGCGCCATCGTGAGAATATCGTAGTGGATTGGCAATTCGTCTCTTGTAGTAAGAGAAGATCAGCTCCTAACGGAGTGAGGTCTTCATGTACCAAGGCATTAGAAAATGGGGATGCAAATCCCCTGCAATTAAGAGATACAATCTTGAAGACTTTTTTCCATTAATGCTTGCTGAAGAGCCTTCACAACAGGAGGAAATGATTTGAGTCGATTAAAATAGGTTTTAGCCCACGGATGTTCCTTGCGAAGGCGGGAGATGCATTGATTAAGGACTTGGATCTGATCATGCACTAGAGGGAGAAACGATGCATACTTTGAGAGTAAAGCATGCGTTGTGGAGTGGTCTGTCTTATGTGACAGGTATTGATGTAAATCTTCAAATGAAATCGGCCCAGTAGGAACCGAGCCATCCTTAAGGTGTTCGACAAGATCCTCAAATTTAAGAGGAGGCTCTTTGTCGGCCTGGACAGAAGAGGTAGCAGCCTTTGATGGTGAATTCTTTCGAGAGGTACTACCAGTACGGGGAGAGGTGCGGGGTAATGCGGCAGTCGGCTTCTTCGGTGGGCGTCTTCGAGAAGAACCACGACGTTTCAGCGAAGGCTCAGTTGAGCTCTCATTAACTCGAGATTCGTGGCCAGAAAATCCGTCATCAGCAGATTTAGAAGTATCAATGATAAGGGCAGTGGAGAAACCCCCTGAAGGGGACTCCGCTACAGAATGACGACTCATGGGAAGCGAACAATTAAGTGAGGGAAAATCCAGTTGCTGGTCGAAGGAGAAAGGGTCCGTAGACACGCGTTGACCAACTCCTGCAGTCGACTTTTGTGAAAGTTTCGATTCTGAAGCTTTCTGTGCAGTGGAAGAAGGTGTTGCTCGGCTCAGAAGAGGGCCAGAAGTTGTAGGAGAATTATCAGGAGCCTGTGATGCTAGATGTGGGCAATGCACACGTAAATGATTCTCTCCGTGGCAAAAAGTGCAGTGGAGGAAGGTAGTCACTTCAATTCTCCTACGTTGCTGTCCACAACGAACGTTGAGCACCTTTGGGCAGGCGAGCAAATGTTCATCAGATGGAAAGATCACTCTTGCACTTCGGCGAAATCCTCCTATGGATTTATCGTCTGGATCTCTTGGCGCGGCTGAAAGAGTAGTAACTGGCCCAACAACTCGGCCGAACTTACTGAGTACAGTGCACAGCGCAACGTCTGACACCTCAGGTGGAACCGGATAAAATGTAACCTGGATTGGACGCTGAGAGACAGGTTCTGGTAGAAGATGGACGTCTTTGAGGGACAAACCTTCTGTCAAGACAAGATCCGCATGCTCTTTAAGAGCAAAGTACACCAACACAGCTCGAGGTTTTCGAGCCATGTGAGTAATACTGGCTCCAGCTGGAAGTATCTGCTTGAGAGCCATACTATATTCTTTCAACTTTGTGTCTGGGAGCGCATCAAAACACACCCCGAAGTCCATTCTAGAATAGAATTGTTTTCCCGCTGGGGAATCTTCGGGAATATCTATGGTGGCAGTAAGGCCATCAACAATGACGTACGAGTCTGGTAAGACTTCTGCAACAAACTTGGAAGGAGCTTTTGTTCCAGTAAGAGCGGCAGAGTATGCCCTAGGAGCAGGACTCGAGCGTGAAGGCTGCAACGCAACCTGCTGTTTGAACTGAGTGGAAGTAGAGGGTAAATTAGCAGCGCTGTCAGACACATCCATGTCTTCACTTAAAGCAACAGAGAGTTGCGCTGCACTGACGTCACTGGTCGAAGCAGGGCAAGAAGCTTGAGCTGTAGTTGAGGAGTCACTTTCCACTTCTAGTGGTTGGGTGACGTCACCTACAAGCATTGGAGGAGATTGGTCTCGTGTCGAGGAGGAGGAGGCAGGAAATGCCTTGCTGATATGGGCGTGGACATCGCTCTTATCAGCAGCAGCCGCCGCCATTGTTAATGACGAGGGCTGCCTGAGAAATCGACCAGCTAGGTCTACAATTTAAATGATGATAACAGAAAGAATAAACTACTCACCAACTTGGGAGATGTATCAAAACAAAGCACGAACCTTCAGCTTGAAGGAACACGAAAGGAAAATGACGAACCACACGATGAAACACACTAAATAGGCACACAACACGGAGCTCAGAAAAACGTGACTTAGGCCAAAGGTGGACCGACAACGTACTAATGTATGTCAATAAATGTTGTGTCGTGTTTCTCTTCTAGGTGTCCGGTGACTTTTGTCAATATAGTTTATTTCGGTGAACTGAAAAACTAAAATCGTTTAATCTTTGGGTTAATACTTGTATTCCATCAAGTTACTTAGGTATATTAAAAACTTCATGCTAAACTAATTGTTAGGAACTTCTATCCGTAAAACAGAAGCTTCTATTAAAAAAAATGTTCGCAAGATCTCCGCGGTTTCATAATACCTGAAAGACACGAGGAGTAAAACTATGGACTTGCTATTCAGTGTGATCTCAAATCTGCGAGATGAGAAACACGGCTGGCAATCAATGACACCATTTTCTTCAGATTCATTCAATGAAATCTTCACACTGAGTGTTTCCCAAGATATTTAAACAGAAATCACTTGAAAAGCACCACCAAATTCTAAACATAAGTTTTTGGGATGAATCAAGAAAATAATGCGTTGAAAATTGAGTAGACAGAAAGATTTGTAATAAACAATGTGCACAAAATCCGTGAAAACAGCATACTTATATTAAATGTGTTTCTAATAGATATCAGTTTAGAACATTTGGGCAGATTTTACCAAAAAGGTCAGCCTTGAGGTTAGAACAGTGCTATATTTATTTGAAAAGAGACCTTTGAGAAAAATTGTGGTAAACGGCTGTCGGATACGAGTGTGAATAAAATATGAAAAACATAAATGCCACATATTGTTACTCGCTTTTGCCCCGCTGGTGGCGCAGTGGTTTCTGATCATTCTTTTGACATGGGGTCCGGGTTCGAATCCCGGTGCGGCATGGATTTTGTGGTTATCTTACGACACCAGTTGTCGTCCTTCCCTGGAACCAGTGGCCCAAAATTAGGGGCGGGCGACTGCTTATAGCCCATTGAGTTGCTCTGGGTGGTCGTTAAACCCACAAACAACAACATATTTTTTTGTCCTAAATAGCACCATGTCAGTATGGAAATTTGATAAACTGAATGATGCTTCAGTCTTCGAGAACGTATCGCAATTTTTGGCGAGGAAAATAATTATCTTACAAATTTCCTTTTCGGAACGATTGGTTTTAATACGATGAATTATGACAGCATACGAAAAAACTGCGCAGTTCGGTGTATATATTAATAATGTGTTCTGTAAGCCACGAAAATGACTGGAATTTATTCCGGCGACAAAGGAAGTATTGAGCTGTTTCGTTGATACCTGATAGTGAGTGTAAATACTACGGTTTGCTCTATAAAGCTAATGATTTTAACTGATTGATTTGCAGATCTTACGATACGACGCTTCAGTTACTTTAATTTACTTCATGTTTGGTTTTCCAAATCAAATGCTTGAACAATTTCACAGTGCTGTCCTGAAAACTAAACCTTTTCATTAATCTATTAGTTTTCCTCTGTCCCCTGTCTTTTGTATTCATACTACAACTTCTTTTTTCTGAAAACTTTTCCTTTTCGAACTTAAAGGATGTTTAAAACCATCCTCTATAGTTTTGCGCGTCGATAGTTTTATTCTGATTTTATTTCTCTTTCTTAGATGAACATACATTTAAATTTCATTTTGCTTTTGTTTTTAATATTCTGTTTACTTTGCTAAGGAGCATATGATCGTGTTTTCAATTTCATCTTTACAAAATATCTTGAGGGCCCGTCATTTGTTTTTCATTGTGCGCAAGGTTTGCTGCTCTTCATTTATTATCCACAAACGTCGGATTTTACCGCTAATATGCCCAGGAGCATTTGATATTGATTTATCCAAGGAAAAGATGTTGGAATGCTGTTTGAATTTTAATTCCACATGACTGTTCTAGAGTTCGAGTTATTGTTTCAGTGTTTGCTATGATACATTTAAGATTCCCAGTGATTTTGAAAGTGGCAAAATAAACTCAAAGTAAACAGTATTTGCATTTTCTTGCTGTCATGAGAATGATGAATTAGCTTCCACAAAATATGTTGAATGCGTAGAGGAACGCTAAAAGGGATCATTACAATGCATTTTTTATTACGCACATTTGTGCGAGATTTTTAAAGTAATTTTTCTTTGCACACAAATGAGAAACTTTTATGCACTTTTTCTATACTTTCGAAAATTGCAGTGTTTGCATGATATCACAATTTTGCTACAAAATATTGCGCTCGCTAACATCTGAAATCAAACCGCTGAGGTGGAAAATTTTTCCTAAAGCTTTAAATAATACCTTCTTTGTGAAATAAAGACTATTTTTGCAAAGAACTCTCCATATTATGTTATCTGGCCATTTTGTTACTATTTGTCTCTGAATATTCTCAAAAGTATTTTAATGATAGGGTGTTTACTTCACTTTGTTGCCATAGCAGCAAAATTTTCTGAAATCGCGAAGTATAAAAGTACTTCCAGTATTGCATCGTATCTTTTCGCATCTTGAGACGAAAATGAAATTCCTTTAAGATGCATGTGTTTTAATCCGAAGCAACTGTACTTAGTGTGTACTTACCGTTTTATAATATTGTGTTTTTTCAAGATTTTTTCTGTTTGGAAAAAAGGGAAAATCATTCATTCAAGCTGTACAGAAAAGTTTAATTACTCATGGAGTCGCAATAATAATGCTTTAAGTATTATTTACCTTCCATTTGCTGTTCCAGTTACAAAGCATTCTTTCTGCATTTGTCTTTCCAAAAACAGAAAAAAAAGGGAAAAAAGGGTAACGTCTAGTAAGACTCGAAAGCAATGAACATGAATTAAAAAAAAAAGAATGGAAATTCGAATGACCCAAGCACTCCACAATTTTCTAAGACTTTAGTACTGATGATATCCTGTCCTCAGACATATGATATGCACAGTAGGAGCAAAATATTATGACTATCGTCCTCCTTATCTGATGTTCGGATCGTTTCCTAAGAGGCGTTGAACGCGAGGGAATGTCGGGGGGCGGGGCGGTATACAGCGCTATCTGTGACATGTGCGGTATTAGCCGAGCTGAAACGGTGGTTATAATGGGTAAGGAAAAGAGTATGACATCGGATACAGAGAGAGGAGATTTCAGAGATCTGCAAACTTTGTTGGTTGATCATGGGCTGCCGTAGTTAAAGTGTACAGAGTGTGGATGAAAAAGGAGCAACCACAACCGGCGGGTGGGTGTTCAATGCTCGGGAAGAAACGCGGTTCGGCCATATGGTCCGGAGCAACAGGCGTGTTACCTTGGCACAGCTGACCATGGTCTGCAACTAAGAAGCACAAAGCAATAGGTATTCACAGCTGTAGTGCAACGATACCTCCATCGTACGGGCCTACGGTGTAAACGCGCGATCACAGTAAGTCATCTGCTGGAGTTTCCCCGAAAATATCAGCAGAGAACCGTGGAAGATTGGAAGAAAGTTGCCTTCTCTAGGCAACTTTCTTCTAATGTTCGTCTAATTCGTCATGATTCGTCCAATCATCATGATTCATTTGAAACATAATACATCCAATCATCATGATTCATTTGAAACATAATACATCCAATCATCATGATTCATTTGAAACATAATACATCCAATCATCATGATTCATTTGAAACATAATACATCCAATCATCATGATTCATTTGAAACATGATTCTTCCAATCTTCCACTGAGAGAACCGTGGAAGATTGGATGAATCATGTTTCCCACTGCATGTAGTGGATAGACTATGGCGGGTAAAGCTAGCGGCTAAGGAGAAGATGGTACAAGATGCCGTGACCCCACCGCCACAGGTAAGTGGTGGAGATCTAATGCTCCTGGGAGATATTTTCCTCGGGCACTCTCTGTCCGCTGATTGCGGGAATGGCCACCTGAATTCCACCGCATAGCTATCAATCATTTCAGATCAGGTTCATTCGCTTATGCTGTTTCCAGACTAAGGTGGAGTATTCCAACTGGACAACGCGCCGTGCCCGTATCGTCCAGGTACGGTTTCGAGGAACACGAGGATGACTTCCATGGTTCACAATGTGCTCGACATTAATCCAGCTGAACATATTTGGGACTATATGGATCGGTATCCGCGGCGTATGGAACCTCCACCACGGATGATGGACGCGCTACTGGCAGCACTTATACGGATATGGTTCAGAACACTAGTGGAAACATTCCTGGGAGCGGCGGAATGGTTGTAGTTGTGGCTGCTCATGGATGACTCACATAGTACCAGATAGGTAGTCATAATGTTTTTCGCCTACAGTGTATTTTGTTATGCTGTTACTGCACTATACGTCGCAATATCCTAACCAGAAAATCTTAAACTAAGGAAAACCTTCGACGCGTCTACCCCTGTGGCGTACACTGCTTGAGGTTTTGAATGTGTCAAGTGATAAGAAGACACCCTGAACAAGGGGTTTGAATCAATCGGCTGAATCAAGGCAATTTATTATTTTGGGTTATATGGTGGGCTTACCATACCAGAGAAACCTGTTGAACCACGAAACCAACCAGGTAGAATGGACAAATAAAAATCTCTCTTGCAAAGTGACGGGTCACTTTTCATGAATTTCCGTTCTGATCGACGAATTTATCTGGGAGACATGCTTTGAGAATGGTTATTTTCTGAGTAAACTGAATCAATTGTGAAATCTTTATATGATGGCGTTATAGTGGAGTACATCGTACGGCCTGAATGTGGGTCATTAAGACCAAAGGGGGTAGAAAAACCTACTACTGTGTCTGCATTGATGTTCTAGACAATGCTCTACGTCCTACATGGTAAATTTATGAAACCAAACTCCACATTTTCGAGGACGACAACCGCTCATGCAACACAGCATGTGCTTTGAATACCTGATTTAAACAGCCTGACGTTGGTAATTTGAATTGGTCAATGGATAGAACAGATGTCAAACGTACATAATGTTTTTAGGTTGAACTGGGATAAAGGACCGGAGCTCGGCTGAATCGAATCTTTTGAGTTGTAGACCTCACGACAGCTTTAAAACAGGAATGGAGTAAAATTCGGGCATTTTTATCAGAAATTTATGGAATGCTTTGCAGAAAGCACTGAAGTCTTCAGGACTAAATGTGTTGAAAAGTTATTAAATTTTTCAAAGAAGAAACATTTTTTTCTAACTTCAAGTACCCCTTGACTTTTGGTAGGATTATGAGTGATGATGTATTTTGACGCATTATTTTTCCGTTCTCTCTGTCCGAAAACATTTAGCTATTCGAAAAAGTCATATTGCACATTATTCCAAAAACTCTCTCACTCCCCCCACTCTTTCTCTCTATTTCTATAACACGAATTCTAATAGACTCTCTTACTAAATAAAACACAGAAGCACACATCCCGAGTGCTCGACTCATTTAGAAAAATACCAGATAAATAATTTCACGCGTAAATTAAAACGTACATAGATTTTTGCACGCAAGATCACGAGGTTGTACTCATTTTCCAATCCATTTACATTTCTTCTGTAGAAATTTCACAAAGATTTAACATCTATGTCTACAAAACAATGAATTAATACAATGATAAGCAAAGCGCGAGTGACAACAGTCCTCGAAAAAAAGATTTGGAAGCATTCAGACCAAATGTAAAATCTGATTTGCTCACTTGAAAATGCAAGAGTTTTGTTTGTGCTATTCCTAATCACGCGGAACTCTGGGGAAATCAGCTTCCTTGGAAATGATGTAAGATTTGCTAAAAGGGCAATGACTTTACTTTAAGTCTGACAGTAAGAGTAGTTGAGTGAAATGGAAGTGCAATGAACATATGAATGAAATTATCAGTGGGTGTTTCATGCTATATGCATGCCAGGTTTACTGCTATGATGGTCAGTAAGATTGTTTTGTTTTCAATGTGTTAGTATTTTTACTTTTTACATGTATCTGACGAAGTTGTGACATGAAAGCACAATGATGATGGTACCTTTTTAGACTAGAGTTTTGAGCTTCACATGTTTAATTCTTCTTGGAAGCATTTTACTGCATAACATAAGAGTTTCGTTTAACGAATCGAAGCAAATAACGAATTTAGAATCGAAGGCCGTTCAATAAGCTCCATGCCCAACATTTCACACCTTCGTATTATAACAGTATTGTACCATTATTTACTACGCAGTAACTTTAGTTCACTTAGCCTACCTTTTTTTCAGCTTTGTGTCTTCTTCTAAAGGAAAGTATTTATCATGATCTGAAAACCAGGTGTTCGTTTCAGAAGACCTTCATCGTCTCTTAAACGCCATCTAGACAATCGGAAAAGACGAAGTGCTGAAGAATGGCACTGGATAACGTGGAATCTCCATTTACTGTAACAACACATCCGGGGACACTGATAGATGCAATTAGTTTTACCGTTGAAAATTTCATTATGCCAGAGATAATTTTCGATTATAGTTTTCCGCACCTTTCTGACAGAAGCCACAAACCAAATTTCTGAACGATAACAATTGATACCCATTGGCTCTCTCGTCGCTTCTTTATTGATAACGTATCACGCAAGACGGAAAACGTTTTCAATATTCGTGCAGTGTTTCATAGTGCTGTGGCTTAGGACTTAATACTTACTCTCTTCAAATAATTATTTTATCTGCATTTCTAAAAATTTTTAACACTCAGAAAGAAGCAATCGTGGTCGTATGAAATAGTTACATTTGAAATGAGTAGTATATCATACGGGATTTAAGGGAGCCAGCTGCTCAGATTAAACATTTCACGCTGCGCTACACTTGTAAAAGACTCGAATAGCCTTTGTAATCGTTCAAACTATTAGGAATTTCGTATTATTAATCCCTTAATTTTCCTATCTATTTGACTTCTGACATGTTTATGGTTGGTACTGCTTCCAAAATCAACAGCAGTTCGGGGACGCATTGGCTTCAAATTTTCTGAACCCCCGAAACAAAAATTAAATGGTCACATTGCGGCCGAGTTTTATGAAAGCTACTTATTTTTTATGGCAAATCAATTCCTTTACCTTTATCTCAGCAGTACCAACCATAAACATGTCGAAAACGGATCCAGCGAGGGCTTACTGGGTAGATCCTCCTATGAAACAGACAAATACACACACAGAGATTTTAGTAAAATATTTTTATAACAATTGAAATGTGCTGTGGATTCGGAGGTAAAATATTCTGTTCTAGCTTCGGCACAAATGGAAAAAAAACTTGTGGTTCAGAAAAAGAGAACGCTGAGAACCGAAGCAAAATGAAATGTTGACTGGTCATGCAAAGGAATGAATGTGGTTTGTTATGTTCTATTGTATTGTCTGGTGTATTCAGTAATTGGAAACAGAGAGGAAAGGTCACCATGGTTCCTTGCAAGTCATACATGTCACGTGATTATGCTTGTGAATAAGATTCGCCTGTGTATGTAAAGTACCCTCAAATCTCATCGCAGTTTCATACGGCAGGTTGAAGCGGTGGGTGCTTATTGAACATTGATACATTAGAACAGAGGTTCCCAAACTGTGCTCCAAGGATCACTTGATGCTCCGTGAAGTGATTGGAAAGAAAAATAAATAAAATAAATGTTACAGAATCTCACAATTGTGAATTTGTGTGGCTATGAACTGGGCATAAGAAAGTATTGAGTAGAAATTATTTAGATCTTGCAGTGTGCTGTAAAGCAGTATAGGCCGCCCCGGTGGTGCAGTGGTCTAAGCGATGGCTTCTGATCATTCGTCCAAGAGGGCTCCGGATTCGAATCCCGGTGAGGCATGGATGTTGTGTTTGTCTTACGGCGCTGGCTCTCTCCTTTCTTTGGAACCAGTGACCCTAAATTAGAGACGGGCGGCTACTTATAGCCCATTCAGTTGCTCACGGTGGTCATTAAACCTTATATAAAAAAAAGCAGTGTAGATAGCAAATATTATAGACCAAAGTGAATCTCATGAGTCACCTCAGTCGGCTTTGCTAGCCCGCACCTTCTCAGAACTACGCAAAACATCGAGAACGTCGGCGATGCACACAGACTGCACGCTGCGAAACCAGACAGAGTCTCGACGGCTCCACGCTAACCCCTTCTCTTCTGTGAAAAATTCGCCGCGCTTTCAGATCCGATTGTTAGCTTCGACAGTTTTCCAAAATCATCTCGAAAGTTTATATTGCATACTAAAACCTCGTGTTAAAACCTCGTTCTTCAGTCAGCAAAACCTCTTCCTGCTCTTCCTGCACTCAGTTGCAATTCAGTCAGCATCCAGTCGAGAGTCGAAGCGATTCAAGTCGCAGTGCAATATTACTTATTTATGAGTGCTTTTAGTGCGCGCTTTTAAATATACAGTAAGTTATTTTATTGTAAACAGTTACGTTAATACAGTATAACTTTTCGGATCTGCGTCTTGAGGACGAAACACATGGCCGTTGCAGGTTTTTTGGAGCACAAATGTAATCATTCAGAAAATATCAATTATTTTCTTTCAACGGAACGCTGGCTGAAATGTGGATCCTTAAAAATGCTGTCACAATCTCCATCGCAGTAGCTGTATAAGCATCAACAGTTAACAGGCATGTATAACATTTATGTTTTTTTCTCTTTTTCTACCGGACCATGATTATTCTTATTATTAATTCAGCTGATACGAATATTATTTTCTAATTGTAGTGTGGAAGATTATGGAGCAGTTACTAGTGCTAGAATTGCTGGAGAGGATGAAGGGTTTTGGGACGAATCAGCGACAGCGGATGCGCCAGAACCTCGTGAAGTATTGAACCAACTGCCTAGTTCTTCGGAGATCAGTGTCACATGGAAAAGAATAGTAAAGAGGAAGTACCACGATTCCTACTTGGATATTGGGTTCGTTGAGACCAGTGACAACAAACGACAGTGCGTAATTTGCGGCCACGCATTGTCAAACAGTGTTGTAGCAATATTACGCACAGTTTGTTCCCAGCAAGAATGCGCCGTCATTTTGAGATTCCACCCAGAATGCAAGGGCAAACCGACTGATTTCTTCAGAAGGAAGTACGGTGAACTTACACAAGCCCAGAAAATTATATCCTATCACTTAAAAACAGTTAACGAAAAGGCTTTAACGGCGTCCTACATAGTTAGTTACCAAGTTTCTCAAGCTGGCAAAACCCATAAATTTGCTGAAAACCTTATCAAGCCTTGAGTAAAGGACATAGTTTCATGTATTCTGGACAGAAAAGCCACGGAACTAGTAGGCACAGTTCCTTTGGCAAATAAGACAATCTCGTTTTTCACAGTGAGTGGCATTCCATGGGATAACTGCCTTAGTGTATGCATAGACGGCGCGAAGGCAATGACTGGAAAGACGTCCTGTGTTATCTCAAGAAGAAAGTAAAAAGTCAAGCAGTGTAGCAGTAGTCACTGGGTCCTCCACCGCCATGCTCTTGTTGTGAAAAAAAAATGCCGCACTCCCTAAAAGAAGTCTTGGACGAAAGCGTGAAAATAATTAATTTTATCAGATCACGACCTAAGAATACAACGATATTCAAAATGCTGTGTGGTGACATGGGGAATCTATTATGCATACGTCTCTACTTCTTCACAGGTGGATTTCTCGCGGCAAAACTTTGACTCGGCTCTTCGAAATGAGTGCTGAAGTCAGAACTTTCCTGTTTGACCACGACTTTGCTTTGGGGGACAGGTGGTGTAATGAGCGTTGGCACGTGAAATTGGCGTATGTAGCAGAAACTTTTAAAAAAGTTATAACGAAGTGAATTTCTCCGTCATTTTTATCCGCGCCGGGGTTCGAACCCGGGTCCACTCATTCCGGAATAAGCTGCTCTACCAATTAAGCTACGCGGACATTTGTTCTGATTCCTATCTGCCTTTATGTCGTGTGCGTCCTTCTGGCAGGTACGTCACATCTCCTGGTACGTTACATCATCTCCCTCGTGTGCGTCCTTCTGGCAGGTACGTCACATCTCCTGGTACGTTACATCATCTCCCCCTTATTATTATTTTTTTTTTCGAAGTGCTGCTCTTATTTTTCCTATCTCGCGGTGTGGAAATAACATCACACCATTGCGAGATTGTGAACGGTCGGGACATCCGGATAGTTCGGGCGCCATTATAACGAAGTGAATTTCTCCGTCATTTTTATCCGCGCCGGGGTTCGAACCCGGGTCCACTCATTCCGGAATAAGCTGCTCTACCAATTAAGCTACGCGGACATTTGTTCTGATTCCTATCTGCCTTTATGTCGTGTGCGTCCTTCTGGCAGGTACGTCACATCTCCTGGTACGTTACATCATCTCCCTCGTGTGCGTCCTTCTGGCAGGTACGTCACATCTCCTGGTACGTTACAAAGTAAATGACTTAAGTCTCTCACTTCAAGGAAAAGCAGTAACTCTTTTTTGCGCCAGCGATAGAGTGCAATCGTTTAAATAATTTAAAGAACTAGATTCCGACATACCTGGATATATCTTAAATAAATGAGTTTCACGTTCCCCTGCAAAGTTTGCTTGATAGTTATAACTGTTATTTTCCCGAAGAACTCTACGAAAAATTAAAGAAAACTTTTGGTTTGTAAACCCATACTCTGCTGTGTCGGAAAAGCCAGCCTATCTGACATCGCAGCACTATGAGTGCTTGATTGATTTGACATCAGATTCTGCAATAAAAGAAAATTTTGCGACCAAGAAATCATTATCAGAACTTTGATGTCAGCTAAAAAACGAATTTAGTGTTTCGTCAGATAAAGCGAAAATCATCCTTCTGCCTTTTGCAACAACTTACCTATATGAATCAGGATTATCTGCCGATGTGGCTACCAAAACAAACTACAGATCCCTCTTCAATGCAGAGCCATATATTTGGTTGCAGCCGTCCCAAAGTCAACCACATATACACGGTCGAGTCCCATTATTCTGACCACCAGCTAATATCTAGAGTAACCACCGTGTGTAGCGCGAACAGCAGCTAGACGGGCTGGGAGTGACTTGTCAGTAAGGTGCTGGAAGGTGTTCACAGGTATATGGAGCAATGCTTACTACAAAGCATCTGACAGCTGCTGGAGGGTGCGTGTTGGAGGATCCATGGAGCGAACAACACGATGGAGGTGGTCCTACAGATGCTCAATTGAGTTTAAATGTGGGAAATTAGGGGGCCAGGGAAGTGCTTTGAAGTCTTCATCGTGCTCTTCCAACCACTTTCGGACATTTGTAGCTGTGTGACACTTCGCATTGTCGTACAGGAAGATCTCATCCGCTCCAAGGAAGACAATCAACATGTATAGGTGTACGTGGTATACAAGGATGGATTCATAACAAATTCGGTCCATAGTGCTTCCACAGGTATGAGTGGACCCGGGAAACGCCACAAAAACATTCCACAGACGATAACGCTGCCCCCCACTAACTTGTGTTCTTCCAGGAATGGTTGAATAGTGTTTGTTCTCCGATGTTTCTCGTCTTATACGCCAACGTCCATCCGTTCGATGAAGCAGAAAACGTAACTCATCGGAGGAGGCAATCCTTTGCCAATAAGCGGAGGTCCAATTCCGATACTGCCGTGCAAATGTAATCCTTTTCTGCCAATGCACCTTCGTTAGCATAGGTACAGTGACCATTTGTTTGCATCGGAGCCACATACGCAACAGGGTTCGCTGAACTGTCGTTTTAGATACACACTTCCGGTAGCCCCCTGGTTCATTCGGCCAGTGAGTTGCTCCCCTGTAGCTTATCGATCGACCCTCACGCACCTTGGCAGCCGACGTTCACCTCTCACATCAATGGCACATGGTGCTCCGCAGTTTCGACGTCGCTTATTCGCAATGGTGCGATTTTTCCAATCACGATACACTTTAATCACAGCAGTACGCGAACAGTTCACAAACTGCGCTGTTTCAGAAATACTGCCACCCTTGGCTCAAAAGCCGATAATCATGCCTCTTTGCAAACTGATAAATCGCTCCTTTTATCCATGACAAAAGCGAGTGATATGATTTCAGAATGCCTACAACACACATTATATGTATACCCTCCAAGCCAGCTCACGACACGTACCGTCTTTCATTGGCTACGCGCTGTTGACGTAAAAAGTAGGAAGTTGTCACAATAATGTGACTCGACTGTGTAGCACATTGTGCAAATTAAAACAATCCCATTCCACTTATTACAATCTAAGTTTCCGGGCTATGCTTTATCGTTCTTTTTCGATGCGAAGTGACATTTTTGGTTTTACAACTCAAAAAATTGTTTTAAGTACCATATTTATGTGGGTAACATATTGTGGATTTACAATATTGTGAATTCATTCCCAATGTTTGCCTTACTTTGTTTTTGTTGTTGCTTTTCGTTTATGTGCGTAGTTAAGTAAGTTCTTTATTTCTCTGAAATTAGTGGAGAAATTATCATTTCGAATGAAATAAAACTTAATGTTTAACATGCTCATATGCTTAAAAATACTTTACATCGTCAATACTGTTGTCTTTAGGTTTAGTTCAAATATAGGTGCTGGGTGAAAATATCGTAACCCTTATTCGAAAGATAGATATGTGCAAAATTGATGTTTTGAGAAAACGATATTAAAAGTTTCAATTTTTAATGACTTTCAAAGAGAAAAATTAAGTTCAGTACAAAATTTATGCTATTTAGAATTTGAAAAATAATTCGTGTTTTTGCTATACGATTCAATACAAACTAAAAACTTGAAAAATGCAGTTAAGTAAAAACAGCCAAAAATACACATACGTGCTGTGACGACAGAGGTGCAAACATGTGTCGAGACTACAAATCTGCAGCGAGACATTCTGTCCGCGTTGCACAGTTGGGAGAGCGGCGTACTCCGGAGTGGGGGAACACGGATCGATGTCCGTCGCAAACAAAGTTATGTGTTTATATAGGCACCCGAACAATTTCGAACAGAAACATAGAGGAAGTCAGAAATGGCGACTTCAAATATCACGGATCCTATTGGTCTCTTTGACCAACCTAGACGTTATGTTGTGCCTAATAACACTCCACGCACTCAGCAATATACTGGTGTGAATAATCCTTTTGTACCACTGTACGAGGCCAGCGGTTTAGATTTATCCGACAGTGAATACGAAGGTACGAAAATTATGTTTCGCGTACTTCAACTGCAATTCCTCAGTAGCAAAGCACCCCCACCCCTCCCAACAAAAAGGAGTAAAATTCTTGCTCACTATGTACCCCATGCGGGTACAATTGTATTCAAGGTGGGTCGCTTAGATTTCTTGAAGATCTCGAAGATCACTTCGATTTATATAATATTCCTGAGGACTGCCAAGTGCCTATTGCCGGCACATGTTTACAAGACCCTGCCAAGGTCTGGTACCGGCAGTAGCGTCGAATAAACCAAGGGGCCCTTATCTTCAATTTAGGGCTGATTTCTTGGACGTATTTCTCTTTGGCACAAATAAGGCCGGCCTTGTTCAACAGCTGTGTTCCAGGAGACAGATAGTCCCGTTTCGTTTGCTCTAGAAACAGTTAGGCTTTATAAATTATGGGATCCCGCTGCAGTAAATTCTGACATTATTGACACTTTACTACAGCAGCTGGACCCCTTCCTGCACGACTTGTTTGGAAGTTCGACATCCTGTCACAGTACACGAGTGCCTGAAACTCATCCGAATTTTTGAGGAACGTCACAGCAAAGGGCATTCCTCACAGAACAATCCATTACCTCAGGTTCAAGAATACCGTCAACCCAGGCAGTTCCAAGAACCTAATCGTCAAAGACAGATTTATGAGCAGCCTAGGCAAAACATTTCACCAAAAGGACACTTTTTTAATCAGCCCAGACAGGCTGCTTCTCATCTAAAGTGGATAATTCCTATCAGCAGACTAGATATTTGCTGCCACATCGGCGGACACCAGACGTGCGACATCCTGACTTTTCATCTGTGAATCAGAATAGCAGACAAGTTTTTCGTCCCCGGAATAATTATTACCTGGTGGACCAAACATATTCTAAACACCATGCTGGGGGCCAGGGAAGGCCTAGTGATACTCATACTGCCTCTCGTGCACGTTATCACAACTCAGCAAGCACTAGCAGTCCTGAAAATAACTTTCAGAATCGACCAAGACAACATGTTAATCAAGTTCAACCAACTTTAAACTTCCGCAGGAGGTAGATGGGTAGAGTCCATCTACTTGCATCTCTGAAGACCTCAAACATTTATTCTTAACCATTCAAGTTCCGCAGCTTCCTGATATTCTCTTCACTCTAGATCAAGTGGTAGTATCTACAAAGATAGATTCCGGATATGAAATTTCTGCATGAAACTTTGATTTCTGTGCTGCTACCTTTCTAAACGCTTGGGTCGAGCCCTCCCAGCAATGTCTGCGAGGTGCCGACAATAATATGTTTTCAATCTCTGGCTCAGTCCATTTACCTGTCAAGAGTGGCAGAGTTCAACTTTCTCATAAATTTCTCTTGCTCAAAGGTTTACCCGATGATTGCATTCTGGGCGTGGATTTTATCAAAATATTTAAACTTAGGCTTGATTTTGTGCATGGAATAATCCTAATGCCTGAGGTTAGTCCTCCCACCCCAGAAGAGCATATTGAGCTTTCCCTAGTCCTTGCGAGCGAGAGATGGTTACCTGAATACAAGAGCCAACTTGGTTAGGTTTAAAACAGCCGGCCAGGGACAAGCCAGGGTTCACACATGTAGTGAATCACGTCATTGATACGGAAGGGGCTAGTCCCATAGCATGTAAGCCTTATCCATGTCCAAAAAAGTTGTGTTATAAAAGCAAATTCAGGACATGCTCCATTCGGGGATTATCAAAGAATCACTTAGTCTTTGGGCAGCATCTAGTTTTCTTGTTTCTAAAGAACAACCTGGAGAGTACCGCTTTGTGGTAGATTATCGGAAGGCGTATTCTGTCACTAAAGCTATCAATTACCCGTTACCTACTATAAGCGATATTCTCAAGGCTTTGTCATCAACAAACTAGTTAACAACTTTGGACTTAGCGAGCGACTATTGCCATATCGTTGTTCAGCCTGATTTAGTGGAGAAAACTGGATTCATTACCCCGTTTGGAGCTTATGAATTCCTGAGAATGCCTTTTGGGTTGGCGTATGCGCCCGCAAACTTCCAGCGCTTTATGGACTCAGTCTTACGTCCTGTGCTAGGGCCTAATGTCCATGTCTATCTGGACGACATTATTATTTCCTCGGAGACTTTTGAAGAACATCTGCCTCTGTTGGACCAAGTTTTTGAACTTTTACATAATGCGGGACATTAAAACCTGCCAAATGTCGAATTGGACAGGACGAACCGGTATATCTACGACTTAAAATTACTCCCAGTGGACTTCTAGCTGACGACCCAAAGGTCAAGCCAATTTCTGAATTCCCCAGGCATAAGTCAGCAAAAGAGTTATCTCGGTTCTTGGGCATGACTGGGTGGTATCAACAGTTCGTTGCGGGGTATGCTACTCTATACAAACCCTTATATGCTTTGAAGAGAAAGCATACACACTTTGGCAGAGACTGCTTTTAACACTCTAAAACATGTTTTAATATTACCACCTGTGTTAGCCTTTCCTAACCATTCAGAAATTTTTGATATTTACACTGATGCTTCAGGTGTTGGCCTGGGTGCTGTATTAACCCAGCGAGGGCATTCCTTTGCATATGCCTCTCGAACAAAGCAGAACGTAACAACTCTGCTATTGAGCAAGAATGCTTGGCTATTTTGTTTGCAGTTACAGAATTTAAATGCTATTTTAATCACTTAACTGTCAATGTCATCACGGATCATTCGCATTACAGTACTTAAATACTTCCAGAAATCTTTCCAGTAGACTTCTCAAATGGACACTTAAACTTCAAGAGTTGAATGTCCAGATTCAGTATCGGCATGGCAAGTCTAACAAACTGCCAGACGCACTGTCTCGTTGTCCGGTCAATTCCGGT
This sequence comes from Macrothele yani, assembly GCA_039090855.1. Lineage (NCBI taxonomy): Eukaryota > Metazoa > Arthropoda > Arachnida > Araneae > Macrothelidae > Macrothele > Macrothele yani. The sequence goes on along the minus strand of CM076996.1, from coordinate 71,789,349 downwards.
GGCCAGGAAGATAATGAACTTCCCTCTCTATTTCTAATCTCTGAAATCACTTCACGGGAGCAGATAATTTATGAGCTGCCGAATGATGCAGATTTTGGGGAAATTTATAATTTTTTGCTTGCTGGTTCTTCTGCTCAGAATGAACAATCTTTAGGGGTAGTAGTCAAAATTATGAGATCATCGATGGTATTTTGTGTTACAAAAATTTGTAAATTCGAGAGCTGAGTATCGCCCTGCGATAACTCAGTCCCTCCACATGGCTCTGTTACATGAGTTTCATGATATTCCTCTTGCCGGCCACTTAGGCATACGAAAGACTCGTGCTAAACTTAGAGACGCAGCATACCGGCCGGGCATGTACAATAGTATACTCGCATACATTCGCGCTTGTGAGTACTATCAGAAGTACAATGATGATAACAAACGACCGGCCGGTCACCTTATTTCAAGTTCTAGTAATTATGTTTTTGAAACTATAGCTATAGAATTATTAGGCTCTTATCCATTATCAACTAAAACTAAGTCTCGTTATATTTTAGTTGTCACCGATAAGTTTTCTAAATGGGTGGAAGCATTTCCCATTAAAGCAGCTGCTGCTGATGTAATATGTGACACTCTGATACATAACATTTTTACTCGTTTTGGTTGTCTCCGTACAGTAGTCTCGGACCACGGGGCTCAATTCATCTCAGATTTGTTCGAGCGAATGTGTGCGAGGCTCCTGATTAAACACAAATTCATCAGCCCATATCACTTTCAAGCCAATCCGGCTGAGCGTGTTAATCGAACTTTACTAAAGATGATATCAACTTTCATTGGCAATAAACATGAGCGTTAGGACGAGCGTGTTGAATTGTTTTGCACCGTCCTTCGCTCATCTTTTCATGAGTTAACGCGGCTTACGCCCGCTGAACTTTTTCTCGGGCGTAAGATTCGCACACTGTTTGAAAATTTTACCGGCATTGTGGATGAAATTAACCAGCGACCAACACCTGAGTCTGTAAAAAAAACTGGCATAAAAGGCACCAGCTGCTATCATTAGAGCTTAGGTAAATCAAGCTGTACACTATAATGCAAAAAGGAGAGAACCAGATTTCGTAGTTTTAGATCTCCTGTTGCTGGAAACGCATTTTAAATCCTCCGTTGCACATACGTTTGTGAGAAAATTTGTACCCTTATATGAAGGCCCCTTTGAATTAGTGGAACTTTGTAGGGAGTCATCTGTCTTGTAGTATTAAAGAAGATAGATGGCTCCCTACAGTCTGCCCATTAATTTTATGTTCGAGATGTTGCTGCAATTATCGACCCTAACTCTCGTAGGAATCCTCAGCAAGAGGGTGGAACTCCTTCACAATCTTCTGCTGTTGATGATGAAATTATTGGCCTTACTCCTGTGCGGTCCGATTCTCTACCTTCGTCTGAGCAGCTCTTTCCTTCCATTTCTTTTCAAGCTTCTCATTCAGACATTCTACCATTCACTAGTGGTGCTCTAATCATTTCTCCTCCTCCGCCTCCTGCCTTTTCGAGACGCGAGACATCACCTTCAAACACTTCCAGTTCCTCTGGGTATTCTCGTCATGTGCAACGTGGTTCATTTTCATCTGCTTCTCAGAAATCGATTGCTCCTTTTACTTCTTCCCGCATGGTGCCCCTGATTTATGACGTTCCATCTTCTTCAGATAGCTCTATCTCTCCTCTGGCCAAGAGGATTGTACCTAGTTGACACAGATTCATCAGACACTATGATTGAGGTTCTTCAGTCTCCAAGTTAGGACATCCCTGCTTCGATTCACATTGAACGGTTACCTACTCCAGAAACATTTTGTCAACCTACAGCAGGGCAAAAGCATCCTATTTCATTGACTGTGTTCTCAAGACCTAGAAAGCGTCCGCCGCCTGTATTTCCCCCTCCTGTTACACACATTGTTTGGAATTATTGAAAAATTCCTACTTCGCTTCAAAGACAAAAACATAATAATAAGAGAGTGATGATGTGACGTACTACAAAGGTCAAAACATGTCAAGACGACAAACAGCAGCGAGAAATTATGTCCGCATATCTCAGATGGGAGAGCGACATACGACAGAGTGAGGGGACACGAGTTCAATGGTCGTCACGGACAAACTTGTGTTTTCACAGTGCCTTTGGCATAAGGTGACGATTGTGCTCCGTGACGAATTTCTCTCCTGAAAAGTACTCCGCCACTCAAAAAGTTTGGTAACCGCTCCATTAGAACATTCTATCTCGAATAGTTGGTACATTCTTCCATGGACCCCCAGTTTGCTCCCTGGAGATTCTAACGTTCAGGAAAACAGCTGAAACAAGGCTTCACGGATTTTCTCAGTTCTCACTTAAATCAAATTTATGGTGTTCTAGTGCCTCTGAAAAAGAAGAAAACTCTAGACCTTCTTTCTAGTTGACAAGTAAATGTCCTAGCTAAATCGAATCGTGAAGTCCGTGTGATGCAATGTGCAGTTACTACCATCACTGTTATTATCAATGGCAGTCCGACATTAACGTATAGCAGTGATTTTGGAGATAACATCGTAAAATCAATCGCCGACGTCGCTAAGCACAGACCCTTAGAATCAGCGTGGAAGCCTCCTCCTGAATATGAATTTCCCTTTTCACTGCACAGAAAGCAAGTAAAATAAGAAAGCGTTATTTAAATTTCTCTCACTTTGAAAATTTTCATGATTTGCGCCACTTTCAGAAGTTAAGGAAGAGTTATACTGTAAATATTGCACCATTTTTGTAGCTTTATCTACCGCAGACTATATAAACTACTGTTTGTGAAAATTTCACCACCATGAAGGAATTATGGTATTCACGCGAAACTTACAGGATATGCAGGGTAGGGTAGGCATGCAAATGATTAGAAGTGCAAAGTCATTGCGCATGTCTGGGCCCGGCAGCGCTCTCTGAGGAGTCGAGTGAGGGGTATGAAGAGAGGGCTGTTTAGGATACACGCCAGTAATGCATCGTGGACAGCGAGTTGTAAAAGGATCTTTAGGATTCAATAATGCCTCGGCGATGACGAAGGGCGCAATATCACCATATGACAGAGTTCAAATAGAGACGAATCGGTCCCGGACGATTGGTCCAATGCCGATTGGTCCAATGCTGATTGGTCCAATGTCCGATTAGTCCAATGTCCGATTCGTCCAATGCCGATTGGTCCAATGTCCGATTAGTCCAATGTCCGATTCGTCCAATGCCGATTCGTCCAACGCCGATTCGTCCAATGGTATCATCTTACCAACGGTAAACTTTTCTATTTTCCAGAAAGGAATAATAATTTAAATTATTCTCCTCTTTATATCCTTTAGAAAGATATATATATATAAGATATATATCTCCTTATATTTGGTATTTGTAAACATTTTACATAAACCTGGTAAAAGGCACTCAATGGAGCATTTCTCAGCTGTTTGCAAAGCACCTAGGCCGCGGGCATTTTTTGAAGATTTTAATTTACAACCTAGATATTTAGCATTTGTAAATATGTTATAAAACCTAATAAAAGGAGCTCATCCTATCATTTCTCAGGTTTTTACGAGGCACCTAGGCACCGGGCATTTTTAGAAGATTTTGAGTTACAACCTAGATATTTGGTATTTGTAAATATTCTATAAAACCTTATAAAAGGCACTCATCGTATCATTTCTCAGGTCTTTACAAGGCACCTAGGCCGCGGACCTTTTTAAAAGATTTTAAGTCACAACCTAGGTATTTGTAAACATTTTATAAAACCTTATAAAAGGCACTCAACGAATCATTTCTCAGCTATCTACCAGGAACCTAGGTCGCGGGCGTTTTTAGAAGATTTTAAGTTACAACCTAGATATTTGGTATTTGTAAACATTTTATAAAACTTTATAAAAGGCATTCATCGTTTCATTTCTGAGGTCTTTACAAGGTACTTAGGCCGCAGGCCTATGAATTAATATTTCGTGCTTAAGTGAAAGCGCAATATTATTAACTTGATTTAATATGTAAACGTTATGAATATGACATCGGTAGAATATAAACCGTTAAAAAGGCATATGAATTAATATTTCGTGTTTAAGTAAAAGCACAATATTATTAACTGGATTTAATATGTAAACGTTATGAATATGACATCGCTGGAATAAAAACTGTTGAAAAGGCCTCCGTCCAAACCCCGAAAAGTTGTTTCCATTGGGCAGTTGGCGGAAAACCCCACTACATTCTACAAACAGAAACGGAACACTAGTATTTCATATTATTTCATGCAAAAGAGAAACATTGAAGTTGATAGAACGGCTCTTACATCAGTAACTTCGTACGGCAGCAAGGACAGTATAACAAGCAAACGCGATTCCAAAAAAAAAAAAAAAAAAATCTGTAACCACAATATTACGCATCGTACCTTTGGACCAATTATCCATTGGACGAATCGGCATTGGACCAATCGTCGTTAGACGAATCGTACCAGAACCTAGACGAATGATTGATCTCCGTGAAGGTTCATTTTCGTACCGCGACGTTGCGGCTCTGACGGGACATAACGCCCCGACAGTGATGCGCGTGTGGCGGCAGTGGATCGAGGAGAACCAGGTGCATCGACAATCCGGCAGTGGACCGAAAAATATGACGACACTGCGGGATGACCGACACCTCATCTGCATGGCAGTGACGAACCGTTGAATGAACGTGATGTATGCCTGTTTTGATAAGAACGAGAGATATAAACTACGAGTAAACTGTTGCTAAGAGAGCGTTGTGTTGAAGAGCGTTGTGTTGTGGAGCTGTGTGGTGTGTGGAGCGTTTAATGCGAAGTGCTATGTCATGTTACGATGTGTTGGAGAAAACCTTGAATAAAGCATCTTTTCCGTAAGTTTGACTTCTGTTGTTTACATGTTTCGTCTGGCCGTTAAGATTTAATTTAGGAACTATTTCATCTTATGGTTATGTTTTTAAAATAACGTAGAAGTACGAAAAGATTTCTACGTTATACTCTCGAACGGTGACTGCCTTGTGAGAAAAAATGTGGCACACAAATCGTGCACACACCTTCCTTTTCATTAAATCTTGCGTTATTATTAGTCGAACGGTTCTTATTCACTTCTAGATATTCTGAAATTCGACGTAGGGTTGCATTTCTGTCAGCAGAGATGATTTCCTCACCTTTTCAATCATGTCTGGTCTTCGTACGGTCCTTGCTTCGCCCGGATGTTCGTCCTCTTTTAACGACTCTCTTCCACTGCATAAACATTTATGCCATTTGAAAACACGTGCATGAGATAGGCAATTGTCCCCATACACTTGCTTCATCAGGCTAAATATTTCTGTCTTTCTGTCCCACTTTTGCCAAGACGCGCACAAAACTTACAATATTTGCGTTTTGCTCCATTCTACTATTTCGACGAGGTAACGCGACACAGGTGCTGTTTCACCCACTTCACGTTGTAAAATGGCTACCCAGAGTGAAGATCTTGACGGCAGGTGTTGAGAAAGAACCCTTCTTTCGTTTCCTGTTCTCAAATGATAGATAGAAGATCCACCTTACATCTCATAAAATCAGTCGCGTTTTCAAATTGCCGCACTGTGTATATTATGTATTACGTATATACGAAGTCTTTCGCTCTGTTTTTTAGACCGGAGAAACCGTCCTTTAAGGAAAGTTTCTGGATCTGGAACCTTTCTTTAGTGATAAGAACTCCCTTCTAGTCTTCTATTCTCTGCTCGATGACTCAAGGCATGATAGAAAAGTGCTAATCCTCATAGCACGGACGTTAAGCCACTGGAAAACAAGTGACTTAAACATCTTCCCTCTCCTTTCTCAGGTTCTTCGACATTGTTAGAGATCTTTCAGCAGGTAATCTCTCAGAAAGGATTAGTCACAATAATCCCCTAAATGACCACTTAGAATAACAAATGGAAGGGGATAAGCAACGCTTTCCAATGCTCTGGTTTTTCAGGTAACTCTTCGGAGAGCGGAGTTTTAGACCACTAAATCTATTCGGAATGAATTCGTTTAAGCTTGATTTCATCAATTTTGCTTACCACGAGTTAATTCGTTCTCTCTGATTAAAGGGTTAGGACAATGATTAAAGTACACAAAGTCGGGTTTGAACTTCTCATAACTTGACAATGCTACAATTTAATTTGCGACAGCAAAAATAACAATTTCATATCGACCATTTGGAAACCTATTGAACTAGCAAAACTCAGTGAATGTTTTACAGTACCTGGGATGTTGCCATCTATCAGTAGCCTTTTAGTCCTTGTCTAATCTGCAGTACCATAAATAGTTTTTTCTTAACTATGCTAAGGACTTTAAGGTTCGGGTACGTCATCGTCTTACTGACTGTCGCCATTTGTTGGATAAAATTGTTCCACGGTCACTACTTCTGCCTGATTAACACTAGGCTTTCAGTTTAACACATTTTTAATGTACGATCTTCGACATCGTAAAGTGATTTGATTTCGTGCAACTGCTTTCGTTTCTTTAATGTTTACTTCAGAGCTCCTGCATTACTTTTATTCATTCTGAAAAATATTTTTAAGATTTTACAAAAATGTTTGAAAATCCAGGAATACGCATAGTACTGACAAGGGAACCTTACAGCTGACCATCCGGGGATTTCGGTGATTTTTTTTAAATGAAAGTAGAGGCAAAATGAGGATATATGTGTCTCGGCATTTGATCTAATGCCTCTTATTTTCGGAATAAAACATCATAACGATCCGAGGACGGAAAAATGAACGCAATTCGTGATTTTCTGTAAATAATTCCTTACTGTAACGGCACGAGGTCATACAACAGTGTGTTATAGCATGCATTTCCTGTTATGGTGGCTAATGTCGAAAAGTGGGGAATGAACAGTGAACTATCAATAGCAGCAAAGAACGGAATGCCTGCATTTTCCCCATCCTCCCTTAAAGCTCTCTCGTTCTCACTTTTCAGAATTCAGTATAAAGTTAAAACAACATTGTGTGATATAGGTAGATACTGAATGAAACAGGGACAATTTGGACCTCTTGTTTCTAAGATTGTGGAAGGACTAACGGCGGAATATGGAAATGTATTCGTAACATCGTAGAAATCAGTGAAATTAACGAAATAACATTTCAGCAGTTTCGCGAAGAACATTATCTGACCATTTTGCGAAGAAGACAAGTCTCTATTGATCTTGGATTCATGGGGAGGTCAAACAGACCCAGCACACTTTAATAGTGTCTTCACAAAGGACGACGGCACTTGTTCTTCTACTGTCGAAATCACTCCACCTCATTGAACCCCATACTGTCAATCTTGTGATGTGTACGTTTTCCATCAAGTAAAAAAAATATTAAACAATTGCAAAACTTTGTCGAACTTTTTAAAGAAAATAGGCGTTTAAACAAGCGAATAGATGCTCTGAAGATCCATTCACTTATACATCATCAACTTTTTGCGCCGATTTTAATATGTTGCAATACTCTTGCTTTGCTGCGAAGTTAATAAATGAAAGAAAGGTTTTGGAAAATGTGAACGAAGTGTGTTTTCCGGACGATGTTCGACAAACGAAATGTAAGTGTTCAAACAGTTTTTTTATCAAATGCTCGCGTTGTAGAGAAGTGTTATGTTTTCATTGTTTTTAGGATAATTATCATTCGCAACTTTGTGTACCAATAAACGATTGCGAAACCTCCGATAGTGGTACCTAACAACATTTATTTCAGGTTTTCAAATAAAAGTACGTAATTATACTTTAGAAGCTAAAATGTGATATGTCGATTCTCCTAACAATTCCTCTGTCCCCATATGTGCTATTTATTATTAAACTCCATTAATCAACGATTACTTATACACGTTCCTTATTATTTGTTAGTGAAACTACAGCGAACTGCAATTGACATTAGCTAGCTCATGCAAATATTGCACAGAAAGACATATGTTTCATTCAGTATCTACCTACACTGAAGAGCAATTGAATTAGAGATACCTGTCTAGTAACGTGTAGCACCACCTTTCGGCCTGATGACGGCGGCGATTCGTTTCGGAATGGACTCGACAAGACACCGGAAGCGTTGGGAAGCCATACGGATCCACGACCCCTGAACAAGTTCCCACAGTTCACGAAGATTTGATGGAGGGTGGTCAGAGCCTCGAATATCTCCCTCGACGGCATCCCAGATGTACTCGATGGAATTGAGGTCAGGTGACCTAGCTGGCCAAGGAAGCGAGGTCACGTCAGTGGAGTGTTCATCCAACTATTCGGATACAATTCGGGAGCGATGGCACGGGGCATTGTCTTGTTGCAGGATGAGGTCCCCAGTGGGATGTTGAAGACGCACAAACGGGAGCAAATGGTCGTCCAGGATATCCTGGTAACGTTGACTTGTGAGGAACGATGTCACACGTACCAGGGGTCCCATTTTAGTCCACGTAAACAGTCCCCAGACGAGAATTCCACCCCCACCAGCTTGAAGAGTACCCTGCTGGCAAGAAGGATCCATCGCTTCATGTGGTTTGCGCCGTACTCGTATCCTGCCATTCGCATGTACCAAAGTGAATCTCGACTCATCAGTACAGGCAACATTTTTCCACGTGTCTAGGGTCCAGTGGCGATGTTCCCGCGCCCATGCTAATCTTTGCACCCTGTGATGTGCGGTCAGCAGCGGTACCCTCGTGGGACGATGGCTTCTGTACCTCAAAGCGAGGAGATGGCACTGGATGGTGTGGCTGCTTACACGTTTTTGTGCACGAGCGTTAAATTGCCGAGTGATTTCTTGCACTGTGTTCCGTCTATCCGCTGTTACAATGTGAGCTAGCCAACGATGACCCCGCTCATCCACACGCTGTTGTCCACGGCAGTTGGCCCTTGCAGGGATGGTTTTACCGGATTCGATGTACTCACGGTGCACCCGTGACGCAGTGGCTCGTGAAAATCCCAGTGCCTGCACGACTTCCGAGATGGAGTGACCCATTCGTCGAGCTCCGACAATTTGCCCACGATCAAATGCGCTTAGATCATTCGTCTTACCCATACCGTGTCCGACTCTTACTGATTCCCGTCGCATCACTCCTTATATTGTTGGATCGCTGCATACGTCATGTCGTTTCCGTTTACAGGGCCGCCCACAGCACCACATTTGCATAACGCCAGCTGTCACTAATTCAATTGCTCTTCAGTGTATATCACACAATGTTGTTGTAACGTCTTACTGAATTCTGAAAAGTGAGTACGAGAGAGGTTTAAGGGAGGATGGGAAAATGCAGGCATTCCGTTCTTTGCTGCTATTGACAGTTCACTGTTCATATCCCGCTTTTCGACATTAGCCACCATAACAGGAAATGTATGCTATAACACACTGTTGCAGGACCTCGTGACATTACAGTAAAGAATCATTTACAGGAAATCACGAGTTGCGTTCATTTTTTCCGTCCTCGGATCGTTATGGTTTTTTATTCTGAAAATAAGAGGCATTAGATCTAATGCCGGGACACATATATCCTCATTTTGCCTCTACTTTAATTTAAATAAAATCACCGAAATCCGCGGGTGGTCAGCTGTAATGTCCCCTTGTGAGTTAAATCAGACGATATAGATTTCCTACAATTTTTTTGTACAGTTGGTTTATTTTATCGTGCTTTTCGTCCTTAACAGAGATCTTTTGATAGAAAATTGATTTTAAATTTGTGTTGCAATTAATTAGATTGCGGTTCAACAGGATATATGTTGATAAGTTACTTGTGAAAACAAACAAACTATCTTGGCTTTTTTTTCACGATCATTTGGGGCACTATTTTAACTTTATGTAAACATTCTTATATATTTGGGTAGGGAAAAGTAGGGCAAAACCGGGTAGGCGGGTCAAATCGGGTACCCCTGTTTTTCGTGATAGGTGCTGCCCTTTATGGGCACCTCGAGATATTATTTTTACATTGAGCCCCTCATCATTCTAATGTGGACAGTGACCACTGGCAGACGTGTTTTCTTTGTTCAGACAAGTTGAAAGTTTTCGGTCAAAAAAATATAAATTTTAGAGCGAGAATTGAATCGTCCTGGACCTTTTCAACATACAGCATCTGTTTCGGTAAGTGGAGCATTGCATTCCCTACTTATTAGAGAGTATATAGCACTGGTATTGATAGTCACGTTGTGAGCAATAACGTATAGCTGTCACGTTTCGATATTTTGCGCGTGTGAGGGTAAAATCTGGAACTTATGCGTGGGGCAAAACCGGGTAGTACCTGGTCTTGCCCAGAGTTGGGCAGGAATGCGTTACAAAGTAATGGAAGTACAGATTACAATTAAAGTGTAATGCATTACAAGGTAATGCAGTGACATGTAATGCATTACAAAGTAATCCCAAGTATGGTTTGCATAAGGTAAGGTAATTAATCTGTAATGCATTACAATGAAGAGGATATAATTCAATTATTTATATAATGACATTCAAACGCAATGTAATTATTTGGTAATGAAATTACACCATTTGCAAATAATAATTACATATTAATAGTTTATAGAAATGTACGTGCTCCTAAAGCTATGTCTGGAAAAGCTGGCCATGTAACATAGCAGACAGAGACCGAAATGTCGTGTAGAATGTTCTAGAAGCGGCAAGAATGGGTTAGACATTTGGAGAATGTTCCAGAATGATCGCGCAGGGGAAAGTTGGAGAGCTTTATGTAAATCAAGAATATTCCAGAAGGTTCAGGTCCTGTCGTGCAGTATATATAACGGAGTCAGTCGCTCGCTAGTCCAGTGTTCTTATCGGACAAGTACTGGACAACAACACTTGAGAAGTACGGCAAAATTGTCAAGAGTTCGCAAATTCCTGTAATATTCGCCATTGCACCCTGAGTTGCTGAACTGTGAGTGTAGTGCTAATATGTGCTTGTGGCTATAGTGGGGTAATTATTTTGGACAGTGAAACGTATGTAATGGACGAGAATACTGTACTGGAGATGGACGAACTGAGTATTTCGGCAAGGGATTGTAGCAATCTGTTAACCAGTGGCAGCCACACGGGATCAATACAGCTGATATCCCAGAAGATGTTAGTAAGTATCCTAATTGTATATTAGATGGTCGTTTTTTTGGAATAGTGGAAAATAAATGTAGTGAAGACAAAGTTGTAGCAAAGTGTACTAAATGTAACATCGAAGTAAAAGGATCAAGCAGGTTTATTTCAAATTTTACAACGCATTTGAAGAGGAAACACGGAGCCGGTTATGTAGAAGAGTACCACGAGTATTTGAAAGAAGTGAAGAAACCACGAAGACCCACTAGCACATCAGGGGAATCACGTCATAAAGTATTCGAAAGAAAATATAATTCGCAAGAAGAGTTCGGTAGGGATATATTTACATATTTTGTGGATTCCATGATATCCTTTAGATGCATTGACAACGTCTATTTCCACAAAATAATCGAAAAGCTGAATGGTGATTCCAAACATGTAAAAATAATGAGTCTCAGATCACTTGGCCGCAGACTTTCTGATTATTATAAGGAACAAGTGGCAAACATAAAACAAGAGTTAGAAAACACCGAATTCGTTTGCACAACAGTAGATATCTGGTCAAGACTACACAGAAGTTTCTTGTGTGTGACGGTACACTGGATTGAGTCACAGATATTACAAAGAGTTTCCAGTGCTTCAGCTTGTCAAAGATTTAAAGGAACGCATAGTAATGATAGAATATATGCAATGCGTCTGCAGATATACAAAACGTTTGGATTGGATTCTTCTTAAGTAGTGGCTACAATTACTGACAATGGATGCAATTTCGTTAAAGCATTTCAAATATTCGGGGTTCAAGCGGCAAGCATTGTGTGGATTTTGACCTGAAAAACAGTTCAGGTGGTTCCGATTATGATATAGACGCTGCCTCTGCCTAAACCAGTGATGATGATGATGAAGAGCATTTGTCTGTTACACGTATACATCTTGGGGAATGGTTACCCTTGCATTTCAGATGTGCGTCACATACACTCAGTTTATGTGCAACTACAGATACTCATAAAGTACTAACAGACCGCAATACCGATCTTTCCAAAATGCATCAACAAGTGATGAAAAGGTGTAATACCTTGTTGAGAGCTGCAAATCGACCGAAATCTGTAGAAATTATTCAAGCTATTTTAGATCACACACTTAGCAGGTCTGGTGTAACACGATGGAATAATGTATACGATGCTATGAAACAAATTCTGCGCATAAAAGATAAGTCAGCTACGTTGCATAAAGCAATGGACGTAAAGAGTGTACTGAGAGATTAAGACTTCAGTTATATGGAAGAATATGTTAAATGTACTAAACACATCGCCGAGGCCCTATACACCCTCTAAGGTAAAAATGACATGTACTTTGGCATCCTACTTCCAACTTTGTTATCATTAAGGCACAAATTACAAACGTTATTGACTGGAGACCTCACGTATTGCCGACCATTAGCCGAAGCTTATGTGGAAGGTCTAGAACAAAGGTTTAAGGAATACTTCACACTGCCATCTCCCCAGGCGGAAAAAGCTACAATAGCAGCTTTATGTCACCTTAAGTTCAGCCAATTTAAATGGCAATCTTGTATTCCTAATTTCTATTACATCAAAATGAAAACATTGCTCATAAGTGAATTGTCAAAAAAATTAAATCGCAACAGCATCTCATGGATGCGCCTTCTACCAGTCGCCAAGTCAAAGATGATATTTTCTATATTGATTCCAATTCTGAAGATAACAGTGAAAACAAACATCCAACAAGAAAAGCTGAACTCATTTATGCACATTTCAGCCTCGAATAACCAGGAGATTTACGTGTGCTACATAATTATAAAGAGGTAAAACATTTGTTTGGGCAGTATAATACACCTCTGCCCTCCTCAGCGCTCGTCGCACGGTTGTCCTCATACGCTACTATTACTAATTACTGCAAAGCTAATAGACTTTCGGGTGAAATGTTTGAAAAGAGGGTTGCTTTAAAAGCAAACCTTACGTATGAAGAAAAAGACCACAAACAAACTAGGGATTAGGGAATAGGAAAATTCTACCTTGTTTTGCTACAAGCCAACTAGATATTCTACACCTACTTTACAATGAGGATTTGTCATTTCTTTACTTTGTGATGATCTATTATAGTTGCTCATTCTTTCTGTTGTACTCGTAGTTCACTTTGTGGTTGCCATATTTTGTAGCAATCAGACCTTTCATTCCTTCTATTTCAAGTGATGTAGTGTCTCAGAGTGGTTTCCATTGGAGTTTAATGCGCAATTTGTTATTTCCTGACTGTTTTTTTGTGTGCTTCAGTGAATTTTTCTTTGTTGAAGACTAAGATCACATGCAACGGTATTCATCTTTCTTTCATTTTTGACCGAAATAAACATTCCATTCGTACTTACTTCATATGTATTATTTTGTTCAAGTCACTTTACTTGCGGCGAAGATGGGGCAACTACTTATGTCATACATGTACAATCTCCAATACCTACATACACGCATTTGAGGTCCGAAGGGTGGAACAGTTGTCAAATAACCTACACAACGTATAAGGGTGTACTAGTTGCTGGTTTATTCACGTTGTATTGTTACCCATAAGTTATTGGTTAATTACCAACATATAGTACGATTATAATGGGAACTGCTACATGTCATTACATTTACCATGTAATTCTAATGGCCAGTTCATCATTGCCATGCAATAGTAACGCTAAGTTCTTGTTCCCATTACCATTACGCTGTAATGCATTACCGATTAGTTCAATTACGATTTTGCTCAACTCTGGTCTTTCTCCGCATTTCATGTAATGGGAAAAATCGTTTAGCTTTATTTTTTCTTTCAATGATCAGACAAAAATATTTAAAAATGTGACCCCGTTTGTGATTTTTGCATATAATATTCTATTTCCTTTTCTTAGGTCTGAAAATGCCACACAATTATAAGAGAAAATCTCAAAGGCAAAGCTGGTATGAGGACAGCCTAACTGCGGCAATCCAAGCAGTTATGGACGGTAAAATGGGTTACAAGAAAGCTGCTGTAACTAATGACGTTCCTTAATCTACTCTTGAAGGTAAGGTAAAAAAACCTAGAAAGACAGGTCTGAGTTTTTTGAAGGAGCCTAATAAAAGTTGGGCCGTTATAAAACTGTTTTTTCTGAGGCTCAAGAGAAGGAACTTGTGAGTCACATAATGGTCATGGAAGAAAGGTGCTTTGGCCTGACTTTAACAGACGTACGGGAACTCACTTTTGAATTAGCTGAAAGGAACAACATTCGTCATACATTTAACAGGGAAAAGAAAATAGCAGGGAATGATTGGTTGTACGGTTTCCTTCGGAGGCACAGGAAATTATCATTAAGGAATCCTGAAAAAACTTCGCTTGCACGCGCGAAGGGCTTTAACCGGACCGTTGTGCAATCATTTTACGATTTATTAGAGTCCGTTAATACTGAATACAAAATATCACCGACTGACATTTATAATGTTGACGCATCACGACAATGCCAAACAAGCCGTCCAAAGTGCTGCTAGCTCTGCGTGGAAAAATGCAAGTTGGGTCTTTATCGTCCTGTGAAAGAGACGTTCTCGTGACTGCTACGATATGTATGAGTGCTGCTGGTAGCTACATGCCCACAACATTTGTTTTTCCCCAAAAAAGAGAAAACCCTATGTTAGTGGACGAAGATATACCCGGGCCATTTGCTGCCTATCATGCTTGTGGATGGATTTAGAGGAAAAGCTTCATTATTTGTTTCAAGAAATTCATCGAGTTTTCTTGTCCCTCACCTGAAAAGCCGGTGCTTGTGCTTCTTGATGGATATGCATCTCATACCGAAAGTCTGGAACTTATCATGCTTGCACGAGACAACGACGTCATCATCTTGTGCTTCCTCCTCATTGAACGCATCGGTTGCAGCCCCTCGATGTATCATTCATGGCTCCTTTGATGGCATATTACGAACAGGAGTCGCAAAAATGACTTATTAATCTCCCAGGACGATCAGTGAGTATATATCAAGTTGCGAAACTGTACAGAGACCCTTTTCCAGAGCAGCTGCAACTGCTGTGAGTGGTTTTGCGAAAACGGAAGTATACCCATTCAATAGAGACGCATTTACCGATCATCTTTATGCTCCGTCAGAGACAACTGAAAGACCCATGCAGCAGGGAACCCAAGCTGATGCGGCCCGCTCTCTGATATCGGGAGATGTCGAATCCCAGCCGTCGACATCAACATTTGCAATTTTCCCTGCCGCGCTGATTCACATTCAGCAAGAAGAAATAAGATTTCAAAGGACAAATAACAGGAGAAGAGGAAAAACTGCCATCGTGACTTCGTTTCCCTGCGAACATCAGCAGACGGAGATTTCCACTCGGAAAAACAATCCAGCAAAAAAAGAAAAGGATTTTTCAGACCCCTACAGTTAAAAAATCAAATAGGTCTAAGAAAAAGAAGAACGAAGATGTCGCATCCTAAGAAGGGCAAACAGATGAAGCCCGCACATTTTGCAACTATTTATACTCAACATCAACCGAGGGCTGGATTCAGTGCCTTTCATGCAAAGGGTTGGCCCATGAGTCTTGCAGCAATGTCGAGCAAGACTATTTGGTTTGTGACTGTTGTTTGTACCAAATAGAATAATATATTTCAATATTTGAGTGAAATCAAATGTAGATTTCGTAATGGTGCGGTGTTGTACATGCTTTCTAATGGGTACCCGGTTTTACCCGACGGGTAGGGTAAAACCGGGTACTTTGCATTCTTCTATAAAACATGTTATTCTTCGTAACCAAATTGGTTTTTTCGGCAACTCGACTTATGTTTTCATAGTTCAAGGTTCACTGAAGACTGCTGACGGTGAGTGCATTTTTTTTTGCTTTCTGATTTTTCATACCAAGCCAAATACGAAAAGGTACCCGGTTTTGCTCTTCCCTGCGCAACAGAATTCCTATGAAAGCTCTTACACGAGTCATTTGAGAATGTTTGCGTAGGGAATGTAATTTTTCGGTGGTTGAAAAGAAATTTTCGAACTCGTTGTATTGCTGTAAAATTATTTTTGAGCGAGTAAGTAGTCCTGTGTGAACTGAATTGAACTTTCTTTATACGTTTAACGGGCAAAGAAGTTTTAATCATGAGCACAATTTACTATGTAAGGAAGATATCTGTTTTTAGGAGAAACACAAGGAAAATTGTCGTATCACGCGTATGTATACTAGAATATTTGTTTTAAAGTCACGCCTTTCTGTGAAAACTGTTAAAATTTTTCATTATCACTTTTAGCCGTAGGATCAATGAGCTTTTAAATAAGATATAGCTTAACATATGGTAAACAATGAAAAAAGGATAATTGTTTGCAAACAATGTGATAAGAACGATCATCATAATAATTATATAGATATGTGCAGCAAAACAGATGCATGGAGACAGTATTTGGCTCTAACATGGGAGATTATTCAACTGAAGTTTTACCGATCATAATACCGTCTGGTATTTACTCAACACAATTTTTTATAGCTCGTACTTTGTTCCTACGAAAATTAATCTCTTGTTTTTATAATACAAATGTTGACTTTTCCTAAAAAAACTGGCAGCAACTCCTTTAAAAATTTATCCTCATAATTATTTTACTAAAGCTCTGTCGATGGAGCAGAAAAATTTGAATCACGTGTGTTGTTACACGAGTTTGACATTTTTCAATCGGGGATTTGAAACAGTAACTTTCGAACCTGGGAGGAGAGGGAAGAAAGGTAATCCGAGGCTAAGTGCCTTATAGGAGGGGGAAATTATTTTGAAGGAAAGTCAGAGAAATAGGGTACAAATCCTCATAACCTTAAAATATACTACTTTTTAGAGACCTGGCTTGTCACTTACCATTTCTTTTTCATTTTTTACCGCTTTTCTTTCCAGCTATGAGTTTCAGTTTGTACCCCGAGATAAGGAATGTAAACTATCAACTATAAAAACGGAGTGTTACCTATGAAAACTACGCGCATTCGTCTAAGTTTGTTGAAATCTAAAATCGTTGATTCGTCATGTGTTGGAAATACTTACTTTTTTTGTTTGCTCTGAGGGAGAGAGGGAGAAGGATGGTGGGTAAAAGATGGCAAAAAGGGAAATTTGAAGGGGCTGGAGACCACCTGTAGCGTCATGTCTGATACGTAGATAATTTCTGGGACTTTGAATTAAAAAACAAAGTTTCCTTTTCACGTCTCCAATTTTGTTCGATTATACGTATAACATTTGGTAGTATTGAAAAAAAGAGAAAGGGTATTTTAAGTACTTTCAGGTACCCATTAGCGTCAATTTCTTTGTCGTTATCACACAGTAAGCGATCAGTAAATTATACAGGAAAACGACGCTAACGAGTTCTCTTTCAAAAAACATTTTTTCGGTTTTTCCCACCAGCTGCGCCGTTCAAAAGTTGAAAGAAATACAGGACGTAAGGAAAAAGCACTTCATATTGTTAGAAACCATCCAAAACAAACTTATTACCTTAAAATGCTTTTAGAAAACACTTCACAGATATACACCGAAGAACTAAAGCATTATGGCCATCTGCTTAATATGACTTTGGTACTCCACGTGCCGCCAAAACAGATCTACCCTGCGAGGCATGTACGCCTAAAGATTTCTAAATGTGTTGTGATGTACACTGAAGTGCCAGAAAAACTGGTACAGACGAGCTTATACAAAATACATAGCAACGTCACCTATGCAAGTACTCGGTTGCGTCCGCCAGTGCGTATATAAAGCGATAGACATCCTTGCCAGCTGTCAGAGCTGTTTTCGGCATGAGAATGACAAGTAATAACGGTTTAAGCGATTTTCAACGCGGTGTCATAGTTGGCGCTCATGAGATGGGCCATAGTATTTCGGAGGTAGAAATGAAGTTCGGATTTTTACGGACGACCATTGCAAGGGTGTACCGTGACTACAAGAATTCCGCCAAAACCTCCAACCTACGATACTAAGTGTGGCCGTAAAAATACATTGGGTGAATGTGACCATCGTCGGCTGTTAAGAATCATTTCACGCGATAGGCGTGCAACACTCTCGCAGGTATCATTGGAATTCAATGCTGGAGCCTCAACAAGCATCAGCGTCCGGACTGCGCAACGTACCCTACGTGATATGGGCTTTGGAAGCCGAAGCCTAACTAGAGTCCCCTTGATGGGTGCACGACACAGGGCTATGCGCCTCGCTTGGGCAGGGAAACACCGCCACTGAACACTTGATGACTGGAAACAAGTAGCCGGGTCTGACGAGTCGCGTATCCAACTGTATCGGGTCTGGCAGATGGAAGGATTCGTGTGTGGCGCAAACCCCATGAAGCCATGGATCCCGCCTGTCAACAGGTAACTGTACTGGCTGATGGGGGTCCGTAATGGTATGGGGTGTGTTTATCTGGAGTTCACTGAGACCCCTGGTACGTCTGCAAACGTCTGTGGCCGCCCAACGCTATGTGCGCATCCTTTCTGACGAGGTACACCCGTTCATGTCCTGCATTCATGCTGATGGGTTGGGCCTGTTCCAACAGGACAATGCACCTCCACACAAGTGTCGAGACGCCACATTATGGTTAGAGGAGCATTCATCTGAGTTTGGGGTGTTGCCATTCCCACCCAAGTCCCAGATTCGAACGGGATATAACACATTTGTGATGCCATGCAACGCGCTATCGAACACAGGAATCCGAGACCTCGGAATACACCCGAATAGTGGAACGCTCTGCAGGAAGTATGGTGTGCATTGCCTACAGCATATTTCCAGAAGCTAGTGAAGTCCATACCCCATCGTATTTCTGCAGTCATGCGCTCCCGTGGAGGACCTAGCAAGTATTATGCTGGTGTACCAGTTTTTCTGGCACTTCAGTGTATATTCTGATTTTAGTTTCATTTTTAGATCCTTTTCCTGTGAAAATTTGAGGTTGTTTTCTTTTACACTTTCCAAACTTAACGTGATATCTTCTCTTACATGAATGAGGTTGGTAACAGTTTTGATGTCAGAGAAAGTGACGCATGAATGTGATAAGTACGATAGATAAAAAGGACTATACAGCAGCTGCTTAGTGTATGTGTATGTGTGTAGATGTTCGGATCTGTGTTAAGCGAGTTTATACGATAGATAGTTAAGGTATAACATATATAGCAGTGCTGTGTTGTGGATGTCATCATTTGTTGCCTAGACCAAAAAAGGTTATCGTAAGTTTGGCTTCTGCATATGTTTCGTCTGGCCGTAAATCATCAATTTAGAGCTATTTCGTGCATCTATTGCATCGTATTCTCATTTAGTTCAACATTTTCTAGTCATGGTTTTAGACATAGCGTAACACCAATCTCGCACACGATAAAGGGTTACGTTATATTGGCGCCTGAATTCCCTCGAACAGATTTATAGAGGAAGCCAGAAATGGCAATATCACTGATCCTCTCGGTTTCTTTGACCACCCTAGATATTATGTTGTGCATAATAATACTCCAGAAAATACTCCACGCACTCAGCGTTATACTGTACCTCATAATTCTCCTGTAGCACTGTACGAGGCCTGCGGTTCAGATTTACCGGACAGTGAATACACAAGGTACGAAAATTATGTTCCGCCTACTTCAACTGCAGTTTCTCAACAACAATTCCCTCCCTCCACCACCCCCAGTAAGACGGAGCAGCATTCTTGGTCATTATGTACCTCATGCGGGTTTCATTGTATTCAGTGGAAACGGTGGGTCGCTTATGTTTCTTGAAGATCTCGAAGATCACTTCGATTTGTATAACGTTCCCGAGGATTGCCAAGTGCCTATTGCTGGCACAGAAAGTGGCGCTGGATGAACCCAGAGGGCTCTTATCATCAATTCAGGGCTGAATTCTTGGAAGTATTTCCCTTTGGCACAAATAAGGCCGGCCTTGTTCAACAACTGTTTTCCAGGCGACAGCGGGCGTCAGATAAACCCATCTCGTTTGCTTTGGAAACAGTTAGGCTTTATAAATTATGAGATCCCGCTGCAGTCGATTCTCATATTATTGACACTTTACTACAGCAGCTGGACCCCTAACTGCAGGATGTTTTGGAAGTTAGACGTCCTGTCACAGTTCACGAGTGCCTGAAGCTCATCCGAGTTTTAAAGGAACGTCACAGCAAAGGGCAATCTTCACAGAACAACCCATTACCTCAGGTCCAAGAATACCGCCAACCTAGGCAGGTCCAAGAATACCGCCAACCTACGCAGGTCCAAGAACCTCCTCTTCAATGACAGATTTATCAGCAGTCTAAACAGAACTTTCCACAACAAGAACAGTTTTTTAATCAGCCCAGACAGGCTGCTTATCAATCGAAAGTGGATAATTCCTATCAGCAGACTAGATACGTGCGGCCGCATCGACGGGTACCAGAGGTGCGACATCCTGACTTTACACCTGTGAATCAGAACAACAGCCAAGTTTCTCGTCCCCGGGATAATGATTACCCGGTGTACCAAACATATCCTAAACGCCGTGCTGGGAGTGTGGGTGGGATGGGGTGCAGGGAAGGCCTGGTGACACTAACGCTGTCTCTCCTGCACGTTATTACAACTCAGCACATTCTGGGGCTTCTGCAAATTTTAAAGATCGACCAAGACATGCTAATCAAATTCACTCCAATTTAAACTTCCGCAGGAGGTAGATAGGTCGATTTTATCTCCTTGCATATCTGAAGACCTCAAACATCTGTTTTCAGTCATTCAAGTCCCGCAGTTGCCAACTGTTCTTGTCACTTTGGATCAAGTGGTGGTATCCACAAAGATAGATTCTGGATCTGACATTTCTGCATTATATTTTGTTTTTGTGCCGCTACCTTTCCAAATGCTTGTCTCAAGCTCTCCCAGCAATGTCTGCGAGGTGCCGACAATAATATGTTTTCAATCTCTGGCTCAGTCCATTTACTTGTCAAGATCGGCAAGGTTCAACTTTCACATACATTTCTCTTGCTCCAAGATTTACCCGTTGATTGCCTTCTGGGGGTGGATTTCATTAAAATATTTAAACTTACGCTTGACTTTGAGCATGGGCTAATCTAAATGCCTGAGGTTAGTCCTCCCACCCTAGAAAAGCCTATTGATTTTTCTCCAGTACTTGTGAGCGAAAGATTGTTACCTGAGCACAAGAGCCAACTTGGTCAGGTTTTAAACACCCAACCATTGTTATTTTCAGACAAACCAGGGTTCACACAGGTGGTGTATCACAATCACACCATTGATGCGGAGGGGTTAGTCCCATAGCATATAAGCCTTAGCCATACCCGAACAAAAAAATAAGCTGAGTTCCAAAAACAAATTCAGGATATGCTCCATTCGGGGATTATCAAATAATCACTTAGCCCTTGGGCAGCACCTGCTTTTCTTTTTCCTAAGGGACAATCTGGGGAGTATCGTTTTGTGGTAGATTATCGGAAAGTAAATTCTGTGACTAAAGATATCAGTTACCCGTTACCCATAATAAGCGATATTCTCCAGGATTTATCATCAACAAACTAGTTAACAACTTTAGACTTGGCTTGCGGATACTGGCAGGTAGCTGTCCACCCTAATTCAGTGGAGAAAACTAGATTCATTACCCCGTTTGGAGCGTATGAGTTCCTGAGAATACCTTTTGGATTGACCTATGCACCCGCAACCTTCCAACGCCTTATGGACTCAAGCTTACGTCTTGTGCTCGCGCCTAATGTCCATGTCTATCTGGATGACATTATTATTTCTTCTGAGACTTTTGAAGAGCATCTGTCTCTCTTGCACCAAATTTTTGAATTTTTACATAATCCGGGTTTGACATTAAAACCTGTCAAATTTGACGGGACGAACTGGTATATCTGGGATTAAAAATCACCCCCAATGGTCTTCTAACTGATGAATCAAAGGTTAAGCCAATTTCTGAATTCCCGAGCCCTAAGTCAGCAAAAGAGTTGTCTCGATTCTTGGGCATGACCGGGTGGTATTATTAGTTCGTTCCGGGGTGCGCTACTCTATGCAAACCCTTATTTGCGTTAAAACGAAAGTTTAGACACTTTGTTTGGTCCACGGAGGCAGAGTCTGCTTTTAATACTCTAAAACATGCTTTAGTTTCACCACCTGTGTTAGCCTTTCCTTACCATGCAGAAATGTTTTATATTTATATTGATGTTTCAGGTGTTGGTCTGGTTGCTGAAGCAAACTCTGCGAGGGTATCCTATTGCATATGCCTTTCGAACTGTTAACAAAACATAACGTAACTACTTTGCTACTGAGCGAGAATGCTTAGCTATTTTGTTCGCAGTTACAAAATTTAAATGCTATCTGAATCACTTAACTATCAATGTCATCACGGATCATTCGACATTACAGTATTTAAATACTGCTAAGAATCTTTCAAGTAAACTTCTGAAGTGGACACTTAGGCTTCAGGAAATCAATGTGGAGATTAAGTATCGCCCTGGCAAGTCTAACCAACTGCCAGATGCACTGTCTCGCTGTCCGGTTAGTTCTGGTGGCGAAGCGGATACTGAACCTCCTCCCTATTTCTGATCTCTGAAATCACTTCAAGGGAGCAGATAATTTCTGAGCTGCCGAATGTTCTAGCTTTTGGGGAAATTTATAATTTTTTGCTCGCTGGTTCTTCTGCTAGAGTGAACCCTCTTTAGCGGGTCGTAGTCTAAATTATGAGATCATCGATGGTATTTTGTATTACAAAAAAATTGTGAATTCGAGGGCTGAATATCGCCCTGCGATACCGCAGTCTCTCCGCATGGCTATGTTACACGAGTTTCATGACATTCCCCTTCCCGGCCATTTAGGCATATGAAAAACTCGTGCTAAGCTTAGAAACGCAGCCTACTGGCCGGGCATGTACGATAGTATACTCGCATACATTCGCTCTTGTGAGTATTGTCAAAAGGACAATTATGATAACAAACGACCGCCCGGGCACCTTATTTCTAGTTATAGTAATTATGTTTTTGAAACCATATCTATAGATTTATTGGGGCCCTTATCCATTATCAACTAAAACTAAGTCTCGTTATATTGCAATATTTTAGTTGTCACAGACAAGTTTTCTAAATGGGTGGAAGCATTACCCTTTAAAGCAGCTACTGCTGATGTAATATGTGATACTCTTATACATATTATTTTTACTCGTTTTGGCTGTCCCCGTACCGTAATCTCGGAGCACGGGATTCAGTTCATTTCAGAATTATTCAAGCGAATGTGTGCGAGGCTCCAGATTAAACACAAATTTATCAGCCTATATTACCCTCAAGCCAATCCGGCTGAGCGTGTTAATCAAACTTTACTGAAGATGATCTCAACGTTCATTGGCAATAATCATGAGCGTTGGGACGAACATGTTGAATTGTTTTGCTTCGCCTTTCGCACATCTTTTCATGAGTGAACGCGGCTTACGATCGCTGAACTTTTTCACGGGCACAAGATTCGCACTCCCTTTGAAAATTTAACTGGCATTGTGGATGAAATTAACCAGCTACTAACACCTGAGTTTGTAAAGTAACTGGCAGAAAAAGAACGAGCTGCTATCATTCGAGCTCAGGTAAATCAAGCTCGCCACTATAATGCAAAAAGGAGAGAACCAGATCTCGTAGTTGGGGATCTGGTATTGTTAGAAACGCATTTTAAATACCCCGTTGCGCATATGGTTGTGAGAAAATTTGCACCCTTATATGAAGGCCACGTTGAATTACTGGAATTGTACAATAATGTAGTATTAAAGAAGCCAGATTGCTACCTACAGTCTGCCCATGTGCAGCAATGTAGAAAATTCTATGTTCGAGATATTGCTGCAGTTATCAACCCTAAGTCTCGTAGGAATCCTCAGGCAGAGGGTGGGACTCCTTCACAAGCCTGTACTGTTGATGATGGAATTATTGACCCCCCTGTCCTGTCCGATTCTCTACCTTACCTTCGTCCAAGCAGCTTCTTTTCACGATTCTCATTCTGACATTCTCCCATTCACTCGGGGTGCTACAATCATTTCTACTCCTCCATCTCCTGCCTTCTCAAGACACGAGAGATCATCTTCAAGTACTTCCAGTTCCTCTAGGTGTTCTTGTCATGTGCAACGATGTTCATTTTCATCTGCTTCTCACAAATCAATTGCTCCTTTTACTTCTTCACGCATGGTGTCCCCGTTTGGTCCTACGTACTTGTATAAAACATTAAAAAGACAAATAACCGAGTTTCGTCTTCTTCACATAGCTTTATCACTTCTGTACCCAAGAGAGCCGTACCTCTTGTTTACACTGATTCATCAGACACTATAGTTGAGGTTCTTCAGTCTCCAGGGGAGAAAATCCCTGCTTCTGTTCGAGATTACCTACTTTAGGAACATTTTGTCAGTCTACAGCAAGACAAAAACTCCGTTTCACCAACTGTGTACAGACCTAGCAAGCGTGCGCAGCCTGAATTTCCCCTCCTGTTTCGCACAGGCACAGTGCAGCTTCAAGTATTAGTTCGCAACCCAGAGGAAGAGTTCATCCTTTGTATCCGCCTGGATTCCGTCCTTGGAATCTCCGCTCGGGGCTGACGGAGCCAATGCCTGCATCGACTATCCTTCGTCGTTCACGCCGTTTCTTCGCCCGCCAAAGAAACTGCCTGATATACAGTCGTCTCCGATTCATGGATCGTCTCCAAGTTAGCCTGAAACCTCCTTGAGTCAGGCTGGAACCTTCTTGAGTCAGCCTGGAACCTCCTTGCGTCAACCTGATGATCCCGCTTCTTCCGGTCAGCTTGTACTGCAAAGAAGGAAACCTGTCACATCCCTGCGATCCAGTGATTCTCGACGTGTACCTTTGAAGCGTGAAGCTTCAAGTGCACCGTTGTCACCCCGACAACAAATCAAGCGTATTGCTACGCAAATCTTTTTCGCCCCTAAAAGGTAAATTGTTCCAATTTTTTTATTATTACAATTGACTTTGTCAATACCCAGGAACTGTTGCTGCATAGAACCTTGCTCTATAGAAAAATTATTTACTGGAACATTTGCTCGATGTTTCTCAGTGATATGTACACAGAACGTTTTTACGATGAAAGAGTTTTTTTACCACTAAGCCACTTGATATACGACATTTTTTGTGCAAGTGCTTAAATTTGTTTGAACTTCAATAGCACTCATCAAATCTTGCTTTTTGCTGCCAGCGTGGCGAAATTGCAACACATGCCTTGTCTCCTTGTCAGTCAGCTAAGCCTTCCCACTATGATGAAACTTTTCGAAACTGTCATGGAACTTCTCATGGAACTTTTCGTCATGAGTTTGATATCAGCCATCGCCTTTCTGTTGATATCTATAGATGCTTAACTCCAAGGGTAGGGTTTTCCAGGGTTTCCCCTATCCCATCTAAAACTCGATGTGCGAATGCATGGGAGTAGGCAGAAGTCGGTCCTGGCCGCCAAGTGTTCTATTAAAGGTTTTTGTGTTGTTCTATGATTAACCTTTTTGTGCTTGACACTTGTTCCGTTGTCGTGTTTTTTGCTGCAAAGTGCAGTTTTGTTCAACAAACTAAATTTAAAACATGTTTCCTGTGCTCAAATGTTCTAGGTTCAGCTACCTTAGTTTGAATATTTTGTCTTCCCTGTTGACGAATGTGTAAATTAACTCAACGCTAAATCTATTGTAGTTTTTGTTTTTTGCATTACGCAGTTTTTTTACTACTATGGCACTTCTTGCATGTGTATTAATTAAAGCTGTTCGCACGTATTATTGTGGCAAAAATATTTAGCACGATTTGCACCTATAACATTTATATATTTGATATTGTAGAGAAAGTTTACTATTTTTGCTATGGAAATTGGTGATATATTGAAATGTGTTTCTTCGTTCGACCTCTTGGTTTTCTGCACCGTATGTCAATGCATGTTTAGGATATTGGATAGATGTCATTTTATCTCATGATGCTGTGTTAGTATGTCTATGCGATATTTTCGATGTTTAGAGGATTAGTATACTGATTTGAAGTCAGCTGCTAGCAACTGTTCAGCGAATGTCTTCATTAATGAGTAAGTTCTTATCTGAATGACTTGCATGAATGACCAGATTACGTTTTGAATGGAGACCTCTACTAAATTGATAGGTTCTTGGCACAACAAAGACTTCAAGAAAAAAATACGAGGGAGATGATGTGACGTATATTCTGATTTAACTTTCATTTTTAGTTCCTTTTGCTATGTAAATTTGAGTTTGTTCTTTTTTACACTTTCCAAACTGAACGTGATATCTTCTCTCTCACATGAATCAGGTTGGTAACATTTTTGAGGTCAGAGAAAGTGATGTATGAATGTGATAAGAACGACAGATAAAACGGACGATACAGCAGTTGCTTAGTGTATGTGTGTGTGTGTGGAGATGTTCCATCATTTATACGATATATAGTTATGATATTATATGTGAAACAGTGCTGTGTTGTGGATGTCATCATTCGTTGCCTGGAGAAAACATAAAAGGTTATCGTAAGTTTGGCTTCTGTATATATTTCGTCTGGCTGTAAATCATCAATTTAGAGTTATTTCGTGCATCTATTGCGTCGTGTTCTCGTTTAGTTCAACATTTTCTTAGTCATGGTTTTTGACATAGCGTAACACCAATCGTGCACACAAAAAAGGGTTACGTTATAGTGTCTTGTCGCATTACCAGCAAATCTATTAACTCTTGCTAGCTTCGTGGTTGAGCCGCCGCAAATCGAATTTTTTGTTCCAACACAAACCACCTATGTTCGATTGTCTGGGGAATTAGAGTCCAGAGCAATGCCTGAAAGACTTTCTCGTGTTCCGGGAACCATTCTTGCCATGAAAGGATGTACCTGACGTGCAATGATGTTTAGGTACGTGGTAGACGTCATAGTTTTCTGCACATGAATGACTAGACCCAGGGTTTTCCAGCAAAATATTGTCCAAAGCGTTCAACTTCCTCCAGCGGCTTGTTTTCACCCCACAGTACAATTTGTTGCCAACACCTTCCCAGGCAAACAACGAACACGTACCTAACCGTCTACATGGTCAACAGGAAAGGAGATTCATCGTAGCTTGAGCACTTGGCCCGGCCTGTGGATACACAGCCACATTTTCAGAGGGTTCGTTGTACCGTGTGTTGTGTCCTATTACTCCCGTCACCAGCATTCAAATTACAGGCGAGATGCGCCACGGTACACATTCTGTTGGCTCGTACCATACCGGATAGACTTCGCTCACGTCTAGCATCTATGTGTCGTGGTCGTTACAGACGGTTCGGGGTTTTTTCCTCCTCAGACCATTTTCTTAAGGTAATAACTACGGCTGATCGTGATCACCCCACAAGCCCTGTCATCTCGGAAATGCTTTGACCCAGACGTCCGACCTTTAAATACAATTTGGCCTTTGTCAAAATCGCTTAAGTGGCCTTCCTTTCCCATTTGAAGAACAGGAGTAACACTATTTTAACAGAGCTCCGTATCAGGTGTTATTCATACCCTTTCATGATCTTCACACGCGCCGTCGTTTGCTTTACTTTGATTTGCGTAATGACATGCTGGTCACAATGTTGCAATTTCCAGGCAATTTGAAATAGTAGAGAGGCTCTTCGGTGTAATTTCCACGCAATTTTGGAATAGTAAGGCGAGAAAAGAAAAATGATAAAGAACTACAGCTGGTAAATTGAAGCGCAAAAAAAAAAAAAAAAAAAAAAAAAAAAACGAACGAGTGTAAATGTCAACGGATAATAAATCTTCATTAACGCCTGTGATTTGTCGGAAAATCAGGAAACGTTGGTTCTGTTTCCACTATAGAAGTTAATTTTTCTGAGGGGTTGGCTTCATGGTAGCAATGGAATACGGCATTTCGATGAAAATAAAGACACTAAAAGAATATTAAGAAAAACTTGAAGGATCCACAGGAACTAACATACACGCACGCATACATATTTCAGTACACACACATGTACGCTACCTTCTCATTAGCATCAGGACACCTACAAGTTTACAAATTTTGAGAAAATTTATTATGATGCGCTGACGCCTTTTCCCTTTATGACGACCTCTGGACTTCGCAGAATATTTTCCACCAGACATTTTGAGAATACCAGACGTTATGTTCCTCCATTTGCACTTACCCGACGGTCCATTTCATCCCAGAGATTTTTAAAAGGTTCAAGTCAGGACTCCGGGGGCTGAACAGTATAACTTTTCGACACTCATGTGCCCAAAACAATTTGAAACAAAGAGAGTGGTTTGAAATGGTGCATTGTTCCTTCTCCAAGTGCTTCCATAACTTTGGTAGTGCCTAAATGATCAGATAGTATTCATAGAGTTAAATATTCATCTTTTTGTCTAAAACGACTAACAGGCCCAACTATAACCACGAAAAACTGCTCCATGTCATCACGCAGCCTCCACCAAAATTCTCTGTGGGATGATATAGACCGGAAGGTACCTTTCGCCCGGTATATGATTTTCCCAGGAACGATCATCAGACTGTCCGACTGGAATACTGTGACTAGCCAGTCCAAAGCACAATTTTTTACTGGTCCAAGATTGACGTTCTTCTCACCGCGCTAATCGGTGCATAGCATTAGGCTAAGTGATTAGCGGTTTGTGGACGGCTGCTCGACCGCGGCAACCCATGACGTGCAGCATCCTGCGCACTGTACT
This sequence comes from Macrothele yani, assembly GCA_039090855.1. Taxonomy (NCBI): domain Eukaryota; kingdom Metazoa; phylum Arthropoda; class Arachnida; order Araneae; family Macrothelidae; genus Macrothele; species Macrothele yani. The sequence continues at coordinate 71,760,754 of CM076996.1, read as the reverse complement.
GGTGCTAATATCAGTTCCCATTGTTTCATACAGGGTTTGTGTGATTTGCGAAAATGTTGATTTGACTTCTGAGCGACAGTTCCTTGCAGATCTCTCCGATCACGTTCTGTTAGCTTCCGAGGCTTATCGGGTATTTTCTTGATAGATCCATTCTCCCGTTTACTTCGATTTGCATATCACCTCACCAGCCATCGACCTAGGAACATCAGTGCTGCCGAAATGTCACTTACGGAGCGATTGCTTACGTGTCACCCTGTTATCAATCAGCTCTGGTAATTAGTTAGTTCTGTAGATCGAGCCATTTTGCATTCACAGTCGCGCTATTTATTGGCGCATCATATACTTATGACAGTATATTTTTAATCGAGTCTGTAACGTAGGATCGGGGGGGGGGGTATACGGATATTTATGGTAGCGCATTGTGCATATTTATACAATACTGGCTATTAAAAGTGCAACACCGCGAAAGACAAGAAATATCAAAGCCACATTTATTGTACAAAAAGCTGATGATACAAGGGTAAATCAATTACAAATACAGCACTGTGAAACGAGAACACATAACAATCAGTATCTGGTGTAGCCACCATGGGCGGCAATTACAGCTGTTACACTGCCAGGCATTGAGAGGAAGGGACGTTGGATGTGTGTTTGGGGAATGTCCGTTCACGCAGCTTCGATACAATGCCACATCATGGATCACACGTGGTCAATTGGCAACATATCCAAGATCGCGTGGGCCAAGGAAAATGTGGCACATGGTGGCGATCCAGGAAGTATAGGACTTTGCGTGCTACATGCGGTCGCACATTATCCTGTTGGTAAATGGCACCAGACAGTCCCTGAAGATATGGTACAACAACAGGCTCCAACACGTTCTCTCACCGCGCTAATCGGTGCATAGCATCAGATTTATACATATGATATAGCATTAGATTTATACATAGCATATTTATACATATGTTGTGGAAATCTACTGAGCGTTAAAATTTTTGTGAAAAGAAAATTTGTATGGCATATTGTAACTGATTCTGATTTTAAATCACCACTATTCCTTCTATTGCTTATACTAACATCAGCTCTCTCTCTCTCTCTCTATATATATATATGCAAACGCAATTGCCGATTTTCCAATGCTCTGTTCGAAAGCAATTCTACGGAAACTGTGATTCTGAATCAAAATAAAGTGAGCAAAATTGAAAATGAATGAATGAAAAAATAGCCACCATATTTTTTGTAGATGAGTTCCATTCAGCGATTTTTCTTCTTTACAAGGAAACTATCGAATTTTCATCAGAATTTTAATCATTTATAAGTTCTTTCATGAAATTATTTTTGGCGCCAATGGAATTAGGGAGCATATACTCCTTCATTTTTCATCCACTTTCTAAACCACGTCTTTATCTTTTTTAACGCACTCATGTTCTTTCAGAGCACGTTGTTGTAGGGATTGTTAAAACTTACTGAAATAGCTTAGTTGCTTTTTGACAACGTGTTTCGCAGATTGTTATTCATAATGAATTACAACAGATCTTTCTGTAGAAGTGCAAAAGACACTTTCCCTTATATTGGTTCCAAAAAATAATCTACATGTCACTTTTGAGTCACTCGCGCCTGAAAACCAAGGTAATTGTGGAGAAGAGAATTTATTTCACTATTCGTAAAACTTCTTCATAGCCATCGAATAATTTGTCTCTAAATTTCTACCAACTAAAATTTTGCGTAATTCCAGAACCGCACTTATACTGTACAGTTAAAATTTTGAGAAGCTAGAAAATCAGAATTTTTAGAGAACGAAATGTGTCAGTTATTGCAATTTCTTTATTTACAGTTAGGCATTTTTCAAATCAAAATTACCATGCATTCTGATCTCCTCATGGACTTTGATTAAGGTTTTAATGAGTGATCTGGGAGAAATAATGTTCAATTTGCCACGCAGTAAAAATGTGATCAGAGTATAGAGGAAAATTATACAAATTAAGTAATGGCACAAAAGGGTACTATAATTTCTGTAAGATATTAAAAAGGACAACCACAATGTTAAATACTGTAGCTGAACATATAGTACTTTTCTGCATAGTTTTCGGTGATATCTTCAAAACCGTCATTAACATCCTTATATTGTATTTTTGTGCCGTTGCTTCTAGGCATTTGGATACAGCAAAAGTTCTAGCAAAATGCTGTGCAGATCAACAAAGTTCATGTTTCTATTTCCTTACTTCCTATCTTTCTATTTTTTCTATTTTTATTTAAAAAACGTAAAATGTCTAAAAGTAAAAATTTAAAGCAAATTTTCCACCGCTGATATTAATAGAAATAAATTAATGTATTTGCTTATTAATGCAGTTGAATAAAGGTACTGTAACGTACCAGGAGATGTGACGTACCTGCCAGAAGGACGCACACGACATAAAGGCAGATAGGAATCAGAATAAAATGTCCGCGTAGCTCAATTGGTAGAGCAACTTATTCCGGAATGAGAGGACCCGGGTTCGAATCTTGGCGCGGATAAAAATGACGGAGAAATTTACTTCATTATAGTACTTAGATTGCATTTGTTTCACATTTATGTTTGTGGCTACAATAAAATTCGTCTGGAGTTTCTTGCTGCCCAGTAATGAAAGGCTTCCGTAAAGTCAAAATCCTTTCTTTCTGCTCCATAAATAGAAATGGAAATTAATAAGTTTAGGTTCCAATATCTATCCTGTTACGTAGAGGAGTGTTTATCAGGTTCATCCCCCAAAATCCTCTCTCACAATCTGCCGTCTGTAATAGTAGGCATGCTCTTAAATCCTAGAACACTGCTAACAGTTGAATAAAATGATTTTAAACGATTTTTCGTTATAATATCTAAAACTTTCAGAAGGCTCAAATTTTGACGCATCTAATACATGAATGATTTAAAAAGCTTCCATTCACGGTAACTGTCTCTTCAGGTACAGTAATTTTTAAGTGATTATACGTCTCTACAATTTCTTTCTCCAGATATTTTAAGGACGCATCGGGTGTCTTCTCCGGAAAATATCTGTTTGAAAATGCTGGGTATATTTCAAACTTTTTAAGGTGGATGTCTAGTGAGTTTGGTCCCTATACTTCCAATGGAAAAAATTTCGACCAAGAGAAGAAAAATTTCCCGTACATCAAAACTGGCCCACTGATAAAAAAACATCCTGACTTAGATTCATTCTTTACCAGGGTGCCAAGTTGCTACGATTATCCACAGTTTGTTCATGGCTTCTTGGCCCTTAAGGTGGACGTCTAGTGATTTTGATCCCTATACTTCCAGTGAGAAAAATTTCGACCCTATTCCCTCAGCGAAGAAAGATTTTCTATACATCAAAATTGGCCTACTGATAAATAAACATACTAACTTAGATTGTACAATCAGTGTTTTTTCCAAAACAATTCTCTGAACTATATTAGAAATCAATAACTTTGCTTCGATGTAGTTATGATACTTGCTTACAGATGGCGCTGCTCTTCGTTACCACTACATCGAAATAAAGTTATTGACTTTTAATATAGTTCAGAAAAGATTTTTGCAACACACACCGATTCTACAATCGAAATTAAGATGTTCTTTATTAGTGGGCCAATTTTGATTCCTTCGCTGAGGAAATAGAGTCAAACAATTTTCCATTGCAAGCATAGGGAGCAAAGTTACTAGGCGTCCACCTTAATGTGTTTAAACCTCTCAGCTAAGTTTTCCAGAAGGTTATGCATGAAATTTAACTTTGTTCAGATGGTATCTTTCTTTATATCCATCTGTTATAGAATAACCTTCGAAGTTATTTGTAACTAATGGCGCAATAGGGCAATAAATAATTCTTTATTTGTCCCTAAACCCATGGAAGCCACCCTAGTGATCTCACGAACTTACGTTTCACGGACAATGGTTAGAAAATAATCTACATTTCTGACCAGTAGTCCGAGTTGGACGCGGACTCAAGTCTCTGATGCGACATAAGTAGTATTTTGTCTTGCGGCGCTGGCTTTCCCAACTCCCTGAAACAATTGGTTCTAAAGTGGGGACAAGGGACTGCTTATAGCTCTGAGAGTTGCTAACGGTAGTCGTTGTGCCTCCCACCAAAACAGACAAACAACGATAGTCAAAGTTTTTGTTCTTTGTATTTTTTGAGATTTAACGACCACAGTGAGCTACCACTCAATGGGCTATGGGCAGTCACCCGTCCCTAATTTAGGGCCCCTCGTTCCAGGGAAGGGAGATAGCTAGGACCGTAAGACAAGCACAACATCCCTGCCCCACCGGGATTCGAACCCGGACCCCTTTCGGACGAATGATCAGAAGCCATCGCTTAGACCACTGCGCCACCGAGGCGGCAAAGTTTTTCTTTCTTTTTCTTTGTCTACTGCTCAAAATAATTAGGAGAGCAAGTGACTTTTGCGGCATTATGAAAGCCAATTGTGTGATTTCTTACCAAAACGTGAAAAAAGCAAGAGGTGTGTGTCGTAGACAGCCGAATCATGCATATCCTTATGCAAATTAGCGCCCCTGACGTCGGAATGCATAAATCACAGATTGGAATAAAAACGAAGGTTTTCCAGGAACTCCCTCATTCTTCTGCGTTTATTGTGACATTTCTTTTCTTGAAGTCTTTGGTTCGAACGATGTGTCAACAACGTGATTTACCGGAATCAACGGCGTGGAGAGCTATTGGCAACCTAAAAGCAGATCAAACACAGCTGGTTGTATCAAAAGCCATTGGAGTGTCACGAAGTGTCGTTTCCCGACTGGACTACGGGATGTGTTCGAAGAAACCAAGATCAAGGCCGTCGACGATCGACTTCATCAAAGGACGACTGTTACCTGTAAAAGCCCGTTGGAACAGGAAGCAGGTTGTCAAATTAAACTGTCCACAATCGCCTTCACCAAGGTGACAAAGTTCCCCTATTCATGGAACAGGACGCGGGTTGTCAACTTAAACTTACGAACTGGAGGACATGCTGTTGACATTATGGTACCAGATATCCCAAGATACATATTACCACCTCATCGAATCGATGCTCCGCCGAGTGGCCGCTGTTTTGCGGGCTAAAGGGATCCTACAGCTTATTAGGTAGGTGGTAATAATGTAATGGCTCATCGGTATAAGTATCGGAGGACGTACGGATCTGTTCTTCATCCGAAACGGCTGTCTGACGGCCCATAGATATGGAGACGAGGTTCTCAGACCTATTGTCATGCGGTATGCTGAAGACGTCGGCGGTTCGTTCCTTTCCATGTACGATAACGCTCGACTTCATAGAACTCGGATAATAGACAACATGCTTCAAAATAAGAGAACTGAGCGTATGGAGTGGCCAGCAGGCTACCCTTACTTAAATCCAATTGGGTGTACGTGGGGGACACTTGGCAGACGCATTGTAGCTTGGTGGGCACATCCGTTGACTCTTCATGAACTGTAAAGTGCCTTCAGTGAGAAGTTGCAAAGATACCCCCAAAATATCCTCGATAATCTCATCGATTAAATGCCACGTCAGTGTTTAGCGGTTTTATCCGTTCCAGGGAACCACACACCCTACTAAACGTCAGTTACGACCTTCAAAAATGTTTTTTTTATTGTTGTACAGATATGACTCTTGTATAGGATATCGCATCATGTGCATTAAATGATAATATTGCATGAAAATTCGCTAATGTGCGTTTTCTTACCCATACTGTTGAATATTCTACTTTATCTTATATAAAAGCAACATTTTTATGTAAGATACAGTAAATCTAAATATAATATTTAACAACGTCAGTCGCACATGATTTTCTTTACAATATCTCTTACTCCCCTAATTCTTTTGAGCAGCGTGCAACCTACGTCCAAAAAGTTCCACGGCTGACGCAATAAAGAATATAAAAAAGTACCATACTCATAATTAATGCTGGCCACCTTCAAAATACCGCCCTTATGAATCAACACACAGTTTACAGTGTTTCTGAGGATCCTGAAAACAGCTTTGGAAGGCATTTTCCGGGATGTACGCAAGTTGTTTTGTCATGGCTACTTGGATAGATGTAATGTCTGCATTATATTGTGAGTGGGAACCTCTCCATTCAGCGCTTTGTTGCTTGGTTTGTGGATCATACTGCTGGCACCATGTTCCATCTGCAATAATTCTGGAGCAAAAACCAGGATCCTCAGCTTTAGTGCTCAGTAGATTAGAACAGGTCAATGAACGAGCCTCCGTTTGGTCATTATTAAAATGCGGGGTACGAATCTGGCTTTAAGGTTTCGTTTTTCCAGATCCTTGCACAGAATCTCATGACAAATAGACTTACCGATACTCACCGACTCAGTCAAAAGTCTCACTGTAATTCGGCGATCTTTCTTTAACTGATTCCGTAGCTCTTCGATCTTTTCCGCTATCCGCACACTGGAGGGACGCCCAGATCTCGGATCAACATCAAAGAATTCCTGCCAGTCACGAAACCCTGCATACCATTCAAAAACTCAGCTGTCTGATAATGCTGTGTCTCCATATGCTTCTTTTAACATTCTGTAAGTTTTAGTAGCTCATTTACCAAGTTTCCAACAAAAGCGGCTGTAGATGGGAATTAAGGGAGTATTTTATGATTAAGGATGTTTATTCTCTGCTCTTCTATGGATAAAATGAAATGAGAGAGAACTCTTGATATGACTCCCTTGATGCCCGTCTGCCGCCTGTCGGTACCCGTATACATTGGTTTCCATCTGTTCGCCGATTGGCCAAGGAATGCTGCCTTCTGGCATATACGTGACATTTTTATCCCACTAGTGTTACGTCAGCTATGCGGTCAGTCCTGAAAATTATTGGACTTAGTTGTAGATTTGAACTTGGAATTCCATGAATCAATTGTTGGTTTCCGAAATATTAAACATAACTTCCTGAACAGGAAGAAAACATCTGAGAGAGTGATAATTTCTGCCAACTGCCTTTGGCTAACCATATTCTTGTCTTCAGTTAATATAGAGACAAACATTTTCAGTTTTCTTTGATTACTGCATCTCAGCACTCCAGTGACAATCGCCCTATGGCCAATTTGGACAAATTTCTTTTTGGCTGATATCTAAGATTTCTGTCCAATATTTTAACCTCCTTCTGTGGCTGGATGTCTGAATGAAATATACATATATTCTTTTCAGTATCCCTTGGGATTTCATGAGGTAGGTAGGGTACAGAACTAATTGCTTGAGAACTAGCCAAAGCTTGCCTGTGGCCTACACAAGATATCACTTCTGGCTTTAACAGTGATGTGATAGTTGAACGTACCTGATTCATTATACTGGCCCCATCAGTAGCTGTTCCAGGAAGATTGTTTTCATTCAGCCCAGCTATGCATAACATGCTACTCAATGCCGTATTACGATCTTTGGCTGAATATACATCAAGATCTTTGAACTTAAAGAAAGATGTTCTGAATAAGCCTTCAAGGAGATACTTTACTTAAGTCATAATGGTCAGCACTGACGAATTATCAATGCTTTCATATAAGGCAACTGAAAACCACGAGGAGACCTGAATTGAAGATATATCTTCTTGGATTACATCAGAAAGTCTTGCTGCGTATCTGTTAGGCTGTCAAATCTTTCATAGTATGTGTTTGTATCATCATTTAATGACAGCAAATCCTACATATCTAAGTCAATGAACAATTCTTTCAGCGATCTAGATTTTTTAGTTGGAAAATGCTCTTTGGCCTGCAGATAAACAATATTCATTGCTGAATTTATTGCACTTTCTTTCTTTGAAGTAGCTGCAGTAACTGCATGATTCTCCTGTTTTTTATTGGAACTATAACCATACCAATTACAGCAACACATGGGAAATTTATGGTACTGAGTGTTTTTCATGGTTTTTCAGTGTTCTACGATTTCATTGTTTCTTGCAAGGCCGGGAACAAAAAGTATGCCATGATTAAAAATTTCGAATTTTGAAGCGTTTCATTCTGATGCACATTCATGTTAATAAAAGCAACACACATACAAAAAGAATAACAAGAATAGACAGCTAGTTTTTCTTATCAATAAAACAATCCACATTTGTGCCATTAAAAAACAACACAAAATTGAATCTTGTTCTCCCCATGCCATTTTTTGAATTGTGACATGAGATAATTAGGTCTGACGGATGTCGAACAAATTTGATATTGGTCGTTCAACTAGTGTAGTCAGGATCTGCCATGAGAAAGTGAATGACAAAGAAAAGATATTTCTGCAATTGAATTGAAATAAAATAATATTCAACACCAATATTGCTCGCTATTTAATATAATTAAGGGAAAACTCGCTGAGTTTTCATTTCCATGGGATACTTTTTTTTTGTCTGTTGTATCCCGAACAGTTCCCGGAAAAGGGTTCCACTTGATAGAAGTGCCTATCGCGGCATATTTATTAACCGTGGTTCCCAGATTTCTCTCCATGACAAAAAACCCACACTTCAGTATAAAATGGTGCAATCGCCCATTTAATCTTTATGTCAAAATGATAAGCTTACAAAACCAATGTATTTAACGATTTTTTTATTTGAAGTATATTTACCCTTTAACCGGCTGGAATAAATTAACTCGGGGTTAGCAAAATGTGTTGAAATCAGCTGGAACGATTATAATCGGTGTCTGAAAAATGGGTCGAACGCAGCTGGAACGAGGGAACCTGAGCATCAGAAAGCATTGCTTTCCCCTCAGCTTTGCTACTCAAAGTGGTCATTTAAGGGGATGATTGACACTAATCCTTTCTGATTGTTTACCTTCTAAAATGGCTATAACAACGGTGACAAACCTAAGGAAGGAGAGAGAAGATACTTGTGTCACTTGTTCCTTCCCAATGGCATAATGTCCGCGTCACGGGGTACTAGCCCTTTCCATCATGCTTTGGGTCATGGAACAGATAATAAGACAAGAGAGCCCTTATTACTCCATAAAGATTTATGGTAATAACAGATGGGATGAGAGGGGGAAACGATTTATTTTGACGTAGCTTAAAGAAAACCTGGCCACTATATGAACATTTCTACTTGCAGAACACAAAAACGTTTGACACCATTTGGTTCAGGAACATCGGTCGCTTCATTTCGCTCTGTTAGGCAAATTCTGGTTATGCTCATTTGATATGCCTAGCTATTTATCCATCTTGCTGTATAATATCTATGACGGTAAAGTGGTTTTGAGGCATTTAACGTTGCTCCTTTCTTCACCAGGTGGAAATCGTTGATTGAAAGATCAGCTGAAAGTTTCTCTTTATACTGCCTTCTGTACGGTGGTCCACTGTGAGGGTTTGTGGGATGGTCCCCAACACTTTGCTTCCCAACGGTGTGGAGAAATACTGACAAACATGTTATTTATTTTCGGTGCAAAGGTTGACTGGCTTCCACCCTGCAATTGGGTTAGTTTTGTGCTGAGTACAGATCTAATCAATTGTGTGCAAAACGTGATCGGTAAAATTCTGATTTAGTTGATAGTTGAAAAACTTAATTCACTACATGTAAAATTTAGTTGATTTCTAGTTGTTATTTCCGTTTATTACTTGAATTTATCATTATTTTCTACCCTTAAGCTCGAATCAACAGTAAGTGCATCGTCAGAAACATTTTTTCTCAAGGTGAAAATTAGTATATTGTTCGATGTCTGAGTTTTTGGAAAAATGACCCAAGGTGCAAGTTGTCATGTTTAGTTTCTAGGGTGTCGCGTCAATGCGTCGCCTGCAGCACTGGTAGCGCAGTGGTCTAAGTGCTGGCTGCTGACCATTCGTCTGAGATGGGTCCGGGTTCGAATCCCGGTGAGGCATGGATGTTGGGTATGTGTTATGGCACTGGATCTCTCTTTTTCCTGAGAACAGTGGCAATAAATTAGAGACGGGCGAATGCCTATAGTCCATCGTGTTGCTCACACTGGTCCTAAACCTCCCCTCCCCAAAATCAAACTATCGAGCCTGGCCGATTTTGTCTCGTTCCCAACATTTAGTTACGTACAAATCGTATACAGGAAAGCTTACATCTTGAAGTTGTGTTCCGTCTCTCTCTCTCTCCTGTAAGAACACTTCTTCTGCTTTAAATGCTGTAATGTTGATTTGCTGAAAGAACTGTGTAAGATTTCAGACATCACTACATTTGTCCTTTCGATCGTCAGCTGATCTGTCTGTCCTCCCGCGGAAATTATATTTCCGCTTCTAACAGCCACATAAGAAAATTTTTGACTAACAGAGACAGGCATACATATAATATTATTGATGTCTGTTCCTTCGTCTGTCCGACCATCCATCCGCAGAAAATATATCTCAGCTTCTAATGATTAGACTGAAGAAGTTTTTTGTGACTTACAGAGACAGGCATGCGTACAAGTGTATTAGTGTCTCTTATTTCGTTTATTCGCCGCTTGACTACCCACTTTCAGATAGAGTACTTCCGCTTCGAAATGTCAGATTATGAAGTTTTTTTCTCTGTTTTATAGAAGAAAGCATGAGCACGAGATTTCAGATATATCTCTGTCGATTCATCCATTCTTGAGTCTGTCTGTCCGTCCGTTCTCAAAAATTACTTTTCGCTTATAACGCGCAAGTGTCGTTTTTTTATGTACCGATAGGCAAAGGGAAGGAAAAACCTTGATATCCCCAGAATTCCTGTCTCTGTCAGCCACATAAATAATAATTTTTCCGCACTGCTAATTAGGAGCAGAGATATCATTTCTACGGTCGGAAAGATAGACAAGCTGACGACTGTGTTGATGAAAGGAGATTTTTCTTAAATCTTATGCTAAATGTCCTCCTGTGGGGCAAAGAAAGCATTTTAACAAACCGACATTTTGAAGCGGAAATATCATTTCTGCAACTCGAACAGAGAGCTGGATGAATAGAACGAGAAATACCGATAACCTCGGTCCCGTCCCTGCTTCTATTAGCCACAAACATAATTTTTTCGATGTACCATTAGAAGCGAAAATGTACCTTCCTTGGACAGAAGGGCAGACTAACGGACGATCGGACTCAGGGATGAGGGATATTTGAAATCTTTACAGTTTCTTCCGTCCGTGGGAAAAGAACATTTCTGGAAATCAACATCGCGAAGTGGAAGTACTACACTTGCAGGAGAGAGAGAGAGAGAGAGATGGACATAACGACAACCCATAACCTTTTCTTCACACGCATAACTAGTTTCTAGTAAACTTTCAGGGACGCTGGACATATTACTTTGGTTGCATGAAATATAAAATAAAGAGGTACATTGACTGTTGATGATTGATAGTCAATGTGGCAGAGAGAGGCCTATTTGGTCAAGTGAGCATTTGGTTGAGAGATGAAAAGTTTCATTTATCGATGAGAAACATTAGTTGATCATTTCTTGCCTTGCATTGCAAATTTCTTTGTTTTTTTTAATTATAAATACATACATCGGAGAGCCAAACCATTACGACCAGCTCATATGCAAATCAAAGCAACTGCAGGTAAAAGATGGCGCGTGTGAAGGTCACGGAACGGTATAAATAACACCAGCTACTGGGCTCTGTTAGTGTTATTCTTGTTTTTGAAATGGGAATGGCAGCGGATTGCAGCAGGTTTGACAAAGGCCAAATTGTAATGGCCGGAAGTATGGGTCAGAGCATTTCCAAGGTGGCAAGGTTTGAAGGGTGCTCATGGTCAGTCGTGGTTAGTACCTTCAAAAAGTGGTCAGATGAGGGAAAAACCAAGGACAGCTGGCAAGGTGTGTGCCGACAACGGCACATCGCTCTTAGAGGTGAGCGAAGCTTATCCGGTATGGTACAAGCTAGCAGAAGGGATACTGTGAAGCAACTCACCGGTAAATCGAATGCTGGTGACGAGAGTAATGTGCAACAACACACAATACATCGAACCCTGCTGCAAATGTGGCTGCGCAGCTTCAGGCCCCTCCGAGTGCCCATGTGAAATTTTGGTCACCGACGAAAGCCCTTACAATGGGCACGCAAGCATCAAAACTGGCCTTTGAATGACTGAAAGACGGTCGTCTGGTCCAATGAATCTTCTTTACTGTTGCACCATTTGGACGGCCGGGTACGTGTGCGTCGTTTGCCCGGAAAAGTTTTAGTACCAGGATGCACTGTGGGACGAAAACGAGCCAGTGAAGGAAGGTAATGCTTTGGACAATGCTCTGCTCGGAAATCCTGGGTCCAGTCATTCATGTACAGGATAATATGAGGTCTACCACATGCCTTAACATCATTGCACACCAAATACATCCTTTCATGGCAACGGTATCCGCCTCTAGTAGTGCCTTCTTTCAGCAGAATAATGCTCCATGGTGCTCTTATCGGGTTGTTTGAGAATGGTTCGCGGAGCATGAGGAAGAATTCCAGGTATTTCTCTGTTGCCCAAATTCCTCCAGACATCAAACCAAACGAACAAGTCTGGTTTGTGTTGGAACAGCAAATTTGATCTGCGGCTGCTCAACCACGTAACTTGCAAGTGCTAAAGGATGTGCTGGTAACGCGTTTGTAGCAGATGCCACAAGACACCTTTAGAAATGTTTTAGCGATCATGCCTCCCCGGGTAAGAGCTGTTTTGGCGTCACGTGAAGATCGAACATCATATCAAGCTGGTGGTAATAACGGTTTTGCTCTTCTGTGTATATGTCGCAAAATTTGAAAGTATATGCAGGGTGGACCAAAAGTTCTTGACACATTTCAAAAATTCGTTAAAATAAAACTTATAACCGTGCAAGCTAATGGTTTACTGCAAGGTAACTCAAAAAAGGTTTTTGAAACTTTGATCGCAGACAAAATGATGTCGCTACTAATTAATCCATCACAAGCATTTGTGTTCAAAATGCCTAACCCCCTGGGGAAAAGCTGCCTGTTCCTGTTTTAAAATCTGCTACACAAGTGAAGGAAAAATTCACGTACAAGTTTGAAAATGATCCGCCGCCCCGGTGGCGTAGTGGTCTAAGCGATGGCTTCTGATCATTCGTCCGAACGGGGGGTGCGAATCCCTGTGAGGTATGGGTGTCTTACGGTACTAAAAAATGTTTGTCTTACGGTACTGGCTCTCTCCATTTCCCGGAACCAGTGGCCCTAAATTAGGGACGAGCGACTGCTTATAGCCCATTGAGTTTCTCACGGTGGTCGTTGAACCTCCAATAAGCCGCCCCGGTGGCGCAGTGGTCTAAGCGATGGCTTCTGATCATTCGTCCGAACGGGGTCCGGGTTCGAATCCCGGTGAGGCATGGATGATGTGTTTGTCTTACGGCACTGGCTCTCTCCCTTCCCTGGAACCAGTGACCCTAAATTAGGGATGGGCGACTGCTTATAGCCCATTGAGTTGCTCACGGTGGTCGTTAAACCTCCAATAAAAAAAAAACCTCCAATAAAAAAAAAAAGAAAATGATCCACCATCTTATAGCAGTACCTTAGCCTACCACAAAACGTTCCTGGAAAATGGAAGTATTTTTGACAGGGAAAGAATGTGACGACCAAGGGTTTCTGCTGACACTTTTTCGGACAGATGCTAAAAGCTTATGTAGGTAGCCCTAGAAATTTGCTCTGGATTTTGGCTTTGGGTATGTTGGTCTAGGCTGCTTCCACACGTTGCCACAGTTCATCAGGCGTAGCCGCGGGTGATGCTTGCCGGGCCACTCGGTTGCCAATCAGCTACCAGTCGTGTTCGATGGGCGACATATCGGGAGAACAGGGTGCCACGGCAGCAGTGATACCTGGTGGGCCATGAAGAATTGTTGCACGATGCGTGCCACTGCGGGCGCGCGTTGTCCTGTTGAAACGTGGCAGCTGGAAGGTCCTGCAGGTAAGGGAAGACTACAGGTTCCAAAACGTCGGATATGTAGCGGTGGCTGTTGAATGTACGTACCAGAGGGGTGCGGGTGTCATATCCAATTGCGCCCCAAACCATAACGCCAGGCGACGGACCAGTATGGCGACGCATAATGCAAGCGTCATACAGTCTCTCGCCGCGGTGCAGGCAGAAGCGAGATTAGTCGGAGAAGACAATCTCGTGCCATTCCGTAGTCCAGGTGCGCCGTTAAACTACCCACTGCCGCCGCACTCGCCGGTGGTGTAAAGTCAGTGGTAATCGGAGCAATGGGCGCCGTGCGACAAGTCCCGCTCCTGCAGACGACGTCGAACGGTACGTGCTGAAACAGGATGTTGCGCAACACACCCTAATTCTTGCGCTAACGTTTAGGATGTGGCGGTGCGAGCAGTCAATGCCCGCCGCACAACATGCCGGTTCTCTCGTTCGGTGGTGTGCCGCGGCTGCGACAATCGCTCACGTCGGTCCGTCCGTCCGTCCCTCCTGCACCCACCGAATCCATACTCGCCTCACTATGGCTGGATGTCGACCCACACGGGCACCGATGTCTCGATACGATAAACCGCTGTCGCGATAAGCCACTATTAGTCCTCTGTCGAACTCCAAAACGTGCTTTTAATGACTACCGTATTCTTCGACGAGGCATCAGGAAGCTTCCCACACACAGGTCTGGCAGCACAACACACTTCCACTACTAACACCCCATCTTCTGTGCAATCTTCTTATAGTGCTACTCGGTAGCGTGCTGGGCGCACATGATTTGCATATGCCCTGCAATACTAATCGTTTGCATGTCCTCTCGCGGGCGACGCAGGCTGCGAATTTCAGGCCAATCGGATGCTTCCTTCTTGGTGTTGCATTTTGCGTGGCCAGCAGTGTAGATAAAAAATTGAGTTAACCATGCAATTGCAGCAAACCAAATGTATCCGCGCTATTATTTGTGTTTTATGAATGTTTAAAATATGTGAAGGACTTTTGGTCCATCCTGAATACGAGTTTGTGAAAAAAATGCATATACGTCCGTACATTTAAATCCAACGTTATGGTTTTGTCTTTTATGCTGTTATCCACGGAAATGAAATGGCTGAAGAAAGTGTTGACAGTTAAAATACACGTTATAACGAAGTAAATTTCTCCGTCATTTTTATCCGCCGCAGGATTCGAACCCGGGTCCCCTCATTCCGGAATAAGTTGCTCTACCAATTGAGCTACGCGGACGTTTTATTCTGATTCCTATCTGCCTTTATGTCGTGTGCGTCCTTCTGGCAGGTACGTCACATCTCCTGGTACGTTACAACGTTATCATCAACAAAGAGACCTAATTTATTTTTGTTAAACAATATGGACAATATTACCAAATCTAGATCTCCACAGTTTACATTCCTCCTCAATCATGAAAAATGAATATAGTCTACATATATGAAGATTTGAATATTACGATACGTTTTATTTTGCGTCATTGTTAAAACGAATACAAACTACCAACCATCATAAGTATGTGTCTGAGTGCTTAGAATTGCGCCTTGTCAGTCCAAGGAAATTTGCATTGTAGTACGAGAAAAGGAGTGCAGCGTTGTGTTTTTTATCTTTGGTTTATTTCTTTTCCTGGGACACGTAAACTTAGCTGGCTTATGAAAAGGATCGAATAGTCATTAAATCAGGAAGTAAGGGTGATTTTTTTTTCTAGGTTTGACGACAACCATAAGCAACGATTTGGAGTACCAGCAGTCCCCCGTTCCTAATTTATGGTCATTGGTGCCGGGGACATGTAAGAGAGCCTGCACCACATGACAATGTGTCACCGATACCTCCTCTAGGGCTCCAGACTGGGCCCAGCTCGGACCACTAGTCAGAAACCTATCTCCCTGACCACTCGGTCGACAATGTCCGCAGTGGGTTTATCGAAAGGGAGGAAAGAAATCTTTAGCTAATTGCTTACTGGTGGGAAAAAAATTAAGTCTCGGTAATCAAGTAAGCAATGGGGAGGACAAAACGGCAGAAGGCTATAAAATTATAAATCGTCGTTGCTGCCATTTGGTACAAAATCGAATGACAGCCTACATCTTGCTAAGGACATAATTAAACACAAATTGTATTAAGAGCATCACTCTCAAAGACTGAAGAGACATTCACTCTTTGATTTCACACACTGATTGGAAAATCGACCGTGCATTGGAAGTGTGTGGTATTCTGCATCTTTTGCTCATTATAACCCTTTTAAGTGATTACTGAAGAATGTGCGAAATGTTCTTAAGTCGTTTGAGGACGCTTACTTAATTACTTTTGAACATCGTATAAGCATTAAATTTAGTTTCTATGCCTAACAAAGTGATAATGCTTTTCATGGCAAATCTGATTACCAAGGTACTCAGCACCACCTCTGTTCCTAGCCATAGCTGACGCAACGTCGTACGTCTGTCACACAAATTTCTAGTTTTCAGAGCAGCAGCAATTCTTTTTGAGTTTCACTGCAGTCTTGCGTTTCGAGACATTATAAAACTCATCCAATCTTTCTTTAATCATTCCCTTAAGAGAATAGCAAATCTGATTAACAAGATACTAAACACCACCTCTGTTACTAGCCATAGCTGACGCACCGTCGCATGCCTGCCACACAAATTTCTAGTTTTCAGAGCAGCAGCAATTGTTCTTGAAAATTTCACTGCAGCCTTACGTTTTGAGATATCATAAAACTCATCGAATCTTTCTTTAATTATTCCCTTAAAAGAGTATCTCAGAAAAGCTGAGATCTGCTTTTAGATCCGTACAGAACAAAATTTCATCAGCTCCAACTGAAGCAGAAATACACAAGCCTATTTCTTTTTATAGTTTATAGTAAACAACATGTGTTGGTGCTTGGAGGGATGCATTTTGTGTATCATTAGATGTAGCTTTTAATGTCGAAGTTGATTACAGGTATCAGATAGAAACTTTATGTACTGCGATATAATCTCTAATACAATTTGAGATAGTTTCCATTATTTGCAGAACTTTTATCTCCAAAAGGCTCACGAAGGAGTACAACTCCTTACTTTCCAGGAAAACACATACTCATTTTGCTTCATGTTTTGCTCGTGTATTATAGCTAGAAGATTTTCTCTTCCAGATAATGAATGCTTGATCATTCCACCGCCAATAAGATGACGACTCTCTAGATTTTAAAGCATTTGTTTTGAGTTTTCACGTTTACTTTGCTCAAAATTTTTGTTAGATCTTCTCGACACAAACTTTACTCTTTCTTTCCACCGAAAAAACAAATTCACATAAAAAATGTTTTTAGACATGGAAAATCTAGCTAACCAAGGATTTTTAAATGCACCAAAAATTTTGGATATTTACTTTTGTTTTCTATCTACAAAAGAGCAACATTACAATACTCTGTCGGTCGAACGTGTCGTTCATGACAGGGCTTATTTCCTGATTAAAACACTGTGAAAACTGATCTGCATCTTAAAGCGTTTTATCAAGTTAAGTAATATGCTTTCCTTCACTCACTTCGCTCCTAAGAGATTAAAACACACCTCAAACGAAATAAGTAACACAGATTTGATACTCGGCAAAAAAGTCAATTAAAAGAATGGCACCAATATTTTTTGATGTAATGCATTTGTTTCTTGAGACAAGTCGTAAACTTACTGCGCTAAATGTATCTTGAGGTATTTTTTATCTGTGCGAGCAGTTTTCTAAAAATGAAATGAAAATATTTTGACACCTAGTGGAAAATGTTTGGCTTTAAAAAGAAATGTGTGGAAAGTCATGCAGTATTTTTCCACAGCAATCGAATTCAAAAGAATTTTTAAAATTCTATCATCAGAAGTACAAGTATAATAACAAATGAAAACACCTTGTAACTCTTCTAGCAGGAAAAAATGCATGTGAGATATCAGTGCTGCACCAGTTGCCTAGTGGTCTGAGGCCTTGTCTTCTGACCATTCCTCGAAGATGTGGTCTGGGTTTAAGTCCCAGATATGGCGTGGGAGGAGTATCTCCCTGATGGCGCATTCTCTGTCCCTTCCTCAGTGCCAGTGGCCAAAAATTAGGGTGGGGCGACTACTTCTAGCACAAAGACGTGCTCATGGTGCTCGTTAAGTTCAGGAACAACAAGAAACGTACTTAATTAACTGAAAAATCAGATATACAGGGTAATTCAGCTAAGCGTGTACAAACGTCTGGGAGTGGTAGGTTGCACAAAGACGAATCGTAATCACATAGCATTGCAGGGTCGGAAACGCCATCTTCATGTGCTAGTGTACAGAGAGGACGAGCAATGAAAGAGCAGTACGTAAGAGAACAAAATGCTTTTTATTACTAACAAGACATTCGCGAAATTAATTGAGGTTACAGAAGGTGTTCAAAGTTGAGACCATGAGCTGTAATACACGCTTGACATCGTCGGCGCAGGAATCACGTACATTTTGGAAAATTCCTGGCGTTTCTCAGACTTCCGAAGCACCTACTACAAGGTCCTCATCACTTTCAACGGGGGTGTCGTACACCAGTCCTTTGATGTAACCACAGAAGAAGTAATCAAGGAATGTGAAGTTCAGCGATCTTGCAGACCAATGAACGGGACCACCACGCCCGATCCACTGATGTCCAAATGTCATGTTTAAGTAATGACGAACGTCATTGCTGAAATGGGTGGGGGGCCCCATCGAGCTGGACCACATTACGCGGCACAGTGGCTGAGGGACCTGTTGTTCGTTCAATAGCTCTGTTAAGACGTCCTCCAGAAATATCCGGTAACTCCTTCCGTCCAGACGAGGAAGCATGAGGTATGGGTCAATTAAGTTGTCCCCAACAATGCCGGCCCAAACATTAACAGCAAAACGGTCTTGTGCTGTGCGTAGTCGTACAGCATGGGGGTTCTCCATCGCCCATACATGCGCGTTATGTGCATTGAAGCAACCTTCCAGTGTAAAGCACGCTTCGTCTGTGAACAGCACAGAAGCAGGAAATTGGGGTTCTGCCGCACTCTTCTGCAGGTACCATTGCGCAAATGCAATGCGCTGAGGGTAATCCTCAGGGCTTAGTGTCTGAAAGCGCTGCACATGATATGGATGCAATTGGTCTTTGTGCAGAACCCTCCATACGGTGGATTAGGACAGACCGAGCCGATGGGCAATTGCTCGTGTGGTGGCACTTGGAGTGTCTTCTGCATGACTTAACACATTCTCTTCGATGGCAGGAGTGCGTACCCATCGTTCCCGAAACCTGGCAGGCCCCTGGAAAGAACCAGTGTCGCATAACCTTTGATGCAGCCGTGCAAACACTTGGTGGTTTGGCACTCGTTTCATCAGGTACCGTTCCTGGTACAGTCGCACGGCGGCTCGTCCGTTGCAGTCCGCTGCTCCGTATGAGAGGTGCATATCAGCCATTTCCGAGTTCGTGAACTCAGCCATCCTACTACCTTTGCAGGTGGTTTACAAATGACGGTATCCTGAAAGAACGTATGAGCAGCCTTGTGGCCGAACAACACCATCTACCGCATGCAGACGACGTTTCCGACCCTGCATTGCTATGTGATTCCGATTTGTCTTTGTGCAACCTACTCCTCCCAGAAGTTTGCACACGCTTAGCTGAATCACCCTGTATATATCATCATCATCATCATTGTCAACCATCATCAATCCACTGCTGGATGAAAGTTTCCGCAAGTTTCTCCCACAACGGTCTGTCTTGAGCCACTCACCTCCATGTTACTCCAGCATGTTTTCGAATTTCATCTACCCATTTCCCATGTGGTCTATACTTCTGGGTCTTTTCCTGTCCCGTGGAATCTAGTCTAAAATTTCAGTTGTCCATCCGTGGTCGTTCTTCTGACAACATGATCAACCCATTGCCATTTCGGGGATCTACTCTGATCATGATGTCTTCCACTTTTGTAATTTTCCTTATCCACGAGTTACCTTTCTTGGTTACAGTAAGCATGCATATCTCCATGCTTCTTTCAGTGGTCTGCAGTCTTTGTATGTCTTTTTTAGTATAAGTCAATGTCTCTGCTCCATATGTAAGAACTGGAAGGATGTATTGATTAAACACTTTTCTTTTAAGACATAATGGCATATTGCTCTTAAAAATTGTATTCTTTTTTCCAAATGCTCTCCACCAAAGTTTGATACGCCGATTAATTTCTTACTCAGTGTGACCCTCGCTTGATACCTGTCTGCTGCCCAAGGTAAATGTAGGAATCAGTTGTTTCCAGTTTTTCGCCACGATAGATAGATCTTCATTTCTTGTAAAAGCATTGTACACCAGTTTTGTCCTCTGAGAGTTCCTTTTTAATCCCACTTCTTTACTCTTGTCAGCAAGTTCCTGTATCATACTCTGCAATTCTGAAGCGTCAGTTACAAGAATGACTACGTCATCAGCTAAACGAAGGGGAGTTAAATAATCCCCATTAATCTTTGTCCTTTCGTTTTCTCAGTTCAGAGATTGAAAGACACTTTTCAACGTGGCATTAAAGAGTTCGGGAGAAATGGTGTCACCTTGTCTCACTCCCATTCCAATTTTTATTGAGGCTGTATCCTCAAATAGCCGAACCTTTGCACTTGCATTTTCATAGATGTTATTAGTAATGCTAACGTATGAATTTTTAATACCGCAGGATTTCAAAGCCATTGTAACTGCTCATGGTCTCACAGAATCAAAGGCCTTTTCATAATCAAATCTGGTCCACGTCAAATGTCTGTATTAATCAAGAAAGCTATACAAAGTGGTAGTTCATATTCCCTCGTTCTTTCACTTAGTTCTCTTAGTACATGGATATGATCTATTGTGCTGTTGCCACTGCTGAATCCAGCTTGTTCTCTCGGTTGACCCACGCCCACTGTTACTTTCAAGCGACGTGAAAGAACATTAGTGAAGATTTTATAAATCACTGATAGGAGGCTGATAGGTCTGTAGATCCGGAGATCCTCAATGTCCCCTTTTTTATGCAGCAGGATCATTGCAGCATTGTTCTAATCCTCAGGAATCTTCCCTTCATTGAGACATCTAGTGACTACTTGTTCCAATTTCTGTACTTGCTTCTTGTAAAACGTCCACGGTAATTCCATCTTCTCCTGGAGATTTTCCCCGCTTCATGTTCTTAATTGCATGTGTGACTTCTGCCGGGAGGACTAGAAGGACTTTGGTACCGATACCTTTCGTAATGTCCGGAGTAGATTTATCATCACTTTCATATACACTGAAGTGCCAAAAGTCATGGGATACGTACCTAGTATCGTATAGGACCTTCTCTAACTCGGCGAAGAGCAGCAGCTTGACGTGGCATTGATTCCACAACTGGACGGAAGATTTCTAGAGAGATGTTGAGCTATGTCGTTTGAACAGCCGACCACAGTTCCCTGATATTTGTAGGCGCAGGATCTTGGTGAGCGAATGGACCTTTCCACCACGTTTCATAAGTTCTCTATGAGATTAATGTCGGGCGAATGTGGTGGCCACAACATCCTTCGGAACTGTCCACAATACTCCGCGTACCAATTTTGGACAACTTGGGTCCGATGACATGTTGCATTGTCCGCCTGAAAAATCCATTTGTTGTTCGGGTACATGAAGTCCATGAAGGGCTGCAAATGGTCCCCCAGCAGAGCAACAAAGCGATTACTGGTTAATGACGTGTTTATTAGAAGCAGAGGACCCAAACCTTACCACGTAAAGACACCCCTTACATGTATGGAACCACCACCAGCTTGCACAGTGCCTTGTTGACAGCTTGGGTCCATGGCCTCATTGAGTCTCGCCACACCCGAACCCTACCATCAGCTCGTAACAACTGGTAGTGTGACTCATCAGACCCCGTCACATGTTGCCAGTCTGCTAGGGTCCAATCACCGTGTTCTCGAGCCCAGGTGATATGCTGTGTCCGATGTCGTGGTGTTAACAAAGGCACCCTGGTGGGTCTTCTGCTCCCGTAACCCATAGACGCAAAATTACGATCAGTCTCTGATACCTCCTGCATTGAATGTAGAGGTTATTTGAGCCAAAGTCGCTTGTCTGTTAGCATGGACAATCCTTGAGACGCCGCTGGTGACGGTCATTCAGCACCCGTGGTTGGCCACTGCGCTGTCCACGTTGGGTGGTAATAACTTCCATGAGGTATTCTGATAGACACGTGACACCATGAATCGAGGAATGATAAATATTCGGACAACTTCGGAAATTGAATGTCCTAAACGTCTGGCTCCACTACCATGTCTCGTTCAAAATCCAAAAATTCACGTCGGCTTGTCATAATCCTACTGGCGGTTGTTCAACCTGATTCACTACATTACACGTATCAAATCATAAAAATCGTGGCGTGAGTCGAAGCCTTTACATGACGGCAGTGGCAATTAAAAATTTTCATACTGCTATCCCATGAAATTTGGCACTTCAGTGTAGTTTTGAGTAGAAATATTTCACTCCTGTCAAAACTTCGCCCTCTATTTCTTGTTGCAGTACCATCTTCCTTTCTCAGTGTCATAATCTGTAATCTTTCGTTACTAAGATATCCTTTTTCTCTCCAGGCTTTGGCAACTTTCAGTTGGTTTTCTCACTAGTTCACAATTGAATTTTCTTACGTCTTCAGTGACACTTTTTCGTACTGTCTTGCATAGCTCTAAATATTCACTTTGGGAGTTACATTTTCTTTATTCGTCCTCATCTCCCTTCTCTATTGCATTAGCATTTATATATATACAAGGTCGTATCAGAATAATATGATCAGCCCTGGAATCACAGCGTACCCGCCCAGACGCCTCACAGAAAGCACGTGACAATGTTCAACACATGGAGATACCCTATCTACCAACAAGTAATTGGACACCTGTGATAGCAAAGGAAAACAAAGTTTATTCACCTTCAATAGTTGGTGGAGCCTCCACGAGCGGCGATTACTGCTGCGACGCTCTAAAGCATACTCTCAACCAGGCGTTGTACGACGGCTAGCGGTATTTTCTTCCACTCGGCTTGGAGAAGACAGGTCAGTTCCTTCACTGATTTCGGACGATGGGGGCACCCCTTAGGTCGACGCTCCAACTAGTCCCAGAGGTGCTCGATAGGGTTATGGTCCGGGCTCTGCGTAGACCAGTCCATTCGATTAACCCCATTGTCACCATACCAAGCCATGGTGGACCTCGCAACATGACAGGTGGTATTGTCATCCCGAAAGTAACATGGGTCAACCCCGTAAAACTGCCACAACGTAGGAAGCGCATGGTCATCCAAAATGGTGCAGTAGGTCTCGGCGTTGAGTCTACCAGGAATTGCGACCAAGGGTCCCGTGCCATACCAGGAGAAACACCCCCATAGCATAATTCCACCGCCGCGGAACTTCACAGTTGGCACAATACATTCCGGCAGGAGGCGTTCTCCAGGCAGACGCCAAACCCAGACCCTGCCATCTGAACGGTAGAGGGAGAACCTTGATTTGTTGCTCCAGAGAACCTGTTTCCACTGTTCAACGGTCCACTGTCGACGTTATTTGCACCACGTTAGCCGAGCAGCGCTATTGTACTTGGTGATTAAAGGCTTGTGGGCGGCAGCACGCCCATGATAACCGAGCAGATGGGCTTCCTTACGGATGGTATTCATTGAAAGAACACTCCCGGATGTCTGTTGAAACTCCTCGCGGATGTGGCCCATCGATTTGGTGCGGTTCTTCCGAATTTCTCTGGCTAGCACCTGTCAATCTCTAACACCCAGTTTTGTGGGTCTGCCGGGTCGGGGCACATTCCGAGAGTCACCTCTCATCTTCCACTTGCCAATCACGTAGGCCACTGTCGATTTTGGGTATTTCAACTCGCTGGATGTGTTACGTATGGATCGGCCATTTCTGTGATACCCAACGATTACACCTTTCTCGAAATCAGAGAGCTCCGAACTGCGTGGCATGTTGCATGCGACTAGTTGCGTTGTTGTTTCCCACACGATATTTAACGGCGGCGGCCGTGACGTGTATCAGGACCCCAGATATCGTCGATTGCAGGGGTGTCCAATTACTTGTTAGTAGATAGTATATAAGCAGCCGGCCAGGACAGATGAGCCATAGTGCGTTCGGGAGAACGATGGGCAGAGGCAGTAATTTGACGGACGTTCAAAAAGGACTGATCATCGGCTACCGTCCGAAGGGTGGACTCATCTCAGAAATAGCAGACTTCGTGGGCTGTTCGCGTGATGCTGTAGTAAGGGTATTCTAAGAATCGACCTCTGGCACACCGAGTACCTCCCGACGTCATAACTCTGGAGCTCGAAAGGCCATCGAGCCCAGAGGAGAACGTCGCCTCCGCCGACTCTGTAACGTACCAGGAGATGTGACGTACCTGCCCGAAGGACGCACACGACATAAAGGCAGATAGGAGTCAGAACAAACCTCCGCGTAGCTCAATTGGTAGAGTAACTTATTCCGGGATGAGGGGATCCGGGTTCGAATCCTGGCGCGGATAAAAATGACGGAGAAATTTACTTCGTTATAATGGCGCCCGAACTATCCGGATGACCCGACCGTTCAAAATCTCGCATTGGTGCGATGTTATTTCCACACCGCGAGATAGGAAAAATAAGAGAATCCTTTCTAAAGCACTTCGAAAAAAAAAAAAATAAGGGGGAGATGATGTAACTTACCAGAAGATGTGACGTACCTGCCAGAAGGACGCACACGACATAAAGGCAGATAGGAATCAGAATAAAACGTCCGCGTAGCTTAATAGGTAGAGTGACGTATTCCGGAATGAGGGGATCCGGGTTCGAATCCCGGCGCGGATAAAAATGACGGAGAAATTTACTTCGTTATAACTCGAAAAGGGCAATCGACGAGCAACAATTGACCACGCAAATGAACGCTGGGGCACCCAGGTACGTGTCCCCAATAACAGGTGAGCGAACCTGCTACGCATGGTTCTCCGGAGTCGAAGCTGCGTCAAGGCGCCGATGTTAACCCAGGCCCACCAGCAACGACGCGTATACATTGCGCATGGGACTTCCGTTATTGTACAGTGGAAGAGTGGAAAAAGGTAGCCTTGTCTGACGAATCTAGGTTTCTACACCGAAGAAGTGACGGGTGGTAGCGGATACGGTGTCAGGCACACGAGAACGAAACGCTCTCTTGGGCACGGACACGCTTGTCGGTCACGTACAGGCTGGCGGTGGCAGTGTGCATGTCTGGGGGATGTTTTCCTGGTATGAACTGGAACCACTGGATGGTTCCCTGAACCCCAATGGTTACCTGTCTATTTTCGCTGACCAAACGCATCCCTTCATGTTGGACGTTTACTTTTGTGATGATGGTGTTTGCCAACAGAACAGTGTGCCGTGCCATGTCGCTAATGGAGTGCGTGACTGGTTCCGCGAACACGACCGCGATGTCTCTGTTCTCTCTTGGACGGCGAATCGCTCTTCCTCAATCCCATAGAGCACTTGCGGGACTATTTGGATCAACACGTTCGACGTGCCGACCCATAACCACGTCACCTCATGGGCCTCCGTGCTCTGCTGCAGATCGAACGGGCACGTCTGCCACGTGCAAATTTCCAGGGCATCATTTCGTCCATGCCGCGCCGTCTCGCCGCTGTCATCCGGGCCAAGAGTGGAAATTCCCATTATTAGGTAGGTGGTCATATTATTCTGATACGACTGTGTATATTTCGTATGTAAGCTTACATATACACTGAAGTGCCAGAAAAACTGGTACAGACGAGCTTATGCAAAATACATTGCAACGTCACCTATACGCGTACTCGGTTGCGTCCGCCGATGCGTATATAAAGCGATAGACATCCTTGGCAGCTGTCAGAGCTGTTTTCGGCATGAGAACGACAAGTAATAACGATTTAAGCGATTTTCAACGCGATGTCATAGTTGGCGCTCGTGAGATGGGACATAGTATTACGGAGGTAGAAACGAAGTTCGGATTTTCACGAACGACCATTGCAAGGGTGTACCGTGACTACAAGAATTCTGGCAAAACCTCCAACCTACGATACCAGTGTGGCCGTAAGAAGACATTGCGTGAACGTGACCATCGTCGGCTGTCAAGAATCGTTTCACGAGATAGGCGTGCAACATTCTCGCAGGCATCATCGGAATTCAGTGCTGGAGCCTCAACAAGCATCAGCGTCTGGACTGTGCAACGTTCCCTGCACGATATTAGCTTTGGGAGCCGACGCCCACCTCGAGTCCCCTTGATGGGTGCACGACACAGAGCTATGCGCCTCTCTTGGGCACGGCAACACCGCCACTGGACACTTGATGACTGGAAACAAGTAGCCTGGTCTAACAAACGAGTCGCATTTCCAACTGTATCGGGCAGATGGAAGGATTCGTGTGTGGCGCAAACCCCATGAAGCCATGGATCCCGCCTGTCAACAGGGAACTGTACCGGCAGGTGGGGGTCCGTAAAGGTATTGGGTATGTTTAGCTGGACTTCATTGGGACCCCTGGTACGTCTAGAAACGTATGTGATCGGCCAACGCTATGTGCTCATCCTTTCTGACGAGGTACGTTCGTATCTTGCATTCATGCTGATGGGTTGGGCCTGTTTCAATAGGACAATGTACCTCCACACAAGTGTCCGGACGCCACATTATGGTTAAAGGAGCATTCATTTGGGTTTCGGGGTGTTGCCATTCGCACCCAAGTCCCCAGACCTGAACGTGATAGAACACATTTGGGATGCCATGCAACGCGCTATCGAACACAGGAATCCGAAACCTCGGAATACACCCAAATTGTGGAACGCTCTGCAGGAGGTATGGTGGGCATTGCCTACAGCATACATATTTCTAGAAGCTAGTGGAGTCCATGCCCCGTCGTATTTCTGCAGTCCTGCGCTCCCGTGGGGGACCTACCAAGTATTAGACTGGTGTACCAGTTTTTCTGGCACTTTAGTGAATATACACTGATGGCCACCCAAAATGAAACACCAAGAAGGACACGGGATAGGAAAGCCAGATTAACTGGACACATAACAACAGATACAAAGATGAAACGATTGAGCTTACAGGCCCGTGCGACTTGCGGAACACGCAGACATCAATAGTTCGTGTGGCCCCCATGGCTGTCAATAACGGCCGCTGCACGCCGCGGCATCGGACAAAAGAGGCTTTGGATGTGAGCTTGGGGTATGTCGGTCCAGGCTGCTTCCACACGTTGCCACAGTTCATCAGGCGTAGCCGCGGGTGGTGCTTGCCGGGCCACTCGGTTGCCGATCAGCGACCAGACGTGTTCGATGGGCGACATATCGAGAGAACAGGCGGGCTACGGCAGGAGTGACACCTGGTGGGCAGTGAAGAATTGTTGCACGATGCGTGCCATGTGCGGGCGCGCATTGTCCCGTTGAAACGTGGCCGCTGGCAGGTCCTGCAAGTAAGGGAGGACTACAGGCTCCAAAATGTCAGAGATGTAGCGGTGGCTGTTGAGTGTACCGGCGATGTGTTCCAGAGGGGGCGGGTGTCATATCCAATTGCGTCCCAAACCATAACGCTAGGCGACAGACCGGTATGGCAATGCATAATGCAGGCGTCATACAGTCTCTCACCACGAGGGCGCCACACGCGGATCCGACCATCATGGTGTTGCAGGCAGAAGCGGGATTCGTCGGAGAAGACAATGTAATGTCATTCCGTAGTCCAGGTGCGGCGTTTAACAGCCCACTGCCACCGCACTCGCCGGTGGTGTAATGTCAATGGTAATCGGAGCAATGGGCGCCGTGCGATAAGTCTACGCTCCTGCAGACGACGTCAAACGGTACGTACTGACACAGGTTGTTGCGCAACACACACTAATTCCTGCGTTAACGTTCGTTGTGTGGCGGTGCGAACCGTCAATGCCCGCCGTACAACATGCCAGTCCTCTCGTTCGGCGGGGTGCCGTGGCTGCGGCAATCGCTCACGTCGGGGTTCCGTCCCTCCTGTACCCACCGAATCCATACTCGCCTCACTGTGGCTGGATATCGTCTCACACGGGCGCCGATGTCTCGGTACGATAAACCGCTGTCTCGATAAGCCACTATTCGTCCTCTGTCAAACTCCGAAACGTGCTGGAATGACTGACGTATTATGCGACGAGGCATTCGGAAGGTTCCCATGCACAGGTCCGGCAGCACACACACTTCCACTACTTACACCCTGCCTTCTGTGCGCCCTTCTTATAGTGCTCTCGTGGGCGTGCCGGGCGCACATGATTTGCATATGCCCTGCAATGCTAATCGTTTGCATGTCCTTTAGCGGGCGACGCATGCTGCGAACTTCAGGCCAATCGGATGCTTCCTTCTTGGTGTTGCACTTTGGGTGGCCAGCAGTGTATATATATAGACTGGTGTTTTCACCAGGCTACAGGCCTTCGAGCATATAGCCCTATATGTCGCTCACAGTGTGGTATCCAGGTTCTGGGCAACTTTTCAAGCCGATAGAATGTGTTCCAGTCGCATGCTTGGAGGTCGCCCTCGCTCTACTTCGACGCATGAAGACAGGTGTTTAGTTGTAACAAAAAAACGTAATCGCCGTACCACGGCCAGCCAGCTTGTGAGTCGCATGTATTCCAGCACAGGAACGCGGATACCCCGATAAGCTGTGGCAAGACATCTGCGACATATAGGGATATACGTATACATGAAGGCCTGTTGTCTGCGTCCCTCTATCCAGAGCTGAACGTAGCGCACATTTTCAGTGGTGTCGTATACACAGAAATTGGACACGCCATCAACGGGCTAATGTACTCTTTACAGATGAGAGTCGTTTCAGTCTGTTCTCGGATTCTAGACGGCAGTTGATCTGGCGTAAAAGAAGTACTTAGTACCAGCGCAAGAATGTGAAGGAAAGGACATTAACGGCGGGCGGTGCCGAAGTTATTGTGCGGGGCGGCATCATGGTTAATCGACGCACCGAGCTACAGGTGCTAGAAAATGGGACTATGACGGGCGAACGGTATTGCAACGAAATTTTTCTACGTCATGTTGATTATTTCATGGTGCTGTAGGTTCATGGATGACAACGCTGCACCTTATCGTACGAGAGCAGTACCGACACTTCTGGAGACCAAGGGTATTCATAGCATCGACTGGCCAACTCGCTCCCCAGACCTCAATCCCATCAAGTACCTCTGGGACGCAGCGGGGAGACATTGGTACTCAAAACCCCTCTCCAGGAGTTCCTAAGGCAAATTGGCCCCCTCTCCAGTAGGCCAATTTACCTCAGGAACTTCTGGATCTTTTGGTGATCAGCATGCACGACGTTGTGAGAGCTGCATTGCAGTTCGCGGTGGACATAATGAAATGTCTGTCGACCTGGTTATCAGTAAGCACTGTGCATCGATTCTCCAACTATGTCCTTCGGAAATTTGTAAATTTTGGGTAAACACAGATTACAGTGTGATTTGTGTGTCTTTTATAAACTTTTTTGTGTGCCTTTTCATGTGTTCGTATGCTGGCAATCTAATTATTTCCCCATTTGGCTGTGGTCATGTATTGTTTTTCTTATACAGGTAAAAATGTGGTGCATCCTTAGGTTTTGGACCCCAGTGTATATACTGTATATATGTATATTTCTTCGATTTTAGGGTTTTTCCAGAATTAAAAAGACTTTTCTAGTTCCACACACATAGAAGTCAAGATGTCATCGAAAGAAATGTACATATTCACAGCTGCGCCGGTGTCCGACTGGACTGACCGTTCGTGTCAGATCTGTTCGGGTTCTAGTTCTCGATTTGAAGGTGTGATGCGTTTGTTTGATGGTGCTACATATGTCTCCTTACTGGATTCAGTAGCCGCACTACACTGAGTGGCCAATTTATTATAACCACCAGACAGTTTTAAGCAAATGAGCCATGGCTGCACGCTGTTGCCGCCATAGAGCGAGGCAAGTATAAAAAGGGGAAAGGAAAGCTTAGTGCTTGTGACAGTAGTAGAAGTGTTTTTTTTTTGGGTGACGAGATGGGTAAAAAATGCGATTTGACGGACTTTCAACGTGGGATGATTGTAGGAGCTCGGAGCCATGGAGCGAGTATCACCGAAACCGCCACATTCGAGAAATGTTCCAGAGCAGCTGTTGTTAAAGTGTTTAAAGACTGGACTGTCAGCAAAAAGACTGGATCTCTACGTGCAACGTGTGGTCGTCATGGACTAGTGACTGCTCGGGCGGAACGGAGAGTGCCCAGACTGGTAACAGACAACAGAAGGACAACAGCGCAGCAAATTGCAGACCATCTTAATCAAGGATCCCCTCAAATGATCTCTGCACGCACTGTTCGCCGTACACTGCATCGGATGAGATATGGCAGCCAAAGACCTGTTCGAACACCTTTGCTGCCTGCAGTTAACAAGAGAAAACGTCTTTAGTTCGAACAGGAGCACAAGGATTGTACAGTCGATACTTGGAAACAAATTATGTGGTCCGATGAATCACGTTTTCATTTGCAACATGCCGATGGCCGAGTGAGAATTTGGCGGAAACAGGACGAAAACATGTACCCCAAATACATTGCTACAACCCTTCAAGCTGGTGGAGGCAACGTTATGGTTCTGGGAAAGTTTTCCTGGCGGCATGCTTTGGGGCCTTTAATTCGTGTTGATCAACGTCTCACTGGCACATCATATCTAAACATCGTTGCGGACCAAGTGCATCCTGTCATGTGGATGGTTTACCTCAATGCCGATGGCTACGTTCAACAAGATAATGCGTTCTGACATAGTGCTCGTATTGTACAGGATTTGTTTCAGGAACCTGCCAGTGAGTTTACTTTGTTTAGGTGGCCCCCACAATCTCCGGATTTCAACCTAATTGAGAATTAGTGGGCTGAAGTTGCACGAGCCATCAGACAGCTGGATCCACAACCCTGCAATCTCACACTCTTGGAAAGTGCTATTCATTAAGCATGGTCTCAGATTACACAAACCACCTATCAACATCTCGTGGAGTCCATTCCACGAAGAATCGACGCAGTATTGAAGGTAAAAGGTGGCCCAACGAAATACTGAGGAGGTGGTCATAATAAAATGGCCACTCAGTGTATAATAAGACCAAGCGATCGTTTGTCGCGTCAAGAGTTGCTTATGATGGTCATTAAATCCCGAAACAAAACAACAAAAATCGTTTACGTTACCTAGCAGGGTAATTTGCGGCGGAGGCGACACGGGAAATTTAAGTTATTCATGGATACAACAATCGGAAGATTTCTTTTATTGGGGATTTAACGACTACTGTGGGAAAATCAATGGGTTATAAACAGTCGCCCGTCCCTAATTCCGGGCCATTGGCTCCAGGGAGGGGAGAGAGCTAGTGACATATGACAAACACACCGTTCATGCCTCACCGGGGTTCGAATACGGACAGAAGCCAGCTCCTACATACACTGACGGAAAAAAATCCCAACACCACGAAAAAATAGTTGTAGAGGAATGAAATGGCGGCAATATATTTGTATAGGTAACATATTTAATCGATTAAGGTTTCAAGATCACAGCTTAATTTAAGCGCGAGAAGAGTCATTTTAAATGTGAAATGCTGGTACATTAATAACCGGTGTAACCGCCAGAATGTTGAATGCAAGCACGCAAACGTTCATGCATTGTGTTGTACAGGTGCTGGATGTCAGTTTGTGGGATGGAGTTCCATGGCTGTTGCACTTGTTCGGTCAATACAGGGACGGTTAATGCTAGTTGGGGGTGACGCTAGAGTTGTCGTCCAATGATGGCCCTTACGTGCCCGATTGGTGAAAGATCTGGTGATCTAGCAGGCCATGGCAACATGTCGACACTCTGTAGAGCATGTTGGGTTACAACAGCGGTATGCGGGTGAGCTTTATCCTGTTGGAAAACACCCCCTGGAATACTGTTCATGAATGGCAGCACAACAGGTTGAATCACCAGACCGACATACAACTGTGCCGTCAGGGTGCGTGGGATAACCACGAGAGTGCTCCTGCTGTCATAGGAAATTGCTCCCCAGACCATAACTCCAGGTGTAGGTCCAGTGTGTCTCGGCCGCGGACAGGTTGGTTGCAGGCACTCACCTGGCCTCCTAACCAACACACGGCCATCACTGGCACCCAGGCAGAACCGGTTTTCATCAGAAAACACAACAGATCTCTACTCCGTCCTCCAATGAGCTCTAGCTTGACACCACTGACGTCGCAAACGGCAGTGGTTTGGAGTAAGTGGAATGCACGCTACAGGGCGTCTGGCTCGGAGCTGTCCTTCAAGTAACCGATTTGTAACAGTTTGTTGTGTCACTGTGGTGGCAACTGCAGCTCGAATTGCTGCCGCAGACGCAGTACGATGCGCCACGGCCATACGCCGTACATTGCGGTCTTCCCTCTCAGTAGTGCCACGTGGCCGGCCGGAACCCGGTCTTCTTGAGGCAGTACCTTCCCTTGACCACCGCTGCCAACAATCATGCACAGTGGCTACATTCCTGCCAAGTCGTTCTGCAATATTGCGGAACGAAAATCCACCTTCTCGTAACCCTATTACACGACCTCGTTCAAACTCCTTGAGCTGTTGATAACGGCTTCTTCGTCTTCTTAAAGGCATTCTTGACTAACATCAACACACTACGTCGAATCTCAACGATAACTAACGCTCATGAACGTTACAGCGCGTATTTACAGCAAACCTGTTTTGCATGTTCCGAGGGGCGCTACTAGCGCCACACGTATGCGCCGAGCGCGAAATTTACATAGACGTCATCTTACAGATGTACTCTCACCGCCTACCAACTGTCGTTTATCTAACACAACCCCTTCTTGGTGTTGTGATTTTTTTTCCGTCAGTGTAGAATGCTGCGCCACCGGGGCGGCGAGGGAAGTTTTCAAATTAGACTTTCAGAAGCGTTTATACAGTTACTAGGAAGAAATAGGGCATCTGTAAAATCAAATTGTATATATGTTTCTGATGTGTGCGTGGGTGGTGCATCTCATCTAAAAGTCGCACATGAAAAAAGAACTCTGCTTATCCAACAATTCGAGCAGGAGTTATCGATAAACTATATTCCTACATTTATATTTCCCGAAGCGGGAACATTTTTCATCTGAAAAGTTCAGAAATACTGATTTTTTTGGTCTTAATACTGTTGTTTCCAAAAATGAATGATTTTGGTCATACCTGTTATTTTTTTTTCTAATCGGACTTTCAGAAACTCATATATAATGCCACATGTATTAGGTTAGTGCAGAAGAAATGTCCGCTTTTAACGGGTAGATATTTTGGACCCCATCCAGCGGAATGGTGTCGGCAGGCAAAGTCACTTAGCATATGTCCCAAGGTCGATATAAATCTGGTATACGCGATGTGTGGCTCATTTCAGTGACCAGTCTGGGAGGTGTCTTGAGATGTTCTGTCAGCGCTAAAGTACTCGAGCAGCATTGACTTCTCAGTAAAGATAAAAAGCTGAAAAATTGTTTAAAGAAACATTTCAATCTTCTGCATTTACTACAATCTAACGCGCCCCTGAATTTTAGCTGCACAGAGATGAATGCACATGACTACAAAATTGTGTTATCAGTTACTGTCACTAACAGTACTTTCCACTTCGGATATTTCACTGTCGGAAAACACTTCATTCAATGCATCCTCTTCCATTCCGTCCAAAGTATTTGAAACTACGCACTTCAGAAAGGGTTTTCTTAGGAGTTCGTTTCGAATTGATGTCCAAGCAGTGATGATCCATTCCGAAACAGTCGATAAGGGTGCACTTTTGACGCATCCAGTCTTCGTTAGTTTGGTTTCCCCCGATGAAATCTATTCATTGTAAAGTCGGCGACTAGTGGCCTTAAACTGCCTGTTAATGCAGACATCAAGGGGATGGATCTGTAGTGCCATGCCTCCGGGAATAATTACAGCTGTTTTATTTCAACTTATTTTTGACCGTGTCGAATAGATGTCCCCTAAAGGCGTCCAACACTGGCATGGAGCGCGACTTCAGGAGAGCTCCAGGTCGTCGTAACCAAACTTTTCTAGCCAGTCTACAACCAAGTTTTCTGACACCCAGTCGTTTTCCTGCACAGCAAAGTGGATTCTACTTGGAAAAGTCTCTTTCTTGGGAAAAGTTTTCGTCTTGAAAGCAACGCATGGCGGAAGTTTATGGCCGTCTGCTGTAGCACACAGCATGACTGTCTTCCTCACTTTGTCCCCATTCGTTGTCAGCAATGTAACTCTTGCTCCAACACTGTCCGCCGTGTAATTTGATCGCATATCGAAGTAGACCGGCTTCTGATCCGCATTGCCAATCTGTCCCAAAATGTGTTGTCCTTGCTTTCTCACAGAAATTACATGTTTCTGAAAAGCATCCAATTTTTCTTAATAATCAGGTAGCAGTTTTTGGCAGATGGATGTATGTCGTCGAAGACAGAATCCTTTCTGCTTCATGAAATGCGTACTCCAATTACCACAGGAGGCCACTAATTTTCCCTTTCCTCCTAGCTGACTATGAATTTCTTTCGCTTTTATTTGCAGAATTCCCGTTGTTATGGATAGTCCAACTTCCCGCTGTTCTTGTGTGAAAGTGCTCAGTCGATCATTAATCTCGGGAAATTTTTCCTTTTCTGGCGCGGAAAAAGCTTGTCTTGTGTTTGAGCTTATATCTAGCTCCTCTTTCTGTTTTCTCCACAAACCTATATTCATCTCGGGGACTCCAAATTTTGACGTGCAAGCCCGACTGCTGTATTCTTCCGCGAGAGCGATAACTTTAAGTTTAAACATTGAGGTATAATGCTGCCTACGTGATGACATATTTCTGTGGTCATTGCGGCGGCAAGAATGATTGTTGAACAGGTGCCACAAAACGACGAACGTCAAGGGACAGCCAAACTATTTCCACCAATCGAATTCGTTCCTGGGATTCCGAGCAAAAAGGCGCGCATAGCCTAAAGCACCGGCGAGTTGCCATAGCAGCGGGTGCGAGAGTGTTGGGTGCTTAGTCATGGTCACCTCCTTCCTCGCTTTCCGTCCTTCAATCCTCCCTTTCCCTCTTACTCTTACACGTTTTGCACTGCGGAGTTGAAACAACGAAAATGCTAAGCTTCCTTATTTTCAATCCCCCGTGATTCAAAAGCGCATCCTGGTTTTTGCTGCAGTATTTCCCGATAAAAAATGCGCGTTAGATTCGAGTAAATACAATAATTTTATATTTAAGCTGCAAGATGTCTTAAATACAATTGATCAGGCTACATCCTCTTTTCTCTTTTCTATTAAGGAGATGTCTTGAGAAAAATTTCCACTGTTTTCCAAGACCCAAATTTCTAAAGATTTATTTGCTGAGGTCTTGCATCGACAGGCTCAGGTAATCATGACCGCCAACTTTGTCAAGGACACGATTACTTACCACCCTGAAGTTTCAATTCAGGGTAGCAAGAAATATACATCTCCCATTGCTTCTTCTGTCTCCACAACGTCTACAGCTACTGCTAAGCCAACTATAACTCCTCTGACTAAATAATTGGATGATCCCAGAATCTCTCGAGGAGGTGCCCATAAAAGACAAAAAAACATCTTAGTCTTCTACAAAGAAGATTCTTTCTCCATCAACTTCTCTCTCGGCTGAGCCATCCAAAGAAGCACCAAAGAAAGTCTCTTTATCTCGTGAGATGTTCCCTAAATTTCCCCTCAGAGGACTTCCTCCATGATTTTCTGATGAGAAATGTCTACATTCTCTCAAAGCATTTAATGTGGCTTGTATCAAAGCATTTCGAATGTGACATCCTGTAAGTCAAAGTCTCATGGGAGTTTTCACTATGTATATCCCTATCTACGCTGGGAACTCACAAATCTTTGAATTGCTGGGTTCTTTTTTTTTTTTTTTTTTTTTATTGGAGGTTTAACGACCACCGTGAGCAACTCAATGGGCTATAAGCAGTCGCCCGTCCCTAATTTAGGGTCACTGGTTCCAGGGAAGGGAGAGAGCCAGTGCCGTAAGACAAACACAACAGCCATGCCTGACCGGGATTCGAACCCGGACCCCTTACGGACGAATGATCAGAGGCCAACGCCTTAGACCACTGCGCCACCGGGGCGGCGAATTGCTGGGTTTAGAGGTTTGTGAAGGCTGTGTGGGAGAGGAATTTCTCTGCCAAATCTCCTTCTACTCCCTCATCGGCTGGGAGTCACCAATTTCGAAGGGACTCACGTAGGATTTCTAGGAAACTGCCTCCTTTCTCTGCAGATAATGAAAAGGATGCTACTCTCCATAAATTGAAAAAAAACTGCTCACTCGCAGCAAACGGGGATGTTAGTTTTCCTTTTCTGGCGTTTCTTTGGTGCTTTAAAGAAAGGGAGAGAAGGGGTGTGGGTCCTATTGTTGTAAGATCAAAAATTTGTTAGGATTTCTTTGTTTGGATTGGAAGGGGGTTCCTCCTGTTTTATTCTTGTTAGGCTAAGTTATTTCGATTTGTTGATTTGCATTTTTAAACTATATTTTTTATTTCTTTAAAACTTTCTGAGTTCACCCTCTAACTTTTCTTTTTCTAGCGCAGAGAGTGTTGTGCTGGCGCCTTTCTTGAGCTCGCTATTTTTTAATTTAATTTTTTTTACAATTTTTCATTGGGTTGCTTTTAAGTTTTTTAGGCTGGGGAAGGTCTACATTTTTCTATATTTTATCTAGTGTCCATTGACTTGAACTGAATTGTACTTAATTTCGTGACAAGTTTCAACAATGAGTGCATCGGCTTCGGTCAAAGTGAACCATGGAGACAGGCTAGCTGCTTTCAAGTTTTCTGTATATGTTCGCAGATGGTTCGCAAAATTCCAAGCACAATCGCGTCTCTCGCAGATGCGCCACGTGAATATCGTGGAAGCAAGCCCACGGAAAACTGTCCGTGAATAACAGCAAAGGTCTGTGGGCATTATTTGCCGATTGTCCGGCAACTAGTGGCTCTGGGGAAGGTGAAAAAGCGGGATGTCTATGTGTCTGGGGTGTCCGGTAGGACACGAATTAACGCCAACCAATAGGACAGGTCGTCTGGAGGTGTATATTTTCCTTTTTCCCAGGCAGACACGGAATGGATTTCTGCTTCTGATCGTAATCTACTATGAAACATGAGCCTTCAAGAATAATCGTAAGCGATCGGCACGGTGGTTGGACCACAGGGAGCCACCGAAACACATTGCAAAGCCATTCATACCCCCGCAGAAAGTTCTGGTTCTGCTATAATGGTCTGCTGTCAGGTTGATCCATCATTCATTTCTTCGACCAGAGGAGGTCATCGATTAGCACCGCTATTGTGCTGAAATGCAGCAGATGCACAAAACGTTCCGTACCAAGTAGCCCGTTTTCGACAACAGGAATGAGGTCCTTCCGTTGCACGACAACACACTCCCACATGCCTCCCAAAGAACCGTCCAACAAATTCACCAGTTGAACAACAAAATTCTGCTGCACCCTGCATATTATCCAGACCGTGCTCCCACGGAACATCATCGCTTCCGAAATTTGAATCATTTTCTGGAGAAGCCTTTCCCAGACTACCAGTTTGTGTGTCAGGAGGTTGCCACTTTCTTCTTACAGACTCCGGAGTTTCAACGCCGTAGGATCCACAGCCTTGTAACCTGTTGGCAGAAATGCATCAATGCAGAGCGGATAGACTTTGACTAGGTGGGTAGGTGCTTCCTATTTTTATGATTGTTTGAAAGTAAAACTCTCATTTCGGACATGTCATCTGCACCTACCCAATAAATATCACTTATCTCAGTACTTAAGAATATACATTTGCGACGTCTAACGGGCAAAATACATACATCACATAAATTCGAAAGTAAATTATTCATCATCCCCATACTAGTATTGATACATGCTAACCTGTGGAAAAAAATAAAATTTACAGATGCGAAGATATTGAATCTAGGAACTGATGGTCCAGATGATGTTATGAACAAGATCGCAGTGCCCCTTTACCTCCCAGGTGTCCGAGTGGTCAGAGACGAGGGCCTTTGGCTAATTATAAAAGCTGGGCCCAAGTTAGAATCATGGGTGGTACGCGTGTCGTATTGAGCTGGCTCTCTCCCTTCTCCGAAACAGTGGCCCTAAATATACAGACGGGAGTCAAGTTATAGCCTTAGGTGCTCACGGGTGTTATTCACCTCATCTCACTCAAAAACGAAACGCTCTCTGTGCCCCTTGCATCCCAAGGCTAACAACATTCTTGAATATCAGGCTTCCACCACTACAGATGAAACGGGAACACTCTTCCCAACTCCATCGGTTTTAATTCTTCCGTCTCAAGCTCCCGAGCGAAGTTATTTTACTCCCGCCTCATGGGCACATAATGTTTTTTTTTTCAGTGTTGATTTTCTTTCTACCGGTAATTGCAGTTTCCAATTTCAGACGTAGGACTTAGAGGAGGATATTTCTGTGTGCAAGAGAGAACGTAACGTTAGGAATCGTGTGTGACTGCCGAATTGTTAATACTCTTTGAAAGAAATTCCCATCATGTTAACTAGAAAAACGGAATTGCGACAAAATGAAAATTGCAGTAGTAATTCGGAGCCACAGATGGGGATGTGATCTTTCCACCAGTAACCCAGTACGAACCGAATCTTCACAGAATACACATCTTCAAATTGGAAATATCACGATGACTTGAGTAATCCCATATGAAAAACAAATTCAAATAGGAATAAAAACTCCATTCCACAATGGAATAATGTTATTACCATGTTAGTTACGTTGATTCCTTCACAAGATGTTTCAATGAATCCCATTGGCGGTGTTCTCTCTCCGAGAAAATAAACATTCTAATGTGCTTTTCTAGATTACCTTTATTTCATTATCTGTAAGGCGGGCTCGGATAAGGCAAATAAGCGTATTCTAAAAAATTAAGCTCTAAACTTATGCCGCTTAATGTTTTTTGGGAAAGGAGTTAACGACCACCGTGAGCAACTCGATGGGTTATAAGCAATCGCCCGTCCCTAATTTAGAGTCACTGGTTCCAGAGAAGGGAGAGATCCAGTGCCGTAAGACTAACACAAAATCCATGCCTTACCGGGATTTGAGCCCGAACTCATCTCGGACAAATGTTCAGAGGCAAGCGCTTATACCACTGCGATACCGTCACGTCGTGGCCCGCTTAATTTGGCCTTAATTGCAGAGATTTAAGTAAAGTTCAGCATTGAATTTAATATCCCTGACCGCTCAGTATAGCGTTCCAGTCGGTTAAATATGCCGAGATGCGAAGTTATTTAGTTTAAAATTCGCTCAAACACCAAGAACCCCCATACAATTTATCTTATTCAGAAGCTCACACGATCGTTTTGCAACGGTGGAATGGAAAGAAAACTATATTCTGTGAACTCACACAGCCAGGAGTTTAATTCTTGACTGCGACTTCTGCTGTTACTTTTTCACCCCGAACAACTCTAAATAAAAAGACTACAAGCAGCTGCCTGTCCTAATTCAGGACCACTAGTTCCTGAGAAGGGTGAGAGCCAGTGACATAAGGCAAACACATCACGTTAGTCCCATCTCGGACGGATGGTCAAAGACAGTGCATGGTGCACAAACTTTTAACACCTACGGACAATTTAAGATTGACTGAACAACGGCGGGCAGCAGGATGTACCCCCCTCCCCCCTAAAAAATATTCCTAAAAAGTCCCAAAACCAAAATACTAAAAAAAAAAATAAAAATAGAAAATAAAAAAGGTGTACATAAATTGTTTAAACAAAACAACTTACATGCCTGAAAAATATGCAGGTGTTTCCAAAACCTTTTTATTTTTTGTAGGTATCTAGTGAGAAATTTGACATTGTTTCTTTTCTATTAGTCTTTCAATATCTTATTCGATGTTGGGAACATTGATCCGCGGGTTTTCCTCCTAGTGTTCATCAGTTAAACGAAAAATATGCCTTGATTTCCCCTGTTTCATTACAGAAAATGAATGTTCGCATGAATATGTACTTCCGAATAATGTTGCCGTTTTTTGAGCTTGGATTTTCAATCTCTCCATTTCCCAAGGCACGTAGTTTATGTAAAATTCTAAAGAAGCCTCCGCAAGTTTAACCTTGAATTCGGAATTATTGTGATTAGCAAGCTCCATCTGAAAATCGATGGACGCCGTTTCAATATTAGTTACGAATGGTATTGCAAACACATCATATACACTACTGCTTGTGAAAATTGCAACACCAAGAAGCAACCGTGCTATTCGAAGGAAATTTATACCATACACTACTGATATGACTGTACATAAGTAATTTAATTTGCAGAACAATACAACAATTTTTTTCTGCAGAAATCAGTATCTTGTGAAGTCTCCGCGAGCTCCAATAAGAGCTTCTAGATGGCATGGCATTGAATCGAAAAGGCGTTGGATGGGGTCCTAGGTAATTGCTTGCCAGGTGGCATGTATGCGAATCCACAGATCATTGGTACTGACCGCTGGAGAACTTTGATGGGCCAGTTGTCGAGTGACCATATCTCAAACATGTTCAATGGGTGGCATGTCTGGCGAACGAGCAGGCCAGAGAAGAAGCGGTATCGGCTGTGCTACGAAAAGGGCTTAAACATTTCTGGCAACATGTGGTCGGGCATTTTCCTGCTGGAATATAGCGCCCGGAGTGCTCTGAAGGAAGGGTATAACTTCTGCTTGTACAACTTCCCTGATGTAGCAGTCGTTGTTGAGATTGCCCTCAAGTCATAGCAGCCGAGGTCGCGAATGGTACCCAATGGTATTCCACACCACCATACTTGGCGTTCGTTCTGTATGACGCTCGATAATGCATGCTGGAAGTAGGCGCTCACCGCAATACCGTTTAATGTGTGTCCGGCCATCATCGTAGTCCAAGTTTAATCGGGACTCGTGCGAAAACACGACGTTTTGCCAATAAGCATGTCATTGTTTGTATTGAAAAGCCCATTCCAGTCTGAGGCGTTCAGGGTTCAGGGTCAAAAGAATCCGCCTGTGAAACAAACGGCGTCGAACTGTGGAGACAGCAAATGCTACACGTGTTGCTGTGCTCCACTGTTGTGCTAACACTTGCAAAGATGCGGAACGGTTCGTCACTGCCATGGGGATGAGGTGTCGGCCATCCCGCGTAGTCGTCAACATTTCTCGGTCAACTGCCGGATTGTCCGCGCATCCGTTTATCCTCGAGCCACTCCCGCCACACGCGCATCACGGTCGTGGCGCTAAGTCCCGTACGAGTTGTAATGTGTCGGTACGAAAATGCACCTTAACTTAGACCAATCATTTGTCCCCGTTAAAACTTTCTCGTATGGTGATATTTCGCTCTTCGTCGAGGCATTACTGAATCCTGGAGACCCTTTTGCAACTCGCTGTCCGTGATGACTACTGGTGTGTATCCTAAACAGCCCTCTCTTTATACTTCTCACTCGACCGTCCAGAGGGAGCTGCCCTGCCTAGACATGCGCAATCACTCTGCACTTCTAATCATTTTCATGTCTTACCCTGCTCTGCATATTCTGAAAGTTTCACGTGATTACCGTCATTCTATCATGGTGTTGAAATTTTCACAAACACTAGTTTATTTGAGTGTATTCCCATAGAAGTTTCATATCTTTATATACACTATATTGACGAAAATTGCCAGACACCTAGAAGAGAAACACAACATAGCATTTATTGACATATATTGGTACGGTGTCGGTCCACCTTTGGCCTTAATGCATGCCCTGACCCTTCGAGGCATGCTTTCGACAAGGTTTTGGAACACAGCGATAGGTATGCGCTTCCATTCAGTACACAATACTGCCACTAACTGTTACTTAGTAGTGGGCCTTGGTTTCAAACTTCTTATGTGGTGCTCTAATTCATCCCATAGGTGTTCTATGGGATTAAGATCAGGGTTCTGTTCTGGCCAGTCCACACACGATACGGAATTATCGTCATCCACGCCGTAAATGTCCTTGCTTTATGGTGCTGTGGACGTGTGTGCCTTTGCCCCGTGTTTTTGTGTCCTTCTGCGCTTATTCTGCGATTCCCGTCATCTGCCTTGTTGCGTGCGATGTTCATGAAGTTCTCGTCTTTCGTTTGATATATCTGCCAAGTAAGTGAGTGCTCATTTGTTCCTATTGTTCCCGTTTTACTTCTCGACCAAGCTGGTCGTTCTACGAACGTTCTTCGCCATTGCAAATGTCGTCTTCTCCCGGATAGGCTAAGGGCCCTGCCCATCTCTCTGATCCTCCTCTTTCTGCCCTGCCTACAACTGACGTTGCTACCGCGTTTCAAGATGTTGGCCAGTCTCTGCCTATCTCTGATGGTGCCAAGGATGCCTCTTCTTCCCCAGCTGTAGCCTCTGCTGTCCTGCATTCGCCGTTTACATCAGACAGTGTGATGGATACTTCTTCTCCTGTTGCTGCCGTTGCTGCTGTGCCCTCCAGCTGCATCATAGTCTCGTTGTTTCCTGCTCAACCAGCTGCTGCACTAGACGTCGCTCCTCTTCCCTCACCTAGTGTTCCACTTTTCAGTACAGCTTCGCCTTCCTCGACGACTGCAAAACTACCTGCACATATTCACCTGTTGCCTCGTATACTGCTTTGGCGTCCTCGTCTCCCTCGGTAAGTGATCTGGCTTCCTATGTTACTCTATATGGCCATGAACTTTTCCTAGATGTTCCTGAAGACTCTCCCGCTGGTCAACAGCTGCACACTGCTCTTGACCTCGGAGTTTCTTTCGAGCCCTTGTCTGACACCCCTGAAGAAGTATTGTTCTGCTTTAAAGACGGTTCTCCCTCCTCCCGGTGTCATCACTTACATGGCGCGAAAGTCCCGGTTTGTCATTGTGTATTTTGCTACTCAAAAGATTGCTGCTCAGGTGTTGACCCTGAGGATCTCCCTGGGCTCTCGCCATCTGCTCCTGGAGCCGATTGCCCTCAGTCCAATTTCTATATCTTTGTACCCTGTGCCTCCTGAGGTGTCAAATGAGATGCTTCGTGCTGCCTTGAGCAGGTGCGGGCGTGTGGTGGGTTCCATCACCACGCTCTCCGCTGCTCCCAAGGATCCTGATAACAAGTCCATCGGTGGCATTTGCCGCCAAGCTCGAGTCGTTTTTCGTTCTGCTGCCCACCTCCGAGACTGCCCTACTGTTCTTATTGTCCGTTATGGACATCAGCAACGACGCATCGAAGTTACGCCTTTGCCATCTTTTGCGGCTGGTCCATCGCCCTCTGGAGCTTATTCCACGCGTTGCTCCCGCTTCTAGACTTGTGTCCTTGCCTTCTGAGCCTAAATCTCAGCAAAAGTCACTTACAGTCTAACGCGTGTCTTCGCTTCCACCCCCTTTTGGGCCCGACTTGCTGCAAAAGTCATTTACAGCCTCTGCTTAACGCGTGTTTTCGTGTACGCGTCCTTATGGACTCGATTCTCTACAACAGTCATTTACAGCCTCTACTCAACGCGTGTCTTCGCATCTGCAGCCTTCTGCCTCTCCATCCGA
Source organism: Macrothele yani (assembly GCA_039090855.1). NCBI lineage: Eukaryota > Metazoa > Arthropoda > Arachnida > Araneae > Macrothelidae > Macrothele > Macrothele yani. Next base: position 71,717,615 of record CM076996.1, on the reverse strand, counting down.
CGCATCGGTTTCTGTTTCAACGCGTGTATTCCCTTCCGCAACCTTCTGGACCCGATCCCATACAACAGTTATTTACAGCCTCTGCTCAACGCTCGCCTTCTGCTCCACTGTCTCCAGTTTCTGCTTCTATGTGTCAGCACGCCTGCTGTGCCTGCTGGGGCTTGTACCCCTGACGCTCTGCTTCTGTCGGAGGAATCATCCGGAATTGAGTCCTCAGTGTTGCAGGACTTGGGTTGTGCAATGTGCATGTCTGGTATAAGGCCTGCGCTTAGACCACTGCAACATGGCGTGGCATTTCTGGGCTTTATTCTAAATTAATTACTGGGTATTTGAACGACACAACCTCTCGTCAAAGTCTAATAGCTTAATAGTTAATGATGCAGTGGTTTAAGCGATGGCTTCTGTTTATTCGTCCGAACGGGGTCCGGGTTCGAATCCCGGTGAAGCATGGATGTTGTGTTTGTCTTACGGCACTGGCTTTCTCCTTTCCCTGGAACCAGTAACCCTAAATTAGGGACGGGCGACTGCTTATAGCCCATTGAGTTGCTCACGGTGGTCGTTAAACCTCCAATCAAAAAAAAATCCTCCAATAAAAAAAAACCGAAAAAAAAAGTAACTGTAATTGATTAAACAAAACGGGAAATTTTCTTTTCTAGTTTTAGACTCCTCCGTAAATTTGAGATTTCCCCCCCCCTCGACTTAGAACTTTACGCTGCTGAGGAAATAACAAGATTCTGTATTTTGAAGTTTTAAAATATTAATTTTCCCTGAGAAATTCAAATTTTGAACGAGTTTAATTCAGATCAGTTGCACGAGTTATCCTGATATTGTTAACAGATGAGAGAATATCCGTTCCGTCATTATCACGATACATTGGAAAATACTTGAGTATAATTTAGATACATTTTTTTTCTGTACATTAAAAGAGCTTTAATATTCTCAGAGAGCTTGAAGGTGAAATTTAGAAATTGCGTTTTTATTAATAGCTCGATAACTATGATGTTATTACAAGTTCGATAACTACAAAGAATGATACATTTATCCTATGGAATAAGATAAAAATTACCAGACAAAATCGAGCTTGAACGATGAAGGAAATTTTTAGTAGCTCCAGTGATAAGGAAAATTAACACCATGTCAGAAAGCGTGTAAAAGTGGAAGAATCAAACTATTTTCTCTCAGTCTGGGACACGGATAGTAACATTAAGAATTCTGGCAAGGAAGTCTCTCCTCTCAAAATACATGATGGCACCTCTCCCTACTCTGATAAGGAAACGTAAGGTTCTCACAAACTCTCTCGGAAAACACTAAATTTATCAAACTCCTGAAATACGAAAAAATCACACGAGGTCAATGAAACAGTAGAAATCTTTTTTTCTGTACGAGGAACTTTTAGTGCAGTCGGCGCATCACATGATTTAACCCCAAGAAATGAAAAGGTTTCGACTGAACCGGGAAAATCCAAGCACCATTCACAGTAAATATAAAACTGAAGTGTAGGATTTCTTAAATACCCTTCTTTTATTAGAAAAAACTGAAATGAAAACTAGAACTAAAACTTTCCACAAAAACGATACCCCGCGCCGAAACGAAATTCTAAACAAACTTCTCAAACTTCTGAATACCTATTTCATTGAAATCGCCGATATCAGATTAGGTAATCAAATTTAAATGTTTTCCGTCTGCTTGAAAGTAAGCTCACGTCAATTCACAAATCTGGAGCCAATCCTTCTCTCCTCAGGAACTGCTGCCCAACATCCCTTCTAACTACGACTGGTAAAATTTTGGAAGCAGTTATGCTCTCTAAAATTGTACACTTCCATAAGAAACAACAGATAATTTCTGGAAATCAGTACGACTTTACATTAGTCCACTCTCATATGCATCCCCCATCCCAAAAGAAAAAAAGTTTGCATGGCTGAAACCGTTTTCAAAGCATTCTTTTTTGTTTGTTCTGTGGGTTCAACGACTTCCGTGAACAACTCAATCGGTTATAAAAAGTCGCCCGTCCCTACTTTAGTGCCACTGCTTTCAGGAAAGGGAGACATCCAGTAACGTAAGCTAATCACAACATATACTGAAGAGCAATTGAATTAGAGATAACTGTTTAGTAACGTGTAGCACGACCTTTCGACCTGATGACGTTGGCGATTCGTCTCGGCATGGACTCGACAAGACACCGGAAGCGTTGGGACACCATACGGATCCACGACCCCTGAACAGGCTCCCACAGTTCACGAAGATTTGATGGAGAGGTGGGGGGGGGTCATAGCCTCGAACATATCTCTCGATGGCATCCCAGATGTGCTCGATGGGATTGAGGTCAGGTGACTTAGCTGGCCAAAGAAGCGAGGTCCCGTCGGTGGAGTGTTCATCCAACCATTCGGATACAATTCGGGCGCGATGGCACGGTGCATTGTCTTGTTGCAGGATGAGGTCCGCAGTGGGATGTTGAAGACGCACAAACGGGAGCAAATGGTCGTCCAGGATATCCTGGTAACGTTGACCTGTGAGGGACGATGTCACCCGTACCAGGGGTACCATTTCAGTCCACGTAAACAGTCCCCAGACGAGAATGCCACCCCCCCCCAGCTTGAAGAGTACCCTGCTATCAAGAAGGATCCATCGCTTCATGTGGTTTGCGCCGTACTCGTATCCTGCCGTCCGTATGTAACAGCGTGAATCTCGACTTATCAGTCCAGGCAACATTTCCCCACATGTCTAGGGTCCAGTGGCGATGTTCCCGCGCCCATGCTAACCTTTGCACCCTGTGATGTGCGGTCAGCAGCGGTACCCTCGTGGGACGATGGCTTCTGTACCTCATAGCGAGGAGATGGTTCTAGATGGTGTGGCTGCTTACACGTTTTTGTGCACCAGCGTTAAATTGCCGAGTGATTTTTTGCACTGTGGCCCGTCTATCCGCTGTTGTAATGCGAGCTAGCGGACGATGACCCCGCTCATCCATTCGCAGAAAGCTTGAAGGTGAAATTTAGAAATTGTGATTTTATTACTAGCTCGATAACTATGATATTATTAGAAGTTCGAAAACTGCAAAGAATGATACATTTATCCTATGGAATAAGATAAAAATTACCAGCCAAAATTGAGCTTGAAGGATGAAGGAAATATTTAGTAGCTTCAGTGATAAGGAAAATTAACACCATGTCAGAAAGCATGTAAAAGTGGAAGAATCAAACGATTTTCTCACAGTCTGGGACACGGATAGTAACATTAAAAATTCTGGCAAGGAAGTCTGTCCTCTCAAAATACATGATAGCACCACTCCATACTCTGATAAGGAAAAAGTGAAGGTCCTCACAAACTCTCTCGAAAAACACTGTATTTCTCAAACTCCTGAAATACGAAAAAATCACACGAGGTCAATGAAACAGTAGAAATCTTTTTTTTTCTGTACGAGGAACTTTTAGTGCAGTCGGCACATCACATGGTTTAACCCCGGGAAAATCCAAGCACCATTCACAGTAAATATAAAACTGAAGTGTAGGATTTCTTAAATCATCATCATCATCATTGTCAACCATTATCAATCCACTGCTGGACGAAGGTCTCTCCAAGTTTCCTCCACAGCGGTCTGTCTTGTGCCAGTCTCCTCCATGTCACCCCTGCATACTTTCGAATTTCATCCACCCATCTCCCATGTGGTCTTCTTCTGGGTCTTTTCCTGTCCCTTGGAATCCAATCTAAAATTTCGGCTGTCCATCTATGGTCTGTTCTTCTGGCAGTATGTCCAGCCCATTGCCATTTCAGGGATTTAACTCTGATCATGATGTCTTCCACTCTTGTCATTTTTCGGATCCACGTGTTCCTCTTCTTATCTCTCCTGGTTACACCAAGCATGCACCTCTCCATGCTACTTTGAGTTGTCTGCAGCCTTTGTATGTCTCTTTTAGCTAAGGTCCACGTCTCTGCACCATACGTAAGCACTGGAAGGATGCATTGATCAAACACTTTTCTTTTAAGACATAATGGCATATTGCTCTTGAAAATTATGCTGTTTCTTCCAAAAGCTCTCCAGGCAAGTTTTGTACGCCGATTAATTTCTTCACCAATGTGACCCTCACTTGATATCTGCTGTCCAAGATAAATGTATGTGTCTGTTATCTCCAGCTTTTCTCCATCAATCGATAAATCTTCATTTCTTGTAAAAGCATTGAACATCACTTTTGTCTTCTGAAAGTTCATTTTTAATCCCACTTCTTTACTCTTGTCAGCAAGTTCCTGGATCATACTCTATAGCTCTGATGGGGTAGTTGCAAAAATGACAATGTCATCAGCAAAACGAAGGTGGGTTAGATAATCTCCATTAATCTTTATCCCCTTGTTTTCCCAGCTCAGCGACTGAAAAACACTCTCCAATGTGGCATTAAAGAGCTTCGGAGATATGGTGTCACCTTGTCTCCCTCCCTTTCCAATTTTTACGTGTGTTGTATTTTCAACCAGCCTAATCTTTGCACTTGCATTTTCATAGATGTTATTAATAATATTAATGTATGCATCTTCAATACCGCAGGTTTTCAGAGCCATTGTAACTGCTGATGGTTTCACCGAATCAAAGGCTTTTTTCATAATCGATAAAAGCCATGCACAATGGAAGTTCATATTCCCTCGCTCTTTCAATTAGTTCTCTCAGCACGTGGATATGATCTATTGTGCTGTAGCCACTCCTGAATCCAGCTTGTTCTCTCGGTTGAGCCATGTCCAGTGTTACCTTCAAGCGGTGTGAAAGAACTTTAGTGAAGATTTTATAAACTACTGATAGGAGGCTGATAGGTCTGTAGTTTCCGAGATCCTCAATGTCACCTTTCTTATGTAGCAGGATCATTGTAGCGGTGTTCCAATCCTCAGGAATCTTTCCTTCATTAAGGCATCGAGTGAAAATTTGGGCGAGTACTGTTTCGATTTCTCCACTTGCTTCTTGTATGATGTCTACAGTAATTCCATCTTCTCCTGGAGCTTTTCCCCGCTTCATGTTCTTGATTGCATGTGCAACTTCTGCTGGAAGGACTGGAGGAACTCTGGTACTGGTATCTTTCATGATGTCTGGAGTGCATGTATCATCCCTTTCATATAATTTGGAGTAGAAATCTTTCACTCTTGTCAAAATTTCGCCTCTATTTCTTGTTACAGAACCATCTTCTTTTTCTCAGTGCCATAATCTGTTTTCTTCCTTACTGAGATGTCCCTTTGCTATCTTTAGGCTTTGGTTGTTTTCAATTGCTTTCCTCACTAGTTCACAGTTGAATTTTCTTACGTCTTCAGTGATACTTTTTCTTACTGTCTTGCATAGCTCTATATATTCCACTTTGGAAGTCACATCTTCTTTAGTTGTCCTCATCCCTCTTCTTTTTTGCATCAACATTTTCGTTTTTCCTGATAATTTATTTACATGCAGCTTGTTCTTAGACCCAGCTAATTTTGTTGCTGTTTCCATAAGAGCTTTGGTTACTTTTCTGTTAACTTCAGAGATGTCCACTTCTTCTGATGTTAGGCCTTCTAAAGCAGAGAACCTGTTCTTCAGTTCCAACTTGAAGGTATTATGGTGTTTTTTAAGGTTGGTTATGTCGATAGATTTTGTTTGTCTTATGAGCTTGCCACGTTCCAGTTTAGTGTTGAGGTGCATCTTACATCTCACCAATCTATGGTCACTACCTGTGTTGAACTTGTTTAGCACACTGCAGTCTTCTATGACGAATTTTTTGTTACACATAATAAAATCAATTTCACTTTTCTTCCCATTTGGATGTCTCCATGTCCATTTCCTGTGTGGCTTTTTCTGAAGAAGGAGTTCAAGATGAAAAACCCTTCTGCCTCTGCAAACTCAACGAGAGTATTTCCACGCTGGTTTCTGTTGCCGTGACCGAATTTACCTACTGAAGTTTCATTCTGTTGCCGTTGCCCTATTTTTGCATTGAAATCTCCCATAATTATTTTCAAGTGCTGCTTACCTTTATTATTTAGATGACAAATTTCCTCATAAAAATTCTTCAATTTCTTCTTCAGGATGACTTGTGGTGGGTGCATAAGTTTGAATAATCTGAGCCTGGTATCTTTTCGAGAGTTGGATAACAAGTCTTGCAGCTCTGTCAGAGGAACTTTCAACTTCTACAACTTTATCCTTCAGTTTCTTGTTTATTATAAATCCAACACCACTAGTTCTGCCAGTATCTGTCCCACGATAGTAGAAGAGATGTCCACTTTTCAGTTCGATGAGATCTTCTCCTTTTCTCCTTACCTCACTTAGCCCAACGATGTCCCACTTGATCCTTTGTAGTTCCTCTTCCAATTCAAGAAGCCTTGAATCAGAAGATAGGGAGCGTCCATTGTACGTAGCCAAGGTCAGCATCAGATGGCAGCCTAGTCCGGTCCTCCGGGGATTCTTAGCACCCTCTGCCTTCATGTCGCACTGGCCGCTGCCTTGGCCAGGTACATTCCAGCTGCCGGAGACTGAGGGCCAAGATTTAAGTTGTGGAATCATTTTGGAGGGGTTTGGCCATAACTCACCACGCTGGCCAAGCGGGTTGGTGAGTGTGGGATAGAATTTCCTCTAATCCCGATGGTATAGTTATACCGCTATTGGCGGTCGTCAGAGCCCCTTTAGTGGGAACAGGATGCACCACGAGAAGGCGGGGTTGGCATTTGTCAAGGAGAGGCTGTGATGTTACGCATCACCTGACCTTACATCCCATTTCTTAAATATCCTTCTTTTATTACCCTTCTTTTATTTTCGTGTCCGCAGCCTTATGGACTCGATTCTCTACAGCAGTCATTTACAGCCTCTACTCAACGCGTGTCTTCGCATCTGCAGCCTTCTGCCTCTCCATCCGACGCATCGGTTTCTGTTCAACGCGTGTCTTCCCTTCCGCAACCTTCTGGACCCGATCCCCTATAACAGTTATTTACAGCCTCTGCTCAACGCTCGCCTTCTGCTCCACTTTCTCCAGTTCCTGCTTCTATGTGTCCACGGCAGTTGGCCTTTGCAAGGATGGTTTTACCGGATTCGATGTACTGACGGTGCACCCGTGAGACAGCGGCTCGTGAAAATCCCGGTGCCTGCACGACTTCCGAGATGAAGTGACCCATTCGTCGGGCCTCGACAATTTGCTAACGATCAAATGCGCTTAGATCCTTCGTCTTACCCATACTGCGTCCGACTCTTACTGATTCCCGTCGCATCACTCCTTATTTTGTCGGATCGCTGCATACGTCATGTCGTTTCCGTTTACAGGGCCGCCCACAGCGCCACATTCACATAACGCCAGCTGTCTCTAATTCAATTGCTCTTCAGTGTACATGCCTCAATAGCATTGGAACCGGGCACATATGGACGAACGACCAGAAACCAGCGCTTAGACCACTGCGCCACCAGGCTTTCCTTTGCTTGACTGATAGATATTATTGAATCATTCCTCGAACATAAGTCTCTTTTTAAATTTTAACAGAGTTAAATCTCACAAAAGAATAATTTCTGAAGGCAAACCTTATGTGCTGATTATATTACGCTCTTGCACACTTCTGTTAAAGTATTCCAAATCTCTCTAAAATTACAGATATTTTAATAATACTTAGTATCTATTTTTCACTCGTGGAAAAATTTCAATCAATTTCACTGAAACGTAAGCCATAATTGTTTTTTTCCAGAACTGTTTTCCACCCCAAGCAAATTAAGCTCACGAAATGACCAACTGCTTGAATTTTTACGACAGAATACAAAGAAATTATTGATGAATAAAAAACAATGTGGGGGCAAATAATGCGTTTTGTATCAGAGGAAATGCAAGGATACAAACTCCACCTGAAAGATAAATCTGTATTTTTAAAGAAACGTTTGTTACGTACATTTTCGTGCAAAGTCCCAATTCGGAGGAATACACGTAAACTCAATTTTGAGAACTGCAGGACTTCCAAATTAAAACCTAGAATGATTTGATCGGTTTTGAATTTGTTTCATGTTCGTGTATTGATTAACACTAAATGCTTAACACAACAATCAGACGACGAACTAACGTTCTCAGGGATCGATATAGCGAGAAATAGCAAGAAATGGAACTTACAACGACTTGTTAAATCCCGTGTTGGCTGTTCACGTACTGATCGTAATCCCAGTTCCTGTTTGAACAACTAACAGAGCTTCGTTTTTTTAATCACATATCAATCATGTAGATACAATGCACTTAGCTTATAGCTCACCAAGATAACGTGCGACAAAATACAATCAGCGAAATCATTTATCGTCGTATTATCATGGCACACGTGAATTTTTTTATTTAACTTTATGACGTGACTATTTATTTACCTTCGACTGATCATCAGTTGTTGCCAAAAAGTATAAAGAAATTCGCGAAAGTGACGTGTCGTTCAGAAAGAAAATGCAACGGAGAAGAAACATAATTTACACGTGACGTGCTACATGAAGCATGTGTCAAGATTCAAATATGCAGCAATACATTCCGTCGTTGTAGTTTAGTCGGTTAGAACAACTTGCTCCGTTTTCCGTCACCGAAAACGTTTGTGTTTTCACACTGGCGCCCGATTGTAGAAAATGGATCCGCTTCTTCGAAAAACGTGTGCTGTTTGTTCCACACATCGTCTGGAATTAATGGGAATTCCTTCTTCGTTAAAAAATTTAAAAACAAACTAAGAGGGAGATGATGTGACGTACTACGGAGGTGAAGCACGTGTCAAGACGACAAATCTGCAGAGATACATTCCGTCGGTGTAGTTTAGTCTGTTAGAGCAACTTGCTCCGGAGAGAGGAGACGCAAATTCAACTGCGTCACCATCAAAACTTGTTCGAGATATACACTGCTGGCCACCCAAAATGCAACACCAAGAAGGACACGAGATAGCCAAGCGACATTTACTGGACAACAGATACAAAGATGAAACGATTAAGCTTACAGGCCCGTGCGACTTGCGGAACACGCAGACATCAATAGTTCGTGTGGCCCCCATGGCTGGCAATAACGGCCACTACACGTCGCGGCATAGAACGAAAGAGGCTTTGGGTGTGGGCTTAGGGTATGTCGGTCCAGGCTGCTTCCACACGTTGCCACAGTTCATCAGGCGTAGCCGCGGGTGGTGTTTGCCGGGCCACTCGGCTGCCGGTCAGCGACCAGACGTGTTCGATGGGCGACATATCGGGAGAACAGGCGGGCCACGGCAGCAGTGACACTTGGTGGGCCGTGAAGAATTGTTGCGCGATGTGTACCATCGGAGGGCGCGCATTGTCCCGTTGAAACGTGGCCGCTGGCAGGTCCTGCAGGAAAAGGGAGGACTACAGTCTCCAAAACGTCGGAGATGTAGCGGTGGCTGTTGAGTGTACCGGCGATGCGTAACAGAGGGGTGCGGGTGTCATATCAAATTGCGCCCCAAACCATAACACCAGGGGACGGACCGGTATGGCGATGCGTAATGCAGAAGTCATACAGTCTGTCTCCGCGGTGCCGCCACACACGCATCCGACCATCGTGGTGTTGCAGGCAGAAGTGGGATTCGTAGGAGAAGACAATGTTGTGCCATTCCGTAGTCCAGGTGCGGCGTCCAATGACCCACTGCCGTCGCACTCGCCAGTGGTGTAACGTCAATGGTAATCGGAGCAATGGACACCGTGCGAAAGGACCCCGCTCCTGCAAATGACGTCGAACGGTACGTGCTGACACAGGTTGTTGCGCAGCACACCCTAATTCCTGCGCTAACGTTCGTGATGTGGCGGTGCGAGCCGTCAATGCCCGGTGCACAACATGCCGGTCCTCTCGTTCGGTGGTGTGCCGCGGCTGCGGCAATCACTCACGTCGGTCCGTCCGTCCCTCCTGCACCCCCGAATCCATAGTCGCCTCACTGTGACTGGATGTCGTCCCACACGGGCGCCGATGTCTCGGTACGATAAACCTCCGTCGCGATAAGCCAGTATTCGTCCTCTGTCGAACTCCGAAACGTGCTGGAATTACTGCCGTATTCTGTAACGAGGCATCAGAAAGCTTCCCACGCACAGGTCCGGCAGCAAAACACACTTCCACTACTTACGTGCACCCTTCCGTGCACCCTTCTTATAGTTCTTCTCGGTGGCGTGCCGGGCGCACATGATTTGCATATGCCCTGCAATGCTAATCGTTTCCTTGTCCTGTCGTGGGCGACGCATGCTGGGAATTTCAGGCCAATCGGATGCTTCCTTCTTGGTGTTGCATTTTGAGTGGCCAGCAGTGTATGTCAAAAACCCTTGGAAAAATATCAACCTTTCTTTCCCATGGTGTTAAATGAAAAAAATAACAAGAGAAATATATAATTTTTCGGTTATTAACTAATTAATTCGCTCTCTGAGTTTTTGGGAAACTGCCGTACAACTAAAACCAGCATTTGTTAATGCCACCATTTACAGAGGGAGAGTCGAAAGTTTTGCAACATTTGGATTACTTTGACTTCATACGTACCTTTACGACGAAAGCTGACTAGCATTGAAAGTATAAGCCATTGTGTTGCGCTGTCTTTAGCCATCTGCCTGCTAGTTCTTCGATTCCGTGGCGGTACCAGTTCTTGTCCTTCGAGGCGAAGAACTCTTTCATCCCAGCTGCCACCTCCTCCTGGTTGTTGAAGTGCCGCCTAAGAAGGAAGTGGGCCATGGATCGGAACAAGTATTAATACGACGAAGCAAGATCCGGACTATATGCTGGGAGCGGCATCAGTTCGATGCCCTCAAGTTCTTGGAGGTTTGCACGGGTCGTTTGCGCGGTATGAGGCCGAGCGTTGCCCTACTGTAGGAGAGCGAGCTTTCTTTTCACCAGTGCCGGGTACTTCTCTTCCAAAACGGCATACATCCGCTACAGCTCTTCAGAGTAGAGGTTGGCGTTGAAGGTCCAAACGTCTGGAACAAATTTGTAATGGATTAGCCCCTCGAAATTCCACCAAACGCAGAGAACCACCTTGTACTCGAAGCGCCCACCACATTTGGCAACAGGTTTAGGAAACTGTCCCGGTCTCAACCCCTGCCGTTGTATGTTAGGATTAGGGAAATAAACCTACTTTTCATCGCACGTAACAATTCTCTTGATGAAACGCACATCGCGCGAGTTTTCTAGGAGTTTCGTTGACACTTCCACTCGGCGGTTTGCTTCAGCTGGCGTCAGTGCGTGAGGGATAATTGGGCAGCTCTTGTAGACATTGCTGAGGTACTGAATGTGACGAACCACGGTCAGCCACCCCGGTGGCGCAATGGTCTAAGCGATGACCTCTGATCATTCGTTCGACCGGGGTCCGGGTTCGAATCCCGGTGAGGCATGGATGTTGTGTTTGTCTTACGGCACTGGCTCTCTTCCTTCCCTGGAACCAGTGACCCTAAATTAGGGACGGGCGACTCCTTATAGCCCATTGAGTTGCTCACGGTGGTCGTTAAACCTCCAATCAAAAAACAAAACAAAAAAACCACGGTCATCTGTGATGTGCCCAGCTCGCCTGATAATCTCAGAGTGCTGATTGTCGGATTAACCTCTACGGCCTGGCGAACAACCTCTGAATTTGGCTGATTCTTGATTTTGGCTGATCGTCGAGTTTTCTGTCACCTGAGCGAAATTTCCTGAACCATCTGGTTGCGATGCTGTTGTCTACGAAGCTTGTAACCCTTTCGCATGACAACAGTTTCGTGTTGCTTGAGCATCGTTATGGACGAGCTGAAACTCGTAAAGCAAAAGTTCCCTAATTAGCCGGTTGTGGCTGTTTATCTTTTAGGCGTCCCAAACATAGACAGAACGACGACATGCAATTCTGCTCACAGCAACGACTACCACTTTATATTTCTTTTTCGACTGACTGCAATGAGCGGCATGAACTAGTTTAAATACGTGACATACCCGCCGCATCACATGCGTTTCTGCAAATATCGCAATCTAGAGTCCCGCCAATTTGGTAAGGTAACATGCTCTTAAGTTTTAAAACTGTTGATTCTGAATTTCTAGCATTCCATATATTTGTGGTATACCATTCAAGTTTTTCTTTGTATTTTAAAGTCTCTTATTTTTGTAGCGTTTTGGGGACAATAACTACGCTCTGAAATTTTAACTGATATTTACCCAAACTTTTCAAACCCCGTTGAATTTTCATCTCGTTCCGTTGGTAACACTGTGCTGTATTTCAACCCATCACCAGACAGAGGTGTAGAACTAATATGTGACGCCAATTGTGAAAATTATTTTAATAATTAATTCTAGCCGCGATAGTTATCTATTTGTTTTGTGAGTATTGAGAAAAGGAAAATAAAAAGCAACAGCAATTTACTTAGGGAAAAAAAGAAGAAAAGGAAAAAGCTGTCTCATGAAACTACCTACTACTTTCTTTGATCTAATATTCGTTCTTTTAATCTCATGGTTTAAACTAGTTCTACTTTCTTTTGGTAATTACCACTCTCCAGCCGCCAGCGTTTTCCCGCTTTTTTCTGCCGATTCCCTTCACAACACAGACACAGTGTGCTCTTCACCGTTTTTTTTCAATGTGTGGAATAATATTGAGCATTTTCCTATTTTTTACTTCGACAACTTTCATGAGTTCCTACTTTTGCTCTTCGCTTTCCATTCAGAATACCGCATCTTGCATCGCACTGTTCTATCCTTCGGGGCAGTACAATTCGATAAGACGACACGCATTAAACTTTAAGCAGACAACTACAACAGCTTATAGCTAACGCGTGTCTTGTTTCTTTCAGTCGAGGTTGAATCACGGGATGAATCTCAATTACAAATCATCCAGAATGAAAGTAAGGACCTTGAAAGTTCCTAAAGCGTCGAAAATAATGTGAATAACAAAGATAAATTTTCCTAATTTCTGAATTGATTCAGTTTTATAGGTAGACTCAGCCTCCAGGAAGTCATAGTACTCTCTCTTCGCAACTAAATGATATGCTTATACACTTAATGGACAAAACATGAGATATACCTACTTAATAGTGTGTTGGTCCTTTATGGCGCCAATAACAACCTGTACACGCCGAAGCATCGACTCCACCAGATATCAGAGGGTTTTTGAAGGCAAAGCCAGCCATGCGTGCTGCGGTATTGCCCACAACTCCGTCTGAAACGTCGATCTAGGATCCATGGATCTGATGTTTCACTCCAAGCCATCCGAGACAGCTTCCGCATGGTTTACATCAGGAAACATTGGGGGCGCCGCCCAGGTCGCGTAGTGGTCTAAGGCGATGGCCTCTGATCATTCGTCCGAAAGGGGCCCGGGTTCGAATCCCGGTGAGACATGGATGTTGTGTTTGTCTTACGGCACTGGCTCTCTCCTTCCCTGGAACCAGTGACCCTAAATTAGGGACGGGCGACTGCTTATAGCCCATTGAGTTGCTCACGGTGGTCGTTAAACCTCCAATCAAAAAAAAAAAAAAAAAAAAAAAAAAGACAGCCATGCGTGCTGCGGAATTGCCCACAACTCCGTCTGAAACGTCGATCTAGGATCCATGGATCTGATGTTTCACTCCAAGCCATCCGAGACAGCTTCCGCATGGTTTACATCAGGGAACATTGGGGGCGCCGCCCAGGTCGCGTAGTGGTCTAAGGCGATGGCCTCTGATCATTCGTCCGAAAGGGGCCCGGGTTCGAATCCCGGTGAGGCATGGATGTTGTGTTTGTCTTACGGCACTGGCTCTCTCCCTTCCCTGGAACCAGTGACCCTAAATTAGGGACGGGCGACTGCTTATAGCCCATTGAGTTGCTCACGGTGGTCGTTAAACCTCAAAAAAAAAAGAAAAAAAAACCTTGGGGGCCATTGGATGGTTCCAAACTTAGATGAGTGTTCTTCGAGAAATGCCTGAATGGTTGGAGCCCAGTACCATCGGGCACATGATGCGCGAAGGCCGTGAAAGCGTGTAGATGATCAGCCAGCACATACTGGAAGCGCGCAGCGGTTAAGGACCTCTCCAGACACACTAAGGAACCTACACTGGCGGAAAGTGAAAAAAGAACACCAAGAAGAAATTGGCGGACGATCATGAAATTTACATATGTTAATGGGGGTCGAGTTTACGTAGGTGTGATGTTAACTTCGGGACCAACCGGTGAGCGCTTACGCCACAGTGCGGCATAATATGCAAATTATCGTCGGTGGTATTTAAGGAGTACGGCGAAGTGAATGTAATCAGTCGTCGGCGTACGGACACGTGCGAAGACCCTGAAGAAGCTGCAATGCCTGGACATGGAATACGTGTACGATCTCAGCAGTTATCGGACTTTGAGCGAGGTCGTCTAGTCGGTCTCCACGAGGCCGGGTGGTTGTATCGTCGTATTGCGGAGCGAATTGGAATGGAAGTATCGGTGGTGGTACAATGGTGTTGTAGATGCTCCGAGAAACATTCTCACACGAGAAGACGTGGAACCGGGAGTCACAGACGGACGGATTAGCGGACCGATCGACGCATAAGAAGAGCGGCAGTGTCAAGCAGAACATCCACGGCGACGCAAATCCGAGCTGCCGTTCTGTGCGAAAAATCCGCGACCGTCTACTGGATGCAAGACTACGTGCACGTGTGCCTCTGGCATGTGTACCTCTGACTCCATCCCACCGTCAGGAACGGCTGCAGTGGTGTCGCCAACGTCTGCACTGGAGAACGCAATGGCTATCTGTCGTGTTCAGCGATGAAAGCAGATTCTGCTTGGGAGCCTCCGATGGCCGTATGCGTGTTCGCAGACGCACAGGGGAGCATCTCCACCCTTCTTGCATCCGCCAGCGACACACAGGGCCTACACCTGGTCTTCTGGTGTAGGGAGTGATCAGCTATCACTTTCGTACACAACTAGTGTTTGTACCGGGTACGTTACACAGCACCTCCAACATCAACAACATCATTCAGCCCGTTGTTGTGCCATTTGTAAGGCCGGTCCATCGTGGTGTTTTCCAGCAAGATAACGCACGCCCACACACGGCACGTGCAACGCACATGCACTTCAGGGTGTGAGACAACTTCCATGGCCTGCACGTTCACTGGATTTGTCCCCCATTGAGCACGTGTGGGATTTTATGGGACAACGACTTATCCGGTCTCCACGGCCAGCCACGACCATCCCCGATTTACGCGTCCAGGTTGAGGATGCTTGGAACTCAATACCCCAAATTTACATCCAACATCTGTACGACAGACTCCATGCCAGAATTGCACAGTGTGACGCAATTCATGGCGGTTCAACCTAGTACTAACCATGTTACACGGAAAAGTTTATTTTTCAGTTTACCGCAAATAGAGCTGTATTTTGCCATGTTTTGATCACGTTATCCTCTGTATTCCGTTATTATGCTGTATAAATTTCATTGGTATCAGACGTCTCCTTCTTGGTGTTTTTTTCACTTTCCGCCAGTGTAATATGTTCCACGAGAAGGCTCCCTAACCATTACAGAACTACCAAGGCCTTGAACAGATCCGACCTGGCACGACGGGGCTATGGTTTTATTCTGTCGACGCCACACCTGCACCGTCCCATAAACTCGGTACATTTGAAAGCGGGATTCATCTGACCACACGACGCGGCGACACTCTGCAGATGTCCAGTTTTGATGTTTCCGCCACCAGGCGAGGCGTATTTTCCTATGACAAGCAGTTAACAGTGGCATACGTGCAGGGCGTCGGCTTCTGTAGTCTAGGGTACGCAGCTTGCGCCGGAACGTTTAGTCGCTGATGCTGTTTGGGGTTCAGAGATTTAACATGGATCTGATTTGGTCCGCCATTACCAAGCTGTCGGTCCGCACGAGCCTGGATAGTCTACGTCGACCACGGTCATCATTGGCGTGTGGTCAGCCATCGCTTACCTTCTGGGCGCTGGTACGTTCGTCGATGGTGTACATGCGGTACACCCTTGATACAGTACTCTCGGGAACCCTATGTGTGTTACCACCTTTGCGATAGAATGACCCATTTGTCTTGAGCGGACAATGCGACAACCATCAAAGTCACTCAGATCCCCCACGTTTTTCTATATTTGTCGATTAATATTCATTGTTGGGAAGCACTACTGTCTGCCTATCCATCGCCAGCGTTCGGTTTGGGTCTGTTCCACACTGCGCGGGGGAATGCTCATATCAACTGTCCATCACTCCTATCTCTAATATTTTGCTACTGGGTGTATATTCCATGTATCAAATCTGATTATGTCTGAAGTTGAGAGTAGAAACAATAATGCACGTGTAGAGTTGAATCAGTATGGGCGTAAACTACGTATTTAGTAAAGCGCACAAAAATTTCGTCTTGGCGAAAAAAATTCCGGAAGAGAGAAATGTACACTATATTTTAGGGAGAGGGAGGCTTAACGACATCCATGAGAAAACCAATGGGATATAAGCATTTGTCAATCCTTCATTTGGGACCGTTGCTTTTATTTTGATAATGGAAGGACAAGATCTTATGGTGGACTCTGTATCTTTGCTATCGAAAGTTTTCGGGATTTACAAACCCCTGAGATCTTCTAATTCTGATAATAAGAAGATGCAATCTTTTGCTTGCTTGCATACTTCTGCTATCAGAAAATCTTCTGGTGAAATATTTGATCTTTTCTCTCTATTTGTCACCCTGTTGGGTTTTTCGTAATTGATTTGAGAAATTAACTTCCCATGTTTTACTGTTTTCAGTCTCCTTGAAAAAGGCAAAAAATTATATTTGCTATGTTTTCTTTCCGGAGTCAGCAGACCTGTTTTGTGCCGCCCCGGTGGCGCAGTGGTCTAAGGCGTTGGCCTCTGATCATTCGTCCGTAAGGGGTCCGGGTTCGAATCCCGGTCAGGCATGGATGTTGTGTTTGTCTTACGGCACTGGCTCTCTCCCTTCCCTGGAACCAGTGACCCTAAATTAGGGACGGGCGACTGCTTATAGCCCATTGAGTTGCTCACGGTGGTCGTTAAACCTCCAATCAAAAAAAAAAAACAGACCTGTTTTGCTCTCTGCGCCAATAGAAAATGTTCCTTTTTTCCTGTTGGCCCTTACATGTGTGACGTCACAACCAATGGGAAATTTTCTGTTTCGCTAATGTCTCTTTTATTTATTATCATTTATTACTATCATCGGAGGTTTAACGACTACCGTGAGCAACTCAGTGGGCTATAAGCAGTCACCGTCCCTAATTTAGGGCCACTGGTTCCAGGGAAGGGAGAGAGCCAGTGCCGTAAGACAAACACAGCATCCACGCCTCACCGGGATTCGCACCCGGACCCATCTGGAACAAATGATCAGAACCCATCTCTTAGACCATTGCGCCACCCTCTTGCTCGGCGGTCACGCTGGTACGTGCTCCGTGTCGTTATTCAAGTGCTCCTTACTGGCAAAGTTTCTGTTTACCTGAAGTTTTAAGGAATCGTGGTTCTTTTGATGTACTTTCCAGTTGGGTGAGTGCTTGTTTTCCGTTCTTATCAGTTTGTTTACTTTCTTATCCAGCTGGTCGGCTTATCAGTTCCCGTCCGCCATTAAACTGGCGGTTTTCGGTGTCGCCTCTTCAGCACGTCACCGGAACTCCGGCAATCTCTTCTTTTTCTCTTGGCGCTGTCGCCGTGTCCTCCCGTGTTGCTACTGATGCTGCCGGCGCTGTTTCGTCGGCTTCCCTTGCACCCTGCACATTCTGCTTTCCAAGGCTCTTCTTGCACGTCACTGGGACTTTTTTTTTTTTTTTTTGATTGGAGGTTTAACGACCACCGTGAGCAACTCAATGGGCTATAAGCAGTCGCCCGTCCCTAATTTAGGGTCACTGGTTCCAGGGAAGGGAGAGAGCCAGTGCCGTAAGACAAACACAACATCCATGCCTCACCGGGATTCGAACCCAGACCTCTTACGGACGAATGATCAGAGGCAGGCGCCTTAGACCATTGCGCCACCGGGGCGGCCACTGGGACTCAAGCTACTTCTTCTCCTCCTGGCGTTGCCACCGTGCCCTCCCATGCTGCCGCTGCTGCTGGTAGTGTTGCTTCGTCTTCCTCACGTGCACAATCTTTTGATTTCCATAGCGCCCGTGTGGGCTCTCTTCCTGCTCTGCCCAGCCCTCATCGGATGTTTCTGGCGACGATGCCATGGATGTGACGGATGCAATTGATGCTCCTTCTCCCCCGTCGGGTCAGCGCTCTGCCCTCACCTACGCTGACGTCACGTCTGGTGCTGCAATGATTTCTGCCCTTTCTTCTTTGGACTCTCTGCTATGGTAATGAGATCACCGTTGATTCCCCTGTGGATTACACTGCTAGACTTGAACTCCATTGTACACTACAGAAAGGTGTCTGTTTTGAAGCTCTGCCGAACATACCCTTCAAAACGTATTGCACTACACTGAAGAAGTTGCTCCATCCTGACGCCATCACTCATATGCTCCGTAAACCACGGACAGTTCTTTTGCATTTTACCACAGTGCATTATGTCCCGACTGTTTTATCGAACGGTTTTACGATCGGCGGTCATCATCTTGTTCCTGAGCCTGTTGCCCATCGTCCCGATCTGGTTTCGCTGCATCCGGTGCCTCCAGGATATCCAATGCTGTGCTCCATTCTGACTTATCTCTGTTTGGCAGGGTCGTTGACACACCTTCGACTGGCTGCCCCCCCCCCCCGTGATACAGAGGATTACTCCATCGGCGAACTACACCTTCAATAATGCCGTTGTTTTGCGGGCTAAAGGGGTTCATACAGCTTATTAAGTAGGAGGTCATAATATAATGGCTTATCAGTGTATAATTAGGTGTTGTCTTGTTTCTTCAAAACCCACAATAATTCCTACATTATATGTTTTCCTTCTCCTATGTAATAATTTGAAAGTTTATAAAACATTTGGGGGAAGTTTTTTTTTTAAATTGCAGTATCGAAAGATTATATCCATATTTAAAAATCAGAAGAAACTGATCCTGCCAACTGACAATTCAGGATGGAAATAGCGCTAATAAGGGGTAACCTAGCTGATGTTTTATTTAAACCCAGGCATCATGTTTTTGATGAGACATGGACCGGAAAGGTAATGCAGAGATTTGAGACGTTTGTAAATAAAGGATTCACAACTTTATCATGTTTTGCAAGAAACGAGTGCCAAAGACACTTGGAGCAAACTGAAGCAGGTACGCGAACGAATTAATCTGTTTAGCAAACTTTGCTTGTTCAGAAAACCGTACAGTGTAAAGTACCATGAATCAGTTTCCAACAGTCCACGTTAAAGAAGATGCGCGGTGGCGCAGTGGTCTAAGGCGTTGGCCTCTGATCATTCGTCCGAACGGGGTCCGGGTTCGAATCCCGGTGAGGCATGGATGTTGTGTTTGTCTTACGGCACTGGCTCCCTCCCTTCCCTGGAACCAGTGACCCTAAATTAGGGACGGGCGACTGCTTATAGCCCATTGAGTTGCTCACGGTGGTCGTTAAACCTCCAATCAAAAAAAAACAAAAAAGAAGATGCGATTTTGCAGAGAAACTAACAGCATTGGGGAACATATAAAAATGCAATGACAGCCATTTTCTTGTGTAGTATGCCACAGAGTTGTAACACATTAATAAATGCTCTCGAAAGTAAAATCGAAGAAGAATTATCATTCGATTGCGTAAAATCTGAAATAACTGATGCATATGAGATCAGAATGCACCTTAGGGGTGAGTGAGCTTCACACTCAGAAACATATTTTTCAGTATTTAAACCAAAAAAAGTTTTTTGTGCTTACTTTTGAAGGAAAGAAATATTGAACTTACTGTGATATGCCAGTAAATGTGGAAATTAATGCTAAAATAAGAGAAGCAATTTTAATCAAAATAAAACAAACTTCACTTTAAAACAAATCATCTACAACAACTTGGTGCAGAACAAAAATAACGCATCACACAGGTCGAAAGTATACAGTAAAAATATATGCAGTAAATGTTGATCAAACTTGTCTGGAACAGCCTGCGTCTTGGATGAAAATGCAATTTTCAGGAGGTCTTTAGCATCGAACAAAGAGAACACCTTAAAGTACCATATTTCGCTAGGAACAACCTACGCTTCTTCTCTTCTTAAAAATGCGAAAATATTTATGAGGTTGTATTCTCTGATTAGGAAAACATAGGATAAGCATAACTTAATTGGTGCAATTCTTTGCTACCTAAAAACTGAAAAAGTAATTGATTTGCTGTAACTGCACAGTAGTAAACAAGGGTATAAATATTAAATAGGAAACAGTAAAATAAGTATGCAGTGCTGTAAGCATGAACACAGAAGAGAAAATTGTCAAAACCACTTAACTAACACATTTATACATAAAGGAAAAAGCGTGTCGGAAAGTTTACACATTCACGCGGATATTTTAATGTAAGTAGTATTTTTTTTCATAAAGCATGTTTTGCAAGACTGTAAACATCACTGTAAATATCATTATGCCGCCCCGGTGGCGCAGTGGTCTAAGCGATGGCCTCTGATCATTCGTCCAAACGGGGTCCGGGTTCGAATCCCGGTGAGGCATGGATGTTGTGTTTGTCTTACGGGGGCACTGGCTCTCTCCCTTCCCTGGAACCAGTGACCCTAAATTAGGGACGGGCGACTGCTTATAGCCCACTGAGTTGCTCACGGTGGTCGTTAAACCTCCAATCAAAAAAAATATCATTATAGCAATTCCTGTAACTAGATATACCATCTGTAGGGATGTGTTTACCAATAAATATATGAACAACAAAGATGAATTATAAAAAAGCCATATAGATAAATATTCAAAAGAAAAGCAATGAAAATCCCAAATCCAGGAAAGTGTATGACACACTCGCTAATTATTTGCAAAAATCTTAAAGCTAAACATGAAATTACATTGTCTTAAATTTAAACAAAAATATTACTGTGTCGTTGTGATAAAATATGCAATGTCATTGTCATAAAACCAGCAAAACAAGTTGGTGTTATAACTTTAAATAAAACTAGAAAGATGACACTGAATTTTCGGTTGTAATGTCCCATCTTTTGAATCCTTACCCACAAGAAACAAATATTTTAAGGCAGATTTTCAGAAAACCTAAAAATTCTGCTAAGAACAGAATGCGCTTACACCGTCTAGGGAAAAACTGGCATAATTTAAAATACGCAGTGTCAGCTGGGTTATTCACAGTGAGTGGGGCAGTTACAAACAAAAGAAGCCTCATTTCTACAATTGGTAAAACATCCACAAATATTAGAAATAGCTAGTTACTCCCATTAGCGACTGAAAAGTGTGTGAGAAAAATTAACAAATTGTGTACGAAAAGCTTCTTATAACAGAAGATATCAGAGACAAAATGGATTTTTAAATCGAAAAATTAAAAGAAAGAGATATAGGGTATAGTGGGATATAACTTTACGCGCCGTAAAAAGGAACTGTGTGTTACTTAAAGATGCAATTGGGTACAAAATACTCTTCATCCTACCAAACATGGATTTTTCGAAAGGATTTTTAAAATCAAATGAAGTTTCCCACATGGAAATGTACGTTGACGTCCCGTGGCTGTAAAATTTTGAATAATGAAAAGGAAAAAAATGTACGTAAATTATTTTTTACAACAAAATACATGCTAAGGAAAAATAGCACGTCTTCTCGAAGCAGAAATTGCGATAATTTTTTTTTGACATTTACGCCCCCTAGTTGGAAAATTGTGCATTATTTAAAGAGGATAATGTTCTCAATATTCACTGTAGCGAATGGCATATACTAAAAACAGAAATTCTTCAGTAGCATTTTTAGAAGCGGAGATACTGTTGCAAACATAAATACACACTAGCACCACCTAGCGCTAGAAATGAGAACTAAAAACAACCCACGAGTACATGCAAAATGTTCCGCAAGCTGAATGATATCAGGTGTCGAAAGGATTTTTTAAATCGGACTTTTAGAAGCAGAGATATCGATAAAAACAAATTAAAATTTGGACCCTAGTGCGGGAAAATTACTAATTATTTTTGGAAAGAAATGCGCATAAAATGTTTCGAAGAAATTTGAGTCTAACTGAACCGGATTTTTTTAAAATGGGTTATTAGACGTGTAGATACTGCTGGAAAAATGCTGTGAACGGAAACGCGACTTGTGTCTTCTGGTGGCAAACTTGTGCTTTAAGAAACATTTGAAATCACATGCAAAGTATGTCGCAAAAGATAAGCTATCTGAAAAAGAAAGAAGTTTTCAAATTGAATTGCTAGCAGCAGATATATAAAGAAAAATACGACATATATCTACCACCACTAGCAGAAAAACTGGATATTATTTACTGCAGAAAATATGCGCAAAAGGTTTTCTGTAGAGAGCGGTATCTAACCGCGACAGAATTTTTTCGGTAGAGCTTTCAGAAGCGCAAATACTTCAGAAACATAAATATACACATACGGTTCCTAGTGACAAAACAGTTCTTCACCATAATTTGAGGCTATATGGAGAAACTTTCTCACCAGAAACTCTATCCGACGCAAAAAAGATGTTTTGAATGGGACAGAGACATTGGATAAATCGCAGTTTTCTTTACGACCCCTAGCGAAAAAACTGTTCATTACTTGAAAAAAATGTGCTACCCAAAATAGTCTTCGTAATAAATACACCACTGTTTGTGGAAATTGCAACACCACGAAGGACTGCCGGTATTTGCTTGAAACTTACAGGATATTTACAACAGATTGGGACATGCAAATGATTAAAATGTCAGTGAAAATGCCCATGCGGTTTCGGAGCAGCGCCCTCTGTACTGTCTGGTTTTGGGTGTAAAGATCTGGCTCAAACAAAATGTTGCCATCAGGGAATAGCCGATATTAAGTCGAAAGGGTATTTTTTGTGTCTCACTATGTCCTGTAGCCGAAGAAGGTCGCATTATGAAAACCTAACTGACTTTGAGTAATAAAGGATTGTTTTGATGAGAGAAACTGGATTGTCCTACTGCGCAATTGCCACTCGTACAAGACGAAACGCCAGTACCCTGATGGGAACGCAGCGTCACTGGACAGATTAGGCTCGGACGCACAGAATTCGGGAAATGGACTCCAAAATCTCACGACTGTACGGGATGACAGACACTTCTACCACATGGTAGTGACTGATCGTACGGCGGCATCCACGGTGTTGGCGCTGTAGTGGAGCACTACCGTAGTTTAGGTTTTATCGTCCAGTACTGTTTGACGTCGTCTGCTTAACAGAGGATTGCTAGATAGTCCATTGCTGCGTATTCCTTTGACCCTCAACCACATACGTCTCAGGTTACAATGTGGTCTTGAACACACACATTGGCGTGCTGATTGGCAACGGGGTGTGTTTTCTGACGAGTCACGATTCAACCTGTTGCACAATGATGGTCGCATACGTGTTCGGAGACATCGTGGTGAACGGCATCTTGAAGCGTCATACAGGCCCAGTACATCAAGGATGTTTTAAAGGCAGAGGTGATACGCTTTCTTCAGAGTTGTCCTGGCGCCATATTCCAGCAGAACAATGCTCGGCCACATGTGGCCCGTAATATCCAATACCTCTTCCATGCACGGCCGATACCGCTTCTTTCCTGGCCTGCACGTTTGCTGGATTTGTCCCTGATCGGGCATGTCTAGGCAATGGTAGCCAAATGAGTGGCCCGCCGAGCGCCTCTGCCAGTCACAACAAATGAACTCTGGTCTCGCATTGAAGCAGCCTAGAAAGCTAGGGCGACATCAAAAAACCATTCAATGCCACGCCGTATAGAGGTAGTTATTGTTGCTCAAGATGGTTTCACATGATACTGAGTTTTGAAACGAAAAAATCCTGTATAGTTTTACAAATGTAACCAGCTATCTCGTGTAGCATGAGAAATATGTGTTATAAATTTCATTTGAATAGCGCGATTCTTTTTTAGTGTTGCAGTTTTCACAAGCAGTGGTCTTGTATAGAAGAAAAGAGTCTTTTCAGTTAGATATTTAGATGCAAAGATATGAAATAAAATGTATTTTGAATTCCGAAGCATCAACATTTACGCCTTCTATTGACGAAGTTATACATCTGAAAAGGACTGGAAAGCATTGTAACGTACCTGCCAGAAGGGCGCACACGACATAAAGGCAGATAGGAATCAGAATACATGTCTGCGTAGCTCAGTTGGTAGAGCGACTTGTTCCGGAATGAGCGTACTCGGGTTCGAATCCCGGTGTAGACCAAAAATGACGGAGAAATTTACTTCGTTTAATGGCGCCCGAACTATCCGGATGACCCGACCGTTCAAAATCTCGCATTGGTGTGATGTTATTTCCACACCACGAGATAGGAAAAATATGAGCAGCACTTCGAAAGAAAAAAAGAAAAAGAAGGGGGAGATGATGTAACGTACCTGCCAGAAGGGCGCACACGACATAAAGGCAGATAGGAATCAGGATACATGTCTGCGTAGCTCAGTTGGTAGAGCGACTTGTTC
Organism: Macrothele yani; assembly: GCA_039090855.1. NCBI lineage: Eukaryota > Metazoa > Arthropoda > Arachnida > Araneae > Macrothelidae > Macrothele > Macrothele yani. The sequence goes on along the minus strand of CM076996.1, from coordinate 71,693,270 downwards.
CGGAATGAGCGTACTCGGGTTCGAATCCCGGCGTAGACCAAAAATGACGGAGAAATTTACTTCGTTATAATGGCATGAATCATCGTTTTCACATTTCGGTCTTTCTAACGCCGAAATAATTTTTCAAATCGGAGTAATAATTGCAGAGATATGGTGTCCACAGACGGAGGGACGAATGGAAAAAGTGATACTGTAAGTACATACTTTTGTTTACAAAAACCGTGGTAAAAGGAAAGAGATAAGAAATACAGACGCTAAGCAAACACACTCTGATTTGACACGAAAATGTTATGCATCGGTGGGCTGATGTATATAATTATGAGCTAAGGAGCATATTATATTCCTGTGCCATGAATTCCAGAGGGTAGTATTGTGTAGTTGACGTAATTTTGAAACTCGGCTATTTATTTTAGAACATGTACAGTTGCATTAACAACCACATATTAATTCGCCACAATGTTAAACAAAATATGGTATTATGTATTCTCTCAGGTATTATACATGCGATTGTAAAGAGCGCAGAAAAGTTGGTGAGCCCGACATTTCGTCAGTTCTACTGGGAAATATGTATCAAAAAGGATGTTTTTATGAAGTACTCCTGAATTTCCTCGTTAGCGCATATTTGAAAGCGAAGCGCTTCGAAATTACCCACCACTGAAGATGTTAAAATAGTTAAAAGGAAAAAAATAAAACCGAGAAAAGGAATAAGACAAGAAATTCTCTTGTTACTTAAGTTTTGAATGCAGAATATGGCTTTAAAGAACTTGTTTGGAAGGAACAAATTAGGGAACCAAATGGTTAACCAACTGAGGCATGTCGATGATCCTGTTTTCCTTTTAAAATGAGACAGAGGTACATACTGAGTGGTCAGTAAATTAGGACCACTTACCTAATAATGTGTTAGACCACATATAATGTTTTGATTCCTTTGTTCAGGTGTGTGTTTGGTTTGTTGTTAAAGATTTATTTATAATATTGATTTAGCACTTGGTTAATCAATCTAGTAAAAGACAAATGACCAGAACTCATTTGACTAAAACATTACTACTTACATAAAACATTAACTCGTATTTTCTTCTTCGTTTTCGTCGACTAGCTGTTTGTAAAAAAAAATCTACTTGAAAATGATAATACCAGCAGAATATCAAAAATAATGACATAGCACTTTAACGTTCATTTGACATATAACTCATCGTCGATTCTAGCAATGGAGTAACATCGAAGATAACACGCAGTTCTTGCAGCAGCATCTTGTCTTTCCTGCACACCCCATTTTTACACTGGGTGGGACTATTTATTCTGACTCACAGTCAGCCGTTACCAAAAGGTAAAAAGAAACTTCAAGATTTTGATGGCTATCAGAAAGAAATATAACGAAGAAGTAACATAATTTACGTAAGAACAGAAACTCAAAAAGGAAGGCTAATTTATAGATATACCCACACACATTTTTGGCATTCAGAACAGCAGCAAAACGTCTCGTCATAGATTTGTGACAACGTTTCAGTGAAATAGTGGCCCCCGCTTGCCGAACAGTATTCTCCAATTCACTGATATCGCATGACAGTGGATCCAGACGTCGGATGCCCCGTTTGACTTCATCCCAGAAATGCTGTACGCGATTGAGGTCTGGGACTAAGGTGGACCACTGTCGCAGGAAAAAGTTTTCATCGTACTCCTAAAACCACTAAGAGATAATGTGGTCATTGTGGCAAGGCGCATTGTTCTTCTTGAAGTATGAATCACTACAAGGGTAGACGTTGACTATCTTGAATGAACTAGATCAACAATGATGTTTGAATACTGCCGTACATTAAGACATGGATCCATTCGAAATAACAAAGAAAGCTATCGGACCTCCAGACGACAATCGTCACGGAACGTTCTGTGGTGGACAAGCATATGACACCAAAGTAACAGGTGTGAAGTACGGCATTTCGCAATCGCCCGCAGCCCCTAGAACATAGCTTTTTAAAAGTGGGACACCCGCCTGTAATGTATGCAACCATAAAGTGTCAAAAAACATGTAAATGTGGGTGTGATGTGATTGGGTGATACTGCGGAGGCCTGGAAGGTGTCCAGCGTTGTGTACGTCAGTGACTGTTAAACGTGAGTAGTGTGAGACAGCGCACGGGCCTGTTCGTACACATACAAATATTGTGTTGTGTGTTTTAAGAAAATATCTTGTAACCCTCATGCTGTAGTAAAGATACTGGTGAACGAGGTGAGGCAGAAATACCAAGAGGACGACACGGCTCCAACGTACATCGACAGGCGAATTGTAAGGCAGTTGTACAGCGTTTTGGAGCAACATGTCATTGGAGGCGCTGACATGTTTGAAGGACAGGCATTGTGGCGTCATAGTGATGAAACGTCGGACACGTTATCTGAACATAGTGATACATCGGGTACTCCAGCACACAACGTGCCAAGCAGTTTGATTTCCTATGAACAATCACCCCCCAAAGTGAAACGGAAAAACATTCACGAACAGTTTTCCGGGAAAACCATGCAGAGTGTCTATGACAATGTGAAGGTCGCAAAGAAAACCGCTGCAGCAACTGCCCGTAAATACAAGATATCACCAGAAAGAGTGCGGCAAATAGTAACGGCTGTTGAGAGTGGTGGTACAATGGAACACAAAACTGCACGCATTCGCCAGCATATGTACACCAAATTCCAAGATGCGCGTAACATGGAACTCTCAATTCACTACTGGCATTTAAACACGTGAGCGAATAAAGCAGCTAACGCAATGAGTATCCCCAATTTTAAAACCAGAACATATTTCCTGCACAATTTCAAACGCCGCTATAAAATCTCATCACGCAAGATCACGAGGTTCGTTGCCAGGCGGGATGTTACCCTTGACACGGCCGTAAGGAACAGCGCATTGGAGTTTGTACGGGATGTTTCAAAATGCATTATCGCCAATGCAATTGATGCCGACATGGTGCTCAATACAGACCAAACTTGATTTGAATACGAACTCACGTCAAACAGGATGTTATCACTGACTGGTGAGAAGACAACTGAAGCTGTTCTGCAATCCGTTGCACTGACTACCCCTTTCTATACCATTCAGGTGCTTATGTCCATGTCAAGACGCCTTGCAAATAAACTGTACATCTGCTTTCAGGAAGCGGGTGGCAAGTTTGGAAAACGTGTTTCGAAACAGTACGACGTAACCAACCTCCAAATATAGAATGTGACTGCAGCACCAGTGGTCAGATGTCCACAGCTCTCGTTCTGTCCTGGATACGTAAGGTACTGGAAACAGAGCTAACAGGACCTTCCCTCCTCTTACTGGATTCGTGGCCTGGTCAAAACTGACACTAGTTTGCCAGCCAAAGCTTTCGGTGACAGAGACGTCAATTTGTACACAAAAATCATACCACTGAAAGCCACCAAATACTGCCAGCCCCTTAATGTGTATTTCTTTCGACAATACAAACTGTTTGCACGACGCATGGAAGAGTACATACGTTCTGATGAGGTGCATGGCGTCAACCTACATGATAGAATCTTCATTTTCAAGTTGCATTCATTTATATACAAGCAGTTGTGTGCATCACAGTACCAACCTATGCTCGTTATGCGTGGAAGGCGTCTGGATACTTGCCACACGGAATGCCTCTTCCGTTTCGTAATGCGTTGGATATAAATTTTGCTGTGCGTGACATGTGCAACGCTCCTGACTGTGATTACAGTGCCGTCATTATCTGCTCGTGGTGCGTGATTCACCTTTGCTTGCAGCACTGCCTTTTCTCAACATATTACCATGACGTGGAGTAAGGTATGTATATGACATTTGCAACTTAATGGTGTGGTACGTGGTCTCTATCGACATTTAGGTGCCTCATATCTTACAGGTAAATGTTGTTTGACACTTTATGGCTGCATACATTACAGGTGGGCTTCCCACTTTTATAAGCCATGTTCTAGAGGTTGCGGGCGATTGCAAAATGCCGTATTTCACACCTGTTACTTTGGTCAGCACAATTGCTGAGTGATCCAGATTTTAGAGAAATGTATTATTATTTGTGTGAAGGAGCTCCAGACATTTCTGTGACCCATCTTTAGCGGTGCGAAATCATAGATGGGCTGTTATACTATAAAACAGGTTTATTCTCTTGAGGTTAGTATAGACCCGCTGTGCCTTAGTGTCTCAGATTTGCATTAATCATGGAATTCCATGATAAGCCCATTGACGGCCATCTAGATACACGAAAAACACCTGCTAAGCTTCGTGACGTTGCCTACTGCCCATGTATGTATCAAAGCATTCTCCCATATATTCAGAGTTGTGAATCTGGTCAGAAACATAATTATAGAAATAAACGATCGGAAGGTCCCTTAATTTCTAGTATTACTACTAATATTTTTGATATAATATCTGTTGATTTATTAGAACCTTATCCTCATTCCACAAGCATAAAGCTAATTATATCTTAGTTGTAACAGATAGCTTCTCTAAATGGGCTGAAGCATTTCCCATTGCATCTGTTGCTTCAGATACTATTTGTGATATGCTAATTAACACAATACTTGTAACATTTGGTGCACCTTTAAAGATAATATCAGATAATGGGCCTCAGTTTCTTTCTGAAATGCAAAGAATGTGTACAAGATTACAAATAAAGTATAAACTAATTTCCCCATATCATCCTCAGACCAACGAAGCCGAGAAGGTAAACCGCACTTTAACTTTAATTACGATGACTTTTGTTAAAAAGAATCATGAGCGATGGGACGAGCACGCTGAATATTTTGTTTTGCTCTTCGCCCGTCCATCCGTGCGCGCCGCTAATGGCCTAGTGGTCAACGTCCGTAACTGCCGCGGAGGAACCTCAGGTTCGATCTCGGGTAGGTACCAATGCTGGAACTACTAAATATCCGCCGTGCGTCGGACGGGCACGTTAAATCGTCAGACCCCGGGTACTGGGCCCCGGTAATAAACAAGGGCGTCTTCTTTCCTCTTTCTACCTCGCTTCCGTGTGACTTTTCTGTCGGGAACTCTTGCCCAAATCTCCTAGTTTCCTATTTCTAAGGGTTGTTTAAGACCTGGAGTCAAACACTCCCTCCCTAAAATATGATCTGACCTGATCGTTCATGTGTGTGAGTACGCGACAGACAGACGCGGAGCTTTTCCTTGGTCGCAAGATTCGCACTCCATTTGAGAATTTAACTGGAATTACAGATGATATGAGTCAAAGGCCAAACCTCGACTGATCGTCCATCTGTGTGAGTACGTGACAGACAGACGCAGAACCTTTCCTAGGTCGTAATATTCGCACTCCATTTTGAGAATTTAACTGGGATTGTAGATGATATGAGTCAAAGGCCAACCCTCGATTCCGCGTAACAACTAGCAAACAAGGCTCAGGCAGCGATGATGGAAGCACAAGTAGCGCACACCTGAAATTATAATTCTACACGTAGAGAACCTGATTTTGTGTTATGAGATTCGGCCTTAGTAGAAACACATATTCAATCGTCTGTAGTGCACGCTATCGTTTGAAAATTTGCACTCTTTTATGAAGAGCCATTTGAAGTAATGAATGGACACAACAACGTTGTTCTCAAGAAACTTGATGACACGATGTTTTATGCCCATGTACAGAAATCCAAAATGCTATGAACGTGATTTTGAAGATATATATAATTGATCCAAAGTCAGGAAATAATCAACATACAGCAGCTGCGGCTCCAGCGTCAAAACAGACTGCGAGTGGTAACGTAATCGACTCCATTCCTGTCAAACCCGTTTGACAACATTGCAACGAAAGTAATCAGCTGGATGTAATGAGTCAACACTCTCTAGAATCTCCACGTCCCATTCACTCTATATCGAGTAATGATGTTGCTTCTCTTACTCAAAGTGTGCCTATTATTTCTACACCTGCTTCTCCTGCCTTTTCGAGAAATGCGAAATCTCCTAATACAATCTGAAATTCCTCGAGTCGTTCATAATCATCTATTCGTGTAAAAACAGCATCTGACATACCTAAAAGTCAGTATGCACATTCACCTACATTCAAGACACCACTTAAGCCTTGCACTAAAAGTATTAAACGTACAATTCATGAAGTTTCTTCAACAAGTTCTTCTGTGAAATCTACGTGTGCTAAAAGTACGAAACGCATAGTGTACGGCATTACTTCAAGTGTTTCCTCTTCCACAAACATTTGTGCAGGCAGACCAAAGAGGCCAGCGCATGACATTTCTAGTTCCGTGCATACTTCTATACTATGTACGGAGAGTAAATTTAGACCAGCTCAGAGCAATGGTTTTTACCGTAGTGAATCTTACAAGCACTCATATGTTGCTAGTGACGTGCCAATGAATTTTCCAGCAGGAACGCAAAAACGTCCTGCATCACCTGTCTCCGAGCCGGAATCGTTGAAAGCCGCCGTGTTCCTCTCTACGTGGGACTCTCGTAACCAGAGGCAAGAGACCTCTGTCACCGACGGATTCTAATTTCTCAACCCTGTCGGGAGTACAAACCACCTGCTCTCCATCTACCTGGATTTCACCTTTGGACGCTACGATCCGGACGGATGGAACCCATGCCAGCCTCAACTATAATGCCTAGACGTCGCAAGCGACCTCAATGTTTTACGCAGGACCTGCGATCACTGACAAGACGAGCTGATCAAGGGACTCAAATTTCAGAGTCACAACTTTCCACCTCCAGGATTCCTGTTCAGAGGGCTTCCAATGCCAGGAGCCTGAGGATTTCCATTTCCAAGAGCGGGATGCTCTCCACTTTCGGGCAGATACGAAAGTTGGTGCTTCCAAGAGTGGACCAGTGCAACGCAAACGTAGTGCAACCAGCGAGCCAATGTCTCCTCCCAGGCCGGAAAAGCGTTTGTGAACGCGGGTGTTCTACGCCAGTATATCATAAAAGGCAGAAGAGATAAGATTTTTTTTCCTGCACGCAAAGTTATGTGCAGAACATTTTGGATAGTATTTCTTTTTTGTGAGGCCACAAATAATTTTTATTTCTGTATCCTCAATACGAACATTCTTCTTAAATTTTTAAAAGAACTTTCACCTTAAAAAGGAAGAAAAATACAAATTTTTTTAAGAGACTGTTTATAAAAATCTGAGAGTTTCTCTGGATGTAATCGCATAGTGTATGTCAAATGATGTTGCACACATAGATGAAAGTTTATCTTCTTGCGAGATTGCAGGTTATTATGTTTCAACTAAATGTTTCCTAAATTGTTCAAATACTTCCTATTTTTGTTGTATATATAATGAATGCCGTTAACATCAACTCAGGGTAAGATTTTTCCCGTGGGGTTTCCCTTATTCCGTCAGAGTTTGACGTGTAATGAGTTGATCACGAAGTTGCTCCCGGACGCATCAATCAAATGTGGTTATATTTTTATCCACTAAATTTAACAAACGTTTATATATGTCAATGTACGCTTCAAAATTAATTTTTCGACAAATTGTTCGAAAGAACTGGTCCAAACGTAAAATGTTAGCACATCATTCAAGTTCTGTTACGGTATAATGAAATGTTGTAAAAGGCCGGACCTATGACAAATTAAATGTTGGTTCATATCAATCCAAATGTCATTGTATTTGAAGGTTCACGATTAATAAAAAAAGGTATGAGACGTGCTTTTGTATGTAGTATTTCAGCATGATTAACATCTGATGTGCCAATCAGTAACTTCCAGTGTTTCACGAAATGTTTGGCGTTTAGGAAATCAGCTGACAGTAATTCAACAAGGGTTTTAAAAATGTTTAAGACTGCAAAATGTTAAAACACAAGGGGTTTTGCAAGACATTTGTATAAATTATGTTATTACAAGCTTGAGGGCATATACACTGAAGAGCAATTGAATTAGAGACAGCTGGCGTTATGCAAATGTGGCGCTGTGGGCGGCCCTGTAAACGAAAACGACATGACGTATGCAGCGATCCGACAATATAAGGAGGGATGCGACGGGAATCAGTAAGAGTCGGACGCAGCATGGGTAAGACGAAGGATCTAAGCACATTTGACCGTGGACAAATTGTCGGGGCCCGACGAATGGGTAACTCCATCTCGGAAGTCGTGAAGGCATTGGGATTTTCAGGAGCCACTGTGCCACGGGTGCACCGTGAGTACATCGAATCCGGTAAAACAATCTCTGCAAGGGCCAACTGCCGTGGACAATAGCGTGTGGATGAGTAGGGTCATCGTTGGCTACCTCGCATTGTAACAGCAGATAGACGGGCCACAGTGTAAGAAATCACTCGGCAATTTAACGCTCGTGCACAAAAACGTGTAAGCAGCCACACCATCCAGAACTATCTCCTTGCTATGGGGTACAGAAGCCATCGTCCCACGAGGGCACCACTGCTGACCGCACATCACAGGGTGCAAAGATTAGCACGAGCGCGGAAACATCGCCACTGGACCCTAGACATGTCGAAAAATGTTGCCTGGACTGATGAGTCGAGAGTCACGTTGGTACATGCGGATGGCAGGATACGAGTACGGCGCAAACCACATGAAGCGATGGATCCTTCTTGCCAGCAGGGTACTCTTCAAGCTAGTGGGGGTGGCATTCTCGTATGGGGACTGTTTACGTTAACTGAAATGGGACCCCTAGTAGGTTTGACATCGTCCCTCACAGGTCAACGTTACCGGGATGTCCTGGACGACTATTTACTCCCGATTGTGCGTCTTCGACATCCCACTGGGGACCTCATCCTGCAACAGAAAATGCACCGTGCCATCGCTCCCGAATTGTATCCGAATGGTTGGATGAACACTACACTGACGTGACCTCATTTCTTAGGCCAGCTAGGTCACCTGACCTCAATCCATCGAGCACATCTGGGATGGATGCCATCGAGAGAGATGTTCGAGGCTCTGACCCCCCTCCATCAAATCTTCGTGAACTGTGGGAGCTTGTTCAGGGGTCGTGGATCCGTATGGCTTCCCAACGCTTCCGGTGTCTTGTCGAGTCCATGCCGAGACGAATCGCCGCCGTCATCAGGGCAAAAGGTGGTGCTACACGTTACTAGACAGGTATCTCTAATTCAATTTCTCTTCAGTGTATATGTATCTACTACGTCCGAAGTTCAAAAAATAATACTTCATGATGTTAGTAGAAATTTGTAAAAATTTTGATCAGCTGACTGTAGCTCAGTTACGAAACCGGTAAAAAATTGTTGCTTTAGTACGAAGGGTTTTTTGAAATGATGAATCTCTCATTGAAATGTGCTGTAAGATGAAAAATGTTGGTTCAAAGTCGAGTAAAAAATGGGTAGTCCACTGGCAAAAATAAATAAATAAATAAAAATAAAAAATAATAAAAATAAAAATTAAAAAAATATGGGAGAGGGGATGTGACGTGCACTGAAGTGCCAGAAAAACTAGTACAGACGAGCTTATGCAAAATACATAGCGACGTCACGTATACGCGTACTCGGTTGCGTCCGCCAGTGCATATGTAAAGCGATAGACATCCTTGACAGCTGTCAGAGCTGTTTTCGGCATAAGAATGACAAGTAATTACGATTTAAGCGATTTTCAATGCGGTGTTATAGTTGACGCTCGTGAGATGGGCCATAGTATTTCGGAGGTAGAAATAAAGTTCGGATTTTCACGGACGACCATTGCAAGGGTGTACCGTGACTACAATATTTCCGGCAAAACCTCCAACCTACGATACCAGTGTGGTCCTAAAAAGACATTGGGTAAACGTGACCATCGTCGGCTGTCAAGATTCTTTTCGCGCGATAGGCGTGCAACACTCTCGCAGGTATCATCGGAATTCAATGCTGGAGCCTCAACAAGCATCAGCGTCCGGACTGTGCAAAGTACCCTGCACATTATGGGCTTTGGGAGCCGACGCCCAACTCTAGTTCCCTTGATGTGTGCACGACACAAAGCTATGCGCCTCGCTTGGGCACGGCAACACCGCCACTGGACACTTGACGACTGGAAACAAGTAGCCTGGTCTGACGAGTCACGTTTCCAACTGTATCGGGCAGATGGAAGGATTCGTGTGTGGCGCAAACCCCATGAAGCCATGGATCCCGCCTGTCAACAGCGAACTGTACCGGCTGGTAGGGCGTCCGTAATGATATGGAGTGTATTTAGCTGGGTTTCACTGGGACCCCTGGTACGTCTAAAAACGTCTGTGACCGGCCAACACTATGGGTGCATCCTTTTTGACGAGGTACACCCGTTCATGTCCTGCATTCATGCTGATGGGTTGGGCCTGTTCCAACAGGACAATGCACCTCCACACAAGTGTCGGGACGCCACATTATGGTTAAAGGAACATTCATCTGAGTTTGGGGTGTTGCCACTCCCACCCAAGTCCCCAGATCTGAACGTGATAGAACACATTTTGGATGCCATGCAGCGCGCTATCGAACACAGGAATCTGAGAATACAAACGAATTGTGGAACGCTCTGCAGTAAGGTTGGTGTGCATTGCCTACAGCATATTTCCAGAAGCTAGTGGGGTCCATGCCCCGTCGTATTTCTGCAGTCCTGCGCTTCCGTGGGGACCTACCAAGTATTAGACTGGTATACCAGTTTTTCTGGCACTTCAGTGTATATACTCTAATTTAACTTTCCTTTTTGGTTTCTGTTATCTCATGTAAATTTTGATTCATTCTGCTTAAGCATCTTCTGATCTACATTTTCCCTCTCGTTGAATGTTTTTGTGGCAACCTCATTTGGGTCAAACGTTGAATGACGTATCGTAGGTAACGAGACAGGTAAAAGTGATGTTTACGATTGTATGAGCGCAATTGTTAGAAGTCGGTTAGACTGTGAGATCGTTATAATTTCCCTGGACAGAGATGTTCAGATAGCTTAGCCTACCTATTAAGGTTTAATTATTTGGCGTTGAATATTAAGCTTCGTTGATATTGAAGCCTTAAAGTATTATCGAGCTAATGCAACTTGGATATCATTTGGTGTTTCGAGTATCGGATTATCCAGTTATTGATGTAACCAGTTATTAAGTACGATTGAAGTGATTTCGGCAATTGATGTTGTGCTAACGTATATGCCTGAGTTGGTCCTAAATAAACAGATTAAATACAACAAGTACAATAATATTTATTTACCTGACCGTCTGTGCTATCCAGTGCTTACTTAGTGATTTTAAGCTATCCGTGGCAGGTCTTAGATTTACGGAACCTCTCAGTAGTGCTGAAGTAATGCTAGTGTTTTGGTGTAACATAGTCAATTAACAGATATCTATAGCCAGTTACTCTAAAAACATTATAAGCTTAAAAGTTTCCATCATTTCTAAGAAACTAAACTGATGGAACTTGTGTTTTCTGAGGCTCATTGGATTCAGTGAGAGGACATGAATTTGAAACACCAGCTCCGTTGTGTTGCATGTTTTAAAGATCATTCCGGAATCAAATCTCCAACTTTAACTGCGAAACACGTGGTGCCAAATTTCATGATGCAGACGATATCGAAAGTTGCGTCTTTGCCACTGCTAACTTCAATCATGCTGATCGACACGCCAAGGTGACACTTACCTGCCTCCAGAAAAAAATGGTAGTTGTTGCTCAACTTTTAGTAAAAGACTAAAGGTAAGTTTGTCGTCCACAACAGCGAACTTATCTTTTCTAGAAAGTCGTATTTCCCATGTTACACGATAAGATTCAGTTTTGTGATTTAGGGAAACACTTTTTCGTGACCTCCATCTCTGTTTCATTTCTTTCCTTGTTGATCTGAGTTAACAAATACTTATTGTTTCCTTTCTTACATACTTCGTTCCTTGATTTGATTTTACTTTCATTTCCATAGCTCGATTTTCTCTTCCGTTTTTTCGTATCATGTAATTTCCTAAGTACCTGTACTTCCGAACTGGACCACCGGCTGATGATCAGGAGCGCTGACCCACTGCTGAATTTGATTCTGTGGATAACTGCCTGGCTTTCTGCCTTTTTCGAACTAATGCATGAAATATGAGAAAATAAAATAACTTAAGTACCAACACCGAAGCTGAGAAACAAGATAAACTTCTTAATATTGCGTTTAAGAAGTGAGAAACACAACAACAGCTGAACTGATGCTTGGGGTATTTAATGTTTCATACAAAAACCTCTTCCATGCGGGAAAAACAGAAAACCACTACCTTTTTGGAGCATCGAAACAATCAAAAATCACCCAGATCTGGCGTACATCTTGAAAAAGGATCATAGAAGCACATTGGATTCAACGAGAGAAAGCAACGATAATAAATATGAATTATGGTACGATGAAAAAGATCACCTTCGAAGCATAAATTAATTGTAGAACTTATACACCAAGGAGACTTAATCTTTATCGTATTTGAACACTTATCGTATTGTGATGCATGTGTTGGCACAAGAATAAAATTAAAATTTTCCCTATTAAATCGGACAAATGGCTAACCTTATTTCACAGTTTAGTTCATTAAACAAGAAGTATTCTTAAGTAATCGTTAAAAAAACTGAATTCCGAATTTTTTTTGCGTTTTTTGAATTTACTTATGCACCCAGCTGAACTGATGGCTGATGATGAGGGTCAATAAGATAATGAAAACCCTTATTAGCAGCGAGCTGCTTATGTTTAATAGCCCAAAGTGATATTGATGTTCAATGGGTATCTACGTGGTAAAACAAAATCTTCAAGGGCTTTCAGTTTTAATAAACTCTATTCACAAAAAAACATCTCATTCAGATAGGTAGGATGGTACAAAAAAACGACCATTCCTAAATTATTACTGCTGGATATTAAGTGAAATTAATGGAAGTGCTAATTTTATTTTTTTTTTCTTTGAACTTCATATCGTTTTGTAGTTTACGATCAATTGCTCGAGGTGCTGTCACTTCACTTTTAGAGAATTCTGAAAAAAACGGAAGAGCTTTGGACACATCACCATACAAAATAAATTTGATAAATAGAAATCGTGGTATCACTTTTATCAAAACGGAGAAAGCTTTTGAAATGGAGAATTGGCTTACAAGAATTTCACGTAGCAGACGAATAAAGTGACTACATTTGAGGTATTATCTTGATGCTTTTCTTGAATACTCGTTTTTAAATGTAAAGATGCAGAGGGTTCTTCTCCTTAATTTAGAATTTTAATACGCTAAACTTTTGTTTGGAGTTAATTTAATTCATCATTTAAGCTTAAGCCTTAGACTGCAGTTCCAATGGCCTGGTGGTGTAAGGCGCTAGTTTCAGACTATTTTTTCTGAGATGACCCCAAGTTTGAGGCTCTGGCGAGATGTGGGTGGTTCATTGGTTTCTGTTTCTTCTCTGGAACCAGTGACCCTAAATTAGGAACAGGTGACTGCTTATAGCCCTTAGAATTACTCACAGTGGTTGTTAAACCCCGAAAATAAAATATCCTTCTGAACCATTAACTCCATATTTGATGTTTGGTAGTTGCGTTTTTTCAGTAAGATGCAAGAACTCGCTGGAGTAACATTTATTTTTTACTAAGGCTTTCTTAACAGATTAATTTTCGGATTTCATGAAATATATTTTTAATAGACTAGAAGGTATGCCCGTTCTCCGAACGGTGAATCTATAATTTTTTTAACATAAAATTAAAGAAAGGAAATGTAATTAAGGGAAAGAAAAGTTATTTCAGATCCGTAACTGTTTCACGATTTAGAACAGGTTCGTGACGTCAATGCATACGGTTTGACGTGAAATGGATCAGGCTTTGGCGCCACTTAACTTTAAATCAAAATTTCATGAAATATTTACAGCATTTAAACGTTTTTATGGTAATAATCTTTATACCTATCAGTAATTTGAACAGTAAAGGTAAGCCTCCCTTTTGAACTATTTGGTTCTTTAAATGTTTTAGGTATCCAGACCTTAAGGACTATCAGCATGCCAATTTTCAGACCCCGCACGGGGATAACTGGTTTTCCAGTTATTTGGGGAGCGGCGCCCCCACGGCCCGAGCTGACCTTGTGACGGATCAATTTATATATTTCGTCTTGAACGATTATGTAACCGAAGGGACAGCTGTCCATCCAGCTGCTGGGGGATGGCGTCCCCACGGCCCGAGCCGAAACGTGCTATATGTGATGATATTCACATTTTTTTATGTTTTTTTTGTTTTTTCACTTGACACGTTCCCGCCTCAGTTGTAGGTTGCTGAGGTTGTGATTATGCGCCAGCTCTGGATTTGAGTTTATCTTTTTCTTTCCTGTCTTCTCCATTTTATGTTCCTTTTGTTTTTCCGAGCTGGTTAGCTAAACCTACCTGCACGTTTGCCGTGTGCGGTGACCCGTAAGTTGGAAAAGGGGATGCTGGAGGCTGGGGTTTCTGGTGGCCTGGGTGTTGTTGTCGCCAGTGGCCAACACTCCTCTTTGCCCGCTGCTTCACCCTAAACGGGCGGCTAGGAACTAACCCACTCCTAGTCAATGAGTTCTGTGGCCGAGTGGAGCCCGGACCTCTAACGGCTTGTCGTTTTGCACGACAGGGTGAGTCTGGGGATAGGGTGGGCATGCCAAAGGGGTGTTCCCCAGCCATGGGAAAGTCTGGGTGTACGCCGAGCGCATGTCTGCCCTATGAACTTGCTATATCCGCTTGCTATCCCTAGAGCCGTGTCCTGCGTCCACTTGGGCTTGCGGACCTCCGGCTCTCCCTCGTTGGGCTCGATTACGGGTGGGGAAGTCGACGGACGAATTATTAATTTATTCCATGGATGAAAATAAAGTTTTCCACGAACCAAAAAGCAAAAGAGGTAATGAGGAAGGCTCATCCCCTTCCGCCAAAAAGCACGTGCCTGATTCCTGCAACGCTCGTTTCTTTTTTCTTCATTCATTAGACCCTTCAAAGCCTTTGAGTGCCAAAAGTCAATTTTGGATTAATAAAGCACTTCAATCAATCGCAAGCTCTCCTAAGAGCGTAAAGAAGCTCCAATCTGGAGATCTTCTTGTAGAAATGTCCACTGTGGCCTACAGCTCTACACTTCTTAACACCACCACGCTGCTTGAGACTCCGGTCAAAATAACACCTCATGGATACCTAAATTCATCTCGAGGTGTTGTCTCCTCTCAGGACCTCGTTGAGTGTACGGAGGAAGAACTACTAGAAGAACTGAGGAGCCAACATGTTACGGGTGTGCGGCGTATACTCTTTAGGCGGAATGGGCAGTCCGTCCCATCCCGCAACATTATTTTAGCGTTTGATAGCCCTTCGCTGCCTACGTCTATCAAGGCAGGGTATCTTCACCTAGAGGTACGCCCGTACATCCCTAATCCTTTGAGATGTTTTAGGTGCCAGTCTTATGGCCATTCTCAGCAGTCGTGCAGGAGCAATCCTAGGTGTGCACGCTGTGGTGCCACAGAACATCTTTTGCAGGTGTGGCAGAGGCCGAGGTTTGTGTGACTGTAAGGGTTCACACGCGGCATCAGCCAAAGATTGTCCCAAGTGGAAGGAGGAGAAGGAAATCCAAAGGACCAAAACGGTGGAAAATATTTCCTATCCTGAGGATAGAAGAAGAGTGGTTCCTGTTACATCTGATCGGCGATCATACGCTTCAGTGGCTGTTGCCAAATCTACGGTTGCCATTCAGACCGACATTCAGATCCCCGCTAAATGTCCATACAATATAAACGACATCATCGCAGCCGGACTGGAGGCACTCCAGTCTCGAGCTAGGGTTCTGAAAGCGCCACCCACCACTTCGCCGAAGCAGACTCATCCCACCACCAACAAGGGAACTCAGGCCACTTCTTCCAACAAAAAGACCAAAGCCCAGGATAAGAAAAGCATTTCTTCTCCTCCAAAATCTCAAGAAACGACTCAACGTCGTGCGCCTTCAGTTAAGGCACTTGGGACAAAGCATGCTCCCATCTTAGCCCCTGGTCACACGCCTCCAGATCTGGGGGAACCCCCATCAGAGGCGATGGAGCCTGACTTTGTTTGATCATTTTCATTTTTATTTCACTTATAACCATGGCTTCAATCATTCAGGGGAACTGTCGAAGTTTTCGGACGAGTTTTGATGAAGTGAAACATCTGCTTTTATTTTACTCTCCGGTGTGCCTTTGTCTACAGGAGACGAAGATTAAACCATCAGACCTGCTTTCAGTTCGAGGCTACAGTGCATTTCGGACAGATAACTCGTCTGGAAATATAGCCTGTGGGGGAGTCGCTATTCTCGTCCCTCACAGGGTTCCGGTATCTTCCGTCGCGGTTTCCACAACTGTGCAGGCCGTGGCGGTTCGTATTTCTATGCCTGTACCTCTTACTGTCCGCAGTGTCTATCTTCCGCCAGACGAGAACGTGAGCGTCTCTGTACTGGAGAGATTGGTTGATCAGCTACCTTCACCCTTTCTTCTACTAGGTGACTTCAATGCCCATCATCATTTGTGGGGTAGTGTCAGAATCAGCACGAGAGGTCGTCGCATAGAGTCTCTTCTGTCCTCGGCCTCTTTGTGCCTTTTTAACACCGGTGCTGACACGTACTTCCATGAACCGACACGATCCTTTAGTGCGATCGATTTGACCTTGGGATCACCATCAATTACTGCTGACTGGTTGTGGACGGTGTGTAAGGACCTCCACGGGAGCGACCACTTTCCAATTGTCCTCTCGCATCATGCAAACATGCCAACTTCTGCCTCCCGCCCTCCTCGTTGGAGGATGGAGCGTGCGAGATGGGAGGTCTTCACACCGTCAGCTTTGATCTCTTCTGCAATGGTGACCCAAGAGTCAATCGACGCAGCGGTTCTTGAAGTCACAAATTGTATTCTTCAGGCAGCTGATCTTTCTATACCAAAAACATCTACGACACTCTCCAGAAGTCCGAAGCTTTGGTGGACCCCTGAATGCGCAGCGGCTAGGAGAGCTCAACATAAGGCCTGGTCTACGTTTCGGCGTTATCTGACCGATGCTAATCTCGTTAAATTCAAACGAGCAAAATCCTATGCTCGGTTGGTGCGTCGACGTATCAAGGGGGAGTCTTGGATCCAGTATGTGTCATCTCTCACTTCACGCGCCAGTTCGAAAAGTGTGTGGGAAAAGATTCGTAAGATCCGGGGTAACTACAGCTCTCACCAGATCTCCATTCTCGAGAGTAACGGCTGCACATATGCTGGAGTCGGTGAGATTGCTGATTGTTTAGGGGAGGCGTTTGCCTCCGTGTCGAGTGACCTGGCATATCCTACTTCTTTTCAAAGAATAAAATCCACTGCGGAACGCCAGAGAATCTCCTTTGCGCCTTTTCTCGACACGGGATATAACTCCCCCTTCAGCATGGTTGAACTCAGGGTGGCTCTGCATCGGTCCGGCGCTACATCTGTCGGTCCCGATGGAATCCAATATGACATGCTCCGTCATCTCTCGCAGTCGTCTCTCGAGAATCTCTTAATCTTGTATAATCGTATTTGGTCGGAGCACAGTTTCCCGGAATCTTGGCGAAAAGCTTTTTTCTGCCTTTTCCCAAACCTGGCAAGGATCCTAAGTCTCCCTCTAGTTATCGTCCGATTGCTCTCACTAGCTGTCTGTGTAAAGTCTTGAACGCATGGTTAATTCCCGGTTAATTCATTTTTTAGAATATCATCAAGTACTTTCACCATCACAAAGCGGCTTTCGCCGTAATCGTTCACCTCACGATCATCTCCTGCACCTTGAGACATCTGTGCGCGAGGCGTTCATGCGTAGGCAGCACCTGGTTTCTGTATTTTTTTATATTGAAAAAGCTTATGATCGAGCGTGGCGGCACGGTATTATCCGTGACCTCCACGCATGCGGATTGCGAGGAAATCTTCCGACATTTATTTTAAATTTTCTTCGCAATCGGGTGTTCCAGGTGCGCCTGGGTACGACGCTATCGGCACCGTTCCATCAAGATCAAGGGGTTCCTCAAGGTTGCATTTTATCTGTCACATTGTTCATCCTGCGCATTAATTGTCTCCTCACAAATCTTCCTCCTGTGGTTTCGGCTACTGTCTATGTTGATGACTTGCACATTTTCTGCTCGTCATCAAGCATGCATTTTATTGAAAGGCAGTTTCAGTCTGCAATTAATCAGATCTTTAAAGCGGCGAATAGCAATGGTTTCGTTCTTTCTCCCGACAAGACAGCGTGTGTCCATTTCTGCCGGAGGCGTGGCCTCCATCCTGACCCAGAGCTGTTTTTAGACCGTACAGCCATACCAGTTTTGCTGGAGACCAAGTTCCTTGGACTGACCGTCGACCGTGCGCACGTTCGGCGGCTCAAGATTTCCTGTCTGCGGGCTCTTTCTATTCTTAAGATCCTTTCCAGAGTCTCGTGGGGCGCAGACAGGATGTCTTTTTTCGTCTTTACCATTCATTAATACGGTCAAAACTGGATTATGGTTGTATCGTGTATGGCTCTGCTCGTCGTTCCGTTCTCCGGCCTTTGGACACTATTCACCATCAAGCACTGCGTCTTTGCTCGGGAGCTTTTCGGACATCTCCCATTCCCAGCCTTTACGCTGACTCGAACGAACCATCGCTTGAGTTACGCCGTCTGCAGCTGTCTATTCAATTCTACCTGAAACTTAGATCTTTTCCAGGCCATCCTTTATACGATGCAGTTTTCATCCCCAGCATGCTCGTTTATTCGAGAACCGGCCCTCGTGCATTTCAACCTTCGGTCTTCGCATGGCGGCCGTAGCCCGTGATGTAGGGCTCGACTTGACACTTGTTGGAGAGACCAGGGGCTTTGGGGATCCTAGATGGCACCCACTTGGTGTCATGGTTGATACCTACTTTACATCTTTCCATAAATCCTCAACCCCTGCGTCAGTGTACCAGCAGCTCTTTGCTGAGCACCGGGACCTCCATTCTGACTACACTCCTATTTTTACTGATGGCTCCAAGATGCATGGAGTCGTTGGATCCGCGGCTGTCTGTGTAAATGACGTTTCAGTAGCGCGGATCCCAGTTGAGGCCACGGTGTTTTCGGCGGAGATGCATGCTGTGTATCTCGCCCTTCTCCATGTTCAGTCGGGTTCTCATCATCGTGCTATGGTCTATACGGATTCCTTAAGTGTCCTGCAGTCTTTATCATCTGCAGATTGCCGTGACCATCCTGTTCTCTTGGATGTGAGACAGTTACTTCGTCGTTTGCTCGAGGCCGGTTTTCAGGTTCAGTTTTGCTGGATTCCTGGACATGTTGGAATCTCGGGTAACGAGTGTGCTGATGCGGCTGCTACATCTGCTTCCTCTTTGGTCGTCACACCCTTGCCTCTGTTTCACCGGGATTTCTACTTTCTGGTTCGCGACCATATCAAGCGAACGTGACAAGGTCTGTGGGACCAAGAGGTCGAAAATAAACTGCATCGTATTAAACTTAATCTTGAAGTCTGGAAATCCTCATATCGTCGGAACCGTAGGGAGGAAGTGGTGCTTGCGCGTCTCCGCATTGGGCATTGTCGTTTCACTCACCGCTTTTTGCTGTGTGGCGACACTGCGCCGATGTGTGAGACGTGCAATTGCCGACTCACCGTAACTCATCTTCTGTGTGCCTGTGTTCGTTTTCGTGATGTACGTTTTCATTTCTTTCATTCTCATTTGTTGACCGAGGACGCCGCTACACTGCAGCGGCTCCTCAATGACAACTGTGAT
This sequence comes from Macrothele yani, assembly GCA_039090855.1. Classification (NCBI taxonomy): domain Eukaryota; kingdom Metazoa; phylum Arthropoda; class Arachnida; order Araneae; family Macrothelidae; genus Macrothele; species Macrothele yani. Next base: position 71,673,689 of record CM076996.1, on the reverse strand, counting down.
ACTGTTGCCGTGTTTTCATTTTTTAAAGAAATTGACTGTTTTAAACGTATCTAGATTTTAGCCTTATCATCATCCTCATTTCTCAGTTTTACTGAATCAGCTAGATTTTAATCATTGTATCATGTTTTTAATACTGTTTGTTCCATTCTCTTTTTTAGCCCTTCCATCGTTCTCATTTTTCAGGTTTACATGATCAGTCAGATTTTAAGCTTTTTACCACATTTTTAATACTATTTGTTTGTCTTGTTTCTGGCGCTCTTTGGCCAACCATGGCCCTTGCGCCATAAAAATCAAACAACCAACCAACCAACCAACCAACCAATTTTCAGATCTCAAGGTTATTGAGAAGTGGTCGAAGAATTCGCGAAAAATTCAAGCAGAAGATGCTCCAAAGTCGCCATTTTGATTTTTTGTTTGTTTTCGGACTCTTCTAGGTATTCGGACCTTAAGACCTATCAACATTACAATTCTCAAATATCCAGGTCATGTAGAAGTGGTCAAACAATTCGCCAAAATTTCAAGCAGTCAAATCTTCCATAGCCACCACTTTTATTTTTATTTTATTTTATTTTATGCCGGCGGAAAACGCCGAACTTTAAAAGCGTCGCTACGTCATTAAGCATTGCGTCATTACCAGTTTGATTGTAGATTGTCCTTTCACCCAATGTGAAGAGGGTGCTAAAAATAGCTGCGTCACCACAGCAGCAGGCCACGGGACCAGAGCTTTCCTGTGTGGTTACCGTTGAAGACATAGGAAGCCATTCGTTCCTTTCCTTTGCGTCTTTAAAAAATGCTTAAAAATCAGAAAATGATTTTTTCTTAAACTTTTTTTAAAAAGAGGTATCATAGTTGTGAGTTTATACTGTAAGAAATGCAATGCGTTATGATTTATAGTTTGCCACATATCCGTTTTTTAAAATGGATCCTATCGCGAAATAGAGAATTTTGTGAAATTTAAAAAGTTAATTTCATAAACAAAATCGAAATTAAAAAAAAAGACTACGAGGTGCAAAAATTCGGCCATGGCCCTACGTACCTACAAAGTTTCGTGGTTCCGTTGCTGTTAGTGTGTCCGGAACGCGAACTGATAGCACTTTTTTGCTTACCGTAAATTTGAAATACAATAGCTCTTGAAGTCTCGCCAGAATCGAAAAACGGTTTATTTCAGTGTGTTTTCCAAACAATTCTCTACAAACGATGTAAATTTCATGTTTTTGAGCTGCGAGCTAAAAACGTGCGAGTGTCATGAAATTTCTAAAACAGCGGCGGCAGCAGTTACATATTTTTAGAATAGAGAGACTGATAAATTTAACTAAGATTTTCGGTTTACCTAGCTCCCTTTCTTCTCCATTAAGGATGAGATCTAGGAATTTTGTAGCTTAAATCCATAAAATAAAATCTCTTTACATGAGAGCGGTCCTCATTATCAAAAAGAAAAGTAATAGTGTAAACGTGTAGCATATTAATGTAAAACAAAAATGTAAACATTCATATATACTGTATAAATAAAAATTAATGAAATTTCTTCAGCATGTCAGCTTTCGCTTTCTCTCTTTTTTAAAGATTGTATATAAGGACAGAGCCAGCGACATCAGAGAAACGTACCACACATGCCTCATCCGAAATTTGAACCCAACTCGGAAAACGAGCCAGAAACCTATCTATGGCTGGAACCACTCGGCTACCAGGACGGCTAACCGCAAAACTGGGCAACTAAAGAGTTAAAAGTTATGTGCAGCTGCATGACGTTGAATCAGTTTTTATAACGTCTTTTGTAGAACAAAGATCGTGTTTATGTTATCGTTTGTCTGTCCGTCCGTCCGTCCGTCTGCGGACACATCTCTGTAACTATTTGTCCAATTTTAAACATTCTTTGTGCATTGGGAAGCTTGAAATGTGAGAATGATTATCATTGCATTCCGGTTTTTCCGATGCACAACTTCGCCTCTAGAGAGCGTAAATGCAGATGATATCGAATTCAAAATACATTTTATTCCATATATTTGCATCTAATTATCCGATTGAAAAAAATCCTTTCTTCATTTCGATGTAATTTATAATGAAGACTATTTTGGGAACAGTCCCTTTTTCAGGTAATGCATAAATTTTCCGCTGGGGACCGTAACAATAAATTATGTTTTTCCTGATATTTTTGCTTCTAAAACTCCAATTTGAAAAGTTCTTCCTGCATCGGATACAGCTCCTGATGAGAAATGTTTAAGCTTCTAATTTTTGAAAATGAATGGTTTGGCCACCAGGGGGCGTAAGCGTTTTTTCTGTTTCTGATGTATTTGCAGCAAAATCTGCTTTTCTGAAAACGCGATTGAAAAATTCTTTCGTGGACCGATACCGCTGACCTCTGAAAACCTTTTCAGAATACTTTCTTATGAAATAATGCATAATTTTTCCGCCTGGGAGCGTAGATGTATATCTTATTTTTGTCGATATCTCTGCTTCTAAGAGTCAGTTTCGAAAAATTCTTTTTTGTTGGAGAGCGTTTCCGGTGAGAAAAGTTTCTCATATAATTTAAAAATTTTCAAGTGATACATAGATCTTCCGATAAACTTGTGTTTTTCCCGATCTCTGTCCTGTTAATACTCTGAAAAATTCTTCCTGCGTCTGATACAGTTCCTAATGGGAAATATTTTGCATACAATTTTTAAATTTTCGTAAAGAATGGTTTGGCCACCAGGGGGTGTAAGTGGTTATTTCTGCTTCTGATGAATTGGCAGCGAAATCTTACCTTCTGAAAATTCGACTGAAAAAATCCTTTCCTGGATCCATACCACTTACTTCGGAAAATCTTTTCAGAATACATATTTCTTAAAATAACGCGTATATAGTTTTTGCAAGGAACGTAGACGCATGTCATATTTTTGTCGATACCTTTGCTTCTAAGAGTCCGATCTGAAAAATTCTTTTTTTGTTGGAGAGCATTTCCGGTGCTAAATGTTTCTCATATAATTCCAAATTTTTCTTAACGCACAAGTGGGCCACTACAGGGCCTAAGTTCACGTTTCCATTTTCAGCAGCACCTGCGGGACTAAAAACCCGACTGAAAAAAAATATTTTTTGGTCAGATACTACTAACCTTCAAAGCTATTTTGTGTGTATTTTCTACCCAAAATAATCATAATTTCTCCGCTAGGGGGCTCCAATGTTTAATCTGTTTTTCTCAATATCTCTGCTTTTACATGTGCGATTTAAAAACGCTTTCACCACAGGATGCCATTCACCTTGTGGAACATTTTACGTTCGTATTTCAGGAGTTTTATAGTTCATAGTTCTGTCGCTAGATAATGTTTGTGTACAGCTGTATCTCTGCTTCTAAAAATCCTATTGAGAAATTTCTTTTTGCACTGTATGCCATTCGCTACAATAGAAATGTGGAGCATTACCATCTTTAAATAATGCACATTTTCCCGCTAGGGGAAGTAAAGGTCAAAACCTTTTTCTCGCTATCTCTGCTTCTGAGAGACGTATTGGAAAGTTCTTTTTCCTTAGCATAGCTTTTCCCATGAAGAATATTTTTCGCCTATTTTCAACTTTTCCAATATGCTAAATTGTTCCGCAAAAAGGCGTAGAGTTATATCATGTTTCCTTTTATATTTTGTCTTTAAACTGTTCGATTTAAAAATCTGCTTGTCTCCGATAGCTTCCTTCTATTATGAGAAACTTATTGTGCGCCATTTGTTAATTTTCGTAACATACTTTTTGGCCGATGGTGGAAGTAAGTAGCTGTTTCTATATCTGGATGTTTTATCGATTTTAGAAATACGGTCGATTTTTTTCCAACTGGTTGCATTGACTTCGAGTAAGTTTGATAAATTTAATTCGCGTCAGAAACGATTCAAAAGACGTACTCATTAAAACCGAAAATTCGGTGCCATCTTTCTTGTTAAGATCTGTATAAAGAAGCAGAGATATTCTAAAAATGTGGAATGTAAAAGTATATCACCTTGCAAAACACTGTGGGCCAGAATGGGAATGCGTGGTAATTTTGTGAACGTAATTACGGCTGTCTGATAAGAAATTAGTTATTGATACTGGTATTTTGGAAGCTGATGCATATAGGATATGAGCAAATCTCAAACTAAAATTTGCATTTATGTAACTTACCGAGAAAGCTGCTTACCGTGCAAAGAAGAAAAGCGGAAGAAGTTTTAGTCATAGTTCCTGCCATCTGAAGCAAAAAAAAAATTTTTAGTCCAGCTTTCAGAAATACATACCAATTACAGAAATTCATTTGTGCCACCTAGAGAAAAAACTGTGCAGACAAAAAGTAGAAAACTGCAGGCATCTTAATTTTGTAGTCCCACACGGATGAAAAATAAGTTTTCAAATCCTAGTCATTAATGCAAGGCCGCCTTGGTGTCGGGTATTCTGAGATGCTGGAAATCATTCGGGCTCGAATCGCGGATGAGGCATGGGTGTTGTACTTGTCTTATGGCGCTGTTCCTTTCCTGGACCGAGAAGGCCCCAAAATTAAGCACGGACGACTGTTTATAGCAGATAGAGTTGCTCACAATTGTCGTTAACCTGCTTCCACCTAAAAGAATTGTGGAAATGAAGTCTATACAGACGGATGGAAAGTGTCATACAAGTAGCATGTCATTTTTGACGCACCAACGTATGATAGAAAATGTGCGTTAAGGGCTCCTTTCTTAAACCAAAGGAGAAAAGCCTAGACGATTCAGTTTTGAAAATTAAACCAAAAGAGAAAATACAGCTGTTTTCGCGCAAGTACGATAGCTAATGTAACATGCCCAAAGAGAGTGGGAGGAAATTCGTTTCAGAAGACGGTTTGAAACGGTAAAAGAAAGTGATTTCTGTTGACCTGAAAATTAATGACTTACAAGACAAAGCAGGAAGTTTTGATTGGTTACAGAGAAAGAGACGGCTGACTGTTCTGAGACTAAAAGGGAACAGAGTTCTATGAGTGACATTTCTCCACGTTTAAAAGAGTTTTTCGCGTGAATGCAAAGAGGCAAGCGATCATTCCTTCTTGAAGATTAATGAACTTTTAGGGAAAACAAAACTTGTAATTTGCAGCAGCTACGCTGGGTTTTTCAAAGAGTAATCCCACGATATGTTTAAAGCAGAATATGTATCTACTTGGAAAGATTAAAAAGTAGAGTCTATTAGAAATTTGGAAGTAACTGACCTGAATTTCTAATGGAAACTTCAGCGATAGGGTGCTTAATGAACTGAATGAAACTAATAAGATGTTAAATAAATGCACCAGTTCATTGTAGTTTAGGGTTTGAGAACATCGTGAATACCATTTATTACCATGCTGCAATTTTTCTGATATAGTAAAAGCTACTTTAAATGTCATTTCGATAAATTCGGACTTAGTAGCTGGTGTCAAAATTCATACAAAGGTGCATAACATAACTAGTGTCAGGAATGAGGTCGAGAGCTGCTTGTGAACAAACACAGGAATTTTTAATCTTGTATTAAATGTTAGTGGACTGTCAATCAAAAACAGGGAGAAAAAGTTTTGCTACAGGAAACGGAAGAGAGTTTTTCCACCTAGGACCCAAAATGAATAAATCAACACATCGTCTCTAAGTCAGACCAAGCAAAACAAATATTGGAATCATAAAATAGGAAAAGGGAAACACAGTTTAAATTCCAAATGAAAACAGCGTATGAAAATTAAGAAACGGATTTGATAAAGAAAGTGAAATTTTATGATCATGTAAAATATAAGAATTCGTGATTTAAATTCTTTAGCTGAAAATGCAGACAGTAAAAATAAATCAGCAAAATTTGAAGGAGGAAATGCAAGTTGCAAATATACTCCTAAACGAAACTTATCACCCAAAATCACACGAGTTTCCCACTAGACGCAGAAAAAATAATACAGACTTTACTGTACAAAAATACAATGTGCGAATCCGACAGTCTACCACCAGAGAGGAAGCATTCGTTACAGAAGAAAACAAGAAAGATGACGCCGAATGTTTGGGTGTAATAAGCACGTCTTTTCAATCCGTTCTGACGCGAATTAAATTTATCAAAGCTATTCAAAGTCAATGGAACTAGTATGGAAACAGTAGTACATGACCGAAGAAAGAAGTTTTGTAATAGGGTTTTAATCCCGCGGATATGGAATTTTTTCAGTCGAGTTTTCAGAAGCTCATATTTTGCTACAAATACATCAGAAGCGGAAATTAACACTTATGCCTTTTGGTGGCCAATCCAATCCTTACCAAATATTAGAAATTTTACGAAAAACATTTTCCATCAGGACCTCTATGCGATACAAGAAGAATTTTTCAAATCGGAGTTCTAGAAGCAGAAATATCGGGGAAAACGCGATTTACCTTAACGCAACCTAGGGGAAAGTCTATGAGTTACTTGAAGATTTTGAAATTATATGAAAAACATTTCTCACCAGAAACGCTATCCAACAAAGAAGGAATTTTTCAAATCGGACACTTAGAAGTAGAGATATTGGCCAAAATAAGATATACATCTACGCCCCCTGACGGAGAAATCATACATTATTTTAAGAAGAAAATATTCCGAAAAGGTTTATAGACGTGAGTAGTATCGGTCCACAAACAAATTTTTTCTATCGAGATTTCAGAAGCTCAGATTTTGCTGCAGATACATCAGAAGCGGAAATTAAGACTTACGCCCTCTGGTGCCCAAACAATTTCTTTCCCAAAAATTAGAAATTATATGCAAAAGATTCCCATCGGGAGCTGTTTTCGGTGCAAAAAAGATTTTTCAAATCGGAATTTTAGAAGCAGAGATATAGGGGGAAACGAATTTACCATTACGCCCCCAACCGGAAAGTCTATGCATTACTTGAAAATTTTGAAATTATATGAAAAACATGTCATATCGAAAACTATCCAATAAAGAAGCTGCAATCTTTCAAATCAGACCATTAGAAGCAGAGATATTGACAAAAATACGATATACAACTACTCCCCAGGGCGGAGAAACCATCCACTATTTTAAGAAGAAAATATACCGAAAGGGTTTATCGACGTGAGTGGCATAGGTTCACGAATGAATTTTTTCAATCGAGTTTTTAGAAGCTCAGATTTTGTGTACAAATATATCAGAAGCAGAAATTAACATTTACGCCCCTGGTGGCCAAACCGTTCTTTACTAAAAATTAGAAATTATATGCAAAAGCTTTCCCATCAGGAGCTGTATCCGCGGAAGAAAAATGTTTTCAAATCGGCGTTTTAGAAGTAGAGATATCAGGAGAAACGTTATTTACTCTTACGCCTCCTAGCGGAAAATCTGTAAATAACTTGAAAAAGTGACTATAGCTAAAATACTCTTCGACATAAATGGGATCAAAAGGTAAAATATTTTTTTCAATCGGATGTTTAGAAGAAAAGATATGGAAATAAAATGTATTTTGAATTTGGTATCATGTCCATTTACGCCCTCTAGCGGCAAAATTGAGGATCGTAAAAAACGAAAGCAAAGGATTATCATTTGCACATTTCAAGCTTCATAATGCAAACAGAGTTTTTCAAATCGTACTAATAGTTGCAGAGATATGGTGTCTACAGCCGGACGGGCAAACCGATAACATGAGCACGATTTTTTTTTTACAAAAGACGTGCTAGAGGCATGTGAGAAAGAGAACATTTTGGACATATTTTTCAGCTAGCGAAGGTTTATGAAAAGATTTCTGGACATACATTTCCTCAAAATCTTTTAACAGCAGTAATGCATAAATTTAAATAAAATCATGTACGGTAAGAGGGTTCGAAAAGTTGAAAAACGTTCTGGGGCAGCACCTATTTTGGCTCAATTTCAGACATACCTTTAGTTGCGGATTTTAACTTTATCATAAAAAGAGTAAGAAGATGCTTAGCTGAAGTGGTAAGTAACAGAAAAAAGTACTCTTTATTTCATTAAGACCTTAGGAAAGACAAAAAGTAATTACTGCGACACGACAAGGATGTGAAGAATTTCCACCGTGTATATGTGGATCGATCTGAGGTGGCTTCGAATCTGAAAAATTCTGAGATTCAGGAAGTGAGATAATTATACCGACTACAACGGTATGAATTGCAGTCGAGCATCAAGAAAGGAGCTAACACGTAGAATAATGATGCATTATCTTGATGTTCATTATGCCGACAATTACAAGTCAATTAGGCGAAGCAGGAGACTTAACTGAAAACCGTAATGCAAACTATTAACTATCCAATGTCGTTAGAAAATCCTTGGAGTCCTAAGACTGTCAGATAAGAGCAGTCTGGTTGTGGACATGTTAGTCTTCTGATATGCTGAAAAGGAAATTAAGTAAAACGATCCAGATAACTAACTAGATTTCTGGGCTTAATGAAATTTCCCAGCGTTGCACAATGGTATTCCTTACAGAATGTCGGAACAAAGTACATGCAGTGATGAGTGACAACGGCAGCTTATGCTGTTTCATTCCACACATACCGGCCACTGAATTAGATACCTTTATGCAAATGTATTTAAACTACACTTACGCAGCGCATATGCAAAATACGTGGTCATGTGCGTCCCATGTGATCTAGACAACTATTTACGACTACATCTCGTCAGTAAAAGTCAGTACTGATGTTCACAATGGGAAAAACAAAGGCTTTTTCGGAGTTCGATAAAGAGTTCATTGTGGATGCTCGTCTAGCTGGAACGACGACTTTGGAAACAGCAAAGATGACTGGTTTCTCAAAAGGTGAGACGCCCCGGGTCTCAAATCAGTGGAAAAAAATACTCCACATTTCTAGCCTAAGGGCCGTAACTGTCGCGCAACGACAATCTCTCAGGAACAAGATCGCCATCGTTTAAGAAGGCTTGTACGGAGAAACAGCACTTCCTGTGTTTAGCAATTGACTGAAGCATTCAATGAAGGCTATTCCCAACATATATCTCAGCGAACTATGCGCAGGGAATTAATGAGTATTTGTGTCAGGAACACCATGGCAAGACACTGGAAGACTGGAAAAAAGTCACGCTGTCCGAGGAGTCGCAGTACACCTTGTTCTGTACCGACGGTAGGTAGAGAGTTTGGTGGGATCTCCATGAAGCAATGGACCCAGCTTGCCTAGTAAACGCAAATCAAGGTTCTGGAGGTGGACTTATGGTGTTTGGCACGTTCTGTTGGCACTGAACGGGCGCTCTGATATTGCTGGTAGGTCGGGCGTCCTACGAGGACTTTTAAAACATTGTTGCAGATCAAGCTTATCCTGCAATGCTGACCTTTTATCCAGCAGATGACGGGTGTTTTAGGGAGGACAATGCTACTGTTCATCGTGTAAGTTGTGTTCACAGGTGGTTCATCGGCGAGCATGACAGCGACTTCCACCATCTCCCCTGGCCACCAAAAAGCCCGGATTTGAATGCTATTGTGAATGCATGGGGCATTTAAGAAAAACAGATCCTAGGTCAAAGTCCTCTTCCATCAAATCTGAAGCAATTAAAAGACTGTCTGGTGAACGCCTGGTATGCTGTAGACGTATATGCACTCCAACATCTTTTGGAATCTATGCTAAACCCCATACGCACTGTAATTCAGGGTAAAGGAAGTCAAACTGGGTATTGAATAAAAGTTTCCAATTCAGTGGCCGGTATATGTATTATAATAGGTACTAAGAGTTCACCAAGATCCTTCAGGTGATTTTTTCAAGATGGAAAGGTTTCCTTTGTGGATAATTTATCAAGGAAGGCAAAATCGCTCCTGCATGTCAACGTTATTAGTTTCATTTTTCTACTTTAAAAAGTGCAGATGATAATGATTAACATATTGACCTTTGACTTGAAGTAGTTTAAACCTTTAGTTATACGGTAAGATTTAACAAAGTAAGAAATTCCCAATTCCGATGTACGCACACCGATCACTGAATTAGAAACTTTTATTCAGTAGCGGATTGGACCCCTTTAACCCAAATTACAGCACGTATGCCTGTTGGCATAGTTTTCACAAGGTGTTGGAGTTTATCTGCATGTACGTCTACAACATACCAGGCCTTAACCAGAGAGTCCTTTAACTGGCACAGATTTGAAGGAAGAGGATCTTTCTCCCAGATCTGCTTTGTAACATGCCCCGTACATCCTCAATGGGGTTCATATCCGGGCTTTGTGGTGGCCAGAGAAGGTGATGGAAGCCTCTGTCGTGCTCACTGAACTACGGCCGAACACATCTTGAGCGACGGACAGTAGCACTGTCGTCTATGAAATAGCCGTCACCTGCTGGACAAAAGGTCAAAATTGCAGGATGGACTTAATCGGCAGAAGGTAATTTTTGGAGGATACTCGACTTACCAGCAATATGAGGGGACCCGTTCCGTACCAACGGAACGTGTCTCACACAACATATATGGAACCTTGAGCTGTGTTTACAAGGCAAACTGGGTCCATTGCTTCATGGGGTTCCTGCGAAACTTTGTGGTACCGTACAAGGTATACCGGTACCACAGAGTTTCGTAGGAGCATCTGTACCGAACAAGGTATACCGCGACTCGTCGGACCACATTTTTTCCAGTCTTCCAGTGCCCAGTCAAGAAGTACGTGACACCACTGTGGAAGAACTTTTCGGTTCTTCCCAGAAATCAGTGGTTTCCTGAAAGACATGCGACTGGCAATACTGACCCTGTTCATTTGCCTGCTCATAGCTCTCTGAGATATAGGTCAGGAACAGCCTTCATTGAATGTTTTGGTCAACTAATGCACGCATGAAATCCTGTTTCTCTATACCTGCGTTCTTAGATGACGGCGATCTCGTTCCTGAGGGATTGTCGTCGCGCCATAGTTACGCCTCTTAGACAAGCAATATGGGTTATTTTTCCATTGGATAGAGATCCGGGATATCTCCTCTTTTGGGAACCAATCAGCTCAGCTGTTTTCCAAATCATCGCTCCAGAGGCACGGGGACCCACAATAAGCCCTTTATTGAACTCCAGGAGATCCTTTGTTTTCCCTATTGTGATCAACAGCAGTGATGGTTACAGAGAGAGATTGTCATTTTTATGTAGGACTTCCGTCCACAGGGAGTAGAGTTTTAGGTCCCAGCCACCTACAGCGAGATCGCCTTTTGGGCAGGACACAGAAACGGAAGGAATGAGAGCAAGTCTAGCGACATTTGACAGAACAGTTTGTAGTGAGATTAGAGTACAGTAGATGGCGCCACCGTACAAGTACGATATTGCACATAGATGGGTGAGAGAATTTCAGGGGGGGCATAGGAAAGGATACCCATTTAACCAGTGGGTCCAGCCTGGGGGCCGTCACTTTACGTGCTCGTCCGATGCACGGCGGATATTCAGCGATTGTTAGTAGATCACACCATCTCTGAAAGATCAGCCCAGGCTAGAACCTGGGGACCCAGTATCGATAGTCTGAAACACTAACCACTAAGCCATCCGCGGCTTGCAGTGATGGTTACTGATGAACAGCCGTCTTAAATAGTTCCCTAGATCACGTGCGCGTGATCAGGTATTTTGTATTTACGTTGTATAAGTGGCCTTTGCCTACAACGGCATTAAGGTTTCTTAATTCAGTGGCCGGCGTGTGCAGTAGTTAATGTTTCGTGAGCTTAATTAATCAGCGATAAATTTTGGACTGAATAAAAGTTATTTTTTTATTGAGATTTCAGGAATTCATAATTTTGTTTGTGGCCTTATTAATTCCATTTCATCCGGATAGACATGGATACGTACAGGAAAAGATGGATGTTGTATGCTATCGTTTATCTGTCCACCTCTTCAGTTGTGAACACTACCTTTCTGCCCAAAAACGTTACCGCAAATTGTATTTTTACACCCGATCAATGTAAATATGACCAACATTTCCCATACATTTTCGTCTTTTGTTGGTGGCATGCATGATAACCCCATCTCTGAATTTATTTTCGGATAACAAAGACATAAACATTGGCTATATATTTTAGGTGTTTAAGTATCGAATTTTCATCTTCGGAGTCTAGGACATTTTCTGCCAGAGGATACGTTACTGTGTGAAAAAAGTTACTCTGGTGTCCAAAATTAACGTGAGAAATACAAATTCGAGAAGATGTCCAAAACGCAATGACCAATGGAATCTTCTTTTAACAGATATGTGCAAGAGGAAGGGCTAAGTCGACGTAGTCAAGCAACATTGTGCTAGCTCCCATGGAAATGTGCAAATAACGATCGTACGTCATCGAGCTGCTAGAAACCTTCATAAACGTTGTTCTGAGAGGAGTGTGGTAATTGAAGCTTGAGTTGGACTGTTAGTGGAAGAATGGCTCTGCACCATCGCTTAAAAGACTCTTTACGGTAGAGAGCGATTGGTAGACTGCAAGTAGGGAAATCGCAAACTGAGGTAGCAAGGTGACTCAATGCGCGAAGGCAAATGATCTCCAATCTCTGAAGACAGTTCCAGAAAACCGGAACAATAACCTGAAGTCTGGGACAAGGCCGTCCACGAGCCACAAGTCAAGACGAACGGGGTTTTTCACTGACATCTCGCCGTCATGGAGAGTCGACAGCCAAGTAATCCTCGCAAAAGCTCTTCTCTGCCATGGGAACAGCGATATCGAGGCAAACAGTTTGCAGAAGACTCCATGAGAGAGGGCTGTATGCCAGAAGGCCAATGGTCTGTATTCCACTCGTCGCATCGCATAGATGGGCCCGTCTGAATTGGGCCCGAAAACATTACCCGTGGACCATTTATCAATGGATCTGTATTCTCTTCAGTGACGTTTCGCTGTACAGCCTAAACACGGATTCCCAATGTGTACACATTTAGAGATAGGCGGGAAGCCAGCGGAAATCATCACTCTAATATTAGGGAAATCGACCACTACTGTGGTGCAGGGCACCTGGTTGGGGCTGGCATCATGGTGGATGAACGCACCCCGCTGCACGTGTTTCCAGGAGACAACCTTATTGCTGCACGCTACAAGGATGACATCCTAGAACCTTATGTGCGGCTTTTCAGGAGAGCTGTTGTCCCGCATTTCCTTTTTGTGGAAGATAACGCCCTTTCCCATAGGGCTCGGCTAGTCGACGAATATCAGCAGAATGCGAATATTCACAGGATAGAGTGGCTCCCGAGATATCCGGACCTGATCCCAATAGAGCATGTGCCGGATGTCCTAGGAAGAGCAATTACAAGCCGGCATCCTTTCTCCAGGATTCTGATGCGCCTTGGTGGATGATTGATTGCCCCAAACTCCCATTCACAGCTTATATTGTTGTTCGGGGTAATCACACCCTTTATTAGCCCCTCAAAATTCGCCCAGCTCTGCTTCACGTTTGGAATGTCATGCTGTTATGCGCATGCTCCCTCCTCATACGGTGATAGCATTCCTTTTCTGTTGAGTGTTGCTGCGTTATCGATATATGTATGTCTAATTGCCATTAAACTATGTCGAGTGGACTTTGAGTTATTCATCATTTTGTGTTTGTCACTTTAATTTTTGACACCAGAGTACTTACAGCAAGCTAAAACGACCTCCCGAACAAATCGGTAATCACATTTAGTTTGGTATATGCCGAAGGATCCATTTACGAGAAAAATGACTTAGTGCCTCGTGTTGTTTTGAAAGTTTTCATTTTTCGAGTCTCTTTCGTCGAATTGTTTCTTTAGTCATACGAGGTCTGTCAGACCCAGTGTGTCCTTTTTTAGTAGATATTCTAGTCTTTTTCTGTGGTTTTGATCCATTTTTGACTTTCTTCTTAACCTTCGGTTTTGGTAAATTCTTTTCGCCGTTTAAGATGTTTTGCTTACAGATCATATAGCATATAACCTTTTCAGTGGGATTACTTTTTGCTCGCGTTGCAGAACATTTCTTTTCGCCACTTAAGGCGACATTAAGTAAACAATTTTATAAACTAATTAACCAAAGACATCGCTCTTTCCACGTTTTAGCAACACATAGCAACCGAAAATTTTTTATTCAGTCACCGCTGGGGATCCGAATTCCAGATCTCTCGATATCTAGCCGAGGGCGAGATTTAACAGCTATAATTAATATATAGCCAGTGCCGTTAATGCCCACCAGATGGAGACGTATCAGTAGCTGGGCCCATCTTACGGATTTATGATGTCAGAAGCTGGCAGAAAAACACACGTAGCGCCGTGGATTGTTGGCCACCGTGGTGTAAGGCTAACGCGCTCGGCTAGACATCGAGATCTCTGGGATTCGGATCCCCAACGGTGGCCGAATAACAATTTTTCGGTTGCTATGTGTTGCTAAAATGTGGAAAAAAGATGTCTTTGTTTATTCACTGATGCCACGTATTTGGGGTATAGACTAATTGTTTTGTACACCCCTTTTCGTGTGTTAAAAAATATTAATTTTAAGCATGCAATTGTGTAAAGTAGTTGCTACTTATCGCTCATGGAATGAACAATGTTACTATTAAGCTGGAGAATTCTCAAAATTAACGCACTGGGCAAAGTTGACGGACTTTTTTTGGCGACAGTATCACCAGGTGTCATTATTAACGTTTCTTGTCTGTTCTCTTGCTGTTCTTAGCCCCACTTTTGCATTTAGAGTTGCATCAATAATAATTGGAGGGAGCACATCTTTTCAATTTTTTTCCCCTGAATTTCCGTATTTGGTGGTGTTACTTTTACTGCATGGCATACGTATGGATGTTGTGACTCTTTAACCTTCCTGTTGCCTTTTTGTTCTCTTATGTAAATTTCGTTAATTCGTGTTAAAAGTTTCCTCACTGAACAATACATTACTTCCCCGAAGAGCTTTTACAATTTCACAACACCGAGAGTGAGCCAGAGCAGCATATGTTATCAACATTGAATGTATACGAGCTGAGGGAGAGTTGACCAGAGTAGTTGAGCGTGTAGTTGACGAGAGGCTTATTATGATAGAGATATAGCCATTCACATATACGATGAGATTTATGTACGAGAGTTGTTGGTAGATCGAACACAATAATTGTCTGTATATAATGATGGTTTACCAGATTGAAGCCAGCGAGTTTGCATTCTGACGAGAATTTGTCTTCGTGTCCTGAAGCACAAGTAATTACCGAAGAAGTTGACTTGCAGGTTTTTTACAAAGTGTGATTTATGTCCAACGAAGTTCATTAATAACATTAGCAGATGCGGCTGTAAACGTTGAATTTAAGTTGCAGCTACACTCACGGACAATACAATTGGACCAGCAAGGAGGAACCATCGGATTGAACTGAAATTTTATGAACGTAATGATACAGATGAATTATACACATGATGGCAAAAACAGAGCTGCAGGGCAATTACAGAGGGATCTGTGGCACGCAGTCTGGTCATCTTCAAAAGCGAATAGCACCGCCTCGTGCTGCTATACATGCTGCAATATGGTCCGGCATGGACGCGAACAGACACCTGATGTTGTCCTGCGACAAACTGGCCCACACGTGTTGGACGGTGTGGGTCAGCCAAATCCCGGATAGTGTGGAACGGCAGCAGCCGGCGTTTCAACTGGTCCCACACATGCTCGATACAGGACATGTCCGGGGAGCGGGCAGGCTATGGAAGTGTCTAGACATGACGTAGGCAGTCCTGAGCAACCCGAGCTGTGTGCGGGCGGGCATTATCCTGCTAGTATAACGCACCTGGAATCCTGGCCAGGAATGGGAGCACATAGCGCCGTATGATCTCATCCACATACCGCTAGCCCGTCAATGATCAAAGTACCACTACTAACTCTCATCGCTTATCGTAGGCAATGGCTCCCCAGACCATAATGCCTGCAGTGGGGGAGGTGTGGGCGCTAAATAGCGAGGTTGGGATTGTGCCGTTGACCGGGGTCCTCCACACCCGGACACGATAATCATCTGTCCCCAAAACGAATCGTCACTCATCGCTAAACACCACACGTCACCAGTCTGTGGCGTTCCACGTCGCTCTGGTCTGGCACTACTGCCCACAGAGCCGGCAATGTTCCAGTGTTAATGGCAGCACACGTAAGAGGCGCTGGGATCACAGAATCGATTCCGCGATGCGTCGGAAAATGTTTCGTGGGCACACAGGAGCTGCTACATCAGTCTGCATAGTGGACTGGGTCCCGTGGGATCCGTTTGTACGTGGCGCACGATCCGTCGATCCCCTCTACCGATGGTCCTCCTGGTCTGTCCGGAGCCGCGCTGCCGTGTGGTAGTGCCGTCACGTGTCAACTGCTCCCAGCGCAGTCGGACGGTATGGTCAAAACGATCCACGTGGCGGGCTATACGGCGCGCTGACCACCCTGCGGTTTTCAGCCTGATGATAAGGCTTCTCTCAAGGTCCGTAAGTTGCGTAAATCGACGTCTCTGGCGTCTATCCGGAATTCTTGTCACTCTGTACTCTTCCTTGCCTCAGCCGGTGCTTTTCGCTTTCATGGGGCACCGACTACACGCCTGTTTATAAGGCTGCCGGTTCGTGCTGTGCAGCGCCACCACAGGGAGTGCGGTCATGCGCACTCGCATGAAACGTGGATCATTTGCATACCAGCACGCACTCTTAAGCGATTTGCAAAGTTTCACGGTTGTAGCATATTTTCTTCTAGATGAGCAAATTTCATTGTCCGTGAGTATATTTAAAGTTTAATTTTTACGATGCATAAAAGTGCGTGAAAAGTTCACGATTTCCATTTCTTTCAGAGAGAACTTGATAAAGTTGTATTCATTTGTGCTTTATTTTGCAAATATCTCTTTATTCGCTTTCCTTGATGAAGTATTTATGTTCAATAAAATGCACGTGTGTTCTTATATCAGCTTTTCAGAGGATTATGCTCTTCCCTTTGTAAATATTAGGTCGGGGGTTTTCACCAACACCGGAGAGTGGGCCGAATTTAAGCTTCAGAAAATTTGCCAACAATAAAAATAATTTTTGTTTTTATAAAAATCCCTTATTCTTACTTTGTTTCAACACAATTGAGAAGCATGAGTTCGTCTTACAAGTAATTATCATGAACATCACAGAAAGGTCAAGTGCAGAGTCTTCAGAAATTGTGACGCTGAAATTTCAGGAATCCCTACGACTGGTATGGCATGGGAGCTGTTTTAGGCGTAGGAGGTTTTCATGCCACACGTTTGCTGAAATGAATCGAGTGCAAATGTTAAGTCACACTATACTGAGTATTCAATGGCACTGAATAGTGACCACACTAATAAGAACTGCTTGTGCCGCCCAGGATTCAGATAAATACTTGAATACGTCACAGCAATAATTGCTCATGTATCATCCAATAACATTTTCCAATTAGTCTTACAGACTTTACATGCACGTTACCTACCTAATAAGCTGTAGGAACCCCTTTAGTTCGCAAAACACCGGCCACTCGGAGAAGCATAGGTTAGATCAGGTGGCGATAGGTATCCTGGGGTATCTGGTACCATAATGCAAACAGCAGGTACTCCAGTGTCCTACATTTCGTGGTGGTGGGGATTTAGCGCGAACCCGCTTTTCCAAGTCGAATTACAAATGTTCGATTGGGTTTATGTCAGGTGAATTTGGAGGCAAGGGAATTAACAGAAAGTCCCCAACATGTTTTTCGGACCACTCCCTGACGGTTCTGGTAGTGTGGCGTGACGCATACCAGAATCCTGTTGGTAATGGCCATCACCAGCAGGGAACTCAGTTGCCATGAGTGGGTGAACTTGGTCTGCAACGGTGTTCAGATACCTAACAGCTGTCAGGGATTGTGATATTTGGAAAATGGGGCCTAAGGTGTCCAAAGGAAACACCGCCCACAACATAACACCGCCGCCGCCGTCCTGTTTCCGCCCAACAGTGCATCTAGGTGTCATAGATTCCGTTGGTAATCGGCGTATCCGCGCTCGGCCGTCTACGTGATGTCCCAAGAATCTTGATTCGTCAGACCAGGCCACTTTCCTCCAATCATCCACGGTCCAATTTCGAAGATCTTGGGCCCATTTCATGCGTTGTTGGCGATGACGTGCAGTGAGCAAGGGGACCCTTCTGGATCATCGGCTACGCAGGCTCATGCACAGAAGGCTGCGACGAAATGTGTGCTGTGACACATTGCCCTGATCACTACTGTTGTAGCTGCGGGTGATTTGTCGCACTGTGGCTCTGCGGTCGCTGTGAACAGTGCGCGACAGTTTCAGCTCCCCTCAGGCATCAATGAGCTGCGGACGACACGCAGATGGACGACGTTTCGTATTTCGGCCATCTGTGCACCGTTTGTGATACGTATTCACTACAGCGGCACGTGAACAACCCACAAGCCGCGCCGTTTCCTAGATCGTAGTTCCGAGGCGCCGTGCCATCTCAATTTGGCCTTTATCAAACTCCGATAAATCGGCAGCTTTTCGCACTCTGACTCCGAACACTCTACTAACCGAAAGCCGGTCCTCGGGTTGTATGTATACTGCTCTGTGAACTTCATACGTACCACCGTTCGGTCACCAGACGCGTTCATTTCTCTTGGCTGGGGGTGGTCGTAATGTAATGGCTCATCGGTGTAGTCAGTACGGTCTTGATGTCAGTTGGGTCATCGGTCTGGTCTTGTGTGTAGATTTTGATCCTTGGAGATTTGCAAGTTGCAGATGTATGGTGAAGTCTGCAGATCATTCATGGAATCAAGTCTGCACATGCTGGGTATGATAAAGCAATGCATTAATTTGCGACAGACGCATTTACCATTGTAAATTCACAACATGGATAAATACACTACTATTTGTGAAATTTTCAACACCATGAAGGACAGCTGGTATTCCTTTAAGCTTTCAGGATATGTACAACAGGATGGAGACATGCAAATGATTAAAATGTCAGTGAAAATGCACATGCGGTTTTAGAGCAGCGCCCTCTGAACTGTCCAGTCTTTGGTATAAAGAGCTCGCTCAAACGAGATGTTGCCATCACTAAAGAGCTGACACTGAGTCAAAAGGGTGTTTCTTGTGTCTCACTATGCCCCGTCGCCGAAGAAGTTGACATTATGAACACCTGACGGACTTCGAGCGAGGAAGGGTTGTTGGTATGACGCACAAAAATTCGGAAAATGGACTACAAAATCGTACGCCTACTCGTGATGACAGACACCTCTACCGCATGGCAGTGACAAATTCCTCAGCGACATCCACGGTGTTAACGCAGCAGCGAAGCCCTGTCACATGTCAGACTTTGTCCTCCAGTACATTTCGACGTCGTCTGCTTAACAGAGAACTGGTCATTCCATTCCTGTGCATTCTTTTGACCCCCAATACAGACGCCTCAGACTGCAATGTGGTCTCGAACACAGACACTGGGGTGCTGAAAGGCAGCAAGTACTTTTTTCTGGCGAGTCACGATTTAACTTGACGCTCCATCATGATCGCATACGTGTTCGAATATATCGTGGTTAACGGCACCTTGCAGCATCATACTGGTCCAAAGCCAAGCGTCATGGTTTGGGGTACCATTGGGTTCCATACGCGATCTCACCTGGTACGAACTGAGAGAATCCTCAACAGCTAGCGATACATCAGGAATGTTTTAGAGGAAGAAATAATACCCTTCCTTCAGAGTTGTCCTGGCGCTATATTCCAGCAGGACAATGCTCAGCCACACGTGGCCCGGAATATCCAAGGCGTCTTCCATGCACGGCAGAGACAGTTTCTTCCATGCCTGCACGTTCGCCGAATATGTCCCCGATCGAACATGTATGGGACATGGTAGCTAAATGACTGGCCTGCCAAGCGTCTCTGCCATTAGCTAAAAACGGACTCTGCTCTCGCATAGAAGCAGCCTGGCAAGCTGTTCCCGAGGAAGATATTAAGAACCTCTTCCATTCAATGTCATGCCGTGTAGAAGCTGTAGTTGTTGCCCGAGGTGGCTTCACGCGATACTGAGTTTTGAAACGAAAACGTCTTGTGCAGCTCTACAAATATAACAAGTGATCTCCCGTGACATGAGGAATCTGTAATATAAATTTAATTTGAATAGCGTGATTCTTTCTTCGTGTTGCAATTTTTGTAAACTGTAGTGTATTTATAATACTCGAATAGCACGCAGAAGTCACATACATACTAGAAGTCCCAAGGCATGATGTTATGAACCATAATAGTGGCTTCTAGTTCGCTCTGTCTCGACAGTACAAGGTTAGTCAATAAGCTCATGGGATTTTCTGTGAATTACCGTGTATGTGGACATATTGTAGTTTTATCGACGTTCTTGACTTCACATAATTGCTTGACCCAAAATTTCCAGGTGATCAGGGCAGGCAGTTCTTTTGTTTTAATGGGAAAAAATCATCACACATGAAGTGACTAACTTGTGTTACAGTATCTTGAAAGGAGGTGACACTGAACGTTTATACTGGCCATCAATGACCTCAGTACTGATTTCTGTCAAGAACGTTTGGGATGCCCTTGTAAATACCGATTGCTCTGCTTCCTGAGGCCTGAATAATTTAAAGTCACCTATATGGGTCTCTTTGCTTGCAGCAATGATATATGGAGATATTGCTAACAATAAGATATGGCGTTTATAGCGTAAAAGTCATTTGCCTCTGGTGAATCAAACAATTATAATCCTGCTCTAGAGGCGAATGCTTTCCCAATTAAGGTACATCGACGAAATTGGTCGCTGCAACATTGCCGTTGACATGTCCGTCACCTCTGAGGTAGGTTAGTTGCATATATATTATCCCCCTTCCCTGAGAAAAGGCTGGGACAGAATCGTAGGTTTTCTGGTCAGCGATAAACCACGCTTAAAGGAGAGCTCTCTGTAGAAGAAAGAATTCGGACTAATTCCAGACGATGCGTGGAACGAACGTCACACATTTTTCGAAGAACCCAATGGGCAGGAGATTCATTTTACCTTCGAGAGCTAATATAACGAAACACAAATTTGTCGGTGTTCGAACCTGCATCCTTCTGCTCCGGAACCAAAAGCTTTACCAATTAAGATACACCGACGAAGTCTGTGTTTGAAGATTTGCTCTTTTGATATGTGCGTCAACTCTGAGGTAGGTACGTCACACGTTGCAAGTACCTAAACAGATGCGATCAGGATGTCCACACCGCTCACTGACATGAGGTTTCATTCACCTTCTTCGACGCAATCTTGTAACCTTAGGTAAGCGTGAAAGGTAAGCAATATGGTTTTTCGTCTTCAAATGTGTGTCCTTATGGTGTATAATTGAAATTACACTGAAACCTGTAGTGCACTTAAAGTTTCATTAATATCTCTAAGGACTTCTTCATAAATTAATGCTTTTATGCATGCAATTGAAAATTTCTTCTCGAATGCAATTGCAGAACTTCATCTGAGTGCGTATTTATTTTAGTCTATGTGTACATGAATAAAGTGTCATGTTTTGAAAAGTTGCTCACAATACCGATGAATCCATTGATTGTTAGCAACCTTTCAATACATGTGAAATCAGATCTGTATTGCACGAATTGCAGTCTTTCCAATTAACGGAAAAATATTTTGTTTTTCCTAACTGAGAACTATGAGCACGACATGCATCCATTTATTGCCGTGGAGCATAAGAATATCCCGTATAGATAAAGAATTTTGCTTTCCGAAAAATGCAGTGTACAAGCATTCGAGTGGAAAGTTAACGACTTTCCCTATCATTTTGCAATGACTTTTACCAATCATTTTGAAAACAGCATGATTACATTGTTAAAATTGTTGGGAAATTCTATCAGCCTTGATTGTAGCAAAGACAGTTAAAATGCCAGAAATGAAGGAACATGTGTGAAGTTCTTCCAGGAATTGGGACCCTTTTCTGAAGCAAATAATTTGTAAATATGTATCATTATATTATGTTTTACTGCTAACAAATTCCAAATTCCAGCACGTTCATTTAGAGGAAAAGGGCCTTTTTTTAGGAACGAAACACGTGAAAAATGGCTATAATTCTTCTTCTCAAACTCTGTCACAAAGAATTCTACTCCGATATCAAGCTTCACTGAATGTTGATGTTACTTTGGAAATATGTTACAAGTACAAATTTATTCTTTTGCGGGGGTGGGGTTACACAGACATTAGTTGAAACACTGGGAAAAATTGGGAATTGCATACTCCCAATTCCTCTCACTATCTTCTGCGCGTGAAACATATCTGTGACCGAGATATGACGTGTGTAATATTTGAGATCGTATCTTAAACTAAAGGTTGTTTCGCTTTATCCGTTTAAAATAATTTATACTCCATCAAAATATGATCGTATCTGTGTGTGTCAGACTTCGCAAATCAACTTCGGAAATTTTTTACAGGTCTTGCTCCCCAGGAATGTGATGTTTTTCAGACATTGTATATTGCAACGTATATTCTAACTTAACTTTTCTTTTGAGTTCCTGTGTTCTTATGGAAACTTTGGTTCATTAACTTTAAACGTTTTTCTAAACTGATTGCCACTGATTCCTGTTGATGATATTGAGTTTGGCGATTTGGCGACAAGTCAAAATGCAATTACGTAATCGAAAGCTAGAGATAACGACGAATGTGTTCAGTCTTCGAACAGGCAGTGTTATTATCAGTATAGGAGAGGCTATCAGAGGAGAGGCTATATTACTTTAACTATCGGAGGTATTCTGATTTAGCCAACGTTGTAAAAGTAGTCTTGCTTTGTGTAGCGAGCATTCTACAATATTTCTAAAGTGCATTTTTGTCTAAAAGTGCATTATTGTTTAGGACAGTGTGAAACCTTGTTTCGACTGTGCTGAATTGTAGAGAATAAAAAAGTCTGTGTGACGACTGCGTGTTGACGTTCCATTTGGATATAAATAAAAGAAGTCCTGTTGGAAGTATGACATTTTACTAACCTGGCTGTATCTCTTTCATGTCTAGTTAAGAACTTTTCAGCTGCATACTTCGACCATATATAGTGATAGACCACGCACTGGCTGCCGCTGAGCCGCCGTGGTCCCAACATGAGGGTTGCCAGATCACGTGACATTAAGGCTGACGTCATTTCCTGTTATCCAGTTTTAATGATTTCTTATGACCTGACAGGCTACTTTTAAGTATCTGCATTTAGTAAATCATGTAGGAAACAAGTACGTGTTTTTGGAATAATAAACCTAAGGATATATTCATTAAGAAATTGTCATTTATAGAAATTTAATGGCAACCATTTCGGAGTTACAAGATGAGTCGTTAGGACGAAGGAGGCAATTTGTTTAGTGTATTCTTGTATGAACCGGCTGGGTGTGTATTTTATCTGAAGTGGTGCTCTTTAATAAAAATTTATGCTACAGAGTTACAGTTTATAATAATGTGAAAAATCCAGAAATACACAATTAAATACTACGTAAGATATATGGAAATGACGCTCCCGCACTCAGAGTAACTTTACTTTTGTAAAATATGTACCTATGTGCATGGGTGGACTTTATTATAGGCCATGATTAGAACATTGCGGTGAATATTTGTTAAAAATTTAAAACACGTAGATTCATTTCTTAACGCGAAATACTATATTATTACTTTTTGATAGGCACACGTTTCCTAGATTTGGAATTGAACCTCAATATTGAGTATTTCTTCCCGTATTTGATAATCATTACTGCAAATATAGAAAACTCAAGTGAAATGGTGGCCCATACTAACCGTAATAAAAATTTACTGCAGATTCAATCACATGATTATCATAGAGCCATATCATCTGCTTAATAATTTAATTCGTTTCTCACTGGTTAAAAGTTGTGGAATTTTCTTTTAACATTTTTGACTAAGATCACTTGACATTTCTCTATCTGATGTTGGAGCCAAAAATTGTGACGTCATTTGCAGTTTACCTGTATGTAAGGTTGATGGCTGCATTAATATTTCAAGCTATACGGGTTCAGCGAGTATTGCAGTGAATATAAAGCGAACGTAAGCTTAACAAGCTCATACAGTCCGTCCCACTATTCTATGGAAAGGTGTAAAAACAGAGTAAATGTATGATTAGTGAAAATGTACGCAACCCATTAACACAGTGGTGAAAATAAACCACATAGTCTTTGCAGGCCTATTTTGCGGATGAGAAAATAATACTATCGGATATGTATTAAACGTTTTAAACATGTAGTGTACCGAAACTGTTCAACAATTATATGGAATTTTACACAAACGCGCGAACACTAACGCGCATTACAATGTTGATTAGCCTGGCGTCATAAATGGTCGGTAAACGTGATGAGGCTGATTCAGTTTTAACAATGCCACGTGAGAAAGAGCTGTCAGTTGAGAAGATAATTCACGTTCGGGAGTTGCACGATCAAATAATGAATGTAAGTGCGATTTCAAACGAATTTAAACGATCGAAATCTTCTATTTATAACGTTTTGAGTGGTAGCAAAAAATATCCACCTCAGAAACGAACTGGACGTCATAGTAATGTTTCGCCTCGAATGAAACGAGATATCCGGAAACTCGCTGTGCATGATCATCTGTCTGTACGGAGTATAAGTCAAAATGGAAACGTGAAAATGTCGAAAAGTACGGTTCACAAAGTATTGCAGCAGACATCCCTCGTGAAATATGCATTACTGTTAAAGAAACCGCCTTTAACTGCACACCACACAAAAGCTCGATCAAACTGGGCCCCAAAGACCATATGTCATGGAAGGACGAATGGCTACATGTTACACCGCATTATTGCCATATGGAAGGACGAATGGCTACATGTTACACCGCATTATTGCCATATGGAAGGACGAATGGCTACATGTTACACCGAATTATTGTCATGGAAGGACGAATGGCTACATGCTACACCGCATTATTTTCATGGAAGGACGAATGGCTACATGTTACACCGTATAATACAGTGTAATATACCTGTTACAACGCATTATTTAGTGATGAAATGAAATTTAGTTTGGATGGTCCAGACGGTAGGAAATATTATTGGCCTGATATGCGAACGGGAAAACGCCAAATATTCAGCCGACAATACGGAGGAGGTTCCGTGATGGTATAGGCCTTTTTTTGGACTTAATGAGCAAGGTAATATCTGCGTTTTGTCAGGACGTCAAAATGGTGGAACATACCAGGAACTTTAAAAGGACAATTTGCTCCCAGCTGCTGCTGAAGTAGGTGCTCCTGATTGGGTTTTCCAGCAGAACAACGCGAGCATTCACAGAGCAACCTCTACGATGGCCTGGCTGAGATCGAACAGTATCAAATTACTGCCGTGGCCAGCTCGCAGCCCGGATCTCAACTCAACTGAAAATCTTTGGGGAATTTTGGTTCAAAGTGTGTATGCCAATCACCGGCAATTTTCAAGCGTTAAAAATCTGGAAACCGAAATCCTGAACTGTTGGTATAATATTGACGGTACAATTATGTAAAATGTAATATACAGTATGCCAGAACGCATATTTCAGCTTATTGCGCGTGGAGGAAAGTCAATTAATTATTAACTTTGTTTGTCATTTAAATATTCTTCTGTTTTTTTGTTTGCATATAATTTAGGAACAATGTTACATTGTTTGATTTCATAAAGCTAAGTATATGTTGTCAACAGCGTTTGGCGAGTGTATATTATGTTTCTGGTCATAATACATAATGTTCCACTAGAAGTATTTATTTTTTGCATGCAACTGTTTTCGTTTACAAAATTATGTTTCCATATATACACTGCTGGCCACCCAAAATGCAACACCAAGAAATACACGAGATGGCAAAGCCAGATTTACTGGACACATAACAACAGATGCAAAGATGAAACGATTGAGCTTACAGGCCCGTGCGACTTGCGGAACAGGCAGACATCAATAGTTCGTGTGGCCCCTATGGCTGGCAATAACGGTCGCTACACGCCGCATCGAACGAAAGAGGCTTTGGATGTTGGCTTGGGGTATGTCGATCCAGGCTGCTTCCACACGTTGCCATAGTTCATCAGGCGTAGCCGCGGGTGCTGCTTGCCGGGCCACTCGATTGCCGATCAGCGACCAGACGTGTTCGATGGGCGACATATCGGGAGAACAGGCGGGCCACGGCAGCAGTGACACCTGGTGGGCCGTGAAGAATTGTTGCACGATGCGTGCCACGTACGGGCGGGCATTGTCCTGTTGAAACGTGGCCGCTGGCAGGTCCTGCAGGTAAGGGAGGACTACAGGCTCCAAAACGTCGGAGATGGTGCGGTGGCTGTTGAGTGCACCGGTGATGCGTACCAGAATGGTGCGGGTGTCATATCCAATTGCGCCCCAAACCATAACGCCAGACGACGGACCGGTATGGCGATGCATAATGTAGGCGTACTACAGTCTCTCGCCGCGGTGCCGCCCCACGCGGATCCGACCATCGTGGTGTTGCAGGCAGAAGCGCGATTCGTCGGAGAAGACAATGTCGTGCCATTCCGTAGTCCAGGTGCGCCGTTCAACTACCCACTGCCGCCGCACTCGCCGGTGGTGTAAAGTCAGTGGTAATCGGAGCAATGGGCGCCGTGCGACAAGTCCCCGCTCCTGCAGACGACGTCGAACGGTACGTGATGACACAGGTTGTTGCGCAACACACCCTAATTACTGCGCTAACGTTCGTGCTGTGGTGGTGCTAGCCGTCAATGCCCGCCGAACAACATGCCGGTCCTCTCGTTTGGTGGTGTGCCGCGGCCACGACAATCGCTCACGTCGGTCCGTCGGTCCGTCCGTCCGTCCCTCCTGCACCCACTGAATCCACACTCGCCTCACTGTGACTGGATGTCGTCCCACACGGGCGCCTGTGTATCGGTGCGATAAGCCGCTGTCGCGATAAGCCACTATTCGTCCTCTGTCGAACTCCGAAACGTGCTGAAATGGCTGCCGTATTCTGCGACGAGGCATCAGGAAGCTTCCCACGCACAGGTCCGGCAGCACAATACAATTCCACTACTTACACCCCGCCTTCTGTGCACCCTTCTTATAGTGCTTCTCGGTGGCGTGCCGGGCGCACATGATTTGCATATGCCCTGCAATGCTAATCTTTGCAAGTTCTCTCGCGGGCGACGCATGCTGCGAATTTCAGGCTAATCGGATGCTTCCTTCTTGGTGTTGCATTTTGCGTGGTCAGCATTGTATATGGGACGGACTGTAACTAGTGTCTTACACAGAAACAAACATAACATTAAGGTATAGTTACTACAAGCCATAAACATATTCCTTAAAATAACTATTGTTTATACAATATATAAGGACGTGCGTTTACGGTATTTCCTTTGGATTTCATAGCATATTTGAGCTTCAAGAACCTTTCTTATCCTTCGTATTTTCGTTGTCCTTGTAAATTCGTTTCTGTGTAGTGCGATTTCGTAAATTTTCAGCGCTGTCACTTAATGTATCATGAAATAGAATGTTATTTTTTGCTGATAATCTCTTCCAACAACCGTGAAAAACGATTCCGAAGGCTTCTGATGAACAGCTTTCTATGCGACTCTCTCGTTTTCAAATGAGACAGCGAATGTGCAAAATTCACATTGACTTCCCATGGGACTATATTTCAAGCACATACAGTTCAATAACGTACTTTTTTATTTTAGCACTCGAAAACTAGTGGGTAAAAGAAATGAATGCTTTCTCTCTTTTGTGAGACTGATGTCTTCCAAAATTTGCGGCTCATACTTCTCACTTTCATAAAATACGGGTCTCTAATTTTAAAGCGGTGGCTTACCATGTAAAAGATTATTGATGTGGGAGGTTATTTGTTCTGTAATATCAGATAATGAGATTGCCTTTGGTTTCTTGTAAACAATGGGAAAAGATTGGCGATTAGAAAAATAATTTAACTGTTTTTTAATCTAGAAACGGTAATTTAATCTGTAGAAAATGCACATTTCCTGACTAAGTAGAAGGTTTATACACATTCATATTATCTGTGTCGTGTATAACTATCTTAATTTTCAGTTTAATGGTTCTCAGTATATAACAATCTTAACTTTCCGTTCCTGTCCATTATGTAAACTATGTTGCCTATCATGCACTCTCTCTTCTTAACGTCATATCGGACTTAGAAAATTAAAGCTATTCTCTGAGTGAAGTGAGACAGGTGACAAAACAGTCAGTCAACTACGTGCTACTTGGTTTTCTATCATATTACGAGTGGGATTCACTTAACGATTTCTGTTCTAGTTCAAGTTGATGAAATTATAACTGCGCGTTGTCTTAACTATACACCATGTAGATAAAATATTCGGAAACCTCCACGTATGCAAATAAAGGTGTATTTGTTGTAAAACTAGGAACGCACGCGCGTGGTGTGTTGGGGACTGTATGTAATGAGGAGCGTTGGCATACCTGTTACACCGCATTGGAAAAGATTATGCAGCGCATCGTTAAGATTATGCAGCGCACCTGAGTAAGCAATCACTGCGTAGCATTCCCGCACTTCTAGAAATACCAAAACCCAATGTCGCTGATATTCTTCATCTATAGAAAGTAAAAGGTGCCACTATAGCGAAGCCTCGCTCTGGGCGGCCTCACAAGCCACTGGAACAGCTATTTGCATCCAAACGGTCCCTCGAGAATTTCGTACCCACGGTTACCACTAGCTACGCACAACCAATATCACTCCAGGCAAAGCCAGACGATGACTGTAGAGTCTCTCGCTCACCGTTCTTGGACAACACAAGAGTGGAAGAGAGTCACGTGGAGTGACAAATCAAGCTTCTTGCTCTTTCGTTCGGATGGACATATTTGGATGTGGTGTTTGTCCGGAAAACGCTGTCAGGCGAATCGCATTGTCTTTACAGTCAAGTTTGGAGTGGGATTTGTGGTGGTGTGGGGGTATTTCTACTGGGAAGGACTTGGTTCTTTGGCTGTGGTGCCCTCCAGCCTAACGGACGGCAGGTACGAAGACATTCTGAACTACTCCCCGCTGCCTACGTCGTGGTAGTATATCGGGACAGACACTTGGCTGTTTCAGCTAGATAGAGCACCCTTCAACATATAAGGTCTGTCCAGGCCTGGTGTGAGACGCTGTTGGATTGGCAGGCTTAAAGTTCCGATTTAAATCCAATAGAATATCTGTCGGATGAGCTGGAACGCCGAATCCAACTTCGTCCTATAAGACCTTCGTCTGCGCAGCTCTGGCAGAAACTTTGCAGGAGAAACAGAGAAAAATACCGGTACAGACCTACCGGTATCTCGTGGAAGGCATGCCTAGAAACGTCGCTGCAATCATAAAGTCCAGTTGTGAGCCGACTACGGACTGATTTCGGCTAATAAAGGCTCTTCTTTCCATTCGACCTAGGTGTTCGAATACTTTTGTCTGCATAATGTACGTCGTTGATATCTTAAAGTGTGTTGTACGTCATCAACGAATCAAGGAAAAAGGAAATTCGTTAATTAACTGAAAGAGTAATTTCTTCGCCTCTCGATTCCCATGGCATTTATTAAAGTGCTCATATAAGTTTTCTGTTGACCCGACACAATAACATTAAAACTTTAGACACGAAAACATTTTAGAAATTGTCATATGCGTCAAGCAATTACGAAGACATACTAAGGTTCTTTTTTAGCATTTTGCCTGCAATCGACTAGCTTAATCAGCTCAACTGACGAATGCATATAATTAATGCCCCATCAAATAAATACATAATTGCCTCTCCGGAGGAAGCAAACACCATTCCTTAATTGTTCTCCAAACTTAATACGACAACAAGTCAACTGTAATCTTCGAATACAACGATATTTAAAAACTTTCAAGTATATCGCAGTGCCATGAGATGATTACTATTTGTACCGTCGGGCAAAATTTGTTTGATGTTGCTGTGAAGAAATTTTGCTTCTGAAAGCATGTCCAACTGGTACTGATTCTGTTGAAATGATTCATACAATTAAGACTAATTTCCTTAATAAGATTAAAAATCTGCAGCATCTGAGTTCTTATATTTCAGTTTGTGATTCACAGAAATGTCTTTCTTCGAAAAAGAGAGGCAAGCGAGCGATTCTACTGTAACAATATGCAGCAATACTGTTATTTCTAATAATTAACGAACCGCCTTTATTATTTTCGAATGAAAGCTCTTAATGCATAACGACGTTACTGATTTCATTTAGAAAGAAAATGAGTGAACTTCATTTTGTTCTCAGAGTTAAGTGGAAATTTTATTCCATTGTTGAAACTTCCTCGTAAGATTCAGCACTAAAAACTACACTTGTAACAAATTAAAACATTACCGTTCGAGCCAAAGACAGTTTATAAATACACTGAAATTGCAAATTATTAAGAAAACCTAGATGGACATACCTGATAACGTGTTAGGCCACCTTTGACCTTCAAACTGATATGGCATGGATTCAAGGCGTGTCTTCCGCATTCGCCTATTTTTGTTTCGCCTATTCCTGCTACGTCAAAAGTTAATGGGTTCCGCCATTTTCGGCGAGAAAATAATTCTTGATTCGCCTATTTCTCTCTCGCCTAAAACTTTCACCTGCTAGAGAGGAGGGATTCACCTGGAGCAAACTTCCTTTTTTTCGCATATTCTTGTTTTGTCTATTCTTGCTACGTCGAAAGTTAATGGGGCGGGAAAATGCTATTACATTATTTCGCTTAAGCTTTGACGGAGTAATTTAAAAAACAGATACATCTTTACCTCCCGTGATTTTTTTTTTATCGAAACACTAAATCTTTCGTGCGTTAATGTAGTTGACATCAAATGCTGAGTAAAAAGTAAAAAACAGAAGGTAGTGGTCCGAGGTAGTCGTCAGCGTGATTAATGTATTAAATGTGCCGTCCAATCAAAATCGTGAGAAACTATAGTGAGGGGTGGGTGAGGGGTCATGTGGGTGTAAGGAAGAATTCAAGCAAGCTTTGCTAATGAAAAGGTAAAGAAGAGTAAAGGGTAGAGAGATGTTGATGCGGTGCCTGGACTAATGCCCACCGGACACTTGCCCACTCGGACATTTGACCATCAGACAGTTGCCCGCTATGGATGATTTGTAGATAATACGTAACGTCTAAGGACGTTTCCGGTCTAGTCTAGGAAAACTGATCACATAAATATTTATGGACCGTATAAAAATTGCACTTTGTTTTAGAAATGTTGAAATTTAAGGAGGTTACCCCAAACCTAAACTAATATATATTACCTCTGTTATGGGTTCAAAAAGCTCGTTGTCTTGTGATTAGCTTATGCCCTAATCACAAGACAACGAACGCTATCAATAGACGAACAACGCACTTTAAAATTTGGAAAAGTTTAAATTTAGGGGGTGTTAACCCCCAAATATAAACTAACATATATAATATTTTTAATGAGATTCCTTGTGTTCACTCTTGTTGTTTGCTTAACTTCAAAACCGTAGAAACAGATTTGTTATAATGGTAAAGGATTAGCTTTTTACGTTACGGATAAAAACATAATGCAATATATCAAAAGTTTCTTCAAAAAATTAAACAGGATGTACATCAGTAATCAAATACAGATTTTTATTCGCCATCATGTCGTAGCTCGAACTTTTTGATCAAAAACGAAGAGAGTACATGACCCCATCGGACCAAAGGGTCCGGACACGAGCCCAACTTCATTGACCGACTACGACATGAGCCCACCGGACATCAGCCACTTCCGAAAAATGGTCTGGTTTTATTGCTATTGAATGTTCCCATGTGTAAATCCGAGTAGCAGAAATTTCCGGCCATAAAAATTCCCCATGTTGGAAAGATCTCTATCAGTTTGCAAGAAAACAAAATTGTTACAAACGAAAGTAGGATATGAGGATATAGAAGAATTCTCCACTCGGTACCATATTCCAACCGTAACACTGGGAGTGCATTTTTGAAATCACAGATGAAAATAAAAGGCAGCACGTTATGCCCTAATGCTTACAAGGCACCTAGGCTAAAGAGCACTTTTGTAAACTAGAAGCAATATATTGTAAGTTAGACACATTAAGTATGTTCATAACTTTAAAAATAAAATGAGACAATTAAAAATAAAATGAGACTATAAAAATAAAATGAGACTGTAAAAATAAAATGAGACTATAAAAATAAAATGAGACAATTAAAAATAAAATGAAACCATAAAAAATAAAATGAGACTATTAAAAATAAAATGAGACAGAATTAGACACAACATATTGGTTTTGAGCAGCTTACGAAGGGCATAAGCTCTCCGAACCAGAACTGGACAAGTAGCTGGCACATTAGGCTTAGATAATATTAAAGATGCAGAGCCACAATTTCACTAGCAGAACTTTCCTAGATAGTTCTGTGCTCTTGGCCTTCGAACCGAAGAAGTAAACAATTATGTCATGGTCTCTTTTGCTTTTTAATTTTAACTCGGCATTTGATGTCTCCTAGATTAACGCACGAAAGATTTAGTGTTTCAATAAAAAAATCACAGGAGGTAAAGATGCATCTTTTTTAAAAGTCGCTCCATCAAAGCTTATGCGAAATAATGTAATAGCATCCCCCCCCCTTTTTTTTTAATTATGAATGTTTTGCGCAACTTTGTTTTCTACTTGGCTTTTTTTTCGGTTAAAGAAATAAAACTGGTATCAATCAGGCATAAAACCAGCTTTTTTTTCACGGGAATTTTTTTTTTAACACTCGAAAGATTTAGTGTTTCGATAAAAAACAAGAAAGATGACACGGAATTTTCGGGTGTAATAAGCACGTCTTTTGAATCCGATCTGACGCAAAGTAAATTTATCAAAGCTATTCAAAGTCAATGGAACCGGTATGGAAAACAATAGTATCTGACGGAAGAAAGAAGTTTTTCAATCGGGCTTTTAATCCCTCAGATATTGCTGTAAACGGAATCGTGAGCTTACGCCCTTTGGTTGCAGACTTGGGCGTTAAGAAAAACATGAATTAATATGCGAAACATTTCGCACCTGAAACGCTCTCCAACATAGAAAGAATTTTTGAAATCGGACTCTTAGAAACAGAGATATCGATAAAATTAAGATGTGACTTTACGTCCCCTGGTGGGAAAACCATGCCTTATTTTAGGAAGAAAGATTTCTCAAAAGGTTTATTCATATGAGCACTATCGGTCCAAGAAAAAAAGTTTAGTCGAGATTTCAGGAGCCAGATTTTGCTACAAATACATCAGAAGCAGAAATTGACACTTATGCCCCCTGGTGGCCAAACCATTCTTTACCAAACATTACAAATAATGTGAAAAATATTTTCCATCAGGTCTTGTATGCGATACAGGACTAATTTTTAAAATCGGAGTTTTAGAAGCAGAAAAAACGCAGAAAACGCAATTTACCTTTGTGCCCCCTAGCGGGAAGTCTATGAATTACTTGAAAATTTTGAATTTATAGGAAAAACATTTCGCATCAGAAACACTATCCAACAAAGAAAGAATTTTTCATATCGAACTCCTAGAAGTAGAGATATTGACAAAAATGAGATATACATCTACGCCCCCTGGCTTAAAAACCATGCATTATTTCAAGAAGGAAATGTTCCTAAAAGGTTTGTCAACATGAGTAGTATCGGTCAACAAACCACCTTTTTTTCAATCGAGATTTTAGAAGCTCATATTTTGCTGCAAATACATCAGAAGCGGAAATTAAGTCTTACGCCACCTGGTGGCCAAACCATTTTTTACAAAGTTTAGAAATTATATGCAAAGGATTTCCCATCAGGAGCTGTATCCGGTGCAGAAAGAATTTTTCAAATCGGATTTTTAGAAGCAGAGATATAGGGGGGAAAGCATTTTTCAAATCGGAACCTTTACGCCCCCTAGCAGAAAGTCTATGAATTGATTGAAAATTTTGAAATTATATGAAAAACATGTCACACTGGAAACACTATCCAACAAGAAAGACGAAACCGAATTTTCGGGTGTAATAAGCACGCCTTTTAAATCCGTTCTGACGCAAATTACATTTATCAAAGCTATTCAAAGTCAATGGAACCAGTATGGAAAAAATAATATCTGACAGAAGGAAGAAGTTTTTCAATAGGGTTTTTAATCTCTCAGATATTGCTGTAAACGGAATCGTGAGCTTGCGCCCTCTGGTTGCAGACTTGTGCGTTAAGAAAAACATGAATTTATATGCGAAACATTTCTCACCGGAAAGGCTCTCCAACACAGAAAGAATTTTTCAAATCGGACTCTTAGAAACAGAGATATCGACAAAAATAAGATGTGGCTTTACGTGCCCTGGTTGTAAAACCATGCATTATTTTAGGAAAAAGTATTCTCAAAAGGTTTTTCAATATGAGCGCTATCCGTCCAAGAAAAAAAAAAGTCGAGTTTTCAGGAGCGCAGATTTTGGTACAAATACATCAGAAGCAGAAATTAATACTTATGCCCCCTGGTGGCCAAACTATGCTTTACCAAACATTAGAAATTATGTGAAAAATATTTTCCACCAGGTCTTGAATGCAATACATGAAGAATTTTTCAAATCGGAGTTTCAGAAGCAGAAATAACGCAGAAAATGCAATTTACTTTTGTGCCCCCTAGCGGAAGGTCTATGATTTACTTGAAAATTTTGAATTTATAGGAAAAACATTTCACATCCGAAACACTATCCAACGAAGAAGGGATTTTTCAAATCGGACTCCTTGAAGCAGAGATATTGACAAAAATAAGATATACATCTACGCCCCCTGGCGTAGAAACCATGTATTATTTCAAGAAGAAAATGTTCCTAAAAGGTTTGTCGACATGAGTAGTAGCGGTCAACAAACGATTTTTTTCAATCGAGATTTTAGAAACTCATATGTTGCTGCAAATACATCAGAAGCGGAAATTAAGTCTTACGCCACCTGGTAGCGAAACCATGTGTTTACAAAATTAAAAATTATGTGCAAACGATTTCCCATCAGGAGCTGTATCCGGTGCAGAAAGAATTTTTAAAATCGGAGATTTAGAAGCAGAGATATAGGGGGAAACGCAATTTACTGTTACGTCCCTTAGCGGAAAGTCTATGAATTACTTGAAAATTTTGAAATTATATGAAACACATGACACACTGGAAACACTATCAAACAAAGAAGGAATTTTTCAAATCGGACTCTCAGAAATAAAGATATTGACAAAAACAAGATATACATCTACGACCCCTGGCGTAGAAACCATGCATTACTTCAAGAAGAAAATGTTCCTAAAACGTTTGTCGACATCAGTAGTATCGGTCAACAAACGACGTTTTTTTCCAATCGAAAATTTAGAAGCTCATATTTTGCTGCAAATACATCAGAAGAGGAAATTAAGGCTTACGCCACCTGGTGGCGAAACCATATGTTTACAAAATTAGAAATTATGTGCAAGCGATTTCCCATCAGGAACTGTATGCACTTTCACCAGACAGTATTTCATCGCCAAGTACAGTGCGGTAACGCAGTCTTCATCCTCATTAGCTTCTCCTCTTCTTTCCTCTCTTCCTCAGGTCCCCTCTACTTTATCTACTTCTTTACTCTCTCCTTTCTCTCTTCGCGAACTCCGCGAGGCGTTCGCTACTCTCAATCCTCATGCCGCTCCTGGACCTGACGGCCTTCCTCTGTCCTTTTATCGTGCTTTTCTACCGTGCCTTCTGCCTTTTCTGTCTGCGTGTTTCTCGTCTGCTTTTTCCTCTCCTGCGTTACCGCCCGACTTTACTTTGGCACACACCATCCTCCTTCCTAAGAAGGGTGACCTCTTGGATCTTGGAAACTGGCGCCCTATCTCCATCCTAAACACTGACTATAAGTTCTATACAAAACTCTTATCCCGTCGCCTTAATTCTGTTCTCTCTTTCGTTATTTCTCCTGACCAGACATACACTGTGCCTGGTCGGACTATTTCCACTAACGTTTCTCTTCTCCTTCATCTTCACTTCCTCGCTCGCTCTTTTTCTGAACCTCTTGCCTTTCTCAATCTGGATCAAAAGTCCGCTTTTGTTAACGTTTCTCATTTTTATCTCTCTGCTGTCCTTTTACAATTTGGCTTTCCTCCTACCTTTTCTTCCGCACTCTTGGCCCTTTATCAGGGCGCCAGTTTCCATGTTCGAGCGGCCACATTTCTAACCGCTCCAATTCCGTTTAAGCGAGGCATCCGGCAAGGATGTCCGCTCTCCGGCCAGCTATTCGCTCTCGCTTTTGAGCCTTTCCTGTTAGCAGCCCGAAGATCACTCCTGGATGTCCTACCGCCGACAGTGGCTAGTACTCGTCATCATCGAATAATTTTCACCGCCTATGCTGATGATGTGACCTTTTGCGTCCGGGATGAATCTCAATTTGATCGCCTGTATTCTGTATATCAACAGTATGTTGCATTATCTGGAGCAGCGCTGAATGCCACTAAAAGTACTGGCTTATGGTGCGGGGCATGGGCTGCCCGCACCGATGCTCCTTGGGGTGCGCAGTGGACAGCCACTACACAGAAGATCCTCGGTGCGTATGTCGGATTGCCCTTGGCTTCTGCATCTGCCACCTGGACTGCTCTTCTTCCCCGGATACAACGGACTGCTGCCTACTGGAGTAAGGCCCGCCCTTTCACATCGTTCCGTCAACGAGCAGCCGTTGTTCGTCGACAACTTATCTCTCTATGCGAATACTCTTGGATGTCGACGGTTGTGCCCGTGTCACAAATGATGGCCATCACTCGCCTCTCAACTTCCGTCATCTGGTCTTCACATCACTGGGTTAAACCTGCCACGCTTCATCTGCCAGCCTCTTTGGGTGGCATCCAGCTTCCCGATCCAGCTTTCCTTTATAAAACACATCGCAATATTCATTTCATTCGCCTTGCCACTTCAACTGTTCCGTCCCTTACCACTACCTTGAATGTTCTAGCTTCTTTCCGTGACCCATCTTTCACCTTCCTACTGTTTCTGAAGATGGATGCATACTCTCTTCTCCCGTCCCACCTCCCTCCTGTCCTGCGAGAGGGCCTTTCTCTCTTTCGTTCGCTTCCTCTTCTCCGTTCATTTCCTTCTTCAACTCTTGATCTCCTAGATGAACCTCTCTTCTTCTCTTCTCTTATTCACCCTCCTAACCTCCCTTACTTTTACTTTCCTCATTGGATCCGCTCTGGTGTGATAACTGTCCGTTCTCTCGTAACTTCTGATCTAACCTGGAGACCTCTTTCTTCCCTGTTTCTATCTCCAACCATTACTCTTGCTAACGAATATCTTCTTCTTCGCACAGCGTTTTGGAGCCTCTTTCCGCTCCTCGCTTCACCTGATGGTCTCTTCTCGGTCCCCTCTGCTCCTCTTTCCCTACCGTTCTTTCTCCTCATTCGTAGCTCCCCGGTTCTAGTTACTTCTCTCTCCTCCTCTTCTCTTTATTGGCTTCTTCTTTCCCCTCCCGCACTTCCACTTTCTGTTCATTCTGCTCCTCCTTCTCTTCTCCCCGCCATCTGGACAGCATCTACCTCTGCCCTTTCCTCCCCTCTTGAACTCAATGTCCATTGGCAATTTCTTCACCTTCGTCTCCCCGCCCCATCAGTACTGTTTCGCATGACCCTTCTCATCTCTCCGCAGTGCTCCTTTTGCCCTGAAGTCAGCGACGTCCAACATCAATACCTATTCTGCCCCGTTCTCTTGCCAGTCCTAAACACAGCATTTCGTCTTGCTGATCGAATTTGTGCTCGATCGTTACCATTTCTTGCATATGCTTGGCTACTCCAAACTAAGCATCCACCTACTCACTTGCCTCCTGTGTGCCGTTATATTTTTCTTCTTGTGAAGTTCACTGTCTATGCTTTCCATCTTCAACAACGCTTCCCCGCTCTTATTCCACCTCCTCAGGAGGCAAGTGCTATCATTCGGAGACGCTTCCTAGCACGGTTAACCGCTCGCCTCCAAATGGAGCACTCTCGTGCTGCCTCAACAAACACCGATAGCGGTTTTCAATCCACTTGGGCCCAATCGTCTGGGTGGTTCCATATCCACAATTTGCAGTTACATCTCAAATTATAAGTGGAATTTTGTTGTCGCCCACGTTCACTGTAACAAATCATGTTTTTACGTATTAATTTTGGTGCTTCGCTATTTGTGATTTTTCTGTTTTAATGTGCCATTGAAGATAGCTCACCATGTTTCCCATGTTCTCTTCGATAATGTTGGGTTTTATGTTGTTGTATATAATTCTTCCTTCTGCACAGTTTACTGCCCACGCAATGTCCCCTTCATTATGTTGAATATTTTTTTAAAATATTAGTCACTGTGTGTATAATATAATGTAACAAGATGCCCTTCTGAGTACATTTAGCGTTATTTCCCCTTGTCACTGAATACTTCTGTACATATGTTGTAAATTTTGTAGCATCACTGTTGCATTTCTGTGAATTAGTACCTAATGTTTAATCTTTAGTATGGTAGTAATGCTTAATTGGAATTTGTGCATAGTATAGAATCATGTCTTGCCCTGTCTACAATACTGTAGGTAAACATTTTCGTTTGTATCGCTCGTGCTTTATTGTCTGCCTCTCCTTCGCCCTACGTGGCGAAATAAATTTTTTTTTATGATTTTAACAATATTTTGTTTTACGTTTCACTGGAACTTTCCAGCTGATGTATATACCGCTGTATTTATTGGCAGAATTCCATTGTCATGTACATAGAAATGTTATTTTACTGAAGAATAAAGGCAATTTTGAAATGTATCCGGTGCAGAAAGAATTTTTCAAATCGGGGATTTAGAACCAGAGATATAGGGGGAAAGCAATTTTTCCGCTACGCCTCATAGCGGAAAATCTATGAATTACTTGAAAATTTTGAAATTATATGAAACACATGACACACTGGAAACACTGTCCAACAAAGAAGGAATTTTTCAAATCGGACTCCTAGAAATAAAGATATTGACGAAAACAAAATATAAATCTACGCCCCCTGGCGTAGAAACCATGAATTATTTTAAGAAGAAAACGTTTCTAAAAGGTTTGTCGACATGATTATTTCGTGGACTGATGCCACTCACATCGATAAACCTTTTTGGAATAGACCGATTGTACATCGGTCTACAAACGACATTCTTTTCAATCGAGAATTTAAAAGCACATATTTTGCTGCAAATACACCAACAGCGGAAATTAAGGTTTACGGTCCCCTGGCGGCCAAACCACTTTATCTACAAAAATTAGAAATTATGTGCAAACGATGTCCCATCAGGAGCTGTATCCGGTGCAGAAAGAATTTTTCAAATCAGAGATTTAGAAGCAGAGATATAGCGGGAAACGCAATTTACCTCTACGCCCCCCAGAGGAAAGTCTATGAATTACTTGAAAGTTTTGAAATTATATGAAAAATGTGTCACACTGAACACACTATCCGACAAAGAAGGAATTTTTCAAATTGGACTCCTAGAAGTAGATATATTGACAAAAATAATATGTACAACTACACCCCCTGCGGAGAAATTGTGGAATCTTTTAAGAAGAAAATATTCCAAAAAGCTTTATCGATGTGAGTGGCATCAGTCCACGAAATAATTTTTTCAATCGATATTTTAGAAGCTCAGATTTTATTGCAAATACATCAGAAGCAAAAATTAACACTTACGCCCCCTGATGGCTAAAATATTTTTTACCAAAAAATTGAAATTATATGCAAAAGTTTTTCATCACAAGGTGCATCCGCTGAAGAAATTTTTTTTCAAATCAGAGTTTTAGAAGAAGAGTTATCGGGAGAAATGTAATTTACTTTTACTCCCCCTAGCAGAAAATCTATGCGTGATTTGAATAAGTAACTATATTTAAAATACTCTTCGACATAAATGGAATCGAAAGATAAAATAATTTTTTCAATCGGATGTTTAGAAGCAGATATGTGGAATAAAACGTATTTTTGAATTCGATATCATTTGCATTTACGGCGAAATTGTACATCGCAAAAAAAAAAAAAAAAAAAAACGAAATAAAGGATCATCATTCGCATATTTCAAGCTTCCCAATGTAAAAAGAATTTTTCAAATCGGACTAATAGTTGCAGAGATAGCGTGGGTACAGGCGGACAAACGGACGGACGGACGGACAAACTGGTAACATAAGAACGATCTTTTTTTACAAGAGACGTGCTAACAAAGAAGGAATTTTTCAAATCGGACTACTAGTAGTAGAGATATTAGCAAAAATAAGATATGCATCTACGTCCCCTGGCGGAGAAACTGTGGAATATTTTAAGATGAAAATATTCCGAAAATGTTTATTGATGTGAGTGGCATCCGTCCGCGAAAGAATTTTTTCAATCGATATCTTAGAAGCTCAGATTTTATGGCAAATATATCAGAAGCAAAAATTAACACTTACGCCCCTTGGTGGCAAAAGTATTCTTTACCAAAAAATTTGAAACTATATGCAAAATATTTTCCATCAGGAGATGTATCCTCTGAAGAAAAAAAAATTAAAATCGGAGTTTTAGAAGAAGTGTTATCGGGAAAAACGTAATTTACTTTTAGGCCCCTAGCGGAAATTATTAAAAAGTAACTATATCTAAAATACTCTTCGACATAAATGGAATAGAAAGACAAAAGAATTTTTGCAATCGGATGTTTAGAAGCAAATATGTGGAATAAAACGTATTTTTGAATTCGACATCATTTGCATTTACGTCCCCTAGCGACGAAATTGTACATCGTAAAAAAAAAAGACAAAATAAAGAATCATCATTCACATATTTCAAGTTTCCCAATGCAAAAAGAATTTTTCATATCGGACTAATAGTTGAAGAGATATCGTGGGTACAGACGGACGAACAAACCGGTAACATGAGCATGATCTTTTTTTACAAAAAACGTGCTGAAAATCACGGCAGGTAAAGATGCATCTCTTTTCAAAATCACTCCGTCAAAACTTAAGCGACATAATGTAATAGCATTTTCTTGCCCCATTAACTTTCGACGTAGAAGGAATAGGCGAAACAAGAATTGGCGAAAAAGGAAGTTTGCTCCAGGTGAATCTCCCCCGTCCAGCGGGTGTAAGTTTTAGGCGAGATAGGAATAGGCGAATCAGGAATTCTTTGCTCATCTAAAAGGGCGGAACCGATTAACTTTCGACGTAGCAGGAATAGGCAAAATAAGAATAGGCGAATCAGGAAGCAACCGATTCAAGGAACTTCTAAAATCGTTTTACAGGTGTGTTCAGCGAAGCTGATGTGATGGCGTCCGTCAATTGCAGACTGTTCGCTAAATGAGGATCTCCTTTACGACTGACATACTCAATCTCCTCCCATAAGTTTTCAAACGGGTAAAGATTTAGGGACTGTGGGTTACATTTTAGCATTTTGAAGTCACTGTCGTTTGGCTGGAAACACTGTGTGACGACCTGAGCTGTGTGGGAGGGCACATTAGCTGCTGGAAGTAGCCCTCTCCATCAGGAAATAGCATGCATATGTACTGTAGGAGTGTGACTGGTCCGATTGTGAAGACGCTTTTTGACATCCAAATGCTGTTCTAGAGGTATTAAAGAACCCAATACCCTCCATGAAAACAGACCCCAGACCATTACACCGCCTCCAATAGCTTACAGATTTAACGCCAGTCAGCTGGGATCCATCAATTCGTGCTGCTGACAGCATTTTCTGGCCCGTTCATCTGCGTTTATTAACTGAAAACGTGATTTATTGAACTTAGAGACCTTTTTAAGTCCTCAAGGTCCAGTTTTTATGCACCCGTACTACTGAAGACGAATTTGTCGGCTTTTAATCAAGACGATTATTGCACGAAGGGGACATCTGTTTTTATAGTTCATTCGCGCCAATGCGCGAAGAGCTGTGATTGCTGAAATTATCTTCTCGATACAGCTGCTTTACTGCGTGGTTACAGGACGTAATGGAGCATGTCTGTTACCTCGTACAATCCTCCCATGCCGCCGCTGCCATCAAGCATCAACCAGTCGTTTTCGACCACAGGAGGACCCTGATAGCTTGCTTCGTTGTTCGTGGACCACTCATTGTGCACACTCGTCGGAGTTCTTGCATAGCCGAGTAAGTATCTACTTTTCGTACAATGCCTGAATCCAACTCAGTCAGCTGTTTAGAAAGCCATCTCAACGTCATAGTTGCATGCGTAAGTGAAAATGACACGTGCCTGATTGCTATTGGGTGTTCCTAATAATTTGATACCTTAGTGAA
This sequence comes from Macrothele yani, assembly GCA_039090855.1. Taxonomy (NCBI): domain Eukaryota; kingdom Metazoa; phylum Arthropoda; class Arachnida; order Araneae; family Macrothelidae; genus Macrothele; species Macrothele yani. The sequence goes on along the minus strand of CM076996.1, from coordinate 71,631,813 downwards.
TGTGCTCAGAAAAGAAAAAACATACCTGACAGTGTGGAAACCGAAAGGAATACGGAACAATTGTAGTTCGTTCTCCTACACATTTATCCTGAGATTCCGTTTTAGTTGTGAGTGATTAATTCGTAATGAATATCACCCATTATAATGAATACACGTTCTTGCTAGTAGTGTAGTAGTTAATTATAGTGAACAAGCTTAACTGCTAGTAATGTTGTAGTAGTAATTTAGATTAATAAAGTCTTATGCTGGTTGTTAATAGTAACACTTAATGAAAGAGACCTAACAGCCAGACAGAGGTCTGACAAAACTATGAACTGAGAAAAACGTACTTACTAAGAAAACCTTTTATTAGGGAAACTCCTGGTATTATCCAACACACACTTCACAGGTCACACAACTACTCGATATCTGGCTCTCACATATAACGAAGTTCCTCTCACATAAACGAAGCTCTCTTTACATCAAACGAAGATCTCTTACACATAAAACAAAGCTCTCTCTGGTATCGTTGAACGCGCCTATTTATACTGCCTACCACCACGTCATGGCTTACACTCATTGCCACATATCATTCAGCGGGAGAAATAACATCTCGCTAAGTAAGAAGATAATTGACATAGGAAAATAAAATAACCAGAGATAGTAAAATCAAAAGGAAACTGAATCTAGAGTATACGTTACATCATCTCCCCCTTAATTTTTTTTTTTTTTTTTTTTTCGAAAAACCTATCAATTTTGGAGTGTAAGTCTTACATTTCGTTGATTGACGTTTATCGTCCTCTTTTTTTGTTTTTGTTTTCGTGGCAGCAGTATGTACAATATCAAACTTGGCATGACAAAATCAAGAAATCTGTGACCGCAGCAATTGTCTGTGAAGCAAGAAACACTTTTTATACTTGAACAGAACAAACCTGCTTCGGCATACCTTACTTTTATTCTGCCTAGCAGGAATCACTTTTTTTAATTTCAAATTACGTCCTCATTTTATCGTTGATTACAAACCAACTGTATAAGCAGCGAAGATTGCCCTGGAGCTGCCTAACAGTAACAATTTTCATTATTTTATCCCTACGCACATATATATAGATTTCAAATTACGTCCACATATTATCGTTGAGTACAAACCAACTGTATCAGCAGCGAAGATTGCCTGTAGCTGCCTAACAGTAACAATTTTTACTATTTTACCCCTAAGCACATAGAAATATATAAAAAAAATTTGGATTAGTAGATGGACATAGAAGAAATATAAAAAAAAACGCACATATATACACAAAAAGAATGCATAGGCCCACACGAAAAAAAAAAAAAATTCTGACACGCAAACTGGTCGTGCAGGAAAAACAACAAACAGAGAAAAGAACCTGTCCACGAGAACTTACTTATCTCGAGGACGCATAAAAAACTCTAGTACGATAACGTTTTCCAGGCCTAATCGGACTGGTAAATTCAGCTGGCGTCAATCGTTTCAAGGACTTGAATGGATCTGGAACATCTGTAGTCTGTCGGTCAAGAAAACCCGGCGGCTGACAGGAACGGTCAGGAACGGCTGAAGTCCGTCGGTCAAGAAATCCCGGCGGCTGACAGGAACGGTCAGGAACGGCTGAAGTCCGTCGGTCAGGAACGGCTGAAGTCTGTCGGTGAGGAAATCCCTGCGGCGGACAGAAACGGTCAGGAACGGCTGAAGTCTGTCGGTCAGGAAATCCCTGCGGCGGACAGAAATGGTCAGGAACGGCTGAAGTCCGTCGATCAGGAACGGCTGAAGTCCGTCGATCAGGAACGGCTGAAGTCTGTCGGTCCGGAAATCTCTGCGGCTGACAGGATCGGGCTCCCCCAGGCTTTTGATATGTAGTCCCTTTGTGCTGGGGCCCGTGTTGTCCTTCCAGCATTCTTTTGAAGGGACGTGGCTCCGGCCACATCGTTTGTTTTCGCTATCTACCTCTGGGCATGAGAGTAGAAGCAGGTATCGGCCCTGTTTGCCCTGAGCGTAGATTCCAGGGGCGAAACCCGGGCGGATGCAAGGATCTCTGCCTTCGGCGCTGTTGCGGCGAAGCAGATTGGGGAGACAAGTTGCGTTGTCGACCAGCTTTTGGTGTTGCTGGACGGTTTGTAATTTGTGTCTGACGTTTAGGAATCGTCAAACTATTGTCTATATCTGATAAATCAGAAATATCTGATGACTCTGAGTCGCTGCTGTAAGTTAGTGGTCGTGCAGGGAGATGTTTATTTCTGCCGATAGGAATACTCTCTGACGAGGTATTCAAGGAAGTAGGAGCTTGTGTTGGTGCAGAGTTATTAGGGAACGGTGCAGCAATAGTCTTGGCAATGGTTGGAGGGAAAGGAACGATACTAGCATTTGAAGAACTGGATTCGAGCCTTCGTCTTATGGTAGAATCAGGTTGCGTGTTTGGAATCCCGCCTTGAGGAGGGGAGGGTGAAGAAAAAATCCCTGGAGATTCTTCAAAAAGGTTCGTCGGTTCGTCCAAAATTTCTGGAGGTTGATCGTGAGATATAGACTCTTGAGTCTGTGGAACAGAAGGTTCAGTAGGGTTGATTATAAAGTCTATATATCGTTCATGATACTTGCGACACAGGACAATCAATTTCAATACGTGTACGTATTGAAATTGATTGTCCGGTTTTTCAAGGATAATGTTATTTTCAAACACATTTGCCACCCGATATGGGCCTTCGTAGCTGGGTGCAAATTTCTTTACTAAAGTATGAGAAACAGAAGACTGTAAGTGCGTTTCCACGAGAGTGAGATCTCCAACGACAAGACCTGGTTCCCTACGCCTAGTATTATAGTACCTTGCTTGAGCCGCTTGTGCTCCTATCATTGCAACACGAGCTGCTTTTTCTGCCATGATTCGTACTGATTGCGGAGTTGGTCGCTGGTTTAGTTCGTCGATAATCCCCGTTAAATTTTCAAAAGGGGTCTTAATTTTGCGACCCAAAAAAGTTCTGCAGGAGTAAATTTAGTAGATTCGTGAACAGACGAACGGAGGGCGAACGAAAAAAGCTCAAGATGTTCATCCCACCGCTCGTGATGATCCATGACAAATGTAGCAATCATTTTAATTAGCGTGCGGTTTACTCGTTCCGCAGGATTACTCTGGGGATGATACGGGGAAATGAATTTATGCTTAATGTGTAGTCTCGCACACATTCTTTCAAAAATGTCAGAAATAAATTGGGGACCATTATCCGAAACTACTTTATTAGGTGCACCATATCTAGATAATACTTCATTAATTAATACATTACAAATAACTTCTGCCGTAGCGGCTTTAATGGGAAAAACTTCAACCCATTTAGAAAAATTATCAGTTAATACTAAAACGTAACGAGCTTTGTTTTTAACAGATAAAGGATAAGGTCCCAATAAATCTATTGAAATAATGTCAAAAACATGAGAACTTGAACTAGATTTCAAGTGACCGGCCGGTCTTACATTATGGTAATTATTAATCTGACACAAGGGACATGATTGAACGTATGCGAGCACACTTTGGTACATGCCAGGCCAATAGGCAACATCCCGCAATTTACAACGGGTCTTGCGAATACCTAAATGGCCTGCAAGAGGTTTGTCATGAAATTCGTTTAAAAGGGCCATTCTAAGGGTTCGCGGAATACATGGGCGAAACTCTGCCCTAGTAGTCCTAGATTTCGTATAGTAAGGAAGATCCTCTATGACTTCAAAATGCTGTGACCTCCCAGCCAGAGAAGGATCACTTTGTAGTGGTGAACCCGCAAGCAAAAAATTATAGATATCCCCAAAATCAGGATCATTTACTAATTCTGCCATTATCTGCTCTCTGGATGTTATATCCGCTATTAAAAGTAAAGGCTGACATCCAGGAGTAGTTTCTGTGAGGACCCCACTAATCGGGACGCGAGACAATGCGTCCGGTAATTGATTCTTATGACCTGGTTGGTACGAAATTTTGATATTGCTCTCTTGTAACTTAAGAGCCCACTTCATAAGTCTTTGAGAGAGGTGCTTAGCAGAATTCAAATACTGAAGGGCAGAATGATCCGTAATTATGTTAACTGTCAATTCGTTAAGATAACATTGAAATTTGTCAAGAGCATACACTACAGCAAGACATTCACGTTCCGTAGCTGAATAATTGCGTTCAGCTTTGGCTAACGTACGAGACGCAAAAGCTATTGGATGCCCAGCTTGTGACAAAACGCAACCAAGACCAACTCCGGATGAGTCAGTATAAATATCAAATTCCTTAGCATGATCCGGGAAAGCCAACACAGGAGGCTGAGTCAACGCAGACTTTAGTGCTTCAAATGCAGCGTTAGCCTCAGGTGTCCAAACAAACTTCTTGTATTTACGTTTCAAAGCATACAATGGCTCACAGATTGTAGCATAAGCGGAGACGAACTGCTGATACCATCCGGTCATTCCCAGAAAGCGCAATAGTTCTTTTGCTGTTTTAGGCCGAGGAAAGTCAACAATAGGCCTAATTTTTTCATTATCCGTAAATAAGCCGTGGGGAGTGATTTTCAACCCCAGATATACAATCTCGTCCCTCGCTATCTGGCATTTACTAGGTTTTAACGTCAAGCCAGCATTGTATATGAGTTGGAACACCTGTTTGAGCAGAGAAAGGTGCTCGTCAAAAGTCTCGGATGTAATAATAATGTCATCCAAATATACATGCACATGGGGACCTAGAACAGGTCTGAGAACCGTATCCATAAGCTTTTGGAAAGTAGCAGGTGCAGAAGCTAGTCCAAAGGGCATACGCAGGTATTCATAAGCCCCAAAAGGAGTCACAAAGCTTGTTTTATCGACGGAGTCTGGATGTACCGCCACCTGCCAATATCCACTCGCCAAATCCAAGGTTGACATCCATTTAGTTGACGACAGGTCATGGAAAATATGCGACATGACAGGTAGTGGATAATTGATCGTTTTCATGACTTGGTTGAGCTTGCGGAAATCTGTCACGAAACGAAATTCATTGGGTTGTTTCTTTGGAACCAGAAAGGCAGGTGCAGCCCATGCGCTTGTTGATTCCCTTATTATGCCCTGTTTAATCATCTTAGAAATTTGACGTTGCATTTCCTGTTTCTTATGGGGAGCACAAGGGTAAGGTTTCGTCGCTATCGGTTTCGAACCCTCAGTGTCAATGACATGATAAACCACCTGTGTGAAACCAGGTTGATCGGAAAATAAACCAGGGCTTTCCTGCAAAAGTAGAGAAAGCTGGTTTCGTTGCCCCTCATTCAGTTGATTACTCAGTAACAAATTCGGTATGTCTATAGGATTCGTAGGAATCACTTCGACAGGTTCCGGAAAGGAAATAACATGTTGTACGAAATTCAGGGTAACCTGAAAAGTATTGATAAAGTCCATGCCCATTAGACATTTAACAGGTAGTTCGTCTATGAGCAGGAAAGAATGCGTAAAACGAGCCTTTCCCAGCCCTAGAGATAATGTGACAGTTCCTGTGATACTGAAGATTTCGTTATTTGCACCTCGCAAATACTGCGTCGCAGGCTGAACGTGTATTTCAGGAAGATTTTCAGTGCAAAACTTCGTATTTAGGGCTGATATTTCAGAACCAGTGTCGAACTTTGTCTCGACAATAATATCTTCAATTGTCAAGAACACATTAGGCAACTGAGGAGTTTGGACAGTCACTAATACTGTTTTAGTGTCAGAATGCGTGGTAACAGGAAGCAGTACCGACCCTTGGTCTACTTCCTTTGGAAGTTTAAAAGATTCCTGGTTGTATTATCATGCGGTCTGCAACCTCGGCCCTGCCGGGTATCGGGAAAGTTTTCACGATGAGGAAAACTGCGTGAAAACTGCTGCGGGAACTCCGCATGTCTGTTGAAATTTTCATTTCTATTACTTCTTCCCTCAGTACGGGCAGAAAAATCATCATTGCCCTGAGCATGAAAACGTTCCGAATTCTGCGGATTGGAACGGGGTCGAGCATACTGTGCATTTGTACGGTACCCAGAAAATTGATTAGAAACGAGCGGTTCGTGTACCACTCTTCTATGCGGTGGAACGTATGATGCTTGGAACTTGCACCTGTGTACGCTCGCGTTGAAAGTCATTAGGCCTATTATGCCGCTGAGGATTTTCGTAATAAGCCTCGCGGGGTGCCCGAGCATGGTGAGTTGGACCATGTTTGCCGTGTCGCTCTTCATACGTTCGTATGAGGCGAAGGCATTCATGAATTGTAGCTGGGTGCCGGACCTCAAGAAAATCCTGTAGAAATGGATCGAGCTGTTGCAATAGGGTGTCCAACATGTCGACATGACTGGCATGTGGATCCCCTAAGTTATACAAGCGTGTTGTTTCCAAAGCAAATGCAACAGGGCTATCGTTGTGTCCTTGCTGACGAGAAAAAAGTTGTTGTGCAAGGCTAGCTCGACTGAGGCCGAAAGGAAATACTTCCAAAAATTCTGCTCGGAAATTCTCATAATGAGAATCCGGGTTCGACACTCTCCACTGCCGATACCAGGTCTTAGCGGTATCCTTCAAGCAAGTGCCTGCTATTTGCACTTTGCAGTCTTGAGGAATATTGTATAGATCAAAATGATCCTCCAAATCCTCAAGAAATTTTAAGGACCCCTCCAAACCATTGAAATTAATTGTTCCTGCATGCGGCACGAAATGGGCAAGCATTTTGCTTCTGTGAGAGGATTGAAATCCCTCAGGTACGACCCGCGACTCAGAGTAATAGGAAGCTGGTGAATTACGAAATTGTGAAGAATGCCTGGGTACTTGGAAATCATTATCAGTAAAGTGAGCCCCACAGGCTTCTTGCAGATGGTCGAAATTAATCCCATCACCACCGAAACTTGCCTTAGGGTGAAATATTGAAGTTGTCTCAGGTAGTGAAGACATGGGTAATAATTGTCAACACCTCGTGTTCAGAAAAAGTTCGGTCGCCAATTATAATGAATACACGTTCTTGCTAGTAGTGTAGTAGTTAATTATAGTGAACAAGCTTAACTGCTAGTAATGTTGTAGTAGTAATTTAGATGAATAAAGTCTTATGCTGGTTGTTAATAGTAACACTTAATGAAAGAGACCTAACAGCCAGACAGAGGTCTGACAAAACTATGAACTGAGAAAAACGTACTTACTAAGAAAACCTTTTATTAGGGAAACTCCTGGTATTATCCAACACACACTTCACAGGTCACACAACTACTCGATATCTGGCTCTCACATATAACGAAGTTCCTCTCACATAAACGAAGCTCTCTTTACATCAAACGAAGATCTCTTACACATAAAACAAAGCTCTCTCTGGTATCGTTGAACGCGCCTATTTATACTGCCTACCACCACGTCATGACTTACACTCATTGCCACATATCATTCAGCGGGAGAAATAACATCTCGTTAAGTAAGAAGATAATTGACATAGGAAAATAAAATAACCAGAGATAGTAAAATCAAAAGGAAACTGAATCTAGAGTATACGTTACATCATCTCCCCCTTAATTTTTTTTTTTTTTTGTTTTTCGAAAAACCTATCAATTTTGGAGTGTAAGTCTTACATTTCGTTGATTGACGTTTATCGTCCTCTTTTTTGTTTTTGTTTTCGTGGCAGCAGTATGTACAATATCAAACTTGGCATGACAAAATCAAGAAATCTGTGACCGCAGCAATTGTCTGTGAAGCAAGAAACACTTTTTATACTTGAACAGAACAAACCTGCTTCGGCATACCTTACTTTTATTCTGTCTAGCAGGAATAGCTTTTTTTAATTTCAAATTACGTCCTCATTTTATCGTTGATTACAAACCAACTGTATAAGCAGCGAAGATTGCCTGGAGCTGCCTAACAGTAACAATTTTCATTATTTTATCCCTACGCACATATATATAGATTTCAAATTACGTTCACATATTATCGTTGAGTACAAACCAACTGTATCAGCAGCGAAGATTGCCTGTAGCTGCCTAACAGTAACAATTTTTACTATTTTACCCCTAAGCACATAGATATATATAAAAAAATTTGGATTAGTAGATGGACATAGAAGAAATATAAAAAAAACACACATATATACACAAAAAGAATGCATAGGCCCATACGAAAAAAAAAAAATTCTGACACGCAAACTGGTCGTGCAGGAAAAACGACAAACAGAGAAAAGAACCTGTCCACGAGAACTTACTTATCTCGAGGACGCATAAAAAACTCTAGTACGATAACGTTTTCCAGGCCTAATCGGACTGGTAAATTCAGGTGGCGTCGATCGTTTCAAGGACTTGAATGGATCTGGAACATCTGTAGTCTGTCGGTCAAGAAATCCCGGCGGCTGACAGGAACGGTCAGGAACGGCTGAAGTCCGTCGGTCAAGAAATCCCGGCGGCTGACAGGAACGGTCAGGAACGGCTGAAGTCCGTCGGTCAGGAACGGCTGAAGTCTGTCGGTCGGGAAATCCCTGCGGCGGACAGAAACGGTCAGGAACGGCTGAAGTCTGTCGGTCAGGAAATCCCTGCGGCGGACAGAAACGGTCAGGAACGGCTGAAGTCCGTCGATCAGGAACGGCTGAAGTCTGTCGGTCCGGAAATCACTGCGGCTGACAGGAACGGGCTCCCCCAGGCTTTTGATATGTAGTCCCTTTGTGCTGGGGCCCGTGTTGTCCTTCCAGCATTCTTTTGAAGGGACGTGGCTCCGGCCACATCGTTTGTTTTCGCTTTCTACCTCTGGGCATGAGAGTAGAAGCAGGCATCGGCCCTGTTTGCCCTGAGCGTAGGTTCCAGGGGCGAAACCCGGGCGGATGCAAGGATCTCTGCCTTCGGCGCTGTTGCGGCGAAGCAGATTGGGGAGACAAGTTGCGTTTTCGACCAGCTTTTGGTGTTGTTGGACGGTTTGTAATTTGTGTCTGACGTTTAGGAATCGTCAAACTATTGTCTATATCTGATAAATCAGAAATATCTGATGACTCTGAGTCGCTGCTGTAAGTTAGTGGTCGTGCAGGGAGATGTTTATTTCTGCCGATAGGAATACTCTCTGACGAGGTATTCAAGGAAGTAGGAGCTTGTGTTGGTGCAGAGTTATTAGGGAACGGTGCAGCAATAGTCTTGGCAATGCTTGGAGGGAAAGGAACGATACTAGCATTTGAAGAACTGGATTCGAGCCTTCGTCTTATGGTAGAATCAGGTTGCGTGTTTGGAATCCCGTCTTGAGGAGGGGAGGGTGAAGAAAAAATCCCTGGAGATTCTTCAAAAAGGTTCGTCGGTTCGTCCAAAATTTCTGGAGGTTGATCGTGAGATATAGACTCTTGAGTCTGTGGAACAGAAGGTTCAGTAGGGTTGATTATAAAGTCTATATATCGTTCATGATACTTGCGACACAGGACAATCAATTTCAATACGTGTACGTATTGAAATTGATTGTCCGGTTTTTCAAGGATAATGTTATTTTCAAACACATTTGCCACCCGATATGGGCCTTCGTAGCTGGGTGCAAATTTCTTTACTAAAGTATGAGAAACAGAAGACTGGAAGTGCGTTTCCACGAGAGTGAGATCTCCAACGACAAGACCTGGTTCCCTACGCCTAGTATTATAGTACCTTGCTTGAGCTCCTATCATTGTAACACGAGCTGCTTTTTCTGCCATGATTCGTACTGATTGCGGAGTTGGTCGCTGGTTTAGTTCGTCGATAATCCCCGTTAAATTTTCAAAAGGGGTCTTAATTTTGCGACCCAAAAAAAGTTCTGCAGGAGTAAATTTAGTAGATTCGTGAACAGACGAGCGGAGGGCGAACGAAAAAAGCTCAAGATGTTCATCCCACCGCTCGTGATGATCCATGACAAATGTAGCAATCATTTTAATTAGCGTGCGGTTTACTCGTTCCGCAGGATTACTCTGGGGATGATATGGGGAAATGAATTTATGCTTAATGTGTAGTCTCGCACACATTCTTTCAAAAATGTCAGAAATAAATTGGGGACCATTATCCGAAACTACTTTATTAGGTGCACCATATCTAGATAATACTTCATTAATTAATACATTACAAATAACTTATGCCGTAGCGGCTTTAATGGGAAAAACTTCAACCCATTTAGAAAAATTATCAGTTAATACTAAAACGTAACGAGCTTTGTTTTTAACAGATAAAGGATAAGGTCCCAATAAATCTATTGAAATAATATAAAAAACATGAGAACTTGAACTAGATTTCAAGTGACCGGCCGGTCTTACATTATGGTAATTATTAATCTGACACAAGGGACATGATTGAACGTATGCGAGCACACTTTGGTACATGCCAGGCCAATAGGCAACATCCCGCAATTTACAACGGGTCTTGCGAATACCTAAATGGCCTGCAAGAGGTTTGTCATGAAATTCGTTTAAAAGGGCCATTCTAAGGGTTCGCGGAATACATGGGCGAAACTCTGCCCTAGTAGTCCTAGATTTCGTATAGTAAGGAAGACCTTCTATGACTTCAAAATGCTGTGACCTCCCAGCCAGAGAAGGAACACTTTGTAGTTGTGAACCCGCAAGCAAAAAATTATAGATATCCCCAAAATCAGGATCATTTACTAATTCTGCCATTATCTGCTCTCTGGATGTTATATCCGCTATTAAAAGTAAAGGCTGACATCCAGGAGTAGTTTCTGTGGGGACCCCACTAATCGGGACGCGAGACAATGCGTCCGGTAATTGATTCTTATGACCTGGTTGGTGCGAAATTTTGATATTGCTCTCTTGTAACTTAAGAGCCCACTTCATAAGTCTTTGAGAGAGGTGCTTAGCAGAATTCAAATACTGAAGGGCAGAATGATCCGTAATTATGTTAACTGTCAATTCGTTAAGATAACATTGAAATTTGTCAAGAGCATACACTACAGCAAGACATTCACGTTCCGTAGCTGAATAATTGCGTTCAGCTTTGGCTAAAGTACGGGACGCAAAATCTATGGGATGCCCAGCTTGTGACAAAACGCAACCAAGACCAACTCCGGATGAGTCAGTATAAATATCAAATTCCTTAGTATGATCTGGGAAAGCTAATAAAGAAGGCTGAGTCAACGCAGACTTTAGTGCTTCAAATGCAGCGTTAGCCTCAGGTGTCCAAACAAACTTCTTGTATTTACGTTTCAAAGCATACAATGGCTCACAGATTGTAGCATAAGCGGAGACGAACTGCTGATACCATCCGGTCATTCCCAGAAAGCGTAATAGTTCTTTTGCTGTTTTAGGCAGAGGAAAGTCAACAATAGGCCTAATGTTTTCATTATCCGTAAATAAGCCACGGGGAGTGATTTTCAACCCCAGATATACAATCTCGTCCCTCTCGCTATCTGGCATTTACTAGGTTTTAACGTCAAGCCAGCATTGTATATGAGTTGGAACACCTGTTTGAGCAGAGAAAGGTGCTCGTCAAAAGTCTCGGATGTAATAATAATGTCATCCAAATATACATGCACATGGGGACCTAGAACAGGTCTGAGAACCGTATCCATAAGCTTTTGGAAAGTAGCAGGTGCAGAAGCTAGTCCAAAGGGCATACGCAGGTATTCATAAGCCCCAAAAGGAGTCACAAAGCTTGTTTTATCGACGGAGTCTGGATGTACCGCCACCTGCCAATATCCACTCGCCAAATCCAAGGTTGACATCCATTTAGTTGACGACAGGTCATGCAAAATATGCGACATGACAGGTAGTGGATAATTGATCGTTTTCGTGACTTGGTTGAGCTTGCGGAAATCTGTCACGAAACGAAATTCATTGGGTTGTTTCTTTGGAACCAGAAAGGCAGGTGCATCCCATGCGCTTGTTGATTCCCTTATTATGCCCTGTTTAATCATCTCAGAAATTTGACGTTGCATTTCCTGTTTCTTATGGGGAGCACAAGGGTAAGGTTTCGTCGCTATCGGTTTCGAACCCTCAGTGTCAATGACATGATAAACCACCTGTGTGAAACCAGGTTGATCGGAAAATAAACCAGGGCTTTCCTGCAAAAGTAGAGAAAGCTGGTTTCGTTGCCTCTCATTCAGTTGATTACTCAGTAACAAATTCGGTATGTCTATAGGATTCGTAGGAATCACTTCGACAGGTTCCGGAAAGGAAATAACATGTTGTACGAAATTCAGGGTAACCTGAAAAGTATTGATAAAGTCCATGCCCATTAGACATTTAACAGGTAGTTCGTCTATGAGCAGGAAAGAATGCGTAAAACGAGCCTTTCCCAGCCCTAGAGATAATGTGACAGTTCCTGTGATACTGAAGATTTCGTTATTTGCACCTCGCAAATACTGCGTCGCAGGCTGAACGTGTATTTCAGGAAGATTTTCAGTGCAAAACTTCGTATTTAGGGCTGATATTTCAGAACCAGTGTCGAACTTTGTCTCGACAATAATATCTTCAATTGTCAAGAACACATTAGGCAACTGAGGAGTTTGGGCAGTCACTAATACTGTTTTAGGGTCAGAATGCGTGGTAACAGGAAGCAGTACCGACCCTTGGTCTACTTCCTTTGGAAAGTTTAAAAGATTCCTGGTTGTATTATCATGCGGTCTGAAACCTCGGCCCTGCCGGGTATCGGGAAAGTTTTCACGATGAGGAAAACTGCGTGAAAATTGCTGCGGGAACTCTGCATGTCTGTTGAAATTTTCATTTCTATTACTTCTTCCCTCAGCACGGGCAGAAAAATCATCATTGCCCTGAGGATGAAAACGTTCCGAATTCTGCGGATTGGAACGTTGTCGAGCATACTGTGCATTTGTACGGTACCCAGAAAATTGATTAGAAACGAGCGGTTCGTGTACCACTCTTCTATGCGGTGGAACGTATGATGCTTGGACTTGCACCTGTGTACGCTCGCGTTGAAAGTCATTAGGCCTATTATGCCGCTGAGGATTTTCGTAATAAGCCTCGCGGGGTGCCAGAGCATGGTGAGTTGGACCATGTTTGCCATGTCGCTCTTCATACGTTCGTATGAGGCGAAGGCATTCATGAATTGTAGCTGGGTGCCGGACCTCAAGAAAATCCTGTAGAAATGGATCGAGCTGTTGCAATAGGGTGTCCAACATGTCGACATGACTGGCATGTGGATCCCCTAAGATATACAAGCGTGTTGTTTCCAAAGCAAATGCAACAGGGCTATCGTTGTGTCCTTGCTGACGAGAAAAAAGTTGTTGTGCAAGGCTAGCTCGACTGAGGCCGAAAGGAAATACTTCCAAAAATTCTGCTCGGAAATTCTCATAATGAGAATCCGGGTTCGACACTCTCCACTGCCGATACCACGTCTTAGCGGTATCCTTCAAGCAAGTGCCTGCTATTTGCACTTTGCAGTCTTGAGGAATATTGTATAGATCAAAATGATCCTCCAAATCCTCAAGAAATTTTAAGGACCCCTCCAAACCATTGAAATTAATTGTTCCTGCATGCGGCACGAAATGGGCAAGCATTTTGCTTCTGTGAGAGGATTGAAATCCCTCAGGTACGACCCGCGACTCAGAGTAATAGGAAGCTGGTGAATTACGAAATTGTGAAGAATGCCTGGGTACTTGGAAATCATTATCAGTAAAGTGAGCCCCACAGGCTTCTTGCAGATGGTCGAAATTAATCCCATCACCACCGAAACTTGCCTTAGGGTGAAATATTGAAGTTGTCTCAGGTAGTGAAGACATGGGTAATAATTATCAACACCTCGTGTTCAGAAAAAGTTCGGTCGCCAATTATAATGAATACACGTTCTTGCTAGTAGTGTAGTAGTTAATTATAGTGAACAAGCTTAACTGCTAGTAATGTTGTAGTAGTAATTTAGATGAATAAAGTCTTATGCTGGTTGTTAATAGTAACACTTAATGAAAGAGACCTAACAGCCAGACAGAGGTCTGACAAAACTATGAACTGAGAAAAACGTACTTACTAAGAAAACCTTTTATTAGTGAAACTCCTGGTATTATCCAACACACACTTCACAGGTCACACAACTACTCGATATCTGGCTCTCACATATAACGAAGTTCCTCTCACATAAACGAAGCTCTCTTTACATCAAACGAAGATCTCTTACACATAAAACAAAGCTCTCTCTGGTATCGTTGAACGCGCCTATTTATACTGCCTACCACCACGTCATGACTTACACTCATTGCCACATATCATTCAGCGGGAGAAATAACATCTCGTTAAGTAAGAAGATAATTGACATAGGAAAATAAAATAACCAGAGATAGTAAAATCAAAAGGAAACTGAATCTAGAGTATACGTTACACCATGCTTTAAGAATTATCGGCGTCCAGGTGATTAAGAAGTCTGAGACACGGGTTTCGGATCTTTCTTCCGACTTGTGTCCCAGCCTCGGCGCAGGCAGGGGTGACGTGTTTACCTGGTCACTCTCGATAAACGGAGCCCACTTCTCCAACCGTGGGAGCAGCTCCGGTGGCGCAGTTGTCAAAGCGCTGTATGACGAAGTAAATTTCCCCTTCATTTTTATGACAGGGGTAGGATTCAAACCTGCAACTCTCGGCCCCGGAGCTCCGAGTGCTATTCATTGTACTACACTGGCATGTACTCTCACTGCTACCTGCCTTTATCTCATGTGCGTCCTGCGAGGCAGGCATGTCACATCTTGTTACCTGACCAAATAAGGTTTTAATTCCAGCCTGATATCTTTTTCTGATTAGGAGGCGAAAAGGGAACGGATGCTTTACCAGAAGTCTTGGCCCTCGGCACATGTTGATGCGATATCGATAATATGTGAAAGTTCGATGGCGGAAAGATCCAGTGAAGACTACATGGAATGGGCATGAGTTATTCTTTTTTCTTATAATCCTTCTTGATTTATGAGACCAAGGATTATGCGGGTGAAGCATTGAGCCCTGCCAGTTGACTTGGCAGAGGGGATTGCAATGTAAAGCTTGGACAACGGTTCTATTGGTGGTTGCAACAGTAACTGAGCAATACTTTTGAAGTCCGACAAAACGCTCACCATTACCTTCCATGGGTATAAATTAACTCTGGCTTTAGTGGACGTTGAACTATTGCGACTGGTTAACTGCCCTCTGCTTTTAACATTAATGTAAATGACTTACTTTTCGTCTCAGTGTGGTCGAAAGACGGCTGAGAGCGATTGCGAATTTGCAACGGAGACAGGTGATGAGTGCTGAACGCCGTTTTGCTGCGAGAGTTTATGTGAGTCCCACCTATTGAACTTGGACAACCGTTCTATTGCCAGAAATTGAAAGCGTCGATTCGAGTTTAAAGGCTATTTCTTCTACCAATGAGATAGATTCCTTCCTACTATGTCTTCATCGAGCGCTAATAGCGTATTGGGATATATTTTTTTTAAAATAGTCTGCGATCGCGTTATCAAAACTTTCAAGACTAGTTGCAGTAGTTTCTTTCTGTGACTGAGTTGATAACGGGTTTTCAAGTCTGTGTAGCATTAACCTATTTCTTAAACACCTATATCATAACGGGCATAATATGGAGTTTATCTTCGGCATTCGACTTTTCATTTTTCATTATAGATGCTCTTTTCCGCACAGAGGGTGTGATAGTTTTTGTGGCCATACATGTGTTCCACGCTTATCATGGACACATGCAGACATTATTCCATGTGCGCTAATGATTCAATAACAATAGGTACCTGCGACCTCAACGCCATTCAGAAAGAACTTATGGCATGGCCAAAAACATTAATTTTTTTCTTTGATACTTCTGCTATTCTCGTAAGCTTACCTAATTGAGTTACCAGTCGGCGGACCACCTTCCAGAATATCGGGATCGAGGACTGATTTTGTGCAGAGCTGAGTTCTGTTAATCAAACAGGAAAGAAAAAAACGTTTTCAAGTGCTGTTTCCTTATATTTAAATGAAGAAGAGGGGTTATTAATTTATAAGCAATCGTAAGTACATGTTATTAATATGGTACCCAGACAAAGATTGCATTTTCGTTTTCTGTGAAAACAAAGTGGTTTGCATGAAGTATACCATACAATACATTGGATAAATGGGTCATAAAATTTGCTGTTGAGAAGTATGACATTTGTCTTTTACATAAATTTGATGCAATATCTTATGCGATAAACGCTCCGTAAAACTGAAATCTTCGTCAAGTAGAAATGTACAACTTCTGTATGATTCAGAAATACTTACCAAGTTTAGAAATTTATTTGTTGAAGCAGTCTGGTACAGTAACATAACGAATGAAAATATGAACCATGATTTCCGGATTTCCTAGCGATTGTTTTAAATAAAGCAGTTCCAAAAGTAAACGAATAGTAAAAAATAATCACATGAGAAATGGTTTAACATCCTCGTATATTAGGAAAATTGCTGGGACACTAACTGGGCATTTTCTAGGCCATTTTCTGCAAATACAATCGTACATTACCTATTTATTGGAGGGGTTGAGGTTTTAGCGACCAACGTGAACGTCTTTTTTGGCTATAAGCAGTGGCTCGCTCCTGATTTGGGGCCAATGGTTCCAGCGAAGGGAGAGTGCCAGTGCAGCAAAACAAGCACACAGCCACCTGAGATTCGATACCGGACACTCTCGGACGAATGGACAGAATTCAAAGCTTGGAACACTGCGCCCCCAAGGCGGCCAAATAAGCTTAAAAAACAAACAAACCTGAAAATAAGTTACGATATAGTGTGCTTACCGTATAAAGGTTTACGCATACGAACAATGTCTTTTGATTAATGTTTGTTAAATAGTATGAATTTTCACATACCCGTTATCAGTTGTCGGGACGTCGCTACGGATAGATAATCACATGAACGGAAACACACTCAATATTAGCTCAGAAGGATAGTAGTATGTGTTCGGAAGAGCGGTGCACGTATCGCCAAAAATGCTGCACTTGTGGAATGTGGAAGAGCAATAATATACAGGTAGTGGTTGATGCGATAAAAAACCGGTAGTGAGCACACGACCTCTGACCGGAATTGTGTAATCGATGTCCGAGATAAGCGTGACTTAGCCATATTTGTACGTGCCAGCAGACGCATAACAGTGAGTCAAATAGCAGAGGATTCGAATCAGATAAAATGTCATGTGCGCCATCTCTGTTACAACATCTGAAAACTTCTCCATACATCATTGTTGTCTGAAAGGAACAAGACAAAGCCTTTTCAGTGTTCTCGGAAGCTGTTAAGTTTGCCCTGAATCATGTGGAAAGAGCCATGTAGCATGAGGATTGCCTCTTCAAGTGCATGATGCTCGTGGGAAGGCGATAATTGTGACTCAGTAGCATGCGTGCACGGATCCGTCTTGGTTGGTCACGAATATCCGAGCAAGAAATATATCCAACCATGCCTTAATCACAGACTTTAGGATTCTTGATCCCAATGGATCTACGACAGAGAGTACATCCTACTATTGCTGATCTCAGCTCTTGTGGGGATGGGCACATCCAGAATAATAATGTATCGTTCCACATATTGTCACACAGTGGCTTCAAGAATATGATGGATACTTTTCAATTCTTCGTTGGCCACCTTAGTTTCCAGACCTCACCCTCACGGATCATTTGTTGGATGATGTTGAACGAAACTTTAGATGTCCAGATACACTGATATATAATATGCGTAAACTGGAAGATGCTGTTCCTTGTGGTTGGAATATGTTTCAACTGAACATTACCAACCATACTGATATCAATGCCGCGGCAAATTGTATCTGTTCTAATGGCCAAAATTGGTTCAACGGATTATTAAGTAGGCGCTCTTAAATTCGCCACTCGGTATATTGTTTCGTGCTAAAAGCTAAGTCTATGTAAAATTTAAATAAATAAAAGTAAATTTCATTTCAGTCAGAATACATTCAATTCAGCGTCATTTTCATTTCATTCAAGCTGCATGAAATTGCGTATTTCGGGTGGAATCCAACTAACGACTTTCAATTTCCACTCATTACTACACAAGGGTACCTTATTTCTATAATCAAATCAAATGTGGAAGCTAACGTATTAACCAGAATGTAATAATTATGGATAGCCATCAGATGAAAACTAATAGATGTGGGCTTGTTTTTGGCTCAATACTGGAACAATTTTCAAATTAACAATATAATTCTCTCATGGACCGCTCTTATTTGAGGTGTTTCTGTTCCGCATGTATTGCTTTTAATAATTTCTTGGGTGTGACAGTTTTCACAATAACTGAACTATTGTTATTTCTCACAAATCTAAACGGCAACTAAGAGTAGAATTCCCCGTCAGGTGGGAATTGTGTACAGTATGAATGAGAAAAAAGAGCACACAATATTTCAAGTCTCATAGTGTAAAAGGGTTACGTTATATTAAGGTTACCCGTGTCCCCTCACTCCGGAGTAAGTCGCTCTCCCAACTGAGCTACGTGGACAGAATATCTCGCGGCAGATTTTGTGTCTTGACACATGTTTTCACCTCTGTAGTAGGTCACAGTCTTATTCCTCTTCAAAAGAAAGGAGTACACGGAATTATCTGGTTTAATGTGCACGTCTTTTAAGAAAAATCGCAAACTTTGTACGCTAAAAGCATTTCAAGCCGTTTTTAATTTTTCTTATAACTGCTCAAGCACAACATTTTAACAATTTTAAACAACCTAGTGGGAGAAGTTTGCACATGAAAACTTGGAAAATTTATAAAAAAATCGTTATAGTGGTTATAAAAACGGAATGGCAAAAGCAATTTTAACGAAGGCACGTAAGTAAAATGTTTATCACACAAAATGAGATGCGACGAAAAAGAATTTTCTCAATCTGTCTCTCAGAAGCGGAGGAGTGATCTAAAATTGAGATTTATATTTGCACAACTTTACTGAAAACTATGATTTACTGAAAGGAGAAAATGCATACAAACTGCTTGTCATAAGGAAAGCTATCAGAAACAAAAATAATGTTTTAGGTCTGCAACTTCCAAAAATGGAATATGGCAGCAAATACACAGGTGCTCAAAATTAAAGGAAATGTACAACAAGTTAGTAAAATCATGCAATGCATTGATTATGATACGCTTTCCAATATACTAGAAATCATTACTCAAGCTATTACTCAAGTTATGAGGAAAATGGCTGTGGAATAAATCTCACCCCTGTCCCCTGACCTTTGATCCATTTGGATGATATTCAACAGAACTGGTTCAGTACATCTCCGAAATAACATGATAAAGTTTTGTCCCAATCGAAGCAATTTTACGTAAGTTATGATGCATAAGCGCTATGGAATAGATTCCGCTCCTGTGTCCTAACCTTTCACCCTATTTCGCCCATTTTCAATAGGATTTGTCCCCAGGAAGGTCTCTACAACATACCAACGTTTCATCCACATCGAAACATTTTTACGTAAGTTATGACTCATAATGGCGATGGAAGTGATTCCGTTCCTATGTCCTGACCTTTGACCCCCATTTCGCCAATTTTCAATAGGGTTTGTCCCCAGGTTGTCTCCTACCACATACTAAAATAGGGTTTGTCCCCAGGTTGTCTCCTACCACATACTAAAATTTAATCGAAATCAAACTAGTTTTACGTTAGTTATGACGCATAAGAGCAGTAGAATAGATCCTGCTCTTATGTACTGACCTTTGACCCCATTTCGTTCACTTTCAATAGGGTTCCTTCCCAGATGTTCTCTACCACATACTAAAATTTCATCGAAATCGAACGATATTCACGCGAGTTATCGTGCGGACGAACATACGCACACAACGCGTGACGTAATGAGGCAGATGGAAATCGCGACCATCTGCTAGCAAGGTGTGACGTCATAAAACTTTAATAGTATCAACAAATAGCACGTGACGTAATGAGATAGATGGCATGACCGCGCGCCAACATCAAATGCGGCGACACCATGACACCACACTTGGAATACTTAATATTTTCTAAAACATAACCATAATTATGCAATCCAACATTTTTTTGTCTGCTGACGTCATGAAAATACAGGCCGCGCCATCTTTTTTCTGGACAATTAATGTGTTCACAAGGATAAAAATTTGAACATCGATTAAAAATAGCTTCATTTTATAACTTGGAATACTTAATATTTTCTAAAACATAACCATAATTATGCAATCCAACATTTGTTTGTCTACTGACGTCATGAAAATACAGGTCGCGCCATCTTTTTTCTGGACAATTAATGCATTCACAAGAATGAAAATTTGAACATCGATTAAAATATCTTCATTTTATAACTTGGAATACTTAATATTTTCTAAAACATAACCATAATTATGCAATCCAACATTTGTTTGTCTACTGACGTCATCAAAGTACAGGTCGCGCCTTCCTTTTTCTGGTTTCAACACCATCAAAGGAAACGTTATTGATTTTTAATATAATTATGGTTATGTTTTAGAAAATATTAAGTATTCCAAGTTATAATTAAGTTATTTTCATCGATGTTCAAATTTTCATCCTTGGGAACACATTAATTGGGAAGGAAATGTGTACAAAAGATTTTCCATTGGAAGTATAGGAAGCAAAATTACTTGACGTCCATCTTAATAATATGGGATAAGAGCGATGGAATGGATCGCAATCCTATGTCCTAATCTTTGACCCCATTTCGTCCACATTCAATAGGGTTCGTCCCCAGGTGGTCCCCTACCACATACTGAAATTTCATCGAAATCGAACCATTTTTACGCACGTTATGACGCATATGGGCAATGGAATGCATCCCGCTCTTATGTCCTGACCTTTGACCCTACTTCACCCATTTTGAATAAGATTCGTCCCCAGGTGGTCCCCTACTACATAGTAAAATTTCATTGAAATCGAACCTTATTTATGCAAGTTATGACGCATAAGGGCAATGGAAGGATTCCGCTCCTACGTCGTGACCATTGACTCCATTTGTCCCATTTTCAATCGGTTTCGTCCCCAGGTGGTCTCCTACCACATAGTAAACTTTCATTGAAATCGAACCATATTTACGCAAGTTATGACTCATAAGGGCAATGGAAGGATCCCGCTCCTACGTCGTGACCTTTGACCCCATTTGTCCCATTTTCAATAAGGTTCGTCATCAGGTGGTCAACTACCAGATACTAAAATTTCATCGAAATCGAATCATTTCTACGTCAGTTATCGTGCGAGCGGACGGACGGACGGACAAAGTTGGAGCATATACGCTTCTTCAACCTACGGTTGGAAAGCGTAAAAACCGTATTTAGCTGCCGAGGTATGTAAACTGAAAATTGGAGAACACGCAAATTTCGCTATGTGGTAGGCCATCCCGTATTTACTTTTGTCGTACGTAAGCCGCAATATGCAAATTCGGAGTGTTCTAGAAAGATGAAGGGGTCTTCTCTTATCATGTAGCTATTGCCTTCACCTCAGTGGCACGTTGAGCTTATTATATCACGAAGCCATTGTATGGAAGATTTTCAGCAGTTGAGAGCGGATGGTAGGATATAAGCAGGTCAGTCCTATTCACTTCAGTGGCACATCGAGCTTATTATGTCACGAATTCATCGTATGGATGATTTTCAGCGGTGAAAAACGATTGATAAGATGGAAGCAGATCAGTCTCAGACGGATGTTTCCAGAGCATTGAATGTTCCATAAAATGTCATGTCAAAATTCTGAAGACAATTTGTACAGCCAGGAAATGTTCGTCGTCGACCAGAACAAGGTCAACGACGAGTCTCCTAAGCAGCTTTATTTGAACGAGAGTTTTAAGGCATACTGTTTGAAGAAGATTAGGTGTGCAATGCTTTTATGCAAGGAGACCAGTTGTCTCCGTCCCTCGCACTTCTTCCGACGGGAGAGCTCATTTAACGTGGAGTTGCCAACATCACACTTGGAATCCATAGCAGTAGGCGAATTTTCTTTTCACAGATGAAATACGATTCAGCTTAAGTTCTGATTCTCGACGTATTCTCATCCGGAGAGAAGCAGGGACACACAATAGTCCTTCTAACATTAGAGTAAGGGACTACTATGGTGGCGGCGGCGTGATGGTCTGGCAAGAACATGACGAATTGTCACACAAACCTGCCCATCTTTCAGGGCCACCTAGTTATTTCCTTCCTGAGATACAAATACAACATCTTCAACCCATATGCTAGGGTATTCAGAAGAGCCCTCGGTCCAGATTTTGCTCTTATGAACTATAATGCCCAACCTCATCGAGCTCATTTGGTTGATGACTTTCTTGAAGAGGAAGATATTCGCCGAATGGAGAGGCAACCCAGATCCCCTGTTCTCAATCCCATTGAATATGTATGGGATGCTCTACGGAGGATCATCGGAGCTCGCCAGTCTCTTGCCAGTACACTTTATGAACTCAGAACAGCTCTTGTTGAGGAGTGGTCATAAGTCTCTCAAGACAAGGGCTTATTTAGAGGGAAGGCAAAGAGGCATTGGCCCCCGAAGTTGTTTCATTTTCTATGTTTTTGGTTAAAATGAGCCCTTCATTAGAAAAATGCTTTGATTTAATAAAAATGCGAATCGAATTATATTAGAAAAAAAGCTTTAATATTTTCTTCTATTTTTCATTAACTTTTATTTTGTTCTGGTGAGTTTCCTCACCCCTCCCCACCCCCTCCAAAAATGTATATACGGTTCTGCCTGAAAACCTCACCAAAACCCTCCTAATAACAGAATGAAGAATAGCTGTTTAAGCGGCATGGCTGTCAGAAATCATCATATTTAATATTAAAATAACATATATCTTAAGCAAGACACGGTAAATATTGTTCCATGGATTGCTCTTTTAAGTAATTTTCAAGATACACATGCAAATTATAGTATGATTTTCTTCTGCTTGACTTACTTAAGTAATGCAATAGTTAACTTCTTTAAAAACATTTATTAAATTTTGTCATAGGTACTTTGAGGTATGTGCGAATTTATAAATTTTTCTTTAATTTTGAGCAGCAGTGTAGAAACATATGAGTACATTTGGAAAGCAGGAAAGCAGTGTATCATTCAAAATTAGAAAATGTATCCAAATTTTTTTCATAGTGCCTTCCCTATAGCAGAAAGTTCCTGGTCAGTCTGCGACGGATAACATGGTGCCACAAATATATTATACGGGTGGTCACTAGGCAAAATAACTACTAGATGCGAAAAACAATTAAAACTTGCACAGGTAGAAATTTTAAAACTGAGAGAAGAGAACTGACCACCTTATATTTCTTCAACCAAATAAAAATGTCAGACCTAGGTACTACAGTACTTGCAATGTTAACTAGGATCAAGAATAAACTGGCACATTGTACCTAGAATTGTGCCACCATTTTCAAGATGAAACACATAGATTTATGGAATAAAATTATATTTTAACAACAATAAAAGACAGAGGTATCCATAGGTGAAAAAATTTGATTACCGGAGAAATCTTTGCTTGTCCTACTTTCGTTTCCGGAAAATGTTTCTCCATTTTCATGCTAAAATACACACATTCATGTAATTAAATGATGATTAAACATTAATGCAGTGCAGGGAAAACCAGCGGGAGGAGGAGATTACGGGAAAAATCTTTGCTGTCTTTAGCTTCCGTTGTCGAAAGCTTTTGACTCCATTATACGATTACGGGAGACATTTTTGCTGAGTCCAACTTTCGTTTTGGGAAATTTTTTCTCCATTTCCAATTTTAAATACAAACATTTATCTAATACGATATTTCAGAAGAGGGAACATCAATCAATATTCAGGGAAGAGGGAACATCGCGAAGAAAAGAATTTAAGATTACAGGACTTCCTTTAACTTACGTTTTCGGAAAATGTTGCCTCCATTTTCAAACTGAAACAAGAATATTTATGCAATAATATTATATTTAACAACAACACCGGACAAGCCTCTCATGGAACATCGAGTGAACACCGCGAGAGGAAAAAAATAAGATTACGGAGAAATCTTCACTCCGTCTAACTTCCGTTTTCGGAAATTCGGAAAGACGGAAAACTTGCATCTATGATCGGGAGCCTGCAATAGGATTTAGCAAGAAATATCTTCAGAAGAAGATATTGTTTTTATCTGCAGGACCAAAACAAATCTGAGACGTACGCTGCACGTAGCAACGATTTTGCTACGGGGATGCCTACTGTCAAACACAAAGCGAATGTTTTCCATCGACACTTTTGAAACAAAGCTAAGACTCCAACGGGAAACATGCATTCTCGCCCCTTAGCGTCAGAAATTTTACAAAGGCAGTAAATGCACTGTAACGAAGTAAATTTCTCCGTCACTTTCGTCCACGCCGGGCTCGAACCCGTGTCCCCTCATTCCGGAATAAGTCACTCTACAAATTGAGCTACGCTGACGTTCGTTCTGACAGCTATCTGCCTTTATGTCGTGTGCGTCCTACTGGCAGGCACGTCACATCTCCCCCCCCCACCAAGAGGGCCGGGGGCATGGCCCACGGGTCAGCCGGGTTCATGAATCGTTGCAGGGAGCCATCCGCTGTAGAACGTGCACTTGAGAACTCCCAGTCAATCTAGTGTGTGGAATGCAACATTACACACTTTTATTTTTTAAAGCGCTGGAGACGGGATTCTCTGATTTTTCCTCTCTCGCGGTGTGGAAATCACATCACACCACTGTGAGATTTTGAACGGCCGGGTCATCCGGAAAGTTCGGGTGCCATTATAACGAAGTAAATTTCTCCGTCATTTTCGTCCACGCCGGGCTTGAACACGGGTCCCCTCATTCCGGAATAAGTCACTCTACCAATTGAGCTACGCGGACGTTCGTTATGACTGCTATCTGCCTTCATGTCGTGTGCGTCCTGCTGGCAGGCACGTCACATCTCACAAATATGGGCCGTATGTGCCAACTGTAGTATGCAACGCTAGCATTTAAGTTTACAAAAGTTATCCTTTTATACTTCACTAGCTCATAGCCCGAGTGAAAAAGCTGTGACTGAGATTTGTATAACACGAATCGTAAAATACATATACATAACTATAATAAACGGTTGAATTATTAATGGGCAGTCTAAAAGATAGGTCACCACCAACGAAATTTTCGCAATATTCCCATTCAATATTTCCATGACGGAAGCCTATTATATGGCTTAATAGATTTTAACCCGTCATATGACGGTCACAGTACGTTAAAAATCATATAATGTAAAAATTCAGGTAATAAAAATGATGTTAATTAAAGGTCACGAAAGACTTCTTGATATACAATGTTTTATGCTATTGTCATTTGATTGTTCAAAAGATTTCCTTGCAGTTCATTGTGTTTGACAAAAACTTTCATGTGCTGTGGATTTCTTGATCTTGATAGCGCAACATATATTTGACCTTGAGCAAAAACTGTCTTTGTAGGATGACACGAACATTAATAAAGGAATTGACATTGTCCCTTATTGATAGACATTGCATAGGCCGGAATTATGGAGAAGTAGCGCCGCTTTATGGCCCGAGTGAAAAAGACATTGCATAGGCCAGAATTATGGAGAAGTGGCGCCGCTTTATGACAAAAAAAAGATTTGCGTCACTTGGAGTTAAGTCAATTCTTGGAATGAAGGCACTGTCACACCGATTACATTCAGAAACAATTTCTACAGTGCGAAAGTTGTTTCCTTTTTATTAAATTACTCTGCAATGCGAAAAAATTAAATAAACCACGATATAACACCTACGTAACAGAAAAAACATCTCAGACAGTTGTTAGAGCACGTGCGTGTTGTCACAGATGAAGTCGTTTGTCTTACTAATTTTATTTTGTTTTCCGGTATTTCTCCTTGATTTTACGTATCGTGCGATAGCGGTGAGCTTTGTTTAGATTTCGGCCATCGGGTAAAAGCAGACGGCGCTGCAAGTAGTGAATAACGTCAGAACGTTAGAGACAGACGTAGCCTATTATACACTGAAAGGACAAATTATTACGTACACCCCGATGAAAATATGCAAAGCAGCACGACAGCAGCAAATACCGGTGTGCAACAAAACCCTTAGGGTCTATAAATAGAGTGAATCGGTACGCACAGAAATAGTGCGTACCGACCCATTCTATTGTCGAACCAACCGGTTTTCTTGTCAAAACAACCGTCATGTGCCAGCATGGGTCGATGACGAGAGTTAAGTGAGCTTGATCGAGGTCAAGTCGTGGGAGCCAGGAAAGCCGAATGTTCAATGGGCGCAACGGCGAAACTGTCTGGAATTGCGACAAACCGTAGCAAGTGTGCACCCGGAGTACGTGAAATCCGGTAAAACCGATAACAGTCGGATGAAATGTGGCTGTAAAAGTGCATTCGATGATCGAGGGCGCCTACGATTAGCCTGCATCGTACAGACGAATTGGAAGGCTTGTTTGCAGCAAACTACGTCACAATTTAATGAAGGAGAACCCTCAAGTCTATGCTCAGAGACCATCCGTCAACACATGACACAACTCGGCTGGGGCCGTCGATGTCCCCATTGTGTCGTGATGTTAACGACACAGCATCGCATGATTCCGCTGCAGTTTGCGAAAGCACATCGAAACTGTAGCAAGGATGATTGGAAACGCGTCATATGGTCTGACGAATCCCCTTTTACACTGTATCTTGCCGATGGCAGGCAGCGTGTGTGGCGTAAACCACACGAAGCTATGGACCCCGCATGCCAAGTTGTGGTACTACAGGCCGGTGGAGGAGGTGTAACTGTTTGGGCAGCTTTCACGTGGTCCGTCTTGTATCCCTTGGTACCTCTTGAGTCTTCCGTCACTGGTTTCAGCAATGTGCAGCTTCTGGCCAAATATCTCCACCCTTTCATTACTTGCCTCTGTCCGAACCAAGTTCCGATCCTTCAAAAGGACATCCCTCCACCCCATCGGTCCCGTCTAGTGACCAACTGGCTCTAGATGCATAGCAGTGAGCTTGCCACACTCGCATGGCCCCTTCGCTCACCGGACATCAACCCCATAGAGAATTTATGGGACATACTGGAACGAGCTGTTCGTGATCAACCATCCCCACCTAAATCTCTGCCTGATCAACGCCAGGCACTTTCAGATTGTTGGTTAGTGATACCAGAGACTGTGTTTCGAAACCTCGTTGCGCCCTTACAAAGACGTTTGGATGCTGTCCTGCGTGCAAATGGTGGAGCCATACGCTATTATGTGGGTGTACGTAATAATTTGTCCTTTCAGTGTATAGGTTTCATTCTGATTCCCTAGAGCTCTCGTCTAAACAAAAAACACCCATTTTTTTGCTTCGGGGTTCAACGACCACTATTAGTAATACATACAAATGCGTTTCTTTTTGTTTCATGCTCTCTGTTTTAGACTAAACATATGTATGGCAGATATTTCATAATACACACAATACCGTTCATACAGTATTACGGATGCAAATGTATTTGGCCGCTCCGGTGGTGCAGTGGTCGTTGAACAGACAAGTCGCATTTTTTTCGGCTCCTGCGTAGAAGTCAACGTTCGTTTGTTTACTTGTTCTTTTTGCGGTATTTCGTCGTTTTGTGTTTTGGTTGCAGTGTTCCGTACCCTCGCTTCACGAGCAGTGAGGCTGAGTGCCGAGTGGGTGCTCATTTTTTGTTTTTTTTAATTTTCTTGTGTCGTCAGTTACGACGCATGAGTTTTGGTGGGCCAGTGGTCGAGAATGTCCACTACCACTGTGAATAAGTCACTGTCGTCTACAGCTGCTTCGTCGATTGCTGATATGTCTTCGCTTCATAGTTCTGTGTCTTCTTCGGGGAATGATGCGTCGACTAGGGTTGCTGGACTTCCAGAGACTGTGCTTCTGGCCACCCGTGTACCGACTGCGTCTAATATTCCTGGTTCTGCTAGTTCTACTTCAACGTCGTTCGCACAAGCTGTGGGAAGTACCTCATATATTTCTAGTGATTCTGCACCACATTTCAAACGTGTAGCTTCGGCGTTGAAAATTATTCTTCCATGTGATTGACCGCAAGGTAAGCAATTGTCGTCTGCCTTATTGTTAAGTGTTTTCATTCCTGCTTTGCGTGACACCCCCTCCCCCAGTATCTGCATGCTGTGTCGAAGGTCGTTTCAGCCGAAAGCATTGTGTCCATTATTCGCTTGGGTGGAGGGGTGGTTGTTCACTTCACCCACCAGCAAGCAGTAGATTTAATTATAGTTCATGGGGTTGATATTGGGTCCATTCATCTACAACCTGTCGCTGCAGCCCAAAGACCAGTTACGGTGACCCTCTCTCCTGTACCAACGGCTGTTCCTGATTCTCTGTTGATTGATGCCCTCAACACGATGGGTCGTGTTGTGGGAGTGTTCAAGATTCTTCCAGCTACAGCCCGTGATTCCCTTCTAAAACATGTGCAGGGTGGGCGTCGCCAGTACCGGGTTATTTTCCCAACTTCTCAGTCAATTGCGGAACGCCCTGCAACTCTGGAATTAGTCACTGATACCTGGACGTACATTTTTAATCTTTTTGCAGGGGTTCAGTGCTTCCGCTGTAAAGGGGAAGTCATCTCGCTTCTGCTTGTCCTCATGCTACTCCTGGTGCTAGATCTGATTCTTCATTAGCTACTACAGTTCCGGTGGCCGCTGCCCCTGCGGATGTTGTGCAGGCCGCTGAGGCACCTGCTCACGTTCTACCTTCATCGATTTTGCCTGCTGTTTCTCCAGTCGCTCCTCCCCTCCCGGTTCCTGTCGTCGTACTGGATGGTTTGAAGCCCTCCAATGAGGATTTTCCATCGCTGGAAGTGTCTGCACCTAAATCACAGCGTAAACGCCCCAGCTCATCTGGTGTTTCTACTCGCTCTTCCCGTTCGTCTCAACGTCTACGGTCCAAGAAACCAGCCCATTCTACCTCGGGTTCACCTAGCCATCATGAGCCAAATTCTGAATTACTAGTTTCGAACCGATTCGCATTACTCCAGGATGATGATGTTGTGGACACGGTCGCCCCTGATCCTGATGACACTGCAATGGTTGACTCTGACGATGATTCTCCTTCTCCTACACTTCTTGACATTTCTACTATGTTTGAAGAACTTGCGGTGCCTTTGCACCCTCTTACCTTATCTGATCTGTATGCATTGACCACTCGCCCGCGTAAGGCGAAGTTGATCACACTACCTTGCATTAAGAGTAAGCTTCACTTGCTGCCTGAAATAATTGCACAGCTAAACCAGTTCCATGCATCTATAACTAATGATACTTTGCCTGGCGGGACTGAGCAATATGCTCGCCGTCTGGGCTACTTACTCAAGATTTTGAGGGCTGAACTGGAAGGCTGGATGTAACCTACCAGTGATGTCCTTGTTAACACTACTTAGTTTTAATTGTAGAGGGCTTGCGTCTTCTGTGGCGAATGCTTTGGTTTTCGAGGACGTTCGTTACCTGGGGGCTAATATCCTCCTTCTCCAGGAGACGAACTGTTCCTTGGATGCCGGGTGTTCCCGCTGGAGACGCTGGCCGTACATTTTTTATCATAATTACCGGACCAATCTCAGATCTGGTACCGTTATAGCATTTCATGTGCGTTTTCATTCTTCCCTTTCTGATCTTGTTGAGTCACAAAGTCTGCTGGGTTCTTTTCAACATATTTCTTTTGTTTTTGTTCTAAACGTATTCATGTTTTCAATATCCATATTCCGCAATCTGCAACGGATGCAGAAACTCTCCTCCAACATCTTTCTTCTATCCTTTCGACCCTCCATCCAAATGATACAGTCATTGTTGCAGGCGATTTCAATTGCACTTTGCAACTCGGTTTTGACCGAGATGGTTCAACCGAAAGCCGTTTCGACCTTGTTTCCAATCTCACTCAACTCGTTGTTAATTTTGATTTGATTGATGCATTCCGTTCCCTCCATCCCCAGTCCAAGGAATTTTCCTGGTTCCCCCGGCTGCTTCACGCTGTGTCGCAGCACGCCTAGATAGATTCCATGTTTCCAGTTTTCTCCATTCCTCTCTAGTTGAATTTGCTCATCATCCTTCCGTTTCGTCAGATCATCGCCCCGTTCTTTTAAAACTTTTTTGCATTCTTCCTCTGTTCTCCCTTCCCCAGTCTGGTCGCTCGACGATTCAGTTTTAACTGATCCTGTTTTCTGTGCTGAAATTCGCTCTATGATCTCGTCTTCTGTGCAACAACTTTCTTCGTCTTCTGACGACCCGGTGGCTCTGTGGCTTTCCACGAAAATTTCGATTATTTCTTTCGCACGTCAGTTTTCTTTCTCTTCCCGTACTTCTCGCTTTCAAGATATTGATGTTCTCCGTCGTAAATTGCAGACTATTTCTCCTTCTGATCCTTCTTTTCCCGTGTTTCAAGCTCAACTTCGTCGTATTCTGTTTACTTTTGCTTCATCAGCCCTTACTCGTCTGAAATTCACTCACTTGCGGTTTCACGACGACCCATTTTCTAGTTTGAAGTCCCTTGAGGAGTATCATGTTAAAAGCAACGCAATTTCCTTTCTTTCACTACCTGACGGATCTACAGTTACCGACCCTTATCGTATCTGTAAACTTACTTTTTCCCATTATTCTGATCATTTTCAACACCGACTGCTTTCTCCTGCAGATACCTCCCTCTTCTTCATGTCCTCCCTCAGGTTCCACATTGTTTTTTTGATTCCCTTGTTTCTCCTATCTCTCCTTCTGAAGTCCGCTCTGCAATTTCCAGTCTGAATGACCGTTCTTCCCCTGGCGCGGACGGTCTTTCGCTCTCATTTTATACGAAGTTTCTTCCTTCTCTCCTCCCGCTTCTGGTTGCTGGTTTTAATGCCGTTTTTACTTCTTCAAATTTTCAGTCTTCTGATTTCACTTTTGCTATTCTCCGTCTCATCTCCAAAACCGGAAACCTTGGTCTTTTTTCTAACTGGCGTCCTATCTCTATTCTTAATACTGACTACAAAACCTTTGCTAAAATTCTCGCTTTTCGCCTCAATCCCGTCTTGCAGCATTTAATCCACCCCGATCAAACTTACACTATTCCCTCCCGTTCGATTACTACCAACATTTCCACCATTCGCAACTTATATTTTCTTGCTTCCCATCTTTCCGAACCTCTCGCAATTTTTAATATTGATCAGAAACAAGCTTTTGACTCCATTAACCACTCTTATCTCTTTGCCGTTCTTCGTCATTTTGGCTTTCCTACTCTTTTCTGCCAAGCTCTTATTAATCTTTACTCTCACTCTTCTTTCCGTATTCGCACTTCCACATTCATGACAGCTACCATCCCCTTTGACAACGGGATCCGGCAGGGTTGTCCCCTTTCGGGTCAACTTTTTACGCTTGCATTTGAACCTCTCTTAATTTGTCTGCGTTTTCGTTTGTTTTCTGCGATTCCTCGCAGTATTGCTCCTACTCGTCACCACCGCATAGTGTTGTCTGCATATGCTGATGACCTCACTCTCTTTCTTCGCACTGAACATTCTTTCGGTGTTGTCCTTTCTGCTTATCGTGAGTATGCTTCAATTTCCGGTTCCGAACTTAATCTGTCTAAATCTGTCGGTCTGTGGGCCGGATCGTGATCGCCCTTGGGGTGGCGGTGATCGCCCTTGGGGTGCCCGTTGGTCATCCTCAGTCATTAAACTTCTTGGTGTGTACGTTGAAAATCCCGTGGTGGTTGCTGATGCCACATGGATTCCTTTGGTTCAGCAGCTCAATCGCCGTCTTGCTCCTTTTTGCCGGTTCAAACCTTTTTGTCCTTTTTTAGCAGAGCACATCTGGTTTCTTCATTTCTTCTTCCCATTCTGCAACATTCGTGGTTTGCTTATTTTCTCTCACCCATTTTTCTTCAATCCGCTCAACGTTTGATTACTGATTTCATCTGGAATAAAGTTCACTGGGTTCTTCGTTCTACTCTCGTCCTTCCTCTGTCCTTTGGAGGTCTTGCCCTCCCAGATCTTTTTCAAAAATCTAATGCTATTCATCTTCAGACCTTTCTCCGTTCTTTTTCTCATTATCAGATTTCATCGATTACTATTGTTGATACTTTACTTTTCCCACGCAGTCCGTTTCTCACGCTCGCTACTTTCCTCCGTATAGATCTGTTCCCCCTCATTCCAGATCACTTTCCCGATACTTATCGCACCGTCTTTTCACTCTGGCATTCCTTATGTCCCGTCCGTCTCCCACCTACCTCAACTAATGATCTGCTTGCGGAACCTCTCTTTTACTCTTCTGCACTCCGTTCTCCCTCTTCACCGTACTTATGCTTCTCCACCTGGTTCGCCAGTGGCGTGGTACAGGTATCCCAACTTGTAGATGCTTCTCTCCGCTGGAAGTCTCTTTCCCAAATCGACCCCTCTCTTGCTGATGCTCCCTTACATCGCGCCCAGCTCCGGTTGCTTCATATTCAGCTTCAACGCCTTTACCCGTCCCTCGTGAATTCTTATGGGTTAATTGTTTCTTCATCGGCGTCCCCTTGCCTTCCTTTTCTGGTTTATTTGAATGATGTTCCCTTTCTGGTGCATCAAGTTACTGCAAAACTCTTGTACCACCACTTTCTTACTTATTTTAGAACACCTCTCGCTATTCCTTTTGTGCCACCTGATGAAACCTCTCAGACATGGATCGATTCACACACTTCTCTGGCTTCCCCAAAAGCTACTGATATTCATTGGCTCCACCTTCATTGTCGCTTGCTCACACCACGGACTCTTCATCGTTTTGGTCGCCTGTCTTCTCCCTTGTGTTTTTTCTGTTCAACGCTCGGTGATGTTCATCACGCATATGACTCCTGTTTAGTTTTACAGCCTCTTTTTTCATTGATGTTTGCTCTTCTCTCCAAGGTCTGTCCTTCCTTTCACTCTGTTTCACATTACTATTTTCTTTGCCGTCATCATCCTTCCGCTGCTGTTCATAATCCAGTTTGCGCGTTTTTACTTTTGCAGGCCAAACTGACTATTTATTTATACTATCATACCAGTGTTGATCGGCCTGCTCTTCGTCGATATCATCCTGCGAGAGTTTTTCTGTGCCGTAGGTTTCGTTCCTCGATCAAGTCCGTCATCCAACTTGAGTACGAGGTAGCTCTGGCCCGGCAGGCAGTTCCTGCTTTCTTCTCGATCTGGTCCCCCCACCTCCCATGGTTTCGGGTTGAGCATGGGTTGATTGAATTCGTTTGATCAGTTTTTTTTTTGTTTTTGTTTTGGTGTACTGTTTTCTTCACTTTGTTTGTTTTTGCTTTTCCGGTTTGTTGTCTTGTTCTGTTTTTGATTGAGCTGCAAGTTTTTTTCCCTTGTATTCATTCTTTTCCTCTGATCCTGTTGTTTTTCCTTTTAATTTTTTACCGTTTTCCTTTTCTTGTTTTTATGATGACCCTTTGGTAATGTTGTACTGTTTTGCTTCCTTGAGATTCCGGTCTTTTTGTTGGTTTTTCCCCTGTGCTTTGTTAGCTCATTCTACTGGTCGGTATAATATTTCTTGGATAGTGCTTTTCTATACTTTTCCTCTTACTAGCGGCCTCGGCCTCTTTGTCTGAATTTTCTTGCCGTTTTGCGCTGTGATTGGATGTTTTACAGCTAGTTGCTTTGACTTTTTTTCTGTCCGGAGTCCGTGGGCGTTTGTGTTCCTGTGTTCTGTGTGTATTTGTTTTCTGGTTCTTGGTGGTGCTGTGCAATCGGTTATTGTTTTTTTGTTTCGGTATTTTTGTTGAGTTGTTTGTCTATGTATTATTGTGTGCTTGCTTTCTATGTTTTCGTCGGCCACAGTTGTTAGTCGACGCATTTCTTGTTGTGGTGTTTTGTTGTACTGGTTGGCCACCAATTGTTTGTGATCAGTGTTATTGTTTGGTATAGTGTGATGCTTGTTGGGTGGTGTGTTGTTTTCGGTTGGGCTAGTCTGTGTTGTCTAGTTTTGCAAAATTTTTTTGGCGTGTTGTGTTTCTTTTGTGCTTGTTTGTTGGTTGTTGTTCCTGATCTTCTTTTTTGTACTGTGTTTCCTGTATGTGGTATTCCCGTGTTTTTGTAATTGCTCTTGCTTTTTGCACGTGTTTTGTTTAGTTGTTTGGATGGCGGCTGTCCTACTCTCTGTGCTCCTGTGTGAGTTTTTTTAATACTGTGATTGTATTTTACCTATACTGCTAATGTGATAATCTTGTTTTTTACTTGTTTGTGTATGTTCTACTTTCGTGTTTCAGTTGGCTCCGCAGTTTAGGGAGCCTTTTTTTTCTCATGCCCTGTGTTTCATGTTCACTTGTTTTGCTTTTTTTTTTTTATGAACTTTGAATTACTTAGTGTGGCCCTGCTGGTCTCGTTGTGTTTTTTCATTGAGTACTCAGCCTTATCTCTCGTTTTCTATACAGTGTGCTTCTCGTGTGTATCTTGTCTATTGGTTTACGTTGACCCAAGGTGTTGGTCAACGCACTATTTGCCTTGTGCTCATTTTTTTTACTGTGCCTCTTGTGCTTTTTTTTCTTGACTGTATGCGACTACATGTGTAGTAAAGTTGTCGTTTGGGGCAGTTTTGTCTTTGATTATGTTTTAAGTGCACTTTTTGTGTTTTGGTTTTTGTGTTTCTTTGCACTCAAGCTAGGGTTCTACGTCTTGCTTCGTGTTTCTCCTGTCCGGGTTTTTCCTGTAATATTTTATTTTTTCTCGGCCCAACCTTCTGTTGCCGTGCACGACTGGACGTACATTGTGTTGTTTTCAATGTGTTATGGTGCTATGCGATCTTGTTTCCGCGTGATTCTCTTTGTTGCACCACGTCGGCTTTCGGGGTTTGTCGACGTGCGACTTCTTGTTTTGTGTATGAAATTTGAATTGAGTGCGATTTTTTTTGTGAACCTCGTGTGCCTTTTTGGCTACATTTATTTTGTGTGATGCGGCGGTTTTTTTCCTTATTATCATGTATTCTTCTGTGCAGTGTTCCTTCTGACATACATGCGTCGCTTCGTATTTCGTTTTTAGTTATAGCGGTTAGTTAACACCCCTCTTTATGTGCACGGTTTTTTTGTTTTTAATGTTCTTCTTGTACTAATGTTTTGGCCGCTGCTGCATGTTTTCAGAAGTACAGATTTGTTTCTCCTGTCACTGTCTTGCAGTGTCAGTCAATTTGTATTGTGTTGTATTGCTGTTGTGTTTTTTACCTGTCACTTTTGTGTTCGCGCTGCTATGTACTAGTATTTGGAATGGTTTTTCTTCCCTCCCACTGGGGTTTGGGTTTTGTGATGTGTGTGTTTTTTGTTTTTGTTTTCTGTGTTCCTTTTTTATCTGTATATATTTTAATCTTGTTCTGATGTTACCAGTTTTCTTTCCTCCTTTCTTTTGTGTTGATACTTCTTGGCCTCGTCTCTTTTAATACAGTCTCATGTGACTGAAGCGTATCATATGTACCTTGCTTTTAGACTAATAAAGGTTTATTTTGAAGGCAGTGGTCTAAGCGATGGCCTCTGATCATTCGTCCGTAAGGGGTCCGGGTTCGAATTCCGGAGAGGCATGGATGTTGTGTTTGTCTTACTGCACTGGCTCTCTCCCTTCCCTGGAACCAGTAACCCTAAATTAGGGTCGGGCGACTGCCTGTAGCCCATTGAGTTGCTCACGGTGGTCGTTAAACCTCCAAAAAAATGTATTTGAGTGGCTGTTTGAGAATGTCACTTTCTTTCGTGCGTTTTCTTCCGAAATTCAGGCTTTTACCAGGGACTTCAGTGATCTCCTTTTATACTTCGGAAAGGTGCTAATATAAAAAATGCTTTTTAGTTTATTTACATACTGTTGTCATTGCATTACTGCTTGATGTGTACTGCTTGCCTCGGAAACAAAATGTGACTTGCTAATTTTTTGGCAAATTGCGCTTATATTCCTTCGAGAAAATAAAGACTCTCAGCTTTTGTATAAAGTAAATAGTCTTACAACTCATCTGAAGCGTTATAGTTTCCAAAATCACAAAAATATCCAAACTTCTTCTGTTTCGTCATTCCTTACTATTTCACGCTGCCTTTTAAATTAAAATATTCGTAAAACATGGTAACGTTTCATTGCCAGTGTTACGTCTTTTCCTGTCGCCTTTGTGAGCTGTGAAATTATTGAATACGTAAATATTTTTCGAAAACACCGAAAGATTCGAAAATAAGAAATGATTTGCTTTTCACGTAAAAATATCTCTTGTAGCTTTGATCGTCGGATGAATGATAAGCGCTTTTTCGGTCTTCTGTTGCGAAAGAATTCTTGCAAAATTCAATGAAATACATTGCACTGTCTCTTTTGGGAGATGGAAATTTTTCTTTCGGGTGGAGACTAATGGAAGACTTGCAGAATTATCGTCACTTCTTCAGCTTTGTAAAGAGAAGAGTGATGCTGAATGTAGAGCGCAGACACACATTCGTAAATGTTGTTTCAGACTGAGCGTTGATAGTTTGAAGCAAAAATAAATAAAGCTTTTATCGAGTGACAACGCAATGCGAATTGTGTTACCTAAAATAGCTTACACTTACTATCGCTTAAATAATATCTGACGTTTAGGAATGATCGCAAACAGTTGGTACTCAAACGATCGCAAACAGTTGGTATAGTATGCTGTGACGTATATTCTAAATTAACTTTCATTTTTAGTTTCTTTTCCTACGTAAATTTGAGTTTGTTCTGCTTATACTTCGAAACTTAATATGACATCGTTTTCCTCACACGAGAATACCGTTGGCAATACACTTGAGGCCAGAGTGAACGTGACGCATGGAATGTATGAGATAAGAACGATAGATAAAAGGACGAGATAACAGTTGCTGTTGTGAATATGTGGAGGTTGTGTGTTTGTAGACGTTTAATTATTAGATAATGTAATCTGATATCTGCTGTCTTAAAATTGTGGAGTGCTACTGAAATTCGTGCTGGGACCATTAAAAGAATTCCCGTAAGTTGACTTCTGTTTTATGATTCGTCTATCCGTAATCATTCAATTAGGAACTATTGCATCGTATTCATATCTAATGATTTAGAAATATCGTAAGAACGACAAGATCTCTACACAAAGAGAAATTACGTTATATTGGAGCCCGAACAAGGACAGTTTTTCAATCAGCCCAGACAGGCTGCTTATCAAGCGAGAATAGAATATTCTTATCAGCAGTCTAGATACGTGCCGCCGCATCGTCGGGTACCAGAGGTGCGACATCCTGACTTTTATGTGAACCAGAAGAACAACCGAGTTTCTGGTCCCCAGGATACCTATTACCCGATGGACCAAACATATCCAAAACCCCGTGCAGGGGGAGAGGCAGGCCTAGTGATACTAATGCTGTCTCTCCTGCACGTTATTACACTCAGCACGTTCTGGTGCTTCAGCAAATTTTCAAAGTCAACCAAGACGTGGTAATCAACTTTCCTCCGATTTAAACTT
Organism: Macrothele yani; assembly: GCA_039090855.1. Taxonomy (NCBI): domain Eukaryota; kingdom Metazoa; phylum Arthropoda; class Arachnida; order Araneae; family Macrothelidae; genus Macrothele; species Macrothele yani. The sequence goes on along the minus strand of CM076996.1, from coordinate 71,594,631 downwards.
CCACAGAAGGTAGATGGGTCGATTCTATCTCCTTGTATCTCTGAAGACCTCAAATCTCTTTTTTTAACCATTCAAGCTGCGCAGTTGCCTGATATTCTTGTCACCTTGGGTAAAGTGGTGGTATCCCCTAAAATAGACTCTGGGGTCTGACATTTCTGCTTTAAATTTTGATTTCTGTGCTGCTACCTTTCCAAATGCTTGTGTCGAGCCCTCCCAGCAATGTCTGTGAGGTGCCGACAATAATATCTTTTAATCTCTGGCTCAGTTCATTTACCTGTCAAGATTGGCAAAGTTCAACTTTTACACATTTTCTTCTTGATCTAAGATTTACCCGTTGATTGCCTTTTGGGGGTGGATTTTATTAAAATATTTAAACTTACGCTTGATTTTGAGCATGGGCTGATCTTAATGCCTGAGGTTAGTCCTCCCACCCCAGAAGAGCCTATTGATTTTTCTCCAGTACTTGTGAGCGAAAGATTGTTAACCTGAGCAAAAGAGCCAACTTTGTCAGGTTTTAAACACCCAACCAGGGTTATTTTCAGACAAAGCCAGGGTTATACACAGGTGGTGTATCACAATCACACCATTGATGTGGAGGGGGCTAATCCCATAGCATATAAGCCTTAGCCATACCCGAACAAAAAAATAAGCTGAGTTCCAAAAACAAATTCAGGATATGCTCCATTCGAGGAACTATCAAATAATCACTTAGTCCTTGGGCAGCACCTGCTTTTCTTGTTCCTAAGAAACAATCTGGAGAGTATCGTTTTGTGATAGACTATCGGAAACTGAATGCTGTGACTAAAGCTATCAATTACCCGTTAGCCATAATAAGCGATGTTCTCCAGGATTTATCATCAACAAACTGGCTATCAACTTTAGATTTGACTAGCGACTATTGGCAGGTGGCTGTCCACTCTAATTCAGTGGAGAAAACTGGATTCATTACCCCGTTTGGAGCACACGAGTTCCTGAAAATGTCCTTTGGATTGGCATATGCTCCCGCAACCTTTCAGCGCCTTAAGGACTCAGTCTTACGTCCTGTGCTCGGAGCTAATGTCCATGTCTATTTGGACGAAATTATTATCTCTTCTGAGAGTTTTGAAGAGCATCTGTCTCTGTTGGATCAAGTTTTTGAACTTTTACATAATGCGGATTTGACATTAAAACCTGTCAAATGTCAAATTGGACGAAACTAACTGGTATATCTGGGATTAAAAATTACCCCAATGGTCTTCTAACGGATCACTCAAAGGTCAAGGCAATTTCTGATTTTCCCAGGTCTAAGTCAGCAAAGGAGTTGTCTCGATTCTTGGGCATGGCCGGGTGATATCAACAGTTCGTTCCGGGGTACGCTACTTACTCTATGTGAACATTTATTTGCATTAAAACAAAAGTACAGAAATTTTGTTTAGTCCATGAAGGCAGAAACTGCTTTCAAAACTCTTAAACATCCTTTCGTTTCACCACCTGTGTTAGCCTTTCCTAACCATGCAGAAATGTTTGATATTTATACTGATGCATCAGGTGTTTGCTTAGGTGCTGTATTATCTCAACGAGGGCATCCTATTGCATATGCCTCTCGAACTCTTAAAAAAGCATAACGTAATTACTCTGCTACTGAGCGAAAATGCTTAGCTATTTTGTTCGCAGTTACAAAATTTAAATGCTATCTCAATCACTTAACTGTCAATGTCATCACGAATCATTCGGCATTCCAATATTTAAATACTGCTAAGAATCTTTCTCGAAGACTGTTAAAATGGACACTTAAACTTCGAGAATTGAATGTACGGATTCAGTATCGCCCTGGCAAATCTAACCAACTGCCTGACGCATTGTCTCGCTGTCCGGTCAGTTCTGGTGGCCAGGCGGATACTGAACCTCCCTCCCTATTTCTAATCTCTGAAATCACTTCAAGGGAGCAGATAATTTCTGAGGTGCCGAATGATCCAGATTTTGGGGACATTTATATTATTTTGCTTGCTGGTTCTTCTGCTCATAGTGAACCTTCTCTCACGGGTCGTAGTCAAAATTTTGAGATCATCGATGGTATTTTGTATTACAAAACATTTGTGAATTCGAGAGCTGACTACCGCCCTGCGATACCTCAGTCTCTCCGCATGGCTCTGTTACATGGATTTCATTACATTCCTCTTGCCGGCCACTTAGGCATACGAAAAACTCGTACTAAGCTTCGAGACGTAGTTTAGTGGCCGGGCATGTACTATAGTATACTCGCATACATTCGCTCTTGTGGGTACTGTCAGAAGTACAATTGTGATAACAAACGACCGGCCGGTCACCTTATATCTAGTTATAATAATTATGTTTTTGGGACCATATCTATAGGTTTATTGGAACCTTATCCATTATCAAATAAAACTAAGTCTCGTTATATTTTAGTTGTGACAGATAACTTTTCTAAATGGGTGGAAGCATTCCCCATCAAAGCAGCTACTGCTGATGTAATATGTGATACTCTTATACATAATATTTTTACTCGTTTTGGCTGTCCTCGTGCCGTAGTCTCGAACCACGGGGTTCAGTTCATTTCAGAGTAATTCGAGCGAATGTATGCGAGGCTCCAGATAAAACACAAATTTATCAACCCATATCATCCTCAAGCAAATCCGGATGAGCGTGTTTATCGAACTTTACTAAAATGATCTCAATTTTCATTGGCAATAATCATGAGCGTTGGGACGAACATGTTAAAATGTTTTGCTTCGCCCTTCGCTCATCTTTTCATGAGTCAACGCGGCTTACGTCAGCTGAACTTTTTCCAGGGCGCAAAATCCGCACCCCCTTTGAAAATTTAACTGGCGTTGTGGATGAAATTAACCAAAGACCAACATCTGAGTCTGTAAAGAAACTTACAGAAAAGGCACAGGCTGCTATCAGTCGAGCCCAGTTAAACCAAGCTCGACACTCTAATGCAAAAGGAGAGAACCAGATCTCGCAGTTGGGGATCCGGTGTTGTTAGAAACTCATTTTCAATCCTCCGTTGCACATACGTTTCTGAAAAATGTGCACCCGTATATGAAGACCCCTTTGAATTGGTGGAATTGTACAATAATAATGTAGTATTAAAGAAGCCAGATGGCTTTCTACATTCTGCCCATGTGCAGCAATGTAGGAAATGGTTTGTTAAGAATAATGGTGCAATTATCGACCATAAATCTCGTAGGAATCCTCAGGCAGAGGGTGGGACTCCTTCACAAATCTGCACTGTTGATGATGAAATTATTCACCTACCCCTGTCCAGTCCGATTCTCTACCTTCGTCTGAGCAGGTCTTTCCTTCAACGTCTTTTCAAGATTCTCATTCTCACTTTCTCTCATTCACTGGGGGTGCTATTGTACAATTATTTCTACTCCTCTGTCTCCTGCCTTCCCAAAAGACGAGAGTTCATCTTCAAGTATTTCCAGTTCCTCTGGATATTCTCGTAATGTGCAACGTGGTTCATTTTCATCTGCTTCTTATAAATCAATTACTCCATTTACTTCTTCACGCATAGTGCCTCCGTTTGGTCCTACATCTAAGATTTTAAAAAGGACAATAACTGACATTTCATCTTCTTCAGGTAGTTCTATCTCTCCTGTGGCCAAAAGAGCCGTACCTCTTGTTGATACTGAATCATCGGACAATATAGTTGAGGTTCTTTAGTCTCCAAATGAGAAAATTTCTGCTTCTGTTTCCATTGAGCAGTTGCCTACTTAGGGACATTTAATCGATCTACAGCAGGGCTAAAAGTCCTGTTTCACCATCTGTGCCCTCAAAACCCTAGCAAGCGCCCACCGCCTGAATTTTCCCCTCCTGTTCCATAAAAGCACAGTGCAACGTCTAAAGTTACTTTGCAACACAGACAACGAGTCCAGCCCTTGTATCCACCTGGATTTCGTCCTTGGAATCTCCGCTCGGGACGGATGGAGCCAATACCTACCTCAACCATTCTTCGTCGTCCAAGGAAGCGTCTTTTCACCTTTACACCGCTTCTTCGCCCGCCAAATAAACGGCCTGATCTACAGTCGTCTCCAATTCCTGGTTCGTCTCCACGCCAGCCTGGAACCTCTTCATGCCATCCTGGAATCTTCTTACCCCAGCCTGATGGCCCCGCTTCTTCCGGCCAACTTGCGCTTTCAACAAGTAATCATGAGACATCCAGGCGATCCAGAGATTTTCTGCGGGAGCCGGTGAAGCGTGAAGCTTCGAGAGTGCCGTTGTCTCCCCGACAACAAATCAAGCGAATCCAGACACAAATTTTCCTTGCCAGTAAAAGGTAACATAAATAAAAAAAAACATTTGCTATGACAAATGATTGTGACTTTAATTCTTCATGGTGACTGTTAGGAACTTTTGCTGCATACAGATTTTCTCTATAAAAAGACTATATTACTATCACAGAGCTTTTTTATGACAGAGACGTTTTTGTATTGATATAAGACAACTTTTTGTGATTGTGTTCAAATTTATTGGCACTTCAACAGTATTCATCAAATCTTGTTTTTGCTGCCAGCATGGCAAAAAATTCTACAAAATACCTAGTCTCCTTGTCAGTCAGTTAAGTTTTTCACTGTCATGGAACATGTGTAAATATTAAATCTTAAATGTAATGTTTAAGATTTTTTGGTGTGGCGCTACACGAATAGTTTATTGCAAATAGCAAGATCAAGTGTACTAAAATGCTTGTCAATTCATATTGTAAATGTTGCCTTTTCGGCATGAAATTGATATCAGCCATTGCCGTTTGTTGATAGCTATAGATGTTTCACTCCCAGGGTAGGGTTTCCAGAGTTTCCCCTATACCATCTAAAACTCGATGTTGGAATGCATGGGAGTAGCTAGAAGTCGGCCCTGGCCGCCAAGTGTTCAATGAAATGTTTTGTGTTGTTCTGTAATTAACCTTTTTTGTGCTTGGCACTTGTTGTGTGTTGTTGATTTTTTTCTGCAAGTGCAGTTTTTTTCAACAAATTAAATTTAAACCATGTTTTCTGTGTTTCAATGTTCTACGGTTCAGTTAACTTAGTTTGAATGTTTTGTCTTCCCTGAGAAGTTATCAGGTGTGGACGAATGTGTAAATTAACTCCACGTTAAAAATGTTGTAGTTTGTTTTCCATGTATTACGCAGGTTTTTTACTACTATGCCACTTCTTACATGTATATTGATGAAAGTTCTTCGCACGTATTGTTGTGACAAAAATATTTAGCACGACTTGTGCCTGTAACATGGATATTTGATATCGTACGGAAAGTTTGTTCCTTTGTCTAGAGACTTTGTGTACTGATTTGAAGTCAGCTGCTAGTAACTGGTCAACGAATATATTCATGTATTCTGAAAGAATTGAACGAGTGACCAGATTATGTTTTGAAAGGAGACCTCTACTAAATTGATAGGTTCTTGGCACAACAAAGACTGAAAAAAATTACGAGAGAGATGATGTGACGTATATTGCAAATTAATTTTCATTTTTAGTTTCTTTTCCTATGTAAATTTGAGTTTGTTCTGCTTATACTTCCAAACTTAATGTGACATCTTTTCCCTCACACGAGAATACTGTTGGCAACACTTTTGAGGTCAGAATGAAAGTGACGCATGTATGTATGAGATAAGAACGATAAATAAATGGACGAGATAACAGTTGCTGCTGTGGATAGGTGGTGGATGTGTGTTTGTAGTCGTTCAATTATTAGATAATGTAACCTGATATCTGCTGTCTTAAAATTGTGGAGTGCTGCTGAAATTCGTGCTGGGACCAATAAAAGAATTCCCGTAAGTTGACTTCTGTTTTATGATTCGACTGGCAGTAGTCATTCAATTAGGAACTATTGCATTGTATTCATATCTAATGATTTAGAAAAAACGTAAGAACGACAAGATCTCTACACGAAAAGAAATTACGTTATAATGCCTTATATACTTTTTGAAACATAAATCGTACGATTTCATTTCAGCTTCTACTTTGTGTTTATAGATCATGCACAATGTGCATTTACGTTTAGTTGATCTTTCAATAACGACAGAGCAGAGGATGGGCACACATTTTTAGAACGTTTTTCATTACAAATTACAGAAAATAAGAGAAGTTCAAAGAATTAAAACTGGCATCAGCGCGTCAAATAATCACCAAAAAAAAAACCTGCTGCAATTAAATATCTTCTTCTAAGAAAGTGGCGCCGGTAAACAAACTGTGGATAGAAGGTTATGTTTTTGCTCTTTACGAAGAGAAATATTCATATTCTGTAATTAACAACGATGTGAAAATCATGGCCTTAGCATTTCTAAATGTGAATTAAGCAATATTATTAATAGCAGAGAGAAAAATCGTCAAGCTCTGTGCTTTTAACATGAAAAAGGACACCAAACGAATATCGAAAGAAGGTACGCACTATGAGTATTTCGAAAATAAGGTCTCTGGTTTTAAAAGAAAACCCACCGACCCAAAGAGCAATGGCTAAGTAGTCAAAAATCTCTGTGTCAACTGTAAACAAGGTAATAAACAAAGATACAATTCTACAAAAAAAACAACAAAAAAAAACATAATGTTCACCGCTTTTTGCCCAGGCACATGGCTGAGCGCAGAACACGGTGTAGACTTATTTATGAAAATCACTTAGCCAGAGACAGACAAAAATTTATTGTGACTATTGATGAAGCATGAATCTACCTAAATGACTGTAGCAAAAAGATCGGTTTCCTCTCCCAAAAGAGCGAATGCAAAAAGATCGGTTTCCTCTCCCAAAAAGAGCGAATGCAAAAAGATCGGTTTCCTCTCCCAAAAGAGCGAATGCAAAAAGAAAGACTTACGAACTTGTTCTAAAAATTAAAAGAAAGTTTCAATAAAGGATTCGTGGTTTAAATAGACGATATCATCGCTCTGTCCACGTTATTTTATAAACAACGCATAGCAACTGGAAAATTGTTTTTCCGACACCGCTGGGATCGAACCTCGAACCCTAGATATCTCTATAACTAGCCGAGTGCGTTCGCTTTACGCTACGGTGCCAAACGTTTATAGTGCTATACATGGTTTATCGTCAGCATCTGGCTACACAAATTCATATTGGTGGGCTCAGCAACTGATGTGTTGCCATCTGATGGCATTCCACAGAGCAAGCTATTTATTTACAACTGATAAATCCAAAGAGCGATAGAGATGGCGAATGCATTTCAAATACGTGGAGATAATATAAATAGACGACATCATCGCTCTGTCCACGTTATTTTATAAACAACGCATAGCAACTGAAAAATTGTTCTTCCAACACCGCTGGGGAATTGAATCCCAAATCTCTCGATAACTACTATTGCTGGTTTCTCGTGCAATAAGAAACAAAATTTAAGGAAAGTTGAAAATAATGTTAAAATCTATTTTACATATTACCAAAATAATGTTTTAACTCCTGTATTTAAAGAGGAAGTGCAATTCCTCTATCCACAGAGTCTTCAAAGAGTAGAGCTACATCAGAATAAGGCTACCAGTCATACATCTAAATCTACCACTTTGTTTCTTGTAAAAACGAAAAAAGAGACGGACATCAAATCTACACCTTTTGCTTATACGTATTCCTTTAAAGTCTTCTGATGTGCCACCTAAAGACTGTTGTGCCTTTGAACTGCTAAAAAGAGAGCTTTCTAAACACAGATCTAAAATTATGATTGGACTATGGAAAGCAGCGAAAGAAGAGTGGAATAAAATACCACTACCAATTTTAAGAAATGCCTTGTTATTTTGGAAACCTAGATGTAGGTTCAAAGTCCAGAGAAAGGGCTATCAGATAGAACATTGAAAAACAAAATATTTTTATTCTAAACATTACTTATATTGCTGGAAAATCGTTCTAAAATTGTATGAACATTCTCTGTATGTTTTAGAAATATACTGGTTTTAATAAATTAAGGAAAAGATACCCCAGAGAAATCGCGAAAACTTTAAAAATATATGATGAAATGTCATGAAATTTGGTGAAAACCCGTATAATGAATGGTGTATGTTACAGAAATACCCTACATTTCGTAAGAAACACTACATTCCGACATTTTACCACATGTAGAACCAGGTGAAAAATAAGATGTCAAAATGAAATAGCAAAAGAATTTCAAAAGGGAGTGTTGTCAGTTTACAACAATGCAGGTCTCACATAAATGTTTCATGCTGTTGATAATAGTGTCTAGGAGCTCAGTAGGTAGCAGGAATCATTATTCGTGAAACGTATGTCTAAGGCCCTCCAGGTCTTGCGGAGGGGCTAGGAGCAGCAACACGTCTCCTTACAGCATTTCAAACATGCTCGATAGGTCGGGAGACCTGTCTGCTCTATCCATACGGACAATAGTCACCTCTTGAAATTATTGTTCTACCAGCTTCGCTCGGTGGTGAAAAACGTTATCGTCTTATAGGGGAAATGTATCTCCTATGGCACCTGCATAAGGACAAAAAGGGGTGGGGTCCAGGACATCATCCGTATAGAGCCGAGCATTCATGGTTCTTCTTGAAAGCACGTAGAGGTGTGTGTATCCACTTAACGAGATGCCAGCATAAACCAGCACGCTGCTACCACCACAGCTGTCCCTGGCAGCATATCCCTTGTTCTATCCAGAACAGATAACTCTTGGGATCGCACTGCAAAGCAAACCTGGACTTATCTGTGAAGAGTATTGACGTTCATTAGTTTTTACTCCAATTGGCGTAAAGTCTTGCCCGATTCAAACGTCACCCCCCCCCGCCTACGACGGGAAAAAGAGGCACGCAGAATGCTGGTTGTCTAGCATGAAGACCTCCTTCTTGAAACTTTATGTGCAGAGTGAAAGCAAATACCACCGTTCCTGTAGCCGCAGCAAGAGTAGACTGCAGCTGTATCGTGGAAACCATCCCGCTCCTCCACTCAGTCAATCGGAGATACCGGTCATCCAGGGATGTTGTTGCCCTCGGCATTCCTTCCCTGCACCTTCGGGAAACTGACTGCGTGCTATGAAATTGGCTTCACAGTATGTGAACCACAGAAGGACTCACATGCAGCCATCTTGTAACTTCCACCTGACTTTGGCCTGAATGTAGCCTTCCTATCGCTCTCCAACTCTGTTCATCTGTTAAATGCTATTTCGCAGCGATTAAAACAAATCTGCTATCTAAAATCCTTACTAATCTCTATCTAAAAATCCATACTGCTATCTAAAAGTCTTTACTCGTTCCCTAAACGATGTGATACACACCTCACCAACAGCACCTTTTACAAATGAGCGGTGATGGCATAAATCGATGCTATCGCCGCCATTTGCGTGCGGTACTCTGACTCCACATTACATTTCACGTCATAAACCAAAGTTTCGTGCATGTCCTACGCTTCTTTCATAAAGAATCGCAATTTTTCTGTTTTTTCTTAATTTATGGAAACCAGTGTATATGTTGGAAATATCAGAATACACAACATGACGAGATTGCAAGTTTACCTGCAGCTGTGTTTTATTTTGATTTTATTTATTTATTTATTTTTCCGGCGTGTTGCTTCCTTCTAGAATACATTCCCGACTGACATGCTTCGATAACTTCTTTCATAGCTCACTGCGGATCAAGCATACCTTCTTTATTTTGTTCAACATTCCTCTATCACTCATTCCGTATTTGGAATTCTATGACTATGCCTGACCATTGAACGTTAAATCCTGTAACATATTTATCCATTTTGTCATTCTTTCGCTAAGGTCAGTTTCGTATAATGTGATATTGAAGACCTTCAAAATAATACTAGCAGTAGTATTTCAAAAGCCTCCTCACCCATATTGATCGCTGTACAAGTTAGAAATATTATATCGATGTACTGTCACGCGGGGCCAATACGAAATAATTTCTACGTAAACGCTTTTTGTGCTCGTTCTAGAATTGCAGTTTTCAATAGAAAATAATTGCTTTTGGAAAGAAAACACGCTATATAGACAAAAGTACTCGGACACCCCCACATATGCAAATGAACATTCAGTTGCAAGAACCAGATGCGCTCCCACGGCGTGTGTTGGGTGTGGAATATAAAGGAGAGAGTTGGAACATCGGTCAGACTTCACTGGAAGCGTTTGTGCAGTCAGGAGCTGAAGTGACGGATTTTGAAAGGAGCATAGTGGTTGGATGTGACCTGAGTAAGCAACAAGTGTGCGCAGCATTTCAGCTCATCTGGGATTTCTAAGATATACTGTCGCTGATGTTTTTCATTAATGAAAATCAGATGGCACCGCCGTAGCAAAGCTGTGCTGTGGAAGGGCACATGACCTGAGTGATCGTTTCAAACAAAGCTTACGGCAAAATGTGAAAAAGGCACGCACGTTCCCCGCCACAGATATGACTGACGACGTTTCACAAACTACTGTAACAGCTGTTAGGTTAGAAAGAAACTAATGTCCAATGCAATTGTACCGGAAGTCGAAGCCCCGGCCACGGCGCACATTTGCCACTGAGACTGCGCAATACACCCATATGACATCAGCAGGTAGGTGGCTTAAGTCAGTGGCAATTAGCCGTTAGAAGGCGAAGAGTGTAAGAGCCAGCCATCATGGAATTGGACAGGAGCACATACGCTATTGCATGCTGTTTGAGTTTCGTTTCGGTAGCACCCCGCAAGTGCTGTAAGGAACATTACCATTGTGTACGTCAATGCCATATCACATCGTCAGTGCTGACGTTGGTTCGAACGGTTTTGAAAGGGAAATTTTGACCTGGTCAGACCGTCCCAAAACTGAAACACCCGCAACAATGGATATGGACATGCTGAAACATTTAGTGGGGACCATCCCATATATGACAACGCGGCAGTTGGCCGAACAGCCATGGACTACTCACACCACCACTATCATGCACCTGCGTCAATTTGGGAAGGGGCACAAGGGGGGAGTTTAGGCTCTCCATCAACTCACATTTGAGTAGAGAGCAAATCGCATGAGTGCATGAGTTTCCTTGCATACACGTGACCAAGTTGAACCGTTCTTGAACGATCACACTGTGACAGGTGGCAAGAAATGGGTCCTGTATGACAATGTCAGCGCCCGGAAGCAGTGGGAAATGACCAGCAAAGCCTTCTTACTCCCACATAAGGTCATGCTGTTTGTTTGGTGGGATATACGGGATATCGTGTTTTTTGAGATACTGCTGGACAACATCACTTAGGATGTGTTTGGGAAAAGACTGAAAAGACATGTTTAGAGTTTGTAGCTGGCACCAAAGTGGTGTTATCAGCTCGAAACACTAAATGTGATAACCTAATTAACCAAAAATGGTGCAAACGTGGAAATCAGAATCAGATTTTAAAACGACAGTTTCTTTGTTTACTAATAATCGAGTATTCTTAATTTAATGATTCCGATCAAGATCTCAGCTTAGTAGTAAACTCTTTGAAAAAAAGAAAAAAACAAAAAAAAAACGACAAAGCACCCGGAAGAAATCATCAAATCATCCAGTTGAGACAAAAAATTGGTATGTGCAATGCACATATACAGGACAGGAAATTATGGCAATTCCAAAGCATTTTGGGCCCTTTTTTTTTCAAAAACAATAAATAGCTGCACGAATGGAACAAGTCAGGACGTCGTAGCCCCACCTCGAGCATCGATACAAGCGGTTACCCGTCGTGCTATAGACGCACACAGTTTACGGATACTATCCTGAGGTATTGCATGCCAGATGGTGTCCGAATTGCGACCCAGTTCGCCGACATTCCGGGATGGGCGTAGGAGGCGTCCCATCATGTCCCCAAACATGTTCGATCGATGAGAGGTCAAGCGATTGAGATGGCCATGGAAGGGTATCGACATTACGGAGGCCGGCCTGGGAGATCCGTGGCGTGTGTGGCTGGGCATTATCCTGTTGAAAAATTGCTCGGTAATGCTGCCGCTGGAATAGCAACACAACAGGTCGTAGAATGTTGTCGACGCACCGTTGAGCCATGAGGGTGGTACAGGGGCCTACCAAGGGTGTCAGGCTATCATAGAAAATTTATCCCCAGGCAGTCACTTCCAGTGTGCGAGCTCTATACCGTTCCAGGGTAGAGGCAGGATACGTGCGTTGGCCGGCTCTTCTGAGCTGGTCATCGGCGCCAAATGCAATCCGTGGCTCGTCACTGAAGACAGCACGACGCCACCGGGCACTATCCCACGTTGATCGGGCCCGACACCACTGCAACTGGTGCCGACGATGCTCACTGATCAGTGGTAGGCGGCGCAGTGGCCCTGTTGAATGTAGTCCCCGTACCGCAAGTTGTCTGGCAACAATCCGGATGGCCACTTCCGTACCTGTAGACGACGCAAAATAGCCGCAGATGGTTGAGAGCGACGAATTCCGTTCTATTCAATCGCTCTAACCTAGTGTTTTGTCGCTACCCTGGGCCGTTCACTGCCCACGTGCTGCTGGGTTGTGCCCTCCTCGACTCCTTGGTGCTAACATCGTCTGATTGCCGCGTCGCTCCGATCCGAATACCAGAAGATAAGGAGACTTGACCAACCGGCCTCTCTTAGCCCAATTATACGTCCTCTATCAAACTTGTTCAACTGCTCATATTATGCAGTGTGTACGGATATGATTTCGAGGCGTCCCCACAGTCCGTGGAGGTTGATGCAGCCGCAATCCGCTGTCACAATTGTACCTATGAGCGAGCTTTGATCTTGATATACCGTCCTCAAAGCGCGGTTCCGATGCGTTGTGGCCTGTCACTATTTCGTCATTAGTTGTTATTTTTTAATCATTTGCATATTCTTCCCTGCAGTACTTGCATGCTGAGTTTCATCAAGATCGAACGACTTTCTCGGGGCGCTTCTTTTCTTTTTTAGCAAATAATGTATATCTTGAATGCGATTACCTAATATATGAAAGAGATCTGAACGTGGAAATCAGAATCTGGTTTTAAAGCAACTTTTTCCTTGTTTACTATCAATGGAGTGTTCTTGATGTAATGATTCCTATCAAGATCTCAGTTTAGTAACGTATCTTTTCCTGGGAGCTCATCATTTTCTGTTTGCTTCTTCACACTCAGAAATAGGTGGGCATTTTCAGTTTACCAGGGAAGTTTCCAGGACGGATGTTAGAGACATTTCACCTGTGTATAAGTTGCAGTTTTCCTTCACTGCAAACGACTGCGGTTATAGAAATAGCAAAATTCCACTTCACTTCTAGCGGTTTCCGAAATAATACATTGCTTGAAATGACTGAAGGATGATTTCAAAAGACATAGCGGTTTTGAAGAGTTGTCCTGTGTCAGGAAATTACTTGGTGCGCGTGCGTTACGCAGATAAAAACAACGCATGGCCGAAAAACTGGTATCATTTATTTGGTATAAATACTAACACACGTTGCCGTGATTTATTGGAAACATTTCTGCTGTCAAAAGCTAACACTCCATGAGAGTGTTACGTTTTGACAACAAGACAAGAAATACACGATCCGAGTGCTGCTACGATGTTTCTTTAAAAATATGTGACCGCTGCAGCTGCAACGAGGGAAATTTCTGCTGTGGAAGGTGAAGGAGCAATGTGTGAAAGAACGGCAGGATTTTGGTTTCACCGATTTCAAAATGGGGATTGCAGCCTAGAAGACAAAGCCCGTGCTGTAAAACATTCGACGGTGAATTCTGACGCTGTACCCTAAGCCACAGAATCAAATTTGTGCGCAAGCACCAGACAACTGTGAAATGATCTGGGAATAACTCAGCCCACAATTGTCCGCGAACTGCACAAGCTCAGAAAGACGCACGGCAACTGTCGACATACCCTATGAACTGATAGCTGATCAAGCTCAACGACGTGTGCATGTGTGTCGCCAATTGCTGCAAAATCCCCAAAACGACCGTTGCTCTAGGCGAATTGTGATATATGATGAAAAGTGGACATCTTTTCGGAATTCTAACAAGAGAAAAAAATGGTTAGATCCCCAAAAGCCACCAAAACCAGTCCCAGAAAGAGAACGATTGGAGAACAAGGTTATGCTGTGTATATGGATATGGTAAAACTTTGAGCGCCCCATTTTTTTGGGGAATTGGTTCCAGATGGCGGAGGCAATAATGTGCAACTGTACTGTGTCCAGTTGAAGCGGATGTATGCCGCTTTAAGGCGGACGTTTCTTGCTGTGGTGAACCGTAAACGACTTATCTTCCAAGTCCTTTACGGTTCACCACAGCAGGGAACTTTCGCCTAAAAGTGGCGTACATCCGCTCCAACTGGACACAGTATAATGTTCGTGCTCATCGGGACCGGTCTATTTTGGAAAAAAATACAGGAACTGACGGGTTTTGAGCTGGTGACATACTCTGCGTACAGTCCGGAACTTGCGCCTTTGGACTGCCACATATAACGGTCCATGGCAAATTTTCTACGTGGGAAGCACTTCCAAAACATCCACGATATTGAATTTGGGGTCCAGGGTGTTTTCGCCTTGAAACCGAAGGAACTGTTTTGCAGAGGGGATTCAAGACATGGCATCACGGTTGTGTAAGACCATCGGACACGATGAAGTCTATTTTGAAGATTAAACTTTTATGTTTATGTATTTATATACGTTTTCACCAACTGCCAGGAAACGGCGATGCCTTCAAAATCACCCTGGTACATCAAACTAGGTACAAGTGTTTTAAAATAGGTAAAAGGAATATATTTCACATTTTGTAACAAAGAATATCATTCAATCTCGCTGAGTAAAACAACATGAAAAAGCCCCACATGATTAAGAATCTGTAACGACGACGTCAACTCATTACGATAATAAATATCATTACGTGATTTATGAGATAAGATTGATTCGAAAGTTTTGAATTCCATTATGAGATGAAATTGCTTTGAACGTGGGATGTAATACAGCCCTGATGTCATGTGAGCTTAAAGAAGGACAAACTGCTCTTTAGCGATGTCAACAGCGTCTATTTACGGAATTATAATATAAATTATTCTGTTAGGAATAGCCAACCCCCTCAATATCAACGGCGTTATATCCGAAATTAGAACTTGCCACAAAAACTGGTTTAAATTTAATAAACTCATATAAGTTTAAGTAAACATATGTATATACATGTTTACGTTCGATTTAATGAATATATAAATTTATTAAATCGAACGAGGTTTTGTGATACATCAAGTTCGTATATATATATATTAGAGATATAATTGAGGAGGAATATCAACTAAATGAAGTAAAAGAACAATGTGGATTCACAGCAGGCAGATCCTGCAGGAATAATATTTTCTGCCATAAACAAGTATTAGAGGAAGGAATAGCTACTGGAGAAGAAGTACACTTATTATTCATAGACCTAGATAAAGCATATGATAATATACGTATTACAAAATTATGGAAAACATTAAAAGATGCTAATATTAACACCATGTTTATCAAAGCAGTCAAAGAACTTTATCAAGTGTTACAGAGATTTTATACGGAATTTTAGGATTTCATATAAAATCTCAAAATGCAACTTTTATTCCATCACGTGCTCCACTTCCTTTGTCTCTAAAAAGCGTGAGAAAAATTTCTCAGAGTCGTTCCCCGTTAGACATCGGATGCACGGTTATTTACTAAGACGACATTTTGTCTATACGTAGTATTTGCCCATTGTATGTTGAATGGAGATTAACTCCATCGCGCTTCTTTTGATGCTTTTCAGGTTTCAATTTCAATTGTGCCGACTAATGCACTAGCCCTCACGTTTTTACTTTGAGGCTTAAGATTTACCGAAAAGTGGTGTGGTTCTTTCTCTCGGGGAATTTTAGGATATGCTTAAGGGCATTTCTTGGAGACAAGGGAAGGAGGCGAAGGACAATTGTCTCTAGGTTTAGGTAGCGAGCGGTCACGAAAGTACGACGAGGTGATTGTCCCAGGCGAGGCTGGGAAGGTCTTAGGTGGACCGGAAGGTGAGGGAATTTCACGACAGCGCGAGAGGTGATCGAAAGCGCGGGAGTTAGAAAATATAGCACAGCTAACGGGCAACCTTTGCAGGTGTTGTAACGGAAATCTCAGCCACGTTATATAAAGTTATTATCATTGATAGCCAAAAGTAAACCTGAAGGGAAATTTTGAATTTAGACTAAAATTTAACTTTGGGAGATGGGTAGATGCATTTTGAAACAACCAAAGATTAAAATGTATAAGAGGAAACTTTGAGATGTCATATTTGTTATAGCACACATGAGTTTTCACCGGTGATATTGTTTATGTGAATACTGAACATGTTTTTTCTTGTTTTTCACACCTGAGGAATAACTATAGCACTGTGTTTTTGGTACATGTGTAACATATGTGTCAACTCACAGAGACCGTATTTATGAACTCGTGTTGGTAAGCATGGGAAAAAAATTATCGGACCATAATTATTTTAATTACTAGGACATTATCATTATTTAAACAACACCCAAGGGACTTCCTAGCCAACGTCAGAGCGTTGGGTGATGAGTGCCATTGCTCAGAAATTTAGGAGACATCAAGAAACTGAATTGCCACTTCTTACCCAAAATTTGGTTTTTTGAAAGGCTAATGCCTATATTTATTTGTAAAACAATAACAATATGGTATCAAAAAAGAATATTAGAAGAACAAAACTGTACTGATAGTGTTTCGAGATCACAACCTTTTTCATATGTCATAACAATTCCTGTTGATACATTTTTGCCAGTTTTTGTAGATTTGGTTTCACATGCCTCTCCCATTTTCAGGATTTTTGAGGCCATTACAAAACATCATGAGTGATTTTTAATGATTTTTAGTTTCTTATTCTGGAATATTTTTCTTTCTTTCTGAACTATAACACTAGTTAAATATTAGACTCTTACGGTCAGCTACAGCCTCTCGCCTTCCATAGGGCCTCGCTCTTAAATTTTTTTCTCAACAAATTTATACCCCCTATCCAAAAAAAAAACAAAACTTTTAACCAAATTATGATGATACAAGCCAATAAAAAAACAACTTACATACGTATATCAAGGGAGACATCCATCGTTGTGTCCAGTTGTTTCTTATTGTTATTATTAGCACAGTCCATACAGTCAGCTCGCAGGGAGTGGTTGCTGTCTGGAAGTCTGGTTTTCACCCAAAATTTTGGCCGGCCTGTCGGTTTCGCTGGTGGTTCCTCCAGCTGTCGTTAGGTCGACATTTCTGTGCGATTGTATTTGATGACAACGCTCCTCCGCCTTTTCTTCTGATATCGCGAGTACCAATAGTAAAAGCATGCAACGCAGCATTAGGGTTATGGTGCTCCTCTAGGAAATTATTCTGGCCAACGGCACTCCGGAGGACTTCAGCTCATCAGCATTCTGGTGAGAACGTTTTGGCAGCATGCTCGGTGATGGTATCATCAGCATTCTAGTGAGAATGTTTTGGCAGCATGCTCGGTGATGGTATCATCAGCATTCTGGTGAGAATGTATCATCAGCAGCTATTTTGCACGTTTCCGGCAAATTGTAGCTCCCAAGGTGGCGGAAAACTCCCTAACGACATTCCCTGACTTTTGGAAGCCTTCTGAGCCATTTTTTTCTTGACTCGACAGCCAGCCACCTTATTTTCTCTTCTCCCTCTAGCAGTTCATTTTTGCGACTTCTCTCGAAAATCAAAATGGACGCGCAGAGCTCCTCTCCCCTTGGGAGGGTCAAGAAACCAATCGCATCAGGCCGGGAGGACGCCAGCCATCCCCTTGGCTGCTTCCAGCCAAGATCACGTGAAATGCATGTGTTTGACACCTGACAGCTGAATGCTTCGCAAGGGTCCACATTTCGTAAACAACCTTATAAATTTTGGCGCGAGGGACTGCTGCTTCCCACATTCAACCGGCCAACGCTTCCCCTTTCATAGTGCTTTACACGGGTATCTATCTCCTTCCTAAGTCCCTTCTCAGCTAGTGAGATTTGCCAGACCTCAAAAAAGAATGTTTGCCCTCCCGGTGGTCTTTTCTAAGAAAGAAAATCTCCAACAGGTTCGAAAGAATTTGCTGCTTTAATCCCCTTTTCTGGAAAACCCAGAGCAATGACTGCTATCTGTTAAAGGAGAGACACTGCAGCAGGCTTACAAAATGTTTTAACATGTTACTTCATATACTGAACAAAGCAAGAAATACAAAATATTCCTTTTTTTTTCATAATTATTATTATTATTATTATTATTTTTTTTTATGAGCATACTCCAGGTTTATTCTCATGAATGTTGCGACATCGCACCTTTTGGTACTGCGTCGTATAAATGCTACATTTTGTTCATACACATAGAGGAAAAAAATTATTTACACTGCTCTTACTTTAATTCTGCTGAGTATGTTTTTCTTTTCCTCCTGCTGGGCTGAGTAATACCAAAACAAAAGGAACAGCATTGTGACTGCCAGTTCACACTATATACATTTTTTCTTTCGTGAATAAAGCGAACACCTTTCTCGCAGGCCCCACAGAACAAAGAAGGAAAAAACAAACAAATGAGAAATAGAATTTCTGTAACTTTTTCTTGACTTTCTCTCTCTGGATCCAAAGATCGAACCCATGGGAGGTGAAATCTAAGTTTACGAAAAGTTTAACAGCAAATCACTCCAGGGAAGAATCGCCACCCTTTCCTGAACTGATCACTATTACCCCTTTGATTAAATTTTTGTCTTTCAAGAAAAACGTGGATAATGTTGACGAAAATTTGAAAACATTGATCAGGTGTCCACAGATTTTCAGCAACATATCACTACATTCCTCCCATGGGAGACAAAAACAAAAACAAAAAAACAAAAAAAAAAGGAAAAACTTCGAGAAACCTACCAAAGCCCCGTGGAAGATAAACCAACATTTTAAACACGACAGAGAACTGGCATGAACTATCACACCCAACACCTCAACTACTTACATAAATACTATACAATTTCCTGGAATTCCAGGAGCTGCAATGTGCTCCCTGGACACAACCAAACTCTACTTATCACTGGTGAGTATGGACCCTCAATCAAGGAAAATAAACAAAAGTGAATTGTTGGCTTGGCAGAGGAAATTGGAATCGACAGGAAAATTCTCACCAAACGACCACAACACTACTATACGAGACCACAAATTCAGAATATGCTTCACTTGATTTATCAATACTACAGAGAACATAATTGCTTCCTACACTACACTTAAGGTACCAATCAATAATATCACACGACTATTTACACGCAACGTCGCAACTGAATTTGAGTGCACTATTTACTTCCTAGCTATGAATCCACGACTATCTCTAGGACGCAAACTATACCTAGGTGTTAACACAGTACTTGTGGGTATGCGACTGGCTCTCGGCCTTGAAGTACCAGCTTGCTCCACTACCGGAGTACTTGCTGGAGTTTGTATACTCGCCTGTTCATTAACTACTTCAGGAGTGCTGGCTGGAGTCTGAATACTCGCCTGTTCACTCACCACTGCAGGATTGCTTGCTGGGCTAGGCAATGTCCCATAACTTGTCCTTCTCCCAGGAAACGGAAACCACGGAATGAAACCTACACCACTACTGTCAATTTCTTTCACTTGTGTTTGTGTAGAATTGTCCTCTTGAACTTCATCCGTCTCCTCGGAGTTTGTACTATCCTCGCTCTTATTCATGGTACTTGGAAATAGAGGCCTGTCCCTTACCTTGGTCAGCCTATCCACATGGACCAACTCCTTTTTTCTGGGATCAGGGATGAAGGTAATCTCGTAATTCACCGGCGGTATCACCTTGGTGACACGATAGGGTCCCGAACATAGCTTGCTCAGTTTCTTATTTCGTCCTGGCTTCACTGCAGGAGAATATAAATACACCTTGTCATTAAGGGTGATATGCTTATGGACGGCAGTCTTTGCACGTTGTTTCTCCTGTGTGTCTGCAGCCTTTTCCAGGTTTGCCTTGACAGCCTCGAATGCTATGTTTAGCCTATCCGTGAGCTCGTCACAATATTCCAACTGAGAAGCATATGTACGTACTCGGGGACTGCCGATCAAATGGTATGGCAACACCAGGTCTCTTCCATACGTGAGATAGGCTGGGGTTTCCCCAGTGCTGGTGTGCACCGCTGTCCTGAATGCAAGGAGTGCCATGGGAAGGCAATGGTCCCAGTCATCCTGTCTATCCGAGACCAGGTGACTAACTGACTTAATCAAGCTATCATTTAATTTCTCACACTGTCTATTAGCAGAGGGATGATATGGGCTACAATTCAACTTTTTGATACCCAGCCTCTCATAGACTTTCATCATGGCTGCCGACAGAAAGTTTGTGCCCCTGTCTGTCAACAATTTGGCTGGCACACCATGTGAAGCAATGAATTTTTCTATGAGGACCTGGGCTATTGTTTCACTCTTTGTGTCTGGTAACGCATAGGCTTCTGGCCAACGAGTAAAGTAGTCAGTGATAACTAGAATGAACCTATTTCCTGACATGGTGGTGACCAGAGGTCCCACAACATCCATAGCAATTTTCTCGAAGGGGCGGCTAGGAAGCTCTGCCCTTACCAAAGGTGCCTTTCTACCAGGTTTGTAAGCTCTTTTACTTAAGCAGCTGTGACAGCTGTCTACGTATGCCTTAACCACTGAGTACATGTTGTGGAAGTAGAATCGGGAGCGTACCAGCTCCAATGTTCTGTTGAACCCTGGATGAGCCACAGTTTCCGAGTAGTGGCACTGCTCTAAAATCTCTTCCACCATAGTTTCTGGTATGACCAGCTGTTCTCGTGGTTGATTCCTGGTATCTCCTGACCTGGGCAATATGTAGTGCCATAAGAGTCCATCCTGTAGGCAAAACTCATCTGAGACCTTGAGTTTACCCACCTCTCCCTTTCTTTCGAGCAACTCAATCTGTTTATTCGACCTGCTATCCTGCCTCTGCAATTCCTTCATTCTTGTCCGTTTCTCTGCCTGTCTTGCTGCCGAATGCTCCACCACTTCGGTGGTCAGCACATTCCTAGACAGATAGTCAGCTACCACATTCGATTTCCCTGGTCTGTGTTGAATTGTATAGTCGAACTGCTGTAACGACATGCACCAGCGAGCTATTCCAGAAGTGGGATCCCTTAATTTGATGGCATATGACAAACTGGCTTGATCGGTAACGATGAGGAAGTGTCGAGGATAAAGATATTGTTTGTAGTAGTTTACTGCAAACACTACACTGAGCATTTCCTTCTCCACCACAGAATAATCAAGCTCCGCTCCTTTTAACTTCCGGCTAGCATATGCTACTGGATGCAATTTTCCTCCTTCCTCTTGTTGCAATGCGGCCCCAACAGCAAATTTTGAAGCATCACAAGCAACAACAAATTCTTTTGACAAATCAGGTAATTTCAGGCAGGGCTCACTTAAGAGTGCCTGTTGTAGTTCTTCAAAAGCGGTCTGGGCTTCAGGTGTCCATTTGAATGCTTTATCCTTCCTGATCAGATTAGTCAGGGGCATAGCCAATTTGGCATAATCAGGGATAAACCTCCTATAAAAACCTGTGAGACCTAGGAAAGCTCGGACTTGCTTAATGGAATTTGGAATTTTGAAGTTTCTGACAGCTTCCAAATTTCTGGGATCAGGCGTAACACCATTTTGACTGAAAACAAATCCCAGGTACCTAATTGAAGACTTCAAAAAGTGGCACTTGTCAGGTTTAAGCTTAAGGTTGTGTTGTTTCAACCTTTGGAAAACAATCTCCAGCTTATCAAGGTGTTCCTCGAAAGTTTTGCTGGCAATGACAATGTCGTCAATATATATGCCAACTTGGAGAGGCTTGAGACCTGATAGAACTATTTCCATCAGCCTCTGGAAGCTGTTTGGGCTGTTCCGCATCCCAAATGGTACCCTTAGCCACTCGTACAAACCCTGATCGGTGACAAAAGCTGTTTTGTAAACATCCGAAGGGCGTACTTTCATCTGGTAAAATCCTGAGGTCAAATCCAGAGAGCTAAAGTAGGTGGCTCCTGCTAAGGAATCCACCATCTCCACCAAATTTGGAATCGGAAAGCAATCCGGTACTGTCTTGGCATTTAGCCTCCTAAAGTCAGTACAGAGACGATAACTGCCATCCGATTTTTTTACAAGGAGAACAGGTGCCGAATAAGGACTGTCACTAGGTTGGATAATACCTGCCTCCAAAAGTTCGTTGATCTGCCTATTGAGTTCGTCTCGAAGAGCATAAGGAACTCTATAGGCTCTCTGTCGCACAGGGATTTCATCTGTTAGATGAACCTGATGTAGCAAGGTGTCACACTCACCTAACTCTGCTACATTCTTCACAAACGTCCTCCTATGCGAGTGCAAAAATGAGGAAAATTTTGACTGCTGATCAGGAGGTAGATGCGACACGTTGAACTCGTTCGCCCATGTGGAACAATCATCAATTTGACTGTCCACTGTTGACACTGAAGTGACTTGAATTGGTTCCGCTGTAACCAACCTAGAACACTTGCTGAGGTAAAGCACTGAGGCCGATAAATTATCACCTTCACCAAGGTAATAACATTATTGGTGCTATTCACCGAGCGACCTATCCAAAGTGACTCGCACTTGAATGCATCTGCCTGCTGTAAAAGCATAACTTTCCCCAACTCTGCACAGTCTGCAACCCTTACCGAAATTCTCCTTTCAGATTTGGGGGGTATTTTCTCCGCTCGGACAGTTTTTCCAAAATAATGCCTTTTTCCTAAATTTTGACTTCCTGAAGGTGCCTCGGATACCTCAGTGGGGAGAGAATCCTCCTGATGCATTACTACCTCAGCCCGTGGGTTGGTTTGTTTACCTTTTGAAATGGGGGTCTCCTCAGTAGAGAAGGCTCTCTCTCCAGCAGTAACAACACTAATAGGATCAACACCAGTATGCTCTGACACTTTAGGTTTAGGGTACTCTGGGGTATTACCCTCTTTCTTGCACACCTCTTCCTCCTTTTTCTCTTAACCACTTTCCTCTTTCTCTTTGGTATTTGGAAAATCTGTTTCACCAAAGCAATCACTTCTTCCCTCTTTCGTGGATAAACATTTGGCATGCGTGCTCCTACTCTACTTAAAGTGCCTGCTGCAGCATTGAAAACAAATTGTTGTGCCTTTAAAAGGTCAAAACCAACAATGACATCATAATCTGATGATAACCGAGTCTGGGTGACAAACACTTTCTGCTTAAAATTAACCCCAGACAAACAAAATTTCAATTCCACATAGGCCTTAATATCCAGGTGTTTCCCTGAAACACCCTTGACCACTAGGTTGGGATATTCCATGAATCTCTTGTATCCTGGTAAGGAGTTGAGATAACCCTTGGTTATTAAGCTAACTGACGACCCCGTGTCAATCAGTAGCCTCAAGGATTTCCCACTAACTACTCCTTCCAGAATAGACATGCCAAACGAGTGACCGTTGGTGAAACATGAGCCAATTGGAGCCTTTACAACAAGGGTTTTTTTCTTAGAAGATGACTCCCAATATCTTCTACCCACTACCAGTTTAAAGCATCCGACCTGTTGTGTTGATTGTTTCGCTGTTGTCTATTTCTGCCAGGTGATGCATGGCGATTCCTTCCATCCCTAGACTGGGAAAGATATTGACTGCTTCCGCGACCCTGATTTTCATACTCCTGAGAGGGCTTGTCTACCTGACGACATTCATTTGCATAATGCCCCACCTGGTTACACCGATAGCAGATCACTGTGAGCCTGCTGCTCCGGCGGAAATCTTCCTGTCTTGGATGACTAGGGGATCTGTATCTATCCGACCTGACTTCTCGTGGATAGTCCTGTCTCCTATCTCTCCGTTACCTTGTGGGTGAAGAGTAACTGTTCCTGGCTGGGGAAAAACCTGATTCCTTCCTAGCAGAAGAACTGCTGTGCATCTGTTCACTCGGCGGCTTCTCACTGGTACTGGCATTGGCAAGTGCTAAAGTAGCTACTTGTTTGCCCAGCTCCCTAACTTGGTCACACAGAGCCAACATTATGGGACTTGGAGGCGTTTCCTCCCCAAGCCCATGCCTAGGGGCACGATTATCTCCTTCCTCCACTCCTACGAAGGATACACCCGAGAAAAACTGGCCATGTACTTCTCATTTTCTTCTTCCAATATTGCCTTCTCTTTTGCGTCTTTATAGGTTCGTGGTTGATGGGACAGAACCAGGCGACGAATTTTTGGGTCCACTCCTGTTATGAACTGGGCAAAGACATTCTGGTCTCTAAACTCGGCCAAAGCTCCAGCGTTTTCATTGAAGTAGCTAAAGGCTGCCCGTTCTAGCCTAGCTGCAAATTGCCTCACTGTCTCACCCCTTTTCTGTACGCATGAGTGAAATCTTCCCATCTTGACAGTTACCGATTCAGGTGAAGCAAACCTCTCAATTAGTTCCTTTTTTAACCCCTCATAATCTACATTCTCTGACCCAGCAATCACATCCCTAACTAGTTGTTTGGCCTCTCCTGTACACCTATGTTTCAATACCACAAATTTCTGATCTGCAGCCCAGCATCCCATGAGTGCCACATCCTCTAATGTCTCAAAGAACTCTTTCACTGACAATCCACTCGGATCCCCAGAAAACTCCTTCACTAGTCCCATTAGACCTGGGAGACTCCAATTTACTACTTGGATTTCTCCGGTACCTTCTGCTTCATTAGCCATGATTTCACTAATTCAATTTATTCTTGCTTCAGCACAGAGAAAAAAAAATTGGAATATTTATATATACTCAGCACTAGCACTGTTGTAGCTGTATCTAAGGTTTTCCTAACACCCTATTAATCTTGCACTACACCTTCACTATACTAACACTCTCAATGAAACTAACTCACTGTAGCAAAGGAAACCCAAAACAAAAATTATTTGAAATTACACTAAATTCACACTACCATAAACCACTACACCGAAGAACAATGTATTCGCCTCCTAGCATTTGAAGGAGTAAACAATCTACCCACATCACAAAATACCAATAATACTTACCAAACACTGATATAATCACAACATCTAAAGAAATTTACGTGTTCACACTCTCACAGAATATCGAAAGAATGTGTTTGCTCGAATAAAAAAAATGCAATTCTATGTTCTAAAATTCAAATAGCACCCACAACTCAAGTCTCCATATTAATTTGACTTCCCAGCAGAAGGAAAAAAGAGGCAAGAAAAAGAAATTATGGTTGTCTTAGTTAGTATGATGTTATGCTTCACTTTACTCCTAACTTGAGCCGAAACCATACAAATTGAAATATTACACCAAAAAAACATTACTTCTTAGGGCAAGTGCTTTGTAACAACTCACTAACTAAGTAAGTAATCCTGTAACTGTTACTAATACTGACATGTTCTATCAATTGTGCAAGTTATCATCATACCTATTCACATTTAAGCTCACTAAAAAAATATTCAATGCAAAAAAATCACACTATGCTAATATACCCAAAATTCTACACTATTCATTTAAACACTGTTATGTATGCAAATTGCTCCAAAAACTTATACATGCAAAACACTAGAAATAACATATGCACTAAACACTAGATTGTATTGTTGCTAACTTTGAAATTTGAAGAAATATATATATATATATACACCCTGAAGCTTTGACTTAAAATCTGTACTCTATCATTATCAATAGCAGTGAAGATACACAAAACTAAAATTATTGTTTACTGGAACCCTGTGTTATTCTATTTTTCATAATTATAACCCCAACTCAACATTTAATTTCCACTGGCGTATGCTCTTACAAAATTTTCAGGAACTACTCAGCTATTTTCATTTAATAACAACTTATCAGTATTATTACAACACTTTGGAATTATTTGGCATTCAGTGTCTTCAAAAAATTGAGCCATGGCACGCATCCTAGGACACGGCACCATTTATGTTGTGGCGGAAATCTCAGCCACGTTATATAAAGTTATTATCATTGATAGCCAAAAGTAAACCTGAAGGGAAATTTTGAATTTAGACTAAAATTTAACTTTGGGAGATGGGTAGATGCATTTTGAAACAACCAAAAATTAAAATTTATAAGAGGAAACTTTGAGATGTCATATTTGTTATAGCACACATGAGTTTTCACCGGTGATATTGTTTATGTGAATACTGAACATGTTTTTTCTTGTTTTTCACACCTGAGGAATAACTATAGCACTGTGTTTTTGGTACATGTGTAACATATGTGTCAACTCACAGAGACCGTATTTATGAACTCGTGTTGGTAAGCATGGGAAAAAAATTATCGGACCATAATTATTTTAATTACTAGGACATTATCATTATTTAAACAACACCCAAGGGACTTCCTAGCCAACGTCAGAGCGTTGGGTGATGAGTGCCATTGCTCAGAAATTTAGGAGACATCAAGAAACTGAATTGCCAATTCTTACCAAAAATTTGGTTTTTTGAAAGGCTAATGCCTATATTTATTTGTAAAACAGTAACAATACGGTATCAAAAAAGAATATTAGAAGAACAAAACTGTACTGATAGTGTTTCGAGATCACAACCTTTTTCATATGTCATAACAATTCCTGTTGATACATTTTTGCCTGTTTTTGTAGATTTGGTTTCACATGCCTCTCCCATTTTCAGGATTTTTGAGGTCATTACAAAACATCATGAGTGATTTTTAATGATTTTTAGTTTCTTATTCTGAAGAATTTTTTTTCTTTCTGAACTATAACACTAGTTAAATATTAGACTCTTACGGTTAGCTACAGCCTCTCCCCTTCCATAGGGCCACGCTCTTAAATTTTTTTTTCTCAGCAAATTTATACTCCTATCCAAAAAAAAAAACTTTTAACCAAATTATGATGATACAAGCCAATGAAAAAACAACTTACATACGTAAATCAAGGGAGACATCCATCGTTGTGTCCAGTTGTTTCTTATTGTTATTATTAGCACAGTCCATACAGTCAGCTCGCAGGGAGTGGTTGCTGTCTGGAAGTCTGGTTTTCACCCAAAATTTTGGCCGGCCTGTCGGTTTCGCTGTTGGTTCCTCCAGCTGTCGTTAGGTCGACATTTCTGTGCGATTGTATTTGATGACAACGCTCCTCCGCCTTTTCTTCTGATATCGCGAGTTGCAATAGTAAAAGCATGCAGCGCGGCATTAGGGTTATGGTGCTCCTGTAGGAAACTATTCTGGCCAACGGCACTCCGGAGAACTTCAGCTCATCAGCATTCTGGTGAGAACGTTTTGGCAGCATGTTCGGTGATGGTATCATCAGTATTCTGGTGAGAATGTTTTGGCAGCATGCTCGGTGATGGTATCATCAGCATTCTGGTGAGAATGTATCATCAGCAGCTATTTTGCACGTTTCCGGCAAATTGTAGCTCCCAAGGTGGCGGAAAACCCCCTAACGACATTCCCTGACTTTTGGAAGCCTTCTGAGCCATTTTTCTTGACTCGACAGCCAGCCACCTTTTTCCCTCTCCTCCCTCTAGCAGTTCATTTTTGCGACTTCTCTCGAAAATCAAAATGGACGCGCAGAGCTCCTCTTCCCTTGGGAGGGTCAAGCGACCAATCGCATCAGGCCGGGAGGACGCCAGCCATCCCCTTGACTGCTTCCAGCCAAGAACACGTGAAATGCACGTGTTTGACACCTGACAGCTGAATGCTTCGCAAGGGTCCACATTTCGTAAACAACCTCATAAATTTTGGCGCGAGGGACTGCTGCTTCCCACATTCAACCGGCCAACGCTTCCCCTTTCATAGTGCTTTACACGGGTATCTAACTGTTTCCTAAGCCCCTTCTCAGCTATTGAGATTTGCCAGACCTCAAAAAAAGAATGTTTGCCCTCCCGGTGGTCTTTTCTAAGAAAGAAAATCTCCAACAGGTTCGAAAGAATTTGCTGGTTTAATCCCCTTTTCTGGAAAACCCAGAGCAATGACTGCTATCTGTTAAAGGAGAGACACTGCAGCACGCTTACAAAATGTTTTAACATGTTATTTCATATACTGAACAAAGCAAGAAATACAAAATATTCCTTTTTTTTTGTTCATAATTATTATTATTATTATTTTTTTTATGAGCATACCCCAGGTTTATTCTCATGAATGTTGCGACATCGCACCTTTTGGTACTGCGTCGTATAAATGCTACATTTTGTTCATACACATAGAGGAAAAAAATTATTTACACTGCTCTTACTTTAATTCTGCTGAGTATGTTTTTCTTTTCCTCCTGCTGGGCGGAGTAATACCAAAACAAAAGGAACAGCATTGTGACTGCCAGTTCACACTATATACATTTTTTTCTTTCGTGAATAAAGCGAACACCTTTCTCACAGGCCCCACAGAACAAAGAAGGAAAAAAACAAAACAAATGAGAAATAGAATTTCTGTAAATTTTTCTTGACTTTCTCTCTCTGGATCCAAAGATCGAACCCAGGGGAGGTGAAATTTAAGTTTACGAAAAGTTTAACAGCAAATCACTCCAGGGAAGAATCGTCACCCTTTCCTGAACTGATCACTATTACCCCTTCGATTAAATCTTTTTTCTCTTTCAAGAAAAACGTGGATAATGTTGATGAAAATCTGAAAACATTGATCAGGTGTCCACAGATTTTCAGCAACATATCACAGGCAGTTAAATGAAGAAAAGAATAAAAGCTTTTTAGACATATTTACGAATCGCAAGAATTATTTGCATGCAATTTTACTACACTGCTGGACAATTGCTAAGGACGGGTCATAAACGGCTATATAGCGCATAAAAAAGTAAGTGTGGTTGGATGCCAAGTGAAATAAAATAATGTCAGAATGCCAGGTCATTACAAAAAAGACAATTTATTGTGCTCTAAAATCCAGAAGACTTTGGAACGTGCTCAACTGACAAACATGCTATTTTGTGCAGAATACGTAAACGTGAAAAAAATGCAATTACCGTCCGCAGGCGTTCCGGCGTAAGATGCCAATACGGGATATGGCCACCATGGAGGGCCATGCAAGATTCCACACGTCGTGTCATGCTTTGCACAACATTTTCAAGCAGCTGTTGGGGTAATTTATCCCATTCCTCTTTCAGTGCACGGATGAGTGTGTCCTTCTTTATTGGCGACCAGCAAGACTCCTCCCCAAAGCATCCCACACATTTTCAATGGGATTCAGATCTGGAGAACGTGCTGGCCATACGAGGCGTTGAATATTATCGCTCTCAAGACACTCCTGGACAGCGACTGTTCGATGACATGTTGCGCTGTCTTCCATGAAAATCAATCTATCACCGACAGCACCACGGAACATGCAAACATGAGGTAGCAGAATATCATTAATGTATCGTTGGCCAGTCATAGTCCCAGTTGGAAGCACATAGAAGGACGTACGGCCATTGATCATGATGCCAGCCCATACCATGACACTACATGTCGGATATCGGTCCCTTTCCTGTATGTTTGCTGGACAATATGCAGTACCACTATCACGCCAGATCAGTTGTCGTCGACAATCAGACGATAGACTGTATCTACTCTCATCTGAGAAGAGGAGAGCAGACCAGTCGTTATCAGTTCAATTGCAAAGTTGATGGCACCATTGCAAACGGGCGGTACGGTGATGTCTGGACAATGGGATGCACACAACAGGACGGCGGGCGTATAGTTCTCCTTCATGCAAACGTCTGGCGGCAGTTTTTCGGGAGATCGGCTTGCCAGTAGCAACTACAAACTGATTTGCTACCTCACTAGCTGAGCTGCGCCGGTGTCGTTTTGTTGATAGCACTATGTACCGATCTTCTGCAGGTGTGGTACTGCGAACACGACCTCCCCCGTGACGTTTGCTGCACTCTCCATTTGTTTGAAATGATTTCCTAAGCCTTGAAACAACACTGTGGCTGACTTCGAACTCCCTGGCTACATCTGTTATTTTTTGCCCTTCTTCAATCTTGCTAATAATACGGCCACGCGTAAAATCATCTAGGTGATGTCGGGAAGACATACTGAAAATTGCAAGTTCGTCAATTGATTCTTTCCCTTTCAACTTTGCGTTTAAACAACAACGGTTAATACGCGTCAAATCCTTTATATCTCTTATCAGCGCTATGACGTCACGAACAAGTTCGGCAATCCAAAATTTGCATACGCACAACACGTCTTACTGTATCCCGCACTTATGCTAACTTCCACATTTTCCTGCCTTCCATTTTAGGGTTGCTATCGTTGCTATTGTCATCCGTCCTTAGCAATTGTCCGGCAGTGTATCATCTTCAACTATATAAGACTTAGCAACTCAACCACGCAATGTTTATGAAGTTAACAACAAGATACTAAATATAAGAAAGGACTTGTTAACAATTGGCACCC
Source organism: Macrothele yani (assembly GCA_039090855.1). NCBI lineage: Eukaryota > Metazoa > Arthropoda > Arachnida > Araneae > Macrothelidae > Macrothele > Macrothele yani. The sequence continues at coordinate 71,564,424 of CM076996.1, read as the reverse complement.
AACTCGGTTTACCCCAACCCTTTGGATTAAGTGACGACTCGGAGACTCTACCGCAGCTGATAGCCAGCCGAAGAGCGGGACTTTTTCATACAGGTTTGATATCCGTGCTTGATATGAACTTCTACATGTGCTTCAAAGAACTATGGAAACCTACTTAATTAATCACTCATCGAGTTTTGTTGCAGGGATCCAAATGTAAGTACCTTCCTTTCCATTTTTCATTTTTTCACAAGTGTTGGCACATCATTTTGACATGGCAAACGAAAGAGATCCAGGACTCGGACCGAATCCATATAGTATCCCAGCCCTCATTGCAGGCTCTGCATCTCTAAGACCCAACTACAATCCTACAGACAAGAATCTTAAAATTAATTACTTCTTCCAAACCATCAAAGATATAGGAAATTTGGCAGGATGGAAAGATATGGAAAAAAACATTATTGCGCGGACGAAATTACGAGGAGCCGCAGCTGATTTTTGATTTTCAAATACTTTGTTGCGTACGACAAACAGCTACGACACTTTTAAAGCAACACTAACAGAGCATTTTGACGATGAAGAGCGTCTAGCTATGCGTCTATCGGCACTCTCTAACTGTTTTCAAAGAGAAAATGAAACACTTAAGGAATTTGCAGCGAGACTCAGGGCTCTTGCTGATAGTTATTTAAAGGTTACTCAGGATGATCCACCGCAATTGCGGCATTTCAAAGATCAAACGAAATTAGGCCTATTCTTACAAAGTTTGAGATCAGATCTCAGGAGATGGGTATTATCTTCGAATCCCCAGGATTATAAAACAGCAGTAATTAGAGCTATTAGCGAAGATAATTATACCAAATCTGCAGCACAACCCATTCCAGTAGCTGAATCCTATTACACATCACCCCAGCCAGTTTCCAGAAAAGATGTATTGCTCGAAAAAATTTTGAGAAAAATTGACGAAAGGGACGAAAACATTAGAATCTTGTCTTAGGAAATAAAGGATTTGCAACTTCGGAAAACAAGGCAAAATATAGGCCAGGATGATAGAATTTCGGAATCAACGGGACTCTACTGGTCAGATAATAGAAGAAACACTTATAAAACCAACAAAGAATGCTGGAACTGTGGTTCTTTTCAGCACATACGACGAAACTGCCCAGAGAAATCGTATCCCGATCGTTATGAAACCAGGCGTTATGAGCATCATGAAACCAGGCCTAATCACATCCAACATTATGAAGTCATCCCTGATCCAGTTTCATATGCCGCGCACTCGCAAGAGCAGCGTCTTAGAACAGAGGCATGGCCGTCGGAGCGATCAGCCAACTTTAGAAGCCAGCAGGATTTAAACTAAGACCGACGGCGTTCATGGGCCTGAATTCCGTCGTGACGAATACAACTTCTCCCTCCCCGTATTTCAGCGCATGTGAAAATTGCCCTCTGCGAAACCCGCCATGTGACGACGCTGAAGTGCGAAGTATATGCCTGGAAGAAGAGAGTAAAGCACGTTCTAGTGAAAATTCTGAAACTACAAACACCAGTGCTCTTCCTATCGTTAATAGTTTACCTGCGTTTATTACCAATGAACCACTAGCGACAGAAATTGATAGGAAAATCATTTTGCCTGAAACTGTCATTCCTGAAGAAAACCAGCCCACTATCACTCATGAAACTCAAAATACTTCTGATGATGAGAATAATGATTCTAAGGATTCGAAGGGAAATGACAAAGTTCCTATAAGTATTTCTAGGAGAATTAATGTGAACCCTACAGAAATCATTCCTGATCTTTCTCAGATAAATCAATACAAAGCTGAAGCTGACTCTATGAAAGATGAATTCTCTAGTGAACAATACCTGACAGAAAATTCCAATCTAGCCAAAAGTGTTAAAAATGAATCATCAGTTAAACACAAAACTGTAAATGAAATTCTTCCTAGTGTGAAAAACAAAAAATCACTCTTAGGTGAACTGAATTGTGAAACTCATAACAGAAATCAGAGATCATCTATGCAATTATCTTTCCCTACAACACAAGTAAGTTCTGATTACCAAACCCCGCAAGATGCAACTTCCCTTAAATTCGCGCAGTTCATGATGTGGAACACGAAGAAAGTCAAATACAAACCGCAATAACGCCAAGCCAATCATTCACACAGGTGAAATTTTGCAAAATCGGAACATTACGGGAACGGAAACGGACTACGAACACGGTTATTATCCTATCATATATGTATGTGTATAATGCAAAAAAAAAAAATGCTGCAGGTGAAACGCAATCTTCGATTTTACACAGGTGCTACTAAATTAATTTCGATTGTGAATTCCACGCACAATATAATGCTCATAAAAGCTGAAAATAAACTATTGTTTATCAGCAAACAGCAGAGAACTTATGCATTTTATACGAACGTTTTGATAAACTCTATGTCAAACGCACCTTTTTTTTTTTTAAATAAGCTTTGCTTAAAAATATGTATATTGATCAATACATGAACTCATATGCACGATTTTAACAGACAATTTCTGGTATATCAACTGTGATCTACAATGATACTATTTTGAAACTTTAGTTGCATAAAACTTAAAAAAAATGCAAATAAGAACTGAACTGATTACAAAACGATTACTTTTACTGAGCACATACGAACTCTCAATTTTTTTATGCAAGAACTTTTGCATGTTCGAATTCTTGATATTTCATTTTGATTTTTGGTTTATTTTATGTATTTTATGGTTCAGGTGATGAGTAAGATCACCCAGGTTATTTAGCAGTCAACGCATTTGAAAGTTAGAAATCATTCTTTTCGTAAGAGATATTTTGTGTTTCAGACTCATAGCATGTAAGTGATTGGAATAATTTTGAGCACACGTTTTTCAATAATTTTCACAGTGGAGCGGGAGAAATCATGTTATGGGTTAATGCAAGTTGATTAGCTATAGAGAGAGTTAAAGATAATTATCAGAGATATATGTAACTTGAAGAAAGATGAAAGCGTTATTTTTTTTATCCTTCGTATTTGTATTTCAGAGGCATCGAATTAAGTAGGAAGTGTATAACAATTTGTTGAAATGTGTTATCTCCTATTATTTTAACTGTAACGAATAGTTCAACTTGCATATGTGTAATGCTGGAAATTTTTCCGGAACCCATCAACGGCTAGTACACCTTTCTTATTACTGAAAACGATTTGTTAAACCATTTGTTAAACCATCTATTTCAATTACGTATCAAGTAATGTTTAATTCAGTTGTGACTAATGAATTGAAGTGAAGTATCTCAGCAATGTAAATATGAAAGACATTAATTTGCATACGTCAAAAATATCCTGTGTTGTTAAACCCCCGTATGTAAGTAAAATTGAGCTATGTAATGTACATTAATTGAATTTATGTAATTCACAAGCTTGTCCTAAGCTCAACTTTAGCATCGAATCAAATACTGGCAGGAGTTAGACTTTGAGCTAAAAAATGCAACGAATTTAATTCATTTAATTTTTTGTTGCAAGGGGGAAGTTTTGTTACAGAGATTTTATACGGGGTTTTACGATTTCATATAAAATCTCAAAATACAACTTTTATTCCATCTTGTGCTCCACTTCCTTTGTATCTACAAAGCGTAAGAGAAATTTCTCAGAGTCATTCCCCATTAGACACCGGATGCACGGTTATTTACTAAGACCACATTTTGTCAATACGTAGTATTTGCCCTTTGTATGTTGAATGGAGATTAACTCTATCACGCCTCTTTTGATGCTTTTCAGGTTTCAATTTCAATGGTGCCGACTAATGCACTAGCCCTCACGTTTTTACTTTGAGGCTTAAGATTTACCGAAAAGTGGTGTGGTTCTTTCTCACGGAGAATTTTAGGATATGCTTAAGGGCATTTCTTGGAGACAAGGGAAGGAGGCGAAAGACGGTTGTCTCTAAGTTTAGGTAGCGAGCGGTCACGAAAGCACGATGAGGTAATTGCCCCAGGCGAGGCCGGGAAAGTCTTAGGTGGACCGGGAGGTGAGGGGATTTCACGACAGCGCGAGAAATGATCTAAAGCGGAGGAGTTAGGAAATATAGCACAGCTAACGGACAACCTTTGCAGGCAATTAAATGAAGAAAAGAATAGAAGTTTTTTAGACATATTTACGAATCTCAAGAATTATTTACATAAAATTTTACTATCATCTTCAACTATATAAGACTTAACAACTCAACTGCTCAATGTTTATGAAGTTAACAACAAGATACTAAAGATAAGAAAGAACTTGTTAACACTAGGATCAATAACAAAAATAAAAACAGGTCAGAAAACTTCAAAAGGATTCCTAGTGATTAAAGGACTAAGACAGGGATGTTGCATATCTCCAACATTATTTAGGATTTATGTGGAACAGGCTTTGAAAGAATGGAAAAGGGGGTATCGAGCATTGGGTATTAATTTAAATGGAACGATGATATTTACTTTACAAATCGCTGATGATCAGGTACTTCTTGCAGAAGATAAATTTTATTTAGAGCATATGACTAGAAAAATAAAAGAATATAAAATATGGGGATTAACTATGAATTTAAATAAAACAAAATAGTCGTTGGAAGTAATGAAACAAACCTACAGCTAGAAGATAACGAAGAAATTGAAAGATATGAACATCATAATTACCTAGGTGTTAAAATTACACAAGAAGGTAGAGATGCAATGGAATTAACAAATAGAATTGCACAAAAAAGGGCAATTCTTCTTCTTAATTCCATTGCATCTCTACCTTCTTGTGTAATTTTAACACCTAGGTAATTATAAAGTTCATATCTTTCAATTTCTTCGTAAAGCTGTTAAACGCCTAAATGGAATCTAGTGGAGTGAAGAAATAATCAGAAAAAGGAAATGGGGTATTTAGAATAGTATTGTTAAGAGCACCTTATTATATAGGGCCGAGGCCTGGCCATTAACAGAAGCAGATGAGCCGCGGATGGCTTAGTGGTTAGCGATTGAGACTATCGATGCAAGGTCCCTAGGTTCAAACCTGAGCTGATCTTTCAGAGATGGTGTGATTTACTAACAATCGCTAAATATCCGCCGTGCATCGGACGAGCACGTTAAGTGACGGTCCCCAGGGTGGACCCACTGGTTAAATGGGTATCCTTTCCTATGCCCCCCCTGAAATTATCTCACCCCTTTGTGTGCAACATCGTACTTGTACGGTGGCGTCATCTACTGTACTCTAATCTCACTACAAACTGTTCTGTCAAAGTCTTTAGACTTGCTCCCATTCCTTCCGTTTCTGTGTCCTGCCCAAAAGGCGATCTCGCTGTAGGTGGCTGGGACCTAAACTCTACTCACTGTGGACGGAAGTCCCACAAGAAAATGACAAATACTGTGAACCTGATTAACAGAAGCAGATAGAAAGAAAATAACAGCCGTAGAGATGGATGCTTTAAGAATATCATGTAGAGTGTCAAGAAGACAGAAAGTAACAAATGAAAGAACTGATGGAAGTGAAGGGAACAATTTTAGAAGACATACAGAAGAGACATTTGCGTTGGTTTGGTCATGTAAAAAGAATGACCAATGAAAGACTGCCCGGAATTGCCATGGAATTTAAATCAAACAAACGAAAAAACTAGGCCGACCTAGAAGAACATGGTCTGATGGAATAAAGAGAGCACTTAGTCAAAATGGCATGATGGAAGAATGGTATTTAGATAGAGAAAGATAGAAAAATCTCTTGGATATCGGAAGACGACGTCAGGCGCCATAAACCGATAATCGCCATAAGCCTTTCAACAAGTGGTAGATAACGCTTGCTGAAGGCATGAAACGGGTCGGGCCGGGTAGGGCTTTCCAAATTAAGGCCTGTGCATACCTTTAATTGAAACTACGTTGATAGGATGTTACATAATTTCAACGTTGGACATGATATAGCGCTCATGTCATTTAGATATACACAAACTGCTTTGCTGCTTTGGAAATACAGCGTTTATATACGTGATTGCAAAGGAAATTTTTAGATTAGGATAATTTTCCAACTAGAATATCTTTTGCAATCCTTCTGCTTGATTAAATTAAAATCATATGTAAATTATACATTTTTTACACAGATGCAATATAGCCGGCTGTGTAGTTGAAAAATAATGTAACATTATGGATTGGAAAGGTCGGGATTTAAATGCCGCAGGCTGTACCTGAGCCCAGCATCCGAAAATCATAACTGAGAGAATTTGAGAGCTTAAAGCCTGAGATTTTGCACACTCATTAGTGGAAATATCCACAACTATTAGGCTGAATTGGACTTCAAGCGGAGCATTCGTAGCTGAAAAACCGAAATTGAAACTAAAATTGTCTCAATTTTCGGGTATAGTATCCCAGATTTTAAGAATTTCTTTTTTTTAATTTTAAAACGAAGAGTCTATAAATTTTGGTCATGGTCTTTCTATGAGCCAAGTTTGTACCTTCTTTTATTGTTGTTCTCGGTTTACCTCCAGCCTCCCACCCACATCTTGGCTTCTACAAAAATTACAAAATGGTATCTGTATCTCAAACCTCACTAAAGCGTTTTTTGTATACCTATTAAATCTTATTAGTACACTTCGTATATAAAATTTGAAATTCATTCATCTGCTCATTTCAAATTTATTAAAGGCGAAAATTCTGTGTTTAATATTAGGCATACTACTGAGCTCTGTAATGGAAGCTGTCGCGCCTATTGAAATGAGAAACTTCGAATGTTGGATTGTAAAGAAATTTTACGGCGAACTCACTGATTGGTGTATGTAAATATAATACAACAAAGACTTTGCAAGGCAGTCTACCTACCGTTAAAATAAACATAAAAATGCATGAGATTTTTGACTGTTTGTGCATTTCGCAGTGACAGGAAATCGGTCTCAGTGTTAGGGAATGCACGCACCAAACACAGAGTAGCAAATTATTAGGAACGCCAATGGTAATGAGACACGTGCCATCCTCAATCACGTACGCAAAGATGATGTTGAGATGGATTTATAAAAAGCTCACGCTGCAAAGGATTCAGGCGTGTAGACACCAGCAATGGGGGAACTCGTGATATAAGTGATTTTGAAAGAGGCATGTCAGCGGGCCGTATACGGGTAAGTGCAAGCATCTCATAAACGACACATCCTCTCAGCTTTACAACAACAACTGTGTCGGTGGTTTACAACGAGTGGAGCACAAGCAACAAAACAAGCAGTAAGCGGTTTTCCTATAGGTTGTAATGACTGATTGATGTTGGAGTGCATCGGCGGCTTTACGAGGTAACTGAAGAGGTTTTCTTGAGGTAACACAAGAGCTACATTGCGTCAGCAAATAACGGTGCAGTACGACAGCGGAATATAGAGAACAATTTCAGCGCACTCGGTCCGCCACCCACTGGCGTGAATGGGCTATAACAGCAGAATTGAACCACTAATTTCTTCTAAAAACCGACAAATTTATCTACAGTGGGCACGAAAACACCAAAACTGGACTTTTGGAGATTGACAAAAAGTTGCTTTGTCCGTAAATCACGTATCATGTTCAGTTAAAAACGCCGCTGAAAAGAGCAACAAGAGCGCGAAATCGATTGATCCCAGCTTTCTAGCGTTGACTGCACAAGCTGGTGGTGGCAATGTAATGGTTTGATTCTGTTTTCATGACTGGCATTTGGTTCCTTAATATCTCTGTAGTGGCATTTGGATGCCACTGGATATCTTAACATCATTGAGGACCAGACGCCATCCGTACATGTGCATGGTATTTCCTGATGGAGAAGGCTACATCCAGCTAGATAGTGAGTCGTTCCTCAAGACCCGTATCGTGACACAGTTGTTTCAGGTGTAAGACAGTAACTTCAGATTGCTAAAATGGTCTCCGAAATCCCCATATCTTTACCTAAATGAACGCTTGTAAGATGAGATTAAAAGCCATTCATAACAGAGATCCTTCTCCAGCGAACATTCTGCAATTGACAGAAAGCCATCTCATCCGCTTGGCTGAACATACCTGTAGAACGATGTGAGCACTTCGTTGAATATATGCCACATCGGATCGTGAATCGAAGCTATTTTGAAGGCCAAGGGCGATCCAACGCGTTATTAGGTATATGTTTCTAATAATTTGCTACGTCAGTGTATGTGTGTTTGCTTGTGTAAAAGGCTAAGTCTGCCTATTCGTATGGAAAGGTGATACCTTTGTGTGACGACATCATGAAATGGCGTGAGCTCTGTAGGCTGCACTGTAAACATATTTAGTACTATGAGAGCATTCCTTGTAAATTATATTCAAGTTTGTAAAATCATGCAATGCATTGATTATAATACGCTTTCCAACATACCAGAAATCATTACTCAAGTTATGAGAATAATGGTTGTGGAATAAATCTCGGTCCTGTACCCTGACCTTTGATCCTATTTCAATGACATTCAACAGAACCGGTTCGGTATACGTCCGAAATACCATGATAAAGTTTTGTCGTAATCGAAGCATTTTTACGTAAGTTATGATGCATAAGGGCTATGGAATAGATCCCGCTCATGTGTCCTAACCTTTGACCCCATTTCGCCCATTTTCAATAGGGTTTGTCGCCAGGTGGTCGCCTACCACATACTAAAATTTCATCGAAATCGAACCTTTTTTACGTTAGTTATGACGCATAACAGCAGTGGAATGGATTCCGCTCCTATATACTGACCTTTGACCCCATTTCGTTCACTTTAAATAGGGTTCCTTCCCAGGTGATCCCTACCAGATACTAAAATTTTATTGAAATCGAACGATTGTTATGCGAGTTATCGTGCGGACGGACATACGCACACAACGAGTGACGTAATGAGACAGATGGTGTGACCGCGCGCCAACATTCTCAAACGCGAGATTGTGACGTCATAAGATTTCTAAGGGGTGGTTATTTAACCAACTAAACGAATTCTCCTAGAGTCGAGATCAAGCTAAATCGATTTCTAGTACCAGAAAACGGTAGGTTAACGACTTTCATCAAAATTCTTAGAGCCGTTTTCAAAATAAAATGTATATACATACATACAAGAATTGCTACTTTAAGGTGGACGTCAAGTAATTTTGCTTCCTATACTTCCAATGGAAAAACTTCTGTACACATTTTCTTCACAATTAATGCGTTCCCAAGGATGAAAATTTGGACATCGATTAAAATAACTTCATTTCATAACTTGGATTACTTAATATTTTCTAAACCATAACCGTAATTATGCAATCCAACATTTATTTGTCCACTGACGTAATCAAAGTACAGGTCGCGCCATCTTTTCTCTGGTTTCAACACTACCAAAGGAAAAGTTATTGATTTTTAATATAATTATGGTTATGTTTTAGAAAATATTAAGTTTTCCAAGTTTAAATATGAAGTTATTTTAATCGATGTTCAAATTTTCATCCTTGGGCACACATTAATTGTGAAGGAAATGTGTACAAACGTTTTTCCATTGGAAGTATAGGGAGCAAAATTACTTGACGTCCACCTTAATAGTATGGAATAAGAGCGATGGAATGGATCGCAATCCTATGTCCTGACTTTTGACCACATTTCGTCCATTTTCAACAGGGTTCGTCCCCAGGTGGTCCCCTACTACATACTGAAATTTCATCGAAATCGAACCATTTTTACGTACGTTATGATGCATAAGGGCAATGGAATGCATCCCGATATTATGTCCTGCCCTTTGACCCCACTTCAACCATTTTGAATAGGGTTCGTCCCCAGGCAGTCTCCTACCACATAGTAAAATTTCATTTAAATCGAACCATATTTACGCAAGTTATGACGCATAAGGGAAATGGAATGATTCCGCTCCTACGTGGTGACCTTTGACCCCATTTGTCCCATTTTCAATAGGGATCGTCCCCAAGTGATCCCCTACCACATACTAAAATTTCATCGAAATCGAACTATTTTTACGCCAGTTATCGTGCGGACGGACGGACGGACAAAGCTGGAGCATATACGCTTCTTCAACCTACGGTTGGAAAGCGTAAAAACGAGATATAAAAAACAAACTGTATTTCAACGCGCTAAGAATTTTAGAAATTCATTCTACGATTTCTAAACTGGAAATAATAATCCTATTTCTGTTTTTTAAAGACGTGTATAGCTTCCAACACGAATTTGCCCAGTCGAAACAATAAGAGTATGACCAAAAGAATACGTTGCTTGGTTTAGGAAAGGAAACGTTGATTACTGGAGTTAGAAATCAAGTCTCCCGAAGGGTTAAAACAGATACTTCATTAGCATGCAACAAGAAGAGGAAATGGATCTTCTGATGAAACGGAGCCGAGCTGCAAATGTTGACAGACTTCGAATGGTCGTACTAACTGGAACTGATGAGCAGTCACTAGGAAGAAAAGATTATAACGCGGTAAGTCATCGAAATGCAAGACAAAACAAAACAGCGAAGCAATCAACAAACCGAGAGGGAATTAGATGCTTCCCGTTATCAAAATGCGAAAGGCAGAGAGAAAGAGCCAATGATACGGTGTTCCCGAAGGGCATCTCAATCTCGGTAATTCCGACTGAGTAGCGTAACTGTGCCTATTAATTTTGGAACGCATTTTGTTGAAGAAGAACTGCAGATGAAATATTCATCAATTGCTGCCACAAATACAATTCAAGTGTGACAAGCGAAAACAAAAGGGTTTTTGAAAAAATTTAAAATCTTACTTCCAATCCGATTCTAGTAACTGCAGTATTTCTGACAAAACATACGCTTTTCTTGGGGGAGGGGAGGGGAGTAACGAACACCGTGAACAACTCAATTCAATATACACTGAGTGGCCACTTTATTATGACCACCTGACAGTTTTAAGCAAATGAGTTATGGCTGCACGTTGTTGTCGCCAGGGAGCGAGGCTAGTATAAAAAGGGAAAGCATAGTGCTTGCGACAGTAGTAGAGGTGATTTTTGGGTGACGAGGGGGTAAAAAATGCGATTTGATGGACTTTCAACGTGGGATTATTGTAGGAGCTCGGATCCATGGAGCGAGTATCACCGAAACCGCAGCATTCATGAAATGTTCCAGAGCAGCTGTTCTTAAAGTGTTTAAAGACTAGACTGTCAGCTAAAAAACTGGGTCTCTACGTGCAACGTGTGGTCGTCATCAACTAGTGACTGGTCGGGCGGAACGCAGAGTGTCCAGACTGGTAACAGACAACAGAAGGGCAACAGTGCAGCAAATTACAGACCATCGTGATCAAGGATCGCCTGAAATGATCTCTGCACGCACTGTTCGCCGTACACTGCATCGGATGGGATAGGGCAACCGAAGGCCTGTTCGAACACCTATGCTGTCTGCAGTTAACAAGAGAAAACGTCTCCAGTTCGCACAGGAGCTCAAGGATTGGACAGTCGATAATTGGAAACAAATTATGTGGTCCGATGAATCACGTTTTCATTTGCACCATGCCGATGGCCGAGTGAGAATTTGGCGGAAACAGCACGAAAGCATGGACCTCAAATGCATTGCTACAACCCTTCAAGCTGGTGGAGGCAACGTTATGGTTCGGGGAAAGTTTTCCTGGCAGCATGCTTTGGGCCCTTTAATTCGTGTTGATCAACGTATTACTGGCACATCATATCTAAACATCGGTGTGGACCAAGTGCATCCTGTCATGTGGATGGTTTATCTCAATGCCGATGGCTGCGTTCAACAAAATAATGCGTCTTGCCATAGTGCTCGTATTGTACAGGATTGGTCTCAGGAACATACCGGTGAGTTAATTTGCTAGGTGGCCTCAACAATCTCCAGATCTCAACCCCATTGAGAATTTGTGGGATGAAGTTGAACAAGCCATCAGACAGCTGGATCCACAACCCTACAATCTCACAGTTCTGGAAAATGCTATTCGTCAAGCATGGTCTCAGATTCCACAAACCACTTATCAACATCTCGTGGAGTCCATGCTACGAAGAATCGACGCAGTATTAAAAGCAAAAGGTGGCCCAACGAAGTACTAAGGGGGTGATCATAATAAAGTGGCCACTCAGTGCATACAAATATTTATCAAAATAATGGAAACGCCGACTGTAACTGAAGTACACGCAGGTAGTTGTATGCAAATCCAGGAACGACGTCATCCGCGATATGAGGTTTACAAATGGGTGAAGTACAATGTCGGCTGTCACGTTGTCACAGGTAAAACAGTTGTTATAGTGCAATTGTCGATAATGTCGGAACTCAGTGATCTCGAAAAAAGCAATACCATAGCGCGCGTCTGCGGGAGCTTCTGTAACTACTACGGCAAAATAGTAGGTGCAACAAGAGGAACTGTATCAATGAATATGACAATCTATCAAAAAGATTACGGCGTTGCCTCCAAGCGTGCAAATTGTAGACGCAATACGAAGATGTCAGGTAGGTATAGTCGAATGTTGCTACGGATTGTACAACAGAAGCTCAAGAACAAGGCACCGTAAATAGCAGAAGAGTTCAACACCAGTCGGAATTATCACGTTTCGGTCATACCAGTGTATCGGAAATTAAGTGAGTAAGTGCAGAGCTTTGCTGGTCCTTGAGAAAGCCAAGGCTCAGCATTTTCGAAACTTTCTGCATCCCATTTTTTGTTTCTTAATCACTGCTAGTTGGCTTTGGAGCTTTTGTTTACTTTTATTTCTTGTTTTTTTATTGTTGTTTCTGATTTGTAAGTTATATATATATATATCATCATCATCATCATTGTCAACCATTATCATTCCACTGCTGGACGAAGGTCTCCCCAAGTTTCCTCCACAACGGTCTGTCTTGTGCCAGTCTCCTCCATGTCACCCCTGCATACTTTCGAATTTCATCCACCCATCTCCCATGTGGTCTTCTTCTGGGTCTTTTCCTGTCCCTTGGAATCCAATCTAAAATTTCGGCTGTCCATCGACGATCTGTCCTTCTGGCAGTATGTCCAGCCCATTGCCATTTCAGGGATTTAACTCTGATCATGATGTCTTCCACTCTTGTCATTTTTCAGATCCACGAGTTCCTCTTCTTATCTCTCCTGGTTACACCAAGTATGCACCTCTCCATGCTTCTTTGAGTTGTCTTCAGTCTTTGTATATCTCTTTTAGTTAAGGTCCACGTCTCTGCACCATATGTAAACACTGGAAGGATGCATTGATCAAACACTTTTCTTTTAAGACATAATGGCATATTGCTCTTGAAAATTATGCTGTTTCTTCCAAAAAGCTCTCCAGGCAAGTTTTGTACTCCGATTAATTTCTTCATCAATGTGACCCTCACTTGATATCTGCTGTCCAAGATAAACGTACGTGTCTGTTATCTCCAGCTTTTCTCCATCAATCGATAAATCTTCATTTCGTGAAAAAGCATTGAACATCACTTTTGTCTTCTGAAAGTTCATTTTTAATCCCGCTTCTTTACTCTTGTCAGCAAGTTCCTGGATCATACTCTGCAGCTCTGATGGGCTAGTTGCAAAAATGACTACGTCATCAGCAAAACGAAGGTGGGTTAGATAATCTCCATTAATCTTTATCCCCTTGTTTTAAAAGCTCAGTGACTGAAAAACACCCTCCAATGTGGCATTAAAGAGCTTCGGAGATATGGTGTCACCTTTGTCTCACTCCCTTTCCAATTTTTATGTGTGTTGTATTTTCAAACAGCCTAATCTTTGCACTTGCATTTTCATAGATGTTATTAATAATATTAATGTATGCATCTTCAATACCGCAGGTTTTCAGAGCCATTGTAACTGCTGATGGTTTCACCGAATCAAAGGCTTTTTCATAATCGATAAAAGCCATGCACAATGGAAGTTCATATTCCCTCGCTCTTTCAATTAGTTCTCTCAGCACATGGATATGATCTATTGTGCTGTAGCCACTCCTGAATCCAGCTTGTTCTCTCGGTTGAGCCATGTCCAGTGTTACCTTCAAGCGGTGTGAAAGAACTTTAGTGAAGATTTTATAAACTACTGATAGGAGGCTGATAGGTCTGTAGTTTCCGAGATCCTCAATGTCACCTTTCTTATGTAGTAGGATCATTGTATCGGTGTTCCAATCCTCAGGAATCTTTCCTTCATTAAGGCACCGAGTGAAAATTTGGGCGAGTACTGTTTCGATTTCTCCACTTGCTTCTTGTATGATGTCTACAGTAATTCCATCTTCTCCTGGAGCTTTTCCCCGCTTCATGTTCTTAATTGCATGTGCAACTTCTGCTGGAAGGACTGGAGGAACTCTGGTACTGGTATCTTTCATGATGTCTGGAGTGCATGTATCATCCCTTTCATATAATTTGGAGTAGAAATATTTCACTCTTGTCAAAATTTCGCCTCTATTTCTTGTTACAGAACCATCTTCTTTTCTCAGTGCCATAATCTGTTTTCTTCCCTTAGTGAGATGTCCCTTTGCTATCTTTAGGCTTTGGTTGTTTTCAATTGCTTTCCTCACTAGTTCACAGTTGAATTTTCTTACGTCTTCAGTGATACTTTTTCGTACTGTCTTGCATAGCTCTATATATTCCACTTTGGAAGTCACATCTTCTTTAGTTGTCCTCATCTCTCTTCTTTTTGCATCAACATTTTCGTTTTTCCTGATAATTTATTTACATGCAACTTGTTCTTAGACCCAGCTAATTTTGTTGCTGTTTCCATAAGAGCTTTGGTTACTTTTCTGTTAACTTCAGAGATGTCCACTTCTTCCGATGTTAGGCCTTCTAAAGCAGAGAACCTGTTCTTCAGTTCCAACTTGAAGGTATTATGTGGTGTTTTTTAAGGTTGGTTATGTCAATAGATTTTGTTTGTCTTATGAGCTTGCCACGTTCAAGTTTAGTGTTGAGGTGCATCTTACATCTCACCAATCTATGGTCACTACCTGTGTTGAACTTGTTTAGCACACTGCAGTCTTCTATGACGAATTTTTTGTTACACATAATAAAATCAATTTCACTTGTCGTCCCATTTGGATGTCTCCATGTCCATTTCCTGTGTGGCTTTTTCTTGAAGAAGGAGTTCAAGATGAAAAACCCTTCTGCCTCTGCAAACTCAACGAGAGTATTTCCACGCTGGTTTCTGTTGCCGTGACCGAATTTACCTACTGAAGTTTCAATCTGTTGCCGTTGCCTTATTTTTGCATTGAAATCTCCCATAATTATTTTCAAGTGCTGCTTACCTTTATTATTTAGATGACAAATTTCCTCATAAAATTCTTCAATTTCTTCTTCAGGATGACTTGTGGTGGGTGCATAAGTTTGAATAATCTGAGCCTGGTATCTTCTCGATAGTTGGATAACGAGTCTTGCAGCTCTGTCAGAGGAACTTTCAACTTCTACCACTTTATCCTTCAGTTTCTTGTTTATTATAAATCCAACACCACTAGTTCTGCCAGTATCTGTCCCACGATAGTAGAAGAGATGTCCACTTTTCAGTTCGATGAGATCTTCTCCTTTTCTCCTTACCTCACTTAGCCCCACGATGTCCCACTTGATCCTTTGTAGTTCCTCTTCCAATTTAAGAAGCCTTGAATCAGAAGATAGGGAGCGTCCATTGTACGTTGCCAAGGTCAGCATCAGATGGCAGCCTAGTCCGTTCCTCCGGGGATTCTTAGCACCCTCTGCCTTCATGTCGCACTGGCCGCTGCCTTGGCCAGGTACATTCCAGCTGCCGGAGACTGAGGGCCAAGATTTAAGTTGTGGAGTCATTTTAGAGGGGTTTGGCCATAACTCACCACGCTGGCCAAGCGGTTGGTGAGTGTGGGATAGAATTTCCTCTAATCCCGATGGTATAGTTATACCGCTATTGGCGGTCGTCAGAACCCCTTTAGTATGAACAGGATGCACCACGAGAAGGCGGGGTTGACATTTGTCAAGGAGAGGCTGTGATGTTACGCATCACCTGACCTTACATCCCTATATATATATATATATATATATATATATTTACTTAAGAGCAGAGCCGAAAACATAAGAACACAGAGTTGTATGACGGAGCTTTAGTTAATATTTCAGCATGCATCCATAACTTTCCTGGCCCAACCCATGCTCTTCATCTATCACTAACAAACAGAAAGAAGATGACCATAGAAAACTCAAGTTGTAAGAGTGACATAATGAATCAGAAATAATGTTCAGCAATAACACATTGCCAAGTTACCTAGTTGCCTAAGAGAGAATTTAAACCTGAATAGCAATAGTAAAGTACTACAAATTCTTAAACATTGCAATAAAAAAGGGAAATATTAATTTTTTTCTAAAGCACAGATTCTTGAAAGAAAACTGGATTACAAAAACCCCCAACTCCACAACTTCTGACAACACAAAAACGAGAATAAAATAAAGACAATTATAAACTAAAGAAATGCTTTGTGTTGGTTATATGACAAAAAACAATTAGTTGCAATATGTACAAAGTATTTCAGAAGTGCTTTAAGTGCATAATTAAGTAGTTATTAAGATCTTTATGACATTAAAAACACATCGTTGACTGCAAGAACAAAAAAAAAAACCGGCCAGCTGCTTAGCCTAAGTGCCCTAAAAAACGCGCAAAGTTACCAAGAAAAGAGAGAGTTAAAATCCGCAAAAAAGTTAATAGACTTGCTAGTGCCTAAATGCTTAAAGCAAAAATTAGAAAAAATGTTCACAAAGTTCAAACATTGAACTTGGAAAACCCAAAACCTAAAGACAATGAAGAGAGCTTACCTCTTATGCTACTTAACTTCTTTAACTCTTGAAGAAAACATGGCCGACCTTTTATCCCAAACTTTCATTCACCCCTGCCACTCCCTAGTCGCTGGGGGGCAGTGTGGGTGGGGCAAGACAATAATTTTTTTCAGTTTCCTCCACTCACTGAAAAAACCTACTCGCGGAGATTTTAACTAGAGAAAAATATAATTAAGATTGTGGACCTGTTTGATCAGAAAGAGCAGAATTAACTCTCCAGAATACATGAGAAATATTATGAAATACACAAGTAGTGTATTTAATAGCCTTTGCATGTATTTAATCACCTTGGTGAGCTTCTATAGACTATTCAGAATCCTATTAATTTTAATGTTAGTTTTACTATTTTTAGTATAGCTCTTCTAGTGAGTGAATAACTAGTTTTCTTTTATATTTATTTTTATTTTCTTTTATAAACAGACTTTTAATTTTTTTTTGTGATTTTGTCTGTATTATTTAATTTTTATTTTTAATAGGACCTTCTTATCCATAGCACTAAGGTTCCTTTTTGTAGTTAATATGCATCCTCTAGACCAACTTCCAAAAAAGGCTTTCATTGGTCAGAATCATATTATTAACTGTGTAGAAAATTAAAGCAGATCTGCCAACCTTACTCTATTATTCAGAATAATTTTTCTTAAAGTTCTTTTGATGAAAGAAGTAGGAATTTTGTTCTCTAGAAAACTTTCTAATAGTATATTAATGTGGTAATTGAAGTCCAAATTGTTGCTGCAAATTCTTGAAATTCTAAGCACCTGAGAAATTAGTACATTCTCATTTACTTTGGTTGATATGTTATTATTCCAGTGTATATATTTAATTACTTTGAAAGGAAAATTAACTCTTTTATCAAAGAGGCTAATGGATGGGTTACCTCTGTTAAGTTTAATGCTTAAGTCTAGGAACTTTAGTTCCTGATTAGAGTGGTTGGTTTTACATAAGTTAAGAGAGCTAGGATAGATATTATCAAAATCACTCTCTATAACTTCTGAATTATTTATACACAGCAGATCGTCAATATATCTAAAGGTGTAAAGGTAGATATCGGAGCTAGCGGAGTGATTTTTAATGAATTTATATTCCTTAAAGAACAGGAATAGATTTGAAATACTTGTGGATGTTGACGTCCCCATAGGGATACCGTTTACTTGCTTATAGAGAGTATTATAATATAAGATATGGTTATTTTTATGCAGCAATTGAGATAAGAGTTCCAGGCTCCTACATTAACAAATTGGTTAAGTTTAAATTCTGCATACAGCTCTTTAAATGTAGTGATTATATCTGATAGAGGCAGATTAGTATATAGGTTCTCAAAATCATAACTATTAATATATAAGGAATTTACTTCGAGTATAGTGGAAATTACTTCTGCATTATTATTAATTATCCAAAAATCTCTGTTGTTCAAATTAGTACAGTTACTAATGTGTTTCAAGACCTTCTTCAAGATGTCTTCAAAAGCTAGATCAATTTTCTTTTTATGACTCCTAACTCCACTAGCTATGAATCTGAACTTCACTGGATCTTTATGAAACTTAACAGTTGCAAAGAAAGGGAAATTCAGGCTCATATCTTCTCATTTGTGTATTTTTAAATTTCTTGAAGATTGCCTTAAAACGATTTTCTAACTGCTTGGTAGAATAACTTACAGGCTCGTAGGTTACTCTATTATTGAGTTCCATAGTTAACAATTCAAAATAGAATTTCTTACAGATAATTGCAAAATTATTGCTAGCTTTATCCGTAGTGGTGAAAATAAATAGGTCTTGTAGTTTGGAGAGTGACCTTTTAGCATCTCCAGAGAAAAATAGATTTCTATCAAAACAAAAATCAAGACCTGCCAACTCATTAGTGAAGCTATTGATTACATTATATTTCCATTCTGGGAAGGCCTCAATAGGCTGATTGTAGGTTAAACTGGTTTTTATAATGTACCTATTAACATCTTGAGTGAAGCTCTCAAGAATCCTCTCTTTGGAGATTTGGAAGGAAGGTCTAAATTTAGAACCATACTCTAATAAATTCCTAAGCGTGTCTTTTTCAACAAAACTCAAGTTACCAGTTATAATATGCTTGTAATTCTTATCATAGTGAACTGTGTCTTTATGTTCATCACAAGAACATGTAGTAACTACAGGTATGGAACTCGAAGGATTAAGTTTGTAGTTTTTAACTATTGACCCTAAGGTCTTAACATATTTAAAACTTACAATAGACTGGTGCCTGTGGATGGGAAAAAAATCCACAGGCACCAGTCTGTAGTTACTACATGTTCTTGTGATGAACATAAAGACACAGTTCACTATGATAAGAATTACAAGCATATTATAACTGGTAACTTGAGTTTTGTTGAAAATGACAAGCTTAGGAATTTATTAGAGTATGGTTCTAAATTTAGACCTTCCTTCCAAATCTCCAAAGAGAGGATTCTTGAGAGCTTCACTCAAGATGTTAATAGGTACATTATAAAAACCAGTTTAACCTTCCATCAGCCTATTGAGGCCTTCGCAGAATGGAAATATAATGTAATCAATAGCTTCACTAATGAGTTGGCAGGTCTTGATTTTTGTTTTGATAGAAATCTATTTTTCTCTGGAGATGCTAAAGGGTCACTCTCCAAGCTACAAGACCTATTTATTTTTACCACTACGGATAAAGCTAGCAATATTTTTGCAATTATCTGTAAGAAATTCTATTTTGAATTGTTAACTATGGAACTCAATAATAGAGTAACCTACGAGCCCGTAAGCTATTCTACCAAGCAGTTAGAAAATCGTTTTAAGGCATTCTTCAAGAAACTTAAAATTCCACAAATGAGAAGACATGAGCCTGAATTTCCCTTTCTTTTTGCAACTGTTAAGTTTCATAAAGATCCAGTGAAGTTCAGATTCATAGCTAGTGGTGTTAGGAGTCATAAAAAGAAAATTGATCTAGCTTTTGAAGACATCTTGAAGAAGGTCTTGAAACACATTAGTAACTGTACTAATTTGAACAACAGAGATTTTTGGATAATTAATAATAATGCAGAAGTAATTTCCACTATACTCGAAGTAAATCCCTTATATATTAATAGTTATGATTTTGAGAACCTATATACTAATCTGCCTCTATCAGATATAATCACTACCTTTAAAGAGCTGTATGCAGAATTTAAACTTAACCAATTTGTTAATGTAGGAGCCTGGAACTCTTATCTCAATTGCTGCATAAAAAATAACCATATCTTATATTATAATACTCTCTATAAGCAAGTAAACGGTATCCCTATGGGAACGTCAACATCCACAAGTATTTCAAATCTATTCCTGTTCTTTAAGGAACATAAATTCATTAAAAATCACTCCGCTAGCTCCGATAACTACGTTTACACCTTTAGATATATTGACGATCTGCTGTGTATAAATAATTCAGAAGTTATAGAGAGTGATTTTGATAATATCTATCCTAGCTCTCTTAACTTATGTAAAACCAACCACTGTAATCAGGAACTAGAGTTCCTCGACTTAAGCATTAAACTTAACAGAGGCCTCTTTGATAAAAGAGTTAATTTTCCTTTCAAAGTAATTAAATATATACACTGGAATAATAACATATCAACCAAAGTAACTGAGAATGTACTAATTTCTCAGGTGCTTAGAATTTCAAGAATTTGCAGCAACAATTTGGACTTCAATTACCACATTAATATACTATTAGAAAGTTTTCTAGAGAACAAAATTCCTACTTCTTTCATCAAAAGAACTTTAAGAAAAATTATTCTTAATAATAGAGTAAGGTTGGCAGATCTGCTTTAATTTTCTACACAGTTAAAAATATGATTCTGACCAATGAAAGCCTTTTTTGGAAGTTGGTCTAGAGGATGCATATTAACTACAAAAAGGAACTTTAGTGCTATGGATAAGAAGGTCCTATTAAAAATAAAAAATTAAATAATATAGACAAAATCACAAAAAAAACCTTAAAAGTCTGTTTATAAAAGAAAATAAAAATAAATATAAAAGAAAACTAGTTATTCACTCACTAGAATAGCTATACTAAAACTAACATTAGAATTAATAGGATTCTGAATAGTCTATAGAAGCTCACCAAGGTGATTAAATACATGCAAAGGCTATTAAATACACTACTTGTGCATTTCATAATATTTCTCATGTATTCTGGAGAGTTAATTCTGCTCTTTCTGATCAAACAGGTCCACAACCTTATTTATATTTTTCTCTAGTTAAAATCTCCGCGAGTAGGATTTTTTTCAGTGTGTGGAGGCCTTCAGCCCCACCCACACTGTCTCCCAGTGACTAGGGAGTGGCAGGGGTGAATGAAAGTTTGGGATAAAAGGTCGGCCATGTTTTCTTCAAGAGTGGAAGAAGTTAAGTTGCATAAGAGGTAAGCTCTCTTCATTGTCTTTAGGTTTTGGGTTTTCCAAGTTCAATGTTTGAACTTTGTGAACATTTTTTCTAATTTTTGCTTTAAGATTTAGGCACTAGCAAGTCTATTAACTTTTTTGCGGATTTTAACTCTCTCTTTTCTTGGTAACTTTGCGCGTTTTTAGGGCACTTAGGCTAAGCAGCTGGCCGTTTTTTTTTTGTTTTTTTTTTTTGTTCTTGTAGTCAATGATGTGTTTTCAATGTCATAAAGATCTTAATAACTACTTAATTATGCACTTAAATCACTTCTGAAATACTTTGTACATATTGCAACTAATTGTTTTTTGTCATATAACCTACACAAAGCATTTCTTTAGTTTATTATTGTCTTTATTTTATTCTCGTTTTTGTGTTGTCAGAAGTTGTGGAGTAGGGGGTTTTTGTAATCCAGTTTTCTTTCAAGAATCTGTGCTTTAGAAAAAATTAATATTTCCCTTTTTTATTGCAATGTTTAAGAATTTGTAATACTTTACTATTGCTACTCAGGTTTAAATTCTCTCTTAGGCGACTAGGTAACTTGGCAATGTGTTATTGCTGAACATTATTTCTGATTCATTATGTCACTCTTACAACTTGAGTTTTCTATGGTCATCTTCTTTCTGTTTGTAAGTGATAGATGAAGAGCATGGGTTGGGCCAGGAAAGTTATGGATGCATGCTGAAATATTAACTAAAGCTTCGTCATACAACTCTGTGGGGGTTATGACATATATATATTTTGTAAAAGATTTTTTGGTGGGCTTATTACTTGCATCCATGACTTTGCAGAAACCCATTTCCAAATAGGTCTTTGTGGAAGTGAGAAAATGCAGAGTTTTGCTGGTCCTTGATAAAGCAAAGGCTCGGTATTCTCGACACTTTCTACATTCTGTTTATCTATTATTTTTTTCTCATTTTACTCACACCGGCCAATATATAACCTTTTACTATGTTGTACTTGGTATGAGTCAAAAAATTTTTTTGCTTCGGTCTCTTCTTGATAGAATATATATATATATATATATATATATATATATATATATATATATATATATATATATATTCTATTAAGAAGCGACTGAAGCAAAAACATTTTTTGACTCATACCAAGTACAACATAGAAAAGGTTATGTGTTGACCGGTGAGAGTAAAATGAGAAAAAATAGAACAACTGAATGTAGAAAGTGTCGAGAATACTGAGCCTTGGCTTTATCAAGGATTAGCAAAACTCTGCATTTTCTCACTTCTACAAAGACCTTTTTAGAAATGGGATTCTGCAAAATCATAGATGCAAGTAGTAAGCCCACCAAAAAAATTTAAAAATATATATATATGTCATAACCTCCGCAGAGTTGTATGACCAAGCTTTATTTAACAATTTAGCTTACATCCATAACTCTCCTGGCCCGACCCATGCTCTTCATCTGTTACTATTAAACTCTCTATAAGCAAGCAAAACGGTAACAGATGGAGAGCATGGGTCGGGCCAGGAGAGTTATGGATGCAAGCTAAATTGTTAACTAAAGCTTGATCATACAACTCTGCGGAGTTTATGACATATATATATATATTTTTAAAATTTTTTTTGGTGGGCTTATTACTTGCATCTATGACTTTGCAGAAACCCATTTCCAAATAGGTCTTTGTGGAAGTAAGAAAATGCAGAGTTTTTGCTGGTCCTTGATAAAGCCAAGGCTCAGTATTCTCGACACTTTCTACATTGAGTTCTTCAATTTTTTGTCTCTTTTTACTCACACCGGTCAATACATAACCTTTTCTATGTTGTACTTGGTATGAGTCAAAAAAAATTTTTGCTTCAGTCGCTTCTTAATAGAATGTGAATTCTGAATTTTCATAACTGCTGCGTTGCGCGTTTTGATCTTCAGGTTATTTTGCAACTTTCGTTTTAAATTTTACAGTTTATCTTATGTTTGATGAAGAGCATGGGTCGGGCCAGGAGAGTTATGGATGCAAGCTAAATTGTTAACTAAAGCTTGGTCATACAACTCTGTGGAGGTTATGACATATTATATATATATATATATATATGACCGCCAATAGCGGTATAACTATACCATCGGGATTAGAGGAAATGCTATCCCACACTCACCAACCCGCTTGGCCAGCGTGGTGAGTTATGGCCAAAACCCCTCCAAAATGACTCCACAACTTAAATCTTGGCCCTCAGTCTCCGGCAGCTGGAATGTACCTGGCCAAGGCAGCGGCCAGTGCGACATGAAGGCAGAGGGTGCTAAGAATCCCCGGAGGACCGGACTAGGCTGCCATCTGATGCTGACCTTGGCTACGTACAACGGACGCTCCCTATCTTCTGATTCAAGGCTTCTTGAATTGGAAGAGGAACTACAAAGGATCAAGTGGGACATCGTCGGGCTAAGTGAGGTAAGGAGAAAAGGAGAAGATCTCATTGAACTGAAAAGTGGACATCTCTTCTACTATCGTGGGACAGATACCGGCAGAACTAGTGGTGTTGGATTTATAATAAACAAGAAACTGAAGGATAAAGTTGTAGAAGTTGAAAGTTCCTCTGACAGAGCTGCACGACTCGTTATCCAACTCTCGAGAAGATACCAGGCTCAGATTATTCAAACTTATGCACCCACCACAAGTCATGCTGAAGAAGAAATTGAAGAATTTTATGAGGAAATTCGTGATCTAAATAATAAAGGTAAGCAGCACTTGAAGATAATTATGGGAGATTTCAATGCAAAAATAGGGCAACGGCAACAGAATGAAACTTCAGTAGGTAAATTCGGTCACGGCAACAGAAACCAGCGTGGAAATACTCTCGTAGAGTTTGCAGAGGCAGAAGGGTTTTTCATCTTGAACTCCTTTTTCAAGAAAAAGCCACACAGGAAATGGACATGGAGACATCCAAATGGGACGACAAGTGAAATTGATTTTATTATGTGTAACAAAAAATTCGTCATAGAAGACTGCAGTGTGCTAAACAAGTTCAACACAGGCAGTGACCATAGATTGGTGAGATGTAAGATGCACCTCAACACTAAACTCGAACGTAGCAAGCTCATAAGACAAACAAAATGTATTGACATAACCAACCTTAAAAAAACACCATAATACCTTCAAATTGGAATTGAAGAACATATTCTCTGCTTTAGAAGGCCTAACATCGGAAGAAGTGGATATTTCTGAAGTTAACAGAAAAGTAACCAAAGCTCTTATGGAAACAGCAACAAAATTAGCTGGGTCTAAGAACAAATTGCATGTGAACAAATTATCAGGAAAAACCAAAATGTTGATGCAAAAAAGA
Organism: Macrothele yani; assembly: GCA_039090855.1. Lineage (NCBI taxonomy): Eukaryota > Metazoa > Arthropoda > Arachnida > Araneae > Macrothelidae > Macrothele > Macrothele yani. Next base: position 71,540,071 of record CM076996.1, on the reverse strand, counting down.
AGAGTGATGAGGACAGCTAAAGAAGATGTGACTTCCAAAGTGGAATATATAGAGCTATGCAAGACAGTACGAAAAAGTATCACTGAAGACGTAAGGAAGTTCAACTGTGAACTAGTAAGGAAAGCAATTGGAAACAAATAAAGCCTAAAGATAGCAAAGGGACATCTCAGTAAGGGGAAAAACAGATTATGGCACTGAGAAAAGAAGATGGTTCTGTAACAAGAAATAGAGGCGAAATTTTGACAAGAGTGAAATATTTCTACTCCAAATTATATGAAAGGGATGATACATGTACTACAGACATCATGAAAGGTACCAGTACCAGAGTAATTCCAGTCCTTCCAGCAGAAGTTGCACATGCAATCAAGAACATGAAGCGGGGAAAAGCTCCAGGAGAAGATGGAATTACTGTAGACATCATACAAGAAGCAAGTGGAGAAATCGAAACAGTACTCGCCCAAATTTTCACTCGATGCCTTAATGAAGGGAAAATTCCTGAGGATTGGAACAACGCTACAATGATCCTGCTACATAAAAAAGGTGACATTGAGGATCTCAGGAACTACAGACCTATCAGCCTCCTATCAGTGGTTTATAAAATCTTCACTAAAGTTCTTTCACACCGCTTGAAGGTGACACTGGACATGGCTCAACCGAGAGAACAAGCTGGATTCAGGAGTGGCTACAGCACAATAGATCATATCCACGTACTGAGAGAACTAATTGAAAGAGCGAGGGAATATGAGCTTCCATTGTGCATGGCTTTTATCGATTATGAAAAAGCCTTTGATTCGGTGAAACCATCAGCAGTTGCAATGGCTCTGAAATCCTGCGGTATTGAAGATGCATACATTAATATTATTAATAACATCTATGAAAATGCAAGTGCAAAGATTTGGCTGTTTGAAAATACAACACACACATAAAAATTGGAAAAGGAGTGAGACAAGGTGACACCATATCTCCAAAGCTCTTTAATGCCACGTTGGAAAATGTCTTTCAATCACTGAACTGGGAAAACAAAGGGATACAGATTAATGGAGATTATCTAACCCACCTTCGTTTTGCTGATGACATAGTCATTTTTGCAACTACCCCATCAGAGCTACAGAGTATGATCCAGGAACTTGCTGACAAGAGTAAAGAAGTGGGATTAAAAATGAACTTTCAGAAGACAAAAGTGATGTACAATGCTTTTACAAGAAATGAAGATTTATCGATTGATGGAGAAAAGCTGGAGATAACAGACATGTACGTTTATCTTGGTCAGCAGATATCAAGTGAGGGTCACATTGGTGAAGAAATTAATCGGCGTACAAAACTTGCCTGGAGAGGTTTTGGAAGAAACAGCAAAATTTTCAAGAGCAATATGCCATTATGTCTTAACAGAAAAGTGTTTGATCAATGCATCCTTCCAGTGCTTACGTATGGTGCAGAGACGTGGACCTTAACTAAAAGAGACATACAAAGGCTGCAGACAACTCAAAGAAGCATGGAGAGGTGCATACTTGGTGTAACCAGGAGAGATAAGAAGAGGAACTCGTGGATCCGAAAAATGACAAGAGTGGAAGACATCATGATCAGAGTTAAATCCCTGAAATGGCAATGGGCTGGACATACTGCCAGAAGAACAGACCATCGATGGACAGCCGACATTTTAGATTGGATTCCAAGGGACAGGAAAAGACCCAGAAGAAGACCACATGGAAGATGGATGGATGAAATTCGAAAGTATGCGGGAGTGACATGGAGGAGACTGGCACAAGACAGACCGTTGTGGAGGAAACTTGGGGAGACCTTCGTCCAGCAGTGGATTGATAATGGTTGACAATGATGATGATGATGATGATATATATATACATATATATATATATATATATATATATATATATATATATATATATATATATGTTTTTCTATATATATGTTTTTATATATGTGTTTTTCTATATATATGTTTTTCTATATATATGTTTTTCTATATATATGTTTTTCTATATATATGTTTTTATATATATATGTTTTTATATATATATGTTTTTCTGGGTCTAAGAACAAGTTGCATTAGCTGGGTCTAAGAACAAGTTGCATGTAAATAAATTATCAGGAAAAACGAAAATGTTGATGCAAAAAAGAAGAGAGATGAGGACAACTAAAGAAGATGTGACTTCCAAAGTGGAATATATAGAGCTATGCAAGACAGTACGAAAAAGTATCACTCAAGACGTAAGAAAATTCAACTGTGAACTAGTAAGGAAAGCAATTGAAAACAACCAAAGCCTGAAGATAGCAAAGGGACATCTCAGTAATAGAAGAAAACAGATTATGGCACTGAGAAAAGAAGATGGTTCTGTAACAAGAAATAGAGGCGAAATTTTGACAAGAGTGAAAGATTTCTACTCCAAATTATATGAAAGGGATGATACATACACTCCAGACATCATGAAAGATACCAGTGCCAGAGTTCCTCCAGTCCTTCCAGCAGAAGTTGCACATGCAATCAAGAACATGAAGCGGGGAAAAGCTCCAGGAGAAGATGGAATTACTGTAGACATCATACAAGAAGCAAGTGGAGAAATCGAAACAGTACTCGCCCAAATTTTCACTCGATGCCTTAATGAAGGAAAGATTCCTGAGGATTGGAACACCGCTACAATGATCCTGCTACATAAGAAAGGTGACATTGAGGATCTCGGAAACTACAGACCTATCAGCCTCCTATCAGTAGTTTATAAAATCTTCACTAAAGTTCTTTCACACCGTTTGAAGGTAACACTGGACATGGCTCAACCGAGAGAACAAGCTGGATTCAGGAGTGGCTACAGCACAATAGATCATATCCATGTGCTGAGAGAACTAATTGAAAGAGCGAGGGAATATGAACTTCCATTGTGCATGGCTTTTATCGATTATGAAAAAGCCTTTGATTCGGTGAAACCATCAGCAGTTACAATGGCTCTGAAAACCTGCGGTATTGAAGATGCATACATTAATATTATTAATAACATCTATGAAAATGCAAGTGCAAAGATTAGGCTGTTTGAAAATACAACACACATAAAAATTGGAAAGGCAGTGAGACAAGGTGACATAATATCTCCGAAGCTCTTTAATGCCACATTGGAGGGTGTTTTTCAGTCACTGAGCTTTGAAAACAAGGGGATAAAGATTAATGGAGATTATCTAACTCACCTTCGCTTTGCTGATGACGTAGTCATTTTTGCAACTAGCCCATCAGAGCTGCAGAGTATGATCCAGGAACTTGATGACAAGAGTAAAGAAGTGGGATTAAAAATGAACTTTCAGAAGACAAAAGTGATGTTCAATGCTTTTACAAGAAATGAAGATTTATCGATTGATGGAGAAAAGCTGGAGATAACAGACACGTACGTTTATCTTGGACAGCAGATATCAAGTGAGGGTCACATTGATGAAGAAATTAATCGGCGTACAAAATTTGCCTGGAGAGGTTTTGGAAGAAACAGCATAATTTTCAAGAGCAATATGCCATTATGTCTTAAAAGAAAAGTGTTTGATCAATGCATCCTTCCAGTGCTTACGTATGGTGCAGAGACGTGGACCTTAACTAAAAGAGACATACAAAGGCTGCAGACAACTCAAAGAAGCATGGAGAGGTGCATACGTGGTGTAACCAGGAGAGATAAGAAGAGGAACTCGTGGATCCAAAAAATGACAAGAGTGGAAGACATCATGATCAGAGTTAAATCCCTGAAATGGCAATGGGCTGGACATACTGCCAGAAGGACAGATCATCGATGGACAGCCGAAATTTTAGATTGGATTCCAAGGGACAGGAAAAGACCCAGAAGAAGACCACATGGGAGATGGGTGGATGAAATTCGAAAGTATGCAGGGGTGACATGGAGGAGACTGGCACAAGACAGACCGTTGTGGAGGAAACTTGGGAGACCTTCGTCCAGCAGTGGATTGATAATGGTTGACAATGATGATGATGATGATGATATATGATTTTCATCTTGAACTCCTTTTTCAAGAAAAAGCCACACAGGAAATGGACATGAAGACATCCAAATGGGACGAGAAATGAAATTTATTTTATTTTGTGTAACAAAAATTCCGTCATAGAAGACTGCAGTGTGCTAAACAAGTTCAACACAGGTAGTGACCATAGATTGGTGAGATGAAAGATGCACCTCAACACTAAACTCGAACGTGGCAAGCTCATAAGACAAACAAAATGTATTGACATAACCAACCATAAAAAACACCATAATACCTTCAAGTTGGAACTGAAGAACAGATCCTCTGCTTTAGAAGGCCTAACATCGGAAGAAGCGGATATTTCTGAAGTTAACTGAAAAGTAACCAAAGCTCTTATGGAAACAGCAACAAAATCAGCTGGGTCTAAGAACAAGTTGCATGTGAACAAATTATCAGGAAAGACCAAAATGCTGATGCAAAAAAGAAGAGAGATGAGGACAACTAAAGAAGATGTGATTTCCAAAGTGGAATATACAGAGCTATGCAGGACAGTACGAAAAATTATCACTGAAGACGTAAGGAAATTCAACTGTGAACTAGTGAGGAAAGCAATTGAAAACAACCAAAGCCTAAAGATAGCAAAGGGACATCTCAGTAAGGGAAGAAAACAGATTATGGCATTGAGAAAAGAAGATGGTTCTGTAACAAGGAATAGAGGCGAAAGTTTGACAAGAGTGAAAGATTTCTACTCCAAATTATATGAAAGGGATGATACATGTACTCCAGACATCATGAAAGAAACCAGTACCAGATTTCTTTCAGTCCTCCCAGCAGAAGTTGCACATGCAATCAGGAACATAAAGCGGGGAAAAGCTCCAGGAGAAGATGGAATTACTGTAGACATCATACAAGAAGCAAGTGGAGAAATCGAAACAGTACTCGTCCAAATTTTCACTCAATGCCTTAATGAAAGGAAGATTCCAGAGTATTGGAACAACGCAACAATGATCCTGCTTCGTAAAAAAGGTCACATTGAGGATCTCAGAAACTACAGACCTATCAGCCTCCTATCAGTGGTTCATAAAATCTTCACTAAAGTTCTTTCACACCGCTTGAAGGTAACACTGGACATGGCTCAACCGTGAGAAAAAGCTGGATTCAGGAGTGGCTACAGAACAATAGATCATATCCACGTACTGAGAGAACTAACTAAAAGAGTGAGGGAATAGGAACTTCCATTGTGCATGGTTTTTATCGATTATGAAAAAGCCTTTGATTCAGTGAAACCATCAGCAGTTACAATGGCTCTGAAATCCTGCGGTATTGAAGATGCATACATTAATATTATTAATAACATCTGTGAAAATGCAAGTGCAAAGATTAGGCTGTTTGAAAATACAACACACATAAAAATTGGAAAGGGAGTGAGACAAGGTGACACCATATATCCGAAGCTCTTTAATGCCGCATTAGAAAATGTCTCTCAATCACTGAACTGGGAAAACAAAGAGATAAAGATTAATGGAGATTTTCTAACCCACCTTCGTCTTGGTGTTGACGTATTCATTTTTGCAACTACCCCATCAGAGCTGCACAGTATGATCCAGGAACTGGCTGACAAGAGTAAAGAAGTGGGATTGAAAATGAACTTTCAGAAGACAAAAGTGATGTTCAATGTTTTTACAAGAAATAAAGATTTATCGATTGATGGATAAAAGCTGGAGATAACAGACACGTCCGTTTATCTTGGACAGCAGATATCAAGTGAGGGTCTCATTGATGAAGAAATTAATCGGCGTATTAAACTTGCCTGGACAGCTTTTGGAAGAAACAGCATAATTTTGTCCTTCCAGTGATTACGTATGGTGCTAAAAGAGACATACAAAGGCTGCAGACCACTCAAAAAAGCATGGAGAGGTGCATGCTTGGAGTAACCACGACAGATAAGAAGAGGAACTCGTTGATCCGAAAAATGGCAAAGAGTGGAAGACATCATGATCAGAGTTAAATCCCTGAAATGGCAATGGGCTGGACATACTGCCAGAAGGACAGACCATCGATGGACAGCCGAAATTTTAGATTGGATTCCAAGGGACAGGAAAAGACCCAGAAGAAGTCCACATGGGAGATGGGTGGATGAAATTCGAAAGTATGTGAGAGTGACATGGAGGAGACTGGCATAAGACAGACCGTTGTGGAGGAAACTTGGGGAGACCTTCGTCCAGCAGTGGATTGATAATGGCTGACAATGATGCTGAGGATGATATATGTATATACATGGACTCCACCTTTTGCCTTTAATACTGCGTCAATTCTTCGTGGCATGGACTCCACGAGATGTTGATAGGTGGTTTGTGGGATCTGAGACCATGCTTGATGAAAAGCACTTTCCAGTAGTATGAGATTGCAGGGTTGTGGATCCAGCAGTTTTATAGCTCGTTGAACTTCATCCCTCAAATTCTCAATGGGGTTGAGATCTGGAGATTGTGGGGGCCACTTAAGCAAAGCAAACTCACCGGCATGTTCTTGAAACCAATCCTGTACAATACGAGCATTATGGCAGGACGCATTATCTTGTTGAAAGTAGCCATCGCCATTGGGATAAACCATCCACATGACAGGATGCACTTGGTCCGCAAAGATGTTTAGATTTGATGTGCCAGTCAAACGTTGATCAACACGAATTGAAGGGCCCAAAGCATACCAGGAAAACATTCCATAAATCATAACGTTGCCTCCACCAGCTTGAAGGGTTGTAGCAATGCATTTGAGATCCATGCTTTCGTGCTGTTTCCGCCAAATTCTCACTCGGCCATCGGCATGTGCAACTGAAACGTGATTCATCGGACCACATAATATGTTTCCAATTATCGACTGTCCAATCCTTGTGCTCCTGTGTGAATTGGAGACGTTTTCTCTTGTTAATTGCAGACAGCATAGGTGTTCGAACAGGCCTTCGGTTGCCATATCCCATCCGATGCAGTGTACTGCGAACAGTGCGTGCAGAGATCATTTCAGGGGATCCTTGATTAAGATGGTCTGTAATTTGCTGCACTGTTGCCCTTCTGTTGTCTGTTACCAGTCTGGACACTACCCGTTCCGCTCGAGCAGTTACTAGTCGAAGACTAGCACACGTTGAACGTAGAGACCCAGTTTTTTGGTTGACAGTCCAGTCTTTAAACAGTTTAACAACAGCTGCTCTGAAACATTTCACGAATGCGCGGTTTCGGTGATACTCGCTCCATGGCTCCGAGCTCCTACAATCATTCCACGTTGAAAGTCCGTCAAATCGCATTGTTTACCCATCTCGTCACCAAAAATCACTTCTACTGTCGCAAGCACTAAGCTGTCCCTTTTTATACTAGCCTCGCCTTCTGGCGGCAACAGCGTGCAGCAATAGCTCATTTGTTTAAAACTGTAAGGTGGTCATAATAAAGTGGCCACTCAGTGTATGTATATATACATATATATATATATATATATCATCATCATCATCCTCATTGTCAACCATTATCAATCCACTGCTGGACGAAGGTCTCCCCAAGTTTCCTCCACAACGGTCTGTTTGTGCCAGTCTCCTCCATGTCACTCCCGTATACTTTCGAATTTCATCCACCCATCTCTCATGAGGTCTTCTTCTGGGTCTTTTCCTGTCCCTTGGAATCCAATCTAAAATTTCGGCTGTCCATCGATGGTCTGTCCTTCTGGAAGTATGTCCAGCCCATTGCCATTTCAGGGATTTAACTCTGATCATGATGTCTTCCACTCTTGTCATTTTTCAGATCCACGAGTTCCTCTTCTTATCTCTCCTGGTTACACCAAGTATGCACCTCTCCATGCTTCTTTGAGTTGTCTGCAGCCTTTGTATGTCTCTTTTAGTTAAGGTCCACGTCTCTGCACCATAGGTAAGCACTGGAAGGATGTATTGATCAAACACTTTTCTTTTAAGACATAATGGCATATTGCTTTAGAAAATTATGCTGTTTCTTCCCAAAAGCTCTCCAGGCAAGTTTTGTACGCCGATTAATTTCTTCACCAATGTGACACTCACTTGATATCTGCGGTCCAAGATAAACGTACGTGTCTGTTATCTCCAGCTTTTATCCATCAATCGATAAATCTCCTTTTCTTGTAAAAGCATTGAACATCACTTTTGTCTTATGAAAGTTCATTTTTAATCCAACTTCTTTACTCTTGTCCGCAAGTTCCTGGGTCATACTCAGCAGCTCTGATGGAGTAGTTGCAAAAATGACTACGTCATCAGCAAAACGAAGGTGGGTTGATAATCTCCATTAATCTTTATCCCTTTGTTTTCCTAGTTCAGTGGGTGAAAGACATTTTCCAATATGGCATTAAACAGCTTTGGAGATTTGGTGTCACCTTATCTCACACACTTTCCAATTTTTATGTGTGTTGTATTTTCAAACGGCCGAATCTTTGCACTTGCATTTACTTAGATGTTATTAATAATATTAATGTATGCATCTTCAATACCGCAGGATTTCAGAGCCATTGTAACTGCTGATGGTTTCGCCGAATCAAAGGCTTTTTCATAATCAATAAAGGCCATGCACAATGGAAGTTCATATTCCCTCGCTCTTTCAATTAGTTCTCTCAGTACGTGGACATGATCTATTGTGCTGTAGCCACTCCTGAATCCAGCTTGTTTTCTTGGTTGAGCCATGTCCAGTGTTACCTTCAAGCTGTGTGAAAGAACTTTAGTGAAGATTTTATAAACCACTGATAGGAGGCTGATAGGTCTGTAGTTTCTGAGATCCTCAATATCACCATTTTTATGTAGCAGGGTCATCGTAGCGTTGTTCCAATCCTCAGGAATCTTCCCTTCATTAAGGCATCGAGTGAAATTTTGGGCGAGTACTGTTTCGATTTCTCCACTTGCTTCTTGTATGATATCTACAGTAATTCCATCTTCTACTGGAGCTTTTCGCCGCTTCATATTCTTGATTTCATGTGCAACCTCTGCTGGGAGGACTGGAAGAACCCTGGTACTGGTACCTTTCATGATGTCTGGAGTCCATGTATCATCCCTTTCATACAATTTGGAGAAGAACTCTTTCACTCTTGTCAAAATTTCGCCTTCATTTCTTGTTACAAAACCATCTTCTTTTTTCAGTGCCATAATCTGTTTTCTTCATTTACTGAGATACCTCTTTGCTATCTTTAGGCTTTGGTTGTTTTCAATTGCTTTCCTCACTAGTTCACAGTTGAATTTCCTGACGTCTTCAGTGATACTTTTTCCTACTGTCTTTCATAGCTCTATATATTCCACTTTGGAAGTCACATCTTCTTTAGTTGTCCTCATCTCTCTTCTTTTTTGCATTAACATTTTGGTTTTTCCTGATAATTTGTTCACATGCAACTTGTTCTTAGACCCAGCTAATTTTGTTGCTGTTTCCATAAGAGCTTTGGTTACTTTTCTGTTAACTTCAGAAATATCCGCTTCTTCCGATGTTAGGCCTTCTAAAGCAGAGAATCTGTTCTTCAGTTCCAACTTGAAGGTATTATGGTGTTTTGTAAGGTTGGTTATGTCAATACATTTTGTTTGTCTTATGAGCTTGCCACGTTCGAGTTTAGTGTGTAGGTGCATTTTCATCTCACCAATCTATGGTCACTACCTGTGTTGAACTTGTTTAACACACTGCAGTCTTCTATGACGAATTTTTTGTTACACATAATAAAATCAATTTCACTTGTCGTCCCATTTGGATGTCTCCATATCCATTTCCTGTGTGGCTTTTTCTTGAAAAAGGAGTTCAAGATGAAAAACCCTTCTGCCTCTGCAAACTCTACGAGAGTATTTCCACGCTGGCTTCTGTTGCCGTGACCTAATTCACCTACTGAAGTTTCATCCTGTTGCCGTTGCCCTATTTTTGCATTGAAATTTCCCATAATTATCTTTAAGTGCTGCTGACCTTTATTATTTAGATGACAAATTTTCTCATAAAATTCTTCAATTTCTTTTTCAGGATGACTTGTGGGGGTGCATAAGTTTGAATAATCTGAGCTCGGTATCTTCTCGAGAGTTGGATAACGAGTCGTGCAGCTTTGTCAGAGGAACTTTCAACTTCTACAACTTTATTCTTCAGTTTCTTGTTTATTATAAATCCAACACCACTAGTTCTGACAGTATCTGTCTCACGATAGTAGAAAAGATGTCTACTTTGCAGTTCAATGAGATCTTCTGCTTTTCTCCTTACCTCACTTAGCGCGACGATGTCCCACTTGATCCTTTGTAGTTCCTCTTCCAATTCAAGAAGGCTTGAATCAGAAGATAGGGAGCGTCCATTATATGTAGCCAAGGTCAGCATCTGATGGCAGCCTAGTCCGGTTCTCCTGGGATTCTTAGCACCCTCTGCCTTCATGTCGCACTGTCCGTTGCCTTGGCCGGGTACATTCTAACGGCCGGAGACTGAGGGCCAAGATTTAAGTTGTGGAGTCATTTTGGAGGGGTTTGGCCATAGCTCACGACGATGGCCATGCGGGTTGGTGAGTGTGGGATAGCATTTCCTCTAATCCCGATGGTATAGTTATACTGCTATTGGCAGTCGTCAGACACTGAAGAGCAGTTGAATTAGAGACTGCTGGCGTTATGCAAATGTGGCGCTGCGGGCGGCTCTGTAAACGGAAACTTCATGACGTATGCAGTGATACGACTATATAAGGAGTGATGCGACGGGAATCAGTAAGAATCGCCCGCAATATGGGTAAGACGAAGGATCTGAGCGCATTTGATTGTGGTCAAATTGTCGGGGCCCGACGAATGGGTCACTCCATCTCGGAAGTCGTGCAGGCACTGGGAGTTTCACGAGCCACTGTGTCACGGGTGCACCGTGAGTACATTGAATCCGGTAAAACCATCCCTGCAAGAGCTAACTGCCGTGGACAACAGCGTGTGGATGAGCGGGGTCATCGTCGGCTAGCTCGCATTGTAACAGCTGATAAACGGGCCACAGCGCAAGAAATCACTCGGCAATTTAACGCTGGTGCACAAAAACGTGTAAGCAGCCACACCATCAAAAACCATCTCCTCGCTTTGAGGTACAGAAGCCATCTTCCTACGAGGGTTCCTCTGCTGACCGCCTATCACAGGGTGTAAAGATTAGCATGGGCGCGGGAACATCGCCACTGAACCCTAGACCTGTGGGGAAAATGTTGCCTGGACTGATGAGTCGAAATTCACGTTGGTACATGCGAATGGAAGGATACGAATACGTCGCAAACTACACGAAGCGATGGATTTTTCTTGCCAGCAGGGTACTTTTCGAGCTGGTGAGGTGTGGCATTCTCGTCTGGGGACTGTTTACGTGGACTGAAATGGGATCCCTGGAACGTGTGACATCGTCCCTCACAGCAACGTTACCGGGATATCCTGGATGACCATTTGCTCCCGTTTGTGCATCTTCAACATCCCACTGGGGACCTCATCCTGCAACGAGAAAGTGCACCGTGCCATCGCTCCCGAATTGTATCCGAATGGTTGGATGAACACTCCACCGACGTGACCTCGCTTCCTTGACCAGCTACGCTACCTGACCTCAATCCCATCGAGCACATCTGTGATGCCATCGAGAGAGATGTTCGAGCGTCTGACCCTCTCCATCAAATTTTCGTGTACTGTGGGAGCTTATTCAGTGGTCGTGGATCCGTATGGCTTCCTAACGCTTCCGGTGTCTTGTTGAGATCATGCCGAGAAGAATCGCCGCCGTCATCAGGGCGAAAGGTGGTGCTACACGTTACTAGACAGGTATCTCTAATTCAATTGCTCTTCAGTGTATACATAACTTACAAAACAGAAACAACAACAACAAAACAAAAAAGTAAAAATAAACAAAAATTCCGAAGACAACTAGCATTGATAAAGAAACAAAAAATTGGATGCAGAAATCTTCACTAAGGTTCTTTCACATTGCTTGAAGGTAACACTAGACATGGCGTAACTAAGAGAACAAGCTGGATTCAGGAGTGGCTACAACACTATAGATCATATCCATGTACTGAGAGAACTAATTGAAAGAAAAAGAGAATATGAACTCCCATTATGCATGGCTTTTATTGACTATTAAAAGGCTTTCGATTCCGTGAAACCATCAGCAGTAACAATGTCTTTGAAATCCTGCGGTATTGAAGATGCATACATTAATATTATTAATAACATCTATGAAAATGCAAGTGCAAAGATTCGGCTGTTTGAAAATACAGCACAAATACGAATTTGAAAGGGAGTGAGACAAGGTGACACCATATCTCCCAAGCTCTTTAGCGCCACATTGCGAAATGTCTTACAATCATTGAACTGGGAAAACAAAGGGATAAAGATTAATGGAGATTACATAACTCACCTTCGTTTTCCTGATAACGTAGTCATCTTTGCAACTACTCCTTCAAAGCTGCAGAGTATGATCCAAGAGCTTGCTGACAAGAATAAAGAAGTGGGATTAAAAATGAACTTTCAGAAGACAAAAGTGATGTACAATGCTTTTACAATAAACGAAGATTTATTGATTGATGGAGAAAAGCTTGAGACAACCGATTCCTACATTTATCTTGGGCAGCAGATATCAAGTGAGGGTCACACTGATGAAACAATTAATCGGCGTGTAAAACTTGGAGGGAGAGCTTTTGGAAGAAACAGTACAATTTTTAAGTGCAGTATGCCAGTATGTCTCAAAAGAAAGGTGTTGAATCAATACATCCTTCCAGTGCTTACGTATGGAGCTGAGACTTGGATCTTAACTAAAAAAGACATACATAGACTGCAGACAACTCAAAGCAGCATGGAGAGATGTATGCTTGGTGTAACCAGGAAAGATAAGAAGAGGAACTTGTGGATAAGGAAAATGACAGGAGTGAACGACATCATGACCAGAGTGAAATCACTGAAATGGCAATGGGTTGGACATGTTGCCAGAAGAACGGAACACCGATGGACAACCGAAACTGGATTTATAGCGACAGGAAAAGACCCAGAAGAAGACCCCATGAGAGATAGAAAGATGAAATTCGAAAGTATGCTGGAGTGACGTGGAGGAGACAGGCCCAAGACAGACAATTGTGGAAGAAATTTTGGGTGACCTTCATCCAGCAGTGGATTGATAATGGTTGATGATGATGATACATATATACATATATACAACACTATATTGACACCGGACATCTAGAAGAGAAACACTACATAGTATTTATTGACATACATTAGTCCGGTGTCGGTCCACCTTTGGCCTAAATGCATGCACTGACCCTTCGATACATAGTTTCCCCAAGATTTTGGAACAGAGCGATAGGTATGCGCTTCCATTCAGTACATAATGCTGCCGCTAACTGTTGCTTAGTAGTAGGCCTTAGTTCCAAATTTCTTATGCAGCGCTCTAATTCATCCCATAGACGCTCTATGGGATTAAGATCAGGGCTATGCGCTGGCCATTCCACACACGATTGGGAATTATCGTCCAACCACGCCGTAACAGTCCTTGCTTTATGGCTCGGTGCATTATCCTGCAGGTACCAACCAGGCTCAGTTCCATAGTATTGCCACAGAGTTGGCAGAGCATGATTGTCCAGAATATCCGAGATAGACGTGCTGGTAAACAGCTTTGTCCACGACAAGCAATGGGTCGGGACCATACCACGACAAACCACCCCACACGAGTACACTGCCAGCTCTAAACTTGACCATATGAACAGTGCACTGTGATAAATAGCGTTCCCTCGGCTTCCGCCATCCTAAACACGGCCATCAGACTGATGGATCGTGTATCTGAATTTATCAGTCCATAGGACCTGTTTTTATTGATATACGGTCCACGATAAATGTTCTTTACACAATGCTAAACGACGAGTAGAATTCCGAGAGGAGATGAAAGACTTATGAGCAGCCGTACTGCCACGGTAACCCATGGAATGAAGTTCTCTGCGAGTGGTGCGTGTACATACTGTGGTTCCAACATTTTTACTCATATGTAAACTGAGGTCTTTTGCAGTACTCCGTCGATTAGATGTAACGACTTTCCTGAGGCTTCGACCTCCTCTATTATTGATTTTCTTTGGTCTGCTGGTACGTTTTGCTGCTTCAGGCACGCCATGTGCCTTCCACGTATTCAGTACATCCAACACAGTTGACTTGGGTATGTTTAAACGTCTCTCGGTTTCTGTTATGGACAACCCACGAATATAACACGCAACAATCTTTTCTTTCTCAAAGTCAGTTCTCTCCCGCCGCGACATTTTCACTCAACCTCGCATATGATCGCAGTCAGCTGCAGGCTTGTTTTTATAACGTTTTCAGCTGTACCGCGCATCTTAACATCGCAGCTTATCCGTTCATTTGCTTTTGAAGGGTTGTCCCGTGACGTTTGTCAATATAGTACGCGCGCACACACATACACACACACACACACACACATATGTACAGTGTATGCCTCAACTTCACCCGTGATAATTGTAGCATTGTCTTTCAAAACGTTCAAACGCCTCTCGGTTTCTGTGAATTTGCATATGTTACGGGCGAAGGCATACAGCATCGATGTACGGAAGGCAAATGAGTGTTCTGGCAACGCTTTATGCAAATGATCAAGAGCTTAAAACCAGCTGTTTCGGAGGGAGTCGCCAATTCATGTGCGGTGGTGAATTACAAGGATTGGAGAAAGCGAATTTGTTAATATGGCTTCTAGACGTCACTTACCAGTGAAGTTACGCGGCAGAGTGATAGGCCGACTCTAAGTAGGGCAACGGCAGGAGGACGTCGCAAGGTGGCTGAACGTTGATAATTCTATGGTCAGCAGGATGTAGCCGAAGTTCGAAGCCACAGGTGCAGCTTTCCAAAGGTACAGCGAAGGTAGGCCAAGGGCTACCACCTTCGCGGATGACAAGTATTTGCGACTTTAGGCACGGCGGAACAGGACGGCTACACCGACTTGTCTCAGATCTGTGCTGGCGGCAGCCACCGGACGGACAGTATCACCTCCGACGTTACTCAGATTTCATGCAGGAGGACTGTATGCTCAGCGATCTGCATTATGCGTGGCCCTCACCCCTTGTCACCGGAGGGAACGTTTCGATTGGGCACGAATGCAAGTGAACTGGGCTCAAAATCAGTGGAGGTCCGTTCTGTTCACCGATGAGTCGCGATACAGTTTACAGAGTTCTTCTCTCCGAGTTTACATCTAGGGAGAAACCGGTACTCGCTATCTTCCGTCTAGTATGTAGAAAAGGGACACCTATGGTGGTGGTAGTGTTGTGGTGTAGGCATGCATATCGTTAGGCGGCCGTACTGAACTCTATATGTTGCCACATAGAAACCTCAATGCTCAGAGGAATCAAGACAATATCCTGGACCCTATTGCTTATCCGCATGCGGCTGGAATTTGCGGTGCATTTGTACTGCAGGCGGATAACATCCGCCTAACACAACTCGCCTCGTGCACCAGTACCTGGAACAAGATACTAAAGTCCGTATGAAATGGCCAGCACGCTCCCCCTCTTTTTTGAATCCCATTGAGCATGTCTGGGATGACCTCGGGAAGCGTGTTGCTGGCCTCCAGCCCTCTTGCTGAACCCTGCAGGGACTCCGCACTGCTTTGCTCGAGCAATGGGCGCAGTTACCTACGGAACTACTAGACACCATAATTAAGAGAATGGATCATCGCTGTCTGGCCTGTATTGCTGTTCGGGGTAACCACACTCCGTATTGAAGTACTTTTTCCTATTTCATCTTGAGACCTGTATTTCTGTATTCTCATATTTGCGTTACTCATACAAAATGAAAATGCTTTGTATCACAGGTTCTTATGTTGTTGTTTTTTTGTTGAATTTGGTCTAATAACGCTTATCACCAAATTTTATCCGAATCGGTTGCATACTTTTTGAGTTATCACGATTTTTCCATTTGTTGCTTAATTTATGATAATCAGTGTATATATTTAATGAACGTTTTGAAAAACAACACTCTAATTATCTTGACCTGAGGGTGAGGCAGATCAGAGATTTATTCACCTCCACATATTTCTTTGATCAAAACATTTTTCGTGAACGTTAGTTCATCATTGACAATCTGACCTTGATATGGAGTGTCACAAACATACACGCGTAGATTCTCACGAGGCCGTGTTCTAAAACAGGTATATATTCTGCGAAAAAATTTAAATTATATTATGAGAAGATCTGATGAGCTGTTTTCTCTGTATCAGTTTTTTTATGCATTTGAACGCACCTCACCGTAAAAGTCAAGACTATAGCTTAAGTGTCATTTAAAAGTCCTAGGTCTAGGTTCTTTGAATGCATCTGACGTAAAATGCGTTACTGGCTCTCGAGAACATTTTATTCACTATTCAGACTTACGAAATATTAAAATTATTGTAGCTCCAAATGCGACAACAACGACTTAAATTTGTGACATAGTTTACGGCCTCCTATAAAGCGAATGGCCCCCGCCATTGGCGCCTTGTAAACTCTTTAAGGCTGTTCTTTTGTGTCTCTTTTATTAGGCCTTCTAACATGTTTATACAAAACAAATATGTAGATTGTAACTTCAAATGTTCCAAAACGATCCGAGGCCTAGGTGCCTTTCAGACAGTTTAAGGCTGTCCCATTGAGTCTCTTTTATTAGTTCTTATAGCATGTTTATAGAAAACTGATATTTAGGTTGCAACTCAAAGTCTTCCAAAAAGGCTCGCAGCCTAGGTGCCTTGTAAATATCTGACGACTAATCTATTGAGCATATTTTATTAGCTTTTAGGCATGTCTGCGCGTACCAAATATTTAGATTGTAACTCAAAACTTACGAGAAAGGCCGGCCGGTTACGTTCTTTGTGAACACTTGAAGATCAATCCGTTGGATCCCTTTTTATTATCATTTATTGTATGTTTATTATACACAAAATATTAATATCATAACTAAAAATTTCATTAATTGAAAAACTTCTATATATCCTCTTATGTCACTATGACCTGGAGCAGTTTTGGAAGAAATTTGGGGAGACTCTCATCCAGGAGTGGATTGATAATGGCCAGCAATGATAATGATGATGTGTGTATTTCTGTGTGTGTGTGTGTGTGCTTATCCTCCAGAAAAAATAGTACCATTTTGTATGTGTGTGTAAATGTGTACTTTGTTTCATCAGAAAAAAATGCCGTTAGTCTAAAACACAAGCTGCTGTTGCTAAAGAGGGCCCATCGACCTAATAAAAAGCTAAAAAGCAAATAAATTCCTTGAACATTTTTCTTTAAGCCGTATTCTAAAATTCAAACCGAAAATTATTAGTTCCGGCACTTTGTGCTAGAAGAAAAGCAAAGCACGTATACACGTGCACACCAGGAGCGCCGACTTCACCAAATTATTCGGAGGGGGTGGGTGAAGAGATCAGACGTGAAAGGGGCATGTCTCTCCCATTGTCAGGAGGAAACTTTAGAAAAAGGGCAAAAAGATAAACTACTAGATTTGACGTATATTTTAAAACGCAATTGCAATTGCTGATCAGCAAATGAACAGGGAAACAGAAATATTCTTTTGCTGAATATTAATATTTAAAAAAATAAAATACAGCCTGTGATTTTTTGTAATGATATTCAGACAGATGTTACTTCCAAACGTTTGTAAAAAAAATGAGAAATGGGCGTCCTGATACATATATTGTACGGTAAAATATACAAACTCTGAAATCTATGTACATTATATACAGCACGATGTATTGATTCACAAAGGAACCTCGTGGTAAGGGGCGCAGACATTTTGCACAGGAACAATAAAACAGGCTGTCGGAACACTTCGTCTCGGAGCATAAGTACATTATAGTGCTGACAAATAACAGAACGAGAATATAATAATGAAGCACTGTGCAAAAGGAGAACTGTAGAGTTCGGATGTCTTAGTAGTAACCCAACTGGGTTACTTAAAGAACAAGAAGCGCACATAATAAATAGCTAAATAAAGGCGCTAGATCTTATACGATCCTGTACTTTTATTTATTTTATTCTTGATAACTATTTTGAACAGTTACAACATATCACGAGAAGAACAAGTCAAACACAACACGTGGCTGGCAATGTAGTTTCTTTTTTTCTTTAGTTTTTTTTTGGTTGGGTGTTTAAAAACTTTAAAAACCACTGTGAGCAATTCATAATCAGTATCTCGTCCCCGATTTAGGGTCAATGGTTCCAGGGAAGAGAGAAAGCCAGTGCCGTAAGACAAACACAACATCCATGCCTCACCGGGATTCTTTTTTTATTATTTGATTGAAGTTTTAACGACCATCGTGAGCAACTAAATGGGTAAGCAGTCGCCCGTCACTAATTTAGAGCCACTGGTTCAAGGCAAGGGAGAAAGCCAGTGTCGTAAGTCACACTTCCATGCCTCACCGGGATTCTAACCCGTACCCATCTTGGACGAATGGTCATAAGCCAGCGCTTAGACCACTGCGCCACTGAGGCGGCCTAGTTTCTTATCAAATGAGTAATGCTGCATATGGAACGAAAGCTTACTTATTTTGTTATTTGTTAATTTTTTGGAAATAAATCGCTTTGGCTTCGTAAGATAGAGCTTGGTTCAACTTATGAGGTTGAAACGATTATTTAAATAAACAGGACGAAAAATACCGGGTGAACACTGCCACCTCAGTAAAATTATTGGAGGAGCAAGATTCACCTTGCTCCTCCATAGTCGGCACCTATCACACACACACACGCACGCACACCATCATCGTAATCATTGTCAACCATTTGCAAAACTTTAAAAACCGTGTGTTTCCGTTTAGTTGACATCCCTCCTCTGCTGGAAACAAGTGCGGCAGCCCTGATCAGAGATAAAGATTTGACTGAATGACAAACACAAAAGCGTTACATCCCCTTTTTCCTCCTCCTTGTAAGTGTGAAAAGGAGATAGCATTATTGGACCAAAGCATTTACAAACTTAAGGAAAAACAGACAATCAGCATCCCCACATCCATTTCTTCCTCAGGTCCTTCAAAATCAAAGGCGGGAGGACATTCTCTCTTTCTTCTAATAACCTTAGGGGAAACCCAGACGGAAGCAGCGGTTAAGTATTTTTTCCTCAGTAATACAGATGCGTGAAAACCATCTGCAATGACTCCGAAAGATTTGAAGATGGACAACTATTCATTTGCGGAGACTCCTAAAAAAAAGGGCGAAATTAATTTTTTTGTATATGGCAGTTTCTTGTAGTTTTTGCTATGCTGTCTGCAAAAGAATTGCAGAACTCTGTCAACTTTTCAAGCATCCTCATGGGAAAACTTTCAGTAAACAAAATAAGTGACATTTCTTTCACTTTTTTTTATAACAAACACAGCAGTTTACTTTACATTTTAGAATCTATAAAATATACAGTTGTTTACATCACCTTGTGGGTACTGATTCCTACTTTTTGTTTTCGAATATTCATAATAAAATGTCAATATTTTGCACTTTTCCATGATTGACGTATAGAAGGAAATTGAGACTCAGTGATACTAAGTCTTTTAGATTTTTGAAATACGTTGTACAAAAAGTAAGTCTGCTTGTGTATCGCTTTTGAAAACCACGATCTTCTCACTTGCAGGCTAAAGGTCATTTCCTGTAAAAACTAAGTCGTCATTGTTTTTCTAGATACAATATTTTCAAATTTTTAATTGTGTCTAGAGGTTGCGCGTACGAAGAAATAAATTTCCTCTTTCCTCATCACTTGAACTTCCTTCATTTTCAATAGGACGTGCTACAAGTAAAACAGTTATATCGATAAAACATAAATTAATACTAATCTCGAATTTTAAATCTTTCAATCTTCTGCTGGATGACGTTCTCCCCAAATTTCTTCAAAAACTGTCTGCCTGGAGCCAATCTCTTCCATTTCCATGTCCCTCCGTCATGCTTTCAAATTTCCTCCACCCATCTCCCACGTGATCTTCTGTTTTTAATGCCCCATGGTACCCAGTCCAATATTTCATTCAGTAATCCATCCGTGGCCCGTTCTACTAGCCGCATGTCCAGCCCATGCAATATCACGGATTTCACTTTGATCCTGATGGCTTCCACTTTTGTCATTTTCTTGATCCAACAGTTCTTCTTATACTTCTCAGTTATTCCCATATTATTAACTTGACTTGATCTGTAAACTTATGAATAAGACATTAGTAGAATAAAAACTGTTTAAAAGGCCTAGGCCCTACGAATTAATACTTAGTGCCTAAGTAAAAGCGCAATACTATTAACATGAGTTGATACGTAAACGTTGCGAATGCGACATCGGTAGAATAAGAATTGCTTAAAAGCCTAGGCTTAAGGCCTATGAATTAATGGGCCACGGGTGGCCCAGCGGGCAACGTTTAAGACTGTCACGGAAAGGACCTCAGGTTCGATCCCAGGCAGGTACGAACGCTTGATCCACTAAATATCCGCCGTGCGTCGGATGGGCACGTTAAGCCGTCGGACCCCGGGTACTGGCCCCCGGTAATAAATAAGGGCGTCTTTCTCACCCTTTCTACTTCGCTTCCGTGTCACTTTCCTATCGGGCACTCTAGCCCGAATCTCCTAGCTTCCTATTTCTAAGGGTTGTTTAAGATCTGGGGTCAGACACTCCCTTCCGCAAATCCTCTACATATTATCATTTGATCCTATGAATTAATATATAGTGCTTAATTAAAAGCGCAATGTTAATAACTTGACTTGATGTGTAAACGTTGCGAATGTGACATAAGAAGAATAAAAACTGTTTAAAAGGCCTAGACCTAGGGCCCTATGAATTAATATTCAGTGCCTAAGTAAAATCGTAATATTATTAACATTAGTTGATACGTAAACGTTGTGAATGTGGCATCGGTAGAACAAAAACTGTTTAAAAGGCTTAGGCCCAGGGCCTATGAATTAATATTTAGTGCCTAAGTAAAAGCTCATTATTATGAACATGAGGTGATAGGTAAGCGTTGTGAATGTGATATAGGCAGAATAAAAACTGTTTAAAATGTCTAGGTCTAGGCATAGGGCCTATGAATTACTATTTGGTGCCTAAGTAAAAGCGCAATACTATTAACTTGACTTGGTATGTAAACGTTATGAATATGACATCGGTAGAATAAAAACTGTTAAAAGGGTCTAAGCGTAGGGCCTATGAATTATTATTTAGCGCCAAAGCAAAAGTGCACTATTATCAACTTGGTTTGATATGTAAACATTATGAATATGAAGGCGATTGATTAAAAATTCTTAAAAAGGCCTAGGTGTGGGGCCTGTGAATTAATTAAGAGAAATATTAATAACTTGAATTCTCAGTATAGGCCAAGAAACGGCAATCTTTGTGCCCTCCCCTCCCTTAAACTTTTGTGGCCAGTTGCCCTAAAGTCGTATGTACCAGCCTCAAAATAAAGACAAACAAAAGAGCTCATCCCGTCGTTAGATTCCTTGGAAAACTGCCACACATAATTCGGAAACTTGGAAAACTGCCACACATTCGAAGTGCCCCTTGGAGGAAGAACAACTTGTGCCCGTTCCCTTAATGAAAAACATGTGGCAGTTTTCCTGTGTGGCGGTTTACAGTGAACCGGATCGTATATACCATTTTATGTAAGTAGGAATCTCCTATTATCATTTTATGCCACTATAAAAACTCCTACACTTTGACAAATCTCGTACGAATTGCAATTCGTGTACATTCCCTTATATGAGAAGGTGTAGGAGTTTTCCGTGGTGTGTTTTGCTAACGGTTGAAGACAGTATAGGCGTTTTTCTCCAAGAGAACATCTATTCAAGAACGACAACCACCAAAGTGGAACGATCTTCCGTTAATGCAATTTGTATATGCCCCGTAACGTCTCAGCAACAGAAGGGTACCAATCTCTCGGGTACGAGTTTTCTGGGTACCAATCTCCCGGGCACTAATTTTCCGGCTACCGATCTCCCGGGTACGAGTTTTCCAAAATTCAATTTTAGGAAAATGCCGTGATTGCTTCAATTTGTGAAATAATTTACGAATGTGAAGGGAAAAAATGTATCGGAATAGTTAGAAGGGTTTAAGATGATGTTAAATCCTGAAATTCAGGCATTAAAACTGAACAGGAGGAGATGAAATGGGTGCGAGTTTGCCGGGTACCAATCTTCCGGGATGCATAGCCCACAACTCTGTCGGGTACGTATTGTGTTGAGAAAAAAAAAACGGTGTATCCGTACGTGCCATTTCCGTACAAATGGATTTTTGTCCCATTCCGTACACATCCAGATCGTATAGTGCCATTTCCGTACACAGATGTGAGTGAGATATGCGTGAAGAAAGGCAGAGGATCAGGGTTGTACTGATAACCCCCCGAAACCTCGACCCCCCCCCCCTCCAGTGTGGGAGGGTTCACGGCTGTAGGAGCCTCTGGTGTATGGAAAAAGATTTTACAAAATCTTTTGTGGAAACTTCATACGAAACTAGTAAAGAAATAGTCAGTAATTTTTGAGGCAGGTTTGAACGAAATATTTAAAAAGAAAAGCATTTTTTTGCGCTGCTTTAGTTTATAAAAAAAGATTACGGTAAAGTAGCTATTCTAGGGGACGTGAGGCCCTATTCACAGTCATGGCATTTTTATTGTTCTTGTTTTTTCTTCTCTTCCCTTAAAATTGTTAGAATAGATTTCGTGTTTGCGTTTTTTAGGCTTTTACACTTTTATATTTTTGAGACTTCTGACTCTGAGCTCACAATCTAAATTTCATCTTCGGTGCGCAGAGCGAATTCGCTGGCACCACTGTTGAGCCGTTTATTTAAATTTAACTATTTATAATTTTTTATGGGATTTTCTTTCAATAGGCAAAACGTTGCGGCATTACTTTAAGTGTATCTTTTTTAATATTCAAGAGTATATAATTTAAGTATTTCTACTTTTTTGTGCTACAATTCTTAATTTTTATTTATTTGCTTATGAACGTCCTATTTTTTCGTACAAATTGCTAAATGTCATTAGACAAGTGTTTTGTATGTGTGACCGTGAAGCATTTTGAAAGAGGCTGGACTTACTTCTTTAAAAAGAATAAACGTTGCATGATATGATTTACTCTGGTCTAACTGTTTGCAGTACTTTCTACTGATATACAACAAAGTCAGTCATTTTAATTACCACGTAAACATTTGTTTACACGCAATAAAGTACAGTAATTTTGGGTTTACGAAACATGCCTGTAGGTACCAAAGAATTTTAGTTATTAAAACGCCCATAAAACCTATTATTAAACGCCCATAAAACTTAGTATTGAACGCCCATGAAACCTAATGTGGAGTTTTAAAATTTCAGTAATTGAAAGCTAATAGATTTTCACGAATGGGTCTCGAATATATTTTTCTGCGGGAGGATCCCGAGTTTTTCTGCTACGCCACTGCAAGGGGTTAAGTCAAAGTTCTTATCTTTCTTTTTCATTTGAACTGTTACCATGCACGGAAAAGTCCCCCACATTTGAAAATTCCCCATAGGAAAATTCTCCCGCCTTTTTGAGTCAAGGGCCGTGCACAAATTGCATTTTACACGAAATACAGAATGTGGGAGAGATTTCCGGAGTCGGCATTTTCATTTTTACCGCAACTTACAGATATTTCACAAGTATATTGACATGCTGTGCAGTTGGTGGTTCCCTTGTTTCGCCAGTCGTTTTTCTTTTGATTCAGTATTAAGAAGATTTCAGTGAAGGTAACAGTGGAATTTGTAACCCTGTCTTAAAAGGAGATCCATTTCTTCCACGGATATTTGTGAACATGGCCGGCCACAAGGGGTGCAGCGGGCGCAAGGCACTCGGGCACCGGGATTTGCAGGGACCCCGGAAAATAAAAAAGAAGGGAAAAAATGATGAAACCTGAAAAAGAAAATTGAAAATAAAAATTTTAATAAAGTTAATTGGTTATTATTAAGTTATAAACTCAATCTGAATTGTTGTAACATCAGGGGGACCCCGTAACCGAGCTGGCGTTTGTTAACGCCCTCATGCACTTTCTTCTGAAATTACGTAGGGTGAGCTAAGGATATTAGAACTGATGAAGTAAGGGTCTGCCTTTCCCCTCGTGTGATCAAAATGAAGCCATCGAAACGTCACAGCCTTCGCCGCCACGTTGGTGAGACGACTGAGATCATAACATCACATTGAGTAGTGATGATGTGGCTGCCTTTTTCGATTTATATCTTTAAATTTCAGTATGTGGATCAGTAAACAAAAGCTAGCGATTATTAGGTAACATATAATAAACGTTTTAGGCTGGCTATGAGATACATTTTTATTGATGTTTTTCGAACTTTGTTTTAGTTTTTTAACAACTGCTGAAGAGTATGAGCTTTCGTCACCGAGGTCACATTTAGCTAACACATTTTCTACTTATCGTGTTTTACAGAAATCTCTGTATGAAACTGAATCAATTAATATTGTTAGAAACTCAATTCCATGGGCTCTTTAAAGTTCCTGTTTACTCGCAAACCGACTATAAATAACAGCACATTATTTTTACGAGTTCCTCTTCACACAGGTACTTAAGCATTAAAGTTTAAGTGATTTTTGCGTGCGTGTGTGCGTGGAAATTTCCTCAAATCATCAGATGCGCATAAATTACCCTTGAGAATATTTTTTACGTATCAGTTTATGAGTACTAACCTTGCAAAATCGAACTCTTAAGAAGGTATGAACTACAGCGCTTAGTATGAAAAATAAGCAGTCGAAGGAAGTTTTTTGCACCCGGGCCCCTGTTTGGAGAAGGCCGGGCCTCTTTGTGAAATAGGCTCTTTATCCTCTCTCGTCCTTTTTCTTGCGTGAAAAACGCTTTTCTTTACCTCTGCCATCGCTATGTCTGGCTTGCAGACGTTTGGAGACACATTCACGAAATTACCGTCCTTATTCTTCAATGCTTCACTGCAATTCTCATTTCTTTCTTTTATACACTACCAACTAATGACGACCTGTTTGGTTTTTCTATGTTGCCGATACTGACGCCCTTCGTATATGGCAGCGGGTTTATTTTTTGTCGTCTGAATGACTTCCATTTAAAATAAAAAACGCAAAAAATCACACATGAAATTAAACATCTCCGACGATTGCTGAAGACTCTAAAGATGGCAATAGTTAGTGTGCAGTCTGTTTGCCCTTAAGATTTTATTGCTGTTCCTGCTTACCCCACCATGAGCGCAAATTGGTTGACGAACACAACGAATGGTGATCTCTGTCTCTGTTACGTCGTAGGAATTCGGACAGTGGATCGGTATTTACTTAGTATTCACCCCGTCTGTTACCAGGCGCGGTGAAACTGTACGGAAATGGCACTAAGCTATCTGCAATGTACGGAAATGGGATACAATAAAAAATAACTAAAACGGGGAATGATACAATGGAGCAAAGTTGGCTTGGGCCGTGGGGCGGCTACTCCCAATCAGCTGGAGGAAACAATGGCAGTGCCGTGGGAATTTGCACAACGACGGGAACACAAGATCGTCAGTCCAGAGGTCAATTCGGGTTTCTGGATGCTCTTCCCCAAATAACTGGAATATCAGTTCCGTTGATCCCAAGCCACATATTCTTCGTAGTTATACCCCTTAATTAAAACTTAAACAGCAAACAAACAAAAAAAACCTCTGATTCTTCCGCTCTTTGCCTTTAAACACAGGGTAACTACATTTTTCCGGCAGAAAAATATTTTCGTTTTGTTCTGTTTAACTCAAACATTAGACTGAGTGAGACGAAATTTAATACAGAAGGGCTTTTAAGACACCCGGAGAAACTGATAAGCTTTCAGTTGATATTGGCCAGTAGGAAGTGTAGCACCCTTGTCAACTTTTTTTCCAATGCTGATTCACCTGAAATGAAATTCGCAGTAACATGAAATTCAAATCAATAAAAAGAAACTAAATCAAAAGTAATTCATTTCTTAAATTAATTTCTTATCAGCTATGGAACGTTTTTTTCCCCTTGTTAACGAAATGTCACATAAAAAGTTTCGGCAAGACTTTCCGGCACTTTGCCTTTAAGCACAGGGTGAATTAGTAATTTTATTCCTCCAACATAAGAATACTTTTTGCTTCGTTCTATTTAACACAAAAATTAGAGTGAGGGAAACAAAATTTCGCACAGAGGGCGTTTGACACACCCGGAAAAATTGATCAGATAGTATTTGAAGTTGGCCAGTAGGAAGAGGAGAATCCGTCGTAAATTTTTTTTCTTCCTTTGTCATTTCAGATTTTTCGCCTGATAAAATAACATAAAAATAAAAATGCCCGGAAGAAGTCATTTGTAAATAAATAATTGATATTATAGATAAGAAACGAATAAAGCTTCACGTTGTGCATGAAAATATTTTCCATTTTTCAATTATAATTTTTTTGCGGTCTTTTTTACCGCTGATGCATTAATAGATCGGTAATTGATTTCTCCAAAACGACGTAGTAAAAGAAATATTTTTGTCTAAGTGAGACCTCACCGACGTTGTTTGCAGTACTTGCTTTTCAGAAGCTGACCATCTGACGTTTTGTCAAATCCGTTCTGAGAAGCAAGCGATGTTGGATTGTACTGTTGTGAAACTAGCTGATCAGTGGCGCGCCAAGGGCATTTTCCGCCCGGGTGCAAGAACAGATTTGCCGCCCCTTGTGGGAGAATATATTTTTTAAATTTTTATTCGTTTTTACATGAAATCCATGCAATAAATACCTTGAAATAATACCATATATATATCATCATCATCATCATTGTCAACCATTATCAATCCACTGCTGCCGCCCCGGTGGCGCAGTGGTCTAAGCGATGGCCTCTGATCATTCGTCCGAACGGGGTCCGGGTTCGAATCCCGGTGAGGCATGGATGTTGTGTTTGTCTTAGGGCACTGGCTCTCTCCCTTCCCTGGAACCAGTGACCCTAAATTAGGGACGGGCTACTGCTTATAGCCCATTGAGTTGCTCACGGTGGTCGTTAAACCTCCAATCAAAAAAAAAATCCACTGCTGGACGAAGGTCTCCCCAAGTTTCCTCCACAACGGTCTGTCTTGTGCCAGTCTCCTCCATGTCACTCCTGCATACTTTCGAATTTCATCCACCCATCTCCCATGTGGTCTTTTTCTGGGTCTTTTCCTGTCCCTTGGAATCCAATCTAAAATTTCGGCTGTCCATCGATGGTCTGTCCTTCTGGCAGTATGTCCAGCCCATTGCTCGTTCGTGATAGACGTAGTGTTGGTGGCTCCAATATTTAATACATTTCAGTGTGGAATACCTCGTCCCTCACTCACCTGTTGCGTGGCCCGGCTGTCTAAAGGTACTGTGTACGTTTTGAGCTACTTTTCTAGCGTTCTCATCCTCATATTAGTTCATATTCATCCGTTTTCTTATCGTTTGCTCGTTTGTTTACGTTTGGAAGCTGCCAACATGGCTGCTTCCGGTATTTCCTTATCATCTATGGGCGTGGCGGATGCGCGTCACGTCACACTTCCCACGTCCATGGAAATTAACATACTCTCGTCCCCAGATGTGTCTGCTCAGATGCCTTCCCAGCTTTCTAGTACTCCTGCACCGGTGCCTTCACTGGACTTGGCTGCGATTTCTTCTTCAGATCCTGCGTCTGCCTCGGTGCCCTCCCTGGGTAATATTGATTCCACTGCCTTGCCTTCGGCTTGTGCTTCTCTTCCCTCATAGCCTTCTGTGCCTGCCGGATCCGACCAGACTTCACTTCCGAGGATGTCATTTGCCTCTAAAGTGCAACGATGCGCTACTTTTACGTCCGATTCCTCTCATCCAGTTGGTCTTTTGCAAGCAACACCTGTTATTCAGGTATCCAACCATAAGGTGAAGGTAACGATAGATGACAATTCGCAGATTGGCCGTGAGTTCCATAACCTCCTGGATAGAGGTGTGCTCTTTCATGCTTTACCAAATACTCCATTGCCACGCTACATGGAAGCCCTCTCTGGACATGTGTCGTCTGCGTCCATTGCAGGAATTTCCCGTACTCCTCGGGGTATTTCGGTACAGTTCAATCACAAGGAGGATGCTGACTTTTTCTTGCAAACGGAATTTCGATTGGGACAAACCATCTCATCCCGTCGCCCCTTTCCAAGCGACCGGTGAACATCACGTTCTATCCTGTTCCACAGGAAGGGCCGGATAATGCACTTCCTCTCCTTGTCAGTCATGTTTGTAAAATTGTTGGCAAGGTCCGTCGCCTCTCTTACGCTCCCCGCGGAACTCGATTTGCACATGCTACCGGACCTCGCCGTCAGTTATTGGTCGTCTTTCCCACCGAGAAAGCTTTGGCGGATTGCCCTACAGAAGCTACTGTTGAAATTGGCGCACGAACGTACAGTTTCAAGATTTTCACTGCACACTATTGTACACACTGTTTAACACAGAAACACACCACTGCCTCCTGTGACCGCGTTCAACGTGGACGTTCATCAAGTTTGCATCCCACTGCTGACCACATTGGTCTTTCTACTATTCCCCACTACCGGTAGTTTGCCTGACGCAAATTCTTCGTTTCTCCGTCAGCCGAACATTTCCGTCACGGACGATGCTGCCTTTCCTCCACTCCCGAGCCATACGATTGTGCATCGACCTTCAAGATTGACAGAGTTGTCTTCGACTACAGATGTGTCTACAGCGAAGTGTTCCGATCCGGGTGTGTTGAGTGGTGGTTTGGCGGATCAGCCGTCTGGCTCTTCTCCTAGCCTCTCGGATATCGGATCTCCAGTTACAACCTTGTCTACCATACCCTTGCTGCAACATCTTCCTGAGGCCTCGGCTGTTGTACCAGTCTCCACTATGGCAGCTCAGCTACGTACTGCTTCTTCGGCGACGTTCGTTTTCTCGTCTCCTGACTTGGGAGGTGAGCCTGATCCACTAATGGATACATCCGCCTTAGCTTCTTCTTCGAAGCGGGTTGGAACTTCCACAGGTGCTGTAAAACAGAAAAAGTTAAAACAACTTTCTGTGCCACATTCTGAGGATTCATCTAGTGTTTCCGAGGTTTCCGGTTCCGATGTTCCTCCACCTGATGATTCTTCAAACAGTATGCTTCTCCGCTCAAGTCCTGTCAATCCTCTCTCTGATGCTGAGGTTCTACAGGCCGTTGGTACATTTCCTCAAGTTCCTGGACCACTGTCTAGAAAGCAACTTTTACGTCTTTTTCAACCTGCACGTACGATTGTTGGTTCTGAAGAGTTCCTTCACTCACCTGATCTGGATCTGTATGCAGCGGTAACGCAATTCGAAGCTTATGTGTCACTTTTTAAATCTCTGTGTGCCACCGATCCTCGGTATCAGCCTTTTTTGAGACGTTACACGCGCCGTCTCGCCTCCTTGAAGGAGCTCGCTGAGAAGCGTATATGTGATACCTTACTTCCTCGTACCGATGACCTTTAGCTCTCTTTCCTAAACCGATCACTTTTTGTTCTCTCAATGCTAGAGGATTTGCGAACCCGTTTGCAAATTCTCTGGTCTTTGCAGACTTAGTGCCTGTTGATGCTGATGTTTTATTTATTCAGGAAACAAATTGCATTCCCGTTACGCCGTTTCATCGCTGGCACCCGTGGCCCTATAGGTTCTTTCATTGCTTTTCCACCCGTCTCGGAAACAGCGTATCCATTGGAATTCATCAACGCCTTTACCCAGCTATGTCATCAATTGTCGAAGTCGCGAAGACTGAGGGAGTTTTCTTATATCTCTCCTTTCGTCTCGGGGCTTTGGGTGTTCATCTTCTTAACATTCATATACCGCAGCGAAATGACGATGCAATTTCTCTTTTAGACTCCATCTATGTTCATCTTGCCACGGTCGCCCCTCTGATATTGTTCTCTTTGGTGGTGATTTCAATTGCACGTTGTACCCTGCTCTTGATCGGTCACACTGTGTCGAATCTCGTTTTTCTCTTGTTCAGGTTTTATCCGACCTTTTGTCCCATTACAACCTTGTTGATGCTTTCCGTTGCCTTCATCCTTCTGTCTGTGATTTTACCTGGTGCTCTTCCAATCCTGCTTCTTTGGCCGAAGCACGACTTGATCAGTTTTATGTTTCGTCCCATTTCAGTACACACCTTCAAGCTGCGTCACACATTCCGTATGTTTCGTCTGATCATTCCATTTGCATTCTTTCTGTATTTCTTCCTGTTGTCTTCAAACCGTTCTTCAGGTTATGGTCTCTTCCCATTTCGTTCCTTACTGATTCAGATTTTTATTCCCATTTATCAGCTTATCTTCAGGCTGCTGAAATTGATCTTCACTCTACCTCGGACCCTGTGTCGGAATGGATCTCCGTTAAAACTACATTAGTTGCTTTCTGCAAGAGATTTTCTCTTTCCACTCGCCTCTCGGAATCTTGATCGCCTTCGTCTAGAGTTAGCTTGTGTTTCACCTATGTCTGCCGCCTATCGTACTCGGTCCTCAGCTATCCGGGGCCTACTTCAAAGCCAGGCGTCGTAAGCTTTTGTTCGCCTTCATGTACAGGATGTTTCTTCAGACATCCAGGATGCGAGCGCCTTTCTTGAATTTGAGAGGGACATACTTTCTTCTTCTTCGCTCACCCCTTTAACCCTTCCTGATGGCTCTGTCTCTGATGATCCCTCACGGCTTTCCCCTTTTCTCGTTTCTCATTTTACTGAACATTTCTCTTCTTCCTCTTCGCCTCCTGTTCCATCCTCCACTCTCTTCACAGGCCTTCCTCAAGTTTCGTCTTATCTTCATTCTTCTCTCCTTGCCCCAATTACTCTCTCGGAATTATCTTCAGCTCTCTCCTCTTTAAACTATCAGTCCGCCCCCGGTTTAGATGGTATCCCAGTTGCATTCTATCGTACTTTTCTACCTCAGCTTTCTCCCTTTCTTCTAGCTTGCTTTAACAATCTTCTATTTCGCACTGCTTTCCCTTCATCTTTTACCGTTGCCGTCGTTCGTCTTCTCCCGAAGAAAGGCTGTCTCCTCAATATAGACAATTGGCGTTTTATTAGCATCTTGAACAGCGATTACAAGCTTTTCGCTAAGATTCTTTCTCGTCGTTTGAATGGCATACTGCCAGACATTATTCATTCGGACCAAACGTATACAATTCCGGGTTGATCTGTTCAATCAACATTACATCTTCTTCGAAAATTTCTAGTACTTGCTGATCGACAGGTTGAGCGCCTGGCCTTGTTCTCGTTGGATCAGCGCCAGGCGTTTGACCGTGTCTCTCATGCCTACCTTTTTCGGGTGCTTCTTTCATTTGATATTCCTCATAATTTTTGCAGACTTCTTTTAAACCTTTATCGCAATTCTTTTCTTCACGTTCCGACTCACTCATTTTTAACGAGCTCCATTCCTTTTGCTACTGGAATTCGTCAGGGGTGTCCCCTTTCCGGGCAGTTGTTTGCTTTGGCGTTTGAGCCGTTGCTGTGCCAAATCCGTTCTGTTCTTGCTCCTTCGCCTCGTTCTTTACTACCCGAATCTCGTCATTTTTCTTCTGTCCTGGTTGCTTATGCAGACGATCTGACGGTACTCATCCGAGCGCAGTCCGGTTTCTCGACCCTGGAATCTGTTTATTCTCAGTATGCACAACTTTCCGGCGCTGCGTTGAACAGAGACAAGAGCACCGGGCTCTGGTGCGGTGCGTGGCGAGCACGCCCTCATCGCCCCTGCGGAGCCACTTGGTCTCGAACGACGCAGCAGTTTCTTGGTGTAGTTCTTGGTGACCCTTCTTTCCTGTCCTCTGGTTCCTGGACACCGCTTCTCCAAAAATTCTCAAATGTTTTATCCCGCTGGAGTCGTGCTAGGGCTTTATTATCGTATTGGGGTAAAGCCCGGGTTGTCTCTACGTTTCTTCTCCCTTTATTGACATATACATGGTCTACACAAGCGGCTCCTTCTTTTTTTCTTCGTAAAATTCAGTCAGCCATCACCCGCTTCATGTGGCATCGGCAGGCTTGGGTGTCTACACGGACGCTCACGCTTCCGGTGTCTCATGGAGGGGTGGCACTTCCTGATGTCCATCTCCGATATCGTACTGCTCGCTTTGTTTCCATTTTTTCGCTTTATTGCTCTGTTCCCACTGCTGCTATTAGTTCTGTTGATGTCATTCTAAGTCCTCGTAACCCAGTTATCACTTTGGCGACGCTTCTCCTTATGGATCGTTTGCCTCTGTTGTCTAAACGTCTTCCGGAGGTATATAGGGAATTTCTTGATTTTTGGGCGAGCGTTAACCCCTGTTCATCTTCCTCCTTCTGGCCTCCTTGAATTGTTAAATGAGCCACTCTTCTACTCTTCCGTTTTGACTCAGTCGGATTCTTCATATTTTTGTTTTCCCTCCTGGATTCGGGAGGGTGTTTTTGTTGTCAAGCAACTTGTCACCCCGACTCTTCGGTGGCGTTCTCTCTCACAAATTCCTGTTGCTCTAGCTGCTGATCCTATTGAGCATTTCCGGTTTCTCCTTCTTCAACGTGCTCTTCGTCGGTCATTTCCCGATATAGCAACTGTTGATGGACTTGTTGCTTGCGCGTCCGCCCCTCTTGCTTTACCTTTTTCGTTTTCACTCTCTGGTTCTCCCTATCTACTTCATTCAGTAACTTCTCGCTGTCTGTACCGTCATCTTCTCCTTCACAATTCTCCGCCGTTACCCATTTCCTCTCTTCCACCATCTACCTTTTCTACCACTTGGTGTGTTCTGCACCTTACTCTTAGTTTACCGCTGGAGAAAGATGTGCAGTGGCGATTTCTCCACGGTCGACTCCCCACTCCAGCCATTCTCCATCGTCAGGGAATTCTTTCTAGTCCTCTTTGCCCTTTTTGTGGACAAATCGGTGATCTTCTACATTATTATAATACCTGCGAGATCCTACAGCCATTGTTTACTCTCATCCATCAGATCGTTTCACTTTCCTGTTCCACTCTCCACAACTTACATGATTTCAACTATCTTCTTCCTCGAGGAAGCATTACGCCTCACCGACCTTCCATTTGTTCCTATTTGTTCGTTCTTGCTAAATCTGTTATTTATGCGTACCACCTCTCGATTCGTTTTCTGGGCTCTTATCCATCTGTTTCAGAGGCTCAATCACGTTTGGTCACGGATTTTCGTGCCGCCCTTTTATCTCGTCTTACAACTGAGTATCTTTCAGCATCGACTCACGGTTCCTGGGCGACGTTTTCCACCTTGTGGTCGCCTGGATCTTCCTGGTTTCGCATTGATTCCTCCACGGTCTCGTTACTTGTGTGATCTCCCCATTATCCTATCTCGCGTATTGCTCTGTTGTTTCCTGCATTAGGGCCATGTATTTTAAATTTGCTATAATTGTGAGTTTTTACAGTGTTTCACAAGTAATGTATTTTGATTTTGCTATAATTGTGTGTTTTGGCTGTGTTTCACAAGTAATGTATTTTCAATTTGCTATAATTGTGTGTTTTTGCTGTGTTTTCACAAATAATCAGTCTCGTAACTTGTGTGATCTCCCAGTTTCACATTACTATTATCTTATTTGGTGTTTCCTCAATTTGTATCTTGTTTTTAAATTTCCTATAATTGTGAGTTTGTGCTGTGTTAGTGCTTTCCTCTATCGTGGTTTACTATAGTGGTACATTTGTTACCTATGTTATTTTTATAATGTTGATGAGTTACTCAATAATGTATTGCGCTCTAACCACATTTAAGTTCCATTCGGTTGATGTATGCTGGCATAGTACTTTCATATACTTGTGCAAATGTGTTTTTTCATATCGTTTGACATGCTGTTATGCCAATCATTGTTCGTGTGCATAATCATTTCATTTCTGTGTAACTTTGTGCTGCATCGTGGATATATATACATTGCCGCGCTTTTGTTTTCTGTACTGCAACTTTCAATGAATTTCCCATGATTGTATTTCGTTATAGCAATAAACTGGGTACCATTTTGGTACCCACAGTTACCAATACCATTCCCATTTCAGGGATTTAACTCTGATCATGATGTCTTCCAGTCTTGTCATTTTTCGGATCCACGAGTTCCTCTTCTTATCTCTCCTGGTTACACCAAGCATGCACCTCTCCATGCTACTTTGAGTTGTCTGCAGCCTTTGTATGTCTCTTTTAGTTAAGGTCCACGTCTCTGCACCATATGTAAGCACTGGAAGGATGCATTGATCAAACACTTTTCTTTTAAGACATTATGGCATATTGCTCTTGAAAATTATGCTGTTTCTTCCCAAAATCTCTTGAGGCAAGTTTTGTACGCCGATTAATTTCTTCATCAATGTGACCCTCACTTGATATCTGCTGTCCAAGATAAACGTACGTGTCTGTTATCTCCAGCTTTTCTCCATCAATCGATAAATCTTCATTTCTTGAAAAAGCATTGAACATCACTGTTGTCTTCTAAAAGTTCATTTTTAATCCCACTTCTTTACTCTTGTCAGCAAGTTCCTGGGTCATACTCTGCAGCTCTGATGGGGTAGTTGCAAAAATGACTACGTCATCAGCAAAACGAAGGTGAGTTAGATAATCTCCATTAATCTTTATCCCCTTGTTTTCCCAGCTCAGCGACTGAAAGACACCCTCCAATGTAGCATTAAAGAGCTTCGGAGATATGGTGTCACCTTGTCTCACTCCCTTTCCTACTTTTATGTGTGCTGTATTCTCAAACAGCCGAATCTTTGCATTTTCATTTTCATAGATGTTATTAATAATAATAATAATAAAATATTGTTATTATTAATAACCATATATATATATATATATATATATATATATTCTATAAAGAAGATACCTAAGCAAAAAAATACATATATAATTTTGACTCACACCTAGTACAACATAGAAAAGGTTATGTATCTACCTGTGTGATCAAAAGGAAAAAAAGATAAAAAAATAAAATAAAAACAACTGAATGTAGAAGGTGTCGAGAATACTGAGCCTTGGCTTTATCAAGGACCAGCAAAAACTCTGCATTTTCTCACTTCCACAAAGACCTAGTTGGAAATGGGTTTCTGCAAGGCCATAGATGCAAGTAACATTCCCACCTAAAATAGTTTAAAAAATATATATATAAGTCATGTCCTCCTTAGAGTTGCATGACCTAGCACTAGTTAACAATTTCGCTTGCATCCATTAACCTTCCTGGCCCGACCCATACTCTTCATCTGTTACTATTAAACAGAGAGAAGAAGATTAAAGAGAACTCAAGCTGTGAGAGTGACATAATAATTAGAAATGATTTTCAGCCATAACGAAATTCCAAGTTCGTTTGAGAGAGAATTTAAACCTGAAAAACAATGCAAAAGAAATCCAAATTTTACATTGCAACTAAAAAAGGAAATGTTAATTTATAACGAACAGATTTTTGAAAGAAAACTTGAGTCTAAAACCCCCTACTCTACAACTTATGACAGCACGAAAACGAGAATAAGTTAAAGATAATAATTAACTAAAGAAAACTTTGTGAAAGTTATATACCTTAAACAGTTAGTTGCAATATGTACAAAGTATTTCAGCAGTGCTTTAAGTGCATAATTAATTAGTTATTAAGAACTTAACTACTTTGAAAAAACAGCGCATAGACAGCGCATAGAAAAGGAACAAGCTCATCTTCTGTTCCTAGGTACCCCAAAAGACGCTCAAAGTTACAAAGAAAAGAAAGAGTTAAAACCCGCAAAAATGTTAACAGACAAACCAATGCCTAAAAGCTGAAAAGCTAAAAAACGACAGAGAAAAGGTACATGAAGTACAAACATTGAACTTATAAAACCTAGAACCCAAAAACAAGGAAGAGAGCTTACCTCTTGTGTTACAAAAACTTTTCTCCTCACAAGAGAAGAACATGGCTGACCTCTTGCGCCACTCCCTAGACGCTGGGGGGCAGTGAGGGTGGGGCTGATGGCCTCCTCATACAGCAAGAAACCAACGCGCGGAGATTTTAACCAGAGAAAAAAATTATATAAACTTAAGACTGTGGATCTGTATGATCAGAAAGAGCTGAATTAACTCTCCAGAATACATGAGAAATATTATAAAATACACGAGCAGTTTATTTAATAATCTTTGCATGTATTAAATCACCTTAGTGAGCTTCTATAGATTAATCAGAATCTTATTAATTTTAATGTTGGTTTTACTATTTTAGTATAGGTATCCCCACCCTCACTGCCCCCCAGCGTCTAGGGAGTGGCGAAAGAGGTCAGCCATGTTCTTCTCTTGTGAGGAGAAAAGTTTTTGTAACACAAGAGGTAAGCTCTCTTCCTTGTTTTTGGGTTCTAGGTTTTATAAGTTCAATGTTTGTACTTCATGTACCTTTTCTCTGTCGTTTTTTAGCTTTTCAGCTTTTAGGCATTGGTTTGTCTGTTAACATTTTTGCGGGTTTTAACTCTTTCTTTTCTTTGTAACTTTGAGCGTCTTTTGGGGTACCTAGGGACAGAAGATGGCTTAGCTTGTTCCTTTTCTATGCGCTGTCTATGCGCTGTTTTTTCAAAGTAGTTAAGTTCTTAATAACTAATTAATTATGCACTTAAAGCACTGCTGAAATACTTTGTACATATTGCAACTAACTGTTTAAGGTATATAACTTTCACAAAGTTTTCTTTAGTTAATTATTATCTTTAACTTATTCTCGTTTTCGTGCTGTCATAAGTTGTAGAGTAGGGGGTTTTAGACTCAAGTTTTCTTTCAAAAATCTGTTCGTTATAAATTAACATTTCCTTTTTTAATTGCAATGTAAAATTTGGATTTCTTTTGCATTGTTTTTCAGGTTTAAATTCTCTCTCAAACGAACTTGGAATTTCGTTATGGCTGAAAATCATTTCTAATTATTATGTCACTCTCACAGCTTGAGTTCTCTTTAATCTTCTTCTCTCTGTTTAATAGTAACAGATGAAGAGTATGGGTCGGGCCAGGAAGGTTAATGGATGCAAGCGAAATTGTTAACTAGTGCTAGGTCATGCAACTCTAAGGAGGACATGACTTATATATATATTTTTTAAACTATTTTAGGTGGGAATGTTACTTGCATCTATGGCCTTGCAGAAACCCATTTCCAACTAGGTCTTTGTGGAAGTGAGAAAATGCAGAGTTTTTGCTGGTCCTTGATAAAGCCAAGGCTCAGTATTCTCGACACCTTCTACATTCAGTTGTTTTATTTTATTTTTTTATCTTTTTTTTCCTTTTGATCACACAGGTAGATACATAACCTTTTCTATGTTGTACTAGGTGTGAGTCAAAATTATATATGTATTTTTTTGCTTAGGTATCTTCTTTATAGAATGTGAATTCTGAATTTTCAAAACTGCTGCGTTGCGCGTTTTGATTTTCAGGTTATTTTGCACCCTTCGTTTTAAATTCTAAAATTTTTTCCTTAGTCTTCAGTTTTGCTCTTTAGTATATATATATATATATATATATCCCCTTCCCCGTCTCCAGCCGTACAGGCATCATATATGTATACGCATGACATTGAACACGACGGGCGTCTCTTTACTACTCTAACCCAAAAATCTCTCATATGAATACATATACAAATAAGTAGTATAAGACTAAAAGCAGAATTCGAAGTAACTGGTTTTCGTATTAAATAAAAATATTTTTTCCTATAAGCTAAATACTGAAGCTTTAAGAAAGCACGCAAAAATCCGTAGAGTCAACTAAAATTAGCTATGTGGCTTTTTTTTTGTTACAAACTTTTTAACAATGTCCGAATTGTCTAAGTCTGTGGGAATTTTGTTTTCAATACTGACGATACTTATATTTGAAAGTCGTTCCTGTTTCATATTTAATCAAAAGTAACTTCTGATGATTTTAAGTTTGGAAAACGAATTTTCCCCGTAAGCCACTGTTACAGACAGTAAAAATTTGAAAAGAAGGTTTTGGGGCACTTTATTACCGGTATCAATTATATGGAACGGAAAAGGGGGCATTGTAATTTTAAAGACCTTTTTGGATTTCAAGCTTAACAGTAAGAAAAAGAAAACTGTTTATTTTTAAGCAGTGTAAAAATCCACAAAATCCCAAAAATATTTCGTTTAACTTAACATATGACACATCCCCCCTCCCTTCCCCGCCTCCAACCGTACAGGCATCATAAAAATATTCTTAAAGCTCCTGAACTGTTTGGAAACCATATTAATGAGTCATTGGAAAATATGTATTCTAAAGTACTTGTACATTATGGGTTCATGTGATGCTTCACATAAATTCAAAGAATTTCAATTTAGTAACACAAATCTAAAGCAAATATATCATATTTTTTGTGCAATACTTGACAATTTTATTTGTAAATCCCTGCGATATTTTATTTTTACATCTCTGCTTAGTGTCAATTGACAGATCAATATCTCATCCGTATTTTGGTACCAGAAATTCCTTTTTTTCTGCTTTTTTTACGTGGTCTAACCAATTCAACAGTTAGAAATTTTGTTTTTCAATCTATTTTGTCGGCAATTGTTATATTGTAACTAACATGCCTTTAAAACCCTCACGTGTTCTACACTCTTTTAAACAGTCATTTACTTGTTTAAATATTTCTATTATAAGATTGGTATAACCACAACAGATTTTGGCATTAATGTGCTACTAACATTAATTTTTGAAGAAAGAGTGTACCAAATCTTTCTGGTACAAATAAACTTGCATATTTTTTTTATTCTTTTTTCTAAAAAAGATTGATCAAATTTCGTGCATCACTGTCTCTAAAAGATTCGTTAAAGCGTTAATATAATGTATCGTGGATTATATCTAAACTGTACCCCAGTCCTCGTTAGCCATATTGCATCGATCCTATATTCGCACCTTGCTTCAGAGCACTATTTTACGTACAAAGCTGGAAACTCTTTCTTTAACATTTGCCTACGGTAAGGTAATTCAGAAAAGAAAGCATGTATTTGCATTTCTCGAACAATCCTGAAAATGTTCACAATTTCTAGAGAAATGCTTTCGTCGTTTTTTACAACCAGATGTAACGTATGAATAGCTCAAAGTACGTTGCTTAAGGTTTTTAGCTCGAAAAATTATATTTTTTGAAGTCCGTTTTGTTCTTTTTTCATGTTGGCTTCATTGTCATAGCGCTGGCCACGCATATCATGAATGCTGAAATCTTCAAAATAAAAAAAGAATCGTTAATCATTTGCCCGCGGTATCCGTTACTGAACAAAACAGTAAAAATGATTCTCTGATTTCAACTTGTTTTTCATTGAATTGTACGGTGAAACCTCGAAACAACGGTCATCGCTCGGACCGGAAAAAAGTGAGCATTGTTGGGAGGTGCCATTGTTCAGTGGTTAGGTATAAGTTAATACTGTTTGTCAGTTGCTTTTATGTAAAAGCAGAGTAAGTGTATGAAACTGAAGAACATAGAGAACGATTGCAGTGCTTTTTCCAAATTCTGAATGAAATAATGAGCATATATTAGCATTATTGTGGTATGTAAATATATGTAACTACAGCAAACAAATCTACACAAACTCCGTTTACTGGTGTGAAAGTATAATTAAAGAATGAATACAAGGGAAAATTGTATCTCCCGAGCTTTCGCTCTCCAACCGGGAGGCTTTCTCAAGGGTTGCAGACGTTACTAACAAGTCCGGCGAGTATAATAAACAGATTTCGAAACACTGATGGTCAGGAACGTCGTATTTTGAAAATTTGATGCTCGAGGCACGAGGCGATACACTGGTTTCTTTCATGCGGGGAATCATCTCAGTATATTCCTCCACGCGGAGGGAATATCAACAGATTGGGTATCGTTGCATGCGTAGGGATGCGTGGAGATTTCAATACTCTCTCTGATCAGCGTACCTTTGTAGCCAGTATACGGCGCAATTATCTTTACTTTATCCCATAACGGGACTGCGTATTTTTTGTGCTACTTCTTTAGACAAGGCTGTTAAGGTCTTTCCCAATCTGATGTCTCTCATGTGCTCTTTAGTCCTTACAGCAATCGACCTTTTCGTCATTCCGATGTAAACTTTCGACGAACCGCCTGGGTACATCAGAGGTATCATGTACACTCCTGCTTCCGATTTCCTGTCTGGGTTTCTGCACGTGTTTGCTACTGCTCTGTGTATGCTGTTCGGGGATCTGATGCCGATGTGAAGCCCATGGCGTCTCATTAGACTTTTGAATGAGTAAGAGAAATTTGGGATATGCGGCACAGATCCGGCGTAACGCAAATTATCTCCTTTTGCCTTGGGGTTGTACGATACCTGGACTGAACTCTTTGTAGGATTTTTCTTAGATCATATTCGGGGAAGCCAGCTGCAATGCCTTTATTAATGATATCTGCTATCTCTTTTCTCCTTGTTTCTACGCTGGAACAGACGTTGAAAGCTCTTACAAAATATGTTCTAAATGCTGCCATTTTATATGAATTCGGAGATACAGACTTAGGTGCGATAAAGTTGGGAACTGTTATTGGTTTGTAGTAAACCGCCGTGTCAAGACGGCCATTCCGATTTTTATGCAACATAACATCTAGGAATGGTAGTTTTCCTTCAGTTTCCCTTTCTAGGGTGAATTTGATTGATGGATGCAATGTATTGATTTGTCCCCAGAATTCTTGAAGGTCTGCGTCAGAATACTGCCATATGAAAAATATGTCGTCGACATACCTGAGCCATATATGTGGTTTTTTGACAGTGCAGGAGAAAATTCTCTCTTCCAGTGGGCGTAATATTGCTTCTGCTAATATGCTTGACAGCGGTGAACCCATAGGAGCACCTCTGGTCTGTTTGTATATATTTCCTTGGTAACGAAAGAAATTGTTGTTCACAGTCAGGTTTAGGGCTCTTCTTATATCTTGCACCGCTTCTGGGGGAATTCATCATCCCTGGATAACCATATCTCGAGATTGTCAAAAAAAGAGCCTAAACCTGACTGTGAACAACAATTTCTTTCGTTACCAAGGAAATATATACAAACAGACCAGAGGTGCTCCTATGGGTTCACCGCTGTCAATTCCTAGATGTTATGTTGCATAAAAATCGGAATGGCCGTCTTGACACGGCGGTTTACTACAAACCAATAACAGTTCCCAACTTTATCGCACCTAAGTCTGTATCTCCGAATTCATATAAAATGGCAGCATTTAGAACATATTTTGTAAGAGCTTTCAACGTCTGTTCCAGCGTAGAAACAAGGAGAAAAGAGATAGCAGATATCATTAATAAAGGCATTGCAGCTGGCTTCCCCGAATATGATCTAAGAAAAATCCTACAAAGAGTTCAGTCCAGGTATCGTACAACCCCCAAGGCAAAAGGAGATAATTTGCGTTACGCCGGATCTGTGCCGTATATCCCAAATTTCTCTTACTCATTCAAAAGTCTAATGAGACGCCATGGGCTTCACATCGGCATCAGATCCCCGAACAGCATACACAGAGCAGTAGCAAACACGTGCGAGAAACCCAGACAGGAAATCGGAAGCAGGAGTGTACATGATACCTCTGATGTACCCAGGCAGTTCGTCGAAAGTTTACATCGGAATGACGAAAAGGTCGATTGCTGTAAGGACTAAAGAGCACATGAAAGACATCAGATTGGGAAAGACCTTAACAGCCTTGTCTAAAGAAGTAGCACAAAAAAACGCAGTCCCGTTATGGGATAAAGTAAAGATAATTGCGCCGTATACTGGCTACAAAGGTACGCTGATCAGAAAATATTGAAATCTCCACGCATCCCTACGCATGCAACGATACCCAATCTGTTGATATTCCCTCCGCGTGGAGGAATATACTGAGATGATTCCCCGCATGAGAAAAAACCAGTGTATCGCCTCGTGCCTCGAGCATCAAATTTTCAAAATACGACGTTCTGACCATCAGTGTTTCGAAATCTGTTTATTATACTCGCCGGACTTGTTAGTAACGTCTGCAACCCTTGAGAAAGCCTCCCGGTTGGAGAGCGAAAGCTCGGGAGATACAATTTTCCTTGTATTCATTCTTTAATTATACTTTCACACCAGTAAACGGAGTTTGTGTAGATTTGTTTGCTATATTATTTAGGTGTGAATCCCGTTCAACAAGTATATGTAACTAGTAAATGTATGAAATTACTTGTTACATAGAGTTTTCTTTCGGAAATGGTAAGTTTATTCGACTTGCTGTTTTTTTTACTTTTTTTATGTCAGTGAGGATTTAGTTGAAGAAATTTGTTATCAATAACTGTTTTGATTTCTTTCTGATAATTACTTTCTCAGCAAATGCAATCACCTCTGTTAATTTCGTGTATAAATCGCTGTCTGAATATCATTTAAATTTTCTGTACTTCTTTGTAGGTTTTCAGTTTACAGTTGCCATTTTCAATCTCTGTCTCATTAACTGCATCTTCTCTTTGATATCCTGAAATCTTTGCACTAATTTTTTCTTCTTCAGTAAATCACTAATTTGCGTTCTTACCCAACCATAACGTTCGGCTAAGCGGCGAACACTTATTGCTTTTTTCACTCTCCTCAATAGCTTTCACGTTTTCTGCTTATGTCAAAAACTTCCTCTTTCGTTTTTCATTCCTTTTCATAAAAGTGCAATAACTCACGAATTTAAACTGCAGAAAAATATGATTTGTCGAATGTTGAAAAATCGTTCTGAATATTGCAGATTTTCCGCTTTTTTTTTTGTTTCCATTGGAGGTTTAACGACCACCGTGAGCAAACTCAATGGGCTATAAGCAGTCACCCGTCCCTAAATTTTCCGCTAATGCGTACGTGAAATTAGCTTTAACGAAATGGGAAGAATAAGGGACGCAGTCCATAGGAAAATAATTTCTTGATGCCAAACGATTCATCAAACAGTTGGGCTGAGCAAATCCTGAAAGACAACAAAGAATTTGGCAGATAGATGTGCTCCGCGTCTCTAGTGATGCAGGGATCAGAATGCAAACGCGAGTGTTAGCTTACAAAAAACCGATATTAGTTCAAGAGCGACATTGTCCAGATTCAGAACAGCAACAACAACTCTCGTTATCTTCCCATATTGCTCACTAGAATTGGATTCCCTAGTACAGCTTTTACAATCAATCAATCATGTTGTTGAGGATTTTAGGAAGGCAGTGCCTGACGCCTGGTCTTGAACATCCATTTGAAAGGAGATTAGCGTTATGTTACTCTAATAAGAGAAAAATGTTACAGACAGTGAAGTGTAACTGCAGAGTTGCAAGCCGCAAGCGGAAAGAAGAAACGGAACCCAGAGGGAACAAACCAATCGACACCTCCACCAACGGGCAGCATTTAAGACACCATCTCACATCCACCTAACGCGGGGGTGGTGAGACTGAAATCTACAAGGGATACGGAGCTCGCTTTATCGTTTATTAAATGTTTCTTTACATCATCAGAAGTCGTTCCAGACAACTTCTGATGATGTAAAGAAACATTTAATAAACGATAAAGAGTATTTTAACTTGCTTAACCGACGCGGTTTAAAATATCTGTCGTTAATGCCATTTCAGTAGCATACATAATCTTCCAAAAAGCTCTATCTAAAAATTATGAAGATTTATTTTTTAAATCCAATGCTCAGCATTCTATAATTCTACAAGTAACTAAAGTGTTTTT
The DNA here is from genome assembly GCA_039090855.1 of Macrothele yani. Lineage (NCBI taxonomy): Eukaryota > Metazoa > Arthropoda > Arachnida > Araneae > Macrothelidae > Macrothele > Macrothele yani. Next base: position 71,496,662 of record CM076996.1, on the reverse strand, counting down.
GAGAAAAATAAAGACGTCTCCTCCTTCAGCAAATGCATTCAATGTAAAAGTGGATTTCTTTATATATTTTTTTCCAACAAATTTATTAAATCGCTTGCAAACATAAGCTTGAACGTATGCTTGAAGTTTCAGCTGATCGCAAAGTTAGTGCTTCTGATGAAAGAAAAGTTAAAAAATTTAAGCGTCAGTAAATGAACTGCACAATGAAAATACAACTAACTTGTTTGTTATTGAAACCAGGGACGTATATAGAAATTTTTCGGCGAGGAGAATGTAAGTTTTCGAAATCCACCAGGACGAAATAAAAGTTAATGAAAAATAGAAGAAAAAAATAAAGCATTATTTTCGAACGTAAGTTGATGCATTTTTATTAAATTAAAGTAGTTGTTTCTAATGTAAGTTGCATTTTAACAAAAATAAATAAATAAATAAAATGAAACACTTTCGGCAGAGAGGGGCAAGCCCATTGGGGCTCTTCCTTTAAATATGCGCCTGATTGAGACTATGTCTATTTGGAACTAAGGTCAGAACATTTTGAACTCCAGGAAATTTGTTTCGATCAAAACGTGTCTTAAACTTTTCAGAAACCTATTAAACTTACGAACAAAAATATTTTAAACAGATGTAGTTTAATTACTACACATTTTGATAAAAAGTATTCGACTGCTTTTATTAATTAGGTACACATATTTTTTAATTTAACGTAATTATGTGCTTCGAAAGTGTGTATCACTAGTTTTCGTGTTTGGTTGTAGCTTGAGTTAAACGAGAGTCTTTGAATTTCGAACACAAAAGTAATCATGTAAACCTTGCACGAAGAATGTACAGCTTTAGAGACATCATCAGCTTCATCTGTTAAGTTAAACATTCTACGTTTACATTTGTTCTCCTGTTGATCCGTAAGCCAAACTGGTAGCGAAGACAAGTAATAATCTTCCAAAAAGACGCAGTGCTTTGTGTAACAAAGGACGGTGCTGGTGACGTCACAAAAAGCTGCCCGGGCCTTCAGAATCTCATTGGCCACGACTGTTCCCGCCAGAAATCATGTATAGCAACATTCTTTGTCTCACTTTTATTCTTCCAGCCGAAGTACCGGAGCAACTGAGTAAAATCCTACGGGAAAAGTGCCCGTTAGACTTCCTTCAGACAGACTGGAGTGTCCGTTAACGTTATTAAGAGGTCGCGTTGTTTGGAGGTTATTGCTAATGCTAATCCTACCGGAGCTGTTCTGTTCCGACCAATAATAAACGTGCCACGTAACAGTAGCATTGCGATTTCTCTCAGTAAAACGTTTTTTGTAACTTCTCCCATGTCACTGATATTAATTTATCAACCGTAAAATCAGTCTCTTCGCATGGCTTTGTTACATGAATTTCATGACATTCCTCTTGCCGGTCACTTAGGCATACGAAAAACTCGTCCCTCGTACTAAGCTTAGAGACTTAGTCTACTGGCCGGGCATGTACGATATGATACTCGCATACATTCGCTCTTGTCTGATACTCGCATACATTCGCTCTTGTCTGATACTCGCATACATTCGCTCGTCTCCGACTCCCGGTTCGTCTCCAAGTCAGCCTAGAATCTCCTTGAATCAGCCTGGAACCGCCTTGCGTCCACCTGATGACCCCGCTTCTTCCGGTGAACTTGCCCTGTCAACAAGGAAACCTAGCACATCTCTGCGATTCAGTTATCCCCGGCGTGAGCCTTTGAAGCATGAAGCTTCGAGTGCGCCTTTGTCGCTCCGACAATAAATCAAGCGTATTGAGACGCAAATCTTCTATGCCACAAAAAGGTAATTTTTGTTAAAAATGTTTTTTTTTTGGTTATTACAATTGACTTTGTCAATATCCAAGAACTTTTGCTGCATAGAGCCTTGCTCTATAGAAAAACTGTTTACTTAATTTTCCCGATGTTTCTCAGTGATCACAGAACTTTTTTTGATGAAAGAGACTTTAACTGTATATACGACAACTTTTTATGCTAGGGTTCAAATTTGTTTGCACTTCAGTACCATTCATCGAATTTTGCATTTTGCTGCCAGCATGGTAAAATTTGCACCAAATGCCTTGGCTTCTTGTTAGTCAGCTAAGTTTTCCCACTGTCATGGAACATGTGTAAATAATATCAATTTGTACACGTAATGTTTAAAGTTTTTTTTTTTTTTTTTTTGGTGTGGCGCCACACGATTTTTTTTTCTTGCAAATAACAAGTTCAAGTGTACTAAAATGCTTGTCAATTCATATTGTAATTGCTGCGTTTTCGGCATGAAATTGATGTCAGCCATTGCCTTTCTGTTTATATCTATATATGCTTAAATCCCAGGGTATTGTTTTCCAGGGTTTCCCCCTATCCCATCTAAAACTCGATGTGCGAATGCATGGGAGTAGGCAGAAGTCGGCCCTGGCCGCTAAGTGTTCTATTAAAGGTTTTGTGTTGTTGTTCTATGATTAACCTTTTTGTGCTTGACACTTGTTGGGTGTGTTGTAGACTTTTTCTGCAAAGTGCAGTTTTTTTCAACAAACTAAATTTAAAACAAACATGTTTTTTGTGCTTAAATGTTCTAAGCTTCATCTAACTTAGTTTGAATCTTTTGTCTTACCTGAGAAGTTATCAGGTCTTGACAAATGTGTAAAATTAACTCTACGTTAAATCTGTTGTAGTTTTTTTTTTCTGCGTTTTTTACTACTATGCCACTTCTTGCATGTGTATTTATTAAAGTTGTTCGCACGTACTTTTGTGACAAAAACATTTAGCACGGTTTGTGCCTATAACTTGGATATAGTATTTGATATTTGATATGGTACCAAAAGTTTAATGTTTTTGCTATGAAAGTTGGTGTTATTGAAATGTTTCTTCGTTTGACATTTGATATGGTACAGAAAGTTTAATACAGTAGACTCGCGTTTTTACGAACCTCTTTTTCGCGAACTATTCGTATTTACGAACGAATCCGTCTGTCCGAAAATTATTCGATACAGCGTAATATAATTTTCAGCTCCATTTAACGAACAACAAACATACATTCTTTCTTTTGCACGAACTAAAATTTCCTCAATTCACCAAATTATTCCATACATCGTAATGCAATTTTCAGTTCCATTTAACGAACAACACAAATGTACATTCGCCATTCTCTGTTTTATACGAACTAAAATTCCTCGCCATTTTTCGTCGACAACAAACACCAGAGTTGCCGCCCCGGTGGCGCAGTGGTCTAAGGCGTTGGCCTCTGATCATTCGTCTGAAGGGGTCCGGGTTCGAATCCCGGTGAGGCATGGATGTTGTGTTTGTCTTACGGCACTGGCTCTCTCCCTTCCCTAGAACCAGTGACCCTAAATTAGGGACGGGCGACTGCTTATAGCCCATTTGAGTTGCTCACGGTGGTCGTTAAACCTTCAATCAAAAAAAAAAAAAAAAAACACCAGAGCTGTGAACAACAGGAAGTGCGTCATCAATGCCAACACATGAGCACAGTGTGATGGGCGGAGGCGGGGGGGGGTTCTCGTTTACTGCGGGGAATAAACCACTTAGGAGCTATTTGAAGGCTACATTTCTTCCTCCTTTGCTTTACTTCATTCATGAGTCAGTCGTTTTGTTTCCGTCTGCACGTGTGAGAGAGATTTTTTTGCTTGCGGTGTCGAGTAAAAAGAAACGAATTTGTTTATCAGTAGACATTAAGAAACAGATTTTGAAGGATGTCGATGCGCATGTGCTAAGCAAAACAAAGATTGCGTAGAAATTCGGCATACCG